>JAEIFG010000284.1:0-1336250 GCA_018901795.1 Drosophila sp. st01m | reverse complement strand
TATCTACGAAATATTTTTTCTTTAAATTAATTGAAAATACATAAATTTAATTCAATAAATGTTAAATTGTAAGCACAATTGATGCAGCAGTATAAATATATATTTGATATAGCACATGTGAAATTAGAATCTTTAAAGCCGCCTTTCTGTTGTGCGGTATTTCGCTCAGTGTACTGCTGCATATTGGATGCCACAGTGGTAGCGGTGGCTGCTGCAAGTTATTGTGGCTGTGGCAAGTAACTGCGGCTAGTTGCCGCAATTACGCACATCTAATGCAATTTCGATAATTGGCCATCAAATTTATGGGACATGTTGCAGCGAGTCGCAGTTAAATTACGATGTGCGAACATGTTGCAGGTCGCGAGTGGTGGCAGGCGAGGCGGCCCATTTAAATGCGTGTGATAATCAGCATGTTGCGAACATGTTGCCGTGCAACATTTCATGCAACAGCAGCAGCAGCAGCAGCAACAACAACCGATGGCAGCAGCTGTAATTATTTCTATTAAAGAGTGCAACTGCAACTGCTGTCGCTGTCGGCCTGACTGCACACTCACTACACACTCACCACACACACACTCACACACACACACACACACAACAAATATGAAATATTCTCTTTTTTTGCTGTTGTTATTTTGTTGTTTTTTTTTCATAATTTACCAGCAATTTCTCAAATTGAATTTGCATGCGAAAAGCGCACGAGAAATTCTATTAGGCAAAAACATTTCGCAATTGCGTGCTGATTGTCAGGTTAAACTTCATCCCAGGCTCAGGTTCTATGTCTGTCTCACTCCCTCTTCTTCTTTCCTTCTCGCTCTCACGCTCTGCTGACATAGAGAGGTCTGTCTTCAGTTTGTTAATTCTCTGGTTCTTCAATTCTTTCAAGTGCTTTGCATGGTTGCGATTATTAGTTACGGCCGCCTGAACGCATTTTTGCGCGTCTCCACACACGTCTCTTTGCCACACACTCCCTCCCTCCCCACCCTCCTACACCTACCCCTCCCCCCTTAAACCATTGTCTATTCCCTGCTCACCTAACTTCATTCCTCTTGGCAATACTGTAATAATTTTAATTAAGTTTAGAATTGAGTCTGCGCGTAATTATGCGAAACGCGCACAAAGCTCCGACTCTTACCACGTATGCAAAGTTGCCTCCCTTAACCACCCCTCCCCCTCACTATCGCACCCTTTTCGCCCGCTCCTTTTGTCATAATTATGCACCTGACCCTGCCACACCTCACCTTATCTCTCCCCTTCCCCAGTCCATTCCTATTTGCTATCCGTTGCCATTAACATTACCGACCAATCTCCTTTTTAAGCTGCCGCCGGTTTCTGGTTAGGTGAGCATAAATAATCGAATCGCGATTAATCTGTTCCCTGCGCTTCCTATTAATAAATATAAATATGTATTAGTGACGTAAAATAAAATTGGTATCTGGATTGTTATCAAAGTGCAGAAATAACAATAGTTTAATTAATATTCGAGACATTTCGATATGTCAGCAAGTAATGCATTGAGCAAAAAAATAACGACTTTTATTATATTTAATTTGATTACACATTTTATAACTACTCCATTCTTTAAATGCCTGCTTAAAACTTTGCTTTTTTTGTAGCTCATTTCTTACGATCGTAATAATAATAAATGCAAATTAACTATGATAAACTCCAGTTAAATATTTAATTAACTATCTCGATAATTCGTAAAAGTATAAAGTTAGACTAATTGAAGTTGGACTATTTCTATAATGTATTTAACAAAACTAATAATTATACTTATTATATATAATTATTATGTATTATCTCAGTCAAAATGGGAACAAATGTCACGAACTTGAACTAGTTCCGATTTGATTAGTTGATTTTCCGACTGAAGTTGTTATTATTGATTCTTAAACATCATATTAATAGATATTAATATATATAAAAAGATATACGCAAATCGGATTGCAATCGAAAATAAGAGGAGCAAACATATTTAATAAAATTGGGTTGGTTCTTTGATTTCTGTATCTCTCACGAGTCGCATCAAGAATGAAACCAGTTCGTTTGAATATCGTTGAACTCGAACCACATGCAGATTGATTGACAGACTCGATTTATGCACTATGACTGACCTATCGGACCTATCAGCTGGCTTCTCCATCCCAATCTTAAAACCGGAGTCGGAGTTTGAGTCGGAATTACAGTTGTAGCTGGAGTCGGAGTCGAAGTCTGAGTCGGAGCAGATGTTGGGGCTACACACAGTTTCAGCCTCATTCACATGCCAATGTCGATGGCAGCAGGAACAGGACTCAGACCCGTCGGGAATGCCATTAGTTTGAGTTCCCAGCCTCCTATCACTCTCTCTCCCTCCTCTTCCCCTCTCCTTCTCTCCCTCTCTCAATCTCTCTTTCTCAGTCTCTTGGCTGGGCATCGCCCACTTGGCGACGTCTCCCAGAGATGCTGACTTACATGCTCCATCGTTTTGCCTTTCTATTTCTCTTACGACAACGTCTTGGAGCTGAAGCTGTAGTTGAAGTTGGACTTCCTATTTCTCTCGCCGCATGGCCCATTACACTGTCCATTTGAGTGGTCATTATAGTAAATTTGATTTGGACGCGAGCCTCAAAAGCTGCCCCAGCCACATCATCAATACCAAGTGACATACTGCGATGAAAAGGGGGCAGGAGAGGGGTGGAAATGGGTGGAGAGGAATGGTGAGGAGGATAGAGAAATATCGAACACGTAGTTAATCAATCCATTGGTGGTCCAAAAACACGACGCGCCAGCAATTACTGTTAACTGGGCCGCGTTCTTTAAGTTGTTGCAAGTTGTTGTTGTTGCAAGTCGTTGTTGCTGCAAGTTGTACGCACGTTGCCGCTGCTTTGACGCTTCAAGTCGCGTGGGCGACAACATTCACAGTTGGCCACATTCAAAGTTGGCCAACTCAACTCAAGTTAACTCAAGTCAATTCCGTCTCGACTTTGGCCGCAATTAAAACGATGCCGAACCAACCGCATTTCATACACCGATTTGCAAAGTAATTATGTTGTCATTAGCTTGTGACTTGGCCAAAACCAGCGGGCAGTCATTCACTTAATCATGTTGTCATTCACTCAGTCAGTTAGTCGGTCAATCAGTCAGTCAGTCAGTCAGTCAGTCAGTCAGCCAATTAGGCAATCGGGAATTCTGTTTATTTACATACGGCAACAACTCTGACTTCATTAAGTCCACAAAAAAGGACAGTTTGCTATGAGTCGGTTTGAGGTATCTTTAATTTAATACCTAAGCAAAGAACAGAAGTGTTGTTATTTGTTAATAGTATTTACAATATTTTCTTAATACAAGTGTTTCAACTTTTAGGTAAACACATTTTATATAAGAATCTTGATTTATTTTTGCGAAAACATCTGTTAACAATTCTTAAGGTTTATATTTATATATTAATATTTAGAATAATATCCTGCTGAAATAATATAATTGTGCATTTTTTCGAGTACTTGTCTATAGCTTATAAGTTGAGATTAATCAGATTACCATGGTAGTACTTAATAATGACAAAATATATGATCGAAGGTTAATTTCGGAATATATGTAGAAACATCTACAATAAAATGCAATTCTTAATAGTTTCACTATTGATAAGTATAGGTACATATTTAGATTTGTAGCCAGAGAAAATAAGGCGGACTAAAATGAAGTTCCAATTAACTCGAATAAAGTAATGTTCAAGTTAGGCACTAATATTTAATTTTTTCCCCTTTGTGTAGAATTTTTGGAGTGAAATTTAACTTTCTAGGAGTCGTAGAAATACACGAAATTGACGAAGAAATTTGTAATATGCCCAAGAATATTTTTAGTGCATCCTGGAAATCATTAAAATAAATTAAATTGGAATAAAATGTCACAAAAATATTCATTTGAGATCAAATACTTAAGAAATCACTCTCTAATCGAGTTTATAATCATATGGAGTTTACAGGCAATAGCTGTAGGAGTTTAGCTTCGATCCGCATAGAGGGCGCTTGAGTGCTACCTCAGTGGCAAGCTGCCAACTCGGCTTAAATGTCAGCTCGCCTCTCAAGCGTCTGATTGGCACTTTGGCACATTTTTGGCTGCTGTTCGACAAAGATATCGCACCTTTTCATTTCATTCAGTTAGCGGAGACACGCACACATGTGGCAGGGGCACGAAAACAGAGGTGCCTCGAAGGTACCCTGTTGCCAGGTAGAGGGTAGATCAATTGCTGCTCCCGAGGCGACAAAAGGGAACTCGAAGGGGACTTGAAACGGACTCCAACTGCCGACGACTTAATTGAAAGTTGCAGTTGGACAGGCAGCTGCTTTTATCAGCGCCACGCGCGCAATTAATTCAAGCGATTTGCTTAACTGTAAAACTGTAAATCGACACAGTTTGCCCCTCTCACTCTCACTCTAGCCTGTCTCTATCTATATTCCTGTCTCTGCCTGGCTGCTCTGCTGCTCTGCTGCTTGACTGTCCGACTGTCAACTGGCAACAACAAAACGTAAATCAAGAAATTTGCTTATCCCACGCTTCGTCGTCGTTTCTGCTGCCGTTGCCAATCCGAATCTTAATCCCAATCCCAATTCCAATCCCCTTCCTCCCCTCTTCCATCTCTCAACCCCGCAATCTTCCGCTGTAGGCTTGTCTGGGCTGTGGCACATGCAACAGGTGGCGCGATCGCTGCGTGCGTCTTTTGCATATTAAAAATGTGTTCGCCGTCTGTTTTGGGATCATCGTTGAATGCGGCATTGGCTTCGAGCTCGTAGACAGAGACAGAGACAGAGACGAGGTCGGAGTCGCAGTCGCAGTCGGAGGCGACTCCAGGCTGCATGTGGCACGGCTTGTTGCCTGTTTCGCCTGTTCGCCATAAAGCACAATGGGTGGTAAATTGAAGCTTTCAACTGTGTGTAAGTGTGTATGTATCTTTCGCTGCTTGTTGTTGTTGTTGCTGTTGCTGTTGCTGTTGTTGCTGTTGTCGTATTTGGTGCAACTCTTGCCTGGATCTCATTTCATTGGCCGCTGTTTTGACAATCGGCGCCGCTTTAATTGGAGCGCTGTCATTAAAGGCACGCAATTAAGAAAGCGAAGCGACCAGTGAATTGATTGGCATAAATACAAAAATATACAAAATTTATATTTAAAGATAGTACAGATCGGCAAATTATAAAATATCCCAAAAAAGATACATGTTCTTATTCAAATAATCAAATAGGGTCTAATTAAAGCTTCCCATTGTAACATAGTTACATTTTTTAAAACAATTATCAAAGCTAAGCGACTCGTAACTAAAGTGTGACAAACATGTTTGAAGAAATTAGTTTTGTCGATTTATTTTAACATCTTTAAACAGTTATGTAGCGGAATACTTTTTGCATATTACTTATTATTTCAAGCAGGTGACATAGGAATAATCAGAGATTAACTTTATTTTAAGATTGTTAATCGAATGTACAATATTATATCAGAATAGTTGTTTGTAAGATTTCAATGAACAAAACTACGTGTATTTGCATATATTTAAAAACTTGAGTCTATAAGTTGCCATTTCATCAAATTAATTCGTCAAAGGATTAAATTTGCTTAGCTGAAGCCTTGTAAGTTATATTATATACGTAACTCATCAGGTCGAGAGCTGGAGATATTTATCCAACAAGTCGAGTTCAGGTAAAAGGTGTTAAAACTCACGCGGCCGTCGGCTTGGTAAAAGGAGACGCAAGAGATAGACAGATAGACAGATAGAGAGATAGAGAAGTGGAGAGAAATAGAGGAAGCAAAGCGCCACTTGAAATTCTATAGCCAGACAGTTTATTTCATATCCAGGCGAATATACGAGTACGAATACGAGTGTTTAGAACAGTTTCATTCCTCGAAATGCCTTCATAATTAATTTCATGTTCTCTTGCTTTTCCTTGCCACTGTGGCAGCAACTTATGGGGCCACTGAAGAGAGAGAGAGAGAGAGAGAGGGGTAGAGAGAGGGGTTTGCCTTGTGAAGAACACAACCGGCGACATCCGTTTGAGATTTGAATCTTGTGGCTGGCTGATTAGCCCCACTTAGTGGAACGGTATTAGGCCACTTGACGAAATTAAAGGGATTGCGGCTGTCTCTCTCTCTCACTCTCTCTCCCTCTCTGTGGCCTGTTTTGGTGGCCACTGCGCGGTGTGGGACGGGGAAGAAGGGAGCGCAGGGGAGGGGGCTGAGCTGCCAACGGGCGACAGCTGTTAAGACGTGCAAATAAACAAAATTCCTTCCAAAATATAATCCGGAAACATGGACATAATGACAAACAGGCGAAACCCGAGACGGAGACGGAGACGGAGACGGAGACCGTTATAGAAATAGAGAAAGGAGAGCGAAAATGGAGGCGAGACAGACAAACAAATGTCGCGCTTAGTTCTGTTCCTTTGTGCTCCTTGCTGGATGTTTGTCTTATTTTATTTTGCACGGCCAAAAAAGGAGGAAAAGGATTATAAAATACGGCAAAAACTGTGACGGTGACGGTGACTGCGACTGTGACTGTTGCCTCTGGCTGTGAACTTTCGTTCTCTCTCGCTTTCCTTCTCGCTGTCTCTGTCTACGTGTCTACTCTCTGGCTATCTCTTTCTATAAGTGTGCCAGGCCCGACGGCGGCATCGACGGCTTCATTTGGCGTGCATGGAAACCGTTTGGTCCGTCTGGATGCGGGCCTTGTTAGAGGATACCCTGTAAAGAAGTGACGGGTATGTGGATGAGCGCGACTGTGCCTTAAATTGAGTGATGAAAGCGCTCTGAAGACAATCATTTTAAATGAAATCTTTTGACTGTGTATATTTCAATAAAATACTTATGTTAAGTTCACTGCTCTTTAACTTTTCAATATTTATATATTTAATATTGCTCTTTCTACTTACAGTCTTATTTGGCGAATTTTCCCCGCAGGTTGAAGGTATTTTCCGGTATACTTTTTTATCTTCGATTAAGTTTCTAAGACAAACTAATTAAAAAGCGACCACAATTTTTGTACGAGGGTCTTCCATTAAATGGTTTTAGATTTCGACTCCAAAAAGGTGTTGCCATTGTCTGTAGGGTATGTGAAAGTCGGTACAGTACCTATATGTCCTGTTGTCTGTGTTGTCCTCTGACCGTAGCTCACAAATACGAGTAATACTCGCATTGCCGAAAAAAATGTTTGTACTTTAAATGACATTCCGCAGTAAATTTCACGTTTATAGCCGACACACAAGAATAAATATCGCGGTGTAATACTTCTGAAGGCGTGCAAAGGCGAGAGGAAGAACGGACACGAGAACATCGAAATATAATAGGTACAACACAGTACAACTGTAAAAGATATATACTCGCATACTCGTACACCGAAGGGAGCTGGCGAGCAATAAAAAAGTATTGCCAAAAAAAAAAGCATAAAGAATCAGACCAAACAAGATAAAAGGAGTTATACTAGAAAGAGAATTGGTTAAGTATATATTGGGAATAGTTGATAACTATCAACTTAACTACTTCAATGAAGGGCCCTAAATATGACTACTTGTATTTGTTTGCTCCACTGAGATGTATTACAGATGATTCAGCTATTTGGCCTAATTTCTAGGAACTTTCATAAATCGAAGAAATACTCGAGATAATAATAAATAACGAAATAAACCGAAGGTAAAGTATGAAGTATGAAGTATATTGGGAACATTCATTTGATCTGCTGCATTCTGGTTACATTCGATAACGAAAAGCAAACTTTACTCAAATTTTAAAGAAAATGTTCGATGTGTGTATACACATTTAGTTAAGCTCTTATTATAAGAACAAAAGCTCAGCTTAAAGCTCATCTCAACTTAACTACCAATGTCAAATTGTGCTTGAAATTGATATAGATATTTACCAAAATTTCGATTATTTGACATCGAGCTAGGAAAGTCAAGCAAATATTAATTAAGGGTTGATGATATGAATTAAGAAGGGGAATGTTATATGTATATAAGTTGTACAGCCTTGGTGACAACAAACTATAGAATATGGTATTTAAGTAAATATGCATACAATTCCAATTATATCTTGTTTACGTTTTTCCTAGAGATCTTAATTGTTTTTATTTTTGTTTTTTACTCTATTAAAAAGGGAAATACCATAGCTATCCATGATTGGCCCATTATGTTTTCATTGTAAATATGTTTGGAGTGTAATCAGTTGTTGATATGTTGGCTCCATTTGATAGGCCCAATGGGGCACTCAAGCGCCTGCTAAGCACAACAACGACAAGAGGAACAAGAAAACAACAAAACAACAACGGGAGGAACTGAGTATAAATGCGAAGAAGACAACAGGACGATGGCCAAGAAGACGAAGCAGCAGAAGAGGGAAACAAAGTTGAGGCAAGTTGAGCAGTCGAGATATCAGCGGCACTTCATCTTGATTGACATGCGCATTCAGCGCGTTGACATAATGATGGACAGACTTGGGACTTGGCGATTGCGCAGGCGCACAGGCGCACCGACCGCAGTGAGCAGGCAACGTGCAACGTGCAGCATATAGCATGCAGCGTGCAATAACAAAGCGTGACAACATTGCCGCTGGCGATGCGTTTCTGATGCTGCAGCGGCTGTGATGTGACCGCGCATCGAGATAGCAGCGAGGGACATGCAACATTGCGGACCAGAGAGCGACAGAAGGAGGTACGAAGTAAGCGAGACAGACAGACAGAAAGAGAAAAAGAGAGAGAGGGACTGTCATGCAAATCGCAGGCGATTTTCATATGCGTAATGAGAGAATCGCATTCAATAAAGTCAGAATCGAAACGAAATTGAAATCGAATTTGGTACTCGAATACGGATACGGTTTCGAATTCGGTTATCGATGGCATACGATGGATAGTTGGATAGTTGGATCGGTGGATCGTTGGATCGTTGGAACGATGGTCGCTGATGTTGCCTTTAAGATTTCCACCTCAATACCTGAGTGTAGATTTTTCAATATCAATTTTCATTGTTTTCGTCTGCGTCTTCGTCTTCGTCATCGTCATCGTCCTCGACTTCCACTTCGTCTTCCTTTCGCTTCTCGGCGGCGTTGTCGTCACTCAGTCGGTGCACGATCTTAGGATACGATGTGCTATCTGGACATAAATAGACGCCAATTAAATGCTTGATGGCCATGTTTTTTTCTTCTTTTTCCTTTTCTTTTTTCTGTGGCAAGCCCACGGAACAGTCAAGTGAGCACAGGAAAAACTTACAAAAATAAAAGAACGAAACATTAAGAAAAATTGGCAAGAAATATACGAAAAAGAAATAGACAGTTGAAGGCTCAGTCGAAGCAGGCAAGAAGAGAAAACGGAAATAATTTTATAATAAATTATATGAAATATTTTCACAGAGCGAACACGATAGTGAAGACCAAAAAAGAAAAAAAACCCTAAGAAAAATATGACACACAATGTTGCAGAACCAGTTTTCAGTAACTTTGCAGTTCTTGTGGTTCTTTTTGTCGTTACTGATGTTGTTGATGTTGCTGATGTTGCTGATGTTGTTGCTGTTGTCATTGTTGTTGATGTTGGTGTTGCCAGTGGAAACTTTGCGAGACATAACGGCGTCTGGCAGCATGAGGATGAGGTGCCTTCAAGACAAGAGGATGAGCCACAAAGATGTCGAAGTCGACATCTTGACTTGGTCCACAGTGCAATACGAATACCAGAAGCCCATATAGACATACAGTCTCAAACAACTCGCTGAAGACGCTGCACAGTGGTCAAAATACGTCATGCAACTGGCGATGTCATGCATATTATCTCAATAATTATACATTTTCGAAAAGTTATCATCAAAACAACTCAAGAGTCATGATATTTAGCGAATCACATTTAATTGGAACTAATATTTCTCTTAAGTTTCATTTTATTTTAGAAAAAATCAACTAAAGTGAAAATGATTTAAATTAAAATATGTAAAATGCGACAGAATATATATATTTAAATAACAATGTTTATATGCTGAACATTTGTTGAAGTGTTTCTCAGAACTGACCATATAAGTAGTTCAGTCATTTGCCCCACTGTGCAACGCCCCCGTTACCGTTACCATTACCATTGCCATTACTATTACCGTTTAACATTTTGATTGAGGGCTTTCGAGAGGTGTACTCGTAGTTACCCTCGCCAAACTTTTGCAGCGGCGACAATATTTTTTTTTTGTTGCCTTTTGTAATTTTGTCGTTGTCGTTGTTGTTCTTGTTTCTGTTGGTCTTGTCAGTGTTTATTTTTGTTGCACTGTTTGCGGCCTAAAATGTGAAACCTGTCGAAACTTTTTCATCGACTTGGGGGCACAGTTGCACACACAGTTTGTGGCTCACACACCTACGTTTGCCACACACAGCGCACTGCGAACTGAGAACTGAGAACTGGGAAGTGAGGAGCTGAAAGTGAAGAACTGGAGAATTGAGAACTGAGAATCAATCGTGACAACTGAGAGCTGCGAACTGTGAACTGTAAACAGTTTGTGGGAGCCATTCAGACTGTTGCCGTCAGACAGACAGACAGAGAGTTTCTTATCGCCAACTGAGCTTTCATTCCGATTGGCATTGCCACATTGCCACATTGTTCCGAATGTGAGCGACGCTGGCAGTCGACTATAATATTTACCTTTTCCATGATCTGCGAATTGTGTGGATTATTCTTCATGCCAAATCTGATGTGTCTAGCTCTTAAAATGAACAGTTGTTAATGCTTATCAGTGATCAGAGGAACAAAGACAATATAGTTAACTGTTACGGGATATATAATAATTATGCAAATGTGAGGATCTCACACATTTCTCATATTTTGCATACCATTCGGATTGAATTGTGTGACGTCATTTGGTTTATTCCTCAACAGCGTCTAAAAAATAGCACAGTTAAAAACTTCGACGTCACTGTCGTTGTCACTGTCGCCGCATGAGTTGATAAGGGATAATTGGCGAATGCGTAGATCGTTGCAGTCGTGGCCGAGCGGTTAAGGCGTCTGACTCGAAATCAGATTCCCTCTGGGAGCGTAGGTTCGAATCCTACCGGCTGCGTGATTCGAACTTCGAATCATCCGTTTTTTATTTTCTCTATTTTAATTGATTTTTTCAAAGTCGATTAGGGTTCATCCACGTTCTTTCTGCATTACATTTTAGCATTATTATTCTTTTAGCTTGAATCTTTTTTCTTGACATCAATTATACAAATTTGTATTGCCAGAATTTTACAAAGTGGAACTTTTGTCTTATTAAGCTTTGGGAGACTTTATTACTTAAATAAAATGAAAAGTAAACCTTCTTTCAAATAAATACTATACTATTATTTCTATAATTTAAGTACGGTGTAAATATTGCATTTAAAAAATATATAAATCTGATTAATTCTAATTTAATCGAATCGGTTTAGAAATGTATTCCTAAATTCAAACTCGAAATGAATCTTCCTATATTTAAATACAGTATTTAAAATTATTGTCCATAATACTTTATTACTTTTTTACCTTTTGACATTGTAATTAAATTGTATATACAGATTTTTAAATAACTAACAACAAAAAAAGCTTAATTATCCCCATTTAAATATGATCACAAGAAGTAGAAGGTAATTTTTTATTTAGTAGCTGCAAGAATATTTTCCCTCTCATAATTAAGATACCAAGAAAACGCTTGCATTTATTTTGGAGTCGTTTTAGGTTGATGAAATATCTATCAATTAAATTGAGATTTGGCATTTAGCAAATCGAAGGTAGTTGTGGCTAACGGTTTATGGCTTACGGTTTTATGCAAACCAAGGCAAAGGTTTTAATATTTAACTGTCAGTTGTTGATGATGATGGAAATGATGATGATGATGATGGTTTATGAATGTACTCCAATTAGGAACAACAAGGGTTTTTGTATGTCTGTGTGTGTGTGTGTGTGTGTGTGTGTGTGTGTGTGTGTGATTATCGAAACTGACTATCAACGAACCTGACCAACATCCATATCCTGTTTAATTAGAATTTTGCTGTGGCCGCGCAGCGTTAAACCGACCAGACTCCTAAGTCTCCTACTCCTTCATCTGCTCCCCACTCCCCCTCGCATCACACCGCCATTCTTCGTTTACACTCTCCACTTTGCCACTTTGCTTTGCATTTTCCAATTCAATTATTATGAAGCATGGAAGGGGGGTGGGTAAGGAAGAATCTCCGCTCTTTCGTTTCGTTGTGAAACAAAAAAATATTGCATAAAAATTGGAAAATACACACACACGCACACATGCAGTAAATGGTCGCGACATATCCACACACACACACACGCACACACTCACACGCAACTGCTGTCTCGCTTGCACACGCTATTGCCGTCTCGCTTGCGCATGATATTCTTTTTACTTCTTGTTGCTGCTGCCGCTGCTGATTGAGACTTCAGTTTGCAATCTATGGCAAATTGATGAACAGCACACACACCCACACACACACACACACACACACATGAATACATAACTTTACATATATGTATATATAAGCAATGCACACCCATCGCACACACACACACACACACAGACACACACACAGACTGCAGTAATTAACGTGCACGCGGCACATAAGCAAAGGAAAAAAGGGCAGCCACCAATCAGATCCCCCTCCTCCTTACACCCCTTTAGCACCCTGCCACATTTTGTGGCACATGTATGAAAGCGACGCATGCAAATCGCAGCGCGTCGCTTGCTTCGCACTCGTATCTGCAACGGCCCCCGAGCCTCCCCCTCCCTCAATGCCTCCCCTCTATGCCCGCAATCACCCAACGCTTCGCTTTCATCAGGCATCGCTGCTGCTGCGATTGTGGCTGGTCAACGTGTCCTGGCCGTGTCCTTTCTTTGGTTGCTGCTGCCTCCGCTGCGTTTTTTTGCACGCTGCATTCGCCCTGCGATTGGTTGCGGCTTCGGTGGCCATCGATGAGCCGACAACATAGGAGGGGGTTGAGTTGTGAATGTGCTTGTGGTTGTGCCACCCAAAAAAACAGAAAACAAAGACAGACACGGACCAAATGGCGCGCAAAGCGGACGACGCGGCGGCAAGGGACGCATTCATCAAGCGACAACGGGGCATGGCCTTTTGTTCCCATGCGTCCTCATCAGCAACAGCAACAGCAACAACAACAACAACTGCAACGACAAATCAAGGGTTGCACTGCACTTTTTTAGCCACCCTTGCAACGCAGTCTGCCCCCTGCCCCCTGCCTCTGCCTCTGTCTCAGCCGCAGCCACAAACTCAAACTCAACCTCAGTCACAGTCACAGGCCGCTGCTGATAGGCTCAAGCTCTTGCCACATGCCGCATGCCGCATATTGAAAACTTCATTGCACTAAACTAGCGACTTGCGTGCTTCATTTCGCATTAAAGTCCAGTTCACAATTTTCGCCAGACATACAAAAAAGCCAACCAAAAGACCAAAAATAATAAAACGAAACTGATAAAAATATTCAGCTTGAAAAAGGCTGGAAATTATTATGAAAACATAGGCACGTTTCAGAGCTGGAATTTAATTTTGATAAAGGTAGGAAATATTGACGATACATCCATAGCTTCACAATGGAAAACAGCAGATGGAGTTGGAAGTTGTCTGGGCTACGAAAAAAACATATAAATCCATTTAAGCCGAACTGCAAATGCTCTGCAGATTCATCCACTAAAATATTCGCTTAGCTTGTCAGACTTTCTTTGTCCAATGTATTTTACAAATCGTATAAATCTATAATGTATTGATGAATATCTTTGTAGATCCATAAAATACTTAGAAGCAGCTTTGATTTCGCTTTTAATTTGTTGAGTGACTGACAAAAATGTTGCTCTAATAATCCCAAATATAATATAGATCAGCTTGATCGGATAAACTAAGTACCTTAAATTTTCTATTCATTTGCAATCTATCGTTTTTAAATTTAGCAAATGCTTATAATAATAATTGCCATATTCCATACTTTTAAATATTTAGTTCTTTTGAGTTTTTTATGACTCTTTTAATAATGAATATTTTACTCTACATTATTTATTAAATTTCATGGTGAGAAATCAATTTTGGGGCAACATTTGAGTTTTTAAAATCCTCACAAAATCAAATTGATAAATTAAATTGTTCGTAATTATATTAAATTGTATTAAAGTCAAACTCATTAAAATATTCGATAAATATTTACATTTATTTAATGTAATGTAATGTTTGGTGGTTTAAAATTAGAGCTGAACTGCTGTTTAGGGTATACCCTGTCATGTTGGGCATATGGTGGTCATATTCTTACAGATCCATCGATGGATGCGGAACAAAGAGACCTTTTTCCGTTAACCAAATTTTTGCACTTTTTTTTGTGTTGCCGGAGAGGCGGGAGAATGTGGGAGGTGCCACACATAAAGTAAAAGCAAATACGGTAGATGCACAGAGCGAAAGAGTTGAACACGGAGACGGAGACGGAGAAGTTGGAGTTGGAGTTGGAGGAACGCGGAGGAGCAGGATATGTAGAAGAAGGACGAGAAGGAGTAGCCAAAAGCCGTGTCCAAAGCCGATGCCAGCAACGTCCGCATTCGCGTTTTCCACACACACTCACATATATATGTATATGTTTGAGTGTGTGTATATGTTATATATAAAAAGTGATGCTGTTGTATCGGTTTGTGTTCCCTCTCACGCTATGCATATCCGTAAATGTCAGACGACATCACGCTTCAGTGGACACACTGACGACGCCAACAACGATGATGTTGATGCTGATGCTGATGATGATGAGGATGAGGATGATGACGTTGGCGTTGGCGACCGATGGAGGCGCTACCCGGGCTCTTCATGCTGACCAGAAGCCTCCGCCATAACCACATCCTCATCCAGGACTCGTAGCTGGCCGCAAAATATTGGCACAAACATTAACCGAGAAGACACGAGAGAAGGAGACAAGCAGAGAGACAGAGACAGCAAGAGAGTGGGAGAGATGGGTAACAGTAGCGTGTGGCAGTTGGCAGGTGGCAGGTGGCAGGTGGCATGTGGCAGTCTGATGGTCCTTGCTACAGTTTGAATTATTTGAAACAATATCCTTTAAAAAATGCGATACAATTTCAAACGATGATGAGAAAAAAATCAGAGCAACTCCTGCTTCAGTTTCAGTTGAGAGATTCGAGAGTCAAGAGTCTAAAGCAGGTCCTGTTCCCGTTTCAGTTCCCGTTACTACTCCTGCTCCTCGTCCTGGTCCTGGACGTAAGCCTGCGGCTGTAACTCGGACCAGGGCCAGACAGGTGTTTGTCAGCCAGTCAAACTCATGGTCGGAGAGCGACGTCTGCTCTTATCACCGAAAGTGGTCACCACCACCCGCACTCCCCATTTCCATCCCCATTCCCATCCCCTGGCCATTTCGCATCATGTATGTGAGCTGTAATAATAAAAGCAATAACAACAAAGGTTGCCATCAGGGAAACAGGACTGACGGTAAATGGGCAGAGTTGCCATCTAACAACAATGTCATCGACCGAGACGTCCGTCGTCCGTCGTCCGCAGCTGTTGCCCAGGCAGACTTCAAAAGTGACCCAATGCTGGTTCCCTTATTTCCCAGAAAGTAGGCAAAAATTATGAAAACTCCAAAAAAAGTGTGTTATTATTATGTTGAGAACCCAAAGTTGCCACAACGATTGGCAAAATGTTGGCATATTTCGAAATTAAAGTACACAACTGAATTGTTACATCACCGATAGGTTATCATATCGATTTCAGTTCAATGGCTAATCGATTATTTTTAATTTTCTTGTGTTAATAATATCTGACAAATGACAGTCATGAATTACATGAAATGAGTTAATCGATAAACAGCGATAGAGCGATTGTTCATCAGTCAATTAAACGTAACTTAAAAAGAAAAACCTAAGCAATCAATCGAATTGATTAGCTTCAAGTATAATTAAGTAAAAAGGAATTTCGATGAAATTATTATAAATTTAAGCTATCGAATGGTAATATTTCGCGTAGAGCCAGTAGATGGCGCCACGAATGCACACTTGAATGCATATTTGAGGTGCACCGCTTCTTGAAGAACCAAGGGAGTCAAGCTGCAGGCAAAGGCGAAGGCAAAAGCCTCAACCGCAACGAGAACTACACAGAAGCAGAATTCAAAGTAGAAGGCTATGCCACAAGGCGCAGGGGTGGCACAGTCAGTCAGTCACATTCAGAGTCACAGTCACAGTCACAGTCACAATCCATGCCTCAAGTGCTCTCTTCTAATGGCCATTCATTTTTCTTGGACGCCGTCAGATGGCGCAGCCGAAAAGCGCAAGTTGCACAATCAATTTGCAGCTTGGCAAACAGGCGACAAAAGTGACAGACGAGAAGAAGGTGGCAAGATGAAGATGGTAATGCTAGGGGGGTAGTGTGGCAAGGAGGCTGCAAGCTGCAGGCGTTACTTGAGCTCAAGTTTTGGATGCGGCCAACCAATGAAATGGCTCAATCAATTAGAAGCTGTCATAATGCGTCTTAGACTTGCAACTAACAACTGGCAACGTTGTGTGCATGTTGCTGCAACATCAATAAGCCCAAGCAAATTCTGTAGATGGAGGCAAAGACAGAAAGAAAGACAGAGACTGAGACTGAGACTGAGACAGACAACATGCGTGCCTCACTTTGCTGCCTCGTATCTTATGTGATGAAATTTATGCTTAATTAAAAGCGACACAACGCGAGAATGGAAATGGAGACGGAATTGGAATCGGAATCGGAATCGGAGACAAAGTGGGAGACGGAGTTGGTAATGGAGTTCGAGGTGGAGGTGAGAGGGAAAACAACGCATCGTTGGCAGAGATAAGACAGCTGAGAAGCTGACCAAGTTGGCAAAAAGGATTCCCTCACTTTGCGAACTGACAATTAATGCGCTTTTGAAACGCACAGATCGACAACTGCGAGTTGACTGCCAAATGAAACACAGACTCGACTTTACATCTCTACACTGAGAACAAATATTGATGTTTCAATTATTCCAAATTTAAATATACTTTTGAAAATTAACCTATATTTTTAGAAGAAAGTGTACAACTCTCTTAAAATTATAAGTATTAGTATTAGTGCTAAATTTTAAGAGGTAACGCAATAAAGTAGTAGTTGTGATATTACTTAGTAGTTGAAATCAACATAAAGATCACTTATATATTTCACATTTGTTGTAAGACAATAAGAGAAAAATAATGTCTTTATTCGTTTCTTCTTCTATTTGTAAACAATCCACAAAAGAGGCAACTTTTGTCATAGCCATGTGGTAAGCAAGCCTATAAGTTATATTATAAGTTGATTACTATTAAGTTAGCTCTTAAATAAAAGAAAAATAAAATAACAAATTTCTGCATTTTCGTCAATTTTTAAGAATTTCTGGCTCTTCAGCAATTTTTAAGACGAATTCTGTAAGCTCTAAGTTGGAGATTTCATTAAGATGAATTTTTCAGGTGTACTCTTTATGCCGCTTCTTGAAGCTCTTCGCGCTTCTCTTCTGTCTCCTCTCTTCTTGATTTGAATTGACTCTCTAATTCAATTAAGGAGCCCGCACGCATGTTATGCCCCACTGTCCAGTCTGCCACATGGATGGATGGAACGGCTGTGCCTCAGTTGGAGACAGCATCAGACTTGGACTCGGACTCAAAATCAGAGACAGCGACTCGGAAGCCTCGGTAGACTCAGAAGACTTGGGAGACTGAGACTGGGACTGGGACTGAGACTCTGGAGTTGGCGTCTTAGGCCTGCATCTGAAGAGAAAGGCTGTTGTTGCTGTGTTTGTTGTTGCTGTTGTTGCTGTTGCTGTTGTTGCTGTTATTGCTGTTATTGCAGCACGTTGGCAACTTTTGCACTCATTAGTCTCCCACAACGTGAATTAAGATAATCTAGCAGGCGCGACGACAACGTTGACTTCGATTCGGTCTTGACTCGGCTCTTGAGACTCATGAGTTGCAAGTTGCAAGTTGCCAGTTGCAAGATGCGAGTTGGGCTCGAAATTGGACTGCGACTTGGGCGCTTGTTGTGCAAATGAATTGTTTCTGATTTCGTTTGAACGATTAGCGCCATGAGCATGCCCTTCCTCTCCCTCTCCCTCTCTCTCTCTCTCTCTCGCGCTGCCCCTCCCCCCGTCTATTTTAGACACCCACACACACACCACACTCTCTCTCTCTCACTCTCCTTCTCTCTCTCCATCTCAGCTGCCTGCCTCTTGCAAATGCAAATGACCAACGGCTTGCTTAGCAATTAGTCTAATGGCATGACTCGCCCTGTTGCAGTTGCAACGTAGGCGTTGACCATACCCCCTCTCTCCCCCTCCACCCATTCCATTCTTAACTCTCCACTCTCCACTCTTCACTATCTGACTCTCACACTCGATGTTTAATCCATTGGCAATGTGTGTGGCCAACTTCTCCCTCACATCTCTCGCTCCGCTTTCAAATGCACATTGCGCATACGCACTGTGAACACGTTGAGCCTATTGCAATATTGCCTGCAGATTGGTTACTCAACTACAGCAGCAACACTTTTCCCTCACCTTTCCCAGCCTTCTTCCTCATCTGACACTTGGTGCATGCGTCGTCGATTCGTCGTCCTGTAGCAGGTGCATTGCAACTGGGTAGATCTGACTTGGGTTTAATAAAAATCATTTTATTTACTTAACTTAGGTGACAATGCAGATGAAAGTGACGCACAAATACTTCCAGACTTCAAGTGACAATAGAAGATAGATGATGCTTATTTCTAGCACATATGTGCATTAAAAACATAAAGGAGGATATGTCATCTTAAGAAACTACATCCAATTAAGTGACTATGGATGGCATGTGACAAGGAACCTTCGTACTAAGCATAAAACTATCATAAATACATTTTAATGACAATTGAAAACCTTAAACAGCGAATAAAGTGACAATGGAGGTTCTATATGAACTGATCCAATTTACTAGCGGATTCTACACTTAGTATATAGAACTTGATTGCATTAGCAGTGACTGCCAACAAAGTGGCAATAGTGTGTTCTTAAAACTATTTAAAGTTTTCCACAAAGTGACAATGGAGGCCGCGCTTCAGCATGCAGATGAAAGTGACGCACAAATACTTCCAGACTTCAAGTGACAATAGAAGATAGATGATGCTTATTTCTAGCACATATGTGCATTAAAAACATAAAGGAGGATATGTCATCTTAAGAAACTACATCCAATTAAGTGACTATGGATGGCATGTGACAAGGAACCTTCGTACTAAGCATAAAACTATCATAAATACATTTTAATGACAATTGAAAACCTCAAACAGCGAATAAAGTGACAATGGAGGTTCTATATGAACTGATCCAATTTACTTGCGGATTCTAAATTTAGTATATAGAACTTGATTGCATTAGCAGTGACTGCCAACAAAGTGGCAATAGTGTGTTCTTAAAACTATTTAAAGTTTTCCACAAAGTGACAATGGAGGCCGCGCTTCAGCATTCGAATGTCACTGAAATCAACGTGAAAGACAAACGAGGATCACAGATTTAAAAATACAATAATATAAGCTACACAATAGGTAAATTAAGTGACAATGGAGGTGTACTTGTTTCTTTTTTAGAATACTTAAACTTAGTATAATTTATAGCTAAAAAAGAGCCTCATTTAATGCAATACCATCAATGTATCATATGTGTCAATGAGGATTTCTGTTCGCTTTGAAACGATAATTTAACATATTGCTGGTCTACTCAATAATATAAAATAATGTGAGCACCAAGGACACACGTATTTGTGGAGATTACTGTGTAATAAATGCGATGTCAGCAATTACTTTTGACATTGGTTCAGCATTAACACAATAAAAGTCTTATATACTCCATGGTCACTTTGTGTGCGCAACTTTAAGGAGATCAAATAACCAAATAACCTGAATGGAATTTCTAGGGTAACTGCTTAGTCGTTGCCATTTGACGATTCGCAGACTAGAGTCTGTGCGGACTTCAAATATTTTTCTTTTGCATTTTCGACAGTCATCAGGAGCAGGAACAACAACAACAATAGAAACCGTTGTCCAGGCATCAAATGGCAGCAGCACAACAACTGCACCGTTGCATACATACGTGTGTCTGTGTCTGTGTGTGTGTGTGTGTGTGTGACGTGCCCCTTTGACCAACCAGAAGCTGCAGCAGGAGTTAGAGTCGGAGTCAAAGTCGGAGTCGGAGCTGTAGCTGAAGCCAGATGATTAATCGAATTAGTTTTTTCCTTTTGCCACTTTTTTGTTGTTTCTTTTGCTCTTTTTGTGAGCTTTCACTTTGCTGGGCGCTGCTTTCATTTACATTTTCTTTTGCACTTCGGCCACCGTGTACAGTGTACAGTGTACAGTACTTTGTTGCATATTTTTGTGCGCATCATGATGCGCACACACACACACACACACACAGATAGACAGATAGACAGACAGATAGACGGACAGAGAGACGAAAAGACAGGAAGTGGAGTGGCAGCTGACCAACTGCGTCCGTGTTGAATTTTTGGCAATGCCTGACCCACGTTTCGTTAACCACCACCTCCCACCCCCCGCCCTGGCCCACCGCCGTCGCCCTGCTGCCTCTTGGCCAACGTGCTGGCATTCATGCTGGCCAAAAACGTCGTTAGCATGCAAAGAGCACTGGCAGCAATAAAGAAAAAACTAAAAAGACGGAAGGTATGAGAAAATAAGGCAAGAAAAAACTGAAAACGAAGACTAAAAAAAATGCACATTTCGTCTGATGAAATGAAAGCCTCGTGCTGATGCCCCGTCAGCCAAGGGGGAGGACAGGGCCAGGGTTAAAGGGTAGTGCCAAGCGAAAGGGACGGGGAGGGGGAGTGGGAGGGGGAGGGGGAGGGTGTGCTATGTGTTGGGTGCGCAATAACTGCAAATTGCATGGGCGGCTCTAAGGCAATTTTTTAGATTGTTTTCTCTATTCTTTTTTATATTTTTGTTGCTTTCAATTTTGCTGTTGTTGCTGCTGTTGCTGTTGTCTGTGGCATTTCATTTGATTTGCCTTTGCTGTTGTGTGAAACGCAATAAGAGCATCAAAGTGCAACATCCACACACACACACACACACCAGACACACACATGCAACTTGGTAGGTTTTCATTTTCCTTTTCCCTTTGCCTTTTGGCCTGCAATTTTCAGCGAATGATTGTTGCATAAACGTCGTCTTTCTATTGTTGTTGCACTGTCTCTCTCTCTCTTTCTCACTCTCTGTCTCTCTCTGTGTGTGTGTGTTGTGTGCTTGTAAGTGTTTGTCATTCATTTGCCGCCCCGTTGTGCACTTTGTGCAATCCCTTTGAATGGCAGCCGTCGCATCCACAGCCGCTCGTCGATTGCCATTGGCGACTCTCTGGGCGCACGTGTGGTATGAGCAATATGCCAGCAACAACTTCAAACTGCAAAGGCAAAGCGACCGGAAGAGGAGGAGGAAGAGGCAGGAGGGGGAGAGAGACAGAGTCTGCTACAGATTGGAGGCATACGCATGTACATCCAGGGACCAACTACTTAACTCCGAGCAAATGTTGCAGGTAACAACAAATTGCAAAGATGCAACTTAAAAGTAGTGTGGAAATATTGAAAACTAAACACTTGCAGTTACGAGTTCTCTATAGTACTATATAGGGTATATTCCTGATAGATGTATTCATCAACATGTCACATTTTCAAACTTTTATTTAATTCATTTCAAATACAAGTTTTAAAGCAATTTCATCCATGGAGTTTTTTCAAAATCAGTTCGTAGTATGCGGAAATATTTTTATTTTTTGAATATTATGTGAATATTCAATCATGAATATTCGTTATGAGCAGTTTAACAATGTTGAAGTGAACAAAACTATTTGAAAAAGTGCGCTGAATCGAATGCAAACTAACAAGAAATTCTACTAGAAATAAACATGTGCATTTTATTTTAACATTTCAAGTATTTAACTTACAAGTAGGGAAAATTACGTATTTTATTTAAATACAAATATACATTAAATTATTACATTGCAGTTTTTAAATAAGTATTAAAAATTAGTTTTATTTTTGAGGCAATACTCGTATATTTAATTTGGAAAATTTTAAATTGAATTGTTTTTTCAATACAAGTATATTTATTGATCAATTTTAATTGTTTCTGAACTGAACTAAACACACACAACTTCACACTCAGTATTTCTCACATATAATCAATTAGCAGTAAATGTATCGATTTAATTGTGATAGAAACCTTAGAATTAATGAAGTGAAGAGTTTGAATATTTCTACGAACATTTTGAATACAACAATTGAAATAATTAATTAGAATTGTTTCTTAGTGAATGGTGAATTTCCACCTCGGTGTGCACTTATAAGTAGCATGTAATAAATGTAATGCATTTTATTATTTATAAACTGGATAATATGGTGAATAAGAGCAGTTAAGCTGCTCAACTTCCCCGCTTCCCTTGCTGTCCGCACCACCTAAATTTTCCATTCATTTTTGCAGTTGCACAAACATTTCACCTGTTATTTTATATAGAAAGAGACAGAGCGAGACAGAGCGAGAGAAAGAGAGAGAGAGCAATAGAGAATCCTCGCTAATCACTTGCTAAGGCATTTGCCTCTCGTTTTTACCAGTGGAGGCAGCTGGAAAGGTGGAGAAACGTGCCCAGCACTCCTCATGCAGCTCTAAGTAAGAATATTAATATGCGTCCTTGTGATGCAGCTGCAACGGCGACCGACAGACGCATTACAACGCACACGCCTCCATAAAAAGATAGGGGGGAGTGGGAGTGGGAGTAGGAGTGGCAGTGGCAGTGGCACAGGGAGAGACGGGAGGAGGTGGTAGGAACGGACGAAATGGCCACTTTGCGTCGCGTGTGGCAAGCAAATGAAATTGCAGTGAAAATGAAAATCTAACGCAGAAAATGTGGGGTAAACAAAAGCACAAGAGCAACGACAAAAAAAGAACACAAATAAATGCTGAAAATGGAGCTAAAGAAAATGGATAGAAAGGAAAAATAAGACAGAAGGATACGTTATCCTTGAAACGTAAAACGTGGTTAGGGTTCGGTTCGTTTGCTTCGGGAAATGTGTGGAAATGCAATGCCAAAGAATGCAGCACAGTCCAAGAGCAACACAAGGGATGAGCAGGAGAGCTGTGGGGAAGGGGGGGATGGTAATAGGAGAGGTCGGGAGAGAGAGGAATAAGTCGCCCTCAACGTTCTCCAGCTCTTCCTTATGCTCTGATGCTCGTCTTATAAACATCATTCATTTTGGCCCCTTGTGCATGGGATTAAGGTTATTTCAAGGATGCCGCTGGCTTCCCAAACAACAGCAGCAACAACTGTAGAAAATAAAATTTCCACAAAAAAAAAAGAGTTCTCCTTTTGCGCGTAAACATCATCAAAATTCATCAATCTCTGCCAAAAACTTGTGAAAAACTTCGTTTTTTGGTGGAGTGCAGCAGGAGAAGGCGGGGGAAGGGAGGATGGGCAAAGCAGCGTGGAAAGTGCCTGCAACTGCGTGTGTGCGTGTCTCTCTCTCTCTCTCTCTCTCACTCACTCTCTCTCTCTCTCTCTCTCTGTGTGCGAATGTGCAGGAAGGAAGCGCATGGGTAAAGTGCACAACTGCGAAGGACGAAGAACAAGAAAGAGGACGAGCATAGGGATGAGGATGAGGACGATGACGATGTCGGCAATCGGCGCACATTTTGGCATTTTGAGCGCAGCGACGCGTGCAACACGCAGGACGCAGGACGAAAGCGAAGATTGTGACTGCCAACTCGCCTGCCTGCCTGCCTGATGAGCCTGGCTAAGATGCCGCCCACGAGCCTTGGCATTTGCAAGGCTCCAGCAACACCAACAACAACAACAACAACAATGTCGATGTCGATGGGAAAAACAACAACAATGTCGTCCTGCTTGCTTATTATTTTGCCAGCGCCATCGTCGTCCTAGCGATAACCTCAATTTTTGGCACCCTGGCCAACAAACACAGCCCTCACCGCTCACCGCTTACCCCTCACATCTCATCAGCCACTACCTCCCCTTCCCCTTCCCCTTCCCCACCACCTCTCCCACCGCCGGCCATCAATGGCGCCTTGGTCCCACACACATTTTATTTCAGTCCCTTGCAATTTTTATGTTTCTTGTTTGTTGCCTTGTCGGGTATTTTTAATTTCTCACAGTTCTTAAGCCTATATTGATATACAGCTATTCCAGTAAATGTTGTGACAAAATTAAAAAAATCACAGTCTTTGCTTTGCTTTTAATATTAACTATGGGTTCCAAGTCAAATTGAAAAAATTAAGACAATTAAATTTTTATAAGAAAAAATGTTGTTTTGTAATAGTTGGTTCAAAAATTACGTGCCGAACTGTATATTTTTATTCCCGATCAATTTAAATAGATCGTTAATCAACGGCGTTTTAAAAGAAATGAAATATTGGGATGGCAGTTAAACTATTATGGGATTTAAATCTATTTTATTCGCAATTAATAATTAATATGAAAATAATTTTCATCTTATTCCAATTTCCAGGATATTCAGTATTCGATGTGCCCAAGATCCCTGTACTTGCTGGTTTTTCATTTTTAAACGCGTTGCTTAAAAATTAAGTAAACGGGTATATTAAATTTGTTGCAATGTATGGAAGATCCGCATCTTAGAGACTTTAAGAGCTAGGGCAACCAAATTTTTCAGAAAGACTTCTGTGCAGTGTTTTAAACGTTTGCCACGCCTCCGCAAATTGAGAAATATTCCCAAACTGTCAGTTTTTATGATATGTCGCTATTATTCGCAATTCACGGTATCTATTAATATTATCTATCATCCTACATAATTGTATTAAAATCGTTATAACAGAACGGCAGTTAATAGTTTTAATTATTAGAGCAAATTTCCAAAAAGTATGTGACGGGTATTTCTAAAGTCGGGATCACGACTATAATTTCCGACTAGTTTTAAATGTTTTTTTGTTTGTAGTGTTTTTCGGTTTGATAAAACTCTATTCATTTTGTTCTTCCTTGTCCCGGCGTCCTGCTCTCTTTTCTTCTACACCATTCGCTGTTCGCTACTCGCTTTTCCCCATTTTCCTCTCTCGTTCACCATCATCATTTTCCTTAACGCTTTTAGCAGTAATGACGAAAAAGTGTCAGCGTCCTCGACGAAGGATAATAACAAGTATGGACAGGCACTGTTACGATAACGGCATCAAGGCTAGGGATGGGACCGAATGACATTTTCCTCATTTCTGTGCCTGCTTTGCTTTTTCCTTTCTTTTCCTTTGCTTTCCTTTTATTTTCATGTCTTGGATTTTTCCAGCTTTCTTTGTTGGCGGCTGCGACAACGAGTTGATGTTCTTAATTGATGAAGAAATTTGGGCTGTGATAAAATGTGAACTGAAAGGGGGAAAACTGAAAGTCTGAGTGTAAGCGACTTTGAGCTACCCTGTAGCCAGACTTTAGAGCCTCGTATTTGAATTCAAATACAATACTAGTCAAATGATTTCCACTGAGTTTAAGAAACGTATATTTAAGAAGAACACATAATAAATCTTATAATATGATGATGCAATAATAATAAATTCGAACTATGATTAGAATTTCATGAAACTGATAGATAATAATATTTCTTTCTGTTGTAAATTGCAGATTTGAGTCGTCGCAATAAAAACGTGATAATAATGTAAGTAAAACGTAGAGTGTGGAATGTGGAATCATTCTTAGCCGGTCTAAGCTGCAATGTTTAGACATCACAGTGTCTAATAGAAGAGCTTTAAATTCTCTGGGCCATGTTCCTTGAGAACTGGCAGCTCAATTGGCATAAGCCGAGTCACAAATCCAGGTAAATCCAGCAGAAAACTTGGCCATAACTTAGACCTGGACGCAAGGCAACAGTTGCAGTTGCAAGTTGCAACAACACAGCAGTTTGCAGTTGTTGTGTGTGTGTGTGTGTGTGAGAGTGTATGAGTGTTTGTTGTAATCTTCGCACTTTGCACGCTTTTCTGCAGTTTCAATTTCACACAAATTCTGCCTAATCTATGTAAATGCGATTAAACGCTTTCCTAAAAGACCCAGAGTCGTCGACAACCGGGTGGCAAGAAGAGTGTGGACGGGGGCAGGGGAAGTTGGTTTTGGTAAGAGGCAAGTAGACGAACCATCAAGTTTAATGGCCAAAGCGTTAATGAACACGACCAGGCATCGGATTTGGTGGCGACTTCAACTCTGTCTCAGTCTGAGTTTCAATTTCAATTTCAGTTTCTGTTTCTGTTTCAGTCTGAAGTCAAATCCGAGTTGCAATCGCGACAAACCACGAGAAGGCGAAGAAGCAGAAGAAAACGACACTGGCAACAGGTAAAGGACACTCCGCACACTGTTGCGTGGCCTGCAACTTGTGCCAATGTTGCAACAACACCAACAGCAGCAACAACAGCAACGAAGGAATCTGACGCGTTGGCTGCGCATGCGCAACGCATGTGTCTTGTTTGATTTGAAGATTTCAGAGAAATTGTTGACTCTGATTCAAGTTCAGCTTCATCTTGGAGTCTTCTTCATATTCTTCTCCTTCTCCATCTCCCTCTCCCTCTCCTTCTTCTTCTGCATCTGTTTTTTGCGTGATATCCTGGACAGCAGAGAGCGTCTGTGTTGTGTGGTGTTGTGTGTTGCGATTTCCATAGCCACAACTTAATTACACATTCGTCCAATTAAAGTGTGCAAAAAGCAATTCATCATCTGGCCCGTTATTGCTGGCCAAGTTCTAATAGCAATTAAATGAGAGATCCCCCCCCCCCTGCTCTGTGTGCAGTTCAAGTCGAGTCAACGCAGGTGCAACCGAGTTGCAGTTGCAGTTGCATTTATCGTTTCACATGCAACAGGCACGTTAAATGGTCATATGGGTGTTCACATATTGAAATGGCATCTCTCAGTTATTAAAACGAACGGGTCTTCGGTCGGAGATGCCCCGCACCCCAACCCCTCTACCCTTGTCACCCCTTTCCCATTTCACTCTGACTTTCGACTCTGCATACTAAATTTACCGATATGCATAAAGTAATTTGGGCTGTGGCAACTCAATCAATTGCCACGCACACACACACACACACACACACACACACACACAGACGCACACTCACTGACAGCTGCTGTTTGCTCATATTCAGTTGCTGCTTCTGAGTGAGAAAGTGACTCTTCCCAATAACAATGACAACGACAGAAACTCATGTGAATTTCTTCCATTTCAACTTTAAGACTATATTGACCGTATAAATTATTAATCTAATGCCCACTATATTAACTTTCAAAACCTTTGATTTTATGTTAAAAATGAGACTGATTAAAGTAAGGTTCTAATCATTGGTATTGTCTTAGATTCAGGAATTTTCTATAAGATAAACCATCATTGACAACTAATTTTAAGAACGTATTTTTGGTATTTTCGTATTTAAAGTATTTATTTTGTGCTTTGTTATAGTTGTCATATTTATAATTAAAGAAATCTGTTTCTTTCTATCAGTAGAGTACAAATGTTCATTATCTTAATTATCTTAATTTCGTTTATATCAAAATATTTAAATATGCTTAAAACTTTCATTATTATTAGTATTCGAAAATACCTCTGAAATAAATTTGTTGTGTATTTAAAGAAACAAATATGATTCCATACACAACCCTTAGTAATAAATATATTTAGCTTTTAGCTGAAACTCTTTGATTAAGCTGAAGATACCCTGTAAACCGTATTGATCTGATATGTTTCGCTTGAGAATGTCAACTGAGTTCGAGTGTTTACTGTGCTGGTTCATCTGGAATTTCGTTGTCAATAGTTGAAACCCTTGGGCTGAGGGTGGGGAGACTGATAAGTTATCCGTTTAGCAAGTGAACCAACCCCGGGCCAACCCACTGAATGGCCGTTTATCTTGTCGGCCCCCGTCAATTAGGGCAAGGCATGGCGCCTGCTTGGAGGCACTTGGGATGCAGCATGTAGCTAGCTTGCAACTTGCCACTTGCCACTCGGCAGTTGCAGCCTGGAGGGCAAAGCTAATTGCCAAAGCAAACACACAGTTTCTCAGACTGTCATTAAAAGTGATTATGATTGAACAATCAAACACGCCCACCAAGAGATCCAAAAACAAAACCAAACAAAACCAAACAAAACAAAACAAATCATACCTGACCAAAAGATATACGCCCACGGCCCAAAGGCGGCCGTTAGACGCACTTGGCGTTAATTACAGATACAGATTCAGTCCCGCCATCACTCACCCCCGATCCCCTTACCCTCCCCCTTCTCCTTCCCCATTCCGTCACTCTGTGAACTGTGCGTCGCAACACGTTGTCTATTCATTAAGTTAATCACAGGTTGCAGTGCGTCAAGCGGTAGTTGCAAGCTGAAGTTGAAGCTTTCGCCTGTTGTTGCAACAATTGCGATTCAAATGCAACGCGCATGCGCTTGCAACTTTATGTTGCAGTTCTTTTAATTGCAAATACAGCAATAAAGAAAAAAATGCACGCACTTCATCAACAACAACAACACACAGTTAATTGTCTGAGTGAAGATTTCCGCTTGGATTGAGTTATTAATTATGTGTGTGTGTGTGTGTGTGTGTGTGTGTGTGTGCCACCTTGCCACACACCACCCACGCTTGGTTGCATCTTCCCCAAGACAGTGTCTAATGTGACCAACTTGTAGTCGTAGTCAAGAGTTGAGATTAATGTAGTAACAAAACTTTGTGGGAAATTCTACAATCAAGCAAGCACGACTGTGCGAGCACCTGTACGTAATCTATATATAACATATCACATATTATATTACACTTTTTCACATTTTAGTAATATTTTCGTCTTCTTTTCCTTTTCTTTCAGTTTAATACCCGCTAGTAAGTTGGACTACCCAGTATACTCGTATAAAATGTAGTAAAAGTGCAGAAAATCAATTAACAATAGGTTAATTCGATGTACGAGAGAGTTGGTGTGTGACCAAGTTCTGAAATAAACTTTAGCTTAAGGATATAAGGATATAGCTTAAGTATATATGAATGACAAATTTGGTGTCTTGCTTTGCAGTTTTAGATGCTGATCCGATATATAGTACATACTTCAAGCTCTGCCACGCCTCTTTCTGCTGTTACGCACATTGTGTAATATTAAGAAAAACTTAGTAGACCTCTGCTACTTGCTAAATACAGGGTCTAAAAAATTGCGTTAAACAAAGTTTTACTTCAACTGAACTCAACGCAACTTGCGTTTGCTTTAAGTGAGAAAAATTGCAATTTAATTATAATTCTCATGATGATGAACGATCATAATGCTAATGATGTTCAAGTTGTTGCATATGCACTCCTGTAATAAAATTACAAGTACAAATTATTATTGTAAATGCGGAAAACATGTAAATGTTGTCGGCTTCAAATCATATTTTTATTTATTACAATATTATATATTGCTATAAAAAAAATGGTAAATAGTGTGTTGTTGTAAATTTATAATAGCTTCCTTAGAAAATAAATAATGATATTACTTCAAAGATTAATGCCAGGCTTTTTAAGAAGAACTTTAAGTGAAGCAATATTCTTGCTGAAAGCTCATGAGATCTTACTTAATCTGAGCACTCTAAGCATCAGTGTAAACTAATGTCATTGGCTCCTGCCATAGGCATATTTAAATTAGAGCAATTGGTGTCATTGTTAATCGAGATACTCGTGCTTTAACTACTTTTGCAAAGACCCGTTTGTAATCATGACATTGCAATTAACTTTTCATTTAAACGATTATTAAGCAAAACTTTAATGAAATCTGTTCTCATGGTCAAACACCTGACTGAGCATATGGTTCCCGTAAATAGGGAGAGAGGGACAGAGAAACACACAGAGAGAGAGAGAGAGAGAGTGAGGGAGGGAGTGAGGGGGTGAGGAAGTGAGGTTCTTCCCTTTTTGGACCCCATGTCAGTGCGTCATCTAATTTAACTTTTTCTATTACATTGCACATTGGCCCTCGTGCATTTGTCACGCCGACAGCAGTCAAGGGGGGTGGCATGAGGGACAGAGGGAAAGGGGTAGTCGGTAGTGGGTAAGGAGTAGCGGGGAAGGGGTAGCGGGGAGAAGAGGAGTAGCTTCATCCCCTCGTATCCTTGAAAGACACTGACAATTTAGTTTTTCTCCACTATTTTTCTGGTATATTTATTTTTTATTTTGAATGCCATTTTTCCGCTGCGTCATTGTGAGACATTTTCGCGTGGGCGCTATTTGTAAAGGGGCGTGGCAGCGCCAGGGGCCAACACGAGAAGATAGGATGGGAGGAAAGCATTTTAAGTTTACTCTGCATCTACAGAACCAAAAAAAAACCCATTTTAAGCAAACAAACTAACAGGGACACTTGTAAAGAGAGAGATAGATGGATGTGTGAAGAGAGAAGGGGAGAGACAGCTAGATATATAGATATAGGACAGCTGGACGAACATTGGGTCGGTAAATTAGGTCAAAATATGGAGCGTGGTGTCATCAGGTTACATTTGGAGAAAAACCTCCCTTTATGTAGCAACATGGGAACTGTGGGTACTTGACCCTTTTACAGCTACAAAACAATCGATAATTCTTATATGAATATAAATAGAAATACATGCTATTAAATCTTCATAGAGTGCATGTAATTGTCTCGTTACTTGCAGTTCTTGCAACTTGTTCTTGTTGCTGTTGTTATGGATGTTATGGATGTTGTGGCACGTTGTGGAATGGAGTCGAGCGGATTGGAGCATCCTCAAATTGGTCGCCCAGGGGCGTTAACTTGGTAGCTTCTCCCATGTCATTTGCACACTGACAAGTTATTAATTAAAAGTAAGTTGCAGGTCGGCAGAAGTCCAGCAGAAATTCAAAGGGAAAGCCGAAGTTGCTGCCTGTGTTGTTGCCCCCACTGCCACCTGCCACTTGCCACTTGCCTTCCTCAATAAATGCAGCAAGTTTCTGTATAAATCAAAGTACAAATCGACCGCTGAATACGGCCAAGATCGACTTCAAGATGATCTGAATAAGTTGGCCAGGTTCGCATTCGTTTATTGGCAGCTCTTTAAATGGGAGCTGGACACCCGCATGTCGCACTTGCACCACCTGCCCCGCCGTGTCCGCTCATGTGGCAACTCCATTTTGGGTCCATGTCCGGCGCAGAGTTCAAAACGCAACAACAACATCAAAGAAGGGAAGGGAGATAAGAGAGAGAGAGAGAGAGAGCGCTTACAAAACAAACGAAACTTAATTAACAAAAGGGATTCAGGGACGGCCAGAGGGCCGCAGTGGGGAGAGGGGAAGTGGGGGGAGGCTTCGAGCCAGGTTAACAGTCAGTTTGGGATTCGTTTTGAGTCCTCGCTCTGTTCGATTTCGGTTTGTGTGTGTATTTGCTCTATTCCTCCATTCTCTGTCTCTATCGCTGTCGCTGTCGCTGTCGCTGTCTCTGCCTCTTTCTCAGTCGTCATCTATCTCTATCGCTCCCAAGGGTTCAATTCTCAGTCGGCAGGTTATCTGTCCTATATCAATGCGTATCCATTGGTTATATACTCTTCTCTCACCTCCAATCGAACTTCACATTGAGAGACGCCACATGCAAATAGCAACCTTCTCCCCTTCCCCTTCCCCTTCCCCTTCCCTTCCCACCCATCACGCTACGCCACTGCTAGTTGAATTCCTGGTTATCTATTCTCTCTCTCCCTTTCTCCCTCTCTCCTGCCCTCGCTCTGTCTCTGTCTCTGTCTGGCCTCCCCATTATCGATGGCTAAATTTATTGCATTTTGTGTTTATTTAGACAATTTTCATGTCCGGACGCGTCACAACCTGTAAAGTACAGTTGATCCTTTTGTAACTAACAAATCCTACGCAATTCAATGGTGCAAAGGAAGCGGGGGAGAAAGCTTTGGGTGTTGGAATGTTGAAAGGTTATGGAGAGGCTGTTCTTCTTCAGCTGATAACTTGTTGGTCGGAAATTCTTTTGCCAAATGATTTGTCGTGCAAAGTTCTGCTAAAAAACAGTTTGCACAAAGAAACAAATGTTTTTTAAAAAGTCCAAAATTAGTCAAATAAAAAAGAGCCTAAGAGCGGTAGCTGCGATTGAAAGCCACCATGTAATATATATTAGAAATATCTGTGGTTTAAGCAAAAAATGACTTTAATTACAAAGTTACAGTGCAATATCAGATACTAGCAAATGTCATTTATAATGTGTTAAAACCATAATCATATGTTATAATGTCAAATTTAATATCTACTATCTATAAACTGTTCAAATGTGTCCAAGGAAAATAAACTGAATTAAAATCTTAAGAGTTGCTCTCTATATAATTAAGACTATATTTGTTGTATTATCCTAGCATCTGTTCAGAGAGTTATATTGAAGTACGACATTAGACTTTACTGAAGAGTTTCATAGTATTTTTTCTTATTAAGGTTCAGAATTTGAACATTTTTAAATCATTTATCATACTCGAAAAGATCAAAGTAACACACATAAAATTTGATGCTATGAAAATATAATGTATCTTTCAAAATCGAAGAGAGTATTGGAAAATTGTAGACTATTGACTTTAGTTTGACATGAAAAGTATTTAAATTATATGCTTAATATTATAATCTTGATATTCAAAAATATATCTTGCATTGTTTTTAATGTGTTTATAACGAAACATTTAATAATTGAATATGCATTATCATGATCGTTTATATTGGATAGAATATATAGATGTTATATTAATTAATATGAATTAGTTTGCTATTTTAATTCGCCTATAGTACCAGTAATATATGTCAGATCATTGCTTATATTTTATTTTAATTCGGATATGTTTATCCCTCACAATTAGCAACTTCTTTCTGTCAACTTTGTTTTCCATAATTCCAATTACATATATATATTATGACATATTTTGCAACTTTTCCCTTCACAAAGTTACAAAATAAGTCTAAATTTACAGTTGTTATTGTTGTAACAAAGGAATAGGAAACATGCAATGAACTGGACATTACGCATACGCCGTGTGATGCCGCATTTCGAGTCCACAAATTGTTGAGTATTAACCGGACCTGGTTGCTCGGTCACAGAGCAACGATTAGTTTTCCCAGCCTTGTAACTAATACTAAAAAACTAAAAAACTTTTTAGCAACTAACGTCGACGCTGACGTTAACAAGTTTAAAGCCTCATTTATTCAGTTATGTTGGTCGGATAAGCGAATAGACTCGCTGGGGGTTGCCGGTTGGGGGATGCGGGTTGCGGGTGGTGTAGTGGTGAGGGTGGGGGTGAGGGTGGGGGTTGGGTTGGGCGGCATGTGTTTACTGAAACTGACGAGCAGGCGCAATGTGCACCCCCCATTCACCGTCTACCCTCGCATGTAATCCGCTACGCACACACATCCACACACATGTGTGTGTGTGTGTGTGTGAGGTAGGGGTAGGTTCTGTTTTCCGGGCCGGCGCTCTCGAATGTGCTTCATCAATATCCTTGCCTTGCAGGACTTTACTATTTTTCATTTGCTTTTGCCCAACCCTCCCCCCTCTCCCCTCCCCACTAACCACTTCACCCCCTCTTTGGCACCAGTCCTTCCACTCAACACACACACACACACACACACACACACGCTCAGAGTCGGGCTAAACAAAAACTTTCCGCAACCCAATCCCCGATATTGCAGTTGCCTAAACTCAAATACATCCCCCTCCCTCCCCTGCTGCACCCTCCCGGCTTACACGGCATCAATAATCCCCAAAAAATTTGAAAGCAAAAAGGCGAAAAATGTATGAAAAGCAGAAGTAGGAGAGAAAGAAGAAATAGCAAAAAGACGTCGGCGCCGGCAGCGGCTTTTTACGCGCTGGACACACACGAAAACTGCCCAAAACACGACGACAACATTGCAGGCAGCGACTGCGACGGCGACGGCGACAGCGACGGCGACAGCGACGCCAGCAGCAGCTGCGGCAGTGGCAGCAAACTGCATGACACAAGCGAAGTGAGTACCGTTAGAGTCATCCACTCCACTGCAATCCACCGCACCAACCTCCTCGCTCCAATGCTTCTCAACTTCACAGCAGCCGCTGTCCAGTCGGCGTCGAACCAATCCTAACTAGCGCCCCTTTGCGTGGGTGTCGCAGCGTAGGCGTGGCCAGGCGGCAGCGGGCTGCGGGCAGCGGGCAGCGGCAGCGGGGACTGAGTGCGTACAGTTACAAGGCGCCGCCGAAACCAACTCGTGTTGTCGTGTGTGTCGAAGTTGCCACGTGCACCGACCAACAGTCAGCACACCAACTCAACCCCCACCCCCACCCCAAACACCACACACTTCCACTTACAACACCTATAACTACTCTAACTACAACTACAACTACAACTACACAACTGCAATCGCCGGCTGCGTTGGTCAACGCGTCGCGGCGCTTGAATTTGCACTCGAAAGTAACTCGAAGCTCTCGAGCCTCTGCTGCTGCTGCTGCTGCTGCGACTGCGACTGCGAGTGCACCAATACCAAAGCCAACTCCGTTTGGCGCTCTCTCACAGCTGCGTTGACTGCGCTCTCTGCTGCTCTCGCAGTCACGTAACGAGCGACGGCGTCGCTGCAGCTGCGGCGCAACGTTTGAGTGAAACTCTGCTTGCAATTCTCTCTCACTCGCGTTCGCTCTCTCGCTCTCACTCTCTGTCTTCCTCTCTTGAATTGGCACTCTTAAGCTGCGTCGCTGCGTCGTTGCTGCTGCTGCTGCTGCTGTTTGCTGCACTCAATTGCATGTTGCGCTCTTTTGCGCTCTTTCATAAATGTTGCCAAGGCGCTGCACACACACACACTCTCTCACACACAAACACACACAGGCACTAAAAGGCTTTGCCTGTCTCATTCATAATGCTGATGCATTTTGTTCTTGCTGTTGTTTTTGTTGCCTCCCTCACCCTCCCCCTCTCTCCTTAACACCCCATCCCATCACCAGTCGCATTGCATGCACGTAACTGCAATTGGAATCAATTTCGCTGCTCATCGATAATGCAAAACTAGCGTCAGGCCAAAACAAAATGGCGCACATCACTCAAGTGTGCTACAACAGTAACAATAACAACAAGCGCTTAAACAACCGCGGCAACAACAACGCGGCAACTACAACAAATGGCTGCCATTTAAAAACGAAGTTTTGTTCATTTTTAATAGAGCCAACAAATTGTATTTACTTTCGAGTGGTTTTCCTGCTTTCTGTTATTCAATCTCCCGCCCACCCCAACTCTCCACCAAATTGATCAGCGCATTGTTTACCGTCTACCGTCTACCGCTTACCCTTTACCGTTTGCCGATTGCCGTTTACCGTTCAGCGTTGAGCGTTCAGCGTTCATGTTGCCTGTCGAATTATATTTGATGGCTGCTTCTAGCAAAAATGGCAAGCAAATAAATGGACAATTAATTTGACTTAATAGACATGAGCACAAGACAACAACAACTGGAACAACAACAATAAGACCCCCAATCTATAAACCTTTGTTTGGCACGACGAAGACTTTATACACTTGCTGATCTTCGTAATGTCTTCAATTTTAGTCTTTATTGAAAATATCCCAAAAAATTCTAAAGTTTCTCAGATATTTTTTTGATTTTCGAAGTATCGTCCCAATGCACTGTTGTCAATTTGGTTTTGAAATCTTTTAAAACTAAAAAGAACACAATTATCAAAAGTTTTTCATTATGCTTATCTTATTTTAAACATTATTTTTTGGCCTAATTTGCATTTTTATATGAGTATTTTGAAAGCTGTTTATTTTTCATGACATCTAACTGATAAATATTTAATGTGATTATTTAGAACTAAAAATATGATTTTCTTAAAAATTCAAAGTTTAACTCCATAATTCCTATGATGAAGTATATATCATTTAGCCATACTTGTTGGATTTCATACCTAAAATATATATTTGTTTCGATGATATAGTTTTAAGATCGAGTAAGTTAAATTACATGCTGCAAAGCATTTAAACTAAACGAATGTGAAGTTTTGACCCATTTTTTAAATGATTCCTTGATTTAGAAAGGTTCTAAAATTCTGAGTGGTCAAGATAAAGTTTGAATCGAACTATAAACTGTAAGTATATTTATGTGTGTGTGTTTTCCTACAAACTTAAGAGAAGGACAAGTTTCGCACTGTCTTTCAAATGTTTCTTTGATATTTCGATCTTATATATAATCTAAATTTCTTAATATATTTAGACTACGATATGATTATTTCAAAATCAAATTAAACTTCAAATATTTTAGGTCTTAATGCCCTTAATGCAAGTGTATATAATAATAACAAGCAGCAAATTGTTCCAAACTAAATAAACGTCAAAACGTTGCAGGCATTGGCGTGTCGTTGCAGAAAATTGCACCACGCACGACGAGTAACGGTATCAAGCGGCACGCGGCGAATGACAGTGAATTGGGGCAACCGTTGAGATGCTTGCAACTTAAAATCGAGATTTTTGCATAAGTTGTAGCTTAACAAAGTCATAGAAACAACGAACAATTTGAAGTTCTCTGGGAAAACTCAATAAACTTACACATATGTTATATCGGTTGACTAATATCGTTATGTATATTTTATCTCCTGATAACTGTTGCAAACTAATCAAACCAATATTCTTTATAAATTCCTTAAAACTCTTCAATATTCGTTTATCAATCGTTCGATTAAATTATAATTCGACTATCTAATTTCTTACGCTGTAGAAAGAACGAGTTAATTTGTCAGCATTTATTAAGTTCAACTATAAATAGAAAGTACACTTTTCACTTTGTACCTTAAAATAAGTGAATTATTCGCAAGAAATCAACACGGCAGTCGTGGCCGAGCGGTTAAGGCGTCTGACTAGAAATCAGATTCCCTCTGGGAGCGTAGGTTCGAATCCTACCGACTGCGAGAAGTCTTTATTTTTGTTTTTTAAATATCTTAATTTTAATACACATATATTTTATTCAATAAATGAACTGGCGGTTTAAAGACAATTCTCAATATTCAAACATTCGTCATATTTACCACTGATTATTACTTCTAATATTTACCAATCTCAGCATATTAATCAACACACAAGAATGTTAATGTTTTCTATACTATATATAAACGTCTCAATAGTTTGTAATTAAAAATAGAATAAGAAATGTGACCATTGCCAACCAAATGTAAAACATCGCTAACATTTAACGCTATAAGGAGATTTAGAAAAGTTTAAACTATTTTAAATATCGTTTTTATTTATTTAAGCACAAAATCACAGAATTAAGAAATTTCAGAACTGTTCTCTTGACAATGCTAGTTTCAGTTTATTTGTTACAACTAGAAAGTGTTGGTTAAATCTTATTATTTCTAAACTTTGCAATTGGCCACTTTGTGTGTTTTCAATAATTCAGAAGTAACAATCATTCTCATGCTCTATGCTCGCCAGCAAAGTGGAGATGGGGATGTAGCAGGAAGAGTGTGACGTCTCTTAGTTGTCGCTCTCATCTCTGTCTCTTTCTCTGTCTCTTTCTCTGTCTCTTTCTCTGTCTCTATCTGTCTTTCTGCCTTGCTATTTTTGCGTCTGGTTTGACCTTTGATTTTGGCTTAATCCAAATTGGCACACAGTGCACTTTCAGTTAAGACAAACTAATTAAATAATGGCCTGGTCTTTATAGTCTATGGTATAACGGATCAAATGGACACGGCCGTAATGCACTTTCCGTGTATGTGTTTTGCAGATTGACCAGCAGCAACAACAACAACAACAACACCAGCAATTGCTACAGCGGCAACAACAACAACGGCAACATTGAAATGCTCTTGCGTCTGACACTTGAACACTTACGCACACCAAGACCCCCCTCCCCCCCCCCTTGCACACCTCACCCGCTGCACCCCGAGATGCAAAGATAAAAAGTACAAAGAGGAAAAATAAGAAAAATTGGAAATATATCGGAAAAATATAAGAAAAATATATTTAAAAAATGGAAGAACTAAGCCAAGTCTCCAAAGGCAGCAACTTAACGCTTCAATAAATTTTGCAGCCTTGCCAAAGTCGACGTTGCATCAATAAGGTCCTTGTGCACGCAGTCAGGACAGGACTGCCCCTTGCCCCGTGCCCCCGATGATGGCGCCACCCAACATCTTCGTCGTCTGCGCCGTTGCACGGAAATGCGTTAAGTTTGCGCCCAGCACGTGACGATGCTAAGCCAAAGCTGCCACACTGTGGCACGCAGCATTGCCTCACTGTCATCCCACCACACCCCCACCTCCCTTTCTGCCACAAGTTCGACGCCCAATCACAATCGCAAACTGGGAGAAGAGAGTAAAAAGGCAAACTCAAACCCGAAACTAGAAGCCGAGTTCCAATAGCAGCAACCGAGCGATAAGAAGGACAAAAATTAATGGAATTTCTGCCTGCTTTTTGTGTTTCATTCCCATGAAATGTGCCAAAGTTGGAGTCTATTCACTGGGGGACCAGGGATTGCCCAAGATCCTAACTTCAATCGACATTTACACATTATGTAAAGCTTTCCAAGGGAACGCTTTCAACAGCTGCAGTTGGGAAATTGAAAGCTATATATATCGAATTATATATACATATAACCCATGTCCACAATATTTAATTCAGCCAATTTATTGCATTAATATCCGAGCTGAAAAGAATTCACATTCCAAAGAATTTGAGTTATGTAATATAATATAAAAATAAATAATTAATATAAAAACAGTAATTTAAACAGATGGAAAATATTATTATTAACTTCAAATAAAAAGAACTCACAGTGGATTCCACATTTGTTTGCAAGGCATGTGAAACACTCAGAATAAGCCAAAGTCTCTGAATATTTAGTGACATAAAAACTTAATATAGTATTAAAATAGTTTCTAGGATTAGATTTGAAATTCCCAATCTGCTATTAAATTTCTGTTCAGCTTTCTAAGTATTTGAGTCAACTACAATGGATCAGATTGAAATGGGGTATCTAAATTAGATTTATTGACCCTATGATACGTTTAAATAATGTAGTGTTTCATTCCAGCGTTCCTCTTGTTAAATGCAAATGTGAATTGCATTTCAATTCAATTTGTACACTCGAATTTTGCTGCTGCAATGATTAAGGTATATTTTAAATTGATGTGAAAGTTGCTTTATATTATTATATACATATATTAAACGGATTCCATTGGCAGGGCATCCGTTGGGTCGTCTTTCTGTTGACCATCTTCCAGGGCAGCGGCTTCAAGTTGCGACTCTGAAACTGTGGGAACGCCTTGGACTATTTCTTTTTGCTTTGCTATTTTCATTTTTATTCCTAGTTTTTTGTATTTTATTTTTATTCATTTTAGGTTATGGTGAGGGGAGGCGGAAGCTGCTTTTAGTTTGTTTTTACGACAACTTGCGAGCAGCAATAACAACAACAACAACAACAGCAACGACAGAAGCAACAACAACGATAAGGAAGAAAGACTGCGATGACGATGATGGCGTCCACGTTTTCCAGTACGTGTCCTGGCAGCCATTGCCTGCACTTTTTCGGGATCCTTGCGCCTCTTAATCTTTTTCCGCCTCTTCACCTTCTTCATCTTCATCTTCGTCATCTTCTTCTTCTGCTTCTGCTTCTGCTTCTTGCTGGGCTTCAGATTTTGCCATTGCCGTTGCCGTTGCCATCGTTTACGTCGGCAATTTTGCACTTGATTGCAATTTTTTGGGGGGCTGCGCCATTTTTGCTGTCTTTTATGTTATGGCAGGAGAAGCAGCAGGAGAGGGAGTAGGAGTAGGAGTAGGACTAGAAGAAATGGGAAGAGTGGGAGCGGAAGTCGTAGAATCCGCTGCCTTTGCAAGCTGCCTTAAGATTGCGTATACGTCCAGTGGGTTGCGCCTATGTCTATAGATGGCGGAAGGGAGAAAGCAAGACGAAGAGGGGCGGGCACAGAGAGTAAAGGACGATGGGCGTGTGAGGGCTGCATTATTTTCAATTAGGGCGACGAGGCAAACATAGTTTATCATCAAGTTGACGCGACGCTGTCACTGCTTATAAATAATCGACTCGAGCGCTGGGCGCGAATGGCCGCCGCCATTTTGGGTAGAAACAACAACAACAACAGCAACAACAACAGTGACAGTGACAACATAAATTTTGGATGCAATCTAGAAAACAGCGGCAGCAGCGGCAGCAGCAGCAACAACAACCACAACAACAAGTTGCCCAAAACAAAGAGCTGAGACCGAAAGACGAGTTGAGGCTAAAGGCACATAAAAATAACAGAGCAGAGCCGAAAAAGCTTAAAAAAAGCAGTGCAACGTTGCACACACATACCAAGACACATATGTGACATCAGCAGCAGCAGCAGCCGCCACGGCCACGCCCCGCCGCCCAACGACACCCCCCCACCCTCTGGATCCTCCTTCGCTGCGTGTTGTCAGACAAACTAAAAGTTTTGCCATGTCACGTCATTCGTCGTTGGCTTTGTCCCTGAGTCCTGTGTCCTGAGTCCTGTGCCTGCTGCTCTTGCTAGTCCTCGACTTCGCCCTCGTCCTCGTCATCGTCCTCACCTTGCCCTCGTGCTCGTTCTGGGCTTGGGTTTGGCTTTGGCTGACGTTTTCTGCTCCGGCCGGACGAGGCAGCGTGTTTATCCTTTTTTCTATTTTTTTTCGGCACATTTACGCCCAACACACACACACACATGTGACTGACACACACACACACACACACACACACGTAGCTGGGCACTGCAGACAGAGACAGAGAGACACATTTGTCACGTGATGGATTGCAATGGGAGTGACATTTTTATTTCACTGATGGACGACAGTGCACGAAATGAAGCCTCCCACAAGACACCAGTTCCCATCCCACTCCTCCTCCCCCTCCCCCTTTCCACCACGATTCCCCACTGGAATAAAACGCAGCAACATCAGGGGCAATCGAAGGGGAGGAAGAAAAACATTTGCCAGCTTGTTTAAAAAGCCAAGGCTTAGAGTTGGGCAGAAAATTAAAACTGACAGATTTTTTATTTTACGGCTATTGCAACCAATCAAAAATATACAACAAATTAAAATTAAAAATATATCAAGTTTTATGGCATGTAAACTGTATAGTTAATAAACCAATTGGAAAATATTTTAAAATTATGATAAAAAAACTGATGGCAACATTTCTTCTAATTAATAAATTTATGTTTCTTTACTCACGAGATAAGCATTTTCCATTATCTGCAAAGCCTTTAAACACATAATGTAATTTGATTTTTAAATTACATATTACATTACCAAATGAAATCAAGAACGTAAAAATCACTTTAGATTTTAATTCAAATTGTTTTTAGTTCGTCGCATTAAATAGACGAAAAGCTGTGGAAAATTATGCAGATTGAGACAAACTCTGTAAATCAGAAATATAACCAATAATTTGTAAATTTTAAGATATAACTTCACACTTTAAAGTAATTTTTTAAGTTCAGACATACTAGTTTTTCTATCCAAAAAATTGAAATTCAAGTAAAAATCAATAAGCAAGAAATACTTAGAAATTTAAATAATTTCAGAATCCATTTAGAATTATTAGTGTTTAGTAATTAACTGTGTTAAGCTTATAGGCAATCAAATAAACTACTCATCATTATTTAACATTAATAAAATAATTAAATATCTGTTTGTTTCATTAGATGGAAAATAAAAATTCATTAAAAGAATAGAGTTACTTATATAAACTAACCGAATTTCTCAAGGACTTTCAAAGAATGTCATTTGTTTTTTGTGATTTTTGCAAGGATCGTAAAGGATGTGACGGTTGTGTCCGTTGTGCTCGTAAAGTGCTTTGTTCAGAGCCAAAATAACACACAAATAGCAGAGTCCGAGTTTGGCTTGGAATCAGAAAACCAGAAGCAGGGATATGCAGCAGAAGGAGAAGCAACAGGAGCAGGGAAGGGGGAGGGGAGGGGGAGGAGACGGGAGACTAGGACAAAGCTGTGTCGCTTGCACTGCAATTGTCATTTGTCGCACAAAATGATGACGAGTCCACGTCCAAGTTGGACTTTGAATTTAGAGTCGATAGTCAAGAACTGACTTCGCCAGCGGCTGTTTAACAAAATGAGCAAATACATATACTATTTAAAATGTGAATTGTAAATTGCAAACTCAACAAAAGAGTAAAAAGTACAAACAAAAAACACGACTACACACAACAATCGAACCTAAGGACCTTTGTCATTTGTTTTTCTCTCTCTTTTGTGCTGAATTGAAGTCAGCATTTTGTGGGGGATGGATATGAAGTTGCATCTTAATGTCTCCGGCAAGGGGTTTCCCCCGCCGGCTGCCTAATCCGTCGTGCATTGAAACAACTGCAGATGGTCCTCACATACAATCTATTTCGATTGGCATTATCGACATCCACAGCTTTCATTCTAGGGCAACTAATTAAAGCAGGTTCTCGACTCTTTGAAAAGGCTTTTGTATCTTTAAGTTAACAGTGTACAAGTATCTTTGGGGTGCAATGAGTGGAATAATGTCGGATATGTTGCTTAATGCTGATTGTGGAATGTTTCTATTTCAATGAGAATTCGTAATATTGATTTGTATTTATCTTAAGGTTAAATATCTTGTAGAACATATCAAATATCGAGTTCTAAATCTAAATGTAGCAAAGTTAGTTAACAATTAGATCATCTGAAATGTGAAATATATTAAATTCTTGTTCCTCAATTGTAATTGGACAGATTACTTTCAATTTATGAAAATTTCATTTTTCTATACTTTTCTTATTACACTTTTCACAGTCCTACAACTGTCAAATTTAGACCAATCTTGCAAAATATTAGTTTAATTAATATTTGGTTTAATCTAATTTGATTCTGCATCCAAATTGGAAAATTCAATTTCATTATTGTCCATTTTTCCACATTGTCATACTTTTGTGTTTTAAAGATATATGCGTTGTCTGGATATACGAGTATGTGGATTTAGCGATACATAAATAAGTTATAAGCGATGTTTTAATTTCAATGACTTAAGCCATTTTGGGCAACTGAAATTTCAATGAATTATTGACAATTTTTGAGATAAAAGAAAGCAATCGAAGTGCTAAGAAAAGTCTAAAGCATAACAGAACCGAATGGATTTTCATTTGTTAGTGCGTTTGTTGATATTGCTTGTCGTTGTTGCTGTTGTTGGTAATTGAAAGTATACAGCTTGTACCGCTGAAACTGAAAGTGTTGGCCAACAACAAAAACAAAAGTGGAGCAACAACAGCAGCATGAAGAAGTCAAAGAAGAAGCCACAACACTGGAGGAGAGTAGAGAATTACGGAGGGTAAAGGACGAAAGGAATAAGGAGATGGAGGTGGAGGAGGAGGAGGAACAGCAACAGGAACCACAGTTGGCGATGCCAGCAGACAACTGAAATATATTTTATTATGCTCACAGACACACACAACTTATTCTGCGCGTGTGTGTGTGTGTGTGTGTCTATGTGTGTGTGTGTGTGTGTGTGTTATTATATGGCACAAGCGACGTTCGCTGCATAAAGCTTCTACCTACATTTTATTTGATTTCATTATGTTAAAAAGTTGTTCAAGAGTGAATCACGGACTAGAACGAGAAGTTGTTACCAAGCGACGGCTAAGGGGTTGAGGGGCAGGACAGGGACGGGGGGTTGGGCTTGGCTTTTCTGTTGGGGTAGGTTGTGCAACTAAAGGTGGCAAGGTTGCTTTTCACCAGCAGACAGCGCACAGACAGAGAAAACCCAAGGACGTCGCACAATCAGAGACTCTAGTGTGAGAGAGAGTGAGAGAGAGAGAGGAATGTGGTGACTGAGAAGGTGGGGAGTGTGAGGCTTTATAGTTCAGTTCTTGTGCTGCTGCAAGGATGCTGCTGTTGCAGCAGCAGCAGCAGCAGCAGCGGCAGCGGCAGCGCAGCCGAAAGCATTTTATTATCCTTATTTAAGTTTGAAACTTATTGCAAAGTGGGAAACTCCAAATGTCTGGCGCTCTGTCTGGCAGTCCGTCTGGCAGTCTGTCCTGTGCTTGACTGCACTAAAAATATGGAAAACTTTGCAGACAGTCAGCAGCCAGAACAACAACAACAACAACAACAACAACTACAACGAGAAGCGCGTCGAGTGCAAGGCTTAAGTGTGTGGCAGAAGGCGGCGGTGGAGGAGGCGGGGAGAGGGAGAGGGAGAGAAAAGGACAGCAGCCAAGGACGTTGCTCAAGTTGCGGCAAGCGCGAAAACAGCTACGACGACAGCAACAACTGCAGCAATAGCAGCAATAGCAGCAACAACAAAGGCAACTGCAACATAGCATTAAAATAGAAATAAAAAATAAAAAAAATCTAGAGAGAAAAAAAAAGTAAAGAAAGAGTTATATAAATTCAGTTGGCGCACTCACTGCATACTTTATGCACTCCATATAACACACACACACACACACACACAAAGACTAAGAGAGAGACAGAGCGACAGAGAAAAAGAGAGGGAAAGATACATACATGTATTTGGGGCAAATAGTTGTGTTCCAGTTTCAACTTTAAGACAAAGTTACACAACTTTAACGAAGGTCGCGGTCGCACAGCAACAACTTGCATAAAATTCAATATATATATATATATGTTCATATATTTAGATATACATTAGATACATTTAATATATATACAAAGTATATATAGAGTTCAGTTGATACTTGTACATGGAGCAGTTTAGTTGGACGCATTTCAAGGTTGTCTAGTCTGTGCAAAACTTCGTGTTGTATCTTTAAGTTGATTGCATCATCAGAGCAGAAAGTAAACTCAGCCTACAGGAATCTAGCACACAATAGATAGTTAGGTCAACTTAAAGATACAGAATTGTATTTAAACATCCGCTCAATTGAGAATTTATCATCGATTTTAAGCATTTCTTACGTTGTCAGTTGGATCAATCACAGGATTGTCAATTCAATTACATAGTTAGAAATGTACTAATAATAAATTATGGTGTTTCTTTATTTTATCAACTTTTGTTGCCATCATCAAATAGAAAGATGCCACTCACAGATAATTTTCTAATTATATATACTTTTGTGTCTGTGTGCAGAGATACTTTTGTATCTGGCGGATACAAGTACACGATAATGCTGCCTTCTCGGTCTTTGCGATAGGTTAAGTTAACTTTAAGGTTCCTTTTTACATGTGTGTACATAAAGCTTGGGCCTCACAGATACTTTTTAAAGGACGCTTTTGAGTTAAAAAGACATCCTTTTACCTTTCAGATAGTTTCAGATACTTTGAAAATATAAGTAACTTAATTTGAATTGTGTTGAATGTTGAAGACACTTTTATACTTTCAAATGCCACTGAAAGATATATTTCACATTTAAATATAACTTGATGTAACTTTAATAATGTTTGTGATTTGTAATAATACTTTTTTAACATAAATTTCCATTTACTAAGGATATTTTATTACGCTCTGAATTTAAATGATCTGAATATTTAAAACTTGCTTCGCATTGCATTAAATATTTCAATATTTGAAAGTGAATTTACATAGAATTAAAATGGGAACTTTTTGAACGGCGATTTGCTGATAAGATCTCATCCAATTCCAGCGATTTCAGATACACGAGGCAACAAGGCAACTGGAAGTGGAAGTGGAAGTAGAAGGGGAATGGAAAGTCAGCTAAATGATTCGCATATCGCTTTACTGACCCACAGCCAAGTTAAACACAAAGTGGCCAAGGGAGAAGAGCGTTTAACTGGCCGTCAGCTGGCACAAGAGTTGTTGCAACTGAGCAAGCTTGCAACAAGAGGCACACAACATGGGAACGCTATGAAAATCCTCGGCTCATAACTTTGCAACAATTTAACAAGCCGCAAACGTTGCAGCCACAAAAGCCAAACGCGCGTCTCAGTCAAGTGTCAGTTGCGACCGCCTCGATCGACTCGACAGTCTCGACCGACTTGTGGACTTGTGGACTTGGACTCGCCAATTGTGACATTTGCAACTGTTGTTGCTGTGCCAGCCGCTGTGTTGCTGTTGTGCCTTGCAACAGCAACCGCACAGCAATTGCCGCCAGAATAACAACAATTGAGTGAAATGCCTTGACATTGCGTGCGGATGCTGCCTCCAATGTTGCAAGTTGTTGTTGCTGTTGCTGCTGCTGCTGGGGTAATTGGCGTGCGGTCTGCGAGACGCAACAAACGCGTTAGCAATGCAATTTATGTGCGTTTAGACGCATATTTTGCCAATTAAATATTGCGATAAAGCATGCAGCCTATAACAGCATGCAACAGCAACAGCAGCAGCAGCAACTGCGGCAGCAACAGCAACAACGGCAACATTGGAGGCAGACAGGCAACTCGGCAATGTTATTGCCCACTGTTTGTCCCCTCTCCCCCGCCTCTGCATACACCTCCCTCCGTCCGCCGATCACCTTTTAAGCTGATAAATACCGCTGATAGCGTCGCTGACGTCGGCAATTTGGTTGAAATTTATTTGGCGCGGGTCGAAGACACTTTTTTTAAGTCGTTGTTGTTGCTTTCATACCCTGTAGCTTAATTCAATTATAGGGTGTGCGTTACATACAAATTACGCTAACAAAATAAGGCTCAAGTCTTTCCCTCTTCATCTGTCTCCCTCACAACTTGTCGCCTTAATTTGGGCAACAGACAAACTTTTGGATACTTAAATGATTACTTTAAAACATACAAATAATAAGTAAACTTTTAGTTCTTTCATTTTCTATCAACTTTTAGATGAAAATGCGACTTATGCTTTGCCGCCGGCAAACTGAACATTTGCAATTTGAATAAAAATATAAAGAAGAAAAAGAAAAAGAGACATTGACATTTACACTACGAGTACAACAGTTAAATGATTATTTGAAAATTGTGTTTTTTCTCTATTTAGCGAACTTTTTTCTATACGTTTTTAATGGTTTTCAAGGCATATTTTAAATTTAAATATAGATAAATTTATATTGCAAAGGTCATTTTGTCTCTGTCAACTAATCGTTGCATAATTTGTTGAGATTCACTTCATTAATTTTACATATTGTATTACAATAGTAACAACACCCAATCTGATTGTTGTTGTTTTGAAAATAAACATATGTTCTTCTTCCTCAACTTTTTTGATTTTTTGATAACTTATTCAATTTCCATATTTTTGGTTACAGTGATAATTGGATTGTATTTTATTATTGTTTTATTTAATTATTTTAAGTAAAAGAAATAATATTTTTGGACATTGCCAACTAAAAAAGAGAAAGAAATGTGTATCTTAAATGTGCGTAAAATATTTGAATTTTACCAAATTCTTTTAGAACACAACATTTATTTGATAGGTTTTCATTATTAATTTTATTTAAACTGAATATTTACTTCTTATCGAGAGAAACTAGACATAAGAAAACACACAAATGTTAACCAGCTTTGAGAAATTCTGTGTTACTTCATTTGGAATATTTATTTTCTAGAAAAATAACTAATTTGAAAGGTTCTATTCATATAATTTCATGAAATGCTTTTTATTTGAGATATTATCACCAATTATATTGCAGGGTATCTTCAAGCAGATATTTTTATGTATTTGACGCAGTTGCAGCAATTGTTGCTATTGTTTCTGTGGCTGCTGTTGTTGCGCAACGCACTTTGTGCGTTGTTGCCACCGAAAACGCAAATTGACATCTTTCAATTAAATGACAACCGCTGACCGATGCACGCACAGATCGTCCCAAGTTGCTGCCACAGATCCACAGATGAGAGAGTGAGAGACAGAGAGAGAGAGAGAGAGAGAGGGAGAGCAACAGAGAGAGGGACAAGAAGCCTTTGTGGTGGACTTGTGGATTGAGGTTTTGTTGTCGTTATTCGTCTGAGCCAACTGTCAATGTGGCGCAATTGTAAATTTTTGCTGGCCAGCAGCTGACAAACACATTTGACAGTCGAGAGGAGCCTGACTCGCTGGCTGACTGACTGACTGACTGACTGACTGACTGGCAACATGTTGCACGGACTGTCTTGCAGCATGCCGCACTCAAAACGTATGCACATATATATATAAATATCTATATATTTATATTTACTTCACTCGCTGCATCGACTATGACACAAATGTGCAATATTCAAATCTTTGGCAGCTCATTTTGCCACACGACTGTAGAACGCAGACGGTGTGGAAGTGGGATGGTGGGATGTTGAAGGGGGAGGGGAGACGGGGCACTTTGAAATGTTGCGCATTTTGAATGTTTGATGTTTGATGTTTGATATGCGAATTTGGGCAAAAGCGTCAACCACGTTTAAGTCGCGTTTACTCTTAAATGGCAACAACAACAATTTAACAATTCATTGTTGTTGCCATTTTGGCAATTTCAGACACAACAACAACAGCAACAGCCACATCTATAATAATAACAACAATTGCAACCGATCAGTTTTTCCATATGGACTTTATGATTTTCCGTTTTTCTTAACGCTTCTTACGTAATCACACAGTCTACCAGTAATTAGCCAAATTCGCGAGAAATCATTAAAAATATGCATATAAAATCGAGTAAGTTGTAAATTGAGATACCCTGTAAAATTGTTTTATCCATGCAATTGTGACTAAGTTCGCTGTAAACGTAATGGGAAAAATATAAAGTGATTTTGAATATTAGTTTCGATATCAACAAGTCAACTGTGCGTTTTTGAGGATTGATAAGCTTTATTTTGTTAACTATTGTTAAATGACTATTTTCAAAGCACAGTAATATCAATTACAATAAACAATGAAACACATCATAATCAGAATCACACCGAGAATAAGAGCAGACGTAATAAAGTTGAAAACACATTAAATTGTGAATGGTTTGTGTAACAAATATTGGGAGACTTAAAGAGATTTTTACATGATTTGAATGTCCATCGTAGATAGGGGTCTCATCTCGGGGAAGTCTGCAAGTCTGGAGTTCATTGTCGCGTTAAGTTTGCGCTTAAAATTATAATTTTCTAGGGCCATTTTTTGCAACTTTGTTAGTTGCTTGCGTTTCGCGATTCACGTTCGAGTTCGCGTATCATTTGGTTAATAAGAATGTTATGTAATTAGAATGTAATCGCAGTCACTTTGAGGAGGAAGAGAAGGCGGAGATTAAGAGGGAGAGGGAGATGCAGAGGAAGAGGAGGAGGGAGAGGGAGAATACAATGTGCATCTGGCAGGGAGACGAGTTGGTCCAATTAAATGCATGAAAATCGAGAAACGCGACCGCATGAAAATTGACAGTGGGCAGTGGGAAGTGAGAAGTGGGAAATGGAAAAAGGAAAATGAGCCGACGACTTGCGATTTGCGTATAATCCATGGCCGGAATTTATGCAAAGAACGCAAAGGCGCGTCTTAATAGAAGACTAAAGCGGCTGCTTTTCATTTAGTTTTTTCCGCTTTGTATCTTTTACATAATTGAGGTACTGCAATTAAAAAAAGGCATATGAATAGCGACAGACACAGACACAGAGGTAGAGTTACAGGTAGAGAAACAGAGGGAGTGGGAGAGGATGAGGGAAAGAAAGAGAGCTGTGGGGCTTGAGATGAGGTAAACATAATCCAAATCGAAAGCCGGCCATTTTTTGTGCAAATAATTTTAATGGTTTTCTGCTGGGATGTTAAACATTTTTTAATGCGCGCACCCAGCAAAATTATTCAAAATAAAATTAAATTAAAAATGCATTTCGGCAAACAGAAGAGAAGACCCGGCAAAGAATCTACAGGCAACAGACAAATGAATTGAGCCATCAACAACAACATTGGCCAAGACGACGACGACGTCACGCAGCAGTCTTCAAAGGGAGCTGCCCCATGTGCAACAGTGCGACCGAGTCCAACAGAGAAATGGCCAAAATAAAAGCAAAAAACAACGAAAAAACAAATATGCCAAAGCAGAACGTGTTGAAAGCCATGTGTGGCATGGCCAGAACTTTAAGGACGGTAAACGGCCGCTCGGGACTCGGAACTTGCAACTTGCAACTTGCGACTTGCGACTTGGAACTGGGAACTCAAGACCCGAGATGTTTCGACAGGGGCTTCTCATACACCTTATAACTACCTGCTCCTCACCTGCCCCTCACCTGTAACTGCGCCTGGCGTGTCAGTTTCACGTGCAGTGGCAAAAGGTAATTCATCTTGTTATTTCTACTTTTATTTATTTTCATTTTTTCTCATTTCTTTCTCTCATTTTTTTATAATATTTTTTTGCCCATTTTGTATGCTTTTTTATTTGGCGGACGACGGAGACGTCAATTTGCCACTGGACTAAGTAGAAATCCCTTCATGCCTTTACTTATTCCCAACTCTCCTTTCCCCCTCTGTTATTCTTGTGTTCTTTGCACTAATTAGATGCGAGTCGAGCCATTTTAATGCCTTTGAATATGTTTAATTATGTAATAAATACATTAAAAACTATATCGCTTCAGTGTCAAACGCAAAAGAAACATGAAACATAACATTATAAAAACCTTTCAGCGACAGCTGCATTATTCACTTTAACTCTCATTTATCTCAAGAATTTTGCAGAAGAATTTTAAAGAAAAGAAATGCCATTTTTCAAGTGCCCATGGAGGACACAAAATTGAACCGCTCTTAACTCAAGTAATTGATACATTTAAAGAGGAATAAATTTTGCTATATCAAAATACATTTGTAAACAGATTTCTGATGTAAAAATACATTGCTGAAACTTGATCAATCAAGTAATTTAACGCGATTCTTATCTTCGTTATTTCCCTGGAAAACTGAATTGTTGTAGCCAGATGAATTATTTTTCCATTGATCGACTGTTCAGTCATTTTCTCTTTTCGGTTTTTATATTTCTTATGTTAGCCTGAACTAACGGATTAGATTAATATAAAAGTATGCATTTAATGTTTAAAATGGCTTATCAACATATTACAAGTATTAATATGAAATTATTTATATATGAAGTTCACAACTAAAACACATTGACATTGATATAAATGTTTTTGGAAAAATATGATAATAATTAGATATCAACTCTACTAATCGTAATAAAAATCTTTAACGCTCAACTTGAAAATTTGTCAAGAATATATATATATATATATCAAAGTATTATACACGAATTTAAATTCTTAAAAATAATAATCTAAATTACCTTTGAAATTCTATTTTTATTTAAAAAAGTATTCGACTTCGCAGTCGGTAGGATTCGAACCTACGCTCCCAGAGGGAATCTGATTTCTAGTCAGACGCCTTAACCGCTCGGCCACGACTGCTTCATGGCGATGAGCAGCAACGTTGTGTTTATAAAATACAGCGAACAGTTAAAATCGAAATTAGTTTATGTGTTTATTCTGCGAAATATTAAGCAGTTTGGTGAACATTCAAGAAAGTCAATGGAGATTACGATTGATAGTGCTTGACTGAAAACTTATTAAATACTTATTTACTTCTTAGACGGGTACTTGAGATACAGGAAGTAACATTTTCATAGTTCTTAAAAGTGGTTAAGATAAGCAGCAGCATTGATAAATAATTTTCAAAGCAAGTTCACTCAATATTTTAACACTTATGATTTAATAATTAAAATTGCAGCATTTAATACATTCAATTTATAAAGTTACTTTATATTCTCAATTATCTTTGTACTCAAAACTATTGATATGATTAGAACATTCTATTATTCTTGATATTTATTGAAATATATATATAATTTATATTATTATTAAATTCAAAACGCTGTGATATAAATAAAAGAATAAATACATTTTTTAAACTGAACCCCCAATGGGTTTAAAAGTGAAAGTTATACTTATATGGAAATGTTATTTTAATTGAAATATGTTTATGTAATGTATTAGAAAATAAACTCGTTTCTACAAATCTGTATAAACTAAGCAATTAAGATTTGCAACTGAAGATATTGGAATTTAAATCAGCAATTGCGATAATTGCAACATTTGCGGGGAAGTCAACAACAATTCGATAAAAACCAAAAAAAAAGGCAATCAATTATATTGCCACGCACTCGGGCTTTGATCATTTGCCAATTGGCAAGACTTGGCGACAATGCGTTGCTCCTCATTCCCCACCTTCCGTTCTCCCATTCCCAATTCCCCCTTACGCCCCTTTCTCTACATATTTGTATGTGTATGTGTGTTGATCAATGCAATCGCGATATCAATTCAAAGTGCAGCTCCAATCGCGACTGCAAGGAAACGAACCGTTTTTAATGTGCACCTTTTGTTCTGTGGCAATTGCAAATGTAACTGTTGCCACAAAAAGCCAAACAGAGAGGGGCCAGGGGGAGCAAAGGGTTTCGAGCAGTGCTGCTGCTGCCTGCCGAAATGTCAAATGCCAGGCCATATTTCTTAAACGCCAAATACTTTTTGACATAATAGTCCAATTACCTTATCGCGCCATCTGAGATGCGGTCGCCGTTGCAGCACGTAGCTGTTAGTTGTTGTTGTTGCTGCTGTTGCTGCTGCTGTTGTTGCACGTCGCTTGTTGCTTGTTGCCGGTCGTTGTCGCTGCTGCCGCCGCCGCCACCATTGATGCTGCTGCTGCTGCTGCTGTAGCGATTATTTATGGCGATCAATGTGAGCCCAGTAGCAGAAATTCCATTTAAATTGCGTACAGCAACAACTACAACAACTACAGCAACCACAACTACATCAACTACAACAACAACAAGTACGAGAAGAAAAACAACAGCAAGAGACAACAATTGTTTTTATGCGACGGCGTTGGCGGCATTGACGGCGGTGCCTCTGAAGCGGCATCAACAACCAGCAGCAGCAACAACAACAACAACAGCAGCAGCAGCAAGCACCACAGCAACAAACACAACAGAAACAGCAACAACAAGAGCAACTTCCACTGCAGCAACACCACGTGCCAGATCTTCGAACCTTAGCCATTTTATAGCCATGAGTTTAATTTAAAAGTACGATAAAAGTTCAAAAAAAATCTGAAAGTTTAACTGAACTATAAATAATTACCATATTAGTATTATTAAGTTACGTTTTTTACATAAGATTTAGTAATGAAATACCATAGATTATATTTATTATTAGTTTATGTATTTAATATTAATCTAATTGTACTTAATATTAAAATATTTAATATTATTTTGTGTTAAATTAGAACTTCATTAACAAAGTTGTGTTTTAATACTTAACTAATTACATGGGATAGTAAGTCGTTGACTTAAATATATCAAAAAAACTTCTCTTAATTTTGTTACACTCTTTAATTTCCCAAACTTTATTTGATTTGTGTTATTTATTAGTAAATCAAAATTGAATTGTTTAATGAATTTATGACTTTGAATAAGAATTCTTGAGGCATTTACATTTCATATGTTAAAAAAGTATAAAAATATTCAATAGTTGCAACTACAGTGTACATAAAGCTATGAAGTCTCAACACTTTATTGATTTTGCTGTTAGTTTTCACAATATTGAATATATAGAAGATAAATTAGGTGTAACAAAAGTCTAAACCTAATTGCAGTTAAATTTAAAGGGAACTTTATCATTGATTATCATTTTAGCATGGTTGTTTTTAGTTTATTTTTTAGCGGTTTCCCGCCAACAGCTCAAACACAGAACGATGGAAGGAAGGGGGAGCAACAACAATGTTGGCAACTTGCGGAAAACACCTTCAAAAGCCCATGCTCAACATCTGTTAAGGCAGGACAATCGATTTGGCGTAAAGTGTTGCTCACATACACACACGCACAGCGAGAGAGAGAAAGACAGAGAGAGAGAGAGAGAGAGAGAGATTCATACACACACACACAGTCAGTGGTAAGTTGTAAATGAGTCTCGAGGGTCTCTCGTTGGGGCTTCCCGCGCCCGTAATATGTCTTGTTGCTTGTTTGACAGTTGTTGTTGCTGCTGCTCCTGTTGAAGCTGCTGTTGTAGCTGTAGTTGTAGTTGTAGTTGTTGTTATGGCTGGTCAGAACAATCGTAGTTATATTTTTAAACGCAACTACGCGCTGCTTAGAGCGATATTGATCTTATTTCAATATGCCAGCCACTGACTTCGATGCCGATTCGAACTGAAGACTCTGACTTGGCTTTTAATTTGGTGCTGCGCTTTCAGTTTCCAGCTGCAGTTGCAGTTGCAGTTGCAGTTGCAATTTCCTTGTGACTGCCACTTGAGTCTAGTTGACGTTGTTGTTGCCACAGTCGCACCTATGCCGACCGTTTGTCGGCATTTCGCCATTGATCTTTGCCTCGTTTTTGGCTCTGGTTCTTGATGTTGCTGTTGTTCCTTCCCAGTTGTCAACGTGGGCGAGAAAGACGTTCCGATTGCCAGGGGGCGGGTCGCACTTTGATTTAGTAAGCCGTAATTACAGCTGAATTGTGACCAGGCATCCAGTTAGCTACTGCCGAATCTAACAATCTCAAAAGAAACTTCATCTGTGCTTCATTTAAACTTAGATGCTAATGAAACTGTTTCGCTTGAAAGGAAAATTACACTTTAATTTAAAATTAATAAATGACAAGTCGAACCAAATAATAGTTCTTAAAAAACTATATAAATTTCATACTCTTAAAATATTATAGCAAAAAAAATACTTTAACTTTTACATTTTTTTATATGTTTCTTACTATTTTTGAATCTCTTTATATACTTATGTACAATTAATCCAGAAAGGGTATTGGAATAATCAATCCAAAACTCAAGCACAATTTATCTCACAATACACAATCTACAGATTTGTTTGAATTTGTCTTTTATATATTATGAGAAATAAAAATAAATTACCTTAAACTTCATATCGAAACAAATAAATATGTTTTCTTAGCACTTTCTAATATACTTGACTAAATGTATGCTGAGTTGATAAATTATTTAGATACTTAAGAAGATGTTGACAGCATTTGCTGCTTGCCACTTGCCACTTGCCACTTGGGGCAACCTTTGACGATTGGCAGCGAACAACAGCAATAACCATAACATTAACAATTACAAATTAGAATTGCATGCTCCTCACCGATTAATTTGTATAAACTGAATTTGTACAGTGAGGGACACACACACACACGCACACACTCACACACACATCTTCAGTGTTTGTCGCTCATTAAGAAAATGTTGCGCGCTTCGCCGACGTTTCATGTTGTTATTGTTATTGTTATTGTTATTGCAAAAGAAAAAAGTTGCCGACAAAGGAAAATACGGTAAGCCTGGCCAACACACTCCCCCCGCCCCATCCGCATCCCTTAACCTGGCTAGGCATAATTTAAAATCCAAATCGCTCAGTTTATGCAAATCGCAAGTCCCTTGAAATGAAGGCATTTTGGCATGCAAGTGGCAAGTTGCAAGTGGCAAGTGGCAAGCTGCAAGTGGCAAGTGCTGATAACTACTATGACTGTGATCTTGGCCAACAGGTGGTTGATACAGCTTAGGCCCAATTCGACTGAATGCGACTCATACTTTGACTATCTATGCCATGACAATTTGTCATAGACGTCGTATGACGTCATTGCAGCATGCAACATGCAACTGCAACTGCAACTGGAATCAGAGCTGTGAGACACTTTACACAGTGGTGGGGTACATGGGAAATTGTGGGATTGGGGTGCTGAGAACGAGTGTTGGCAGGGGGCGGGGGTACGGGGGTTGTGATTGGAGGGCAGACTGAACATTCGCGCGAAAAACCAAACGCTGCACATTTCGTCGGCGTCTGTTCTCAGCAATCTTTTGTGTAATTGGAAGCTGAAATCTTTTGCAGCGGCCAAAACGTTTTGAACCCGCTGCTTAGCCTTTGGCGTGGGAATAACGAACAACGACGCCTCACAGTGGTACCAAACCCAGCCAAATAAGCAGCAAATTGCCACAAGTTTGTGTAGTAAACAAAATATAATTCTATAAAAATAAAAATGCTGGATCATTTAATAATATTTTATATATCCCCAGCCTGTAACGCATTTGTAGTATTGAATTTGTTTTGTTGTATCTTTTAATCTTAAAACTTGAAACTTAAAATTGTTAAAATTTTATTTAATTTTGATTTCTAACTTTATGTATATTTTTAACATCATTAAGGTAACTATATTCAGTAAACATGAAGTAAATAAACAAATTTGGAAATAAGCAATTTTTTTTATGCAGTTGAGATAGATTGACACACTGTGCAGCATTTTACTACAAATTTAAAAGACTATTAAAAATCATGGATTTTATTGAACAAATGTTTTAATTACATAAAAACATTTAAATCTTCATTTACTTCATCATGGTAAAGTAATATATATATTTTTTCTGGGATCTTAGCAATTTGTATATAAATTCAAATACCCAAAGAGCTCTCGATGCACTGTAACCCACTGTGCAGTTGTGCTAAGCTTGTTGAATGAAATGAAATAAATTTTTTTAGCCGAGTTGCCACTTTGCTGGTGTTGCTGTTGCTGCCCCCTCTGCTGTGCACGCGGTATGGATCTGTGGCAGTTGCAGCAGCAGCTGCGCATTTGCATCAGATCAACACCGAAAGAGAGAGAGAGAGAGAGAGAGGGATCCATATGAATATAGAGAGTGAGAGTGGGAGAGAGTGAGACAGGAATAAGTCCCAAAGTATCCGTCTCAAATCCACAGCTGCGTTGCCGTTTGCCCCGTTTGCCGCGTTTGCATGCAACACGAGCTGCAACACTTAATAATTTGCCTGTCCTGATCTTGTTGAAGTTGTTGTTTTGCTGTTGCTGTTGCTGTTGACGTTGTCGTTGTTGTGACTTGCGTTCGCATTTCATTCGCGCTTATCTCGTCCCGGCTCGTTTTCATGTCTTTATTTATAATTTTATTGATAAAATTGACATTAATCGCGCGTTTAAGACGATTTTTATCGCATTGCGTGCAAATTGCTTACAATTTTGCACCATGTACATTATACTCGTTACAGTGTAACACTAGTCAGCAAGCCAATGCATTTCGGCACCAATTTTTGCATATTTTATTGCCATTTTGGTGTTAACGGTCCAGCTGGTTTTGAGCATTGCCATTGACGGGCCAAGAAATGTGGCCATAATACCTGGCCAGGACATTGACTTGTGTTCAAGCATAAGCTTGTTACTGATAACAGAGCTCATGCTGATAACGAAGACAGCAGCTGCCCCAGCAGCAGTTGAAGAAGCAGTTAAGCATGAGCTTTCAAACTGCATAAAAACCTGATTAGATTAACTTTTAATAGCTTTAAATAAAAGTGTTATGAGCCAGTTTAATTGCATTTATTCGATAAACGATAAACGATTATAGATTAATTGCAGCTTTTACAAATTTGCAAGAGCTTTGATTTCAATCATCGATTCTATTAAGCACTTAAAGCTTTCTGACTGAAATCCGCTTATTGTATGTTCCGCATATTTTAAGAAGCTTTTAAATGCCACGTTCTTAAAAGCTATAGCAAGTGATAAAAACTCAGATGAAAGTAATTTAATTATAATCATTGTATATTAGGTACAACATTAAAAATAAGATGTAATCATAATATAGTAACTTTTTATAATAAAACTAACTGATATTTCGAAATCGATCAATATTTACTTAAATATAAGATAAAAGTAATTGATGTCATTGATCTATTCGAATAAATTTTTTCCCTTTCAGCTCTTTGTAAACAAGAGTCGGAATTGTAATTTGCCAAAATACGAATATTATTCAAGTTCTGAGAATCCTTCAAGTTCGGTTTATTCCTCTTCTTTGGGTTGATGTATGAAATGCGTTGCTGTTGCAAAACTTCACTTAGGGAAAGCATTTTCCCACATTAATTTTCCTAATTTCGAAAGCCAACCAGGCTGAGGCAGAGCAGAAAGAGAGTGACATGGAGAGATGGATAGCAATAGGGGAGGAGAGCTGCAAAGAGAGGGAAGGAGAGTTGCCCCATAGGACAACTATTTATCAATGCTGAAGCATTTTCAGATACATGCAACGTTTCTCAAGCAGAATCCACGAAATTGGACTGAGAGTCAGGGGCAAGATTATGATGGAGCCAAACAGTTCCGGCCATAACATGCCCCTCTCCCGCTCGCCACCCCTTCTCCATCTCCATCTCGATTCCCCGTCTAGTCCTAGTTCAACCCCTTGTCAAATGAAGCGACTAAAAAGTAGCTGGAAAATGAAATATGCCAACGACGTCGCCATCGTTGGAGCTGCTCGGAAAATGTTGGGAAATGTAGGAAACGCAGAAAACGCAGGCAAGCAGGAAAGCAGGAAAAGCAGGAAAAGAAGCTAAGACAACTGGCGGCGCATTAAATGACGCCCCAGCGACGTTGTCGACATCTTACGCAATGGCCAATGGCTTGGGCGCCATTGAGTGGGAAGCACGATTGAGGTTACGGCTGCCGTTGAATGGGGGGTGGTTCCACAACAGAGTGGGAGGGGGTTGAGATAGGGAGAATCGTCTTTGTTTGGCACAACTCGTGGAAATTGCATTTCGCCTGCTAAAATATTTCACTTTAGAGGACGAACACAGGTCACAGGCTGACTTTTGCAGTAGCCGATGTCGACACACACACGCACACGCACACACACCCCCTACCTCCCCCGTTCCGCTATCAACCTCCCCACTCCACTGCATTAGTATGCAACTGGCGTTGTCAAAGTTTTTGGCGCGTCCAACAAACGCATGCGGCAGTTCTCCCCAACCCCCATTGCCATGCCACCCTTCTCCGCTGCCTACCCCTTCAGCACTCAATGTGCTACCCCTCGTCCCTCAGCTGGCACTTTCTTCAGCTTCGACTTATCCTAGCCGCATCTCGTCCCAAAAGCACGTAAATAAATCTTAAAATTGTAAAACCCGCAGCGTTGCTTCAACTGCAGCTGCAAGCTGCATTTGCAACGCGTCTAATAGGGGTGGCTGCGAGTGGGTGCAGGGCGGTGAAGGCGGTGCAAGGGGTTTGGCGACTTGGCCAAACGCTGTCGCCATTTTGCGATGTGTTTTGCCGCCATCGCCGCAGCAAATTACGCAAGGCAGCTTCGTCTTTGACTCAACAACTTCGACTTCGTCTTCGTCTCCGGCTACGACTGCGACTGCGACTGCGATTCCAGCAAAGACTACGGCTTTGGCAAACGGTTTCCTCCCTGCCACACATCCCTTAGCTGCCCCAACCGTCGCTGCCTTGTGTTGGCACTGCCCCTGCCACGTACAAAGGTTGCAAGCCGTTTCTCTTATCCATGCTGCCAGTTCAAGCAACGTTTGTCCTTGGCATGTCCTTTGCGCGCGCTTTGTGCATTTAAACCAAGCTAACACCACACCCCCTCCACCATCCACTATCCCCCTTCCTCCCTGCCCGCTGCAGTGTCGTGCTCGTCTCCTGCTTGTCGGCAAAATGCAGTCATTACTGAAAATTGGTTTTGGGGCTAACGCACTTGCACATTTCATGGCTATGCAGGGCTCACACACACGTACACACGCACACACACCCTCAAAGTTCAACATGAACACCCTCCATTCAGGGAGCAACAACAACAACAGCAACAGCAACAAATGCGTCGTTTCAAAAGTTTACTTTTCGCATATTTTTCTTCAAATTGCATGCGATTTTTACTTGTTTGCCGCCATCTTTTTGGCGCCTTTGCCAACTTGCACAGCATATATATATATATATATATAAAGACATAGTTGAGAATATGTACAGTATGTCAAGTAAGTCGTTTGACAACACATAAAATGCACATCATTTATTTTATATATATCAAACGCTTTTCGCGAAGTGATCTTTAAAACCCCTTAACCTATTAAAAAAATAGGTTCTAAATTAATTATCGTTTTTAGAATCTCGAAGTGGATCGAAACATTAAATATATTATCATTTCAATAAAAACACACATGCATTCAAAAATATAATCTAAATTAATTATTATTGTTAGTTAATTTACAGCAATATTAATATACTTTTCTTTTACTAATCTGTGTCTAAATTGTCTAACTTGCTTAGAACAAGCTATTAAAAAGGAACTTATAAGCTTCACTGAGCTTAAATTATTTTTTAAAGTGGTTCACAGAAAATATCTGCATTATTTGTTAAGTCAAAACAATTATGTGACCAACTGTACATACCATATATCTATATGCATTTGTATATCTTGGAGACTGTTTTTGCTTGCACCTTGGCGCTTGTTGCTGCTCCTTTTTTTGCGACACACGCGTCGCATATTTTCAACGATTTGTAACACAGCCAAGGGAGGGACACTTCCCCTTTCTCATTCCACCCTCTCTTTCCGATTCTCCCCCGCTTCTTTCCAATCCCCTGCTGTCCGTTGTTGCCACAGGTCTGCATAATCGCGTGTGGTTTGTCAGACGCTCAGCACGGTTCAACAGATCGCTTGCCACACAAACCTACCCCCTCCCCCTCCCTTCAAGCACCCTTCAACACACTGCAACCCCTCGGCCACGCCCCTCTGAGTATGCGTGTGTGTGTGTGTTGGCCCGTGAAGGTAATTTGCTAAGACCAAAAGAGAGACTAATGTGCGGATTACAAGGATTTACTAATGCAATCGCATATTGCAATGCATTTCTCCCTCTCTTGTTGCTGTTGCTGTTGTTGTTGTTGCTGCAACTAGTGTTGTTGCAGCTAGTGTTGCTGTTGCTGCTGTAGCTGCTTCGTTGCCGTCTTTTTGTTAGCCATAAATACAAATTAGTTTTTGCATTTGCCAAAGGCTCACACACAAAACTCTCTTGCCTTATTATGTGGCGTGGTGAATGAATGGTGTGGCATGCTACATGCTGCATGAACACACTGTGGCGATTATTTGCTAAGCATTATATCGATTGCTCACAGACAGCTTACACCCGATAAATATCGCAGCAATGATAATTACATAGAGAATAAGTTACAGATTAAACTTAAGCAAATCTAAATGAAAGCCAGTCAAACATTAGCGAAATTACAGTATTAAATGTCTGAGTGAGAAAGAGAATGACAGAAAGTGACATACAAAGCAAGAGAGTGTGAGAGATAGAGGGAGAACTTTTGTTAGAAATTATACTCCACTCAGATATAATAAAAAAAAATAGAATAAATCTGTTTCTAAGTTCAAAATAATATTACTTATATAAAAATGAGAAGAATACCAAATTCTGTGTAATTTTTGTATCTTAGTTTTGAATTCAAAAATGTAAATTTGAATTTATTTAAATATTAATTTACTTATAATATTTTTAGCTTAACTCTATTTAAAATTAACGGAGAGCCTTGCTTAAGAAAGTAAGAGAGACAGGGAGAGAGAGAATGATGTTAATGCTGCAATTAATAAAAACCTTAATGAAATGGAATTTTTTTTTTAAGAAAACTAAATGAAATAACATCAAAGTTAATTCGAATTTGAATAAATTAATTTTAACAATAATAACTAAATATTACAAATATCAAAATAATCTTGATACAAAAAAATATAAAATAAATTTAAAATAATTATTATAAAAATTGTGATCGTAAAAAACTTAAAATTCTGGCAAGCTTTATATATATATAGGAGAATACAAATTGCAATCAAAGAATCACTTTTTAATCACTTTGCAATAAAAATTTCGGAAATTTGAATTTTTATTACAGAAAGTTTAATTGCAAGAAACGTAAGTTGTTCTAATGTGTGTAATACTATATTATATATATATCATATATATTATATATATATATATATATATAATACAATCAATTTCGGGCAGTGTCATTGGGTTACAATTTCGATTCTGAATTCTACAATTCAGAGAATCTTACGCATCTATTTATTTATTACTCATCTGCCGCTTGTTGTTGTTGCTGTTGTAGCTGTTGTCGTGGCAGCAACAGCAATTAAAAAAATAAAAAAAAAGAATAGAAAATGGAGGGATGGAGGTATGGAAAAATAAAACCTCATTGCATCACTTTAATTAAATCTGTTCAAGTTGGAAGCATAAAGAGCTGTCGACCGACAATCTCCGCACACTCATTCAACACGGCGAGAGAACCAAAGTCTATGATGTTGTTGTTGCTGTTGTTGTCTGTGTTGTTTTTGTGTTGCCTAACAGTTGCCAGAGATAGTTAAAGCCAAGTGCGGCAGCGTTACCAAGTTAACGTCAAGTTAAGCGTTGCGTTATTAACAACAATTATTGACAGCCAGGCCAATGTCTAGGCCTAAACCCAGGCCCGAACCTCATCCTCTCCCTTTGGCCTCTTCTGGGCAATTTTCACACTTAAGAGGGCAAAGGGTAACTGTGAAAAATAAGCAGAGCCAGCCAACAACAGCTGAAGGTTCTTCTATGTACTCTATGCTATTAAAATGCGATTTTGGCCAAAGGCAATGGGACCGTTGTCTGTTGTCCGGGCCAGGTCCATGTTCCATGGAGTATGGTGCACGTTGCATGGTGCATGGTGCATGGTGCAAGTTGCAAGTTGCATGGTTGGCAGCCAGGCTAATTTTCAAGTTACCAGATTGATTTCGCGCGTAAATTTATGCGCACTTTATTGCATATTTGCGAGTACATTCACCATGCAGTCTTCTACTTTTCTCGTCTTCGAGTCTCCTAGACTTCGAGACTTCTCCAGAGCCTTCTTTGCCCAACACCAGACTCATTTTCCCAGCGCATTTTTCGGCACGTCGCAGATAAGCTGAATGAGCCTCCAACTCCGAGTCCAAGTCGAACTCGAGCTCCATCTTAAAGCAAGTCTTGGCCAAAGACTCTTCTGCCTGGCTACGTATTTTATTTGGAGCAGTTGGCTGATGAAATGCCAGGCCATCTCCCTCTCTCTGCCTCCCTGCCTCCCTGCCTCTCTCACTCTCTCTGTCTTTCTCACTCAGTTTTTGTTCTTGCAACACGACTGCGATGCGAAAGGTCAATTGATGGTGCTGTGTGATAAGCAGTTGTTACCTTAAAACGTGTGCGCTCCTCAACCAACACCAACAACACCAACAACACCAACAACATCAACAACGCGAACAGCAACAACTTTTCTTGGCTGCAAGTTGAGAAGTGTCGAAATTTTCGCATTGGTTTTTCTCATCGTGTTTTTCCGTGTCGAGTCGGAAAACCGAAACGTTGATGACGCGCGCCTTCAATTAAGATCATCTACAAATTGCAGGCAGTTCAATGTAATTAACTTTTATTTTGGACTCGACTTTGTTGAAACTTCCACACAACTTCTGCATTTACCTTCCTCTAAAAGTTCCCCCGATGGGAGAGTTTCTTTCGGCAAATTCGACCTGCCTTATAAAAGTGAACAACTAAACATAATTCAGTTTTCATCTAGAATATTGCCATATTTTTTTAATTATCTCAATTCCATTGGAATCAAAAGTTACTTATAAACAGAATTTACTTTAAAATGCAGTACAAATTAAAAGGATTTTCTATGAATTGTTTTTATGAAGAGCTCAAATTTAAAAATATGCTGAACTGTTGATTCTACAATATATTAACGAGCAAATCATTTTCTATCCAGGGGATTCAAATTTTTCAAAGTATTTCTACGTCAAGTAGTTAAGATTTTGAAAAATGAACATAAATCTGATCTTATATAGAATGAGAGTTTATTACATACCGTTAACTATAAGTTGTTCATCCGAGGGAGCTTGTGTTTCATATATAATATTGGAAATATTAGCCAAACTTTTGCTTCGATTTAGTCACTTTCCAGCGAAATGGAAATTACTTTTGTAATCCATGGAACCAGAGAAAACTTATCAGGAAGCTGTTGGTCCAAAAAGCGGTTTAATATAAGCAGTTAACCATATATTTTTGATACTCTCTCAAAAAAATAGATAGTTTTGCGCTTTAGCGAGTTAACGAGTCGCATACAACAAATTCATAGTGCTGGGGCAAGTTTGGCAAGACATCCACTAACCAGTTAACCAGCTAAGCAAGTAACAACAACGCAAACAAATAACCACCAAGCACCCGGGGAACCACCCGAGGAACCATCCGAGGAACCAGTCAAGGAATCACCCTCGACATTAGTTTGTCGAGATGCAAAGGAATAAGTTTCTTCAGTGCGACTTTCAAATGACTTTTCGGTGCGTCAGTCAGTTGCACTTACACCCACACCCAACACACACAACACACCCAACACACACACTTACACTTAGTCTTATGTGGTATATATAATCTTTTGTATTGTATACGAGTGTTTGTGATTTGTTATGATAGTCCGACACGTTGCATATAGAAATCAGAAATCAACAAAAATATCTAAGTTCATGCCACACATATAGAGAGTGTGTGAGCAAGGGAGAGGGATTGAGGTAGGGAGAGAGAGAGAGAGTAAAAGATGAAGCTGGCAAAGTTGAGTAGTTGTTGTAATATTGATGATGCAGCTGAATTCGATTCGTTTCGTTTAGTTTCCTTTCGATAATATTAACATGTCCGTTGCATTCATTAGAAGAACAACTCATGTGTACATTTTCCAATTAAAAATTGAAATATTTCAAGCACGACGGACAGGAGCCGAGATTCGACATTGATGTGTGCGGTATTAAGTCCAGTCCTTGGGTCCCAGTTCTTACACAGAAAAAAAGAGGGATAATGAACACTCATCTTAAGAAACAAGTTTAATATTCCCATTATTAGCATGCATTTATTTTTATTTATAGGAATTTACTGTACATATCATGTTTGATTTTAGATGATATGACATTGAAATTGTCAAATAATTTGAAAATATATTATTATTTATTCCACATATCATTCTTTGATTTTAGATGATATGACATTGAAACTATTAAATAAGACAAACATATTTATCCAATTATGCTAAACTTTTTTGATCAATTAATATTTGTAATTGGCAAACAATAGAAAGATAAAGTATAATTAATTTCTTTAATTTTAGATAATATGGACATTGAATGATATAATTTTATTTATATTAATCAATTTTTAATCGGAGTAGAGAAGATCATTACATTTTCTATGAGCGCTCAATGAAAAATCAGATTAAATAAGGCCAAATCAGTGATAAATCAAACATTTTATACTTCGCCTAAGAAAGTCCAACATCTGTAAACTATTTAAAGGCATTAGGCAATTGGTGTATTGTTTTTCTCAGTGTAGATGCTGAGCAATACGAAGGACTTAGGACCAGGACAGGAGGCTGCCGGTCCTGTGCTCGTACATACACCGAGTTTTCCGACTTCCGAGTTGTTGTAAATAGCAAAAATACACGAAACAAAAGCATCGATGAAACGGCTGGGTATAAAAAATGAAGCAATCAGTGAATCGCATAGGTAGGGATGGCGTTGGGGTTGGGGTTGGGGTTGGGGTGCTGTTTTGGGACTACATTTTGAGGGTTGGAAGAGGGAAGGCGAGTGCTCAAAGTGTGGGCTAGTTGTGCTCGAACTCGTAGTCGTATTCGTATTCGCAATTGTTGTTTTAGTTGTAGTTGTTCTTGTTGTGAAAGGCAATCATAGGGATACTACACGTCAATAAATGAAGCGAATGTTGCCTCTCGTCTACCTCTCTCTTTCGATCTCTATTTCTCTCTCTCTCTCTCTCTCGCTCTGTCTCGCTCTCTCTCGCTCTGTCCCTCTTCTGCTGTCTATCTCAGTTTCCTCTTGCCGCACGCAACGTTCTTCATATAACATTTTTAATTTGCTGCTCTCGTTGCGCGTTATGCCGCTCTCTTTCCACACACACACACATACTTGTTCACTCTGTGCCTCTCTTACTGCATCGTGCTGTCCCTCTCGCTCTCACTCACTAGCAGTCTGCTCTTTCCTTTTTTTTCAATAATTTTCACGATTTGTTCGCTTTTCGTGTTGCAATTTGGGTGCCACACACACACTTGCAACATGTGGGGGCATCCTTTTGCATATATAGGTATGCACACACATATGTGCAGTCAGCCAGGCAGCCACAATTCAACTGGGAAGCCCCCAAAACACCCTCCCTCCCCTCCTGCCCCTGCTGTTTGTTGCTGCAACTGAAACTCGATGTATGTGTTTATTGAAGCGTATCCATTGATTGGCAGGACATCTGCACATGGCATTCATTTTGAAAAGACGGCGCTTGATTTCCCACTCCACCCGCAAAAAGCGCTGCTTTCATTTTACTGCCTTTCCTATCCCATGCCAACCCAACCCCAACCCCAATCCCAACCCTCGGTCTCCCCTCAGCCCTCCCATCCAGCCAGCCATTAGCATTTGTCATTGATTGGCGGCCAGCTTTTGGGAACCGTCCCCTTTCCCCCGGAGGGTCAGTGTTTTCAGTGGATACCCCCTGACCACCTTGCCGCTGACTGTCCACTTGAACATGCCACCATGCCATCTATCACCCTGTTCCTCTTTCTCCGCTTCTTTCCCTTTTCAACCCTTTTCGGCTTGCGTGCAAATGTGTAAACATTTTACCTGCAAATCATTTGCATTTGTTTATATTAATTAATAACTTTCATCAAGCCATGTCTTTTGTTGTTCTTATTCTCCTGCCACTTTTTGATTGACAGCGCCAACTTTCCACTTTTCAGGGGATTTATGTACATCGCTCACTGATAAGTTGACTATAGACAAATATTTATTTTTAACTCTCGCACTGGGGTTTGAAAAATATACTTAACTTTACAATATACGCTACAAAAAGTATGTTCCTAAGTCAATCAATCTTAAGTTATACTAATTTCCCCAACATTTGCTGGTTTTCCTGAATAAAATGTCTTAAATATTTTAGAATAATGCTTAAATTTAAAAGCAACCTTAAGGAAGACCGAATATCAATTAAGTTAAGACCCAACAATTGTGATTGACAGTAATTCCATCCATTGTCGTTAAACTAAAAACTGATATTTATTTTTAGATGCATAATTTTATTAATTTTTACATTGTATTATAGTTATTTTTAGACTTTCACTTAGTACGTTGAAACTATAGCCTTGATAGTATAGCCTTGAAATTTTCAACTTTCACATTTAGGGGGTGATAATCCGTCAGAGAGAACAACAAATTGTTTGACTTCTATTGAATTGAACTGGGAAAATGTGTTGAATAAAGATAACTTATACGGTCAATTAACTCTTTACGATATTACCTGGAACTCTAACTTTACCACCCAGGGGGTAGGGGGTGGGGGTTAATATTTCAGAGTGACTTGAGAGACAAGTCGAGTGAGTGACAACCTTTGACAAATTCCAGTTAATTTCATAATCATCTGCCAGTCGCACTCCACTTGACCTTGCCAAAGTTGTTCACCGTTAATGGGGATGGGGAATAAGGGTGCTTTTGCAGGTAACCTTGCTGCATATGGCGATTATACAACCCGCATTACGCATACAACATGTGAATTGTAGCTTAATATATATCCAATCATATACGCGGCCCATTGCCTCACTTATCTGCACCCTCCCTCTGCCCAACACCACCCCCACCCTTGCCCTTTTAACCCCCATCCCATCCCCATGAGATGTTTTCCCTCACTGACGTCACACGGGATATATGACATTATTTATGTATGAGCTGTTACCACAAAAGAAGCAACAGAGGAAGAAGTAGATGCTGAAGGAGAAGAAGACGAGGCAGATACCCCCATCCCCATGCCACATGGGGCAAGAATATTCTGTGCGTGGGTTTCCCTTGTGTTATGTGCGGTGTTTTTCTAAGAAGGACACGAAAATGGCAGCGCGGGCAGCGGAAATGGGAGGAAAACGGTAATGTATTAAACTGTTTGTGGCACGGTTGAAAAGAGGAAGACGCACGAAACAGAAGCAGGAACAGAAACAGAAACAGAGTCAGAAACAGAAACAGAAACAGAAACAGAAACAAAACAAAAGGAAAACAACCCTTAGACAGCGTGAAATGCGTTGCGGCAGGTTATGTCTGTGACGTTGCGTGCCACAGTGAATAGGTATACGGATACGTATACGGATACGTACGTATACGTAACAGCAACCCTTCCCACCATCGACCCTGGTGGATTTTTGCTTGGGGTAGGTCGTCGCCTAATGCCAACGCAGTTTCCGACAACAATATTAAGTAAATAAATAAAGCTGGAGTGTCTGAGAGGAGGAGGGGGGAAGTGCTGCGAAAAATGTTCGCGCCTACAAAAGCGACGGACGGACGCCATTTTGTTTTTAACTGGCACCTACTACAACCACTTACCCCCACCTACCATTGTGGGAGTGTCGAGTGTGGAGTGTGGAGTATGCAGCCCTCGTTCAATTCGCAATGCCTGGCTGCAATTGCTGCATTGTCTGACTGCGCAAATGACATGCATGCAACGAGTGGAGGCGCCACACACACACAGACACACACACAAAATGGTCGACCGGCAAATGGCAAATGTTTCCCGTTCACCTACCCCTCCTCCTCCTCCATCCCCCAGCCTCGGCCGTGTGGCATCGAGCAGCTGCGGCGCCGCCAGTCGACGCCTACATGTCGGAAATGTTGGCATGTCCTTGTTGTATTTCTGCTCTAATATCCTTTATAGCAAAAGTGCTTGACGTAAATTGACTTGTTTTTACTTTTGACTTTAAAAGCGATGCACCTCCACAAACCCCTCCCCCCCACCCCCCCACCTACGCCACCCTCCTGTTCTACCCCTTCCATCGAGCCAACGGTACGGAATCTGTTTTGTTTGCTGTTGTTGTGGTTTCAATTTGGATACAGGATACAGGATACAGGATACACACACGTGGAGGCCAAGCCAACAAAACGGAAGGCCGTTTAATATTTATTTTATGCATTGCACGAGTACAACACCGAGCACTTTGTTTAGCTGAGCGTCGTGCTGAGCGAGGGAAGTTGGGGGCGGAAGCATTTTGGGAAAGGGCTCTGCGGAGACCGTTAGAAATGTTTTACAGGTGCGAAACTGTCAGTTACATTATGATACGACCGGCACCAGGCACATCGATAAGCAAACACCAAAACGGCAAGGCAAAAATGGAAAAAGAAAAAATAAAATAGAAAACAGAAAAATAGAAAATAGAAAACACTATCCGATAGAAGGAACGCCTAAAATGTTGATGACATGCCCTCAACTCGATAGAGTTTTTTCCACCTCTAGTTATTGCAACAGTGCTATCGATACTTACTTACATACGAGTATATTTTAATGATTGACTGATTTATGGAATCTAATAATCTATTAGAGAAGTTTTATTTATTATTATTATTATCTGATATCCAATTTTGTATTGAACAATATTGGTATATAAATAAATATATGAATAAGCAAAAACAAACAAGTTGTGCATCCTTTTTGATTGACAGTCTGTCTAATTAAAGACGCTCTGATTTAATGGTTCTCTTTTCGCTAACAGATATTTAAAACTAACTGACTAATTGACTCTCTGATAAATAACTGATTAACTCAACTTTCAGACAGTAGATGTATCATAAATAACTGCAGAGTTATGGGAAACCTTCCAGCAGATGTATGAAATGATTGACCTATTGATTTATTTTTTAATTAACACCATTTCACATTCCTTAAGCATAATTTTGTGTAACTTTGAATAAGTGGATAGAGAATGGAAAACTGCTCTGCTTACTTATCATGGACCCCACAGAATTCCATCTCATTTACAAATACACAAGACCATACCATGATAATAAACATATCTTAAATTGGTTATTTTTTATTTTTCCTTTCTTTTGTAAGAGAGAGTATTTTTGCTTCCTAATTTGTCAAATCAATTACTTAACAAACTGTGTATGAAATACTAAAAAGAACTTTATTACTAATAAAGTTAATAAATAAATATATTAAGATGAAAATTACATTACAAGTTAATTTGCTAAAATGACAAATGAATTCTTAAACAAATTATATGCAAGTGTTTTTAAATTATTCTTTCTTTGTAGTGTTAAATATAAAATTACTAGTGTTACTGTTACTATTGTTGTGATCTTTCTTGCAGTGCATTTCTCTGTTAACCAGATTAATCTATGACTTAAAAGCTACTTTCAACCAAAGTCAAAGTAGATTTTATGCAGCGCATTCACCAATCAGTCGCGGGCAACTCATACCCCAAACCTCCCCACCATTACCCTATAACAGCTGCGATGTTACATCGCCAAACTGTAGATACAGTGCCTACAAGCATGCAATGCACCTTTGCCAAGGACTGAGCACACGTGTCGTATGCGCAATATGTAATTTTGTTGCATTTTATGCGCACACACTTAAGCCCCCAATAATAAGTGGTGGTGGGGGAAGATAGGGGAGGGGAGACGGGTTGGACGTTGCCCAAAAAAACAGAGTAACGTTCAGATAGGCGGATGTAAAGAGGGCGTGCTGGGGAGAGGAGGTTGGCTGCTGTTGTGGGCGGTACAACAAAAGCCAAGCAGCCAAAAGAGCAGCGACAACAAAGGACATTACACACACACACATGACACACACACAACACACACACAACACACAATGTCACATGAAGGCGCCCACGAACTGGCGTGAAAAATAAAATGTCAAAAGTGTTTACGTTGTCTTCTCTGCCACCGCCTTCAGACCCCTTCTCCAAACCCCTCCCCCCACCCCCACCCCTACCCCCTACCTTTCCCATGCTCTGCCTGGACTGCTTCTTCTTCGTTCTATCGTACAATTTTTTGCACTCTCCCAGTTTTTGTTTTGTTTTGTGTGTCTGCTATCTATAGTATAAAAAATTGTTTCAGTGGACGGGTGGCAACACTACGGCCAAAGGAAGACTTCTAGATGGGGGATGGGGGGATGGGGGTGGCAGTGGCAGTGGGGGTGTGGCAAGATACGTGGGCGGCCAGCATTCATTATAGCAACAACATCAAATGTTGTCGACGTGGCAAAAGAAGCGACGCAGGACGCAAAACGCGACAGCAATAACACTAAAAAACTAGCAGCAACGACAACAACAACGACATCAACGACAACAACAACAGCTGCAACAGAAGATTGGGACAACATCGCAGGAACTGCAAGGACTTTGCCCAGGCAAATGGCAAATGGCAAATGGCGACGACGGCGCACAAAAATCGACGAACATTTTTTGGCAAGCAAACAAAAATATTTTGCACTGAGCAGCCGTAAAGAGCACACAAAAAGAAAGCGCAAAATAGATAAAAAAAATTAAAAAGAATTAAAAAAAAAAAAAAAATAAATAAATGAATAAAAAAGTACATGAAAATGAGATGGAAAAAAAACTAGAACGTAAAACAGTAAGAAAAGAAAACCGAACATAAAACTAAAAAACTAACAAAGAGCGCAAAAAGCAATGGAAAATGCAAACTCAAGAGATAACCAAAAACAAGATGTTCCCGAATGCCAAAAGCGAATCTTCAGATACACTTAGAAGGCCGCTTTGAAACGAGATCAAGTGTGGTGAATGGAATGGGAAACTATTTAAATATATTGATTGAAGCAATCCATAGTATCCACAATTGGAAATTCTATATATAACAAATCAATAATCACATAAATTGTAAAGAGTCGACTATATAGTATGGTGATACTGTGGCTTTATAGTATGGTTGGAGTCGCCGAACTTTTTAAAATCGGATTCGTATCTCTTCCTGCACTGCTAGAGAAGATCAGTCATAAGTGAAATTTCAAATTAATACTATGCATACAATTAATTTATTTTTCAGTATAACTATAACTAAACGCACTTTTACATTTCACATAAAAATGTGTGATCCTTGGTAGTAATTCTTAAAAATCAAGCTTCAGATTATTTTCTTAATTCTCCTTCTTCTTTCAATATATTAACATAAATAAAATATATGAAGACCTTAGTAATTATTCTAATTATTAAATAGTTAATTGTAGTATTTGGATATCTAAAGTGTTGGTATAAATAAAATTGTATGAAAGTATTATTGTGTCATAATATGATTATCAATTACAAGTTAAACAATTAACCAATTGAACTGCAAATAATACTAATACATAATTAATACTTATCTGTGTGGAATTTGTAATAAAATGAATTGAATTGAAAATCATGCGATAATTGGAATGAATGCGTTTCGAATATATTCGGCTCACCTTAATGCTTGTTGGCATGATTCAATGCGTATAAACTCAAGTACATAATAGCATACAGTTAAAGTTACATACATACATATACTCTAATTAGAATTATGCCAAAGGTGTATCGTCTCATTACACATCGAGTGTGTGTGTGTGTGTGTGTGTGTGTGTGTGTGTCTGTGTGTGTGTGCTGGACAACTGCAATGACTTTCGCAACTACATATGCCCTTTGTTTAACTAAGGGCACAACTACAACTAAAGTAGCAACAAGAACAACAACTAAAATAGAAGCAGCAGTAACGTTAACGTTAAAGGCAACAGCGACGTCGACGGCGACGCGACGCGTCTTAACGTCGGCAGCGGCAGAAAATGGCAGTTATCGGCGCCAATGCATGCGACTGACTGTGCCACGTGACCGGGAAGCCGGGAAGCCGGGTAGCCCAGTGGAAGCACGACAAAGGGGTGCCCCAGGGGTGGGGGTAGTGCTTGAAGGGGTGAGGGAAGTGGAAAGTGTAGAGAGGGAAGGAAGCTAACGGTAACTGAATGAAGGCGACGAACGAAAGCAAGCGAAAAGCGAAAAATGAACGAACGTGAGCGCAAAGAAGACAAAACGAAAAACAGACGACGACGTTGCTGTTGTTGCTGTTGTTGTAGCCATAGCTATAACTACATGCAAACACACACACAAACACACAAACACGTATATTAATATATATATGTATATGTATGTGCGAGTTGTATGTAGTTAGCTATAGCCATAGCTATAGCTAAAGCCGATGCCGATGCCGGCATCGCTGCCCAGGGCCACCCTCGGTGCAGTCGCCGTCGCCGTCGCCCGAGTTTCGCATTCGTTGCAGTAAAAGCAACAAAAACAAACAGACTGACTGCATGGTTTGCTGTTGTTGTTGTTGTTGTTGTTGTTGTTGCTGTTGCTGCTGTTGCTGCTGTTGTTGTTGCTGCGTTTACTTACTTTAAGGGGGCGATTTTTGCTGCTGCAGCGTCGCCGTCGTCGTTGTTTGTTTCGTTTCGTTTTCTGCGTTTCAGTTTGTTGCCTCCGTTACCTTCCACTTGTTCCACACTTCTTCATATACATGTGGCTCTCCCTCTGTGTGTGTGTGTGTGTGTGTGTGTGTGTGTATTTTTAACATTTCTTTTTTGTGTGCTTCGCTTTGCTGTCTTGTTGTATTTTGCAGCTGACTGCCAATTGTTTGGGCCAATCACAACCATGTGCAGCGTCGCATGTGGGTGTGGCCTAAACTGCAACCCCGCCCCGTTGGCCGCCCTCACCAAACGCCGAGGCAGCAGCAGTAGCAGCAGGTGGACTGCGCTGCCTCGGCGTCGGCTTTGGCCTCAGCTGCTGCTGCTGCTGCTGCGGCTGCTGCGTGTCCAAAAATTTTTGTTGCATGACCCTAAGCCCAATGTACAGCCGACGTCGCTGTTGACGTCGCTGCTGGCGTCAAAGCGTAATCGATGCCAGCTCCCAGAACTAAGCGATGATCCCCCAAAACACACACACCACACACCACCCCCAACCCCTCCCAATCTCCCACACCACCCCTTTCCCTTTCCCGATAGTTACTCTCTGTCGTAATGCGTGTAGTTTCTCGCTATCTCTCTCTTTGTGAATGTATGTGTGTGTGTGTGTTGCATATTATTTCCCATTTTTTTTCGTTCTGTAAATTATTTTTTGTTTTTGTTTTGTTGTTGGTTTTTTTTCGTACGGCATTTTCATTGTTATTTATTGTGCATTAGGAACTGCACTTTGTGGATCTTGAATGTAAACAAATTGTTGTTGCCTCAACTATTACTTCAACTTAGTCCGCATCTTCTTCTTCTTATTATTATTATTATTGTTATGCATATTTATAGGCGACTGGCAAAAGTTACACAGGTAGAAAAAAATGCATATTTATTTGTAATCCATTAAATTCGAAGACTGTGATTTTTTTCTTGAAATTGTCCATTTATAAAAATAATGTTATTGTTAAATTTGTCTGCATTTTAGTAATCAGTTTGATGAACATATTTCTTTTTTTTTTCAGTGTACGCGCATTTATCGGTCATTCCTGAATGAGATGATCAAATCTTAACTCGCGTCTCGCCATCTCTTTCGCAACTTTCAACTTGACACAACTTTTGCTTGAAGTGTTTTATTTTCCGCAAGTTTTTGGGTTAAAATTTGTTCGCGACGCCGCTGCAAAAGTTTTCACTTTCTTTGGAGCAACAACTGCAACTGCAATTACAACTACAACTACAACAATAGCGCACAATAAATACTTGACGCCATTTTCTCTCTCACTCTTTCGCTTTCTCCCTTTCCCTGTCTCACTCTGTTTGTGTGTGTGTGTAATTCACTTGCTACTTGAAAGTCAAAGTAAAGTGCAAGCAACAACAACAAGATGATGTTTCACAACACTGCGGCAAAAAACATTTAAACTTTAACTTTGATGTTTTCTTGATGTTGTTCTATTTGTTGCTTGTGTTGATGTTGATGTTGTTGTTGTTGTTGTTATTGAAATTGAGATTGTAGACGAGACATGCAAATGATTTGATTCCACAACAGATTCCTCAAGTTTTCTGCACTCTTGAGGTGGGAATGTCATGCAAACAAAAGTATGCCACAATTTTGAGGATAATACGCTGCACAACTTGAACTACTTACTTACCACTTACTTACCACTCATTTTAATCAGTTGCATTCCTATAGGTTCTCCTAATTCATAATCCCCACAGTTTTCTATTTGAATTGTTATATATACATTTATAATATATCACTTGTATGATATGATAAAGTCGTAAAGTTTAATTCAATTCTTACATTGTCTATTTAGCGTCACATAACTTAATTGGATTGTGTCAAACTGGCATTAGTATTTTAGATAATAATGCGAACTAATTCAAAAATTTTAATACACTCCTTGGAACTGAAACCGATCGGAATGTCATATATTTTTCTTTATGTTTGACCTTACAAAAACTTAAACAAAAGGTCTTTGACTTACTATAACGAAAACAAAAAGTAATTGTCATTAAATTATGTTTCATTTGAACAAAGTTTCGTTTTAATATATTGAGCTACATGTGCAAGATTGTTCATGTTTAAGGAAGAAAGCCGAAAGCAAAAATCGAGCGACTTTCAAGTGACGTGAAAGTTTTGCGCTCATTTTCAAAAACTTGAGCGCAGACAGGCACAGATACAGATACAGATACAGACAGGCAGACAGAACGACAGACAGATGGTCATAGACCCACATAGAGAAAGAAGAAGAGAGAACGGGACATGGAGATGGAGAAAGTGAAACACACATTTGTTGCATACATTTGCGAGCAACAAGAAGTTAAATTTTATTTGCTGCTATTTTGCACAATTTAATGCTATTTTTATGCATTAAATGTCACACACACATACACAGAACGGCTGAGATATAGAGAGGGAGAAAGAGAGAGTTTAAGGCTGTGTGTGTGTGTGTGTTAAGACAGCGCAAGTTTCTGTGGGTTGACAGTGAAAGTGCACACACAATGGCTGTAGATGCAGATACTGACACACACTCACAGATACAGATACAGCTGCATATACAGATACAGATACAGATACCAATGCAGATATAGATACTAATGCAGCTACAGATACAGATACAGATACAGATGCTGATGCATATAGAAGAATTTGTATCTACAGCGATAGTTATAAGTAAGCAGTTAGCTGGCTTCCAATGTGCTTTTCTCGCACTGCTTCGAGTACATGCTACATTTATCGTGCAAAGTTTTCAATTTCACTTTCAGCATAAATATGCTGCCTGCCACATGCCACATGCCGCATGCCTCATGCTGCATGCCACCGCTTGCTGCCTTCAGCTGGCGCATTATGACCCACTTAAGTGGCTTTATTACGAGGTTACAAACTTTTGGCCCAATACAAACACACACACACACACACACACACACACACACACACACATGCATATCTTCATCATATACACATGTATGCATCTCTTTCTGTTTTTATCTTCCTTTCTCTCTCTCTCTCTTTCTATCTGTCTCTCTCGCTCATTTTGTGCTGAAAACTTTTTAACTTGATTTAATGAGTTTTAATTGCCGCCGTTTTGCCAAGTTTTTCAAGGGTGTTCATTAACTTTGTTTTGGTTTGAACTCGGATTTTGTTGGTTGTGTGGCGCCACACTACGCCACGCCACGTGCAGCCATGTGGCCATGTGCCAGTGCCAGTGCCAGTGTCTGTCAAACTGTGCCACATTCACCTGCCACAGCTGCTGCGACAGACAATAACCAATATATTCATTTAATAAAACTGTCAATCAAATGCAATGCAAACACAATGTGCTAAATGTGGCATGTATCCTACACACGTACCACAAGGTGCGGCAAGCATGTGGCATGTGGCATATGGCATGCGGTATGCGGCACAACAGGCCACCCAAAACAGTAAGACAGACAGACAGACAGACAGACAGACTGTCAAACTGTGTTCTAACTATCAACTTGCCTTTAACTAACAGTCAAAAAGTTCAAACTACTTTTTGTTTTCCTTCTTTGCTGTGACTCCAAAGAAAACTAACGGAAAATTGAGCCAAGCCATTTAACGGTGAAAGTATCCACTAATGTGATTTACATATTCGCCACAATACATACAATTTACTGACATTTAAAAAACATAAATGCATTATTAAAATTAATTTATAGAGATTTTTGTATTCTACAAAAATGATCAACATATCATTTGGTCAATCTTTAAATTATAAATTTCTATAATATATTTCATTTATCATTAATTTTTCAATATTTATCTCACTTAATATTTGTTGAGTTTTATAAAATTTTTGTTAGTTACTGGGTACTAAGAAAATATACATTGATTTAATAATTATTTTCTAGAACAGGGTAAGAAATATATAGAATTGTTTCATTTTACAATTGTGTCGTTATAAACCATTTAAAATATTTTTATTTATATTCTATGACTAAGATATTATCATAAACTTGCTCGTAAAGAGTAAAAGGAAAGGAAGAGCGCTATCTATATATATCTCGCTATATAATAGAGTATGTCACTTTCGTTTTCCATTCCAACATTTTGCTGTCGCTCGTTGGTAAATGTCAATTTCTATAATATATGTACTATATAAGAGTCTCGCTCTATTTTTCACTTCTTAAAGGGCCTATCACAGTCGAATATACTCGAATCTGAGAAGAGCAGATATTGCTGTCAATCCTCCGTCCTTTTCCGCTTTACTCAATCTGCATCTCTCTAAAATATCAAGTGGATATGATTTCAGGAGAACGAGCTTTACTCCCCTCTTTCACTCTCTCTTTCTCTCACTCTCACGCTGTCGTTCTTTTCCGCTTCTTATAGGGTATTCTCGAGTCGTCCATGCATCCATCATTTTGCCGTTGACTCACTGTTATTTTTTGCAAATTGATTTCAGTTTGAGGACACATGACAGGTAAGTTGCCTAGCCTCAATATTTGTTTAACGTCAGGTGAAAGTTTGTTTCCTTTATATTATTATTATTATTATTATTACTTTTAAATTATATTATTTGTAGCGCATTTGTTTTCGTTGATTCCATTGTTTGTTTGATCCCCTTGCATGCCTGTCAATGCATATGTCAGCAACATGTTGCTGGCAGCAAATGTTGACGCTAATTAGCAACAGCAACAGCAGCAACAGCAACAGCAACTTGTGTATCTGCTATGGCAATTTTTATTAATGGGGCGGCAATGAACGCTCCTCTCCCCCATTTGTTAATGGAGTGCGGCACAAGGCGCAGAGCACAAAGGCCGGCCGCTTGGCAACATGTTGCTGCAGCTTGTTGCAAGCCATTCTCTTCTTTAGCTTTGTCGTCTTCATCTGCCGGCGGCGGCGGCGGCGGCATGTGAACAATGTGTCATGTTGTTGCCGTTCCTGTTTGTATTGTTGTTGTTGTCGTTGTTGTCGTTGTGTTTGTTGTTGTTGCTGCTGTTCGCGCAATCAATTTGTTGTTGGTGTTCAATTAATTGTACTCAAAGTTGCAAAGCTGTTGCCGCTGTTGCTGCTACTGTTTGTTGCCGCTTGTCTCTTCTGTGTGTGTGTGTGTGTGTGTCTGAGTGTGCGTGTGTGTGTGTGTCGCTGGCGCCAATCGCTTGAATCGTTCGTCGATCGACGGCGGCGGCGGCGGCAGCCCCAAAAGAAGCTGCAACGTCCCCAGCATCAAAAGATTACAATCAACACAAATACAATATATAAAAATAAAAATGCATTTTACCTATTTGCCTGCTGGCTGCAAGTATCTTGTACTCTCGTCTTGTCCGATTACTAGCTCGCATCTCATGTTGTTGCTGTTGTTGTTGCTGTTGTTGTTGCTGTTGTTGTTGCCGCACTCATAGGGTGGTCCACAAATCCCTGTTATTGCTGCCCCACCGCACTTGTCACTGTTCCAGCTGATCCAAAGCTAATCAAGCCAATGAATTAAACAATTAATTCGTACTTTCGACATTTTTCCCCCTTTGTTCAGTGAGACCAGAGTCTATGCATAAGCAAAGATTAATAAAATAATATTAATTAGCTGGAAATATGCTTATAGTATTAACTGTTTTTGTTGGGACCGAAGATTCTCCTGGATATTATTTATGTCTATTAGTACAATCTACACATTAAGATTTATAATCAACAGAATCATTTGAAACTGTATACAAATTGTAAACTTTATTACAATACTTACGAAATATAAATTTATTGACTACAAAATTTAATAAACTGCTTAAGTTAAGGTAGAATTAATTATAATTTTTATTAAATGTTTTATGTATAAATTATGTATTACAAATATTAAGTATATATTGATTGCGTTGATGATTAATTTCAAATGTTAGAGTCTGTCTAGTGTCCCATATTATTTCGGCATTATTTCGGCATGCAATCGATATCATCAGCTATTGAATAAGCTGAATTGTTCGCAGCTAATGATTGCATCCTGCCTGGTGGCATTATCCTTTGGAGACAACCTAGCCCCTAAAAGCTCAAGGAGATGCTTTTTAATTAGCAGCAACAAGCGCAGAGGACAAAGGCAAGGAAAGCAAACCTAAGGATGCTTTCCCAAAAAGAATGCCGCGAATGAAATACCAGCCAAAGAGAGAAACAACAAAATTAACTGTGACTGGACTCGACAGCAACAAGAACAACAAGAAACATTCTAACAACAACTACACCAATAAGATGGCATATTTGTAAACAGTCCTAAGACGATCTGGCGCCCAAAATGCTGGAAGGAAAATGACGCGACACGAATAACGACAACAAGAAGCACACAATTTTCTTATTATATTTCTTTTCTCTTCTTTTCACTCCCATTTCTTTGACTCCCTGTGCACTTTGCTTTTTCCCTTTGCATTTCTATTTGTTTGGAGGCAACTTCATTTTGAATACCCTACCATCATTAAACTGGCATTTAAGTATGACTTTGAAATATAAGATAAGTACACGTAAATCCTAATAAAAAGAGATTAACGATATGTTCATCGACTGCTACCTATTTTTACTATAGTGCTTATTTTCTTTGGAATAAATAAATTTTATACTAAGCAGAGCATTTATAGGTCGTATATGCTTCAGTTTTTCATTACAATCGTTTGTTTCTTTTTGGAATTCACAGTCTGTGGGTTTTACATTGCTGCCTGGTTGCATAGTGGGATTTTCTTTTTAAAATCTGTTGATGAAGACACAAATAAATTGAAATTTAATTATAAATAGTTTCATATGCACTTCGCGCATAAAATATATTTTCAGGGCTACATTTTGTCTTTCAACAATAGTCATAGAAAATTAAATTATACTTGAGGAGTACAATTTTGAAGAATAACTAGAGCAGCAAACATATTTTAAATGTACGTATTCTAATAAGGCCTTTTTCAAAGCTCAAAATGTACACAACGTATAAATATAAATTGAAAAATTATGATACTTTAAAGAATTTATACTGCATAAATCAAAATACAGAAAGAAAAAGCAATTCCAATAATTATATTCAGTAGAAAGATATCGCTATGGTGAATACATTTATCGCTATCATATAAATGTACTTACTTTTACCTAAAGAAGTAGCATCGTTAATTATATAATCGAAAGAACATCAACAACATTGGCAAACTTATTGAGTTACTTAACATTTTCAACTGAATTCAATGCACATTTCTGATTGTTTTATTATGTAGTATCATTAATTTAATTTTGAATTATCAGAGGAAATTGCATGCTTGTATCACTGTGCCACAATTTGCTTAGTGAATGGAGGTTGTGGAATAGTATTGAAGGTGGTTGCGGAGAGGGGTGGGGGCTGTAGGTGTGTAGTCAAAAGTGTTAATGGCGGCTAATAAGGCGGCAATGGGAACCACTGCAATGACAGAGCCAAGGAAGCAAAGAAAGCCAAGGCGAAGGACGCGACAGGCAGGACTTGAAGGCACATTGAAGAACAGCGACGACAACGTCGAGGAATGACATTAACAAGCGTGATAAAAACAGAAAAGAACGTGCAAATATCAAGAAAAAGAAAAGAAGAAAAAGACGATGAAGAAAAGGTGTCAACAAAATGGAAACAAAATAAAGACACAGACACAGCTGCAGATACAGACACGGATTTAGATACAAATACAGGTACAGATACAGAAACAAATACTAATGCAGATACAGATACACTTACAAAGTTCGACAAAGAAAGGCAGCGAAAGTTGCTTAAAGCTCGCACACAAAAACCGTCAACAACGCACACAATTTATGGCTCTAATAATATTTTAAAGACGTCTGCGGCGCTTCTTTTTGACGTCTTTGACGCTTGACATCAACATCGACGCCATCTCCCCTCCCCTTCCCCTTCCCTCTCCCTCCTCATCCCACCCCTCCACTCATCAGCCCTTCCCTTCCCTTGCCATATTTTCCGTTACGTAGCCACGCCTCGTCTCGCCTCGTCACGTGACGTCAGTTGTCCTGTCACGTCAGTTTTTCGACAACACCCAGGGATGGGTAAACGATTCGATATGGGTGTTCAGCAATCGCCTAGACGGTCATAAATACCCAACCCTGGTGCCAATAACCGAACCCAAGTGACGCTTTGATAATACAATTTTCGGGCATTCGATTGGATAATATTATTATAGTACATATATTCGTATAATAAAGCGAGCACATAATGCTTGACGAATTAATGATGCATGGAAATACTGAATGAATTAAATAAATAAATCAATTAAGTAATTAAGTTTAAAAATTGACAAAATAACTCAATTAAGTTTCTAGTTTTTTTTTTAATAATCTTTAAGGATATGTGTAAATGCATTTGTAATTTCATTTTGTAAAATAATTCAGCATATTAACACTTCAATTATAAAATTTATACGGACTGCAATTTTATAACATTTTGAAGATATAATAATATTTATATTATTAAGTTGCTTCCAATGCGCCTGAATTTCTAAGTCTTTCAAACAATTTTTTAAATTCCTGACTCAGATAAATTATTTTATTAAAATACAATAATTTGAATATTATCAGCTAAACTTGATCTGACTGAAATTAAAATGAGTCTACATTGCAAATATAATCCCTTGGATCTAGGCTTTTATACGAACTGACCGACATGGGTATAATTTGAGTTGAACTATATTATAAGACAGTGGTTACGAGTAGATAATAAATAATTAAAGCAAATGGAACGCACTAAAGCTGTAATTAGAACTCTTTTCGAGTGCCAATCCAAGGATATGCCCAAATAAGATTTGGCAAGCAAATTGTAGCTGTTCAAGAAGCGAGAAGCCCTGGAAATTACGAGTAACTAAGTTTTCTTTGGAGCCAAAGGTGTTGTTGAGAAATGGGAAGTTGGGGGAATCTCTCAGACAGTTCCCGAGTTTAGTTTTGGCTCTAATTTAACGGCAGAATGCGCCGACGGCTGCGAATCTCAAGACAAAACATTTGCCAGCTGCCAAAGTTTCACTGGCAGTGCATCAGCCAAACCTCCGACTTTCCCCTTCCCCCTTACCTCCCTCGAAAGCACTTGACATGCAGCGATTAAGAAGATAAATGATTATTTTGAGCAATGCTTAAATAAATAGAACGCCAAGAATTAACGACGTCGAGAACGTCTTAAATTTCTAATTAGATGTGGAAAAGTGCTAGGCGCTCATTTATTGATTTTTTCCCTTTTTTTGAAGGGAGCGCTTATTTTTAGGGGTGCCTTGAACCCAAGTGCAGAGTGCAGACAATGACCCGAAACAGGAGCCAGAACAGGAGTGGAAGTGGCAGTCGCAGTCGCAGTCGCAGTCACAGTTGAACTTGGCATAAACCGGCTGCCTTTTTCAGTGTCAAGGCGAAGAGCCTAAATACTGACGCCCCCCTTACGCACACTGTGTATCTGTGTATCTGACAGATACATCGACAGCAGCAACAGCAATAACGACAACAACAACAACTACAACAACAGCAGCAGCAGCAGCTAGAGCATTGTGCGTGAAGGCATTGAACTGGCCAAGTTGATTCAACTTTTAAAGGCACAAGTGCGTGTATCCCGCAGATACATTGAACCCTTCAGCCTAGTCACTTCGCTAGCTATTGTAGCTAACGGTGCTTTCTCTATAATTTTCCAAATTTTAATTAATTTTTGTGCTCCATGCAAATGCCTGAAGTTAAGGCGAAACCTTGTTAAATTATAAAACAGCAACAAGTATGATAGATAGATAAATGGATAGATAGATAGATATATGTGTATGGGTCTGTGTATAGATTCAGAGATACTTTCAGATGGATGGCCCACACACAAAAGCAGAGCAAAGCATCATCAACAATAACAACAATAACAACAACAACAACAACAATAACGATAGTTACTTTGAACTAAGTCCAATGAACCAAAAAGGTCAAAAGCTTGCCAAAATTTGTAGCTTGACTTTGGCTTTGCCTTTGGTTTATGTTTCTTGCTTTTATTTAGTTTTTATATTATTTTTATTGTCATTATTATAATAAGTGATGTTTATGTATTTGGTGTATGCGCTTTCTTTTCCTACTTACTGTATTCGATTTAATACAGTTACGAGTGAGCGTTGTCTTCTTTATATTTGTGCAAATCAATTATATACAATCATAACATATGTGTATTCATTTCAGCTCATATCACTCATATCAACCATCTCTGTGTGAGTTATGTTAATATGAAAAAACACCTTTACACAAGGTAAAAATCCATTAACGAAAGTCGAGTCAAGCAACAAAATAAAATGAATACTAAATATGTAGTACAATTATTTGCAGTCAGTAACCGTGTGGCAAATGTTTTGTCGATGACTGTAATTCGTCTTGTCCTTAAGAGCAACAAAGTGGGTCGAAATTAAATCTTTATTGTCGATAATAATAATAATAATAATAATAATAATAATAATAATAATAATTATCATTCCCTAATTTGCAGCGTTGTCATGTCCAAATATCTTTAAATATATTCGGCAAATACAGTTTGATACTGGGAGTTTTCGAGACATTTCTATCTATTTGAACCTTTCAGTTTTAAATATAAAAGTTACACAAAAGTATTCATTTAAAATTCATTAATATTTTTTGGCTAGTTCTATTTGCAAGAGTAGATTATTTTATTGTGTCGTCGATTTTGGTTGACACAAAATAATTAAAGCAAAAGTATTAATATGATATTTACGTTGCTTAGTTTACGCACTTTTCTTGAATCTAATATTAATTTTTTTTGTTTCTGTTTGGTATTCTGTTTATTTCTATTGAACTTTTTGAGATCTTTCGGCTGCCGTCAGATGATAAAAAGAAAAGAAAATTTGCGAAAAATTTGTAATTAACCTTATATTGATTGAATTTTAAACGCGATTAAGCCTCGGCCCATGGCCAGATCAGACCAGGGCAGACCAGACTAGACCAGACCAGGGCAGGCCACCCGTGGAGTTGGTGCTCGGTGCTTGGAAGCGACCAGGTTGTGGGCAATGGATGGACTTTCATTTGGTTGGCCATTAGATTAATCATGGCTAGCATGCGCCGCGGGCCAGTTGGTCACTTCGACCGAAATTTATATAATAATCTGTATCTGTGAGATACATTTGGCCACAGATGCTACAATTGGCGCATTGACCCCACCAAATAAACAGCAGCAACAAATAAAAAGAAAAAAATAAAATGAAATAAAATAAACTCAAAGCAAGAGAGAAGCAGCAAAAATATAAAAAATAAAACAAAATAGAGACAACAACAACAACAAAATTGAAGCGCCAAACGCCACTGAGATGCAAAGTGACTGATAAAGAAGGCAAAAGACGGCGACGCCGTCGACGACAACTTGCGCAAAAAATCGGCGACAGAAATCAGAGCAACGCATAAAATTTGCAAGAAGCGCGAAATGGGCATTGTTAGATACGAGTGCGAAATGGAGTATCTGCTGGATTGCCAAATTGCCGGACTGGACTGGACGGGACGGGACTGGACTATTAGACAAGGTCTTGGACAGTTGGCTTTGATACCCGTTACTCGCTGAACACCAGGCCATATTATATATTGAAAGAAGCAAGTTAGTCAAGTAGATGGATTGATAAAACATTATGTCAATTTAGGATGAACTTTCGATGGCGAGCACTTCCCTTTTATTATTTTCTGTTGTGTCTGTTTTAAGTTTGTATATAAGCAGTAATTTGTATTCTAATCGTACAGATACAAATAGTGTAACGAGTGTTATAGAGTAACGGGTATCTTATAGTCGTGAACCTGAGTTGCTTGTCTCATTTTTGCACAAATTGGCGGGTCGCGCTGTTGAAAAGGAGTTGGAGGGAGAAGAAGGTAGAGATAAAAAGCGGCCTCGGCTAACGACCGCGAGATCAGCGCAGTGCGAAAAAGACTTTGACCCAATTCGAACTTTGAAGGCATTTGCCTCTCTGCCTGCGTTGATTAATTGACTTGCGCATCTCGTAGATACAATTCGGCACTAAGAAGAAGATACTTTGGTGGCCGCCGCGTCAACTCTCCTGTCGCTAATTGAGGAAATCGAATGTTAAATTATGTGGCAAGCTCAAGCTCAAGCTCAAGCTCAAAATTCGCAAACCCAACAAATAGCCAAGTAAATTGTAAATTTATGCGACCCGCGTGTATCTGTATCTAATAGATACCATATACCAGATAGCCTCAGCTACAGTTACAGATTCACATAGAAATACAGATATCGATACGGATAGAGTAAGAGATAAAGATGGAGATTCAGGCACACACTGAAATTCACACGAAGCGCCAGTCGTTGAAGTATTTGACCTGTTTGCCGTTTGCCAATTGCCGATTCCCATTTGGTGTCATCTCCTCATCTTTTTTATGTTTTATTTCAGTTTGGTGTTTTTGCCTTTTTTCACTTGATTTGCTGAAATCGTTTTGCAATTTTGACACATTGACTCCGTCATAAATTTTCGCCCACCGTCTCAAAGTGTTTAGGTCCAAGCAGAAGAAATCAGAGTTGTGTTGAAATTATGAAACGCCGCTCAGGTTTACAAGAGTTCCCGATTATGCATTTCATTTGGCCAATGAACTGAAGCTCAACCAACCGACAGATACCTGGAAATTGGCACCACTTGAGTAGCAACAATTCGACATTGCCACATTGCCTGACAAACACTCACAACAAGTTGCTGGAAAACAAGTAACCCATCAGCTTCTCAGGTGATCTCGGAAAATAAATAATATATTAAATACATGAACAAGAATAATAAATAAATGGAGTTTAATTTTCGCATTCTTATTTAATAAATATATAAAGAAAACCAGATGTTAAAATAAATCGAAATATGTGTATCTCAGCAAATATAATTTGATTAGCTAAGTTTTATATTCGAAGCTAAATTTCAGGTTCTATTCGAATTATATATTCAAATTTATGCAATACATATTTATATTAACAACATTTTCTTTCATTCTGGCATGAAGTAAAACAATATTAACAAAATAGAATTTAATAGAATCGGTTAATAAATATGATATTTACATTAGTTATATATTATGTTCTTAATTCATGTATCATGCAATTTAGGCTTCAAATAATTAACTAAGTCAAAGACATTGTCAAACATTAACTGCTTGAATATATCGATACCTTAAGCTATCAATCAGTATATAAGAACCTACCGTCATCTCTTCTAGTTTTATAAAGTTATAGTGATGCATTCATAATACAACTCATCCAACATCTTTTAAGCTCCTCCCATAAGCTCAACGTCAAATTTATCGATAAGTACTGCAGCCAGTGTTGACAACTTGATGCAAAATGTACATTGAAACTGTTCTGCATATGTATCTGAGCAATATAACGACTCTGCAATGCCATAAGTCAAGCGCCATTTTAACACCCCAAGCCCGGCAATTTGTACACCCTCACACACACGCACACACAAATATACCAATACATCTGTGTCTGTAACTAGACATACTATACTCGTATATGGTATGTGTATATGGTATTCGTGCATTTATGTGGATAGTTGGCATGACCACTTCATAAAGCTGAGTGAAAAGTTAAACGCCCGCAAAACGGCCACGCCCACACCGGAAAAGAGTGAAGGGAAAATAAGTAGGGGTTGAGGATCAGGGATAAGGGATAAGGGATGGGGTAGGGAATAGCGTTTCTTAACTGACTCAACTGCAATGTTTTAAAAAGAAACTTGGCGGGCTAAAAAATCATTTGCATAAAATAATTTTGCGTGTCTTCAGTAAATAAATTATACAAGTGTAGGGCAGAGTGCGCAAAACCCACACACACACACGCACACACCCACACAAACCTACAGAGAGAGAGAGGGGAGAGAGAGAGAGAGAGAGAGCGAGAGAGGGAGGGAGAAAGCTGGTTGCAGCTTGCAGATAGAAAATACAGACACGAAATACAGATACAGATGCATTGATAGAATGGCAAACAGCAAAGAAATGTGCATTGCACATTCAGAACGGACAGACACACGCACAGCTCAAAGTGCTTTATACGCAGTACATTGTATATTATGTATCTTTGTATCGGTTATACTACAGTCAGCATTTGTATCTGTATCTGTACCCCTGGCAATGCTCCACCCTAACATGTCGCCGGGCAATTAATAACGGATTATGAGCGACTTCCAAAGCGTCGACAATGCCAATGTGACGACATCTTTTGCGAGTCAACAATACCAAAGAACAACAAGAGCAACAACAACAACAACGTGAAAAAATAAAGAAATAGCAGAGTAAAAAATATAGTAAGTTCGAGGCGAAAGTATCTGAAAGCTTCCTTTGAATACAATTTAAATGTTGAGACTGTTCAGCTTATACTCAAGTTCCACATCACAATGAAATGCATTTAAATTGGTTTTCACTCACTTAATGTGCTACGAAGCTTTAATGTGCTTGTAAAGCTCTTTGTGACATGAACTTGCAATATGTAAAAGCTGTCTAAAGCTATGAATATCTGCAGATAAATCCAATATGAAGGGGAGTACATAGTTTCGCCCAGTGTATAGCCTATTCATATGAGCAACTTTCAGCTACAAATGTATCTTTCATCGACATAAGCAAACGTCGAGCAAGACGCTTCATTATTTTATTATTTTTATGCTGCTTTGTCATCCTCTTGCAGTGCTTTTAAGCTGATGAAAAGGGAAATTCAAACAGTCAGCTATCAACTTTTTCAACAGTCGTTCTGGCCGCCCTTAACAACATAAGGGTTGAGTTGCATCTCATACTTTTCATCTGAGAAGCGTAAAAATTGCTGAAGATTAGCCGGGCGGCGACATTCCTGGGCTGTTGACTGCTATCGGACGGAGTTCATGCCAAATACTCATATGATATGCAAACTTTTCCATCATCTCCAATGGAAGGCAGAAGGAAGGAAAGGAAGAGGGACGGCAAGCAAGGGAGAATGCCTTTCAGATCCAGGGAAACTTAGTCATGACAATTCCTAATCGTCTTTGTTCCTATGTCTGGATACTTGAGTGAAGCTATGCGTGCACTTTCTCCCATAGATTCAAAGGGTATCTAAATAAGCATTGATATTAGCTAAAATCGTTACAATACAGTCACTTAAAAGGAAAAGTAAATAACTATGATCGTTAAGTAAACAGATAGTCCTTTGAGGAAGAGAAGTTTTTCTTAGCGAGAAATCTCAGGGGGTTATAATCTTGACTATAATTAAGTGCCCCGACTGATTATTAGCTTTATTTTATGTATTAAGAAGCTGTTAAATAAAGAAGGCAGAGATTTTTAATTAATTGCATAAAGTATACATACAACTGTAAGAGAATAACAAGAATATAAAAAATTCAAATATAAATTTTAGCTGACGGCAATTGTATATTCTATTACAGTTCTTGTCTCACATTTTATGCGCGCCTTGTGATTTCTCTAAACTCTCAAATGCAACATGCACTTTCCTTCTCCCTTCTTCCTCTTTCTCTCTCAGACACTCTCTATCTCTCTCTCTCTCTGTCGTTCTATATTTCGCACTAGTTTATTCGTTCATTCTATCGCTCTGGCTACATGTATTTTTTATCTAAATCTGCCCCTTAGGCATTTTAGGTGCCATTCAAATATCCAAACAACAATTTCAAGTCTCTTACCCAATTGGGAATTTTAAATAGAAACGAAAAAATAAAACTACATTAAAACGAAGTTGTTTGTATACTTGGAGCAATTTTGATCCTGTTAGATTTACAATGGAAATATAAGAGAAATTTCTTAAAAATTATTTTCATGAAATTATCAGACAAGTTTGTATTCAATAAATTAATTTACTAATAAACACAATCCTGTTAAATTTCATTGTAACATAGTTTTAATGAGGTTATTGTTTTCATTAAAATATTATATGATATATATTTTGTATATAAAAATGTTGCTTTTTTTATACTTTTCCAGCGAATATTTTAATTAAATATGAGAAAAATTGCCTTTAATTGAACTCATTATTTATTGAAGACTTAAGATCTAAAAAAAATATAATAATTATTGAGTAAAAGTAGCTTAAAATGAATAGCAATTAAGAAATTTGGCATATCAACTTGGTACTTGGTGTTAGTTGCCAGACGAATCAAGTTTACTATGAACATTGCGAGATAAACAAAACAAAATATTGTCGACTTACAACAATAAATTGTTGTCGTTGTGGCAAAAGTCAAGCAAAAGTCGTAATACCCGGCGACATCACATAACGAAATAGACAAACGTCTGATGTGCCTGACGCCTGGCAACAACGACAACGAAAACGACAACGACAACTGCAACTGCAACAGCTACAACAACAACAATAGCAACAAGCAGAATGGAGCGAGAAGCAGATGAATGAGAAGAAGAGGAAGAAGCTAACAAAAATGTGTGGCAAAGTTTTGCGACAAGTTGCAAGTTTAGTTGAGGCAGCGAAAAGTCATGCGCCGGAGAACTCCTGAAGGACGCATCAAGGAGACGCTGCAACAACGGCGGCAACAGCCATAACACTGACAACGATGACAGTTGTTTGTTACAGTCGTTGTGGTTGTTGTTATTGTTGTTGTCATTGTTACAGTTCTTGTTGTTGCTGCTACATTTGGGCCGAAACCGAAACCGAAAACGATGCCGATGCCGAAAACGTCGCTTCATCATCATTAGGGCCGCCCCCACGGCGTTTGCAATGTGCTTAGGGTTAAGTGTTCCCGTTAGAAGAGGGTGCATGTTGCAAGCAGCTGCCCAAACGTTTATCGAGCCTCAACCCTTTGGCCGATGCCAGTGACACGCGCCTTAATCCGCTAAGAATGGCTAAGAAGGCCCACAATGGCCAAAATATCAAGAAAATAAAACATGCATAACGGTGAGAACGTTAAGGATATGCCCATTGTTTGACCCCCGCATTAAAAGCAAAGGCAGAAGAACAAGCCGTCAAGGGAGCTCGCCTGTGAGAGACCCTGTTCATCTTTGTAACAATACTTATTATTTTAAAATAATAAATTAAATCATCCGAAGAATACGAAAGATTCTGAAACCGGACTCAAACGCCAAAAGTATAGTTTACCATATCTGTTATTTTCTCAAAAATGCACTTTATTTAATAGTTTTCTCACAGCACTAAATGACGGAAGTAAACAATAACTTTAACTTTATTTGGGAACTATAACTAAAATTTAATGTATTTTATTTTATCATAATTTTTCAATTGACATTATTGTTATAAAATTAAAATAAATATTTATAAATTAACAAATAAATATCATTTGAAAAATCATAACTGTTACGGTTCTTCCTTTTAGGGTTTAAAAGACTATAACACATCCTTCTGATTATTTCACAGATATCGATATTGTTAAATTGAATAAGCCTCATTGGCAATTTGAGTACAGGGTCTCAAGAAGAACGCAGTTCAATGCACCTACACATAACCCGAAAATTGCACAGCAGAGTGTGTTCCTCTGTGTGTGTGTGTGTGTGTTTGTGTGTGTGTTATTTATTGCGCAGCAAAGGACGCGGCAAAGGAGCAGGCCTGCCGCTGCTGCACAGACGTTCAATGTCCTGCAGCCAAGAGGCTAATAAAATGTGACGACGATGACGAGGACGAAGAAGAGAAAACGAAGGAGGAGGAGGCAGGAGGCAGGAGGAGGAGCAGGAGCAGGATAAGCAGTAGGATGAGGACGATGAGCAACAGCGTAACGCAACGCAATGCGAATTGAAATTTTGCTGCCTGCAGCAGGACAGCAACAGCAACAACAACAATGGCACGCAGGACATTGACACCCGAAAAAACAAACGATGCCGACAGCCAAAAAAAAAAAAAGGGGAATACAAAAACAAACAACAAATGCTGAACAACAAGAGGCACACGAAGCCCTACGTTGCCCAGAAGCCAATGGCCAGCTCGCAGCCGAAGTCAGGCCACAGCCAAGACTAAGAGCAAGAAACGGGACAGAGGAGGAGGAGGCGAAGACGAAGGCGCAGAAGAGAGAAAAGGCACGTGTGCGTGTCCTGCCAGTGGATTATCCCTACAGGATACACACACACAGCCTGATGACGGCTGACGCGTTGCCTGCCGCAGCAGCAACAACAACATTAACATCAACATCAACATCATTGAGTGCATTGAACTCGACGCCGCGTTCATTTGGGCGTAAATCAAAATGTCCTGCGAGAACAGCTGATGCGTAGCCGTTGCGTATACGCCATGTACACACATTTACGTCCCCCCCCCACACACACACATCCGCCGACCCTCTTGCAGCAATATGAACCTCAAGTTCATTGAACGTTCTCTGCCATTCCATTTTCCCTTCTTCCCTTGTGATTGACTTGTTATTGACTTGTTAGCAACATGCTGCTGCAACATTGCAAATGTTTCAGACACAATAAAATGAAGGGAACATTTGAACAGCGTCATTTCCCTTTATTTATGTTAAAAATGCGATTAATTTATCTCAACAAAAAATATGAATATGAGTACATATATTTTTAAAAGTACATTGCTTATTTAAAAGTCGAATCGTACATTCTATGTAGCTTATATTAATATTATATTAATATTATAAATTAATATTAATATTATAAATTCATAGAAACTAAGAAAACTGAGCCGAATGAATCTTTGTTTTTTTCCTGATTCGGTTTGTCTCGAAAATTCAATAATAGTTTAGGATATTTCACAAACCTAACAAACCTAACACATTTGTTCTATTTAAATCTCACAGAAAACAGACATAATATTTTGATGGAAAATACATTATTTCAGTAAATTTTGGAGCTTCTAAATGCAACTCTAACACATTTAACTTATGTCAATGAAATAAGTAAAATGCGTAAATTTATTAATGCGAAACATTTTTTAATATTGCATTCATAGATTAAGCTTTTATAAAGTTTATAAAGTTGGTGTCATTTAAATAATTTCTGTTCACATGTATTTGAATATGAATATCTAACAGAATGAAAATATATGAATTAACGTAAATTCCTCTTTTTCTTGTAGCTGATTGTTCTGATTATTTGTTGCCTCTTAGCCCTTCGGCTTTGGGTGGTTATCTTATGCAACCAATCGATTGATCGCCAACTGCATACATGTCGCCACATGTTGCACAGTCCTTCTTTTGCCCATTCTCTGCATCCCGCAATCGGGCGACTAATTGTATCAACATGAACTTCAATTGCCGCTGACATGTTGCACAGCCATAATCTTGGGCATCATCAGGTTGCAAGCAGTGCTACAACGTTGCCACAAATGAAATCTATCGCATAACTTGGTTGTGGCTATTAAAACAAATCTATCTGCAAAGGCTGCAAATGAACTATGAGTGTAATATGTGTGTGTGTGTGTGTGTGAGTGTGTGTGTGTGTGCGTCTGTTGTGGCAACATGTTGCTGTTTCGACTTTTGTTGACTGTTGCTGTTGTTGTTGCGGGAGCAACTTTTGCTTGCCCCATGAAAATATGTGAACCTCGAGCCAAGAGAGGCACAACTAAAGCCACAAGCAGAAGAAGAGTCACTGCCACCGCCACTGCCACTGCCACAAGCACTGCCACAGTCACTGCCACAGTCAGTGCCACAGTTACAAGCCACGTTTACAGGCCACGTTTACAACTACACCGTCTACACAGGCGGCTTAGCATAATAAACGTCAGAATTAATTGGATTTTAATTGTCTGTTAAGCGCTGAAATTAAGTGCAGCCAAGTAGATTGTTGTTCATCTTGTTGTTGTTGTTGTTGTTGTTGCTGCTTTTGTTGTTGTTGTTGTTGCTGCTGCTATTCTTGCTTTTAACTGGCAGCAGGAGTACAAAATGTATTACCAACTGACTGCTTTATTCATGCGCCGCGCCGCCTTTCGGACTTCGGTTTCGGTTTCCCATTCATGGCCAGAGCCGTCGATCTTAACAATGATCAGCGAAGCGACACACACACACACACACACACATGCACACACACGTAAGTAGTTACAGCCACAGTTACATTTGCATGTCGTTGGTGGTCGACGTTTTGCCAAAGTCTCTTGCCAACTTGCTGCTGCTCTTTTGGTCTTTTTCGGTCTTCGATCTTCGATCTTCAGTCTGCAGTCCTCAGTCCTCCGTCCGCAGTCCGCAGTCCCCAAACTCCACAGTCTCCCACTCTTCTCCATCGTTGTCGCTGCCCAAGTCCAAGTGCGCTTGATGCCGCCGCCATGATTGCCAAGTTTGGATTATGTGACACGCGGCTACCATAAATATATTTGTAGAGAAAGAGACAGAAAATTCCGTAAAGACGGAGTGTGGGAGAGAGGGAACATTTGGGAACATTTGTTAAATGTTTTTGCAATATAATACATCTTTAATTTGTTGAAATTAAATAATAAATAAATGTTTGAACTTCCATCGATTCAGAGATTTATAATTACAATTTTTAAAAGATATTTGTCTTTTTTTTTTTTTTTTTTTCCCCGTCTTGTAAACTGAAATGACTATAAAAAATAAGACAAAGTCCGCCGTCTTCATATCTATACAAAATCATTTCTGATTCATCACAGTTTTTATTTATTTAACTAAAACAATTTTTATATGAAATTCGAGTCAAATCAATTTGCACATTACTTGGCCATAAATTACTTTCTTATGGTAACACTTATGTATTTTAATGATATCAACACACATTTATTATACTTTTTATTAGACCTTTTTCGGTTTTTTACGAGTCTGACCAATTTTATGTCTGCACTCTTAAAAGTCCGAACGCATCTATCATATGATCTAAGGTTTATCAGACCACGCAAACTACAACGGGTTCTTGTTATTCTATCAGATGGGAATGTTGTACAATTTGTGGAATAACTCAGCTAATCATTTTTAGTTGTATATGTGTATAAAAAGTTCACATTTCTATTTGTTAATCATTAGGCCTGAATTGTGCAAAGTTCCTGAGTGGATTATTTACAGTTATATATAGTACTATATTCAAATGGCTTTTCTTATTCCTAAAATGATTTAATGATAAAAAATGAAATCTGGGGAAACTGAGCGTAGTCCGAATATTAAAATTTCAAAACAATAAAAACGAAATAGAAAAATTAAATAAAATAGTTAACTACAATTTTGCAATTTATTTGAATATAAGTTTATATTGAAGTATACAAATAGGGTTACAGGCAACTATTAAAAATATCGAAATACCAAAATACTTATATAAAAGCGATCGCCCGATCGCAGCCGGTAGGATTCGAACCTACGCTCCCAGAGGGAATCTGATTTCGAGTCAGACGCCTTAACCACTCGGCCACGACTGCTGTGTGTTAGTGGTGTTTTCAAGAGGGTGTTATCAGCTGTTGTAAGGTTACAAATCCAGTCAAGCTTTAGATGCAATAAATACACAATCTAAATAGTACATACATAGCATGCGAGTGTGTGTGTGTGTGTTACACTGTGCATATAATGGCAGGTAGAAAGGAGGATGGGGGAAATGGGAAGAAGGGGAAGAAGGGGAAGAAGGGGAAGAAGGGGAGAAGGGGAGCAAGGGACCTGGCCAGTTATTTACAGCTTATTGTGTTAGGTCATGATTATTTTATGAATTGCACACAAGCCTCGAATATTGCGTTGACTTTTTGCCAAGAATCACACACACACACACACACACACACACACACACACACACACACACACACACACACACACACAACAACAGCAAGAGCAGCAGCAACAACAATATCATATAGAATATAATGTTGGGCACCCACGCAGACGACTCCCTCTTACCCCCTTACCACCTTACCCCCTCACAAAACCCCTTCCATTACCATTTGAAACTTGCGTCCTCCACATTTCTGCTTGAGTCTTTCTCCACGTTTCTTGGTATCCTTTGCTCTGCTCTGCTCTGCTTTCTTTTTTATTTTCTTCTTGCTCTTTCTTTTTTTGTGCCATCGGCTCAAGTGTTTTACTTTGGGCTGCTTAAATAATACACACACATACATAAGTAAGTATAAGTATACACATAGTATGTGTGTGCGTGTTTTTTCGGCTGGATCGATAATTTTTGTCTGCGCCAAACGCATTTAGTGGCGGGGTAGCCAAGACGTGGGTTGGAAAGGGGCAGAGGGGCAGAGGGGCAGAGGGGAAGAGGGGCAACGGGGTAAAGTTGGTGAGGGTTGGAGCAGAGTTGCCTTATTTGTTACTGTTGCCGTCTACTACCTTTTCAGTTGACGTTGTTGTTCTCGGTTCTCGTTGTTCCTGTCATTGTTGTTGCTTCCTGTAGTTCTCAGGTCCCGTATACCCAATCTCCCTCCCCCTCCCCTCCCCCTCTCACTCCACAAACGGCTGGGAGTAGACTGTCTTCCAGCTATGGTTATGTCAAACTACCTGTGGCAACCTCTGGCGACTTTACATTCAATTCACCTTATAAACAGTCTGTCTTTTGTTGGCAACTTCCTCTAATACTTGAGAGCTATCGAATATCAAATGTTCAACTGAATCAGTTCAAACCTTTTAAAAGTTAATTATTATACATTTTTATCTTTTAATTAGGATATTGCATATTTATTTGTTTCGAAATTCTCTTTTAATTTGTTTTATTAATTTCAAAAAACTATTGTAATAACTATAATTATAAATGCATTTTATAAAACGTTTCTATTAAAGATTAAATTTATTTCGGAATTTTTCCGGTCAGCTTTTGAGTAATAAAATTTAAATTAAATTAATCCCTATCTTTTGAAATAATCATTATAGTAATTAAAGATGATGATTTGATTTTAAGCCCAGCGATACTTGTACCATATCAATATTAAATTGAATATATTTTCGCTATCTTTTTAAATTTCATGAAATTTAAATAAAGTCAATCTCAAATCTCTCTAAAGGTATCGCTCGTTAAATTCCACTTAATGATCATTAGAGGACTCACTAGAAATTTGTTTAATTTTTCTATACTGAAGTTTATTTTGTGAGGCAGTTTAATGGATTGATCAAATATTTTATATTGAAAAATAAGGAAAAATGTTCGGCTTTTATGAATTTTATTATACTGTTAAAGTTGCGAAGATTTATCCAATTATATTAATTAAAGTGCATTGAGCTTAGATTCTTTTTAAAATCAAACACAATAATGTGACTCTTATACATATATCTTAATCGATATAAGTATAATTGAATACATGTTTTTATCTGCATCTATATATTTATACATAAATGTATATTAATTTAATTCAATAAATGAATAAATATATGAAATTCTCATTCAGATTTCTCCCAATTTTCAGTTGCTTTAATGTATGTTTTTGAGTTTAAGTCGGCTTAATACGAAGGGTCTATATTCTGTTGCCAAAGTTCATGCGTCTCAGTGACACTGCGTAATGCTATGCACACACACAGACACACACACACAGACACACACATAGACAGACACACACGCACATATAGAAATTATTTACCTTTTTTGCTGCAAGCCGAAAAACTAAAGTCGAGTTCGTTGAACCTTTTTCCCTTTTTTAGTGTCTTCTTCTCTTTTTTTCTTTTGGTGTGTTTTTATTTTTAGTCTGTTTTTCGGTATTTTTTTGGGCTATTTTGGTCGATTCCTCTGCCGCCTGGCTGGCTTACCACCCCAGCCCCAGCCCCAGCCCCCCTCCCTCCCCCGACCACATCCCATCATCGTTCACCTCAGCTGAGCTGCGTTGTGCGTACATAGCGCAAAATTCCCCCAAAGGCTCAATGCACAAGTCCCTGAAAGTCCTGCCAGCCTGTCTATGTCTCACTCTCTCTCTCTCTCTCTCTCTCTCTCTCTCTCTCTCTCTCTCTTTATCGCTTTCTCTTTTTCTTTCTCTCGCTGTCGCTCTGGATGTCTGTGTGTGTCCTTTGCCCTCGCTTTCTGCTTATCATTGCGGTTTATTTGTCTGCATGCTGTCCTTCTTCTTTTGCTTCTGCTGTGCGGGATAGAATAGAGAGAGAGAGAGGAAGAGAAAAAAGAGACACAGAGAGAGAGAGAGAGAGAGAGAGAGAGTGAGGTTAAATTGCCCAGAAGGTAACCGTTACTACGACTAGTTAGCTGACTATGACAGCAAAATTTGAGTCTCTTCGTGCTTCCCCTCATCAGGTGCTCCAATAAATAATGAACCACAAATGCTCACAAAATAAAGTTTCTCGAAAAGAATTTAGAAACATTTAATAAAAGTTTTGAAAATACTCGTACTCCAATTTTTATGGTATTGAACGTAGTACACAAATCAGATAAGCCGTGAGAATAAAATAAACTTTGAGAATGTGAATAATTTACAAAAGTAATGTAGTAAATACTATCGATAGTTACAATCGCTTCTCTCTCATCTATCAATGATTATTCATAGCTAATATACCCTTTAATCAGAGCAATAGCTTAATAGAGGAACACAGTCATGGGATTTAATTATTATTATGTTATATAATTATTATATAAGTATATACAACCTTACTAAGATGTATAAAAGCAACAACCGCAAAACCAAATGCCTTATATACAAAAACCAACCGAAAAAACTCAAAAATTTTGTGAGATTTTCCATTGAGATCGCATTCTCTCGCACTCCCGATAGATAAAGCTAAAACATAAAATTTGTTAATTGATTTTGTCCAATTTGAATTCAGGTAGAGGGTATTTTCCAATTGGTCACACGCAACAATCTTACTTTCACGTATATTTTATAAATGATTCAAATGAAATGTACGATAATTTGAAATATGTATTTATCGATAGAATGTACGTAATTATATATGCATGTATATTGCATATGAATAAGGATATTAATGGCGGAGCAGGGTATGTTCTAGTCAATCACATGCAATTCGAACTGATATAAGTATTTTGTATAATTATTTTCACTGAAAGATAATAAAAATCACAATGTTAATGTTTGCCAAGATAACAGGGTATTCGATTGTCGATCAATTGAAGTTTTTATCAACATACTCAACGATATAGACAGTTGCGTTTATTTACACTCAGTTCCAACTATAGCAAATTAGGTTAATTCATTTAAGTATGCCTGCCAAAGTAAACAGGGTCACTGTTAGTCGAGCACAATCAATTATTAATTAACATTAGTACTTACTTATTAATGAAATGCACTGCAATTATTTCTAAGTGAACTATGAATGTTTATATGTAAATGTGCTTACCGAAAAAGACATTACAGGGTAACTGCGAGTCGTCCAGTTGCGATTTTAATTGCACTTTCGGTGCTGCTTCTCTATAAAACGGCAGCAGCAGCAATTTCTCCAGAAATTTGTAACAAAATGCAAATGTGTCAAAACGAAAATGGATTTTTAAGCGAACAACAAACGAAGCGAAAACCAGCAACAACAACAAAAACAGCAAAAACAAAAACAGTAACAACAAAAACATATCAAATAAAGAACAACAAAAAACCGCTAAGAAATAAGAAGTCTTTGGCTTCTGCATTTCAATTCGTTAACATTAAGCGGCAATTAAAATGGTAGCTACGACTTGGGACAAGGACTGGGAGAGCTCGCGGGAGGGACACAGAGTGGTCGAGGGGTGAAAGGGGAGAGAGAGAGAGAGGAAGAGGGAGAGAGACAGACTTAGACTGCGAATCAGGTAAGTTAACAACGTGTGTGAGCTCCTCAATATTGAAGAGGGCAGCGGGGGAAAACAGGGGTAGAGAGGTAGTGGCGTAGAGGGGGGTGGGGGGCGTAGAGGGGGTGGGGGCGTAGCCGGACTACGTGGAAATGCAAATTGTGTTGCATGTTGCATGTTGCCGCTTTTGAGTGTTTTGTAAGGCGCCGACGGCGTCACAGACCCACCAATGTGAAATTTGTCGGAATAAGAAGTAATTCAAATACAAGTGCATACCTAGGTTCGTGTCTGTGTGTGTGTGTGTGTGTGTGTTTATATATGTATGTAGTTGCAGCCATTAATCGAGTGCCACCTGTGGATGCAGCAAGAGTTGCAAACAAAGTTAAAAACTTTTCCATGAGTGACCAAAGCGAGAAACTGAATTCACTTTCACATTTCAAATTTTAGATTCATATCTTCTTCTTCTTTACTTATACTTTATCTTCTTCTTCTTATTATTATTATAATTATTATCTTTGAACTGGAATATTTGGTCCGCTCGGACATTTTCCAAGCAATCAAATCGAGCTCGACACAAATAAAAACAAATTACATAAAACATTTCGAAGGTTCGTATCGGTCCTTAAATTGTATATCGATCGATTCATAAACTTCGAAGATATTCAAGAAAGTACTTATATCCATAGGTTCGAAATATTGAAATTTGAACATAATGTTGATTTACTAATTGTGTTTTTTTAATATGATAAGGAAAATATGCATACTTCTTTTAACAACCATTAAAAAAACTATGTTAGACCCTTGACTTAATACTATCAGGTTAATAGAACTAACGTCTCTAACGTTTTATGGTCTGATTCACTGCAAGCTAGTCTACTATTTTTGGAGCTACCTCGCTGCAGTCAGATCGTATGTACAATTTACATATATATACTATATATATAGATCGAAAATCAATTTGTCGAATGAACAATCATTTTGATTCTTCACACATCTCAATCAATCTCCAATTTGTAGGTTGTCTTCTCATCCTGACCAAAGTTAGATCAAATCGGTTTACTAATCAATGAAGGATAATTAGGATTTAGTATAAAAATGATTGTTGTTATTGGATATATGTATGCAGATACGTATTACATACATCATGTACAACTTTTTGTTTTCGTGCCCATTTTTAAGTTTTCCTGTTAAGGTTTTTGTAGTAAGTTTTACTGTATTGTCATTACGAAAATCTGTCACTTGTTTGCAACATCATCAACATGATAAGCTTTTTGGCTGTGATGCAAGTTCAAAGATTAGCGTAAAACTCTCAACAACTTTTGCTGAATGAGTTGAAACAATGCAAAGTGCAACAAGTTGCTGCTGTTGCAGTTGTTGCTGCTGCTTGGGAAAGTGCGAAAGTTGTGCATAGGCAGAGAGCAGGCACAATTAAAATTAATTACATGCATCTAATTACCAGGTATTATGCTAATCAGCTTTTGGTTTCTACTTGCAACTTGGCACCGCAACTAGGCTGCAAGTGCTGTTGCTACCACGCATCTTGCATCTTGCAGATGATGAGAATGAGTAAAAAAATGATGACTTTGCCTGATGATTGTCACTTTGCATACAGAGAAAATGGAAGAGAGACAGAGGGGCCCAGAGAGAGAGAGAGAGAGAGAGAGAGAGAGTGATGAGGGGGGAGGGGGTAGAGGAAGAGCCCACTAAGGTGTCTCTAATGAGATTTGAGATGCGGTGACAGGAAACGAGAAGTCCGCTCGAGGCCCAATTATTGTTTGGCCGATTAGTTGGCCATAAATCAGGTGACAGGTGAGCATTGCAACATTGCAACATTGCACCACCAAGTTGGCGCCCAAAAACAATGCGACTCGCAAGTTGCAAGTTGCTAGTTGCAATTCGAGAGTCGCCATTGCAACAAAGAGTCATAAATAAATACTTGCAACTAATTCTGGCAGCTGGCTGCCACATTGCGTTATTATTGATGGTGGCTGCAACAATGGTCTGCTCCTAACACCCGCCACTCGCCTCCCCTCGCCTCCCCTCGCCTCCCCTCGCCTCCCCCTCGCCTCCCCTCGCCTCACCTCGCCTCACCTCGCCCATAAAGCTGTAGGTGAGATTCTTTATGTCGCTGCCCCATGAGGACCATGAGGCAGACAGACGGCATTCGAGCCCTTGATTAATGGTGTCCCCTACGTTATTACAGCATGTTTTTAAGAAAAGCTTTGTGCATATTCTGCACTACAATCGACAGATCGTCCAATATCAAAAAAACATTTGCAATTCAAGGTATTTCCCTGGTTAAGAAAAAGTATGGAAGAATTATATAATACATATATATAATATATTATATTTAATTATCAAAGCTAAATATCCTAAATCTTCGATTCTTTAATTGATAATTTAAAATTATTTAAAAAACTCTCAACTCTAGTTTCATTACAATTTGTTCAAAAACTTCCAACTGACATAACTTTCTCATATTCTAAACAATTTCTTTGCAGACTCTCAATTTGTACAATGTTTGACTTGTAATATGTTTCTTTATTAAAGTTTGAACTACTTTCATTAAGTCCATATCTTCTCGTATATTCGCTTTTATAAATTAGTTTAAAATTTAATTTTGGAAGTGGTAAGCTAAATTATTATGCCATGTCTACTATAGTTTGCCAGCTTTGTATGATGTGTAACTACAGGGTATTACGCAGTCGGTCAAGTTTGATTGAGAACTTGTCTATACACAAATATGTCTCCATATATTTATGTGTCTTGCAGTCACTTTGATTATACGTTTGCTCACTTTGCCACTACAGAGTATCTCACAATTGGACAACTTGTTGGCAAAAAAAATACATATAAACATATTTAATACAAGATTATTGAGAAAGTCCCTATCAGAGTCCCTATAGTACATAAAATAGAAGATTATTAGACATAGAAATTGATTAGTTTTTGATAGTTGATATTTCGTAAATCATTTCTTAGGTTATTTCAACTGTAATTGTAACTGTAACTGTAACTGTACAGTTAACACAGCGAATTTGTATTGGAATTCTGATTTTGAAAAATCAGCGCCATTTTGTTTGGAAAACAACTCAACACATATACATGTATGTGTGTAATGCAATGACCGGAAGTACAGTCGACAGAAAAAGAAAAGCAACACAACATGCACCACAGGAGAAAGCGAGCGAGCGAGAAAGAGAGTGTCAGTGGGAGGGAGAGAGGGAGAGAGGGCATAGAATATGTCCATTTGGCGAGGCGGCTGTGGCTGCCACTCGCATTTTGCAAAACATCATCAAAATTGTAAAAATAAACAAAAGCCAACATGCATAAAACCAATTTCCATTAGGGCACACACACACGCACACGCATATGCAACTCTGTATATTGTATGCTGCTGCCACAATCTTCCTCTACCACTCCACTCTCCCTGCCTTCCCCGCTCTGTCTCTCGCAATCTCTGTCTCACTCACTCACTCACTCCCTACTATCTCTCGCCTTCGTTCTCTCGCACAATTTAGCTAGCCATCTCACTCGGCTGTTGTCCAAAAAAAGCATAGAACAAGGCATTGAACAACGTTGGCCACGTATAGATGAGCTGCACATGAAGTTGCAAGTTGAAAGTTCTCAGAGCTTGCCCCACATGACGTGTGTGCAGGTCTGTATATATACACATATGCACACATTTATATATACATATATACATATATACATGAGGCGTGGCTGGTCTCGAGTCGAGTTCTGTTGCGTTTGCCTATCGCTCCGAAAAAATAAGCGAGCATATCCTTAATTGATATCACAAAAAGCGAGGCAACGAAGTCGCACAAAATGGCAACCCACATGAATAGCCTGCAAGTTGGTAGTGTGGTGTGTGTGTCTGTCACACACACACACACACACACACGCATGCAAGTCTAAACTAGTAGCGTAGGCTACAGACGAGCCAACTCGACTGTGATGATCCTAAAAACTAATAATAAGCAAATTGTGTTCATCCGAATTCTTTAGGTTTTTACTATCGACATGATTATCTCGCTATGCTCTCGCAAAATTAGGCAGACCTTACTAAGACTAAGTTGGTGAATAAAGTCCAAAAGAAATTTCTTTTGAAAACCACAAATATGCCTCCTAACTATTTAGTTTCAGCTCGAACAAATATACTTAAGAAATTTTAATTCCATAGGTATTTTTGAGACGAAAGATTTCAAATACCAAAGACTTTGGTCTGAAATATTATATAATTAATAATATAATAATAAATAATAATATTATACAATCAATTATCGTATAACGTATTATAATATAATTATCGTAATGATATTGTCGTGGTCTAACTTTAATATCGCTTCGCTACAACATTTTTACACCAAAGTTGTTTAACAAATTTTCTGTAACGCACATTTATTTTTCGAAATGACTTATCGACCTTAATACTTCTTAACATACAGGGTCCAAAAGAACAGGAACAACAACAACGAGCTTACTGCATGCGATAGGTCGGAAATTCTGCTCGCAATCGACTTGTAAAGGGGAGAGAGTTGAAGGGTGGGAGGGAGAAATAGGGGCTGACGTTGCAAGGGTAAAAGCTGTATGTCTTTACGAGGGGAGGGGAAAGTGTGAGGACGGTGAGGTTGCGCACCTGCAGCCCCACTGCAAAAGGGTGCAAGGGGTGCAAGGGTGCAAGGCTGCACAACTGGGCGCAGTAAAATGGCGGCTCGATTCTCAGACTTCTCCGTGTTGTCCACTGTGTCTCTGTCTGTGTGTGCGTGTATATCTGTGTGTGTGTGTGTGTGTGTGTGTGTGGGAGTTCTGGTCTCAGTTAGGTCTGGTCAAAGAGGTTGGGAGGTTGCATTGGATTCGAGTGCGGCGGCCTCAGTTCGGTTCGGTTTTTGGGTTTGGATTTTGTTTTTGTTATTGGCTTGAGTTCAGTTCAGTTTAGTTCACTTCTTTTTGGTTGGATAGTTTCGTCCCCTTCTCCTTTATGTCTTCTTCTACCCAATGTGTGTGTGTGTGTGTGCGTGTGTGTATTTAGGGACAGCGCAGGGGCAAACATAGGTCTATGTGTAAGCTTATACGAGCGTGCAACGCATTGGGGCACACACAAAGAGGCATGGCCCACATGCTGTTATTAAATGAATACCCTTGAAAATAAAAGTATTTAATCAAGTACACAGATTAAATTTACTAATGTAACAACTTGAAGTTATTTACTATATAAATTCCTTAAATACTATTGAAAGCCAAGAACATAAATAGTTTTATTCTTTCAACATTTAAATAAACTTTACTTACCGATCTCAATACACAAAATTACCATTATAAATGTCTCTCAATATTACACTTATTTCAAGCTTTTATTTTAAGCACTCCGAGTTCTCCATTTAAGACTTAACATTCTTATTAAGTAAATACGATATCTTTATTTTTAAAAATATTTATTTATTACATATTATTATATTTTGTTTTCATATTAATCGCGAACTTATTTTCAGTGATAAATGGCTGACTTTATTTACTAATTTTATTTACTAAATATATTTTTAGAATGTGATATAATAAGTAGAAAACCGAGATGTGCTAAAAAAACTCTTGAAATATGTCGAATATTGTCAGTCATTTATTATGGTAATTTATAATATGACAGTGACATTTCTAAATATATATACGAATATTACGTTATTGTATATTCAAAGTTTCCGAACCTTAATATATACTATATTATGTTAATATATTCAAACTCCACAACTTATTTCTAATTGCAAACTCGGCGTAAATTAAAATAATAAAATGGAGTAGTGTATATAGTATGGTTTATAGTAAAGGGTATGAAAATATTAAACGTACTCTTACAAATTGTTGTTGTTATTGCAATTGTTGTTGTTGTGACTCTTTCGGTTCGTGTGTTGCGGAAAAATTCGTTGAAATAAAAGTTTTTGCTCACTCGCAACGTTTTTGTCGCCGCGTTCGCTCCTGTGTTTGTGTGTGTGTGTGTGTGTGTGAGTGTGTGTGTGAGTGTGTGTGTGAGTGTGTGTCAAGTTGCTGCTTTGCTCTGTGCGTTAACACGGCGATGGGACGTCGAGTAATGCGAGAGTCCATCGCCTACGAGTCACGCCTATGCGATGTCGGGGAAAAGCTCCAAAGGGGAGTCACTTTTGGTCGAGCTATCTGACTGAGGAGTGGACAGAGGGGTGGGGTGGTGTGCTATGTGAAGTGGGATGAGGTGGGGCGATCGTCGTCTGTTGGGTTTTTAGTTGAGCTCCGTCCAAGTGTCCAAATGTCCGAACGAACAACTCCGTCGGCGCTTTGGGCGCATTTCACTTTGAAGCAGAAAATCGATAATGGCTCACGTACAGGAATTTATATAAAATATATATAAATATATATATTCATATATATAAATATATGTGCCTGTGTGAATGTGTGCGTGTGTGTGTGTGTGTGTGTGGCATGTACTTAACGTCGCATGTGGACAACGTCATGCGTCTCCTCATACGCAGCTGGCGCAGGACAACAGGCGGTGGGTGTAGTGGGTGAGGCGGGTGGTGGGTGGTGGGTGTGTGGTTGCGGCTCAGTTAGTTGCACGGCCTGGACTTGCTGCCGGTGTGGCAGGGAGGCGGCTCGAAAATCCCTACGTGCGCTTTGCTGTTTCATCAATTATTTGTTTCGGTTTTGTGCGAATGGACGAGCACAAGGATGCAGCAGGACAGGAAAGTACACACACACACACACATAGACAAAGAGAGAAAGGAAGAGAAATAGACAGAGAGAGACCGAGAGAGGGGAGAGAGAGAGAGAGAGCGAAAGACAGAGAGAGTAGAAGTAAGAGCACCCGTTGCAGCGTTTTGGGCATTTTATTTTAACCAAAAGCAAAAACTGTCTGCAGACTACACAACCATACATATAAGATAAATATATATATAGATATATGCACACATATAGATATATACTCTGTTTCATGTATTGTTTATTTGGTTTGCCGTATAAATTGTTGTTTTTCTGGATAATTTCAACCGTTTATACAGTAGATTCTTGTGTGAATTGATATGGTTTGATAGATGCAAACTATCTTGTAGATACATGCATCAAGTATCTAAGATGAATATCTTGTATATGGTTTTCAACTACGTTACTTGCACTTTGGTTTGGTTGCACAACTTACACTTCTGATGTGTAATTTAATTACTTCAGGTTTATTCTAATTATTATCAACCTCTAAGCAATAAGGTTATTAGTGCATTTATCTTAAAGCTTTTCCTTTAACGAAAATGTCAACAGAAAAGCTCCCTTTAAAAAATGTTAGTGCGAAATCGAAAGCTTTAAGTAATGTGCGTTTTACTCAATTCCAAGCTCATAGTTTTTCATATATTCATCTTTAATTTGTCTTTCCTGCTTATACATACTTTTAGTTTGGGTTTTATGCTAGTACTTTAGCAACAATAAATATTTTTATGTTGTTAAAGCTTTTTATATATTTATCAATTACTTCAAGACTAATCGCAAAAGCGATTAAAGCTCTGTATACTCTAACTCCAGTGTGAGAGAATTTTCATCGGATTTCTTAAATTCTCATAATGCAGTTATTGGCATTGAAAGAAGCTACTGTAGAACTTGTCTTTCTTCCGACATTCAGCAGGAGTTCACGCATAAATTGGCTCGTGATGTTTTGCCAATTAACCAATTTAAGTTGGCTAACAACCAGTTTTTTTTTATTTTGATGATAAGACCCTTGGGCAGATGAGATAAGAAGAGCAACGTTGAAGATCTGATAAAGCTTGCCACGAATTATGAGCACACCGCAAAATTGTCACATAAATCAGCGTCTGTAGCTGTGTTGACGTTTCAGCGATATTTTAGCTAGATTCTATGATTTCAAAAATACAAAAGATAGTCAATTTAAGTTATGTTACGCTAAAAATCTGACTATTTATTTTTAAACTAATTTGACTTCTTCAACAAATTAAATATTCGAATATTTTTCATATTACTAAATTGTACATTTTTAACATATTTTTATCAAAAGTTCATTTAACTTTTTTCATTTAACTGCAATAAAAATAATAAGGTTAATGAATGAATGTCACAATTTATCCCACATAAAATATATATATATTCAAAATATTTGTATTTCTTAGCATATTCAATAGCTTTTGTATTTGACTCAAAGTCATCTACTCCTTTAACATAAGAAACAGGTTTGGTGTATTGGGAAACCATTAAATCGATTTTAATGATTTTATTATTTCAGTGAACATGAAATAATAAAATCATCGATATATCGAAATTATTTTAATTATCTGTGATTTTGGTTTTCAATTTTTTAGGCTTAAAAAGTGAAGTAAAATGAGAATCATTGAAATCTTTACATTTGAAGCATCTCCTAAAGATTTTCTAAGAAATTTGATATATTAGCGTGAAAATCTCTGGCAACACTGTGGCAGCAACACACAGTGGCAGCAACAAGAGATCGAAGGCAAGGCCCAATGTTTCCGGCTTTTTGAGGCTGAGGGACAATGCCTTATCTCATGGCTTCGAGGTAACCAAGAGCATAAAGAGTCAGAGCAAGCTGAGCATATGCTTGGCCACTGCCAAATGCCACATGCCGCATGCAACACACAAACACAGAGAGCGCGTGAGAGAGATAGAAGGTGTTGGGTTTGCCTTTAGCCTGCAGCAGGTGCAGGTGCCGCACATGATGTTGCAGGAGCTAGAACCTGCACTTTCAACTTCACAAAACGATTAATAGCTGACCAGTTGTTGGCCATGGCCAAGCCCCGAAACCTGGCGCCTAGACCTACCCTCTGCCAGCACCCCCTCCTCATCCCCATCCCCATCCCCATCCCCATCCTCTGGCCCACACTTTTTGTGTCTGTGTCTTTTTCTATCGGCCTCGTCTCGTTCTTTGGGTTCGGCCTCGCCTTTGTCTATGCAAACACAGCACACACAATGAGGCTGCTGCCGATAAATATCCTCACCTCAAGCGCACAGCCAACACCTGCCCCCTCGTAGACCATGCAACACTGCCCCTCGAGAGAATGCCACCCACTGTGGGAGGGGATTAATCTGCATATGCGTTGAACATTTCAGAGTGTGAGCGTCTAATGCGATAAAAAACTATATGAAACTGGACATGGCACAGCAACAACAACAAAAACGAACCGGGATATAAAAAAGCAGAGAGAAAAACATACATCACACAGAGGGCAAAAACTACAGAAATGTTGAGAGTGCAAGGGAGAGAGAGAGAGAGAGAGAGAGAGGAATACAAAACGAAGCAGCAGGGAAAAAATCGTTAGGTTCGACATTTGACTGTACAGCCTGGACTAGAGCCAAAGCTAAAGCCTGGCGTGCAACAGCCTCGAGGAGCGGAGCAACAACAACAGCAACAACAACAACAGCAACAACAACAACAACGGGGGACGCATAGGACACAGAGACGCGCATCCAATCAGCAGGCACATGCTAACGGTAAGGGGTGTGGCCAACAATTTGGCCACCCCATAAAAAAAGGGTTTAATCCCTGCCATTGCATCCGCATCCGCATTCTCACACCCCCCCCTCCCTCCCACTCATTCCTCCCTTAGTAACTGAGCGAGAGGCACAAACCAAATGATTGACAACTGCACTCAGAGGACAACGTTGTCCTTCTGACTAGAATTCTCAATTTTTTCAGATGAACTCATAGGAAATGTTTCATATATACTATATAGAACGCTCAGAAATCATGGAATATATCAGGTTTTTTTCAAAACTTTGTATTTTAATTACTCTCGAGTTAATTTAAGAGTTTAAAATTCTCAAAAATTCTTTGAAAACTACTTAATATTTAAAAAAAAAAAACTCTAATTTGGTATTCCTGATTTAATTTCTAATTCACACTTTCTAAATCAATAGGTGTCCTTAAAGATTGAAATGTTTTTAATGCTAAATACAATGTTAAAAGATCTTATTTCAGTTCAGCATAAATGTTTTATGTATTAACATATTCGTTAAATCGTTGACAATTTGAAATTTCCTGAAGGATTCAACTTGCAAAAAATATGTTTTAACAGTTTAAATGTTCCAAAAACTCAACGGTTAAGCATTTCATTATATACAAAATATGTAAGTTTTCCAGCTTAGTTCCCAATGTTTAACGTATTTTATAGATGTCATGGAATCCTTAGAGGAATTTCTAATTTGTAAACTAAAAGCAATGGAATAGAAGCCCGTAAAAAGCCCATTAGAAAGTCAGCCATATGTTCTTTGATTTATATTTTTATATTTTTATTAATATTATATAATATATATATTTATATGTATATAAATTATTTATTACGTGTGTAAAGTACTAATTCCATAAAAGGCTCGTTTCTTTATCATGTTATTCAATCATGTCGTACATATTGATCAAAAAGCTGAGGACCCAGAACACAACCAATCTGAAGCACTGACAAATTGAAACTGCCCGAGAACACGAAATTTGAAAATAATTCATTATAATATTAAATGTGAGATAGATATAGATATTTCTCTCATGTTGAAATGCATTTGCTAGTTTTCTGGTTCTGTTCTTTAAAGCAATGTTTATTCTATATAAACGGCACTATTAAGTCATATATGTACGAGCATTGTTTTGCTAATATCAATAATGATTATAAAGTTTACATATTCTTGATGTTGCTCTTGCATTTATTGTAATTATTGCTGTTCATCAATTTGTAAGATCTCCCGTATTTATGGTATAAAACATTTGATCTGAGTTCTTTATCTGTGAGTGTGAGTGTGTTGCAAACTTTATTTTCATATAACATCATTAATCTTACATCATAATCAACTCCATCTTCATCTTTATAATCATAGAGAAAACCCGCCCAAGACATCAAAAAAAAAAAAACAAAAAAATCGAACAAACATATTTTAAGTAAATTTCAGTTTGTTGTTTCACATTCATATCGTTTCTGCTGTCGAGCAACCCCCGCCCCACCCCCGTACCCACCTCTAATCACACCATCATCCAATCCGTCATACACTTCTATATTACCCCCCGCTCCGATAGAACATTTCAGTCCTCGACCGCATATTTCTGGGTCCATTCACGGGCATTACGTATAGCTTCCGCCTCGTTGACCTTCCACAATTCGGCGACATCATTGGCCAACGGATCGTCGGGATTGGGGGCACTCAATAGTGCCTGGATGGACAATAGGATGGTACGTATTTGCAGAGCAGGACTCCATTTATCCTTGAGAACATCGAGACAGATTCGTCCCAAACGATCGATATTCGGATGATAGATCTTTGTAATGAAACGAACTTTGGGCGCTGACATTGGATAATCCTCGGGCAGAAAGAGTTCCAGCTTAAACACACCCCCCTCAAAGGGGGAGTCATTCGGACCGGTGACAATAACATGAAAATATCTCGCATTATTCTCATCAGGAATCGCATTAATTCCGGGCACCGGTTCCTGCATCAAACGCTGCGTCTCCTTAATGATGCGACGTGGCAAACTGGACATCCTGATTCACTTGATTCAATTGTTGTTGCTCTGAAATGACCACGAGAAAGCGTGAAATTTAAGAGAACTGTAATATTAAATTATTGATGTGAAGTGTTTCAAAGGCACATATAATATCTATATAAATCGAAAACTAAATTAAGTTCAGAGTTTCTAAGACTAAGCATTTCTTGCAAATTTCTAAAAACAAGTGTCAGTTATTGGAAATGTTTTAAATGCTTTATATCAATTTTAAATGTTTTCCAACAAATTCCCGGAAATATTGTTGACACTTTCCAGTTATTTAATACGTAAAAAATTTAATATCTTTACTTTCTGTAAATTAGATTGTTGTCGACATTTAAGTGTTCTAATTTATTATTTTGCAAACTATATATTGTTTTTATGTGTCTATAATGTATGTATGTTTTTAAACATATACATATGTATATGGGTGGTGGCAGGTGTATGTTGCATGCCACTGGCTGCTTCTTCGACTTTCACTTTCAACAAATGGCAAAAAGTTTTCTCTGCTGCATTTTATTACAACAACAACAGCTACAAGATACAGATACGTTTCACGAGATGCAGACTCTTGTCGCATGTGTGTGTTTATGTGTGTGCGTGTGCGCACAATTAAGTATTTAAATGGCTATTTGCATGTCAAAGCAACAAGTAAGTGTTCTAGTCTAAGTGCCTCCGACTGAAGAATACCCTGCAATTTTCATTAACAACGCTTAAATTTCAAACCTAATTTCAGTCTTTTCGGAATTCATCAGTTTAAAACTGGTAAACCGTTCTGCTAGAGTGCTCGAATAAACAGTAAACTGATAATTTTCATAAAAAACTCAATTTTATCTTAAATTTTAAAAATGTAATGCTATTCAATATTATTAAATATTCTTTTAATAAATTCAAATGAAACTGCAACTAAACAAATTCGAGCCGTGCCAAAGTCTCATTGCTACATAACCGTATGTGTCGGTCATACTTGTAAGCCTAATGCGCTGGCCACCACTGTGCCAATAATAACAATAACAAGGCACAGCAAAAGCAGAACGCAAATTAAGAAAATTCCAGAAAGCTGCCAAAATGCAAAGACAAATAAGAACAACATGCATACATGTATGCACATTTGTATCACACAAAGAAACAACAAAAACAAAACAGAAAGCTGTTGTCGCTGTTGTTTTTGCTTCAGGTGTTTGTATGCGGAAAAGTTTGTACCATTTTTTGGATTTGCTTTACATTTTTCCGAAAGTTAAAAATGTATTGATTTCTTTTGTGACACACTCACACATGAACACTAAGCAAAAGCCGCTCCACACACACACATACTGTGGTCATAGTGAAACGATTGGGGGGAAGGGGGATATTGTTACGCATGTTGTTGGAAAAATCAATAATAAAGCAGACAATAAATTTGAAATGAAGTCAGTTTCATCTTATCGGGCAACAAATAAATATTCATACATACACACACACGCACACAACGCACAGAAAGTCGGCGAAACAAAGAAAGCCGAAATTTATAAACTTTTTGCAACTGAAGTTTGAAGTGCAAAAACACTTACCTATAAACAAACACGAACACGCACACTCACTGCGGGAACGTACTATTATTTTAGTCAATGCGTTTTACACCTTTTTTACACTCTTTCCTCTTTCTCCCCTTTTACGATTCTGCTGATCGCTCTTCTTCTTTTCGTAATATCTTATTTTTGTTGTTGTTTTTGCACTTGAACACAGCACAGCATTAAGTACACAAACTATAATACAAAACTCGCACACATCACAACAACAAAATACAATGGTTTACAACTATGCAAATCCAATTTCAGAATATTATTAAATATTCCTTCAAAATATTTGCAGTTTTGTTTGAAGCTCCGAAAATTATGAACGTTGAAAAAAATTTGTCTACACGCGCTTTGTTTGTGTTGGTATATTTTGTGTTGCTTTTGTTCGCATGTGTTCAGTCCGTGTGGGACGCTATGTCAATGCCGCAGGGTTACCAGAGAATCCAATGCAAAGCGAGGTTAACTTACTTTACATTTTACTGGTAAACTACAGAAGTTAAATAAACAATTCTTTTTTCCTAGCATAAAGTGATATTTAAATTTTGAAATATCAAATTTAATATTCAATACCAAAGTCAAATATGTTTTGCAACATGTAAATTCAGACAACGTGATGACAGCCCTGTGAGCAGTCGGTTGCTAAATGCGCGATAGCATCGTAGCAGTCAGCTTTGCGGCATGGTGCTGACGTGCGTTTGCAGACAGCAGCTTTGCCAGGCTGTGCGGCATGCCAATTAGACTAAATAATTTCAGGTTGATTGGAAAATAAGACATCCAATTCGAAGTCAACCACATTGTATTTCTAATTTCATATATTTTAAGTAAACTTATCTCCAATGCATATAAATTAATTTAATGTCAACAAGTAGTTAGCTGCTTTTTTATATTAATTTTATTACAAAAATATATTTTACATTTTGAACATATATTAATTAAATAAATTGTGTATATTTCTTACAACTGATAAGACTGGCAATTTTCTCACACATTTTTATTATTAAGAGCGAATGAATTAAATGTATGTATATATTTAATTTTAGTGATGTTTTTAATTTTTCAAATCGGTTAAATAAATTATATTTATTTCAAATATTCAGATTGTCAGATTGTTAAAGGGTTAAGAATATCAATGCAAATTGGAAAACAATAGAGAAAATATAAATATTATTTGAAATGAATTCAAATGCACGAACCATCTTCAAAATATTGAAAATGTACAGCCTTGATTTCTCCACATATACATACTTATGTACATATGTATGTATGTATGTATTTTGAACATTTCAAAATCTGAACGTCAATTAGGAATATGTAAATTATATTCGTATGTACACATGTGTGCATTAGTGACAGATCTTGTTTTTTATGTATGTACAATCCATATTTGGAATTAACAATTGAGTATAAAAAACATAACTAATAAACAAAAAATGCAAAAGAAAAATAAACATTGGCCATATTCGTTGACATTTGAGCAATTGACGTTGAAGTTGACGCCGCTGTCGCTGTCGCTGTCGACGCTATCAACTCGTGCACTTGTTTCAAAATTCGCACAGCAGCAGCAGCGGTCGCGGCAGCAGGAGAGAGAGAGAGTTACAGGCACACTCCAACACACACACACACACACACACACACACACATGCCTATATGGAGACATGCACATGCACAAAAAAAGCTCATATGTACGAAACATATTTACACTGCGTCCCTCTGTTTGGTCATTTGCAATTGAACCAATACAACAACAACAACATGAAACGCAATAACAAAAACAACAACAGCAGCAGCAACTGCAATACTGACCATACATAGGCGCACATTTAATACACGCCCCCGCGCCGCCCACAAAGTAAAATAACTACAATAACAGCAACAGCAACAGTATTTTGGTGTTTGTTTGAAAAAAAAAGAAATATGTCAATTTGTGTGTAATCAACATTTATGCGTTTTAACGCCCCCCGCACACGGCCATTGGGCAGTAGAGAGACGAGTGCGAGAGTGGGATAGAGAGAGAGGTAGAGGTTTGGCTTTGGCCTGACACGCACGCACACAGGCAAGAGTCAAAGCTCTCTTACACACACACACACACACATATGCATGCACACATGTGCAATGCCCAATGGACGCACATACAAAAACGAGCCTCGCAACTAAAAGCAACAGCAACAAAAACAACAACAGCAGCAACAGCAACAAAACAGCAGCCATGTGCATACACACACACACACACACACGCACTCACACATGTGCGATCTGCTTTTAGGCTGGGCGACGGCGACTTTAGTTAGCCAGCGCACAATACAAAACCCAGCCCACTCTCTCTTACACTCTCACACTCACACACCATACGAAACTCTTGCACTCGTGCCTCGCTCTTCCCTCCCCCATCCACAGCATGCAGTCAGCATAGTGGTGACTCTATGAGAGCGAGAGAGAGCGAGAGCGATTGAATGCGCGCATTACATATCGGCTTGCGCTCAGCTGCTGCTTCTTCTGCTTCTTCTGCTGCTGCTGCTGCGGCTGCTGCTAACTCAACATGCTGCGACTGCGACTGCAGCTGCATGCGGCGCTGCTACGCAGCTGTTGGGCGACCTTTATTTGCTCTTGAGTCGCTTCTTGTTGTGTTTGTTTCTTTCATTTCATTCCATTTTATTTCCTCCTATTCTTTTTTTTTGTTGTTGCATCTGCTTTTACTACTTTTTACTACGGTCTCCCCCAACAGACTCAGCTGATCTGCTTGTTGTTATTGTTGCTGCACGCATTTTAGGCGCTGCTGTCGTTGCCGACGTCGCTGTCGGCGCCACAGTGTGTTCGCACATTTCTATAAATTTTAATGGCTGACAGTTTTCAATATGGCGCAGTTTACACTGCACTTTTTCCCTTCTTATCTATGAGGGTGGGTTGCCAATTCTTGTAGTTTTTGTTGTGGTTGTTGTTGTTTTTTCGCTAGTTACAGTTACATAGCTTGAGGTTGAGGTTAAGTGCTCACAATGTGTGCAAAGTGTTTTATTTTATACATACAATTTTAGAGCATTACAATGTCGATTTTGAGGTTAGTCAATCACTAACATAATGTATTATTTGAATACTACAAATTTATGCATTAATGCAGGGAACTTTCATATTCGTTATTCATATTCGCTTAAATATTCTAAAAAAATTTCCCATCCATAATCAAATACATTAAGAATATTAATTTACGAATAAATATTTAAAATTCTTGTTTGTTCATATAAACAGGGCTTTTAAAAAAATTCTTGGGACCACAAATTCGAAGTTCAATTGTACCAAATAGAATAATTCATCCTTAATCAAATTCATTTTCAAATACAATTTCTTCATCTCTGGATGACCCCTGATAAAAATAAATCTCTTAAAAACATACTAATTGCAATAAGCTTAAAAAATATAAAACAATATCCGGGTCAGAAAGTTGCTAGTGAAAGTATGTTTAAAATATATAATTCAGCAAGAATTGATTAATCAGAAGAGCGATATAATATAATATAATACATTGAAGAAATTCAATAGATCACTACAAAATTCTGGCAGTTTTATTTAAACAATATTTTGCTATATTTGGAGCATATTTATTTGAACTTAAGTTTTTAATCAAATTGATTTCTACAAAATTTTCTGGTCCGCATTTTTCATACAAAAATGTAACTGATTCTTTTACAGAGAGTAGCTTAGAAAGTTTTAAAGATTTTTTCGACATTTCCAAAAATTACATTGATTTCTATAACAATCTTAGCTCGGAAAACTTAGTGTGACAAAGAAAAAGAGAGAGAGAGCGAGAGAATGATGGGAGAAAGGGATGAATTTGTGAGCAATTTATTGTCAGTGAAATATTTTTACTTTCCGACTACTTTGTCCCATTTCAGATGTTTGTTCTGCAAAGTGTGGCTATGAAAAGTGGAAGGAGGGGGGGGTTGTTATGAGGCAGCCTTGACAAAACTGTATGTGTGTGTGTTAAATTATCTTTCCTCTTAACTCCTTTTTTTGTCCGTTTCCCTTGAATTGACAGCTTTCGCTTTTTCACCACAAACAGCTATAAAAATATTATTTTGCCCAAATCTGCAAACCCCCCCCCCCAAACCCCCCCTCCTCTTGTCAAAAGTGTTGCTTCACTTCATTAACATTGTCATCGTTCTCCTTCCCTTTGAATGTCATGCATTCAAGACGAACCCCCCCCCCTCACACCATCTTACCCCCTTTACTTAGACATAGACTTGCTGTAACCCCAGCCCCAACCCCAACCCCTCCCTTGCCCTGCTGTCGCTTTGTCAACTACAACACGCATCTAATTAAAATAAATGCATAAATGTTGCTCGCAACATGTTGCTAAAGGAGCTCCTTCACCCGTGTTCTCTCCCTCTTTCTCCCCTCTCTCTCTCGCTCTCTCCCTCGCCTCGCTCTCAGTCTCTTTGGCCCAACTGCAGTTGAACTCATGCATTGAGTGAGAATGCGACGATGAAAGCGAGAGAGCAACAGACAGAGAGAGAGAGAGAGAGAGAGAGACGCCAACGGTAAAAAGTTAAGAGCGAAAACGCAGCGACGTCGACTGCGCTGCCGGCAACGTATACGACGAAAAACGCAACGAACAAAACGAGCAAAACAAAAAATGCAAAACACAAAAAACATTTTTTCGGTCTTCTTCTACTTCTTCTTCTTCTACTTCTGCTTCTTGTTGTTTTTCGTCTCTTTGGGTGAAAACGAAGGGCAGGGAATACAAATACATGCATCTACATACGTATATATGTGTATGGGGAGGGGGTGGTATATGTGTGTGTGTGTGTGTGTGTGTGTGTGTGAAGTTGGCACGCAGCGCACAAAGCACAACAAAAACATCAAAAAACGACGACAACGAACCGAAAACCGAATGAAATAAAACGTAACTGTAAAAAAGTGTCCGTTAGTCATTAGGCGGCGTCGTCGTCGTCGTCGTCGTCGTTGTTGCTGTTGTTGTTACTGTTGCTGTTACTGTTGCTGTTGTTGCGGGGTCGTGAGTGCAACAGACTTGTCGTACCAAGAAACTGAAGAGGTGACGGCGCAGTGCGAGGGGTAGGGGGTGGAGGGGATGGAGGGGGTAGGGGGTCATTGGGGGGTGTTTTTGGCTAAACAAAGGAAACCCTTGGCAACGCAGCGCAACAAAAAGGAGCGCAAAAAACGCAAACGAAGTAAAGGACGAAAGTTGACGTCGCCGTTGACGTTGACGTCGACTTCGATGTCGCGTCGCTTCGTCTGCGTTTCGTGTGTGTGTGTGTGAGTGTGAGTGGGCGTCTGTCGGCCGCTGGGCCTTGCACATAGGCACAGAGTCCATTCAGCCAACCACCCACCCCCCACCCCCGCGACGCTCTGGATGTTGTTGCCTTTTTGGAGTCAATGTCTGAGTTTATTTGAGTGTTGCGTGCTGCGTCGCTGTCTGTGTTTGTGTGTGTGTGTGGCGACTGCGTGCTGACTGAAAAGGGGTAGCAGCGGGTAGAAGGGTTGGGGTTGGGGTTGGGATTGCTGTTTGTTGGTTGGGGATCGGGGGGCTGCGTTGGCCTCAAAGGGGTTGCTGTCGCACAACATGACTCCGCTGATGTTGAGGGAGGGGGTGGTGGCAAGGGGGCGTTATGTCTTGCATTTCGATTTTATTGAGCAAACAACGAATTTTCAAATAAAAACAAAACCAACGATGAAAATGCAAAACAAAATATGTATTAAAACAAAACAAAACAGAAGCGAAGGAGAGAAAAACAAAAGCAACAAATGCAAAACGTGTTACAAAAGCCTGACTGATGTTAAGAGAACCGATGCAGGGGATGGTAACGTGGGGGGGGGTGTAGGTTGCAGAGAGAGGGAGCTGGTATAGCAATTTTAAAAGGACAGACCAAAAGAGAGGGGCTGATAGAAATGGAGGGAAGAGCAGTCGAAAAGGAGAGAGAAAGAGAGACAAACAATTTAGAGAGGGTTGTAGATTCATCGAGCTCACGATCAGTTTCTAACAAGCTTATTTCGGATTAAAAGAAACAACAAATTAAGGATATACAAATTTTAAAACCAATCTTCGATAATATCATAGCGATCGTTAGCTATTTCGGATTAAAAGAAACAACAAATTAAGGATGTACAAATTTTAAAACCAATCTTCGATAATATCATAGCGATCGTTAGCGATAGCGATTTTTAAAAATAATATAGCAAATGATATTTATATAGAATGACTGTCAAATTTACATCAGTTATTTGACATGATTTGGAGAGTTTTACGTTCCAGTTCAAAGTCAACTTCTATATTTGTAACATTTTGTAATTTTATTCTGTTTATCGAAAATATCGATAGTTTTCACCTTTTTTAGTACAAATACGAAATAACTATACTGAATTGCTACCCGAATATACAAATTAAAACAATAAAAAAATGGACTTAACATTTTTAGAACTTTTAATTTGTAACTTTTACATAGGAATTAAGAATTAATTATCACAATTGAGATAAACATACAATTCTAATCACTTTTTGGGCAAAATGATAAAAATGGAGAAATATGTGTAGTTGTCATATCGATACCGTTTTTTAATTTAATACCGTTGCGGTTCCTGAATTAAATAGTTTATTTTTAAGTCGAGAATCATATTTTTATTTCTAAACAAATTTTTATGTCAATAGACTTCAGTAAAAAGAAGTACAACTCAAATCTGGTGCAACTTAGACGGAGAATATTCGCAAAGTCCTTAAACAAAATACATGTTTAAATAGCATTATTTGACCGATCAGATCTACAATTTATAAATTACCTTAAAAATGATTTGGGAAACGTAAGAAGTATAACGAAATCATTCATAGCTTTAGGTTATAGATCTATATATATATACGAAATATATTATTGTATAATTTCAGTATTTTTGAACACTTTAGGAAATCAAAATCTATTTATTTGCATTAATATGCCTAAGCCACTAATTAAATAATATCAATACTTAAGGAAGACTTGCAAATGAAAGATAATGTTTTTTTAATACATGTAATTGTAAGCTTTCTGTGGAATATTTGAAGGCATAACGTAAATTAACATTGAAATTAAATTTCAGTAATTTTTTTTGACATAATATGTTATTTTAAATAGAGAATGAGATCCATTATGTTAAACTATTCTAGAAAATAAAAATCAGATAGAAATATTTATATTTAATAATTTATATTTATATTTATATTTAAAATATAAATATTTAACGTCAAAGCATTTACTTGACACACTGATATATATACATACGTGATATTTGATTTTCAGCTGCATTTTAAACATACATTTTTTTATGTATAATTTTAATTAAAATGCGTATGAAGCAAATTTATATTAATGGCACGCACTGTTTTGTATTTAAACTTATTTCGTATTTAATCAAATGGTGAAATTTGGCTATGTGCAAACAGTTTGAGTAGCACTGTTAATTTTAATTGTGACTGGGCAGTGTTTTTTTTGTGTCATGGCACAGTGCAGACAGTTTAGCAATTAAATAGCTAGATTTTGCAGTTGCAACACTTTACAAATTCCAAGAAATGCTATTAATTAAAACTCTGCTTTTGGCATATTTTCAGGACATTTTTTTTAGTAAGTTTCTTCATTTTAGCAATTATTTAATTTTCTAGTTTTTCAGATGAAATATTCTTTAGAAAGAATATATTAAGGGTCAGATAATCTAGCCAAGGGATTACAGCCACAATGAATTTTAAGAAATATATCTTTAAGGTTATAATATATATTATTGTATTTTCGGTAAGATTTGACGGAACTCTGACTAATTAAGATTAGACTGAAGTATACGGAAGTAAATAAATTTGTGATGTAAAACTATACAATAAAATTACAACAGTAAATGAGAGTTCACAAATTCACGGAATTAAATAAAAATAAACAAAACTTTTCAATCTGCATTTTTATTTAATAGGCGATATATATAAAAGGAAAAGATGGTAAGTATTTTTTAAACTTTTCTTTATATCTTTTACTAGCAGGGTCGATAAATTACAAATTATTTTGTTTTTCGTTATATTTTGAAATAATCATTCACTTCTAGTTACAGTATGTCAAGAAACACTTTACACACTGAAAAAAAACTTTAAATTTTGACTTTACGTAAGAAAATAAAAGACTTCTGTTAAGTTTAAAGCGTTTTTTTAATGCAAAAATACTTATCAATATGTATGTAATGTATTTTCAGAGAGCGTGAATAATGATTAACTTTGCTTTGGTTCACTGACTAGAAAAACATAAATTTTGTTTCTATTTCTTATAAAAAAGTCGAATCAGTCATCTTTTTTACTCAAACAAGCAAAAATAATTTTTTATGGGTTTTATTTGTTAAAAAAAATATGAATTTATAAATAATTACTTAAAAAAACAATAAAAATTACAAATAATGATTTAGGTAATTTTTAGAATGAAACTTATGAATGGTGACAGTTCCAAAATTTCGAGGCGACATTGTTGATCGCATTTTCAACTTTGCGGCAACACTGTCAATGCGTAATGCAAACGGTGGCAGTGCCTGTCAAATGTTGCATGGAGATTGGCACAATTTGTATGCGCGCAGCGCTTGTCAAACTTTCGCCACGATCGCAGCGGCAACAACAGCAGCAACAACAACTCAGGTGATTAATTATGTTTCGCAACTCAGCAGCAGAATTCTCCCCCAATTCAGCGCCCTCTTCCCTCTATCCTCCCCCACCCCACTCCACCCCTCTTCGCTCGACCAAAAAGCTCCCGACGGACGCATTGCAAAAATGTTGTGCGAATTTGTCGGTTAAGTTGTTGTTGTTGCTGTTGTTGCTGTTGTTGCTGTTGTTGTTGCGCTCATTTCTAGACTCATCGGGGGCCCCTAGCGAAATATCTGCGCGAATCGCTATTTTTCTCATTTAATTTATATATGTTTTTTACTTCGGTTGCTTTTTTCGCGAGCCGAAAAAGTTAACTTGTTGTGTGTGTGTGTGTGTGCGTGTGTGTGTGTGTGTGTGTGTAAGTATGTGCTTTGTGTTTTCTAATTTTTTGCGTTGTTTTGCACACTTTTTCTATGCCATGTGCTTGTGTTTTCGCCGCTCTCTCTGTGTGTGTGTGTGCGTTTGTTGTTGCTATTTTATTTGCTAATTTTTTCGCACGCTCAAGCAGCGACAGCAACGACAGCGACGCCGACGTCGACGCTTGCCGCTGGGATCTCTTTGGCACACACGCACACACACACACACACACACACACACGTAGACGCACGCTAAGCAAGACAGCGAGAGCGAAACGAAGCAGGTGTGCGTGTGTCTGTGTGTCTGTGTGAGTAGCTGAAGCGACAAAAATTCGCAACAAAAGAGAATTCGCAAAATGGCAAAGAACATCTTGCGCTCACTCACACACACACTCTCTCTCTCTGGCGCTCTCGCGCTCACGCTCTCTCTCTCTCCCTCTCTGTGTGTAGTTAAGTGCTTTTTTTGCACGGTTTCGTGTGTCTGTGTGTCTGTTGGCAGCATGTTGCTAAAGAGCAACAAAAGGCTGCTTCGCAACATTTTGATGTTGCTGCTGTTGCTGCTGCTGTTGCTGCTACGACGTCAACTGGAGGATCTCGCTCTCACTCTCGCGCTCTCACACACTCACACTCACTCTCCCTCTCTCTCTTCTCTCTTTCTCCGTATCTTCAATGCAACTTTTTTGCAACTCGAACCGAGAAACGTTTTCACTCTATCGCCACGTTGAGTGTGTTTGTGTGTGTGTGTGTGTGTGTTTGAGCTCTGACTTTTGCAGTTTGCAAAAAAAATAAGTTTGCTCATATCTGCGCTTATGTGTGTGTGTGTGTGTGTGTGTGTGTGAGTGTGTCTGGTCATATCTGTGTGTGTTTGATTTGGTTTGCTTTGGTTTGGCTTGGAGCGCACTGTAGAACGCCAACGCTATCGACTGCGACTGCGACTGCGACCGCGGGACGTTGACGCTGACGTTGGCGCTGACGTCGCCTCCACTCAGAGTTGTTCAGTTTGTTCATTCGGTTGTTTCGTTTGCTCCTCGTCGCTTGTGTGTGAGTGAAGCTCTAAGAAAATCTACTTACAACAATAACAAAAAAACCAACTAACAATTTTTTTCGAAATCAAAAAAAAAACACAAAATAAAAACTAAAACGGTGGCAAAATAGAAATAATTATAAATTAAAAAAAAATAGTGCAAGCCAAAAAAAAAAAAAAAATGACAAACATAAAAGACACAAAAAACGTTTATTATTTTGGGCAACTTTCTTTGTGAGATCGCTGTGTGCGTCGGCAGAGCGCGATTTGGTGGGGAGGGGGAGCTGCTGATGTCCCTCTTTCCCTCCTTTTCCCTCACTATTGTTATGCGTCGTCTTCTATTGGATTCTACATAATCATAAATGATAAATTTAAAAACAAAATGAATGCAATTATCTGCATACAATTTTTGGAATATTTGGCGGTCTTCTTCCACCAACTCCCCTCCCTCTCCATGCGGTTAGACGCGTCTTCGGCTCACTCAACACCCTCTACAATTCAATGCTGTGCGTCACTTGTCCCTCTCGCTCTCGCTCTCGTTCTCGCTCCCACTCCCCTCCGCTCTTACTTTCTCGCTCTCTTTTTTGCTTTGTAGATTTGGAATTTCAATTTTCTTGCGTATTGTTTGCTGACTTTGTGTCGCCCCCTCCCCTCCTCTCTACACTCTACACTTCTTAGGAAGTTGCTTTCGATTTCATAATACTTATCAAGTTAAGAATCTTCTGGAATTAACTTAAGTGATCAGTTCTCAAACAGTCTTCAGTTGTTTCTTTTATTTCCTTTCTTTTTTTTTTTTTTGACTGAAGTAACTTTTCAAATGTTGGAATGTTTCCTTGAATTTTTGTTAATTCCTTTGGAAATAGTTCTTGCTGTTTAGGAATTTCGCAAGCAAATATTATGAATTGTCAATTTTTCGCTTTTGTTTTTAGATTTTTCTTGACCATTTTTAATTTTTGTAAACTTTTTATAAAAGTTGGCATATTTTATATGTTGTATTTTTGTTAATAAATAATAATTTGGTGTTGCGCCTGCGATTCATTTGACGTTGATTGGCTCGCACTTACACACACAGTGGCACGCACACACACGCACACACACACACACACACTCACATGCATTCGGAGCGTATGAGCGTCGCAGTCGCTGTCGCTGTCGCTGCCTGTCTGTCTGCCTGCCTGCCTGTATATACATATACACACACAGAATGTATGTGCATATGTGTGTGTGTCGCGTGTGTCACGCTCTTTGGGGCTACTGCGCTTGTGTTTGTGTGGGTGGCCACATTTTGGGGCTGCCGCTGCTTGCAGCGACGTCACGTTGCAGCGGTGCGTCGACGTCGCCGTCGCTGTCGCTGTCGCTGCTGGCGTCACTTTGAGCTGCGCTCAAGTTTTGAGCGCGCTTAGAATCGCTGCTTCCTCTTCTTCAGTGTTTCTTTTTCTTTCTTTTTTTGCATTCTGCGCGCTGCTGCGTCTCTCCAAGAGTGTGTGTGTGTGTGTGAGCCTGTCGCGCTGCCGCCGTTGACGTCGCAGCCTGCCGCGTGGTCCGGCGACGCGTCGTTCAACGTAACGTATCGAAAACGTATTGAATCATAACAGATCCGCACGTTGTCGCGCACGTACGCAGCTCGCGGAAGAAGCAACAACAACTTCAACAACCAACAACAACTCTAACAACCAACATCTAACAACCGACAACCAACAACCAACAACCGACAACCGACAACCGACAACAAAACAAAATTCACACCAAATCAACACAACATACACATTTTTTTCTCGCAAATATTTCAAGTTGTTGCCGCCGCTCAGCAAAAAATAAAGTAAAATTAAATAAATTAAATATATTTTTTAATAATACATTAAAAAAATCAAATTCAATTGAAGTACAAATTTCAAATAATCGCGTCGCGCGCTCGTTGAAAATTCGCATGAAAAACTAACTGAATTTCACAATACATTTTTTTGCTGTGAATTTGAATTGAATTTTTTTTCCTGGTGCGTTGTGAAAATATTTGAAAATTGAAATATATTCAACAAATTGAAAAATCAAATAGAAAATTTAATTTTCATGTGCCGAGAAATGCAACAAGAAATTTGCTAACCAATAAATTACAAATTATCAAAATAATAATATGCAATAAAATGCAATTTCGCTCTGTGGAAAAGTGAAAAACGTTTTGCGATTTTGTTTCAAGCATTTCCCTATTCTCTATGGTTTTTTTTTTGCAATATTTTTGGTGTTTTAGAAGAGTGTTGATTTTTGAGCGTATTGAAAGTACGAGAAGATCAAAAAGCAGCGAAGAATTAGAAAGCGAGAGACAGAGAGTGAGAGAGAGACGACAAAAAAGCACTAACGATAGAAAGAAGAAGGGCAATTTGCCGTCGGTCTTTTTTCATAATAGGTTTTTACTGAATTAAAACTTTGTTGTATTTTTTGAGAATGCACAAAACACAAATATATATTAAACAATGCAATAGCAACTGAAACATGTTTTTAGTCCATTTTATATGAGAATGTGATAAATTCTAAATAATGCCGCAAAATAGTTGAAATATTTTATAGAAAAATGTGTAATTAATACGCAAAATATTTCTTTGAGAATGTTGAATGTTGTGTATGAAATATTTGTGAAATAAATTTGTTGAAATTTATATTTCTGAAGAAATGTTGGAGCTTTCTTCTTATTTTTTTTATATATATTTTTATATTAAAATAGTTGCATTCCAAAAGGAATTTAGATAAAATGGCAGGAGTTGATAATTTGTAACTTAGAATTCGACAGCTCTCAAATGTATCTTTCCATGTTTCACAGCTGTGACTAGACACAACACACACACACACACACACACACACGCATACAAAGGGTATTTGCATATATTACGCATACGCCGCGCTGACCGCAGCGACATGTGCTGCCTGACGCTTGTCTGCCGTCCACATTGAGTTCGTTTGTTGCAGCTGATTTGCGTGCGATGCGACGCGACGCGACGTGACGCGAAGCGCACTCAATTGAGTGAAAGAGCGCAGTGAGAGAGCGACCGAGAGAGAGAGAGCGCGCTGCAAGCTGCAGCTGCTGCGTTTTTGCTCTTGACAAAGCGCGTGCGGCGCTCTTAAGTCGCACACACTCACACACACACACCACACACACACACACCTACTCACGTAGACTTAACGCACACAGAGCTTGCAAGGCGACGTCGTCGTCGTCGTTGTCGTGCTGCGACCGAAGCGCACTCACACTCGCCTCGCTCGCAGCACCGACGCTGGCTGCGACGCCGCTGCCGCTGCCGCTGTCGCTGTCGCTGCCTTCACCACGTTTTGCACGTTCTTTGGGCTTTGGACTTTCGCAGAGATTTCACACGCGATGCGACTGCAGTTCTTGCAGACACTTTCATACGTTCGTTCGTACGTTTGACTTGCAGCGCGGCAACAACATTGCAGCAACGCAGCAACGCAACACGGCAACACGGCAACACTCACAGCACCCACAACACTCGCGACAGCAGAAACGACAAACGACAATAGCAACTTTTAATTTTCCTTCTTTTGTTTTTCTTGGAAATTTTGTGAAATAAAAATATATTAATGTTTTTGAATATTCTTCAACATTATTCGAAATCTGTTGGCTTGTCGTTGTTGTCGCTTTGTTGTTGCGCGCGCAATTTGCCAGTGTGTGCGTGTTTGCGGCGTGTCCTTACATTGCAACATTGCAACATTGCAACATTCATTTATGTTTTCGTTGATTTATTTTTTTGCTAGTGTGTGTGTGTGTTTTTTTTTTTTTTTTGGTTGTGTCGCGTGATTTTAAGCGTCGGCTAGAAAAGGAACAACATTTTCAACACAAAAACAACGATGATCGATTCTGATTCTCCCACTGGAAATTCTCTCTTTTTGCAGGCATAAACTCAAAACACAACAACAACAACAAAATGTTTTATAACAAAATTCATAAAAAATACAAGCGTTTTTAAAACAACAACAACCGGAAGAAATTCAAATTAAATAACAAATTTAATAACAAAAATCTGCAAACAACAAGAAACCAACAACCACAAAAATAGCAACAAATCTGCAATGCAACTACAGCAACAACAACAACAACATCAACTTCAACTTCAACAACCACAACAACAACAACAACGACTATCAAATGCAATTCTTCATGTGTGTGTGTGAAAAGCCAAGCAACAACAACAACAACAACATCAACAACATTTGCAACAAAATTTGCAAGAATTTTTATGTCTAGTTTTGTTATAATTTTTTTTTTTTGAAAATATAAATAAACAACAGCTAATTGCGACTGCTGCATTTGTTTAGCACACATGCCACGCCTACCGCCCACAAGCAGCAGCAACAGCAGCAGCAACAACAACAGCTTGAACTTTGAACTTTCAATTTTAACTGTGAGCCAAAAAAATGCTATCAAATATTGAATAATAAAAAAGAATTTTTTATAAATTTTGATTTCAATTTTAATTAAACAGCAACCAAAGTTTTCGGAAAATTATTTAAAGCAAATACGAAAATAAACCCAAAAAGAAAAACTAAAATTTTTCCACTTTCTCGAGAACCTTTAAAAAAGAGAACAAAAATTTTGTTTTGGTTGTGCAAGCAAAAAAATTTAACTTTTCGAACTGATTTAACGAATAAATAAACTATTATTAACAAAACAAAGAAATTTTTATTGAAATTCACACAAATGCAAAAAGAGGCGACATCAAGTGACACAACAACAACAACAGCAACAGCAAAAGCAACAACAACACGAACAACTACAGCAGCAGCAACAACAACAGCAGCAACAACAACAAGAAAGTATTAAACTGCGGTGTTTGGCGTTTATGGTAAGTTAAATAGTTAAGTTTTTAATATAATAATTGTTGCTTCTTCTGTGCAGCGTTTTCTGTGAATATTATAAGATTTTTGAAAAATGTGTTTAGAAATGTGAAAAATTTTATGAAATTTACAAATTTTTCTATAAAAGTTATTTTATATTATACAGAACGTAAAAGAGACAGACATGTTAGTCAAGTTTTAAAATATTATTATAAAATAGTTCACGTTATAGAAAACGGATAATTCGAAATACAAAGTGAAAAATTACAAGAATTTCAGTAAGAATTTGAATTTATTTGATAGAATGCTGGAATCTAAATGGTTCATATCTGAGAGACTTACTTGCTTATAAAACAAACGGATAGAATAATGAACAAATAACTCTTAATATTATATATAAATTTATATTATAGAATTGTATGCTGCTAAGGATTACATAAAACTATATATATGTAGCTTCTGGAATTAAAAGTAAAATACAAGATGTTATAAACAATTTTATAGATTCAAATCAAAGGAATAGTTTAATGTTTTATTTTGTTTTTGAGATAAAAAATATATTACAATATTTATGAGAAATGTTCAAAAAAAAAACGTTGCGTTTTATAAAAAACAAAGTTTTTATGTTAGCTACTATTGCTTGTGTGTAATTAAATGACATAACTAGACTAATAGTGATATATAAATAAATTAAATATATAGTTTATGCTACATTTATTCTTTATATTCCCATTTCCAACATCAAACCCGTTCAAGTCAAAAAACTAGTGAGACTTAGATTATCGGAAAATTCTTCAGCAATTCTAGTTTTATCTTTTCGCAAACGCAACGGAAAATTTGTTGAAAGTTTTGCAATAATTTGCATTCATTTCCCGCATTGATTGATGACAATTGAAATCATTTACAAGAAGCGGATGTATGCTTAAAATTTGCTGAATGTTACCAACGGTGCAACTAAATATGGAAACGGAAATGGAAATAGGGGAAGGCGCAAGGGAAAGACTAAAGAAAGCCAAGAAAACATGTCACTTTGTAGGCCAAAAAAAGTGTCGATTACAGACAATTAAAAAAGTGAGAATTTAACTAAATAAAAAAATCAAAACAAAAACGAGCTTAATTGTCCAACAAATGCTTGGTCAGAGTTAGGAACTATTGACTGACTAATTCGATTTCCGGCCCTTAATATAAAGAGTTAGCAAAAATGCAGAAATTAAAAAAAACCAAATGGTTCCATAGAAGAAAACTTAGGCGCCAGGTGTGAAAAGTTTGAATTACGAGCTTAAACTCGTAAAATTGGAATCAGTCTTTTATTTTCGTCAGTTAATTTTAAAATAAGATCTCCTGGTGAGTGGGAAATATTTTTCCAACTTTACCTAATATATTCTATACAACATTTCACGATATTTCGCAATGTCCTTGCGAAATGCTATGTAGCTAAAGAAATGTCTAACAATTCTTCCCTATTCAATTTTTGTAATTAATATTGGATACATTTAAAGAAATATATAATGTTCTCTAAAAAATCCTATCAATTTATCTAATTACAAAGTGATCTAAAACTAATCGACTGAAGTTCAACAAATTCTTTTTCTAAGGTTTCCATTTGAGTTTTAGATGAAAGATTTGCTGATTATAATTATCGACCTCCCGCAGTTCTGACTGAAGCTAATGATACTCAAAGTTAGCGTGATTCCAAAACAAAAAAAGATACACAAAACTTTTCACACCAAACAAACAAAAAGTAAAAGAAGGTTGCAAATGCCGCTTGCAATTTTGTTGCAAGTTTATTGAAAAATCGCATTGCAATTATAAATATTTATAAAACGCCTACTCACGCAGTCCAGTCTCAGTTGGAGTTGGAGTTGGAGTTGAAGCTGATTTCGGAATCGGAGTCAAAGACTCTGAGTTAGATATTTTTTATGTGTGTGTCAGGGTATATTAGAGGTCTGTATGTTTGTCTTTGGGGCAGAAAAAAGAGTGGTGCGTGTTGGCGCATGCGCGACGTTGCCACCAGGTTTTTTTATTTGTTCCCAAAATAGACAAAACTTCATTGAATATTCGCATAATTGCGTTGTATCTGTTTTCCTAATTTCCATTGCTTTGTGTTTTTTCCGCATGTTCAACTAATGAGCAAATGCAGTTCGACTGTTTTATTATTGCTTGTTGTTGTTGTTGTTTTTGCACGTATATTAATTATAAGCATTTTTACAGTTTGGGGCACTTGAATACATATCTCGTCGTAGTTCATAAATGTCTTTAGGCCTCTTAGTTATTACTGCGGTTTTGAATTTTGTTTTCATAGCCCATTGTTTTTTTTCTGGTTTGATTACGAGTTTAACTTTTACAACAAATTTGAAAGGAAAATACCATGCAACTCCAGCTGTGAGTACACACGCATTAAAGAACTAACTCTGCGAGAGTGCAATCAATTGGAGGGCTTTTAATTATCTTTGGAGTGCAGGTGGTGCCAGTGAGACGTTTACGAAGGCAGCGTAATGATAAATATATGGACTTGTCTTGCAGAAGATTATAAGAAAGACAAAAATATTTATATATCTATATAAAGATACATTTTGCTGTCCGTGAAGTGAGATACCATAAGAGAAGACACGTTCAAGAAAATAGACGAAAACAAACAATTTTCTATTGACGAACGCAAGAGTTGAAGGGAAAGAAAAACAAAGTTCAATTTTCGATACAGTTTACAGTTGTAGGTGAGAGTGAAACGTTTACGAATAAGTTGCACAAAAGGAAGAAAAGAACTGTGTACACTTCGCAAGATAAGACAATATGACAAGTCAGAGGGACTTATTGTTAGATACTTTTAGCTCCTAAGGATGATCATTTGCAGCTGCCTGTAAAACGTTTACGAATGAAACAACGCAGAGCGAAGAAAATAACTCTATGCATTTACTTTTGCAAGAGATAAAGAAAATATAAACTGTATACTTTTACTTTCAAGTATACGTTTACGAATGAAACGCTAAGAGACAGTCCAAATAATTTAGCAAACTCTCACTCTCTCTGGAGAAGGAGAATAAAGTATATGAGATTTCGATCTCTGCCAAATTTAGCTGACTGCGAAAAATCCAAATATAATAGAAGTTCTCTCGAGAATTAACATCACAATTCTAATCAATAATTTGACATTGATAAGAGTTGACAGCTTCGAGATTAATATGCATACATATGTATATATTTAAATGAAATGCAATATTCAAGTATAGATGCAAATGTACGTATATTTAAAGAGGTAGATACATTTTGTTACACACATGTATACTAAGCGATATATAGAAAAAGGAAAGAGCGAAAGAGAGAGAGAGATGGAGGAGATAAGTCGGACATGGAGAAACAAGAGGGCTGTGTACAAATCAATATAATCCAGACAGTCAAAATAAACTATGTACATTGAAATATTACGCATACGCCGCATGTTGCTGCAGTTTTGGGCTGAGCATATAAAATATAAAACACAAAACTGACAAAAAACAAGCAACAAGAAATAACTCCAACTGCAGCGTCAAATTAAACAATTTTTAGATTCCGTTTTTTGATGTTTTCCTTTTCTGTCTGGCATCAAAGCGGCAACGTGTGTGTGTGTGTGCGTGTGTATGGAAGGGAGGGGGAGGGGGGGGAGGGGCAACTCTCTATATAGAATACGTAAATATGTCTATATTTGCATTTGACAAAATAAGTGCAAGTCGTCCTGTATCCATTGGATCAACAACAACAAGAGCAACAACAGTTTTGGGGCCGTGTCAGGTCAGGCATCAGGAATCCGGCAACCGAACCGAACCTGACGTTGCAACCTGCAGCCTGACAATATTGACCAGGTGGCAAGCTGACAAATGGAGAAGGCGGGGATGCGGGGGGATCGCAACGTAATTTGGCGGCGTTTTTTGGTCCACCTTTTTTGCATTTTCATTTTAAGTTTTTAGCTTCGTTTTATTTACGCTTTTCGCATTTCGCTTTTCGCATTTCGCTTTTCGCATTTCTCAATTCTCATTTCGTATTTCGCATTTCGCATTTCGAAACTCGCACTTCAATTAATCAGACGTTGCCGTCGACGTCGCTGTTGGCGTCGCAGTCAGCCATGTTGCAAGTGTTGAGTGTTCAGTGTTGAGCGTTGAGTACTGGGGTAAAATTTTGCCTGCTGCTTTCTGGACTTTCCTTGCTTTTTGTGCTGTTCTTCTCCCCTCTCCCTCTCCCCGCTCCCTCTCCCTCTGTCACTGTCGCTCTGTGTGTTTTTATGCCAGGGGTTTAAAAATATGAAATGTGTATAATTTTGGTATTTTTCTTCATTTCTGGTATTTGACTTCTTCAATATGCATTTTGCGATTTCATTTCTCTCTGTAATTGTGTTTTATTTTCCTATTTATTTATTTATTTCATGTTTTTCCTTTATGTTCAGTTTCCTCTGCCTATGACTCCTCCTCAATCTGAGTTCGCTGTAGCACAGCTTATGGCGCTTGTCCTTCTCAAAAGAAACGTGTACTAAGTAATTTAGTTAGAGCCTTTCAACAAATGCATATTAAGTAATTTCAGTTTTCCTTTTTTGGCCTTGGTTATCCAAATTTCTCAACAGATCTTAATTTCTATTCTGTGAGAATCCCTGGATGAGAAGTGTATAATATTCTGTTGATGGAGAAGTCTGGGAAAACTTACATTAACTTATTTTTATCCTCGCTGTCTTTAGATTTATCCCCATCTAAAAAAAACAATTGTTTATCGGAAGATTTGCGATCAGGGTGACCATATTATCGCTTGATTTAATTATGTAAATGATGGGAACTGTTAAGTTGACTGCGTTGACGCTCAACATATGAAAATTTAAAGAAACTGATTTCAGGGTGACCATATTGAGTATATATTGTCGCAAATTTAAGATAAAAATAAGACAACTTCAACAAATAAGATTATTTGTTCAACGCAATGATGAACAAGGGGAGAGAGAGAGAGAGAGAGAAAAAAAAGGCTCTTAGGGTGACCATATTGTGGCACGATACTTGTGTCAAAATGAATAAGGCTGCTAAGTTCACCGTGCTAATGCTGTTTTAACGAATAATGCCAAGAAACTGATATTAAGCTGACCATATTTGCAGACGCAATTAAAGTTTCCGCTATTGTTTCAGTGTAAGTGTCTCAGTGTAGATCTCAATCTTAATCACAAGCTCAGGCAATGTTTTAATGTTCAACTTAGTCTGGGTTTAAGTCACAGTTTAAGTCAGCTTGCAATTAATCTCGTTGTCGGTTTATAAGTTGCAACGACTGTTGCATTCACAGTACATAATTCAGGATTTTGTGCAGCGCCCACGCCCTTGTGCAACACGAAGATGATGATGATGATGCTGGTCATGAGTGGAGAGTGGAGAGAAGAAGAGTCAGCTCGACAAGTGTCAAGTTTATGAGAGTGCCGCAAATGCAGTTGCAGATGCACATCGAGTTGCAGTTGCAGTTGCAGTTGCAGATGCAGATACAGATGGCTACCGGTTTTCGCACACTCACACACACACATACAGAGAGAGAGACCGACACACACAGGCCAGATCAATTATGATATAATTATCTGCACTATTGACAGCGGCCCACCGAGCGTCGATTCCCAGTTGCAAGTTGTAAGTTGCAAGCTGCCCGTTTGCAACTTGTGAGCCCCTGTAGCTGTCAGTTACCCGCCAGGGGTGGGGTGGTGAAAGGTGGATGGGCAAAGGGTGAGGGAGAGGGGGTAGGAGTAGGGGGTAAGGGGACTTGAAGTGAAATGCGCATGCTCACAAGTGTTGCTTGTCATTATGTTAATTGCATTTAAGCGCCAAGAGTTGTCGGTGCCAAGTTGGCGGGGGAAACAAGGGGCAAATCAAGGGAAGATCAACAGAAGAGGACAGGGGAGGTAAGGGGAATAAAGACTGCCCAAACGGACAGAAGGAGAAACTCGAAGACGCAGCTTTTATTATATTAACTTGCTGCTGCATATAATTGATGATGATTAAATCAATGCTACCGCAATGCGCCTCACATGGAAGCTGTCGAGCAGCGAGCGGGGTGCCACATGGAGCAGGGAAGGGTGGGTAGATGGGGAAGGAGTGGAAGGCGGGAAAGGAGGGAGTGGAGGTAGTGGAGGGGCAGAGAAAAACGGCACCTGGAGAACAGACACACGAGTGGCGGCTTGCCGGGGAGAGTGTGAGATGTGGGGACTGTGTATTGTGAATTGTGAATCTTGTGTGAATGTGGACGATGTGATATTGTGTAGGCATGAAGCAAATGGAATTGAAGCGTGTGCTGCAACTTCCCCCAGTCCCCTGTCCCCTGTCCCCTGTCCCCTGTCCCCTTCTCGTCCTGCCCCTGTGGATGCTGCACATATTTTACTCGTTTCTCTCGCGTTCTTCTTTCCCTTGGCACTTGGCACTTGGCACTTGCGACTTGCCTAATGCCTCATGCCTCATGCCTCATGCCACTTGTCTTTCAGGCCACTCCGCTCGCGATTTTCAGTTTCGCAGTTTCAGGTTTCGAACCATCATCGGCATTCTTCATGTGCCTGCCCTTTATTTGTGCACATCTGCTCCCGGTTTAATCTCTGATTATGTAATCTTGTGGCATGCACCTCAACACAACTCAACTCAACTCGCCATTGTGCACAGTGGCCACTTTGTGTTCTATTTTGAAATGTGCAACAAGAGCAAAAAGCTTCCCTCCTTGCAATTGGCGTTTTTCCTGAGCTGCACAAAATGTATCTTATTTTTTTGTGGCTTTGAGTCAATCGGTCAATCAGTCAACCAATTATTTAATTAATCAGTTAATTCACACGCCAAGTTAGACATATTTCTTTTATTTTTTGAATTTGCTTATTTATGTATGAGTTATTGTGTTTCAGATAGGTTTTTAGGGTGAACATATTAGAGTGACCACAGTACACTTGGACTATGTTGAGCAGCTTGTGATTAATCATGATTAATTGGCACGTATACGGAACAAATTTAAATTTTGGGGTGACCGTACGGGCGCCGACATTAAAGCGACCGTAGTTATTCGTATTATCAGATCATGTAGCACAACTATTGTTAAGGTAATTTTATTGGGATTTACAACAAATTTATATGCTCTTGGGATGACCATGATTCTGATTTAGATATGTATAAGAAAAAATAAATTGAAATGGGGATTATTTAGAAAATATGGTAGATTCTACACTTTGGCTGACACATATTAAGCTAAACATACTAAGACTGACCATACTGTCGCATAATATACATGCATCGCAGGCTATTAAGTTGACCGTGCTTGAAAACAAACTGATATTCAGGTGCAGTAACATATTGATATGAAAGAAGAAGATTACAGGAGAACTCTTAACGAAGCTTTGAGTACATATACAGTAAGTCAAGTAATAGAAGTGACAATATAAAAAATGCACGTATTTTATTCGAAAATACATTTTTCTGTGGATTTAGAATAACAAAAAAAAAACACATGAATTTTCTATTTTATCAAAACAATTACTTGACTAACTGTACATCTCGTTTGCTTAATTTTATGTACTCTCGTTTTTTTTTTGTCTTCTTTTTTAGTGTTTTGGGAACTTTGTCGTGCAGGTGGCAATGGAAATTTGTCGAAAATATAAATTGCAATTTCACTTTTAATTTGTCCCGTCCATTCCGCGTCCGCTTTTCGCATGGTTTTTGGGGTCTTCCTGGAAGGCGATTGTCCTGCGTTCCATCATTATCATTTCATTGTCTAAAGGTGTGTGTGTGTGTGAGTGTGTGTGTGTGTGTGTTTTTTTTGTCTGACTACGCTTTACGCTCTAAATACGCCAAAGATAATCAACGAAAACAAACAGCGGCAACGATGGCGACACAGGGTCAGGTGTATAAAATGAATTTTGTAGCTTCAACAAAAGGAATACAAAATGCAAAAAAAAAAGGGGGAAGATATGATGGAGAAGGGAAAGTGGTGAGCGGGAGGGGGGAGGAGAATTTAGAGTCCGAAGCTATGGCTCGTTGCCTTTGCTTCCCTGGGGTTGCTGCTTAGGGTTTAATATATAGGGGGTTTTATAGGGACCCCCTTCCCCTTTCCCTTTGCCTTTCCCTTTGCCTACCCCTCCCCATACCACCATCCTCCCGCCGACCGGCCTGCCAAACTGCCAAGCTGCCTCGCATTGTTGTGTTGCATTTATTGGAGGGGTTGCGAGCACGCGGCGCGCCAGTTAAAAACTTGCAACGATCGTGTCTGTGTGCAGCTCGTAATTTGGCCAAAATATGAAATAATATCAGCGTACTATCTGACTGAGGCAGACAGCCAGACAAGACACGCCAGATAGACGGACTGAGCGACAGACTGGGAGATAGACTTATAGATAGTGAGACGTAGACAGTCGCAAACACGCACACAGGAGGCACACGACGACGCTGGGCGTTGCAAGCAGGCAAACATGTTGCAATATGTGCAAGCGTGGCAACAATAGTTGCACAGTGCAACAATGGGCACTTGCAACAAACAGCAGCAGCAGCAACAGCAGCAGCAGCAGCAGCAGCAGCAGCAACAGCAACAGGGCCAAATGATGGAGGATGAGTAGGAGATGGAGCTGCGGTCGCAGGGGCCAAAACTGTAAGGGAACAAGGGAAAGAGGGGACATGGTGGTAATGGCAAACAATAATGCAAAATGACAATGACAACGACAACAGCCAGAGTGACAAATATGTCAGCTACAACAATGACAATAGCAACAACGACAGCAACAACAGCAACAACAGCAACAACTGCAACGAGAGCAAACAGAAGCAACAGTTGGTCAAAAAGATCGTCAGATGTTGCAAGCACAAATTAGACTCTTGAATGTTCTTGTGTTGTCCCTATTTAGTTGACTCGGACTGTGTTTAGCTGATATGCTTTGAACGCTCCTTAATCTCTCAACTCAATAGTGAAATAAGTGTAAATAGTTTAGCTTTAAAATGAAGCAATCTTCATATTGTTTTTAATTACTCGTAAGTAGTTTAACTGTTAACTGGGTATTCTCGACTCGCAGTTACCCTGTAGGCAATTTGTTTCTTTTAAAAAACAACTGTATGTATCAATATATATTTATTTTTATTATAAAACGAAAGCGTCCAACAAATTCCCTTAGAACTCGTTGAATTTTTGTTATTAATTCGTTTATTTTATTTAAATAAATGTATAATTTATTTTATTATAAATTAAAATTTTTTAAAATTATAAATATATGGTATAATCGACATATCAAATTGTTAACAAGTCTTCGATGTAAAAAATAATTAAATAACAATTTTAAAAAATGTTTCTTTCAAATATCACAATATTTAATATAGCTAAACTTAATTGTAAATATATCTGAGCTGCTTAAAATTGTATTCTATAAATCTTAAAAATTACTTATATTCGTTTTAGTTCTTGCACTAATTTATTAAATCTATTGATTGCAAATAACATAAATTCTTCGAAGAGATTAAAGCTGTTCTGAAATGATTCAAAATCGATTAATATATTTTTGTGGAATACTAAAGTTCATATGTGCAGTAATTAACACAGTTTAAAAAACACAAGTAATTTTTTTCTGAAAAATATAAAAACTATTGCAAACTGACATTTAAATTAAATGAAATCTTTAAAAAATATGCACCAAAATGCAGCAAAATTTAGCGATTTAATTAGAGTTGCCACAATCAGTGAATTTGCGGATAACATTTGAGTCGAATTTCGAATGTTGAATTTCGAATGTCGAATGTCGAAAGTCTCCCCAACGACGGGTGTGTTGATTAAAGCTCAGTTGACTCAGTGCATTCATCTAAGTCCGCAAACTCCACAGATTTGGCTGCAAGGCATCCCCTATCTCCTGCCCCATACCCCTTGCCCCTTGCCCCCCTTAGACCCCATCATCCCACTTTGTCGTGTCACGCACGGTGAGTGTATATGTGTGTGTGCAACTCGTTGCAATGCTTCAAAGCTCGCAGAATGCGAAACTCAACAAATGAGGGTAAAAAAAGCAAGAAATAAAATATAAAAAATGTGCAAAAAATACTACCCCCCTCTTCGTCCTTCCGCTGCCCCTTCTGCTAGAGCACGCTAATGCAAATACAACCCTGCGGCATTGGCAAAAGCTTATTGCCAAAAACATTCGCAAAAGGAGCCAGAGAGCGAGGGAGAAGGAGATGGAGGCTTTGCAGTTGGACGGAGGGAGTGTTAGGGGGCAAGGGGACGAATTATATTGCATAAAAATAAAATAAGACGAAGATGCCGCCGGCGTTGTTGTCAAAAAACACACAGGCAACAACAACAGCAGCAACAACAACAAACAGCAGAGGAGAGAAACAAAAAAAATAAAAAATATAAAGTACAGAAAACAAAAAACAAAAAACAAAAGAAAGCGGCAAATGCAACGCTGATGAGTGGCTTTAAAATTCCACGCGGGAAACGCCGGCGCGCAGCATATTTTAACCACCAGCAGTAGCAGCAGGCGGTGCAGTGGCAAGCAGCAAGCGGCAAGCAGCAAGCGGCAAGCAGCGACAAGGGGCAAGCGGATAGCGGCTAGCGACGCCACCATGAGAATATCAACACCATTCCGAGCCGTTGAAACTTTTGTTTTGTCCCAATTTTTCGTGTGCAACTTCGTTTATTTTTTCGCTTCCTTTTTTATCGTTCTCTTCGTTTTTTATTTTTTTTTTTTATTTTTTGGCAATGCGTTGCTTGCCTCCTCCTCCTCCTTCTTCTTCTCACGGGACCCTCGTTGCAATTTTTGCGGTAACTTGGTTAAGCTGCCGCTCCTGCCACACACTCACACACACACACACTCACACACACACACGTATCGCATATGTAGAAAACTTTACATATATATGCACATAAATTCGTGTACTCCATGCATTTTTATTAGGTTTCCCCCTAAATACCAAAAAAGAGCTAAACATAAAAAAAGAGAAAAAAAGAACCCACTCATTTCCCACTCTATCCCTGGACTTCTGCACATTCCTCCCTAGATACCCCCCGCTCCTCTGACCCTCTGACTGGCAGCAGTAAAGTTGTTTGTTTGACAGTAGGGGGATTATTTTCGGTGCCTATCGCAAGTTTTTTATTTTTTCACTTTTCGTTTTTTGTTTTTTTTTTTTTTTTTTGGCATTCTTGAGCTTTGGTAGCCAAGTGGAACCAAAACATGTGCAAAGCCATCAAAACTGGACACAACAAAGCCAATTGCCTTGAACTGACCAGCACTACGAATTCCGAATACCCTGTAACTCGCAGAGCTTTGATGGGATCTTGGATGGGAGACTTACTTCCCAATTACCTGAAACTCCCTTTCTTGCACTTCGTTGTACTTTGGGAATGGTCACTCTTTTAATCTATGAGAGCCTTATATTGTTATTTTAAGGAGCCATACTTTTCTTTAAGTTTTGTTCAGCTGACATCCATTGTCACATTTGTAAATTTAACAGATTCATTTCATTTTCATCTGTTTTTCTTTGCGCTTAAAAATAAATATTCCTTTATAAAGTGCGAAGTTATTAACATATATTTTTAATGAAGATTTCAGGTGTAATTTTATTTTCACTTTATTTCATTATCTCTGCAAGTAACTGAAGTTGTTCTAGTTTTTTTTTTAAATTTTATTTCCATGATCCCTTTATTAATTTAAATCCCATGCAACATACATTTGATCACTCCTTCTTGGTCTTATTTGTATGTTAAGCTATTAATAATAATCAATATTTGCATATATATATATTTATTTTTTGCTTAAGCAACAGTCGAACATTGTGGAAAACTCTTCTCAGAATATCATAACTGACCAAGCGATCCATCAAACAAAATTGCACTTTCATGCACCAGCCCACAAACCAATCTCATCCTGTAACTCCCAACTGGAAAACTCCAATTCAACTCAACCAAGCCAACAAAAAGAAATAAATGATAAAAAATTGAAGGGGGCAAGGGGAGAAGGCGACGAACCCTGCGATTAAGTCTGGGCAAATTGTTGTGTGTACATCTGCAGGGTGAATGGGGGGAGGGCGGTTGGGGGGTTGGGGGATGGGCAAAGGGAAAGCAAAAGAAAAGAAAGTAAAGTTGCAGTCGTAAAGTAAAACCCAATATAATATCATATATTGTATATCTATATATATGTATATATATAAATATATGTATGTACATTTGCATTGCATACAAAAAGAACAGAGTCTGTCTGGCCGAATGAGACCCCCTTTAAAATACCCTTTGCTCGGGATATTTCGACTATGTGATGATATTTGTGTTGTACGGATTGTAAATAGTCAGAAAATATATGAACTGCATTCATTGTATGGCAAGTTGATTGCCTTAAATGTTTTCATTTCTGGTTATAGCGCGAAATCTATATTCTCCACAAAATATCTACTATATAAGTGGCATAGACCATAGGAATGATCGGTACAAATAGCTCGATGAAACTCAGCAGTTTCTATATTCCACACATCATCGAAGATCGGAGAACTATGATGTAAAAATATAAAATTTTATGATTTTGCAATTAGTTAGGATAGTTATAATCGAAACAGTTCTGAATTAAGCTGATATAGGAAGAATCTGAGAGTGCATAGAATTGTCGCACTTCCGTAAAGACGCCATACTTTTTTGTCTATCTTTGGTTCCAAACACACACACCTCATACACCTCAGCTCAGTGTTGAGTTCCGTTCGGTTCAGTTGGATTCAGCACACACTTGTGTGCGTATGCCTGTGTGTGTGTGTGTGTGTGTGTGTGTGTGTGTGACGTGGCCGGTTTGTAACACATTCCGTGTACTGAAATATTGCAAACACAAAATAAAAAACAAAAACAATATGTAAAGGGGTTAAACACGAGGCAGCGGCCGCGACAGGATAACCGGCAATGAGGCAAGTCACCCCTGCCCCTGTCCCCCTGCTCATTCCCTCCTCTGACCCCCCATCTGTGTCTACACCCCTGTGCAACGGGTATATTGTATATCGCATGTATTTTTCGGTAATTTTTGGCAATTCTTCTTCGTTTTACAATCCCCCAACCCAAGTTCCTTTTCTTTTCTTTTCCATTTTTTGCATTTTGTTCTTTTTTGTGTTATTTGTTTTTTTTTTGACATTTTTCGGGGTTGGCGCGTCGTCCACTGCAATTGCATCCCGTGTGCGTTGTGAAGTGGAACGCGTGTTGACGACCGAGCAACGAGGACGACCCCCAAATGCCACTTGTGTCGCCGTCGTCGCTGATAATGTTGCCGCCGGAGCAGCAGTCGAGGCTGCCGGCCTCGTAAGCAGTTTTGCAACATTTTTTTTAAACAATTTTTTTTTTTTTTTTTGGGACATTTATTTGTGGCCTTTGCTGTGTTGCTGTGTTGCACGCACTTCCGGCCGCATTCTGAGTTGAGTTTATTAGCCTTGGCCAAAAAGGGGCAGTGCTGTGGGGCAAGGGGGCAGCCCTGGCTACTGTTGCTCGTGTCAGACGACAAAAGGTACAGGCAACAGCAACAGCAACAACAACAGCAACAACTAAACTGTGGAGGATAACACATGTCCTTTTTCCTCTGCGTCTCGTATGTTTTACAACTCGTCCTTGTTGTCGCTGTCGCTTTTTTCGGGACTTGACGCGTTGCACTTGTCACGCTGTTGTTGCGTCTGTTGCATGGCGCATGTTGCATTTGCCGCGGGGCCAAAAAGCGCTGCCGTCTTTTCCCATTGTCTTCAAATGCGAAGCGCGCACAATTGGAAATGAAAGCTGTGTGTGGGAAACGCTCCCTCCCCCTTCCCTCTCTCTCTCTCTCTCTCTCTCCCTCTCTCTCGCTTTCTCTCTGTCTCTTTCTCGCTCTCTCTCTCTCTGTCGCTCTGTCAAAGGGTACGCAGCTTATCAAGCCAGCGGCTGTTGCTGACAGTCAAGGCAAATCGATGTTGACAGACGGCTGTGCGCCAAAAGCAACATCATCATTATTTCCATCATCATTTCCAACATGATGATCATTTAGATTGTAGTTAATGAGCAGCTGTATTAAGGTTTGTGCGTGTGCCGAGCCTTGGCATGAAAAGTGCCTGAGTGGAAGACATAGCTGTCACACACACACACACACACAGGTCATACACACATTATCAGATCATAAGTGAACTTGTAAAAGCTCATTAACAGAAAACATAATGCTTATGTTACTCTCGTAGTGAGCTTTGAAAGTGTATTAATTTACCAATTGCAAGTTCTTCAAGAGAATTCCTTTTAAGAGAGCTTTACCCAGCTCAAGGTCTCTTAAAGCTCTCTAAAACGAAATTCACTTACAGAACTTACAGTTAACAAATTAATACACTTTCAAAGCTGCGACGAGCAAGCTTTTACTTTACCAAGACCAAATGTCAAAGCGGTCTTTGAAATATAATAATATAATATATTATATTCGAGATTTCAGGCAAATTGAGTGTGAAAATGAAATTGAAAGTGAAAATTAAAGCTTTTGCTTGTGCTTTAAGGGGAAAAAGTAGTATTCTGTGGAAGTATGTGTATCATATTATAATTGATAGCATAGATTAATCGTAATTTTGACAGGTCAAGAGCGTTTCCAGCTTTTAAGTTGCAAAAGAACTTTAAAAGCTTTTCAGATCTCCTCTCTAGAACCTTTCCTGTCTGCGGCCCTAACACTTGATTAGTTGCGAATCGTGACACACACTCACTCACGCTCAGAAAGCTGCAGAGCTGCAACGCTGAGGTTGCAACATGCCAGAGTGTCTGCCGCCTTCCGTTTTACAGGACTCAGCAGGATGTCAGCATCGACGATGGCAATGCACGGAATGCAACGCACTTCGACGACCTTTCATTATCTCAGCAAGCCAGAGGGAGAGAGAGAGGGTGTGAGTGAGGGAGAGAGTGGGAGATTTGCTTTGTCCCCTCGGGTGCTTTTCTTCAAGTTTATTGTTGTTTGTTGCCTTTGTCAACAGGCATTGTCGTTGTTGCTGTTGTTGTTGTTGTCAACGCGTCACAGAGAAAAACTCTTCATTTTCTGTTTTTCTTTGCATTTTCCTTTGCCTTCCTCATTTCGTTTCTTATTTTCCTCATTTTATTCCCTCTCTTATTCTTGTTTTCTTTTCTCTTTTTGCAAATTGCGTGAGCTAGTTGCTAGTTGCTTGACTGCAACTGAAACAACGACGTCGGCATCAGGATCAAAGGCGCTTTGCGAGCATCTAAGTTTTCCAGTTTTTATTAAATTCTTTTTTTTTTTGTCCCGCAAGCTTCAGTCTGACTTTATCCCTTGCTCCCTGTCCCCGTCCCTCTCACTGTCCGTAAACGAGTGCGAAGTGCGTTTTTGAGTGCACTTCAACAAAAAGAAACGCATTGCAACAAAAGCTACAGCTCACTCGCTTTATCCCTGACTGCCTGCTCTCTTTTCCACATCACCCTACCCTTGTTTATATATTTTTTTGTTGCTTGTACTCCATCTGCCTTTTGTGCCTTTGTAGTTTCACCGACTTTCACCGGCGCGTCGTCAACGCTTTGGCTTTGGCTTCGGCTTCGGCATTGCCTACTTCTAGGCGCACTAAAATGCGTTTATGCATAATTTTGTAGGGTCTACTTTTTTATTTTTCCCATCTTTTCCATTTTTGCTGTAGGTCCTCGAAAACTCGCAGGCTCAAGTAGGAGACCTCGGGGCGGACTTGGTAGGACTTTGTTTGGGTTCGGCTTCTAATTGCAGTGACTGCGACAAAGTTTCGCATCATAAATTATTATTAATTATTTGAGCCCACCCTCAAAGTGTGTGTGTGTATGTGTATGTGTGTGTGTGTGTATGAATGCGTGTGTTCCACATATCGATTGCATTTGAAAAGCCCAAGTGGCAGCTGACGATGCCGCCAAATGCGTGCTCAAGTGTTTGTGCGAAAGAAGGCGGCATCAAACGCACACACACACTCTCACACACACACACTTGGCAACATCCACTCATAAGTGACAATGCCCCAAGTGGCGCCCTGTTAAGAGTCTACGCAATTCGCCATCAAACGTTTCCTTCCTTGTGCTTCCTTGGGGTTCAATACAGGTCACCATCATTTTTCTGGCAGCTATAAATCGCGGATATAACATGATCAGCAACTTGCCAACTATAGATAAACTGCACCCACAAACTAGATATAATTAGACTATGGAACAAGAAGGTATTTCTAACATTAAATTAATGCTAATTTCAAGGTTTGAACTTGCCTTCAATTTTGTACAACAAACCTTTTTTATTTCTCAATGGTTTGAAATTTTTATCTTCCATATTTTGGGTTAATACAAATGATTTATTAAAATGAAACGATTTTTAAATGAATCCACTTTTAGAGTATCAATTAATTGTGATTCACAGAAATTGCACAACTCTTAGTGTTGAAAAACAAGTCATAATTTGGGGAAAATGTTGTAAAGATTCCTCAGGTAACTTAATTGTATAGAATTCTCCCCAACGGTGAACTCTTAATACACATATACTTAACTTCCAAAATAAATGTTTTAATAATATTATGTAAATTGGCATTTTATATGTAATTGAACTTAAATATGACGTAAAGATTTAATTTTGTTTAACAACACAGAGTATGGCATAAAAACACTGCTGGCGACAGTTCGTTTGTCTAATCGAATTGTGAATATTTCACTTCACATTCAATCGAAGTCAACAGTTCGTAGGTGCACGGTCCCCTTGACTGGCACCCCTCCATCCCCTGTTGCCTCCACTGATGTAGGGGCTGCAATTTATGTGTGCTCAATTGCTTGGACACTGGGCGAGTTTAGAGCTATCCAACTGACTGGCAGACAATTTGCTATACTGATTTCTTTGTGATTGTGTGTGGCACTGTCCAACATTATACTACACCAGCCCGCACCATACCCTACACCCCACACCACACACACTACACACACTACACCGTACATTCCCTTGCCTCAGCTGTTGCTTTTTAGCGCGTCTGCAATATTTGCATAAATTATTGTACAACAAACAATAATATTTTTTTTTTGGCTTATTTTTTCCCCTGCCTCAAGCTGGCTGCATTTATTTTCCAGAAAATGACGTTGTGAAAAATGCAACAATAATTTTTTAGTAGCTACTGTAGTTGTTCTTGTTTGTTGGGCTTATGGCAGCGTATCAGTGACGGAATTCCTGGAAAAACACATAGGCAAAACGCAAGAAGTGAAAAACAAAAAAATAAATAAATGAAAAAATTCAAAATAAAGCAAGAAGATCAGCAACAACAACAACGACGACGACGACGACGACAACAAAAATTGTTGAGCAAAGAATATGAAACTGACAAAACCCCAAGCGGAGACCCGAGAGGCAAGAAAACTGAGGACAGAACTCGAAGAACTCCAGAAACCGAATCAATTTGATAGTGTCAGCAATTCAGGGCGGGCGGCCTGTCATCAGGCGATAAAACGGCAACAATAATGACGAATATAAACAGATTATTTATCATAAAATGTATTACAAAGTACAACTGAGCAGATTTAGAAATAAGCCCATTCCCAATGATTGTTTAGATGGTTTAATTCGCTTGGTAAGAATTTAATTTTTAAAGTTTTGTAGGAATAGAATAAAGGAATAGAAATTACATATATCCATTTCAGAGTAGGAAGTTAAGTTAATTTGGTTTCTAAGAAAAACTGAGACACTTCCTGATATCAACTTTAAACATTCTAATCTTTTATTAATTTGAAGAAAAGTTTAATTACAGACAGTCGAGTTTCTAATGTTGTATATTTCCTACCGTAGCATACTTAATGGAGAGCCTGGAATTCAATTAAATTTCTCGACGGGACTTGTGTCATCCAATTATCCAATAAACTTGCTCAAGATGCCATTGTAATATGTTCCGACTAGCTGTAGTTAGTTTTGTTTTTTTTAATGCTATCTCATGTGCAAACTGCAATTCCGTGACATGTGCCCTGTTACTCGAGCTCCATAAAATGCTCAGTGTTTTCTTTTTCTTTTTCTTTTTTTCTTTTTTTCTTTAAGGCAAAGTTCTAAAATTTCATAAATTCAACGAATTTGTCGCCCAGCCGTCAACGGTCGACTGAGAAATTCCGCAGTTTCTAATAAATGGCAAGACAGGCAGTTTCTTATTGTTGTTGTTTCTGCAGAAGAATTGAAAAGTGTAAAATGAAGACTACCCGACTGGCAGTTATGCTGTAATCTGTTTAACAATACTTTCTAATCTTTTTTATATATTGTTTACCTAAATCATTCTCAGTGTCATAGCAGAATTTTAATCAAGATTTTCTATTGACTTTATGGGACTCGAACCCAGCTAATTTCCAACTGAAGATCAAATGCATAACCTAAAACTTATTCATTGATATGTTTAAACTTTAAATCTATAAATATGACTGGAAAATCCAGTAGAAAATTAATATTAGGAGATTAAAGGCGAAGAAAATTAGGGAAACTTTTGGAGCAGCATTTTAAATAAATTTCATAGTCTCTAATTTGCATATTGATGGATCGTGCGGAAATTTTGGAAATATGTAGCACTGACATCAAAAATTAAGTGTATATACGTGTAAGTGTAGAATAAATGAAAATATCAGCTATAAACAAATTGTAATTAAAAATGATGAAGGGATGGGGAAATTTCTAAAACAACTTTTTTTTACGACGATATCAACTTAAATATACTCTATTTCTGTCTTGAAAATAATGGAAAAAAGGATCAAAAACGATCACAGTTGCTGCTAAAAGTGCTCGAACCCAATGAATGCAGATGATGATGTTGTGATGATAATTGCATAAATTTATTGTCAACAGCGTCGGTCACGCATGGCAACAACAACAACAACAATAACAGCAAAACTTTGATGTCCTTGCCGTGTCCTGACGGTTCTTTGTCTTTAGCTTATCATAACTAGGCAATGCACTCGAGTCGAAGGAGCAAAATTCACAGTCGCTTGGCAGGATCGATAAACGAAGCGAGCAGGAAGGACAGAGAACAACAGAGGGAGAGGGGGAGAGGGGGAGAGAGGGAGAACAAGAGATGGATATGAAAATAAACAAAATAAGAAGTATGCACAAAAGAAAACGAAATTAAAAGACGCAAGTTGCGAGTCGTATTGTCAAGGAATAAAACAAAATTTGATGTGAGAATGAAAGAGAGAGAGAGGGAGCAGACACAGAGCCAGAAAGAGAGAGAAAGAGACGCAGTGCGTCTGCCCCATTTCAAGTTGCATTCCTTCTCATTTGCCATTCCAAGTCAGCAGCAGTTGTTGTTGCTGTTGCTGTTGTTGTTTCGTTTCATTCAACATTCAACATTCACCTGCGACTTGCAACTTTGCAACTTGGCGACTTGCAACTCGTCTAACTGTCGAGGGGTTTTGTCGCTCATTCTCAACTTTAGTCGAGGTGTCCTCTGTCTCTCTGTCTGTCCGTCTGTCTGTCTGTCTGTCCGTCTGTCTGGCAACATTAAAAAATATGTCGATGGCATTGTGAATGCCCTGACTGCAACTTCAACTGTTGATGCAACTGATACACGGATCAAAAAACAAAAATGGTTCTGAGCTCAAGAATTTGGTCTCAGACCTAAATATTACATGGAATTCTGAGCACTTCAAATAGCAACAAGTTCTTATGAGTAAGATAAGAAATTCTTATATTTTCAAGATCACAAATAAAAACATACGAATGATAGTTCTTATTACTGAGGACAACAAATTACTAAAAATAATAGAGCCGTTATAAAATGCGTATTATTTTTTTGCATTGAAATTTTTAAAAAATATTCCTATAATTTATTTTTACTGGCAAAAGCGGATGTTTTAAACTCTAATTAAAACGTCACGAACTCAACATTGGTCACTGAATTAAATTTGATGTATTCTTGTTTTCCTTATAACTCAGTTTTGTATTGTTAAGTTACGAACTGTAATTTTTCAAATTAAGATTCTTGGAATTTAAAGTTTTGTGTTAAAATGGTCAAATTTTAGGAGACAAAAAATATGTATGAATATGTTAGGATTTTGAATAAGACGTTGGTCTCTCATTTTTCTCTGTGTAAACGCACACACACACACACACACGCACACACACACACCTGTAAAAAACAGCTGTGCAGACATTTTAAGCAGCTAGTCATCAGCCTGTCGTCGTCAGCTTTTGGGTTTGGGCCTTGTCTGCGTCTCTTTCATTTCATTTCATTTCATGCATCAAGATGTCTGGGTTAGGGGGTGGCTAGGCTTGCGGGGGTTGAAGGGGTTGGAGGGGTTGGTCGGTAGGGGCAGGGACAGGCACAGGGACCGTGGCAATGCCATTGTAAGGTGCATACTACAGACAGCGTCTAGTCATAGACATATTCTATGCCGTGTTTGGTATTTACCAACAACCTTTGTCTGTCCAACTCACTTTTCTCCCCCTTTCTCTATCTGTTCTTCTTCTCTCTCTTTCCCTCTATGTCTGTCTGCTTGTTTGTCTGTCTGTCTGTCTGTCTCTCGGTCTGGTATTGGTTTAACTTAACAGTCCCTCTGTCTGTCAGACTTTCAGTCTGTCTAACTGCCTGACTAACTGGCTACTTGTGATTCCACACTTTTAATTTCATTAACCGCCTGATTTCTTGTCTTGAAAGAGACAATGATCGAGAGCTTTCACAGAAGTTACGCGCTCCTAAAGTTCTCGAAGGATCTGTCAAAGCTTTTATGCAAGGGAAACAGTAGTTTAAACTTTAAAGTCTTCCATCATCCGGTAATTTCCAAATTAAAGTAGGTGCTTTAAACAAGCCTCAGTTGAAGAGCTTTCATACTTTGTAGAGAATATTTGAATGAACAGGTTGGCTGGTGTTTTAAGTCAAAGATTGCCAGAAGTAGATTTATACAAAGTTAGTTAATTGCGGCAAAAGTTCTAATCAAATAAAAGCTCTTAACTCAACATCTGCAAGAGCTTTCTGTCTAGAAATAATTTTTACAGCTCGAATGTCTTAAACGTATTTTGAGTCTTAAAAAATATTATTAAAAAATATTTAGTTCTTTAATGTGCTTTGACTGAGGATAAGCAAGAGCTTTTAAAGATTTCTTAGAGTCAATCCTTGTCGAAGCATAGCTTCTAATGCTTTTTTGGGGCAGAGTACAGAGGCAATTTGAATATGTTTTCAAATATTCACTTACTCAACATGAGCTTGAGCTTTAAGGATATCGCTTGACATGAACTTGAACTTCTGTTGGGCAAAGTCACAACAGAGAGAGTGAAAGGGAGACAGAGCGAGTGCAAGAGAGAAAGAGAGTGACAGAGAGAGAAGACTTACATTGAGGCAACCTACTTCTTAGGCAAAGTAAAAGTTTTTCAATGCCACAGCACAAGTTTCCGACACTGCCGCATATCGTGTAGATGAACTTGATAAAGATGCTGCTTGCCACACGCCGCATGCCGCATGCCGCTTCTTGCAACTTGATTAAAATATGCTGCAAGAACAACAACAATAATAACAATAATAACAACAGTAAACAGGCAAAGTTGTGATGACGTCATGTGCCACAAAAGTTGGCGAACTATTTCAGTTTTTGGTGTATGAAATTGTGTGTGTGTGTGTGTGTGTGTAAGCTCATAATTCAACTGTTGACACTGTCGCTGTCACTTTTCAGCGTCATAATTAAGCGTGCCACATGTTGCAGCAGCAGCAGCAGCAGCAACAACAAGAACAACAGCAATGCTTCAAAAGTTTTCATGCATGTGCTCTGCATTCTCCCGCTCACTCTCTCCCTTTTCATCTTGCATTCCCTCTCTCCCAACCCTCTCCCTCTCTCTCTCTCGCTCTCTCTCGCTCTCTCTCGCTCTCTCTCGCTCTTGTCTCACATTGCACTTGCATTGCAGGGCACTTGAAGACAACCGCAGACAGTTGCCAGACTTTTTGAGACAGACACACAGACGGACAGCAACAACTACAACAAAACGATAACCACAACAGCAACAACAACAACAACAACAACAACTACAACACTGACATTGCCATTGGCAAAAGCTTTCCTTGTTGCTCCCATTGTTGTTGCTGTTGTTCTGCAACAAAATTTGCGCTTGGTAATTAAAACAGTGAAAGTTCTACGTCAAATTGTTGGATGTTTACCCATTCCCCACCCCACCGCCATCTCCTTCTGCTGCTCCTACCCACCCTCACTCTCTCTCTCTCTCTCTCTCACTCCTTGAAGTCGGCTCTTGCTGCTGTCTCTCTCTTTCGCCTGGCATTTGTCGTAGCCTACATTTGAGCTTTTGTTTGTTGTTGTTGCGCAGTTTCAAAAAGTTTGTTTTGTTCTTGTTTTTTTCGCCCAACTATTTGCTGTTAAGTGTGACCATAAATTGCAATAGATTCAAGGTTAATGTGCATATATAATGACAGCATTTAAGACTAACTAAAGGTTAATTCCAAATGGCAGTAATAAATCTAAATAAGAACAGCCTTTAGGGTGACCATATTGTGTATGACAAAATCTGAATGTCAGCTTTAACAGCACCGATATTTTGCAATAAAGAAACTAAGATGACCATAAAACTAAATAGGGTGGCCATATTTGGAAACAGATTCTACACATCAATCAGTTATAATATTAATAACGATGACTATATTCAAAAAATATTAAACAAATCAAATAGCGTTTGAACAAATATAATTAAGGGATGCGGTCGAAGGGAAATTCCCTGACGAATGGCAAAGACCTGGCAATTATCCGAAATAACGATAGTTTTAAAGAGTGGCTTTATTCAGTATGAGCTTACTTGTAACTATAATTAGTGGGTTATAAAGCGTGTCTCGTTCTTCAAATAAACTTTAATGAAATACACGTAGAAACCGCTTTAAAGGTGACCGTAGCCTGTAAAAGAATTAAGGAAACTCAAAATACACCATTTATAAAGTAAAAAGTAAAAGCTATGAGAAAGTGTAAAGAATGTATCAAATAATACACAAGACAAATGCCGAATCATTAAATACGAATTAATAATGCTGACATTGTAACTATTTGCCATGTCTACAATACTAAAATATGTTAACTAATTTCCTGTCTTTCATTTTTCTCCCATTCTCATTGCAGCAGATTCTTCAAAATTCTAAATTTCAACGAAGAAGAAAGCGTGTAAAACTTAAAGAAAACCCCATTCGAAATCTCGGCAAATCGAAAAGCAACTCAGCAAGAAGTTTATCGACAACAGCAACAACAAATTTATCAACAACAACAACTACAAGAAAAGAAAACACGCTACAACTCTGGCAGCGCTCTCTGGCTATTGAAACCAACTCTCTCATTAATTCATACTCACACACACATACACACACTCACGAATACAACAATACACATGCACTCTCTCTCAGCAAGAACAACTTGACGAAATATTTGCAACCAACTGGACCAATTCAATTTTTATCGATAGCAATCTATATATATAAATATCAACAAAAAGATCGAAATTTAACAACAACTACAACAACAAATAAAGAAGCAAATAGATGCTGAAAATGTTAACAAATTAAACAATTTATTTGAACAAATCATTTGAGCTCGACACGTGGACAAACAAAAACTCAAAACATTTAAATCAAACTCAATTTACGGTTATACTTTCGGACACGACAGTGTTGTAAAACGCTTGCAGCATCAATTTTCGGTGTGCAAAAAGTGCTAAATCAAGACAAAAAAGAGAACAAAATAAAGGCAAGGGAAGGAAGGAAAATTTGAACAAATCGAAACCAAAAGCGACAACTAACTAAGCTACAACATTAACAACTGCTGCAGCGACAACTACAAGAAACAACTACACAACACCAACTTCAAAAGCTACAACAATATCAACAACTATCAACTATCACACCAACGACGAAGAAGACGACCCCGAAAAAGAATCACAAATCAATTGAAAATTGAAACTTATGGATTGCTGGACGGGTAACGCCCGACTGGCGAGTGTTTTAGTTTAAGGTAAGTAACTATCTGTAGGTCCGACTATATGTGCATATAGATGAAGACTCGAAAGATTTCTTCATTTTTTATTTATTGTACGATTCTGAAACTTACTTTCGTCGAATTCTTCTCCTAAGTGAGACCACCGTCTCTTAATTTATTTTGTCCTAGTTGAAGAATTTCTGGAAATAAATGTTTGAAACTACTAAGTCAATATCTGAATGCCTTGAAAATTATCTATTTAATTATTATCAACAAGTACATTCAAAGACTTGGAAGCCTTCAATATTTTTTGAAATAAATTTCCATTCATAATAAATGAATATTTTAGAAAAATGGAAAAAAAACATACTAATTGCGATCTTTGCGAAAACGGAAGCTTAAACATTGTTGCAAATTTGGCAGTTTCTCAAGTCAGCGAATCCACAGCAACCTTGCACATGGAGTGAGGCTTGACTATGACAGACAAACAGATAAGAGACGATCGTTAGACATAATGATTTGGAGGGGAGACCAAATTTAAATGGAATGTTTGTGCTCTGGGGTGGGCGTGGCAGCTGTCAAACAATATGTATGGGTATGTGTGTTAACGTGCAATTTACGCAGCAACACACACACACTTGAGTTTTTTTTTTTTTTTTTTTTTGAGGCTAATTAAAGCAATTTTTGCAATTGCTCAAACCAAAAATAAGAAGAAAACAAAAATGGTATTTTCAATTAAAATTGAAACCTTCGCCATGTTCACTCATTGTGCCAGACGCACACACAGAATCATAAACACACACACACACACTCATTTATATATGTATGTATATGTATTTACCAGGCTTTTATTTGTTGTGATCTTTGCATTCACTTCCCATTGTCAAAAAAAGCAAATCACAGACGTCGCTCACTTCCGCTCGACGACAACAACCACAATGACAATGGTAACTACAACAACAATTAAGTCGTTGATGTAGTGGTTGTTGTTGTTCTTGTTGTTGTTGTTGTCATGCATTTTGGGCTCGGTCTAAGCCAATCCGTTCCGATACGATCCGTTTCTGGCGCTGACCTTGGCCTTCAGATTCAGTTTTGTGTATTTTCTGCATTCGTTTTTTTATGATTTATTTTTTATATTTCTGTTATTTGATATTTGATTTTCGCAAATATTTAGTTAATGGTTTAATTTTACTTATTTTAGTTTTGTATTTTATGTTTATTTAGTTTTAATAAAGATTTTTTTCAGATTATTTTTGTTTTATATTCATTACAATTTTTTTTTTTTTATTTGTTCCATCTTCTATTTCTTATGTGTTATCTTTTTTAATTAAATGTATTTAATGTTCAATTTTCATTTATATATACAGTTGTTTTTTGCATATATCTAAGTTAACCTTAATTTTTGCTTATATTTATTTCATGTAGTATTACTACATACTTTACTTTATTCTGTTTTATTTATTTAATTATGTTTCTTTTGGTTTTAATTTGTACTAAAATTAATTTAAATAGATATTTATTGTATTGTTCGGTTTAGCACATGTTTAATTTACGTACTATTTGCTTATTTTATTTAAGATTTGTATATTTAATTGTTTATATGGTTTTTTTTTGCTGTCGGGTTTCTCTTTGACATTTTTCCCAGGCACCAAATGCGTTGGCTCATTAATAAAACGTTAACACCGTTAAATTGCAAACGGCAAAAATTAACGCCTAATTGATGAAATGGCAAAAGACACAGAAAGAAAGCACGCGGAGCGAAAGAGATGACAACAAATAGAGTGTGCGAGAGAGTCTGGGGAAGGGGAAGGGGATAGGGATGGGGATGGGGAAGAAAAGGGTTATTACTATTGATTGAAAAGCATTGCAAAGTGACTGCAATGACAACAGCTTCCAACAACACCAACAACAACAACAGCAACAACAACAACAACAGCAGCAACAACAACTAGTTGCAATTTATGCGCAGCGTGACAAATCAATTTTACTTTAGTCATTTTTAGAGAGTTTTGCCATCGTTTTCTACGTCTGTTGACAGCTAACTTCTGTTGCGTGATCAGTAACCAACCCCCCCCCCACCGCTCTCATTCCCCACTCAAGTGCTAAGAAGAGGAGTAGACAAGGAGTGGGGAGGGGAAATAGGTTGGCGGTTTCGCACGCTCGAAACACAGCTAAGAGCGCCGTTATCATCAGCATAAATATGTGACATTTACGAGTAATGGCAAATGACGTTGCCAAGAGAGCTTAAACAACAACAACTACAACAACAACAACAGCAACAGCAACCACAACAACTATAGAGAACAACAAACAACATTAGCAAATAGTTTTCATATTACAGTTGCAGTTGAAAGGTTGCAACAAATATGTTTCTTGCATCGATGTGTGCAACTGATTGTCACGATCTTTGCCACAACCAAGCCCCAAAAAATCGTGCGAAACCTATATGAAATGTGAGCTTTAATATGCTTTAAAGCTCGCCACGTTTACCAAACTTATTCGAAAGTCGGTTCCAATATTAAAAGCTCTTCTAATTTTGAGCTTCAATTAAATGTCATGTATATGTAAGGCTTTAATGCACTTACAGACGCTTATTGAGCTCTAAAGCTTTAGTTCAAAATTAATTGCTTTTCAAATTAATGCACTTTAATAAACTTTAAGCCATTAAATTAAGCTTTTAAGTCACTTGAAGCTCTTAAATTACTGTTTACTCTTACTGTTGTCTGTTGTAATTTATATATGAGAGACTATAGAAAAGTATTTAAAATAACAGCAATACCTGAAATGCATTTAACAAAGCTTTCATATTTTGTAACATAATCAACGGATATTATAATTTAATGTCCATTTCATATTTGTTCTCTGGATTAATTTCCCTTTTCCATTTCTGTTTAGCTTAGCTAAATGCTAAAGGCGTTTCTGAATTAAAACTAATGTTAAAAAAGGTTAAGGCTACAATTAATTATGTCAAAAGCTCCATTAATCTTTTTAGGAGCATATTTTGCATTCAATTTAGTCAAGTTGCAGTTAGTAAAGAAATAAATATGGAACAGTTCTTAAAAAAATCCCAAAAGTTATTATCCAAAATATTTTTATTAAAATATAAATATATATAAATATAAAGATTGAATGTAATTGAACCAAATGCAAGCTTACGCATTGTCAAAGACAGTACGCTGTTTAAGCAAAACATTACAATCATTTCACGCTTATTGCAATCTGTGCAGTGGGCCTAGTTTGTTGGCCTGGTCTACAGACAATCTCTGCTGCGTGCACAGTGGGGCAAGAGTACGTCGGAGTGTGCTTTCCGAGGCTTGACGTAATCATAATCAAAAGCTCTTCGCTGGGCACGTTCGACAATTAAAATGTGAATTGTTTTAGTGTTGTGATTATTTTTTTTTTCTTTGATACTCGTATATGTTCATACTTTTATTTATGAAATGTAATTGCCGTTAATCATTTGGCGTGTGAGCTGCGTGCCGTTGCCATCGTTGTTGTTGCTGCTGTTACTGTTGATGTCTTTGTTGTTGTCCGTTATGAAAGGTGGCGCCTGACGCGTTTCTGCGCCCACATTTCGGGGCGTGGCGCTTTGCCGATGTCTGTGTGCAATGCAATGCACGCTGCGCACGCGTTTTCGATATAAAAAAATGCAATAATAGGAACAAAAGTCGACTAGCAGATACCCTCTACTAAATGCCATCAATGAATTGTCTTCCTCCACTTTAACTAACATTTGCTCGCGATATTTTATATCTAAGTTACGGAATAATTCTTATTAACATCTCTTATTTATTGCTTACATCACAGTTGTTTCGCTGCAATTGTTTTTTTATGTAAACTTATAAAAAGGTAAGCGGTTTTCAAAGATTTCCATTGTATTAGATTTTCCAATAGGGAAACCTATTTACAATGCAGAGGGAACTTTGCAGCTTGGTTTGCAACTATTACAAGGTATTCGAAAGTCAAGAAAAACAATAACAATATCTATATAAATATCATTAAAAGCAATACATGTTTATAATAGGCAAACACTTGTGTTGTTGCCATTGCATAAAGTTGATTGCACGCATACGCGGCGTATGTGTGATATTTGCATTGAATGCGGAAGCGAGCGATTTAATGATTCAGACAGCAAGAGAGAGAGAGAGAGGGAGAGAGGGAGAGAGGGAAAGTTCTCACAGAAGCTGAATGAAAGCGAATCGCAGCTGATTGAATTAAATTAATGATCGATCAACGATAACAAGGTGAAGAAACGTAACTGAAGAAAAGATAAAAATATGAAAACAAGGAAAACAAGTGACAAAATGGGGAATTTCGGAAAAAGATGAAAGAAGTGGAAAATAAATGGAAAAAAAGGGAGTTATTTTAAGATAATCGATCAAACTTAAAGACTAAATGAAAGAAACTATAAAATAGCATCAATACTAAAATTTAAAATCTAAATTTGTTTGAAAATCAACGATTGCGAGTTTACAACATAATTCAATATTATGTTCAATAGATCCGAAGTTAATCGTAACACATGAATCGGTTACTTATCGAATATTTCAGTTGTCAATTTTCGGAATCACACAACAAATTTGTTTTGCTTAAACTTTACATCGGTTATCAATTTCCATCGGTTATTAGCGGTTAAAAGTTACCGTTTCGATTAATCTGTTAATCCTTGAATATGAGACGAGATTTGGAAGACTAGCTACTTGAAATTGAAATGGTACTTGAAAGGCGGGATTATTATTCAATTTCGAATCGATTAACTTTAAAAGTCAATATCGATAAGTGCTAAACAATTTGTGGGAAACCAAATAAAAAAGTTAATTGAGAGAAATGGAAAGTAAATCTAAGGTAAATCAAATATTTCTTAACTTTTCTGCTCTATCCCTCTCTCTCTCTCTCTCTGTTTGTCTTTCTCTCTCTGTCTGTCTACCGTGGCCTGATAATATGCCAAACTTATTTATCACACAGACAACCTTGAAGATTTCCCAAGTGTGTGTGTGTGTGTGTGTGTGTCGCTGTCGTTTGCTGACAAATGCACAAAGTGCATGACGCCACTGGGAACTGGGAAGTGGGAACTGGCGCAAAGGGGGAGGTGATTGGGGAAGGCTTGCGGTTTAGCTAAGGGAAAGGGTGGAGAGGGACGCGGTGGGGAGGGATGGGTGGCGAAGCGCGTGCAAAACGCAAGAAGGAAGTGATTAATAAGCAAGCAAAGGCAAACAAAATAAGTAAAAGAAAATAGAAAAGAAAAGGAAGGAAACTGAAACAGAAACAGAAACAGAAACAGAAACGAAAGGCAGCAAAAGTTTCGCCGGCAGCTTAAGAGAACTACAGAAATGCAAATGCACTAAGCGAGAGGGAGAGAGAGAGAGATAAATAGAGAAAGAGAGAGAGAGAGAGAGTGACTGAGGGAGAGAGATGGAGGAGTGCAGCAGAATGAAGTGCAGCGCAGTGAGAGCGTGCGCATGTGTTGCGGCAATATGGTAACCCTAAAAACAGCATTGCTCGCGTGCTTCTCTCTGTGTATGTGTGTGTGTGTGTGTGTGTGTTATCGTTAGCATTGCAAAAACTACAAACTATAACGCAATTATATGCAGTGAGCCCAACCTTGCCTCTACTCGCCCCCTTCTCTTCCCCCCTGTCACCATTTCCCCTTCGGTCGTCCTCATCGTCGCTGGTTGCCACTTACATACGACTCATTACCTCAACCTCCCACTAATTCTCTCCCTTTCTCCCTCTCGCTCTCACTCGCTTGCACCTCAATTCGTTATTGCATTTTGCGTGCATCAATTATTGCGCATTTCTCAGTTGCGTTGTTCAATTGTTGCCGCTGTTGTTGCCGCTGTTGTTGCTGCTGTTGTTGCCGCTGTTGTTGCCGCTGTTGTTAATTTGTTTTTGCTCTTTATCTGGCAGCCGCCTTCTAATTTACACAAAAACAACAACAACAAGAGCAGCAGCATATATTATACAACAAATAATGCATTACATTAGCTAAACAACATTAAAAAAACAGCAATAATAACACACAGCAGCAACAACAACAACAGCAGCAACAATTGTTAAGCGGTTTTGAAAATGAACCACATTTTTGACTTAAGATTTGTTATATAAAAATAGAACTGAAAATGAGACAAACAAGTAGTTCAAAATATGACTCAGTTTCTACTCTAAGTTGAATCTCGAAACCATTGTTCATCTTAATTTTAAACTGCAAGTTTTAGCAGTTAGTAAAGAGCGAGTTTTTGTTAATTAAGTTTTATTGTATTAACGTATTCTTTCTATTAATATTTTATTTATTTTCTTAATCATTTCCGTGACTACAACTAAAAAACAGTCAAGAAAACAAAACAATTTAACTACAACTTGATTTGCTAATTAAATTTGATCTCATCGTAAACCGTAAATGTTAACCAAAATGTAAACTTTAACATTATTTTCTTCTTACTTTGAATCATCATCTGCATCAATATTATTATTAAAATTTGTTGTTCCTCACTGTTCATTTTTCTTTTACTCACACTTTCCCTTTGACACTAAAACTCTTTAAAGAAAACTAGATTTATTCAATGCAGATGTATTGTTTTTTTCTGATATATTGACAACTCGACGCTTTTTGAGTTGTTTTATATTTCGCTATATAAGTCGATCAAACTTCTCGATTTACATCACTAAATTTAACAATTCAAATAGTTTAGATATCAAAAGGATTTAAGAATAAAATTGAAATCATTGAAATTGCAGAAAATAAAAGTGTTGAAATGTCATCCATACAATTTGCGATATTTTCAGTCAACAAAGTAATTATTAAGCATATAAAAAATAACTTTATTTAAATTTGATTCATAATAATAAGAGTGCATTAGCTTCTTTTTTAAATTGACGGTTTTAAACTTAGAAAATAAGATGCAGTCTAAGGATAGCTTTATTTAATTTAATACTTTTTTATTCTTGCATTTCAAATTCTCAAAACTTAGCTACGGTTGGAAAATTGGGAAATTAATACAAAAAAAATGTGAAGCTAAAGCAGCAATTATGAAATGCAATTATGAAATATCAAGTGTGTGTGTGTGTGTGTGCGATGTTTGTGTGCGATGTTTGTGTGCATACGTTGCGTATGCGTGTTACGCTTTTCGGTTTGTTGAGAAGCGCTGAGAGAGGCGCACGAGGCGTTACTGCGTGACACCTTCTGTGGCTGACTTTTGAGCTAATAGCTTGAAAATAGCTAAAAGCAACAACAGCAACAGCAGCAACAACTGCAACAACTGCAATGTTGACATGCAAGCCATGACTGACCCATTGGCAATTAGCATTTTAGATGGAGCTGATGGAGCTGATGGGGAACTGCCCCAACCCCTCCCTCCTCCCACTCCCCGTCCCCCCCACCGATCAGCCCGCTCCACACACGGAGTTGCAGATGGAGGGAGACAGAGAGAGAGGGACAGAGTGAGGGAGACGGAGGCCAGGTGCCAATTGCAATTTATCTGATCGCTCTGGGTACAGTTGACGCTCCACAAAAAAAAGCAACAATGGACATTTGGACAGAAGCTTGCGTGTTGTGTCTATGTGTGTGTATGTGTGTGTGTTTGTATTTGTGCAATTGTGGATTAATTATAACCAAGGACTCACAAGATACAAACAAAGATACAAATGTATCTGCGCTCGTATCGCGCGTGTATCTATGTGTGTTTGAGTTTCTACAATATGTACAGGCATGTATGTGTGTGTGTATCTGTGTGTGTGTGTGTGCAATTTCCGTTGGGCCAGAACAAGGTTAATTCAGTTAGCCATTGTTGCCGTTGTGTTTTAATTACGCTTAGTTACATAATCATTTCCAGCTGATGACACGCACACAAACAAATTATTTACTTATTTTCAGTTATTTATTTGTCTCTCTTTTTTGTTGCTTCATTTCGCATTATTTAATATGTGGAGCTTTGGGAAAACTCCTCCGAAAAAGCCGTTGACAACACACACTAAACACCCTGTGTAGTTAGAAAAAGAAGAAGCAACCTCGAAAGTGGCCATAAAATTTCTTTCGCTTGTTTTATGGCATTTGATAAATCCAAAAAAAAAAAGAAGAAAAAATAAAAAACAAAACGAATCCGGTTCCAACAACTTTCTTGCTAAACTAGAAATAAAACTAATATAAACAGTGAAAAAAAGGCACAAATTTAAATGAAATACTTCAAATATAAGGGGCTAACTAAGTATGTGCACACATATGCTCCCATGTGTTGTTGTTGTTGTTGTTGTAGCTGTTGTTGTTGCTGTTGTTGTTTCTGCCTTTTGCCGTGTCACAGCAAAAAGAAAGAGGCAAGCAAAAAATAGCTACAGCTGCGGCAATTAGACGTTGAAATTTCACCAACAAAGCGCCGCTTGAGAACCAGCAACCACAACAACGACAACCACAACAACGACAACAACAATACAACACAACAACCCGCAGCAGCAACAACAACAACAACAACAACAGCAACAACAACCCGCAACAAACATCATCGGTCATTGCAAATTTCCCATGACACTCCAAGAACTTTCGAAACTTTTTTTATTTTATTTTTGCCATTTTTTTCGTTCGTGTACAGAAAACTGCATAAATTTGGCATAAATAATGAATTCTTCACCCTCTCGCCCCGCCCACCTCTCTATCCCCCTTTCCCCTCCCCTTTTCTCGCATCACCTTTTGAGAAATTGACACGAAATGCGTTTGAAAAATGGTTAGCGAGCAACATAAAATTGACCGTCGATCGTAAGAAGAGATGAGCAGAAAGATAAGAAAAGTAGATGAAGCGAAAAGGGAAGAGAATGAGCAAAGAAAAACAAGAACAAAAATGTAGCTTGATTGTTAATTAGAGTGCCCAGTAAAAGTGTTGGAAAGCGATCGAAAGTAGACCACAGGCTGAGGTCAATATCGATCATTTAATTAGCGCAAATAATCGACAAAACTATCGATATGTTTTCAACAGCTATACATAAAGAAGTGAATATTAGCAATGAGTTGCTAAGTAAATTTAAATATCTCATGAATTGCTTTCATCGATAACTATCAATGGTAGCATACTTATCGTAATTGAGCTTATCGATTAAGATAAAACTCAACTCATCTCTTGGCTAACACATCAATTGCCAATCACAGGGTATCTGCTCGTCGAGCATCCGCAGTGAGTTTCTTGTTTATTACTTTAAATGTGAATGAGGGCGAAATGTTTAGTCAATCAATTGCCACATGACAGATGGAGCAATGCAGCTACGAGATGATTGACTGATGATTGAATGATGGATGCAAAATGGAGAACCGATGGAAAAGAAATCAAAATTGAACGAGGGAGCCAAAGAGAAAGGGGGCTGAATGTGGAGAAAGGCTGTCAGATCTATATTTTAAAACAGATTCTTAATATAAAGAGGTAAATCACATAGAAATACTTTAAAGTTAAAAGAAAATAAAAACCAATTTTAATTTTTAATAACACTTTTTAACACTGAAAGAGATGAAGCGTTTTATTGTTTTTCGATTTCATTTTTTTAATAACAAATTTAAATTATTTCTCCAAAGTTACAGTAAAAATAATCGTACATTACAAATTAAATTGTTCAATTAACAACTTAAGTTAAGTTAATTCAAAGCAGTGAAATATTGAAATATTCATGTTACATTTATAATTTAACGCTTTGAAAATAAATCCAAGATCCTTGAGATACATTTTGGTATATTCTTAACAGGATGTATGTGTAAATAAATATGATATAGTTTTATAAGATCATTATCAATTTAACAAGAAAATGGGAATCGGATTTCAAGAAGTTTTTAACCTTAATCAGACTGTTTGAAAGGAATGCAAAATTTAATTAAACTCTGTTTGTGCCGCCTTTTAGGGCAGAGGTGGAAGAGGAAGCAGAGACCGAATCAGAATCAGAAGATGCGATCTACGCTGGAAACACTTTTCTATGCCTATGTCTAATTCTCTTAAAAGTATCAAACCACCAAAAAAAAAAAACCAAAAAAATTCGCGAGTCTATTGAACTTTGTGTTACAACAATGACAACAACAACACCAGTGGGTATATGATATTGGGCAACGCAGAAACACACACACACACACACACAGGCACGCACAAAAAGGCAAACGCAAAAAGTTCATTGAACCCCAAAAAAGCAGAGTTCCACTCTTCTAGCCGTTGTTGTTGTTGTTGTTGTTTTTCGCTTTGCTAGAAAGATCAACGACACGCACAAAAAAAATAGAGAAGTGGTCTACAGCAACAACAATTCAACATAATCATAGTCATAGGCTCGACGCGACGCACGCACAAAAGTCAACGAACCGTTGACGTCGCGTCGCGTCGCGTCGCTGTCGCGGCTGCAAACAACAACACTTTGTATTTGCGAAATGAAATAAAAGTGCGTGAGCCACGCGCCTATGACAACAACAACAGCGCACGCACAAAAATTCGCGAGATCGCAGCAACAACAACAAAAGCGATCGAAAAATGTTGCCAAAAAATTCGCTCACTTGCTCGCTCGCTTGCTTCCTCTTTCTCTCACGCACAAATCAGCAAAATCGTTTTGGCGCTCTCTCAACATTTCGTTTTCAAAGTCAAGTTGAAGAGCACAAAAGCTGACGGCCGTCTCTCTGTCTGCAGCTGCCATGGCAGTGAATGAGAGAGAGCGCCTGTCTGTGTGCTTTTGTTTCGTGATCTTTACACGTACATACATCTGTAGTATATATGCACATACATATGTGTTTTTATTTCGGTTCGCATATTTTTCGCGAATTCTCTTTGCGCTCAGCAGCAAAGCAGCGCTGCCAACGCGACGTCGCGTCGCTGCGTCGTCGCTTACGCAATTCGTATGTTTGGCAAACATATGTGTGGCCCAAGCGACAAATGAGCAGCAACAAATACAGACAAATTGAAAAACACAAACAAAAAAGAAACACGTTGTGTTTTCGGTTTATCAGTAAGGCAACAACAGTAAAGCACAAATGGAAAATGAAATGAAATGAGTTTCACAAACACATGCGTTTGCCTTGCACTTGACGACGTTCATTGCATTGTGTGTGTGTGTGTGTGTGTGTGTGTATGTATGTTTGTACTTCTGTTATCACACTGTTTGTGCATAAGTATGTATACTCTCCCTCCTCTCTCTTCATGCTTTCCCGAATTGAGCTAAAAGCACGTACGCAACTCGCGCTGCATGACATTAGAAAGAAAAAGAAAAGAAACGCAGAGAAGTGAAGTGAAGTAAAAAATACAAGTAAACAAATAAATAATAAAAATGTAAAAAAAAAATGGCAAAACTAGCAACAACAACAAGAACAGCACATGCAACGACTGCAAAACAAAATAACTGCACAAATGCAATTAGAATTTAAGCTCTCTGAATTTCGCACTGAACAAATAACATCGAAATGAAAACATGCAACGGGAACATGTTGCAGGAAGCACAAACAAATTGTACAAACTAAACTAATATTTATAAAGAAAAATTCAGTTAAACAACATAATAAATGTTTGTCGTCTTTCTTTTATTTTATTGATTTTTATATCTAAAAGTTTATGCAAGTAAAAATCATTACCATATGTTATGTTAATACAATTAAATAAAGTGAATTCTAAAATATTCTCTTTGTTTTAAATTGTTTGTGCATATTAATCTTTATATTTGGTTAAGACCAGTTTCCTGACATTTTAATTAATACGCGATTAGTTCTCATTTAGGAACTATAAATTAAGTTTGGATTAATTAAGTAAAATTCCTATTTAGCAACTGCAATAATTTTATGTGTTAAAGTGGTCAATTCAAATTTGAGCTCTGTTCCCGATATGAAAGTGCATTAAAATATTTAATATAATTTCAAAAAAAAAGGCAGAATACAAATTTGATCTGCATGACAATATTTATGATTGCTTCACTTTTCTTCAAATTATTATCAATAGTATCTTTTTAACTTTAATATGAGGTTTTATTGAGTTTTGTTGAGATATGATATTTATATTTTCTATTAATAATGTGTATAGCATTTGTGTTATACCTGCATTTGAAATCTCATTTATTTATAATGTTGTAGACAGTTTAGATAATGCTATCAATAGAGCTTTTATATCGTATTTAATCAGTTACGTCTATTATATTTCAGTTACATACTGACCCATCACATTTAGCTGCTGATCTTTGGTCAAAATCTTAAGCACATATTGATTGCAGCTGTCCAAAATTTATTGGCCAAGATGCGAGTTGCAAGTTGCAAGTTGCACGCTGCAAGTTGCGAGCTGTTGTTGTTGATGTTGTTGTTATTGTTGAGTATAGTTGTACCCACACATAATTTGTCTTGTGTCGAACCTTTTGAACTGTAGATGAAGCGCCGTCATTAATCAATGCCAATAATTCAGCATCGCATTCACATCGATAGAGACGCCAAAGTTGAACCCCTCCCCCGCTCCAATGTTCCCCTCTCACCGTTTAGCTTAAACATAAACTGTAATGAAACACTTCCGCCCTGTGTGTGATCAGGGGTGCAGAGGGGGGAAGGTGGAGGAGGGGCAAGAAAAAACCAGCTGCTGATACAAAGACTAGTTTGCGAATTGCGAATACCGAAAACATATGTTGTTATCTGTATCTGTCAGATACGTAAGTAGGTCACACACACACACACGCACACAAAAGCACCCAGCTAGACACACATACATACATATGTATTTGTTAATTCGCACGCACTCACACGCAACAAGCGAGCTGCGTAAATTGCGTATACGCAATGTGTGTCAAGGACAGATATGTGCGAATTTTTTATGCATTGTTATTGCTGTTAGTGTTAGTGTTGTTGTTTCTCTTTATGATTTTCAATGTTTAATTTTGCCGGCTCGCTGCTAAATTTAAATGACGCCGCGCCAGCTGGCAACAACAACAACAACGACCACAACAACAAAAGGCACCTACTGAACTAATTTGCGCTCATTTGGCGAGCTCGTCCGTGTGTGCGTGTGTGTGTGTGTCTGTGTGCGTAGATAGCATTGAATTTCAACTGAGTAGCGACCCGCTAGAAAAATTTTTCGCAACTATTTTTTTTTCAGTTTTTTTATGTTTTTCTTTATATTCGCACAACTCACGCCCACGGTCAAGCCAAAGGTCAGACACAACCAACTGCAAAATTTCTCTTTTCAGTTTTCAGTTTTCAGTTTTGCAACATGACAGGCCAAATGGTTACAAGAAAAAAATTACTGAAGCTCAAATGCTCTATCACGGTCCCAGACTAAATGAAAACTTTTGGTATTAACTTTTATTTTTGAATATGAAAATAAAATAATTATAAAATCTAAATAAGTTAAAATTAATTAATATTAGGTGTTTTAAAAATCGCTAGCATTACGCAAACTCTAATTAATTGGGAATTTTAATGCTGATATTATGCCATAAAATTAAGGCTAAATAAAAATATCTACATAAAAGTTTACTTAAATAGACTTAACAAAAATATCCACTTGAACTAAGAGAAACTGTCTTGAAAGCACATTAAATTTGCATTTCATGTCATTTGTAAATTCAAGAGCAAAATATAGAGTAAATTAAGTAATTCTATTCTTAAATTAACAATTAAAAGTTTATTTATCCAAATATTTATGCAATTTAAAGATCAGTTAAAGTAAATATTATTGCAAAAAAAATATAATATATTTGTATATTATATTTAGTATATTTACTTGTAAAAGTCTACCTATTATATTTATTAACTTGGTAATTTGTCCTCCATAAAGACGATCAAAGTACAATAGCTGTTTGCTACAACACGCTGCCCGTATCTCCCTTTCTCTCTCTTTCTCGCTTACTCTCGCTCTTCAGCGCTTAACTTTTTGTGTGTCAAATTTCCAATTGGGTCGCACACATACATACACACATACATAGCTAACTTAGCTATTTGCGAATTTCGTTGTTGCCGTTTCATTATTGTTGTTGTTGCTTGAGTGAGCTCGACGATCGCGGAAACGAAACAAAACGCTCTCAGTTGATATGTTGTGTGAGTGTGTAAAACAACGAACGCATTGCGTAATCGACGCTGTTGCTGCTGCGCTTTGGCGACTTGACAACACAAAGCAGCGCTGTCAGCAGAGGGCGCTAGTTAGGTTTAGTTGGTCGCCTAGTTAGCGCCTCTGTGTGTGTGTGTGTGTGTGTGTGTGTGCGTGACTGCCTATGTTCATTTGTGTGTGTGTGTGTGCCTGTATAAAAACAGTTAGAAGTCAAATGGCATTGTCGAATCGACGACGAGCAGCTTTCATGCATGCACTGTACAGTGGCTGTTATCTTAATTTTACCACCACATTTTTAACTGTCTTCTCATGTTTTCAATAATTTTTTATGGTATTCTACTTATTAATTATGCCACTATTATCTAGTAGTTAGATTGTGTTTAGCACTTAATTTTTAAACTCTACAATTACATGTTTTTTCATTTTTCGTTTATTATAATTTTATTTTTATTCAATTTAATTTCATTCTCTCTAATAATGTTTTATTTCATAAAATATAAATATTTTGCGCAAGTTAAAATATAATAATTTAAAATATCTGTGTTAAGTTGAATTTTCAATTGCCGCACATTTAAACATATGTACATATATTCATTTGTTTGTCTGACTTAAATGTAGTGGCTTAACTTAGCTGACGGCCACTGTATGTATATTTGCATGTGTGCGCGTGCGTCTGTGTGGGTGTGCGAGTGTGCGTGAAGCTGAGAGCTTTTGTCAGCTGCGTCATGCGTAAGCGGCTATAAATTTCGCGAGCAGCAAAGAAGCAACAACAACAGCAACAGCAGAACAAGAGTCAAAGCTGCCTGCTGTGTCAGCGTTTGACGCTTGCGTCTGCGACGCAGTCAGCGTCGACGCCGGCGTCGACAGTGACTTTTTGTTTTTGTGTACAGTTGTTCATTTCATGCCTTTATTTTTCGGCGCGTCGTCAAACGCGGAATAGAATTTTTGTTCTGTTCTTTTTTTGGTCTTCTTTTTTTCTGCTTTTTTTTTTTTGCGCAAAATTAGCAACAACAACAACAACAACTTTGCAAACTAAGAGCAGCGAATTGTGTTTTTTTTGCCATTTTATTTTACTTCGTGTCTAGTAGTATTTCTTCTCTTTTTTTCTTGTCCATGGCGACGCACAAAAGCGCGTTAAGTTTAGCCTATTGAGAACAACAACAACTAAAACCACAACAACTAAAACAACAACAACTAAAACAACAACAACAACAATGGACAGTCAACGTATTTGGGTCAAACGCTCAACTGGCACTGCGTGCCGATTGGCAAAAAGAAAAAAATAGAAGCAAACAAAAATTCAATTTTTTTTGGGAATTTTTTTCCCTATGTTTGCTGATTTCATTTATCTTTTTTTTGTTGTTTTTGCTGTGCCGAGTTGTTAGTTGTCTATAGAGGAGCAACAACAACAATAGCACAACAAGCACTACAACAACACGAATGTTTTATTGCACATGGTGTGCGTTGCTTAAATAACGGTTCATCAAAAGCTAGCGAACATCATGGCATAGATACATACACACAGATACGACAGCTACATATGTAGATACTACAATAATACATCCGTGTGTGTAAGTGTGTGTGTGTGTGTAGTACTCGCCTGGTATGCAGATGGTAGCTGGTATATGGCCAACAAGCAGCTATAAAAATACCTTAAAAAAAATAAAAATGTATTTTGCGGTTTTCCAACAATTTCTGTGCGTTTTGTTCGTCTACCTGCCCCGAAATCCGTTGAAAGATACATTTTGTATCTTTCGTTATAAAATCACTTAAGTCGATGTCGAAGGGAAGGACCGAGAAACCAATCCTTAGCATTTAAATAAAAAATGTGGTTAATAAATATAAAAAAATATTACATTCGAAACTTATTTAAGTTACGTTTATTTGGGCTATAATTTATGTACATATTTTATCGAGCCAAATCAAACTGTCATTTTGAGCTGTTATTTACAGAAAGTAAAATGTTTATAAAAACCAATGATTTTTAGAATAATTTCTTTCAGTTACGGTTCCGGAACTTAAAATAAAACTGTGATTTTCGGTTAACGGTTCCGGTGTTACATTTAAAAAAAAAAAAATAGTGTATTGTATACAGAGATATTACGATATATGTAGACCGCTTTCTAGTTTTAAACTTATAGATTCTTTCATTTGAACTATAATCCCGAGCTAATATATTTTCTTTAATTATTCTGCTTATTCTAATGACTGTGTAGTTCGAATCTAGAGAAGCCTACACATAACAAAAATCGAAAACTATAGGAGGATGTATAATGATCTCGTCAAAATTATTTTGGGCTTAATTATGTTGAAAAAATCGTTAAAAAATATTCGGTTACGTTTTGTAAATACCGAAATTATGTTTAGAAACACTTTGTGAAATGTTTATGTTTCCAATCTGAAGATTGCTGAAAATAAGATCGTATAAACACCGTATTAAGTATAACTTATTGGGTACGTATGTACACTTATATTCAGAAAATCGAATGAATACAATTGTACATGTTATGTGATTACTTGATTAATTGATTAATTGACTTAATGTTTGATTGTTAGAGTAGAATTTGCGTTCAAATCCGGGCAGGTTGTGGGAAGGGAGGGAGGGGCAGCAGCAAGTAGCATTCTTCTTCTACTTCTTTATCTTCTTCTTCTTCTTAAATATGTGACAATACGTATGGGATATATATACATATGTATATGTATATGTATATTGTATATTTGTACTTGGAATTTCGTGTATGTGCTTGTGTATGTGCTTGTGTATGTGCTTGTGTATGTGCTTGTGTATGTGCTTGTATAAGAGTTTGTATAAGAGTTTGAGTGCATGTCTGTGTGCGTGTGTGCGTGTGTGTGTGTGTGTGTGGCTCGTCTATGCCTGGACATGTAATTGTAAATATCTTTACCGATATATATCATTATCTATATATATATATATAATGTGTCACGTCTGAACTGAGGGGTATATGAAGCTGGATGCTATATCACTTGTGGAATACATTTAGAATTTGTCTCTAAATTTTGTTTCTCAAAAATATCTCTAAACTTTTTTCTTGCATTTCTTATTTGGATGCTTCCTCTTGAGCTCCATTTTGGAAGTCTGTTTTGATATCTGTTTTGACGCTGATGACAATTTCTTATCGCTGGCTATCAGCCTCTTGTTGCTCTTGCATTTGACGGGCTTCTTCATCCGATCGCTGTTCCCTTTCGCACTCACCTCGGACAGTATGCGTGTGAGCGAGTGCGAGTGCGAGTTTGAGCCTGTGCTCTTCTCCTGCTGTGCCCGTTGCGCCTTCTGCTCGGGCGGCGTCATGGTTCTCGGCTTCTTGGGCGGATGGTGTCTGGGGGATTCGAGATAACAGGGCGACGATTCAGCCAGGTTGTCGAAACGCGGCTGCTGCGATCGGATGTGCGTCTGCAATCGAGTTGGCTTCGTTGGAGGCGCATATGACTCCACGGAATACATGATGGATCCACCTTTTCCAGCCGGCACGGAGCTAAGCTTCCAGCGTCCGGCACGTTCCATTTGGAAGGCGCGATAGACTAGATGCCTAGGCACTGGAATGGGTAGAGCAGCATGCATCTCCTGCAACGACGAGCAACGGGGGAATGGTGGAAATTGAAACAACTGATGGACATCAATTCGATGCATCGATGTATTGACTTTCTACAATCGATATATATAGATATACATATATGTATGCCTATAAATTGTGCAGATGACATCACTATATCATATATGAGTATTTATACATATAAATATATTACTTGGAATAAAAATCAATCGATCTATTGAAATATAATTAGTTTTTGGAAGAGTTAAAATTGAATACTGCAAGTTTAAGCGATTTTAAATAGCTACATATACAATATTTTACAATTATAATTGTTATTTTTAATTGAAATGGTGTAGTTGGAAACGATTTAATAGTGAGAGAGTGGAACAATAAATAATAAAAAGGAGTCTTAGATATTGAAAGTATGAATTCATATGGAGTTTAGTTGATGAAATAGGAATTCGAAAGAGCACAATTTGCAACGTGTGAAAATGAATGAAAATAAAGTTTAACTAATTATCAAATTGAAACAGTGGAATTTGAAGCTCCTTAAAAATGGTCAATTGAAGTAAACCGATTTGGAAATAGTTTCATTTGAAATTTTTCAAATTTGATTTTGAAACCTATGGAAATTGGCGCCGATTGAGGGCGATATTTGTGGCAGTGTTTAAAAATAATCTGAGGGATCCTCGAACCTTACCGAATTGTATAGCTGCCTTTGGTCCTTGCTAAGCTGTGTCCAGGACACCGGCGCTCTCTCCATGGCCTCATCAATGCTGCAATTGTGCATTATGCAGAATTCGCGCACATAGTTGTAAAACTGAATGGGCGTGGCATTCTTGGGCCTGAATTGACCCATTGCAGTTATAAGACCGATGCGTTTCTCCTGCGGAGATAGAGAACCCGACTTGGATTGCTTCTGCTTCTGACTCTGACTCTGCTTCTCATTCTGCTTCTCATTCTGAATCTGAATCTGAATCTGTGTCTGGTCCGTGCCATTAACAGGAGTCGGTTGCTTCCGTATTTCCGGCATTTAATACGTTTTTATTTTTATATTTTTATTTATTTACTTGCTTTTTCAATTTTTTTTTAAATATTTTTTATATACATTTATTTACAACTATCACTTGATACGATTTATACAATAAGCTTGGCCGAATATTCGAAATAAAATTGTAGAATAGAAAAGTAAAACGTGTGCTTTAGTCGAGCACTTTTTATAAAATGAACTCGGAATAACATTCTCATCCGCTCACAAGCTCATCATCAATGCCTACTTTGATTTAAAGAAATACAATTCTAGACTTTCATTCATTTTTTATAATCAACTTGTATTTGGAAGCTATATCATGTTGGGCAGACATTTTATATATAGTCGATGATTAATTGAAGTGACGAGACGAATAGGAAAGCATAAAACAACTTGTAGTTATTACTATTTATTTGATTATAATTCAATATATATTCGGAACGAAAGATAGCATTAATTTCACTATTTTCTTATATTGTGCCATTACTTGAAACTGATTGCTGAATCATTAAAACATAAATCAATCATATTTCATAATCTTAAATCTTTTAGAAATTTTTAACTTTAAAGATAAGTAATAATCAATCAAATAGATTTGACTAGTATTTTGAAACAAACTTTAAATATCGTATTGAATAATTTTCAATGTTTTAGAGATTGAGGCCTCGATATAAATTGATAATTACAGAAATAGAACAAATATAAAAATGCTAAACTTTAGACAAGTGTTGGTAAGTTTATGTTGAAACACAAGGACGAGTAGAAAAGAAAGAGCATGACAGACAGGCAGAGAGAGAAAAAGAAAGAGAGAGAGAGAGAGAGGGAGAGGGACAGTTTCGAAATTGCCTCTTATCTTCATCTAATAGTTGCTTTGCATTCAGCTATCACTTGGGGGTGAATTATCGATGCGATCCACATTCAGACAGACAGACAGCAAGACAGATAGACTGATGGACAGACAGACAGACAGACAGACAGTGTGACAGATACAGGCAGATAGATAAATAGATAGTCTATGGCCAGTCTATATATTCTCCCCCCCATTCCTCGTGGGTTGTCGTGTGCTTTCGTCTCGTGTCGTGTCGCTTGAAAGACGAAGCAATCGACAGATTCAAATGCACACACGCTTGAGAGCGTTGTTAACCTTGAACAGTCGAGCGAACGATGTCGATTTACCCGACTTTCTGTGATCACCCCCTTCACCCAATCCTCCCCCCAACCCACAGCCCTCTCTCAAGCCATCTATATGCATGAGAATAGAACTGAAAGCTTCTAACAAGTTTTGCGCGTGCGCAACGCGAATGCAGGCGAGCAAAGGTAAAATAATAAAAAACATAAAACATAAAAAATATAATAATAATAAAGAAAAGCAAAGCTGGCGAGCAGACAACAAATGAAATATGGAGAGAAACAACAACAAACAAAAAAAATATCGAAAACAGCAACTTCAATAATCATAACAAAAAAAGAAACTAGAAAAAAATCAAATAATAAAGAAGCAAAACCGCAACAGGGTGGCTTGTTGTATGGATTGAATGGAAGTTGAGAGATTGATGGGGAGAAGACGCGGAAAGAGCATGAGCTGTAAGAAGAGGAAGCAGTGAAGGGGAAGAAGGAGGTAGAGGAAGTAACAGAGAAGCAGGAATGAAGGCGGTTTAATGTTGAAGCTGAATTTAATTTGCTTGCGCAACATGCAAACACTACACACACACAAACACTACACACACACATACACACCAATACAAATACAACGAGGCGCTCACTTTTTTTAGAGTTCCGTCATCGAACCGAAACGATGCAAGATTCAATGTCAAAGTCAAGCAAATTTTTAAGATATTTTTCATCTCTGATTTTATTATGTTGTTGGCCAAAGCAGAAGAAAAGCAGGTGCGAAATTCAGTTGATTGCTTGTTGTTCTTAACATAAACATTAACAATTACATCATATACATTAACCATTAGTTAAATCACGCGCTAAATAGTTAACTTTTAAACTTTTATGTTAATCAAGAGACATAGTCTAGTATCAAAATTAATACATATTGATCTGATTGCGGTTTTTTGGGTTTCCCAAAGCATCTTGCCAACATTTTTTTTTTAATTTGTTTTATCTTTACAGTCTTAAACTTATTAGAATCGACATGTCAGCTATAGCACTTGTATGCAATATACAATTAATCATCAATTAGTTACTTTGATCATCTATTTGTATTAAAAAAATATGTAGTTAATAGATGTTAGTCGAATTTTCTTTTGTTTTGTATAAATATAGATTCAAGTTTTACAATATGATCGATATTTATATCAAATTAATCCGACTTATGGCCTTAATAAGATAAATATCGATAGGAACTAAAATATTAGAATTACAAAACATTGCATTTACCAGTTTGAAATAAAATGTGAAGAACAAGTACATATTTGAAATCTAATTGAATACAATAAAATAAATATAACAATTAGTAAATATATAATGCAAATTTCGGAAAAGTTGTTAGGTAAATAAATCATTGAATTAGTAAAGCAGTTAGTAGGTTGTGAGTTATATAGACGCCATATTAAATTCCAGGTAGACTTCATTATAAACGTCTATTTTTATTCGCTTTGTCGTTGCAACATTTTGCTCAGTTTTTCTGTTTCTTTTCGGTTGTTGTTGTGTGTTTGTTTTGTTGTTAATCGTTCTGTCTGTCACACTGTTTGTTATTTTATTACTTTTCTTATGATGCATAAATAGTTGTTGTTCTTCTTGTTGTTGTAATACTTATGGCAGTCACGTGAAGAAACTAAAATGGCAGCCGCAGCCATTTCTCTTCCTCCTGCCTCTGTTGCCCTCTGCCCTCTGCTCTCTCCCCTCTGCCTCACGCTCTTGTTGCCCACTCCCTTTTGGTCTAGGCAGCCGCTTTGAGTTGTTTACTTTTACACCTTTTAGCCTATCGCTCTGTTGTTTTGCCTAGGCTCGATTCCAAGCTGCACACAAGCACGCAAACACACTCACACACACTCACACACTCGCACACACACACGCACACATGCATATGCCCTTCTCGCTCCCACATGTGTGTGCGTGTGAGTGTGTGAACAACCCTTACCCGCCGTTGCACACAACTCGCTTCACTTCTGCCTTTGCCTCTTTACCTCTCCCGCTGTCTCTTGTTCTCCCTCTCGCTCACACTTTGAGCATTTAATGCGTTCGATGCCAAGAAGAGGCTCGCTCTCACTCGCTTCCACTCTCTTCGGCAGTGCTTACTTGCTCTCTCTCTCTCTCGCCTCTATCCGTCTCTGTCTCTGTCTCCTACTGTCACTTTTTCACTCAGTGTGTCCAGTCGGCTTTGGCTGCTTGACTTGAAACTGAGCTACCCTACACACACACACTCACACACACACACACACACTCACACACTCGCACTCACACTCACACACATACATGTGCACGCATATATGCATAACACACGCCTCTTCTCTGGTTTCTAGGCTCCGAATTGCCGCCTTTCTTTCCGCTTCCCTCCGCGTCGCCTCTTCTCTCCACAAGCAACTCAGATATTTCGACTATTTCTACACACACACACACACCTGAATATATATAAATTGTTGTTGGGGTTGGACATTTGTTAGGGCGGTTTGCCGATTGTAGGCGTGTTGTCATTGGCATTGTTGTTGCTAGTTGCGTTGCGGCAATAATGCAACGGCCATTGAAGTTGTGCCAGTGTGTGTTCATACATACATATTATATATCAAATGCACAGACGTGTGCAACACAATAAGAACACCTTTGACCATAAATAAGCAAAATGTTCGATGTGTTGCAGATTCGCATTTATGCTAAAAATCGGATCTTTCCTCCAATCAGTTAGGCAAATAAATGACAAAAATGTTTATAAATTCAACAACATGAGATCTGAAGAAACAACACATAATAATTGAAAAATTCACTTCAGTCTAACTAATGTTTTATCTAAATTGTATCCCTCTAGCTTTATATTCAGACTGTCTCTTTTGTTTTCGCAGACGAATCCAACAATATAAACAGTTTTATTAAATATTGAACACGTTGGAATATAAATACTAATGATTTTTAAATGCTTATTTTAGAAACTGTACAAATTATGCAAATTATGAGAAAAGTATAATTTGAGTAAAGTTATTGAGCAAATAAAGTTGTTCTTAATATTTGGCTCATGTCTGTAGCTGTGTCTGCACTTCTGTTCATACATATTATACTAAATATATATACATATATATAGTATATATATGTGTAGTGCATTTTTCAGGGCAAATCGTTGAAGCGTTGAATGCGACAGCTTCGTTTTATGTTTCGGGTATCGCGTGTGTCTCTCTCTCTGTGTGTGTGTGCGTGTGTGTGTCTGAAAACATTTTCACATTACCCGCACCTCCACACACACACACATACACGCGCGCACACACCTTTGACCCCTCTGTCCGCATGCCACATGCCGCATGCCACACCATTTCATTCACCTGCTTTACTTCACATTTTACACTATTTGCATTTGCGCAAAAAAGTGCAAAAGTTGACATATATACACACGCAATTTCATATATGCACAACATATATAAACAAATATATATTTATGTTTTTCTCCCTCTCTCTCTGTCTCTATCTCTGTCTCTCCTTGTAATGGCCGCCATTTTGCTGGCCTGCACTTAATGAAATTCTTTTTTACACATTATTTTCAATTTCACATAACACATTTTCATGTTTCGCCCTCCCACTCGCACTAACTAATACGTTTACTCCTTCTGTCTCTCTTTGCAGGTGAGTTGTCAACGCGTTGCTGAATTTATTTATTAATGGATTTCCCATATCGGCACCAACCATGCGAACTGTCCCCGCCGTCTCCGTCATCGTCCTTTTTGACGGCATTTGAACATTTGTGAGTGCATTAAGGAAAAATAATAAATATACAAAAAAGAAAAAAAAAGAAAGTGAAATGAAACAAAATGCATATAAAAATATTTTCCTTGTTGACTGAAAATGGAAATTCAATTCAATGCGCTTCAATTTCAATTAATAATCATTATTAATTACATTACATTGATTTCATCTGTACAATTATTTGGATTTTCACTCTGAATATCATTAATACCATTATATTTATTTTATACTTATAATGTGATCTATTGAAAATATTGATGTAAAAACATCGAAGAATCATTAACTCGATTTACACTAGAGCAATTTAAGCACGATAAATTGATTGAAGATACATCAAGTTAACCAAATCAATTTTCACAAAAACACTACAATAATTTCATACTTTCAATAATCGAAATAACTCAAATATTTCTAAAAACATTAGATAAACGGTTGAGTATTTTGAAAGCTTAACTAGAAGATAATTATAAACATTCTAAATATATGGGAAAGAGTATAAAAACTTTGAAGAAGACTAACATTTTGAAGCATTTGATCTCGGTGATTTAATTCATTTGATTGGAGAGTAAAAGAAAAACCAAGTTTAATTGTTAACTTTCGGTTTTACAGTGATCATTTTACAAAGTGTTGGTCACACTTAAGTATGAACTATTCCCTTTTCTTTTTCAATTTGATGCTGTTTTTCGGAAGTAACTTTTCCAATTAACTCCACTTTTAAAAACGACATTTAAATTGTCATTTTGACTGTGTTGTTGCCAGAGAAGAGAGGAGAAGAGAAGTAGAGAAGAAGAAGAAAGAACTAGTAGATGAAAGAACGAAGAAGAAGATAAAGAGGCAGGACAACAACAGCTTTTGGAGTTTGGAGAATCCATGCATTTGATTATAGATTTAAATCCAATTTAGGAAATGGTTAAGACTCTTGAGTGGTTAACAGGGTAATGATAGAGCGGAAGAACGAGCGAATTATGAGAACTGCACCCAGTCACGACACTTGCCACAGATATGCACATAGACATATACACATTTGCGATATGTTGCATATAGCATTCTGGGGCATCTGCGGCATCTGAGGCGACAGCTGCGTGTGCCGACTTGTAATTAGATTGTTGACCTGACATCGGCCTCTCCAGACGGGGCAATGGGTTTCGGGCTTCGGGTTTCGGGTTTCGGGTATTGCGAATGTGGCATGGCAACTCTTGAGCTGCGTGCCACTCTGGGAAAGTTGCAGTCTCATGCTTGCCTCATGTTGCTGCCAGTGTTGTGCTTTGTGTGGGGAGTCCTAAAGTTTGCGTACGCAGAATGATGACAAAAATCAACAAACAAATTGCAACAAATACACACACACACACACACACACACAACCACACGTTGCAAGGCCCCAAACTTGCTGCGTTGCACGTTGCAGGCGGCCAAAATAAACAGCAACAAAGTAAAGCGGCAACTAAATAAGTCGCTGACTTCTTCTAAATATTGACAGCATTTCGTTCCATTTCGTTTATTTATTTTTCTGCCACCAAAAACCAAAACAAAAAAAAAAAAGAGAAAAAAGAAAAGGGAGCAACTATTTTGTTTATTATTTATTTATTTTTCATGGCATTTTTAGTCGATATTTGAAGCTGCACAAAGGGCTTATGAAGTTTGTCAAACAAATGAAGAAGATCCCATCAGGTGTATTTAAAAATGATCTATCAGCATATTCGTCTGTCTGTTTATCTGCTTGAGACTATAAGCGTTAAATATACTTAATTTTTTGTAAGTAGATTTCTCTTAATCCTTGTATTCTAAATAAATCTCCAGCAAAGTGAAGAAACTGATTATTGTGAGGATTTTAGAGCTGAATTTCGGCACTCATTATAAATGCGCTGTCTTCGATGTCTACTAAAATTGTCATAAAGATTGTTTAGTGCACTAGCAAGTTGTTGAAAGTTAAATATATCAATAGCAAGTAATAAGTACAGGGTCTCAACCTGTCGGTTTCTCTCGACTGTGGACATTTCTGTTAGATTTTCTATTTTCTTTTATTTCTTTGCTTTAATTCGATTCACGCAAAATGCTGAGACAAAAGACGTGATAGCAAAGGATGTACCAAAAGAGAGGGAGAGAGAGAGGTGCAGGGGAGAGAAAAAGACAGACAGTGAGTTGGAGAGAACGAGAAATAGAGAGAGAGCGCTGCTTAAAGCGTGGCAAGTGTTGCGCCGCCTTTGGCATGCTGTGGCATGACGGAATTGCAACCCACAACCGCAACAACATGTTGCTCTGTGCAACACAGAGTGCCACCCAGCGGCGGCATCGTTGTTGTTGCTGTTGTTGTTGTTGCTGTTGTTGTCGCTGTCGCGCAGGCGCGCACCTACACTTTTGCCCTGAATGCTACTTGGCTGCCTCCTACTGACTCCATCTCCATCTCTATCTCCTCCAACTTGCAACGCGCAGCGCGCAACTCTGACTCCAACAACGACTCCAACTCCGACTCCAACTCCAACTCCGACGCTGTGGCAGAGTCGACTAGCTGAGATTAACATCACTATGTCATAAAGTTTGCCAGTCAGCTCTGATCCCATAAAGTTTTGTGCGTTGCGTTGCATTGCGCTCAACTTGCCGCAGCGTTGAGTCCATGCAACAGACTCATCCCACTTGCCACATGTTCTTTAGTACATCAATTTTAAATTTGAAAACGTCCACAAAACACTGCGTAGTCAATTACTTATCGATAGATTTCTAATTGCGAACTGTAATTGATAATTATTAATTGATATTATTAAAATCACAGATTCATTTGTTGCGATCGTTTATCTAATTTAAACTGCGATAAATAATCTCCATTGAAATATTGATTTTTCATTAATATGGATCACATTTATCTAGTTGATATAATTTATTTGAATATTTAAATGTATTCAATTGACACAATGAAATAAAATGAAATGTGTAATATAACTTTGATTGAATGAATCTTAAATGAAATCATTAGCAATTTGTTTGATTGGTTGCATGCAAAATCATTTATTTATGGATTTTTAGCATAAATGCATTTTGTTGCTTGGCTCACCGAGCTCTTTCCGTTGTTTACTAGATTAATAACAATACAAAATATTCAGCTCTCAAAAGATTATTTCGCTCATTTATGAAATGAATTGGCTATAAATTCGTGATGTTAATCAAGTCGATACATCGACTTATGTGGAATCTTTGTATTTATAAATATTCACATTTGTTGTGCAAGAAATCCGATTAAGTGATGAGTTTTCGTGACTATATCATATAAAAGTATGCATATATATATTTGTGCATATATATAAAGATAAAAAATTATAATCAATTTGAAAATCTATTATTCTACAACAGTTCTATAAACGAGGACTGTGAAAGTTAAATTTGAATTTGGATTAGAGTATGAATTATTCGATTTGAATGTGTTGATAATTGTTTGGTTCTTGTTGCTGCCGCAGTCGTTGAAGTTGCTGTTGTTATTATTGTTGTTGTTGCAGTTGCTGCAGTTGCTGCTGCTATCGTTGCACTTTAGGCTGCTGCACGCAGAGCACGCATTTTCAGCGTGAAATGCAATTTCTGCAGCAGAGGAATTTCAATTGTGTTGTGTTGGTGTGTGCCACAAGTATCCAAGGCAGCCGTGGCAGCTGAGGCAGCCAAGACTCCCAACTGATCCAACAGCTAACTGCAGCTCCAGCCTTTAGCAGCTTTGGCAGAGAATGGATCTATGGTCGTATGTGTATTGTAATTTTGCTTTTTGTTGCCGTTGTTGTTGTTCTTGTTGTTGTTGTTGTGTTTATTGCAGCTGGAAAAACTCCCGCAACAAGACAGAGTCGAAGACAGAGCTAAAGTCGAAGTCAGAGTTGCTGTTGCTGTTGCCGTTGCAGTTGCAGCGAAGTCGTCAGTTCGTCAGTTTGTCAGTTTGTCAGTCAGTCAACGCACGACGCTCACGCAAATCACGCAATTCGAATTGTCTTCTTCCTCATCTTCATCTCTGCCATCTTCATCCTCATCCTCATCCTTTTGCTCTTCCTCTTTCACGTTCAGCTTTTAACTTGGCCTCTTCTCTTGCCAATTTCATTTGCCGCCGCATTCCTTTGGGGAGCTGCTGCTGCTGCTGCTGCTGCTGTTGCTGCCACATCTTTCGAGCCGCGTCTTCAGTTGCATCTTTTGGCTTCAACATCAACTTCAGCTCCGGCTTCTACTTTTCTTTTTTAATGTTAGTTGAACTTGGAGGCCACTGCAAATTGCACTCTCCACAATTTTAAGACGTCAACAAAAAAGAAGTAAAATAAAAATACAAAAAAAATTGAACTATTGTTGTTGTTGTGTTGTTGGTTTTCTTAGCGATTTTGCATTGCAACTGTTAAATATAATATTTTATTACTTGGACCAAGCAAAGCTTTATAAATGAGTTTTTAAACTATGAGAAAACCAAATCTCCCCAAATATTCAAAACACAATTAAATGTATTGAGAATGTTTTATTATAATTGCTTTATAGCTTTAGATGAAATATTTAGAAGCACATTAATTCATTCATTCATGTAAAATAACAAAAAATGCAATAGAACAATATAGAAAAAGCTCACTAAAGCTTCAAGTTTAAGACAGAATGCTACTTAATTCACAAATGCATTAAGATTAATCCTTGCTGCACAGCTTTATGCAGCTTTTGTCGTGCTCAATGTTAAACTTGTGAATATGGAATAGGTTTTAATACTTAGTGAGTGAACTTAACATTTTCTCGCTTGCCGAATTAAAATATATCGTTAACATATGTTTAGTGTCCTCTCTCTCTGTCTCTCCCTGTCTCTTTCTTGCAGAGATGTTGTCTAGTTTTAAGTTTGTTGTTTATACATACGTATATTAATTTAATTAGAGTTTGTTTTTCTTTCTACGAGTCGCAATTAAAGTAATTGCAATAATTATGGTCACAAAGTCAGCGTTCATAATTATTTTCGACATTTTATTGGCATGCGGCATGGGGCATGCAAATAATTAGCACTGGTGGAATAACAACAACAACAACAACAAATTAAAAGGAGGGAAACAAATTTACATAAACGTGTTGCATCTACACAATATGCAGCTGGAACGTGCCACAAGAGGCACGCGCTTTACTCGCACAAAAGCAAAAATAATAAGAGAAAAAAAGAAAAGGAAAGAAAAGAAAGGAAGTGGAATTAAAAAACATATATATTAAAATTGGTTGCAAGCTGTAGAAGCTGCCTCTTCATTGATTCGCGCGTCCCGTTGCCAAATTAACATGTTGTTCGGCTTTCGGGTTCTCTGCCTCGTTCCTTATCTTTATCGACATTTGTTTTCTCTCGAGTCCGTTTCCAACTCGGCCTCAACTTGCTCCCCTTCGCACTCCCCTGTGCCTCCCCTCACTCGCAAAATTAAATAAAAGGCAGCACAACAAGCCTGGCAACAAAAAAGTGCCAACTGCTGTTTGTCCGTCCGTCCTTCCGTCCGTCCGTCCGTCCGTCCGTTCGTCTGCCAGTTTGTCTGTCTCTTAGTCTGTTGTTGGCTTCTCTTTTTGCTGGTGGTCCTGCCACTCGCCCTTTTGTTCTCGGCCAACTCCTTTTTGACCACAATCAATGCTCAGTTGTTGCTGCCTCTGCCTCTGCCAGCTGCCCATTGTCTGCTGCATGTGGCATGGACATGACATGTTGCTGCTTGCCGCTTGCTGCTTGCTGCTTACAACTTTGTGTGTGTTGTGTGTGGTCAGTTTGGTTGCCTCGCCAAGTTGATTACTTAATTCTATTGATGACGTTTTGACTGATTGCCTTATGAGCTTTCACTTTTTTGTGCCCAATGCCAGTTAATAACTGAGCCCGCTTTCATGTTGCTGCCGTTGCCATTCCTGCCGCTAGTTGCTGCTGCTGTTGCTGCTGCTGCTGCTGCTGTCGTTCATTGTTATGAATTATTCATGCAACAAGCAAGAAGGCGCAAGCGGCTTTTTTTGTTGCGACTTTGCACTGGGACTTCATCAACCTCAACCTCAACTTCAACATCAACATCAACATCCACATCAATTTCATCTTGCAGCAAACGAAACGTTTTAATTTCCCACTAAACTCATTGCCCCTTGGTCCACACTGTGCTACAAAACAATCAATTAAACACAAAAGTTACGGTTAATTGAAATTATATCAAATTTCATTGGTTTGGAAACAGAAACAAAATTTGGATTAATGATAATGCAAATAACAATAATAATATTAACAATTGTCATGTCAATTTGCAGAAATATTAGTAAAGTTATTACCTTTATAATGAAACTGATAAAAATAATGTCTGGAACATTAAAATGATGATGCAATTTTTTAAGGATAATAAAAAGAAAAATAGTAATTAATAAAATTTTAAAGATAACGATTGTTAAGTTACAACTTTATTATGATATTGAAACCAATATTAACAGTAATTGAAGTTAATATGATGAGGATATCAATAAAAATTGATGATAATGAAAATGATAATAGTAATACAAATAAAAAAACTTTGATTAAAACATTAGATTCATAATCACTTAAAAAATAATAGTAATTCGAATAATAATGGCATTCCACACAAATAATATTGAAAGTACTAATGATAATTATAATATAATTTGCAATGATATTTTTAATATAATAATAATAACAATCAAAACTTCACAACTAGTGGTAATTCTAATGGAAATTATAAAGTCAATGAAGCATACAAACTGGCATTTGAATTATTTTCATGTGCTTTTTAAGTTTGTATTTCTCAATTGATTTATTTCTTTCATAATTCCCTGACTTTGTTGGACAGTGTGGCATCGTTGCGTTTAATGCGAACCGCTAGATGACTTTATTAAGAGCCTGGCCAAATGGCGACAGTATGTTGTCCAATCAAAATGGCCCGCACAACATGATTTAGTGGCGAATTCCTTCACACCTGCCATGTCTGTCATGTCAATAATGCCACCAATAGTGTGGACTGCAGACTGTAGACGACAGACTGTAGGCCTGGTCAACTGTTTCAGCTCAGCTCAGCACAGCTCAACTTGGCCAAACTGATAATGATGTGACAAAACAGCAGTTGGCTTTAGGCCGCCTTTTGCTTTGGCTTTTAAGCCTGCGGCGATTGCAGGTCTCCGCCTGCGGAACAGAGAGGTAAGCGGAGACACACATAGAAGAGAGAGAGAGAGAGTGTGTGTGTGAGAGAGAGAGAGAGAGAGAGAGAGAGAGAAAGAGAGTGGCGGAGAGAGAGGGATAGAGGGAGGCCAATAAGGTGGCTAAGACCGGGGCAAGCTTCAAGACACGTCGTCGCTGTTATTAACGTGATTTTGTCGTTGTTGTTGTGGCTGTTGTTGTGGCTGTTGTTGTGACTGTTGGCACATTATGCGTTATTACGCGTGCGCAACAACTGCGAGGGAAAAGACAGAAGAGACAGGGAGGCATGTTGCACGAAAGGAAGGAAACGTGGAGTCTGTGGAGACTGGAAGACTGGAATTGTCTGTGATATCTTTTGGCGTTACACCAACGTTAAGCTAAAGTGACACTTTGACAGCGATGCGTGATAAACGACAAAAGCAACAAATCCAATGTGGTTGCTGTTGCTGTTGCTGTTGCTATTGATGTTGCTGCTGTCGGTTGTCAATGGGCTGACCAGCTAAAGCTAAAGCTAAAGCTAAAGCTAAAGCTAAAGATATTTGCTGTACATGGCCAACTCGGCATTCGTCTAACGGTTGCCGCAATTTGTAATTCCTTTAGCAAAATGCCTTTCGACCAACTGATATGCTAATTTGGTTAAATATTCGCACAAGAATCTTTAGCTGGTCTTGGCATTTAAGCCACATTATCGACTCGATCAATGTAAATGCTTTGTACTTTTGGAAATGATATTGAAAATAGAACATTCAAATATTCTGCAAGTGGAAATTGTAATTATTCATTAAAAAAATATAATTTTCAATGGATGTTATAATTTTTGGATGCTTATTAAATTGGCTGAGAATCGGTGGAATGTTATATCAGTCAGTAAACATACATATAGTTATTTTTTATTAAAATATAGGAAATTTCGTTTCGTTTCTCTTTTATGCATCATTCGTAAACGTTTGTCTAATTTAACAGGCAGTTATTGAAGATCATCGATAGAAATTTCTTTAATGAAAATCTTTATTACGATCTAAAAAGGAGGTTTTCGTATTCTAAAATAAAAACACCAGTCTTCCTGATAAGATTTGATACCCATTTTGTTAGGAATAGCGCAAAAACGACTGAAGATAATAATTATAATATGATAATAATAATTTCATAAAAATACAATTTTTGAATTTTATAACTTGGTAAGATCATGTTAGAATTGGTTTAAAATTTTTACTGAAAACAATCGATGTAGCCTAATATAAATTCTTCATGTGGATCAAGTATAGATCGTTTGGGTCGATCGGAAATAGGAAAGGAATAACTGTAGAAACGAATGGAACACGCATCGCATTTTGATTACAAGCGATCTCTAAAGGCGATCAATGCCTCAAATCAATTCAATCACCAGCTGTGCTCAGTTGTTCTGTGATCCACTTTTTCGAATCGCAATCTTGACAGACAGATCTTGACATTCGCTAAAGAGCGAGAGAGTGCGAGCAAGAGAGTGAACGAAAGAGAGAGGAGGATGCTTTACTTAAACTGATTGATGAATGTTACTTATAGTTTATCGATTCATGAGTTTTGGGAAATTGTAGCTCAAGGTGTAGACGAAATTGCGAAAAAAAGTAAATCAAAGCATTTGAGGCAATTGACAACTCTACAACAACGACAACGACAACGACAACAACGCTTTCCGCTCACGATAAGCAACAGCAATGAGCAACAATTGTTGTGTGTCTGTGTGTGTGTGTGTTCTTGTGTGTTGTTTGTTGTGTGTTCTTTGCTGTGTGTGTGTGTGCGATACGCGTGTGTGGGCGCAATTTTCCATTGAATTATAATTTTCCCTTTTCCTCCTATTTTATTTTGAATTTTTTATTATTATTTGCAATTGTTGTTGTGGCTGTTGTTGCTGTGGTTGTTGTTGTGGCTGTTGTTGCTGTTGCACAGGCATTTGGCTTGTCATAATTTTCATTACATGTAGCTGTGTCTCTTTGTGTGTGTGTTGTTGTTGTTGCTGTTTGTGTTTGTGTTTGTATTTGTGTTGTTTGTTTCTGATTTGCCATGTTGTTCAGTCTGAACCTACGTCTTGATAAAGATCTCTCTCGTTCTCTCTCGCTCTTGTTCTCGCTTGCTCTGTTCTGCTCGCTCTTGTCTCGAGTGCGGGCTGCCAGCAACAACAGCAACAACAGCAACATGGGCAACATTGCAACAATCTGATAAGAATGTTGTTGTGTCTTGTGGCAAATGCAACAGACAACAGACAACAGACTTGACTTGCAGACTTGCAACAAAAATATAAAGAAACCACCACCAACAACAACAACATCAATAACAACAACAAGAACAGAAACAGACACAAAATTAAAAAGATGTAGACAAATTTTTAGAAGCCAAAGTCGAAGTTAAAGTGCGTTTTGCCTGTCAAAACAAACAAAACGAGACAAGACGGGACGGAACGGAACGAAACGAAACGGGCAACAATTGTGGCAACTTTGGTTGTGCCACCCACGCGGCATGCCCCGCATGCTCGTATTGACGAATTGTGGCAGTCGACGCAGTGGCGCAAATCGGGAACGCCAATGACATTATAATATGTCAATTTTTATGCCGCTTGGCAGGCGCGTGTTACAAAATGTCAAAAAAATACAAAATAAAAAAAAACATCAACTGACAAGAGCAACAATAACAGCGTGCAACATTCAGGCAACAACTCTATTGTGCGCCCACGCATTGTTGTGGCAAACAAACATTTGCAGTGCTTGCTGATGTTGCCCCCAAAGCGAACAACATGCAACATTTAACATATTTTTATGCGATCTTAGTAACGTTATGTCATGTTTGTGTGACAGAAGGAAGCGGCAACGTGTGGCAGGCGGGGCAGGGAGATGGGGCAGGATTTAGGTGGATGTGGACGGAGAATTGAGTGGATGAAAACAAAACACGACTAATCTTCATATACTCCCTATCTCTCATTCTCTGTTAACTCTAGTGATCTTTAATAGGATTTCATTGATCTTCACTGATCTTTTTCTGCAAGTATTTGAAATAAGAATGAATGTTTTACTTATCATAATCATATCAAATAGTAAGAAAGACAGAAGTCTTTAAATCCGCACGTTCTCCAAGAAGAATATATTATTTCAGCAAGTCGATAAATTCAACGAAAGTCTCTCTCGTCTTTGATCTTCTTTGATCTGATCTTGCATATATATATATATTTTGTATGATATCATTCTTCTTAACGTTAACGATGCTAGAAGATTAGATTATATCAAACTTTAAAATCTAGTTACAATATCATACTGATTATACGATAATTTCTGCTAATATTTAAATTTACATTTGACCCAACATTTCATACTATTCGCTATCTATTCTTAAATGACTTACTAATATTCGATCACACTAGAGTGAATTTCGATTACACTGCAAAACATTTTGAATTCCCATTACTCAATAACTAGTCTTGTCCCAACTTGATCAACACTCGATGATCGCAAGTTCAGAAGCATATAATGACATTCCAGTTCCACTTAGCATTAAACAAAATAAGACCCTATAAAATATAAAAAAGATATCAAACTCTTGACTGTCGCTCCACATGAACTGTTCCAACTGTCAGCCGGTTGATCAGTTATCGAGTTAGCCTGACTTAGTTTTATATGAAGCATAATTACAATGATCTCTAACCGACTTTTAATTGAATTAAAATGCGAAGTAACAAACGCTGCATAATAATAAATTGCCGTCGATTGACGATCGTTAGCCAAGAGCCGAGAGCCAAGAGCTAAAAGCTAAAAGCGAAAGTTGCGTTCGCCAAATTGGCCAAGTCTAAGATCGTTTGCGATCGCCGATCTCTTCAGTTTACCGGTAGTCGTCCTGTTCCCGTTGTTGCTGTAAATTAAGATCGTGCGATTAGCGCTGACAGACCGATCACAGCTGAGAAAAAGACCAAGACAGAGACCGAGACAGAGACAGAAACACATACACAAAGAGAGAGAGAGAGAGAGAGAGAGAAAGAGAGAGAGGGCGAAAGAGAAGCAAACTCTCTGAGCTTTCTACATTTTTAATGAGCATTTCAGCTGCAACATCGATCGTGGCCCGGCGGCATTCAAGGCGCCATCATCATGGATTCAAACGGAACGGATCGCTTAAGATCGGCTTTGGGTTCGTATCGGGGTGTGGGTGTGGGTGTGGGTGGGCGAGATCACTCTCCAGCGGAGTCCTCTTATCACAAATTATGGGAACGTTGTCTTACGCCTCGGGAAGAATCTCCCTCTCACTCCATATCTCCCTTTCATGCCTCATCTTTTTTTACATATATTTTCTTTACTCTCGATCGTTGTTTCGTTACCTCCATAGTTCATTTAGATAAATGCCCTTAACATAGTATGTATTTATGCTCTATAGATCGCAATTTCCCAATTGATCTGCCCTTTAAATTAAACTCCATTCTAAAACTTTTTGTAGTCAAGTAGGTTTATAAGCTACGTATTTAAATGAAACAGTTTAACTCAATAGATTCCCAATTGATCTTTCCTTAAGAAAATAGGGTTTCTACAGGTTTTTAGTTTAGTAAGTTACTTACATAATAACTTTCTTATTTATTTAAGCATTTAACGCACATTGACTGCAAGGATACGAGATTTAAGCATTTTTTAAAACTCCTCATACTCAGAAGAAAAACTCATATGAATTTATAAACAAATGTATTGGAAAATGTCATAATTAGTATTTGAAATCTTATCTCTTGGTAGTAATTAAATTTGTGTTGAAGAAAGATTCCGAAATTCTTAAATGCTCTAAACTTTCCTTGAGATCGGTTGATTTTTGCAATGTTTGGAACTTGGAAATTAAAACTAAAAATTGCTGGCGATTATTAAATGTAAATATCGATTGAATATTTGTTGAAATAATTTAGAAAACCAAATTGTGATTAGATGAATTAGTATTGCTTTCAGCTTTTCTTTGTAGTGTATTGAAAAGGGTATTCAGAATGTCGCATTATTGCAATCTGCAGATTGTATTGTTGTGCGGGTGCTGCCTGGTTGTTTAGTTGTTTGGTTGTTGGGTTGTTTAGTTGTTTCGTTATTGCCTGGTCAGGTCGTCGTCACAGGCTCCTGCAGCCACGACCCGACCGAGTCTTTGTCTTCTGTCCTCTGTCTTTTGTCTTCTGTAGTCTGCACTCTACCGTCGGCAGTCTGCAGTCTGCAGTTTACAGTCTTCTCTTGTTTCTCCCAGCATTTGTTGTGTTGTGTGTTGCCGTTGTTAATTTGCGTTTTGTTGCGTTTGCCAGTTCAACAACATGGATTTGTTGCTGGTTGCTGTTGTTGCTGCTTGTTTTTGTTGTTGTTTTTGGCTGGCAAATTGTTACACGCGTTGCTGCTTTGATGTCTTTATGGGTTTTGAATTTGTGGGCCCCATTCGCCGGCAACAATCGTGACTGCAATTCGCAGGGGCCAAAACTACGATTCGAGTCGAAGTCGAAGTTGAAGTTGAAGCTACAGCTGAAGTTGGAGCTGAAGTTGAAGCTGATGCTGATGCTGATGCAGTTGCTGAAACTGATGCTAAAAGACCCACGCAAAGCTCGCACTCTTGCCTTGGCCAAAAGACATAATCAAATGTGGACAAAATTATTGAGCAATTTAGTTTTACTTTATGGAGCAATTGCAATTCTTGGTGATGGTCATGCGGATGCCTTTGCCACAGTCTCCTCTCTCGCTCTCTGTCTGTCTCTCTTTCTCTCTCTCTCCCTCTCTCTCTCTGTTGCCCTTTCTCTTTATTTCTATTTCTATTTCTATCTCCATCTCTATCTCTAGCTCTTCTCGTTGAGTGTTGATGCTGCAGTTGAAGTTGGAGTTGCAGTTAGAGCTGAGATTGTGGAGCGTTTTCTTTATGTTTATGCGGTAAATGACATTAATGGATTTATAGATGCACTCTCCCTCCCTCTTTATTTCTCTCTCTACCTCTCATTCTCTCTTGCATACTCCAGCTGTGAGCTGAGAGCACTGCATCCTGTTGCTTGTTGGCGCACATTTTTGATTGTGATTTATGTGGTGGTGATACCATGTGAACTTTCCTCAAAGAGGCAGCTGGACTCTCGATCTGAGACATAATTGGAAGAGCATCAAATGTGTGAGGCATCAATCATGAAGAAGTGACAAGTAGTGCATACACAAATGAAACTTTAGTGTGCGAAGAATCGCATCAATCATGATATTAATGGCTCCAATCAAAATTGACGAGTGTAGAAATTGCTTCAATCATGCTATTGTGCCAAGTGTATTATATTATACTATACTGTATTGTAATCATGATGTAAAATGACTCACTGGAAAAAACGAGAGAGTAGATTGATTTAATCATGATCTCAAAAGTATTTAGCTAAAAAATAGCGATTTATTTTCATTCATTCAGGATGCAAACACTTAAAGAAAGAAAATCTAGCTTGCAAAATGTAAAAGCTGCTTTAATCATGATGTCGAAATTGCATCAATCACGATGTTAACCTAAGAAATATTGTATAAAATGAATTAATTATAATATTAATGATACAATGACATAAATAAATTGAAAGTAACAAATTTAAATTCTGCTTGGAAAGATGCTTAACTTTAAAATTGATCAATAAATCAAATTCGTCCGTCATTCGATCAAAAAATGGTCAATCAAAAGTGTGGCAATAAAAAGTGTGAAATGAATTTATTTACATTTCTCTTAAATAGAGTAATTTTCCAACCGAAATCGGTATACAACTGTGTTACATAAAACCAATCATAAGCAAGTTGAATCAGTATGGGAAATATTTATTGATAGATTTCAAATAGGACTTTTTAATCAATCAATCAATCAAATATGAATTTAGCTCGAGCTCATTAGCATGCTTGTGGCCAGAGAAAACAACTTGAAATCTATGCAAAATGAAATCTATGCACTTTGCAAAAGTTAAAAGCTTCAATCAAGACGCTGCGATTGAGGCGTCAATCAAAACATCGCCAACAAATCGAAGAGGACTTGAACTTATGAACGACCTCTCGCAATAACAACAGCAACAATAGTTAAAGCACCCACAACACACACACACACACACACACACACACACACACACACCGCACGCACAGAGTCACGGACACGGACATAAGCACAGTGGGGTAAACAAGTAAATTTGATTGATGGTTGCATTGAGTTGGCAATCCCCGAATGCAGCCCCAGGATCCAAGAACACTTTCCAACCTGAACTGAAAAGCATGACAAACGTATTTTTACTCTTCTGCAATAGTTGCCGCATTTTCTACTCTTTATTCCACACTTTTTGCTGTTTTGTTTTGCACTCACGTCTTGTGCCGTGCCCTGTTTTCCTTATATTTACGTTCATTATATTTACTATATACATTTATATAAATGTACATATTTGTGTATACGTATGTATGTGTGTACGTATGTGTGTGCATAGAGAGCGAAAGATTGTTGTTGTATTTTTATTTGGTTTGTGGCTTCTTTTAGCCGCTTTTGCCCTTTGGCCAAAAACTGTCGCAACTCATCAATTTTCATTCAGGCCGCAACTCTGGCTCTCGCCTATTATTCACGCCTCGCCATCGAGCATCGTCGTGTATAACGAGCGTCCAGCTCAGTTCAGTGCAGTTCAGGTGTTCCCTCCTCCCCCCTCGACATTTTCCCCTCTCTTGTCTCCGCACAGTGGGCGTCTGACGTTAAGCCAGAGCAATGAATGCTTTTAGCTGAAAACTGAGTAATTGAGTGACAATTAAGTTATTTCTAGACGAACAAGCCCCGATCAGCACTCAGCTCAGCCTGTTGGCTAGTTCTTCAGTTCGCCCGTTCTCCCGTTTTTCAGTTCTCCCGTTCTCCACTTCTCATTTTTCACCTCTTCACTGCTCTGCAGTTTGCCAGTTGTCCAGTTGTCCAGTTGGTCAGTTGGCTTTTTATGAAATATTACCAAGTTCATATCTCAATTATGAATGCCGCTGTCACAGTGCTCAGATGTCTATGAAATGCAGGCGAAATTATTTAAATAATGTCAACCATTTCTTGTAAATGTGTGCAATTTTTAGAGAAGAACAAGATTTCATGGCGTTGTTAATAAACCAAGCAAACCAAGGACGTCAAATGTCTAAATAATTTTGAAATAATAAAATATAAACAATATTTTTTATTGATTGAAAAGCATACAAATCAAATTTATTTAGTTGCAACTTTTTAAGGCAATTTTTGTGTGTCAAAACCGATATCTTAGACATTTTAGAATCACCGACACGCACATTACAGCACACTTAACTGATATTTACATCCTTAAAGATTAAAGATTAAATTATTAAATCATATATAAAAATTATTATAAGTATTAAATTTTTGTGATATACTAGTTATACTTTTTCGCTTTAAGTTCTGAATATATATTATTTTCATACCGTTGTCTTTAGTGCCTGTCTTGGTGCCACTGTGCTGAAGCTGTGCTCGCTCTCTGCGCTTGCTGCGCTCTCTGAGTGAGATTAATCGCAGCTTTGACAGCCGCTGCATTCGACAACGACAGCGACCACGACGACGCTGCTGCACTTTTTTTCTTGAACATGATTAAGCGACCGAACTGGAGCCGAAGCGGGGGTTGGGCGCTCGCGCTTTCGACTTGGCCAAACGGGAGACTGTCTTTGACATTATCGCTGCAGCAGCAGTCGCAGTCGCAGTCGTCGTCGTCAAGTCAATCATTGCCTAGCATCATCAGCTGATGATCATCATAATGAGCTTTTTGAGCTTTTATTTTATTTTATTTTTATTTTTTTTTTTGGCGTTGCCTTTGATGTTGTTTTGTAGGCCGAAACGTTGAACTTTAACATCGCTTATGTCAAATTATGTCTTCATTTTGCAACGGGGGGCAGTGTTAATTGTGAGGGGTGCGGGGTGGTGTGTGAGTGTGTGGTTGGGGGGAAGGGGAGGGATTGGGTTTGTGGATGGGCGTGGCGTGGCGTCCGAGCGTCTCGACTTTTGATTTATGATTGTTTTTGTTATTGTTTACCGCACGCTGCAATTTGTGAATTATTACGCATATGCTGCGTGGGTGGAAGACGGTTTTCGTGGGGGTGGGGTGTGTGTGTGTGTGTGTGTGTGTGTGTGTGTGTGTGTGCTCAAATTGAACAAAAGCCGCGCACTTGAGAAAACAATTGCGGCGATAGAAAAACATGCGAATAGCAAAACACAAAGCAACAACAACAGCGAAAAACAGACGCCAAGCGATATGAAAAGCGCAGCGACAAACTGCAGGAAGTGTCGTCAGGAGAGTGGGAGATTGAGAGAGGCAGAGACAGAGATAGAGACATGGACAGAGAGAAAGGGAGGCCAGAGAGAGACACAACTGCAGCAGAGCGACGCATCGTCGTGCGATTGTGTACATATGTATGAATGCATGTAGTACTATGTATGTACATATGTATGTATGCACGTTAAGACGCTCGCCCTCTGCCCGTTCTCTGCCTGCTCGCTGCGCGCTGCTGACTGCTCCCTATGACAGAGCTTACATAAGCAGCTCGTCGCGTCGCGTCGCGTCGCTTCGTTTGGTTTCCGTCAATGCCGAACGCGCTCGCGCCCACACGCGCCATCGTGCGCTCTTCTGTTCTCCCATTCTCGCTCCCATGCTGCTCTCTCCACTCCTCTCCACTGCTCTCCCACAATGCGGCTCTCTCACACAGAACTGCAATGATTGTTGCCATCGCTGTTGTCGTCGTTGTTGCTGCTGCTGCTGCAGCGATCGCATTGCGTTGCGCATCAGAACCGAACGACGCGACGCGACTCGACGCTCCTCGACCTTGACAGTGAAATTCATTTGCTGCCGACGCTGGCCGCAACAGCGACTGCAACGGCAACGGCAGCGGCAACGGCAACTGCGACGCTTTTGCAATTTACGAGCGCAAATTGTTTTTGTTGTTGTTCTCGCGATTGTTGCTTTTTTTTGTACACTAGTTTGCAATTTGTACAACACTCAAACATTTTGCGTATGCGGGCGTACTGTATACTTATTGTTGTTGTTGTTGTTGTTGCTGTTGTTGTTGTTGCTGTTGTTGTTGTTGCTGTTGTTGTTGAGTTAGGTGCATTCGCCGCGCGACCTTGAACATTTTACAATTGCCGCAACTTTGGCAGCGTGCGCACATAAAGCGACGTATGGTTTTACATATGAACATACATACATCTGTATATATATAATACACACATATCTAAGAACTAATACATACAGACACATGCATTTGTATGCACTTTCGTGATCATTGCAAACAAATTTCCCATTGTCCCCTACGATCGAAAGTATTCGGTACTCAGAGTCCTTTAGAACTTGTAGTACTCAAACATTCATACTATATTTAAGGGAACTTAAGTCTGGAAGATGTCAATTAAAAAGGACCAAAAAAAGCAAAAAAAAAAAAAACGGTTGGCTGGATCCCAATAAAAACCAATAAAAATGATGATGAAAATAAATGGAATCTAAGTTTTACTTTGTGAACATTTTCTTTTGATTTGTTAAGAGTTTCTTAAAGAGTTTCTTCTTTAAAAATTAAAATATTAGTTCTCGTGATACCAGAAATTTGTGTACATTCACTTATTAACTCAATTCCTTATTTATCTATATACATATACATACATAAATTCTCTTCAATATACTTAAAATATGATTTCTTTAAAAAAAAATAAAAATGTTGAAAGTAAATGGAATCTAAGTTTTACTTTGTGAACTTTTTCTTTTGATTTGTTAAGAGTTTCTTAAAGAGTTTCTTCTTTAAAAATTAAAATATTAGTTTTCGTGATACCTAAAATTTGTGTTCATTCACTTATTAACTCAATTCCTTATTTATCTATATACATATACATACATAAATTCTCTTCTATATACTTAAAATATGATTTCTTAAAAAAAAATTATGTAAAATTACAGTGAAGATCTAAAAAGATCGTCAGTAAGACAATTAAATTGTTGCAAAAATGAAACTTTTGGTAAACAATAAATTATTTCTATTTAACGATCGATCACTGTAGTTGCTGCAATAAATGCAGTTAATTAAGTTCAGTTTCCTTTTGAATTTTGAAACATTCGAATTCTTAAGTGTCACAATTTATATGTATGTATCACATAAATATATGTATGTGTAAGTAGATACCGTTGAACGTGAAGAGATGATCTACTGCAATCCCTCATCTCCCTGTCTCCCTCCCTCCCTTTCTTACTGCAACCGCGCTTCTTCACTTCACTTCCCACTCTTCATCAGCGTCTCTGACTTGCTCGCGTTTCGTTGTCTATTGTCATGAAGTCTCGCAGTCGTTTGATGTTGTTTGTCGTTTGTCTGGCTGCGCATTATTTTGATTTTGCATTGCTTTTTGCTCTCTTTTACCTTTCTTTTCTTTTGTTGTTTTTGCAATTTTTGCGCAACTAGGCAAAAAATAGCAAAGAATGCATTTGGTGAGCCTGCTCGACAGACACATACCCTGCATAACTTAACTATAAGCTTACATCATAATCATTATTTTTATTCTCTGTTGATTTACAAACGATATTATAAATATTTTGAGCGTAAAGTAAAATTCATACAATAAATACAATTTTATTTGTATTAAACTCAAGATATAATCATTAGTCACAATTTTCCTAAAATATATTGAATTTCTTTCTTAATTTTCTAATACAGCTGAAAGCTAATTATTATTTCGTAAGTTAAATAGTAAAAGTCGATTGCCCTCAAAGAGAAATATTGGTATATTTCACGCTCTTCGATTCAGATCTTAGATTTTCCAATATATTCAAGATGAAGTTGCACAAGTCGAGCATATCCCTTAGCCGTATTTAATGTGCATAGGGTAGGCAAATAAACAAAAACATAAAACCAAACCACATTTGTATAAAAATTGTGTTTGGCAATGAAAATTGTTGGACATTGGCTTTCAGCACACACACTCACACACACACATAGAGAGATAGACACTTGTGTGTGAGTGTGTGCGAATTTTTCGTGGCTTTTTGCAGTTTTCCCTAAAAATGTGTTTCGCTTTGTTTTCACATGCACGAAACTTGATTTGTATTTTCTTTTATTTTATTTTATTTTATTTTATTTTGAAGAATTTTAACAATTTGTGCACTTTCTTTTGTTTGCTAGCAAACATCACGTTGGTGTGTGTGTGTGTGTATGCTGGGGTGGTCTACATTAGAGGGGTTAGAGCTTGGCAACGTCAGCGTCAGCATCAGCATCAGCATCAGCGCCAACGCCAGCGTCCGCTTTGGCAGCTGCTGTGGCCCGATTGGGTCAAGTTTTCAAGGGCACGCGCGTGCAGTACGCGATTGCGCTGCCGATGACTGGGCGGGGGATCGTGTCGCTAGGGGGTGGCGTGGACTAACGTGGGGCGGCGTGGGGTGCATGTGTGTGCCAGAGAGGGAGAGAGCAAGACTATATATATTGGCGCTCTCGCTGCACATCTAACGCGATCAGTTACACTTGCCAGCTACAAATAAACACACAAACACACACACACGAACGCATTATATCGCTTGCACTCACACACTCACGCACACGCTCTCTCTCTCCCTCTCTTCCTCTCTTTCTCTTGCGCACGCGTTTAGCCTTGCAGATTTGCGGTTTATTCGCAGCTGCGTCACCCGCTGCACTTCCGCACACACACAAATCATTCTATTCTATTCTATTTCACTCGCTCGCACTCGCACTCGCACACACGCTCTCGCTTAAAGCTCTCTCACACAGTTGTCTGCACTCTTCCCGCTGCTCTACATCTAATGCGAGTGCAATTGTCGCAACGTCGCAGCGTCGTCGCGACGTCGCGTCGTCGTCAAAAAGTGAAAAGTTTGCAAAAAATAAAAAGAAAAATGAGCAACAATAACAAAACAAATATAAGTGAAAAATACACATATGAAGAACGCGTTGTTGTTGTTTTTATTATTGCTGCTGCTGCGTTAGGAACCGTTTAATACGCCAACGCCAACGCCAAGCGCAGCCAACTGCAGCAGCCTCGCAGTCGCAGTTGCAGTCGCAGTCACAGTCAGCGTCGCAGTCGCTGTCGGTGTTGTCGTTACTCGTTTTCATTTCGCCTGCGGTTTCAGTTGTCATTTTACTACAGTCGCTGTTAGTTATTTGTGTGCGTCGTCGCCGCCGTCGTCGTCGTCGCTGACGTTGCATTCTAAGTGGGTTTTTTTTTTTTTTTGTGGACGGACACACGCATCCATCCAATCAACAAAACAAACAACCGTCGCTGCAACATCAACGACAAAAACAACAACAACAACCACAAGAACATTTTTTTATTCTAAATATTTTTTTTATAGTTATTTTCTTCTCTGTTTGTTGGCCGTGCAAATTTCCGCTTTTGCAGTGCGTTGAAAAACGCGCGCGAAACGCATGCGTCGCTGCTGGCGTCGCTGCCTGACTGCGATCTCAAGGCTAAACGCGTCACAATTGATTCTTGTTGTTGTCGTTGTTGTCGTTGTTGCTCTGCTAAGCTAACGGATCGCTGTGTCGCCGTCGCGTCTGCGTCGCGTTTAAGTTTGCGCCTGCGTTGTAGCGTCTGCAGCCGCGTCAACGCTAACGCTAACGTCAACGGCAGCGTCGACGTCGACGTCAGCGCTGCATTGCGTCTACGTGTTCATAAGCGCAAATTCCTTTGAACGCAGTCCGTGCCGTTTACCGTTATTATTGTTGTTATCGCGCGTTGTAATTGCAAGCAATGTTGTTGTTCCTTTTGCTGCATAGCTTTAATTATTTTGTACATTTTTTTTAGTGTTTCCATCTTTCATTCCTTCTTTTTACCATATACTATAATGCATATGCATTATTACCATATTATTGTTATTATATATTTAATGTTGTTGTTGTTTTCGCGTAGCGCACAAGAAATGAACGCCACGTTTTTCATAATATAGAAAGAGAAGGAAGCAGTGTGCCCGAGTGTGAGCGAGATAGCAAGAACGAATTTTTGCAAGATTTTGTGAAAATATATTTTGTAATTTTTTACAAACAATTTATCGTATATAGTATATCGTGTGTGAATCGTCGCTGCCTGCTGCATAAGCAAACAGGGTGAGTCAAGTTCGCAAGGAAATGCACTGAGAATGAAACGATTGAAATGATTGAAACGATTGGGAATGAAACAAGCACAAACAAGCAAACACACATTGCGTATGCGCGTTACGCATTAAGTATACGCACTAACATGACTAACTCCACAATGAAATAACTCTCAACTCAACAAAGAAATCATTGTGACTTTTGAAAAAAATTATAATGGGATTTTTTCCCCTACAACTCATTATGAAAGCGTGTGAAGTTACAAATACTGATTGATTGAGTTAAACGGAATCTGAGATCATTGTTAAATCCTTATGTTGTTGTTTTCATTCTGGAAAATGCAATTTACCACTCTGTTTTTGAAGTCTTTTAAATTTTTAGGAATATTAATTGCTTGATATTTGGCCACTAAAAATGCTGTTTAGAATTACAAGAATAAATCGAAAATTATATATTTTACTGAGAGTTTAAAAAGTGTTTATTAAAAATGCGAATTGAATAATTTTGATTTATTCTGCATTTAGTTTTTATTTAGTTTTATACTCCAAAAGCTTTTTTAATGATTTTTTATGCAGACTTTGCGAACTTTGCAGACAACAAATCGAAATGAAATTCCAAGATTTATTTAAAATTATTTTTATGCGTGTAAAAAATTTAAATTATATTCAAAATTTTAAAATTTATATTCAATTTATGTGTGCTAATTTCTTATATGTTTTACATCAATTTCACTGACTTAATATTACTTATAAAATCACACATATGTATATTTAACTTATATATACAAATTTATGATACACAAACGACAACAACAGCAACAATTCAATGGCGGTTGTGTAGCAGACATTCTGTCGTTGCCAACGCTCAATGTTGTTCATGTTGTTGTTGTTGTTGTTGTTATCAGCTTGCTTGCTCGTCATTATCAGTCAAAAATTAAGAATGCAACAACAAGCACTAAAATTCAATTAGAAACAAAACTGACGAAAATGCAAGAGAAAGAAACAAATAAAAACATGCAAAATAATGAATTGAAAATAGAATTGGACTTAGAAATATAAATAGAAATAGAAATGGAACTGCATATATGCAAGCCAGCGATAAACGCCGGCTGCGACGCCGACAGCGACGCCGACAGCGACGCCGACAGCGACGCAGGCGGTGACAGTTACTGATAAGCAGTGACGATTGCAATGTCAGGGCCCAAATTGGGTGGTGGGGGAGGAAAGGACGTGGTTTGCATGCGTGTGTTGTCGATAAGGAACGATAGAGAAAAAAAGCGAGAGAGAGTGAGAGAGAGCGAGAGAGCGAGAGAGATACAGCCGGAGATTGGACGTAGGAAAAAGCGATCTTGGCAGTCAGCAGGTAAACCAGGTGCAACAACAATAGCAGCAAACACAAAAGCGCTGAATTCGCATAACAATTGTTGTGGTTGTTTTTGTTGCTATTGTTGTTGTTGTTGTTGTTGCTGCTGTTGTTGTTGTTGCTGTTGCAGTGCTCTGCTTAATGCAGCGCAACGAATTGCGGCGAAACTTTTCATCAGCCCACACGAAAAACACCGAAAACACCAAATCGAGTGCAAAACAAAAAAGGAAAAGATAGAAAACATAAAATAAAAATATAGATTAGAAAAAACAGCAACACACCCAACCGCTAACGTGGCAAGCAACATAGAGAAGCAAGCAGGAAGATGAGGCAGAAGATGACGAGTGAGGAGAAAGAGAAAAGCGAGGAGCAGAAGAAAGGAGGAAGAGCTCGAGCATAGATGATTTTCCCACGAGTACCGCAACGCTTTTCATCAACGTCAGCGTTGACAGACAGCCAACGACAACAGATGCGAATGAGAATAGGCAAAACAAAAGCAAAAAAATAGCTACAAAAGAAATAAAGCAAATCGAGAAAGAAAAAGAAAGGAAAATAAGCAAAACGAAAACTGAAACGAAAACTAAAACTAAAACTAAAGCAGAGACGATGCTCAGGTGTGAATAGAGTTTTGTTGAATGCCCACTTTTCTCAGCTCTCCATCTAAAACACACCCACACCTATCTACACACTCACACACACACACACACACACACACACCCTCTTGACATCCTAAGAAACACTCATAAATTTGATTCAATTATAGGCAAATGGGAAAATGGCAAGTGAAAGGCATGAAAACTCATGTTGTGCGGAAGGGGGAAAAGGAAGTGCAAATGAGTTTCGTCTTCAACGATTCCCTCAAATCAGCTCATACTGTATTGCAAATAAATAAACCAAGACAAATAAAACTAATAGGAAAATGTAAATTTTCAAGAGTAATGCATATGTATGTATGCAACTTGCGAGTAGAGTCTGCTCGACTGCCAGTTGCCCTGTAACGCACATAATTACACATTAAAATTAAATGCAGTTAATTTGTTATTATTTTAAAATTAATTAACTTTTAAGTATCAAAATAGATTTTGAAAAAATTATTTTTACTTTATTTTTAATAACTCTTTTAAAATGAATTCATGCCAAGAAAAAAGAATATATTTTAGTATATATTATTTTTTGTATATAAATACTTAATTAAATATAATTACATTATTTTTCATTAAAATGAAATACATAATTTATTTGCTTTGTCTTCTGTATTATTTTATTAAATAATTAAATACAATGAAATGTTTACTATTAATTGAATAACTCTAGATTGTTAAATTAATTTTAATCAAATAATATACATACGTTTTGTATAAGTCAAAGAGTTAAACTGAAATACTATATATACAATTTTTAAACAGACAAATAATTTTAAAACTTAGTATTATTTTGTTTTGAGCGTATTTAAATTTTGGTGGGTTGTGCATTATATTGTTAAGCAGTTGTTGTTGCTGTCCTCTCTCTTTTAAATTGTTTACTGTTGCTGTTGTTGTTGTTGTTGTATCGTGACGGCGGCGTCGTCATCGCAAAAAATATGGGTGTGGGAAAAGTGGGCGGAGTTAAAAGTGCAACGTCGTCGTCGTCGTCGTCGTCGTCGTTGGCGGTGGCGTCAACTCTTCGTGTCTGTGTATTTGGTTGTAATTGCATTTGTACAACAACGACAACGACAACAGCAACAATTGCAGCAACAACAACAACTTGCTGTTCGCTATTTGCTGTTTTTGTCGTTTGCATGCGACACGCGCTTAAATTGAATTGGATCATATCTGACTTTTTTTCCACTCATTTTCATTTCTTTTTTTTCTCTAACTAAACTGCACATACGCAGTGTTGTTATTGCTGTTGTTGTGGTTGTGGTTGTGGTGGCTGTTGCTGTTCATACAGTAAATGTGGTGGCCACGCCTCAAAGTTGCCTTTCTCTCGACACCCAGCTGGACATTTGAAAGTTGTCGTTTTTTTTGCCATTTCCTTCAAAGTAATTTTCATTAATGCTTAAATATTAAGTAGTTATAAGTAGATACCCTGTAACTGCGTTTATTGGGGCGCTTGCCAAAATATTTACAGGTTTTATTAGCATGGCATTTGTAGTATAGAGTTCAAGTAGGTTATTCATGACATGGATCCGAATTTTATAATTGCCACTTAAACGCTGCTTAACTTATTATCTTGCATATTTGATTTAATAGGATATATTTTAGCCGTGAAAAACTGCAAAGATCTTTGCTTGTTTGTTTAAGCTCAATCTTATTGCGTATACGCAGCGTTTGACGCTGTCGTTGTGTGTTGTTTGCTCTGTTGTTGCGTTCTCTGAGCTGCGGCCCTGAAATGTCCATTATTTCATTAGGCAACAATTGATTTCCTTGCCACACAATTGCCAATTGGCAACTGGCAACTGGCAATTGGCAATCGCCGTTGCTGTGGCAGCTGCATTTGAACTTGCCACACATTTGATGAATGAGTTTAATCAATTTTCACAGCACTCGCCATGGCAGTTGGCATTGTTGCAATGGTTGATTGTTGCGGTTGCAGCTCCAGTTTCAGCTCTTGTTGCAGTTGCAGGCTCAAGTGTGCACTTGACTCTGAACCTATTCTAAAGCTAAAAATAAATGCACAAATAAAAATGAAAATCAAAGTAAAGGCGACTCCAAGTCCAAGTCCGACTCTGATTCTGATTCTGATTTCGACTCTGAGTTCGGACTCCGACTGAGTCTGCATTGAATTGCGCTTAATTGCAGTTCGCACTTATGTAATGGGACCGACCAATCCAATGCAATCCATTCTCTTCATTCCAATCTCAATCCATTCAATGAATTCACAACAACAACGAGCAGAACAACACAAACGAGAACAACAACAACAACAACACAACACAATGCAAGGCGGCATTCGCTTTGTTGTTGCTGATCGATTGTTTATTAATAAGCGAGTTCTTAATGCTTCTCTCTCTGTCTCTCTCTCCTTTCACACACTGTGTCTTTGTAATTTCTATTCTGCACTTTGTTATTATCTTTATCTAATTGCCGCTTTCTGCCTTCCATTCTATTTTCAGGTAAGTGCAGCCTGCGATTTTAAAGCGTTTCATTTTCTGCGATTTCGAATTGAGCTAACTGAGAAATCGCAAAGTTTATGGGTAAATCGGCAAGTGCCACTTGAAATTTAATAGCTTTTCTGTTCTATATTCTCTCTCTCTCTCTCTCTCTCTCTCTGTCTCTCGCTATCTCGTGTACCTTTTAATTAGGTAAAGCAAGTAATTTAACTCGATATTTCCTCAGAGTCGAAGAAGACAACATGTATTTACTTATTATATTTCAAAGTTTTTCTATTCTCCTATATCCTTTTTCTTTCACTCTCTCTCTCTTTCTATCTCTTTCTATCTCTCTCTTTCTAAATAGTTTCACTTGTGCTTTTCTTCCTCTCAAATTTGACATAGAATTAAGCGATTAATCGATAATCTACAGATATGTGTATATAATAATGTCAAATTTGATTGTCAATTCTCCTTGATGCATTATCCGTAAACGATCTCAAATTTGAATAAAAGTCTTTAAAATATATATTTATTTTTATATTTTTATTCACTTCAACTTATACGGCATTCATTTGAAAAATCCTTTTATTTGCTGTTATTGCAAATCATAAAATACCAAATTTATTCAAATTTTTAGTATTTTTAGTTGATCCTTTCAAGATTGGTTTCAAAATTGCTAGATTTTCATACAATCAAAAAGCATTGTCCTTTCGATCCATGCAAAGACTAAAAAACACACAACATTTTCAACTTAAAAAGCGGAGACTAGAAATTGATTTCAGAACAATGGTTTCTGAGCGAAAACATTTTAGAATTGACCATTGAATACGAGGTTAATATTTTTGTGATAATAAATAATGTAGGTAGCCTAATATTAAATGTTTCTGCTGAGAGTAAACGAATAACGACAGACCGACTGGCTCACTGAGAAGAGACCATGCGCACCGTTACAATCTGCTTTCTTACCCTCTCTTTTTTTTTTGCCTCTGTCTGTCAGCTGTTTCTGTTGACCCAATTTCATGATGTCGCGACTTTTTAGGGGGAAGATTTCTATCAGTTTAATGAATATTGGCAACCCTTTTGTGTGCTTCTTTTGTTCTTTCCTTATTTTATTTTTAAGATGGTGCCGGGTGAAAGTTGTGGCACGTGTGGCAGTGGCAGTGGCAGTGGCAGTGGCAGCTGCTGGATCTGCTGCTGCAGTTCTTAATTGTGAATTGTGAAATGTGCGAGACACATCTATGGAAAGAACTGCCGTTAGGTTGCTTCCTTTTCCTTTTCAATTTCCTTATCATTTTGTGTTTTCGGTTTCGTTTTGCTTAAGTCCGTTTTTATTTGTTGTTTTTCGTTAGGGGAGAAACTTTCACTAGCATGCTATGCCCAATGCGTGACAGCTGCCCCAAGTGGTTGCATACCACATTCCGTTAGCAGCCATAAAAGCAGGCATCAATCATAGCTGGCTACCTGGTTGCCTGGCTGCCTGGTTGCCTGGCCTGGCCTGGACAACCTCATATCTGCCACAAAATGGGGCGTTATCGCTCTTAATGACGCGTCATTTGTTGCAAGTGCTCTCGCTGCTTTGCCTGCAACGCGTCTGTGGCGTCTCGAGTCAACTTATTAGATTTGCACATGCCGAACGATTCATCTTTTAATTACCGCGTTGAAAGCGCGCATTTTTCAATACCACATCGATTTTCAGGCCGCAAAGCGACTGCGCAGCTGCCACACATCTCTCTCTCCCTCTCTCTCTCTCTCTCTCTCTCACTCGCTCTCTCTTTTGCTGCGTCTCTTTCGCACTGACTGCCCACGCATGCCTAAGCAATTTTAACAGTGCGTCTTGCACTAAAATAAATCTACTGCGATTTGTTTGTTTGCATAAGCCGCCAAGTCGCCTCTCCCCCTCCCCCTCCCCCCACTCTCTCTCTCTTTCTCTCTCTCTCTGTGTCTCTGTCGCTGTCTCTCTTCAACGCGAACCAGAGCCTTCGCCTATTTGTAGGCGTCTACATAGACTCCGTTAAGCGCTCGGGGGTCTCCACTAAATATTAGAGTCTGCTTAGCTGCCTGTACCAAGTGTATATTCATGTGCATCTCTCCCTCCTCCCCTCCTCACTCTCTCTATCTTTCTCTCTTCCTCTCTCACAAACATTCTCCCTGTCTCCTTCTCGCTCGCTGGTGTTATTTATCATAAAAAATTGCTCAGATTTGTTTTGCGACGGCAAAGACATGACGCTCATTTGTTAGCAAACGAACTGGCAACTGCGAGAGTGGCAAGAGGGGGGTTGTGGTTGGGAGGGGGGGAGTGACTACACCAGCTGAATACCTGTTACCCCTGCACCTCCATCTGCCTCCATCTCTCAGTACGAGCATATGCTTTCTCTCCAGGCGATTGCATACCCTGCAAACCATAGAAACGCTTGAAAAGGGTATCATAAAGTATGAGACAGCATGTCACTCACCATATCCTGTAAATTGAGAAAATGTCATTGATTAAGTGCAATTGTTAATTCGTTCAATTGATTGACTTGTGTTAAAATCTCAATATATGTCGCTACAGGGTGTCTCTGATTCGTGCATTTTCTTGTTAAGTGATAATTTCGACAATTTCTCGATTTGTACAACGGAATGCATCACAAAAGTGGGAGATGTAAATTTTTAAGCGACTACAGGGTATTTTTTAGTCGTGATTTTCATAGTTAAGTCATATTTACTATGATTAAAGGCATTAATCGAGTTGGTAATCCTTTATTTATGGCATCTCTGTCACTACAGGGTATCCACTTGTCGTTCATTTAGCTGAACAGTGATATGCGTATGCAACTCTATTACGGGTTTGAGCACTACAGGGTATTTGCAGTTGTGCAGGCATAAAGTGTGCTATGATAAGCTATGAAGGACTATGACGGCATAGGGTATGTGGTAGTCTGGCATTTGCCAGTGTTTTCAAGTGCTTTCCGTTCAACTTGCTGCAGACTTGGGTCGTGTGTTCTTATTTATATTTATTAATGTAGTCGGCGACTGTTACCAAAGTTCAACGCAAATATAATCTGTCAAATAATTTATCAGTGTTTGCTGACGATGAGATGAGAGCAACAACAGCAACAACAGCAGCAGCAACTGCAACAACAGCAACAACAGCAGCAGCATTGAGACCTCGCTGTCTGCGCCTGTTGCCTGGTGCAAAGTTCAATTCAAGTGCTTGGCAACAACAATTATGCATCGATAAAGAAATGCTTTCTTCTTGATTCTATCTACATGCTGTCTGCTCTTCCTCTTTGTCCTGCTGCCCTTCCCCCAACCTCATCCCTACCCGCTTGTTGCGTCTCTTTCTCACCTGCCACCTTCACCTTCAGCTCATCTTCTCATTCTCCCTTTCTCCCTATTCTGCTCTTTTGCAGTTTCTGTTTCTGTTTATTTTTGGAAGCGGAATCTAATGATGCGAGTAAAGTACATACTCGTACCTTACACACACACACACGACGATCAGCAAGAGAATCTTTTAAAGTATTATCGAACACTTCTCATATTGAGACTTTCAGTTTACACATCCTTCAATCTCGAGCACCGAATTCTTGCTACTACAACATTAAACTCCTCTCGTCTAAGCTGTCCATATTTATGTTATTCGATAAAGTAGTTGTTATATCGATCACTTTCCCACAAATGGACTAACTTCGATTGTCCTACAGATATTTTAAATCTCACCTTAAGATATTCGGAAATTAAATGAATGAATTTCTAAAATTAAGTATATTTAACATACACATGTTTAAGATCTAATCTGTTCTGTATTATTTTTTATAAAAATCTCAGCTAATTTAGTTTTACTAGTTATTTAAATCTGTTTTATTAAATTTTAAACTAGCAGCAGTTGAACTAAAGATATTAAAAACACAGCAATTAATATATTTAATATATTATTTTACAAATTTAAAATTTAAGCGGAAAACATATAAAACTCAAAGTAAATATTGGAAAGTATTAGAGTCCGGGAATACTAAAAACAAATGAAAAATATTACATCACATATTTAGTTCACCGCTAATCAAGTATTTTTTGATGGGATTTCAACTATTAAAATTTAGTATATATGATATACTTAACAACAAGTAAATTTATCGAAAATTATAGCATTTAATAATAAAGAATGTCAATTTCAAGTTCTGTTTTCTGATTGGCATTAGTTCGTGGATCAGTTTACTTTGAATCAGAATTTGATACTTTGCTAGTTCCGGTTCCGACTCCGTTTTTAGTTCTATTGTTGCTGGCAATACACACACATATGTATGTTTGTCACAGTATTTGCGTATATTTCACTGCGTTGTCGTCAACGTTGACTTTGGCGTAGGCGTTGACGTTGACGTTGGCGTTGGCGTTGGCGTCGACGTCAACGCGACGACTTGTGACTTTGTCATTGTTGGTTTGTTTTTCCTTTGCGTTGTAAAATGTTTTCAATTGTTTGTTGGCATTTTTGCCTTTGGCTCGACCGATCGACAGTCACTCGCATGTGTGTGTGTGTGTGTGTGTGTGTGCTAGTTTGTGTGTGTGCTAGTTTGTGTGTTTGCTCTCAAACAGAAACGATTAAATTATCTCAAGGTTACACGCGCGCTTTTCAGTCTGCTTCTTCCGCAGTTGCTGCCATTCTCGGCTATTTTCTACGCTGTCGCTTTTTCATGTTCGCCTATTTCACTTACCACCCTCCCACCATCCTCTCCTTTTTTGCTCTCTCCCTCTCTGTCTAGCCGCAACAAGTACATGAAATAGCTCATGAAATACGCATCATTTCTCTCAATTTTAAATGCAATTGCATTTTTCTTTTATTACGTTAAATATTTTCTAATATAATATAACATATTTTAATTGTGACTTTTTTAATTTGTTACACAGCTGAAATATAGCGTTAGTTAGTTACTATCGATAGTAATTATGCTGTTATTCATAGTTCGAACTATGAATTATAATAATTGTAATTATAATAGTCACTGGAGCAAAACTTAAGCAATTCTTTTAGTTCTGTTTGATATGTCGTCCACTTAATAACAATGTGATCATGGAGAACCTATCGGCAACCTGCTAAATGTCGATTGTCGGAATCAAGGGGCAAAGACGTTAACCCAAGTGTGTGTGGTTCAACTGTGGTCTGTATCTTCTGCATTTCTTCTTTGGTGTTTGGCATTGTTACCCACAGACCCACAAACAAGTGCCTCTTTTTTTGCAGCAGTTGTTGTTGTCGTTGTTGTCGTTGTTGTTACTGTTGTTGGTGTCAAAAGCTCGACGAAGGCCACAAGCGAATGCGGAAGCTGCAACAACAACAATGATACAGCCACACTAACAGCAACAGCAACAGCAACAACCACAAAAGGCAACATTTGTTCTGCACGTCTTCGCATATTCTTTCATGCTCTCGCGCTCTTGCTGCCTCTCCCTCTCACTCCGTCTCCCTCTCTCTCTCTCTCTCCCTCTCTTATTTTCTTTACTTGTCTGTTGTTGCTTGCTTGCTTAATTTTTTCCTATTGGCCTTTTGGTTGCTTTACCAGCTCAGATGTTGCTGCTGTTGCTGCTGTTGTTGCTATTGTTGCTGTTGTTGCTGTTGTACACCTGTTGTCCCTGCCTCGATTTATCGCTCGTGTTGCTGGCATATCGTTTGGCTTATGATGATGATCGCTTGGCCTTTATTGGTTTTCGATTGCAGTGTGTGAATTATGATCTTAACACAACAACAACGAAGGTGGTTGTTGCCGGCAACATGTTGCCGCTGTAAGTTACAGCAGTCACGTGCGCACTGCTTTGATGCGAAGCGCCAACAGGTGTCGAATTACAGCAACAGCAACAGCAGCAGCAGCAGCACCAACAACATGCCATTAATGGCATGCAAACACAAGGGCAACAACAACAACAGCAGCATCAACAACTTGCACCCTTTGGCACGTGAAGTGCTGACAATATAAATAAAATACCTAACGGCTGCTACAATAATAAGTGATAGTTGTAATTGTAATAATAATAACACACAGCAATGGATCATTAGAAGTAGCAACAATCTGTGCCACATTCTAGCACAACAACAACAGCAACTGCATTTTAGCAACAAGACAATCATTAACAATAAAAGCAACCAAACATATTAAGTATGTCGAGTGCTGTTGCAAATGGCAGTAGCAACAGTTGCACAATCAGCAGCAGCATAGCTGATAACAACAACTACAGCAACAACAACAGTAGCAGCAACAGCAACAGCAGCAGCAACAATGCAATGACACACATAGCAAAAGGAAACTTAAGCCTTGGCAATAGTCGAGTGTGGAGTGTTTATGTTGGTTAGTTGACACCTACGCACCTGGTTTGGTTTGCTTTCTCACCTGGTGGTTGCTGCTGCTAACGATGCGCGCGTGTCGGCAACATGTTGCTGCCACGTTTAGTATCATTAGTCAAAAGAAATGCGAATGCAAAATAAATAAGCCAAGGCAACTTGGCAATCAGCAGCTCAAAAGCTGCCCAAATCAATTGCTGTCGTTGCTGTTGCCATTGCAGTTGCCATGGCTGTTGCTGTTGATTGTGTCAACGCAACAACAACAGCAGCAGCAGCAGCAGCAGCAGCCATGGCAACGACAATAGCTAAAGTCTTGGCATGATTTATGGCCAGGAATTTCTCGCATCTCCCACACAGAGATGGGACACAAACGGCAGCCAAAGCAACACACGCTAATTGTGTGTGAAAGCAGCAGCATTAAAAGCAACAACTACCAACTACCAACTGGCAACTGGCAACTGGCAACTAGCAACTTGCTGCATTGCTCAAACGCCCACGTCTGCAGCAACAATAACAACCATAACAACAATAACAACAGTATCAACTATAACAGCAATAACAACAATACCAACAATACCAACGATACCAACAATAACAACAATAACAACGATGACGACGATCACATTTCCATTCGCTGGCATATTTAGCATTCGCATAGACGCAATCATAACCATAAAAAGTTTTCTTTAGCCTCTATTTTTTATTTTTCTTTCTATGATTTTTTTCTCTTTCATTTTGAACGTATTAGATATTTTCTTTGGAGCTGCTTTTTTGGCTTTGGTTTCTTGGTTTCTTGGTTTGTTGGACAAACCGAAACCGTCAGCGGCTCTTGTTTTGAATAAGAAAAAGCGAGCGACAATTTTGGGCAGCTGCCATCGCTTCCCCTACCCTTGTCCCTTGCCCCATAACCCCCTCCCTCGCCCTCCCCCTCAAGCCACAACCCACTCACCATCGCCAGCTCTCCACGCCCATAAAAGGCGCTTGTAAGTGCTACTGTTTATCCCATGCGCCTAACGGTAAAAATGTGCTGCATAATTTACGCAAAATAAAAAAAAAAAAAAAAAGCAGAAAATATATAAATAAAGGAGAATTGGAAAAACAGCTGCCGAAAAGTTGTGAGGTTTTCACAGCAAACAACACAGCCAAAATAATAAAAAGCGGAAAAGTTTGCGGTGCGCTTTTCACTTTTCACAAATGGCCATGCAAATTACAAGACACATTAGCCGAGTCAACAATCCTACGCCTAACCCCAAAAATGGGAGCAACAGCAGCAACAGAAGCAGTAGCAACAACATGCTGCCGCATGCCGCATGCCACATGCCACATGCATTTGGAGTAAGCGAGGCGAGAGAGCAGCTTACAAAACGGAAATACGCCTAAAATATGTTTACAGCAGCTGAAATTGCTCGACGAGCTCAACGAGGTGGCAGCAACTGTTGCTACTACCTCTGATGTTGCCACTGCTGCAGCTAGAGTTGCTGCAGTTCAATTGAATCGAACTTTCGATATATGCTTAACAATTTACCAAATTGTTTAACGAAATCTGTTAATGCAAATGTAAATAATGACAATATGTGATGAAAATTATTAGAAAATATTATATGGAAAAGTAATTAAAATAATACAAAATATGTCGAATTTAAAATACACATTTTAATGCAATCAGATGAATGTTAATTTAAGATATGAGAAATATAAATTTCAAATAAGTTAAGTCAAAAACAAGACAGATAAAATAATATATAATTTTCATAAATTATTTTCATAATTAAATTACATTGAAATTGTAATAATAATATGCAATTGCTAACAAATAATTAATTTTAACATTGACTTTACTTTTCCCAGCACCAGAATTTGTCATTATTTGCTATTGTGTGTTCTTCTATGATGAACAAATGTTGTCATAAAATAATTTCTGAGTAGAACAGCAGAGAAAACCATTGACATTTTCTCATTTCTTCTGATCTTTGAGAAATGCATAAATAAGTCAATTATTTCGTATATTTTAAGTAGTTTGTTTATTTCCACAGACTCATTTGTCATAATTTGCAACACTAAACTAAATTTGCAGTGAGCTAAATACGAAGAAGGGAAGAGTACAGAATAATAGTTGTTATTAAAAAAAAGTGCATTAACAAATTAATTTATTGTCCTACGATCGTTGTGCAATTTGTTGTTCTTAGTTGTTTATAGTTGGTTAATTTAGTTCGCTTTACTAACTACAGTACTGCAGGCAACCCTGTTCAGCTGGCGAGGTGGTAAGCCTGGTTAGCCTGGTCAGTTGGCAAGTTGGTGGACTTTGTCGTGGCCTGTTTGGAATGTTTAGTTAACCGTAAATACCAAAAAGTCGCAATGCGCCCGCGCCATTTTGGCATTGATTGCTGAGACCGAGGCGCACACACACACACACACAGACACACACACATACAGACATGTGAATACACTCACTGGAGCGTGAATAACATTTGGTAATCATGGCACAAACACGAAAATGCATTAACCAAAATTGTGATCATAAATTTTCAATCGACACGCGGCGGGTGCTGTTGTTGTTGTTGCTGTTGCTGTTGTTGCTGTTGTTGGTGCAGCAGCAACTCTAACTAACTGAGCTCTCTCTGTATGAGTGCACATGTGTGTGTGTGTGAGTGACTTGGCCAAGCGCATGAATGACTGGACTAAAACTGAACTGGACTACGTTGCATTTGGCCAGCAGCGTTTCAGATGTTGCTGCTGTTGCTGTTGTTATTATTGTTGCTGTTGTTGCTGTTGCAGCTGCGCGCATTCTTGGTCAGAGAAAGTTTTTGTTGTTGTTGTTGTTGCACAAGTGGCAGGCAGCTATGCAGCTTCCACAGCGTTTGCAGTTGCAGTTGCTGTTGGGTCAGTTAAATGCCAAAGGCTGCCTGCCTGTGGTTGTCGATGTTACTGCTGTTGCTGCTGTGGCTGCTGCTGCCGCCAATGTTGCTGCTGTTCCCATTGGCATTTCATAGAAGCCTGTTGCAATGTCTGTTGCCTGTTGCCCGTTGCCCGTTGCCTGGCTTTGGCGTGGGTGCAACAACTGCTGCCACAGACGCTGTTGCTGTTGCTGTTGCCTCTTGGTCTGAGGTTGTGCGACACTTGGTCCTCCCACTCCCACTCCAACTCCCACTCCCACTCCTACTGCCTTCCTCTTGCCTCATCTGCATTCGCCTCTATGTCTGCCACTGCCACAGGCTGTGTGATAATCATGCACTTGTTTATAGGCACAAATTGCAACAGAGCCACAGCTAAAAGTGTGGCACAATTGCAAAGAGCGAAAAATGCAAATGTCCATTTAAAATATTGCCAAGTTCGTATTCCAATTTTAATAATAGAAAATCTAATTTACATATTTTAATATTTGCTTGTTAGCTCTTAAAAAAAGTGGTTAATTTATATTAAATTTATGTAACATCGAAACGTTATGCAACACTGTTTCATTAAGAAGAAGAGAAGGTGGCCAAAGAAACACATTGAGCTTTTCAAATCATAAGAGTAAAGAAATAAAATAGCTTGCATAGTAAATTAATGTGTTGAATAAATAATAAAAATGAGAATTTACTAACGATATCAACTAAGAACATGGAAATTATTAATGAACTAAATATATCTTTTGAAATGCTACAAATATGAGAATTACCCCAATGTATGTTGAATAAATAATAAAAATGAGAATTTATATCAACTAAGAACATGGAAATTATTAATGAACTAAATATATATTTTGAAATGCTACAAATATGAGAATTACCCCAATGTAATTCATTGGAAGTAGTGTCAAATTTTAGTGCAATTTAGTTGCGTGTTCTGGCCTTGGCTTAAATGTGACAAAAGTGTCCTTTGCTAACGGCATTTGTGCCCTGCATGCGTGTGTGTGTGTGTGTGTGTGTGTGTGTGTGTATATATCCTCGAGTCGACATCTGTCAGTGGGAGATGCCAGTTGTCCTTTGGCAAATGTCCTCGACTCGTCGCTCCGAACAACGCACAGCTTAATCGAATCAATTGGCAAGTTGCCGTTGTTGCCGCTGTTGCTGTCGTCATTTTTGTTGTTGCCACTTCGAGTTCGTTTTGTCGACCAAACAATAAAAAATTGACTTTTTGCCGTTGTTGCTGTTGCCGTTGTTGCTGGCATATGACTCATGTTTTTGGTTGGTTTCCCTTTGCGGTGTTCATTTTTTTTTGTATTTTGTTTTTATTTTTCATTCAATACCCTTTTACATTTTCTTCTTTGTTTGTTTTTGGCTTTTTGGAGGCGGCTTAAAGCGCGCACTGCGCTGGCAACATATGAGAAGCTGCCGGTCGAAGGTTTTACCCCTTTGGCCCAGCTTGTTGTAGTTATTGTAGTTGCCGTTGTTGTTGCTCTTGTTGTGGATGTAGTTGTAGTTGTTGTTGTTGTTATGTATGTGTTTGTACAACGCCTTTGCTGTGGCTTCCGTTGCCAAAGCTGCTGCCTGTTGCTTCTGATGCTGCTGCTGCTGCTGCTGCTGCTGTTGCTGTTGCTGCTGTTTCTGTTTCTGGTGTTGCTCTTGTTTCCATAGTTGTTTCAATATCAACGCATTCCTTTTGCACAGGCCAATTGACTTGCCCACACACACACGGACACACACGGACACACACGCACACACAAATGCGATGCGATAAAAATTTATTGAGCTGCGGCTTTTGGCCTGTGCCTCTGTCTGGACTTGGAAGCTGCAACAACAACCATTGCTGCCGATGTTGCCGTCGTTGCTGCTTGTTGCCTGAATTGTGCAGCAATATCTTTGTGGCCTTTTCAGTTTTTTGGGCGCTTGTTGCTTGTCCGTTGTTTATTTTTATTGTTGGCGAAGGTGTTGTTGGTGTTGTTAGTGTTGCTGTTGCTGTTGCTGCTTCTCAAAATCAATTGAGTTTAACTGCTTTTAATTTACTTGGAATTTGTACGGCTTTAATGGATTTATGTCAGCTTATGTTGCTGTTGCTACTGCGACTGTTGCTACTACTACTTCTGCCGCTGCGGCTGCTGCTGTTGCCCAAACTGCAAACTGGCAACAGGTTGCTGCTACTGTCGCTGGTGACAAGCTGTCACATATTAAAATTTATCATGTGCTAAAAACTTATCAATTAAAAGTATGCATAACATTTTTGTGATGCCTGTGCTGATTTTTTTCCATTTTATTTTTTTTTTTTTTTTTATATGAACACTGCCTCGCGCCCCGCAGCAACATCAATCAAAACGCACCAGCAGCAGCAGCAATTTGATGTCGCGACTGCAATTTAGACATGCCATGCCATGTTATTAACTAATTACAGGCGACTAATCTAAAACGCCGCGCCAAACAGGTGCCCATGCATCATCCCAACAAAACCCAACAGACCCAACCGATCCAACAGCAACAACAGCAGCAACGGCAACAACGGCAGCTACAACAACGACAGCAACAGCTGCCTAATGAAAAGTGACATCTTGGCCACGGCCAGGCCTAAACTGTCAACGTCTGAGCCATGGCGCAGGCAACAGTGAACAGGCAACAGTGAACAGGCAACAGCGAACAGGCAAAGGACCGAACTCGTTTGCATGTCTTGTCATTCGTCATTCGACGATGTTGCTGTTGCTCAGGTGCAACGCCAGCAGCTAGAAGATGTCGCGTTTCTTGGCCACCCGCTAGCCAACACATGTCACATGTCATGTTTGCTGCACGCACTTGTTGCTCTTGTGGCACGCCGTGCACTGGTTGCAGCAGTTGCTGTTGTTGTTGCTGTTGCTGTTGCTATTGCTGTTGTTGCCGGAAGCAAGCTGTGTGTTAATTACAAAGAACTCTTTGCTGCCGTTGTTGCTGATGATTATGATGTTGCTGTTGTATTGCGTTGACATGCGTTGCTAAACGTGCCGCCGGTTGTAGTTGTAGATGTAGCTCTAGTTGCTGTTGCTCTTGCTGTTGCTGTTGCTGCTGCACGCATTCAAATGAGCCAGACGTTGAGCAACTTGATTTCCTGCAACATGTTGCTGCCGCTGTTGCTGCTTGCATAGCGAATGCGGCTTGAGCAGGCAACATGCTTTTGAGATTATGAAAATTAGATATACAAATCAGCAAACGGATGCTGCCAGCAACAGCAATAGCAATAGCAACAGCCACAGCCACAGCAGCAACAGGCAGCAACAGGCAGCAACAACATTTGATGCCTGCAAGATCAAAAAGAAATTTATAAGAAGTTCGTTGCTTGAGTCATGTTGTTGCTGTCTGTTGTCTGCTGCTGGCTGGGACACAGCACATACGCAAACACATACGCACACACAAACAGACAGACAACATGCAACATGTTGCTGCGGGTCAGGGTCGTTGTTGTTGCCGCTGTTGCTGCTGTTGCTGCTGCTGCTGTCGCCTGCGTAAATTGCTTACCAATCAAATGGCACTCGACTTGAGAGAGTCGCGGAAATTGCTTGAAACGGAAATGTGCTCGTCGTGGTTGCTGTTGCTGCTGCTGCTGCTGTTGCTGTTGCTGTTGCCAATTTCATGTCATTTGTTGACAACGCGTTGCGGATATTGTTTAGCATTTTGCATAAAGTTTAAGCAACAAAAAGTAAGACACACAAATTGGGTTAGAAGGAAGTTGTCGCTTTGCTTGCTCCACTCTCTTTCTCCTCTCTCTCTCTCTCTCTCTGTCTCTCTCCTCTTTGCTCGCACTCTCGCACTCTGTTCTGCAGCATTTCCCCTCCCGCTGCCTTGACCTGCCTGTTGCGTTGTGGCAGCATTCAAAAATGCCCTCGGCATGACTTAATTATAGTGCTTTAGACTGCATTGGCAGGCGCCGCACCAGCAACAACAGCAACAACAACAACAACAGCAACGGCAACAACTGCCAACTGGCCACGCCTCCTAAATACACACACACACACACTCTCAAGTATACAATTGGTATTTGCTTTGGGCCACGGCTGCTTTGTTGATTTTTCGATATATATTTGTTGTGGTTGTTGTTGATGTTTTCTTGGGGCGGGCGGTTCACAGAAAACTGCAGCACAGTTTGCTTGCCCCATGTGTCTCTGACTGCCTGCCTGCCACATGGGGCGTGGTCAAGCCTTTGCCAGTGCCATTGCATTTCTGCCAAGCGCTTTTCGTGAAAGCAACCTCTCAGATATTGTGCCGAATACTCTTTCTATAGATTTGAAAAAACTCATTAGAATATATAAAACTTCAAGTTTACAGCCTATAAAGCAAACATTTTTAATCGAAAACAATTTATTTTCTTTAAATTCAATTTTCTTTGAAAGTCTATTGATATAAATCAAAAGTGTAAATCGAAATGTACAAATCGGAAACACAATAAAACGAATCAAGTTCTCAAATTCAATAAAAAACTATTAAACTTTTGACAAATATTCGAATCTGAGCCAAATAATGATAATAAATATCCGTGTGGCAAGAAAATCGGTTAAGATTTGACCAAGCTATGACAGTTTGAAGCTTAAGAAAAAACAATTTTCTAAAAATCTGAAATGTTTATGAATTTTTATGACAATCTTTTAGCTAATTCTGTTCCCGAAACTCAAGTTTTCAATACTTTTACAAACTTTTTCATCACTAGAAAGTCAACTTTAAATTATATATAATATTTATTTATTTATTTATGTTGTTCATTTTGTAAATGTTTTATCATGTTTAAGTTGCAGCTTCTATTGCAATAATTTGTAAGCCGTATGCAAGTACTTTCGACTAACAGTGTTGACTTTGACTTTGTCTTGGCCATGGCCAAAATGCTTTGTTCGAATAATAAGAGGCAATCGCAATCATAAATCCAGGTTTCTTTGGGCCTCTGAGCGATATTCTGGTTCTTTCTGTCAATCGACTGGCAATATGTCATTATACAGTTGCTGTTGTTGCAGTTGTAGTTGTTGTTGTTGTTGTTGTTGTTGTAGCTATGGCACCAGTTGCAATCTTAATAATTTACGGCAACTCATTTGAGGTTTTTTACACCCGCTAACGGGGTTGCCCCAGAGGACTGCGGGCATGAGAGGGAGAACGTGAGAGGCAGATAGAAAAAGAGAGAGAGAGGGAGACCTGCAGCTATACGGGCAGCTTAATTATAGGCGGCAAAACAACCAGATGGACTGACAGACAGTCAGAGAGACGGACAGAGTTGAGAGGAGTCGAAGGATATGAAGGTGGAAGAGAGGACACATGTGGCAAGTTGTGGTTGTGGTTTAATAAGCACTTTCCAGCCAGATCATTAAAGTAAAAATTGATTTTCTAACTTGCAACGATTTTTGCATTAACAATTAGCTTTCAGGCAGCCCCAGGAAATATTTTGTGCTCTTAGTTGCAGCTCATTCGCGCCGCTTTATTAATTAACAATGCCACACCAGGCAGCCGCATTTAAGACATTAATTGCCTTAACCGGTTAGACAGAGTGCACCACCAGCCGCAGCATCACTAGCATCACGAACATCACGAGCATCACTAGCACCACCAACATATAGGCTGGACAGCTAATCAATCTAGCAAATTGTCGCCCAGTCGCGATCGAAGCAATATTCAAACACCAAAGTGATCTTACAATCTGCACTCAATCTCTCCTCACTTCTCTTCTCTTTCACTCCGCTCTCCACTCACGGTTCTCCGCTCTCCGCTCTCCGTCTATTCTCTAATTATGACAACTACGCAGCTGTGCGTGCTCACGTGTTTTTCTAATTAGCCGGCCCCAGAAGATGACAATAAGCGATAAAGCCGTCGCCAGCATTGGACGAGCAAATTGACAATCATCGTTGCAGGCCGAGGTGGGCATCTCCCTTACGGGGAAATAGCGCTAACGGGCTGCCAACTTGTTGCAAATTAGATTAGATCTGTAAGACAGCAAGTGACAGGAGAACTAAAATTTGTATGTCATCATATCTATGGCGTATGGTTTAATATCTCTGTCAGCTAGTAACTGTTTCGATTAGATATATATATATATATATATAATATCATATTTATTTCAGGATCGGTTTGCGTGTTTCCTCTGCGGAATATTTAGACTTCATAATTATAATTTTGTAGTTCATTTCCAATCGTTTACTTAATAATTTTATTTATTTATGTTTGTATAAGCTCATAACTAAGATTTAAGTTTCTGTTGTTTCTTCTAATTAATATACGTAATATTAGGTCCGATTTTTTGTGGTCGATGGTTTTTCACACTTTGTGGCAAGTTGGCAGCACTGTGTCTTGCTATTGACAGTCAACGGCACCGTCAACCTCATCTTCAGTTTTAACTGTGCGGCGTTAGCGTCAATGGCGCTGCCTGGCACACCCACTGCCAGGTAGCCTACGATGCCAGTTGCCAGGCTGCCAGTTGCCTCTGCTGCATGCCACCGCTGCTTGCTGCTTGCTGCTTGCAACGCCCACTGAGCGTTGGCTGAGCTTTAATGCGTTTTCATTTAACACAGGCCCAGTTGTTGGCCCCAGCTTGTTAGCTCTGCATATGTGTGTCCCTGTGTGTGTGTGTGTCCCTGTGTGTGTGAACACCTCCCACTTGGCAATCTAATATAGAGCCCCCTCGTCTGCCCCTTTGCATCCTGACTGAATCTTAAGACGCAACTTGGCCCGACTATCAAGTGTTTGTTGTTCTTGTTGCTGTTGTTGTCCGTCGCTCGTGTTGGCGTTGAGTTACCCACCCCCCCACCTCCTCCCCCTCCCTCCCACTCTCTCTCTCTCTCACACCTAACTATTCGCTTGCTTTTATCACCGCTCTTTTCCGATTTTCTCCATTATTTTTCATTATTTTTTTCAAATTTTTTAGCCATTTTTCGCACATTTTACTTACGTTTTGGCGCTTTTCGCTTCCGCATGCCTTTGCCAAGTTCATATAAAAGTACATATAGATTTCTATACATATATAGGTATATTTATATGTATATATATGTGCTCTTGGCTTATATCAATTATTTTACCTCAGACTGTGGCTGCAACATCGCGTCGCTCCACATTAATAACGCATCCACCCTCTAATTGCATTCTGCCTCCGTCGCCGCCTTAATCGAATTCCAATTGCTGCCACAGCAAGCTTGCAACTGGCAACTACCAACTGGCAACTGGCAACTTGCAACAGCCGCAACGATGCGCAATTTCGATTACGCGCTGCTATTTTCGGGGCAAGCTGATAAGGCAACGGACTGCATCCCCACCACACCTCTCAACACTTTCCCCTTCCCCATCCCCATTCCACCAGACAGCACTCGCTCACCTCTCCCCCTGAGACTCTTTGGTCTCTTTTCCTTCGTTTTAGAAAGTGGCAACGTTTCTGAGCTGCTTCCGCATTTGGAGTCCGAGGCCGTTGCTAAGTTATGTGCTCAGATTAGCGGGTGTGTGTTAACTGCCAGACTATCTGTGTTTCTGTGTGTGTGTGTGCGTGTGTGTGCGTGTGTGTGCGTGTGTGTGTATCTGCTGGTCAACCTCTATCGCCAGCGAGAGCGCTGCCTAATGAAAACCATAACTTTGGCTTGGCATTTTGGGCCGGGCTCGTCTAGTGGCAAGAAGGCGACTCCTATTTTGGGGTCACTCCACAGCAATGCAACATCATGATGCTAATGCTAATGCTGATAATGATCATGTTCATGCGGCTGCTGATCATAATGCTGATTAAATTCGCTGATAATAGTTATCGGATCCCAGCAATATCAAAGTTGCAAATCATTCTTTTTTATATATGAAATGTGTATATGAAAAATAAATAATAGAAAACCAAAATAATATCAGTATTTTAAAAGTTTAATTTCAAATAAATTGTTAATAATTAAGTCTGAATTTATTTTAGAAATGATTCGAGAAATATTTCAAATATGTATAAGGAATATAGATGGAATATATAATTAGTTAATGATAACACTTTTGATAAAATGCTACAATTAAAATGCCATAGAAATTAAAGCAACGATTATGGGAATTTGAATCATTGTCCACCCAAAAGTTGTTTTAATATAAATAAATAAACACACAAATACCTTTGAGTAATTATTCATTTCCTTTCTCAATACTGTTGTTATTTTGTATATGAGTATTTTCTATTTAAATTTTGCCTTTCTCAAAGCTGTCGAAGAAACATTTGAAAGGAGTATTTTCTATATAACTGTTAGTTTTCTTAATATTTATATTATTTCGAATGATTTTTTAAAGCAACAATATGCATATATTTTTAGCTCAATTGCAATTTCTTGTTATTAACATTTGCTTTTCACATTTCCTATTCTATTTGCAGGTGAGTTGAAAGTCTTTTGAGGCAACTTGGCGATTAGCCGACGTGGTATATGCAACCAAATTCCAAAGCAGGTAAAAATGCCTTAAATAGCAATTCAGGTTGACCAAAATCGCTGACAACAGCAGCAACAAAAGCAACAACAACATAAGCATGAATATGAGCAGCAACAACCACAGCAACAGCAACAACAACAACAACGGCAACAACAGCATTTGAGCATTTGAGGAAATCAGCGAATAAGCAAAGCCAAATTAAAACAATTTGTAAAAAGTTCACACAGTTGCAATGCTGCAGATACATAGATACAGATGCATAGATACATGCTTGTAGATTCATCTGTATGTATCTGTACGTACGTATATATTAATTTATATATATATATATAGATGCATATTCAGTTGGCTGATTTTGGCTAAAGGCTGTCACATTTTGCAGTTGTTGCTGCTGTTGTTGCTGCTGGTGCTGCTGTTGTTGTTGTCGACTGACCATAGAGAAATGACCACAAAATGTGCGCATAAATCAACACAATGGCCAAATGCAGCAGCAACTGCTGCAGCAGCAACAGCAACTGCTGCAAGAGTCGCCAAAGGTGTGGAGTCTGCAACAGCAACAACAGCAACAACAACAGCAACAACAACAACAGCAACAGCATATGGAAAATGCAAATTTTACATTGAAAACGACCCGCGGGGGATGACAATTTGTTGTTGTTGTTGCTACTGCTGCTGTTGCTGCTGACTCAAAACAGTTGCTGTTGTTGCTGCCGCTGCGAAATGAATTAATAAACTTGCAACGGAGCGACCGCTTTTGTAAAAATGCCGCCAATGCTTGTTGCTGCTCCTGTTGCAGTTGGTCGTTGTTGTTGTTGTTGCTGCTGCTGCTGCTGCTGCTTGCTGCCTTACAGCAACAATACGCAATGCAGACTAAACAAGCGAAATTGAAAACTGACACCAAATGTATTGACACACACGATTTAAGCTGCGCGAGAGTCTCTCAAAAATGCAAATCAATGAAAATTGACCAACTGACTTGTCACATGCCCCACTTGCCACTTGCCCCTGCCACGTTAACCTGACTTCAATTGCTTTTAAATTGTTTAAAAGTAACAACAACGGCAGCAAGATAAAAGCTTAATAAAAAAAATCGAGGAAAAAACAAGCTATGCAAAATGCTATTAGCGTTCGTTTTTTGTCCCTGCAGCAGCAACAACAATTGAAACGGCAACGGCAACAGCAACAGCAACAGCTGCTGCTGAGTAGCAATTGAAATGTCCAGCATCCGCTGGGCTCTGACTCTGACTCTGAATCCAAATGCGACTCCGTCTGTGGCTGTGGGGCACTTTTGGTGGTTCGCTGTTATTTTATTGATTTGCCTGCCTGAAAATTGATCTTAATTTCGCACAACAACAACGGCAGCAACGGCCACAACTGCAACTGCAACTGCAACTGCAACTCGACTTGCGGTTCATTTGCATATCGCGACTCTCGACTTTGCAGCTCACAGTTTCAGTGTTCAGTGTTCAGTTTTTAGTTTTCAGTTGTCTGTTGTCCGTTGTCGGTTTTCAGTTTCAATTGCATATCGCCAAGTTATGAATAACTGTTAATTGTGTTTAGGCTATTACGTTGCATAAACCGCTTTCCATAGGCCACCCGAAATACTAGAGACCCCAAAGACCTCTCTTTCAGTTAGTTTGAACAATTAGTTTTTGAGTTGCAGTGCTGGAAAAAGGGAGTAAGTTTTAATAATCAGAGTAGAGTAGAGTAGCGTATATAATAAGCAAGTATTGGATATAAATTACTTTTATTACTTTTATCAACTTAAAATCCATGTAACCAAAAGATTTCATCTAACTATTTATCGGTTTAACTAAAGACAATTCCATTTTGATTTCACTCTTAACTCGTAGGCACTAAAAAAAGATTTTGAATTTTTAAAATCTTATATCCTTATAAATATACATATTAATCTCATTCTTTAAGCTGCATGATGTAAATGCCTCATATTCTTTATCGATTTTGAATTCTTAAAATCTCTTATCCTTATAAATATACATATTAATAAATAATTAAATGCGAAAAGTGATGTAAATAAATCAATTCATCAGTATTTCCTGAATTGTAAATATATATATTTTTATATAGATTCAACAAAAGTCGAAATTTCAATGTATCCAATTGTTTTAGTATCTACCTAATTAATCGAATCGAATTTCATACAAATTGGAATATCGTAACATATTAGATCTCTGCCCAGACAAGTTAACACAGTTCCATGTATATCGTATGATAATAACGTATTGTATAATGTATGGGAATATTGTAGAGCTTTTTTAAATATATTTCGTGTGGAACCTCATATCGTGTACATATGTGTATATGTGAATTGTATGCTATATCGTAACGTGTACTGCAAATTTATAGCGTACTGATTATCGTATTGTGTATACCATATTGTATAACATATTTTGTTTTGCCTCTCATATTGAATATTGTATATTGCATTATAGGAAACAATGTACTTATATTATATTTTGTGTATATTTAAATATTTGTAGGTCAGCTTAATATCTTTTCGTCTTTATACTGCTTCCTCTCTCTCTCTCGATTGCTCCGTCTTTCGCTCTCGCTCTCCCTCGCTTGCGCTTAGTCATTATCCGCGCTTAAGATTTATGATCTACCGTTTGGCAGGTTAAACAGAGAGTTCACGGCTTCCAATTCGAATTCTTCTTTCCTCGACTTTGGTAAGGACTGTTTTACTCTTTTACTGTTGTTGCTGCTGCTGCTGCAATTGTTGTTGTCGTTGTTGCTTCCCGTCTTTTTATATCGGCTTCTGACTGAAGTCTGTCCTAATGACAACGGTAGCAGCTACTGCCAGACAATTACTTAATTTACACTTCGCTGTTGTTGTTGTTGCTGCCGTTGCTGCTGCTGCTGCCGTTGCTGTGGCAGTTGTTGTTGTGGCTGTCATAAAAAATTGTGTGGCCTGCACTTGGCAAAGCTATTGAACAGAGTTGAGAGATGAGAGAAAAAAGTGCTCAGCGGACAATAGCAGAGTGTGGCCACAATTCAAAAGTGCGCAACGGGCGACGCCTGCAACCGTCGCTTGCCGCTTGCTGCTTGCCACATGCCCCCCTCTCGCTGCCCCCTTTGTTGCCACCATGTTGCTGCGTAAATCAAGCGACGCTGAAGTCGCGGCTCAGCTACTGAAGCAGAAAATTACTTTCATCATAATTTAAAGTTACTTATGACCGCAGAGTAGCCCCAAGAGGGAGTCGGGAGTCCACACCGAGCGTTGCAAGCAGTAAGTGGAGAGTCTGCTGCAAGTACATGTTGCTGTTGCTGTTGCTGTTGCTGCTGCTGCTGTGGTTGCTGATTGTCTTAGGACCGTTGCACAAATTGAAAAATCATCTGGCCAGCTTGCAACCAGGATGTGTTGCTGCTGCTGTTGCCGCTGTTGCTCCTGCAACCTTGGTGCAACAGGGCAATTGTTGCTGGCTGCTAGATGCTAGTTGCTGGCTGCTAGTTGCTAGTTGCTAGTTGCAAAAGGCAAACATTTGCACGTCAAACAAAGTGGCAGTGAAATAACAAAAATTATGTTGGCAGATTTGTGGCGACGTTGAAATTATTGCAACAACTGTTGCTGCTGCTGCTGCTGCTGCTGCCACTGCATGTGTTGCACTTGAGCTGTGGCCCATAATTACTATGTGGTTGGTCTCCCTCCCGCTGACGCTTGTGGCATGAATGATGTGGCGTGGGCTTCCTCCAGCTACTGGGCACTGATCCACATTTTGCATAAATTACACTTCATTTGATTTGGGCAGTCGCGTCTCCAATGACAATGCCACAGTTGCAGTTGCTGTTGCAGTTGCAGTTGCAGTTGCTGTTGCTGTTGCTGCCACAGATTTGCTGCAAGTCTGTTGGCCATGGCCACAATCAAGTCAAGTGTTTATTTGTTTATGGACACAGCACAGCTTCTTCTTCTGCTCCTTCTGCTCCTTCGGCATCTTTATCTGCTTCTTGCTCGCATTGCTTGTGAGTGAGTGGCATGTTGCACGTTGCATGTTGGTGGTCCACATTGCGATTGTTTGCCGCAATTAGCGTGTGGGCAGCAACAGCAGTGAAAGTTGCTGTTTGGAGGCTGTGCCTGCATTTTGATAAGCTCCCCCGCAATAACAGCAACACTCTCTTCTCTCTACAACAACACAACAACAACAACACCCCACCCCCAAGCAACCCAACTGCTCCCTCTCCTCGGCCCGCCCTTATGCACACCTGTTGCTGCCACTTGCAACCGGTTTTTGTTAGCTTGTTAGTTAATTCGAAGCGTTGCAAATATTATAACTGAGCTGAGTTTCATTATTCTATTAACAACAATTTAATACTCGTTACATCTATCTCTCTCCCTCTCCCTCTCACTCTCCTCACTCCTCTCTTCTCTCTCAACCTCTCCTTTTTTTAAACGTGCAGTTTTATCTTGTGGTATTTTTAGCGTCCCGCCAAACGGCATTTTTTATCGGTTTACCTTTTTTTATTTTATTTTTTTTTTTTGGCTATTTTTAGCAAATTGACATTAAATTAACTGCCACTGAGGTATTTTTTTTTCTACTTTGCTCTTCGTTTTTTTTTTTTCGAAAGGTTTTTCGCTGTTGTTGTTGCTGTTGCTCAGTTGATTTATGTTGTAAATGATTTACATTTGATTTTATTATCTCAAGTTAAATGCGCATTGAACATACCACAAAATGCCATTGATAGTCGGACCATAATCTGCATTAGCATTAAGTACTTCAAGTGATACACGAAAATACGCTTTAAAATACCGCAAATAATACTAAAAATGTTGAATGATTTGTGCGCTATATTTGATTAATTTATTTTAAATTTTTTATGCATATCTTGCTAAGAAATAAACACTTTGGAAGCACATTAAAGTTTCATTGCAATTATGGCTCAACACATTTAATAAATGTTTGGTATATAAAATAGTATTTTCTTGGGATTCTTCAATTTGATTTGATGGCAGATTAATCCGACAGGTTCTTAAATTATGAAACTATGAACTTCAGCAATGCGTTCTCAGCACATAAATCTTAATAATGTTTTCAAAGTTTTAAAAGTAGCAGAAATATTTGTCATATTCTCGATAACTTGACTAAAATGGAATTTGCTTTAATATTTAATACCAAGACATTGAAATATATAACAGAACTCTAATAATTATGAGAGATCTAGAACTTAAAGCTTAGAATTGTAATTTAAAAGCAAGCTGCAAAATGTGCTTTTTTGTTTTTTACTAGAGCTTTAAAAGCACATACAATTTTATTATTTATCTTATTATTTTATTATTTATCTCAAAACTAAAGACTTGGAGCTTAAAAGCACATTTATGTGAAGTTGAATTTGTTTTTAGTGTCTGTTTCTTTTGAATTGAATGCAAATTTGTAGCTCTGGTTGCTGTTGTTGCTGTTGTTGGCAGTGATTCAATGTGAAGTTTATGTACACTTCGGAAAATTGTGCTTACTCGTAAAGTCAGTGACAGTTTTTGGGCATTGTTTAATGGATTTTCGCTCAAAGGAGAGTTGTGAGTTGCGCGCTTTATTTTATTTGTTGTTGTTTTACTTTATTTTTCTTCTCTTGATTTGCTCGCAGTTTGCGGCCACATTACTCATGCGCCGTGTTGCACACAACTTGGGTATAAAATAACAGATTTATGCCTACGTTGCAGGCAATGACACGCCAATTAGCCGCCCAGCAGCAGCAACAACACCAACAACCAACAACCAACAACAGCCGCAGCAACAACAACTACAAAAAGGCTTGCAAATAAAGCTTTGACATTTTTATGATGCTAAGCGGGGGTACAACAGCAACAGCAACAACAACAGCAACAACAACAACAATTTGAGCCTTAAGCCAGACTGGAACAATCTTTGGGGAACTGAGACAGGCTTCAGGCAGGCAGCTGGCTGACCTTTGCATGTGTTATATGTTGTTTGTTGTCTGTTGTCTGCTGTTGTTGTTGCTGTTGCTGTTGCTGTCGCGTTGTTGCTGCTGTCTGCGAAGGCGAATTGAGTTTGACAGCTGGGGCGACACGATCCGATTGCGATTGCGATCGCTCTTTGACCTTAATACGCGCCAGCTGCCCCAATGCGTTGACAAGGGGCAGGTTGCCGTTGGCAGGGAATGGCAACGGGCAACGGGCAACGGGAACGGGAACGGCAGCAACATGTAATGCAGACCGTCCATTGTCATTTGACACCTCATTTGGGGCATGCAACGGGGCACGCACAGCTAATAAGCGCTCAATAAATGTGCAACACCCGCTGGCAATGGCAACATGTTGCCGCTGCTGCTGCTGCCGTTTGCCGTTTGCCGTTTTGCTGTGCGTGCGACAACAACAATGCATGTAGCATACACAATTTTCCATTTTCCATACCATTTTAGTGTATGTGTGTGTATTTTTGCGCAATCAACTAGGCAATCTCATTAATAAATTGCGCTGCATGCAATGGCATGGCAACATGTTGCTGCTGCGTCTAATGTTGGCAAACGGCAGCAACATTAATTGCCTGCTTACAGCATGACAACGCAGAGGCGACTCCAGTTGCAGCAGCTCTTGTTGTTGTTGTTGCTGTTGTTGCTGTTATAGCTGATATCAATTTAACTGCCGATAGGTGGCGCTGCTGCATGCCATCATCGGCAACTGTAACTGCAACGGCAGCAACATTAATTGTTTATACATTTCTGAAGGTAAATTTTCAACAGTTTCACAGAGTTGTTGGTGTGGGCTAAAATTTCTGGCGGCGCGGAAGAAGGAGGAGGAGGGAGTAGTAGGTGGGGGGTGTCGATGGCTAATTGATTTTTATGCACAGTCAAAGCAGCAGCAACAACAACGACAACAGCAACATAGGCGGCACATATTTTAAGCACAAATTACAAAGCAATAATCATAAATCTTTTTTGCGGCTCAGCAACAACAGCAACAGCAGCAGCAGCAACATGTTGCAGCCATTTATCAAAATACAAATGCGCGTGTGTGTGTGTGTGTGTGCGTGTGTGTGCGTGTGTGTGGCAGATGCCAGACAAATGGGCATTGCGTGTGCCATATCAATGTTGCTGTTGTTGTCGCTGTCACTGTTGCTGTTGTCATCGTCGCTCAAATGTTGATAACTTTTGCTGCCAGCAAGAATTGCAAATGGAGCACGTGGCCACAACAGCAACATGCTAGCAATTATTGTGGCGGTGCTGCTGCTGTTGCTGTTGCTGCCGCAACTGATTGCTCTTGATTAAATGCTAGTCACTCACTTGAATACTTGAATAGGAATCACAGGCTCGTCGTCGGCCCCCCGGAAATTGTTTGTGCCACGAACTGATGTTATGCACCTCGCGCCAGCAACATTTAAACGGCTTCCTGGCGGTTGCTCTTGTTGCTTTTGTTGCTGTTGCTGTTGCTATTGCAGTTGCTGTTGCGATCTAAACGTGCGCTTGCCCAGTTGTCCAGCTGCTCAAGTGGAGCACCCAGCTGCTGTTGCTGTCCAGTTTTGATGGATCTTTCTTGACTGCAACAAGCACAGGTTGCTATCCAGCTTATAGATAAATAATTCCAAAAAATAGTAAACTCTCCTCATCTATAACAATAAATGATGATATTAAGAATAATATTACTGTAGCAAGACACAATATTTTAATAGAATTATTAACATTGTTTAAGCATTTTATTTATTGTTATATATTTCGAGTTTAAAATCGGACTTGTTTTCCCATGTGTGTAGTTTTTTATTAAATAATTAATAATATGCATTAATCTCAAATGAATAAAATCCTATATATTTAAAGCTTTGTTTGTTTTTCAAGAGCAAACAGTCAATTTGAAATAATTTTGAATGAGAAACTGTAATTGAATGTGTATTCCAATCCTGAGCAGCGAACTAGTGTTTTCAAAGGATTGTCAGTGCCTAATGGCAACTGTTGCTAAGTTGACAGCAACAACTTTTTTAATAGCAATAGCAATGCAGCTGCGTGTTGCAGCAGTGTCAAAAATCATTTTTCAGCAGCAACAGCAACGATCCCTAGCTTATTAAACTTTAATGACTATTGGGGTGGTCTTGGCACGTAGCTGTCACAGTTGTTGTTGTTGTTGTTATTGCAGTTTCAGTTGCTGCTGCTGCTGCTGCTGCTGTCGCTGATGATTTGCGCAATGCGCGCAATGGCTGCAAATAATTGCAACGGCAACGTGCAACGATTTGCGGCCTCAACGAGGTGAAGGCAACAAGCGCAACAAAAAGCGAAAAACAAAAATAATGTTTATATGAAAATTGAAAATGATCATTGCGCAATGCACACGGCGACAACAGCGGCAGCGGCAGCAGCAACAGCAACAACAACTACAACAACAGCTGCCACAACAACAATAAAAAGAACCGACAAATAGTCAACGTTTTCTTTTGATGCTTTGCATTCGGCACGCAAAAAAACAGCAACAACAACAACAACAGCACCAGCAGCAGCAGCAGCCACTTTATGCCGTTTCATCATGGCGCGCACCGCAACAACAATTGGCTAATAATATAAATTTTGCGTCCACAAACCAAACTCAAAGCAACAACAACTTTAACAACAACAGCAATCGTCTTTGGCCCAAGGCTGCTCCAGTTTAGCATTATTACCATTATTGTTGCTGCGTCTAATTTAATTGCAATTCGATTGTTGACCCGCCAACTGGCAGCAATATGTCAATAAAAATTGCTGCTGCACGCCAGCAACATGCACTTGCTGCTGCTGATGTTGCTGTTGCTGCTGCTGTTGCTTATCGCCTGACCACAAATAACTGCAAATTGTGTATATAAAAATGCAAACTGCATTCATTGTTTGTCTGCAGCTTATCTGGCAGCAACCGCGCAGTAAATCAGCGTAACAGCAACAACAGCAACAACAACAGCAATGGCAACAGCAACAGCAATGGCAACAAACTGCCAGGCAACACGCATGCGCCGCCAAAGTCATGTTCGTGCCACAAAGGCGACACCAAAGCCATACATATTGTAGGTGGCAGCAGCAGCAACTGCAACAACAACAACAACAACAACCACAGCAACAGCAACAGTTGCTAAATGTGGCAATCGTAGCTTTAAGCAGCAGCAACATACACACACCCTAGCTAATCATTTTGGGTAATAATTTTGCATTTTATACATTTACGTTTGTATGTGCAACATGTTGCAAGCAAGCTAACGAGAGCGCGCCCTTTACCAGCTTTTGCTCGCTTCAACGTGGGCGTGCGTGTGTGTGTGTGTGTGGGTGTGTGTGTGAGACAGGCAGCTGACCAAACGCATTGCCCAGTTGTCTACACTGAGAAAAATTGAAGAACTTCTTAAATCAAGAACAGTCTTCTTATTGTATTGTGATTCAAATAAGACAAGTTTACCAACAAATTACTACGAGTTGTACCAAAAATATGAATATAAAAAGTCACAGTTCATAGCATAGACATTCAAATTTGAAATTAGGAAAACTGCGGGTTCGAATACCACTCTAAAATAAAACAAGCTTAGGAAGAAATTATATACTTAATAAAGGAAAAGCAACAAATAGGTTTACAATCATCTTTGGTAATTTTTTGTTATTTGTTTTCGATATATAGGAGCCGTTTTTTGATACTCGTATTTGCGGTGTTAAAATTACAATAATTGAAATTGGTTTTGTTTGAAATATTGTTAATGTCCATAATTGATTTTGAAATTTGCTTTTAATGTAATGTATAGTAAAGTAAATATAGTAGTTAAGTAATGTTTATTTTATTAAATTTTTATTGTTCTCGACACATTTTTATAAACGGAATTCTGAGTTCTTAGTTATTCCAGCTGTTGTCGGTGCTGTTGGCGAGTTGAACTTGCTGGGAAGTCGCACATGGGGCAGCAGCAACAACAATAGAAAACCGCAACGCAGCGCAGCTCAGCTCAGGAAGCGGCAGTTTAAATGCTATGCTCTGCTTTTCTTTGCTCTGCTCGGGAAATTTATGAGCAGCACCTAAAGCGAAATCCTTTCACCAGCTGAGACAACGCATTAATAAATCAATAACGCGTTTATAATCATAGTTGTTGCTGTTGCGAGTTGTGGTCGCTGTTGCTGCTGTTGGATGACTTCCGTGCAGTTTTTGCAGTGACAAGCGGCAATTTGGTGCGGCAAACACCTTGGCAACAATGTTGCCGAGCAATTAACATGCCAGCAACATGTTGCGCAACTTATCAAAATAATCATCATTCGCATCGACAACAACAACAACAGCAGCAGCAGCGGCAGCAGCAGTAGCAACTGTTGTTGCAGTTGCAACGCAGGCAGCATTATGATAATCGCAATGCGGCGGCAATGTTGAAACGAAACAAAAATTGCAACTGTTTCTTGATGCAGTCTAGAGAGTCGCCTGGCACGCCCCTCCGCTGCCGCATGTTGCAATTAATAATCGACGTGGCAAAGCAACAACAGCCACTACAACTGCAAAGGCGCGCCAGCAACTTGCAACAGCAAAAGCAACAGCAACAACTAAGTCTGCAACGTGCGCCCTTCTTTTTGATTTAAAATGTGCCGCCATCGTTTTGGCTTTGCACGTAGGCGTACTCACACGCAGTATATGAATAGCCCCAACCCCTCCCCCACTCCCCACCGCCCTCCATCTGCTTCTCCTCCTTCACTTGCCACAGCAACAAGTGCTTAGCTGTTGTTGCTGCTGCTGCTGCTGCTGTTGCTGCTGTTGTTGTTGCTGCATCCACTTGGCATCATCAGTCAAGTGGACTTTGTGTGTTGCCCGTGTGCCCGGCGGCAATGTCACTGTCGCCGTGGCAGCTCTCGCTGTGTCCAGCTCTCGCATTGTGTGGGTCTTAAGATCGTCATCAGGCGATTTGCAACTGACCGCAATTGTTGATATTGCAGTTGCTGTTGCTGTTGCTCTTGTTGTTGCTGTTGCTGTTGCCGTTGCAATATTATATTTACTCATATATTTTGCTAAAACTCTCTACAGTTTTAGTCTAAGAACAAAGTTAAGACCATCAAGTTAACCTGTACACAAACTGTAAATGACACTTGCTCATTGGATTAATCTTACCATTATTAATCTTGCCATTCCATCTCAACAAATCAAATCTTCTAGAATTTGACCTATAGAATACTTAATCTAACGGCAAAGTTAGATCAATAGCTTGCTTTCCAGACGATGTTATAGTTAAAATAAACTGGTCAAATGACAGGTAGGAAAGAAAATTCATTAAAATATTTCAGTATAGCTAGAAGCTCGCTTTCAATTAAAGCTTTGCCTAGTTTAGAAAATAATCATAAGTCATAACGTTAGCAATAGAAAATGAGTTTAGAGTCTAACTTGCATAAAATCATTATAAGTTGATGATGCCAAGTCAAAGTTCATAGGTAGCTTAAAAAGCTGCTGAACACTCGCTTTCAGTTAAAGCTTCGTTGAGTTCATTCAACTAGGATTATAAAGTCACCAAATTGAGTTCAAGTTCAAGTTTCAACTGCAGCGTTGTATGTAAATCGGAATGTGCACCTACGACTGTTGCTGCTGTTGTTGCTGTTGCTGCTGTTGTTGCTGTTGCTGCAAGATGTAGGTAAGAAGCGTCTCGCCGCTTGACGTGCAAATTTATGTAGCCTACTAATAAGTTTGCTGGCAATTACGCTTATAAATAAATAAATCAGCGCTGCAAACTTCGATGTCGGCGCCTTTGTTGCCGAGCGGGAAGCCGCTGGATGCCGCGTGCTCTGCTGTGGGTGTGACAAGTGCAGCGATCCATTCCATAGGACAGAGAGAAAGAGAAGGAGAATGAGAGAGGGGGAAGGAGAGTGGGGAGAGGGAAGAGTTGGCGGCGCCATTCAAATTCACATGTGATCGGCCAAGCATGAGTCAGATGGTGGATTGAAAATTGAGGCAAGATGGTGGAAAAGGGGTGGTGCACAGGAGGGGCAAGGGGAGAGAGCGTGGCAAGCAAGGAGGGCAGTAGGGAGGGGAGAAGGGAGCGCTTAATTAGAAAATTGCTAATAACTCATGCACACGAAACAAATTTCAATATTAATGAGGTTTTAAGGCAGCAACCACACAGCGGCAACAGCAACAGCAACAGCAACAACATTGGCACTGCAACGGCAACTTAATTGAAAACTTTTGAATCGTGCCGTCAAATGGAGAATAACAAGCAGGAGAAGAAGCAGAAGAAGCTGAAGCAGCAGCGGCAGCAGCAGCAGTTGCCCTGACCAAGTACCAAACTGTGCACAATGGGAGGCACAGCGGCAATTGTTGCTCGCTTCGGCTGCCTGTCTTACGCTCTGGCAGCAACATCAGCAGCATCGTCAGCCTGTTGCTCCTGTTGCTCATTAAGTTGCATGAAAACTCAATAGGTTTACAGCATTTTCTTTAGCGCAATTAACGGTCGCCGTTTTTGACTGATTTAGTTGTCAGCTGAGCAGAAACAACAACAGCAGCAGCGGCAGCAACATGTTGCTGGAGCACTCATAATTAGCATGCAAGCGGCATAAATCGCAGGCAGCAGCAACAACAATTAACAGACCCAAATTGCATGCAACACACCAATACACACACACACACACACACATAGACCAACACACACACGTCGCTTTCTCTGCCCATGTTGCTGTTGTTGCTGCAGCTACTTAGCATGCAGTGCAGTAACTTTTGAACACGTAGGCAACAGCAACTGCAGCAGCAACATCACTAGCACCATCACCAGCAGCAACAGCACCAGCAGCAACAGCAGCAGCAGCAACTGTCAATTATATTAGTTGCTGTTACAACGCGCGCTAATTCAAAAATCATGCGTGGGCAGCAGCTGATGCTGGCACGCCAGCAACATTGCCCTCTGTGTGCCAGCACATGAACATGAACACTGCCAACTTTTCTTAATTAAGTGACGACCTGTTGTTGTTCTCTAAATTTTTATTGTTGCTGCTGCTGTTGTTGTTGCTCAGATGTTGCTGCTGCATGCAAATTTAATTTACGCCATGCCGCGACCTTTGGCCATTGCGTGTTGCTGCCGTTGCTGTTGCCATTGCTGTTGCCATTGCTGTTGCCATTGCTGTTGCTGTTGCTGTTGCTGGTGCCAGCTAGGCCATAACTTCTTAACGGCAGCAACATCAACATCTTTCGCTTTGTTGTTCGAGCTCTGCGCGCACAAATTGATATTTAACTGGTTGGCTTATTCGACTTGGTAAATGTTCGCACGACTTTTCTCGCAGCTACAACTCTTAACTATAAATCCCAGATACCAGAGCCTAGATTCAAGATCCCAGATTCCAGATTCCAGATCCCAGATCACAGATCCCAATAGCCAAGTGCACGCATTTACGATCGTCTCTAAAAACAGCAGCTCCTCCTCAAACTCTTCTCCACGAAGTTTTATCGATCTCCTCTACTTTTCTCTTCTCTTCTCTTGATTGTCCCTCGATATTCTTGTCTCTCCCTCAATCTCATCTTGCCGATCTCCTCTACTCGAATTTTTATTGATTTCCACTTTGCTGCTGTTTGAGGACTTCTCTCGCTCTCTTCACTGCTCTCTACCGCTCCCTCTCTCTCTCTCTCTCTCTCTCTCCGTCTCTCTCTCTCTGTCTCTCTCTTTCTTTATAAAATCTTCTTTTCTTAAACTCCTTTTCAAGACCTCTGTTTCATAAACTTCTATTCTCTCAAGTTTCAAAAGATATTTCCTCCTCGATCTTCCCCAATGTTATGTTGATCGCATTCTCCCTTCCTGATCTTCTCTCGATATCCTCTCTTTCTTTCTCTCTCTCTCTTCCTCTCTCCCTCTCTCTCTCGCTCTCTCTCTCAACAATTTCATCTCCTTTCGATCTATTCTCCCCGATCACCGGCTGATCTCCTCTTTCCATTTTCATCCCACCTTGTCTCGATCACCTCTCTATCTCCGCATTTCTCTGCATCCCCCTACATTCTTCTCTTCCTCCTCTGCGATCTCTTCTAAGATCTTTGGCGATCTACAGCGATAGTTATATTCTCGATCGTTTGCCTCGTGTCGTTATCTGTGGCAACATCTTTCGGAGGCCAAACTCCACTTCTGGTTACCACTTGTATCGGCTGTGTGCCGTTAATGTTTTACCTTTACCCAAAGGCAGACACACAGAGAGAGAGAGAGAGACAGAGAGATAGAGAGAGAGGGGGAGATCTCGTTGCATGCTGTGTGCGTAGCGCAATAAATCAAAGTTTTATTTGTTGAAATAAATTCACAGTTTATTGCTTCGTTATTATTTGCACTGCTGTTGCTGCTGCTGCTGCTGCTGCTGCTGCTGCTGCAGTGACTGTTGCAACAACAACAACAAAAACAACAACTGCGACAGACAGCTATCAAACACTCGCAAATGCAACGCATGCCGGAAATGTTTATTGTTCTTGTTATTATTATAGTTGCTGCTGTTGTTGCCACAAGCAGTTGAACTCTTTCTAATTTTTAACGTCTCGTTGATTGCATGAATATCATTTCGTTTAGTTCACGACCAGCAGATTAATTAAAATCGAATTTATAGCAATACTTAACGAGCCTTCGCCATTGTGAGTGTGAATAGAAACCTCTCTACAAATTCCACCTATCATAAAAATAAACACGAACTTTCATAAATATCAAATTGCACATTGCATATGCAAATTACTGTAGAAACAACCTGATCATCAACAACAATTGTTGCAGCAAAATGTTTCGAGGAGACTTTAAATGATCTTTTACTATTGGGAATATGATATAAATAAATTAACATGTATCAATATAAATATAGAAAGATGTAAGATATATACAATTCATATTTATATTAACATGTTCTCTAGTTATCCTGTTAATTTCACAACAGACAGTTAATAAACACAGTTATGGAATTATAATCAAGTAAAGTTGACAATTTTCTTTTAATGCATTGCATTTAAGATTGTGTTCACAAGCTGCAAACTTCGGCTGTCCTCCAGTGTCACTTCACTATTTATTAGCGCGTTTCGATAACTTATGTTAATCGCTTAAACGTTAAGCATAACAATAACAATAAATCTTTAAAGGGAATCAACAAAAGTTGCATTGGTTTTTTTGTTGTTTAGCAACTCTTTGCATAATTTGTTGCTGCTTTTGTTGTGAATTTGTTGCTTAAATTTGCAAGTCAAGCCGGTCTGTGTGCCACGCCCACAACATAGAGTAACTGGCCTACAGAGGCGGTCCACCTGCCTGTCATGAGGTTTGTCACTGACATTTTTGAACCCTGACCGTTTTTAATTTGCGATTTGCGATTGGCGAATTGGCGAATTGCGGCAACAAGTGGCGACTGCAGTCTCAAGTCTCAACCACAGCTTAGTTTGCCATTAATTACAGATAGAGATACGAAATGTAGCTAGAAGATACACACACACGTATCTGTGTTACGCAATGTTTTTAATTAGCAAAACGGTTGAAAACGTTTAATTGAGAAATTATTCTCATGCCATGTTGCAGGCGAGTCGACTGCATTGAATATCGATGTCGATACTTATCGATACATTTTCGAGTTGTGTTTGTTTCTTATAGATTTTCGTAAAGAATGTGTCGATTGATTAAAATAATTTTAAAGACTACCTTTGCTGAGTGTTAATATCTGTTTCTATCGATTGTGAAGACATTGATGATTTGGTTTACATGAAAACACGATAACGACAAACTGGAGAAATCTTGATATCAATACATTTTTAATTGTCGGTATGGGTTTCATCTATTTATTGTATATCGTTCGAGCAAAACTCTAAATATCTATACATATCGATAGATAACGGTGGACAACAGTGAAGCTAATCGCTGTAAACATATCTTAAATATACATATATCTATTATCTGATAACGATATGAAGCAATACGCAGTATTAGTATTTTATAATTGTATTTAATTTACTTAAATTTATTAATTTTTAATATAATCTATATTTCACACTGCATCTGATTAATACTATTCCATTATTTTTGGTATCTTTGCAGCAGCGTAAGCTGTCACCGACATGGGCAGTGAGCAATACTGCTTGAGGTGGAACAATCATCAATCCAACCTGTTAGGGGTGTTTAGTCAATTATTACAGGACGGGAGCCTGGTGGACGTTACATTAGCTTGTTCAGGGGGCCCATCCATCAGAGCCCATAAGGTGAGTACGAATCCACGCAAATCTCGAGGACAACTAATTTTACCACTCAGTTGAATCCTAAGATTACATTTTAAAATTCAAATGTGTTTTAATTTAATATGTGTGCGTAAATTACAATTTTCTATGAGAGAGGTTAACAGATCTGTGAGTTAATAATTTTTCTCCCAGGATAGCAGCCCTCTTTTTTGTACCAGACCCTTCAGATTTCACACGATATATGTGCATATGTTTCTTTTTAATATAACTAAATATGAGTTTTGTAAGAGAGAGTTTTACAAGCAGGTTGGCAGCATTGGTCTTGTACAACAACTTAAGCACGTTTCGATTTCAGTTTCCGCTTGCAAATACACTGAGCAAGATAATTTACTCTTCAATATAAGTAAAATATTTAATTTAATTTAAGTGAGTTTGAAATCTGTGTTAGTTATATAATATCCAAGTCGGTTGGCAGTTCTGCTCCCCAGTTTTACATAGAAGAAGGTTGGGGAAATTAATTTTATTCAATTTAATCTAAGTACAAAAGCTTAAATATTTGTTGAGAGCGGATTATGTTGGTTATTAAATTTTGAAGTGGGTTGGCAGCCCTGTTGACGCGCAACTGCAACTGCAACGGTAAAACGCGGAAGTTGTCGCAATGCTGCGATCAAGGTCGCTGTTGACGCTCACGTTGCAGTCACAGTCGCAGTCGCAGTCGCTGCTGGCGTCGTAGGCCTCTCAAAATGCCAACCGCATAAATTAACGAAGCAACAACAACAACAACAACGATGACGACGACAACAAGCACAACACGATCAAATGCAATTTACACATTTGTCAGTAAATTGTCAACTTAACGCGCAACACTAAACGAGACAGCGCTGCCAGCGTCGCTGCATGCTGCTAGCGTCGCTTATGTTGCCAGCAACAATGTTGACAAGGTCAGCGTCTAATAGGAATTGACTGTGCCCCGCCACGTGGTTGCTTGCTCGTTGCGTGTGTGTCAAGTGTGTGTGTATGTGTGTGTGTGTGTGTGTGTGTGTGAGTGAGTGCATAAATCATGCGTTGCCAGGCAGCAGCAACAGCAACAGCAGCAGCAACAACAACGTTTTGCGCACGTCTGTCAATTGAAATTCCTGTTAAATTAAGCGGAAAATATTTAACTGCGTTGCTGCTGCTGTTGCTGCAACAACAACAACTTGTTGCTGCTACCTTTTGATGTTTGAAGCTGATAAAGTTATTTTGAATGTAATTTCTTGCCGCTGCAATCTCTATATATGTTTATATACATATATATGTATATCTATATATGTATGCACATGTATCTATAACTTTGCGTGTATCTGTGTATGTGAAACAGGTAAATTGTTCAATTATAATGCGTTTACTATGCAGTTGCAGTCCACTCGATTTTCCGCTTGGCCTAGACCACAAGAACAACCTCAACAACAACAATGACAGCAACAGCAACAGCAACGACAACACTAACAATAACAACATATGACACTGATTGGCTTCAAGTGATTAACATAACACTTGACTAAGAAATTGTTGGCCAACTTCACTTACACACATATACCTATATACATATATCTGCATACAATTGAAACTGCAGTAGCAGATCTCACAGCAACTGTTGCTGTTGTTCAGCTTAAAACAAACGGATTTATTTCGAAAATTTCCTCAAATGAATCTCAACATTTTGTGGACCTATTTGAAAATTTATCTTTACATTTTGGAGACTTCTTTAAGTCGAATTAAATCAATTAACCTTTAAATAATTTATTTCAACCAGGAGTAGAAATTAAACAAATTCATAGTTTCAAATTTAGTTGTCATTTATCCAATTGTCTGGATGTTACAACAAGCTGCGAATTATTGAGGATTTTTTATTCTTTAAAACAAATTCATTGTTTCAAATTTAGTGGTCATTTATCCAATTGTCTGGATGTTACAACAAGCTGCGAATTATTGAGGATTTTTTATTCTTTCAAAATTGTTTATTCTTCGATCTTTTCTGAAACAAAATCTCACAGATTTTAATTGTGACAGAAACCCAGGCATTCTCTTCTGCTTAAAAATCCTAAAAGGTTTCTATTTAATTAAATATTCCTTTTTCAAATTAGTTGATTCAATATTTGAGCCGAAACTAAGCTCATCCTCTCGTGCTCCATGCTTATCTCTGTCTCTGCTCTGTTCTCTCTGCATTCTCGTAGACAATCTCAAGTTCATTGTATAATGATTTCAGTTGACTTTGCCCAACTCTATTTCGATATTTCTAAGCTCTTGTTTTTTTTCGATTTTCCTTATTTTTCAAGTCAACTTCATTAGCTGCACAGACAACAACAGCAACAAACTGATGAGTTCATTTCCTATTTAGACAGACTTCTGGGGGGAAATAGACAAATAAGAAAATGAAGAAAAAATGTGTCAACTAAAAGAGTTGAGGATAAACCCAAAAAACGACAAAAAAAATTATTAAAAAAAGAAGGAGGAGGAGAAGAAAAAGAGAGAGCAGAAAACACAAAGATTTGGCAAATGGAGAAGCTGAAATTGAAACTGAAACTGGACGAGATTCAATTCGAAACAGAGACGCCTTCACATGTTGTCACTTTGCCAAACTAATTAGCAAGTGTACACAGAAAAAGAGAGATGAGGAGGGAGAGGGAGAGAGAGATGGACAAATGTCAACGCTTATAAAAGTTAATAAAGCAAAGAATTGAAAAGTTAAAGCAACTGCAAGAGATGAGAACACGAAGAAGGAGTCCAACTCCCAGTCGAAGTCGAAATCGAAGTAGAAGTAGAAGCTGTCAATTACTTTAGCATATCCTTGTCCAGGCATCTTGTTGTCCTTGTTGCTGTTGTTGTTTTTGTTGTTGATAACGAGCTCAGTTTTGGCGCTGCAGGCGCCGCAACCCCGACCGCCCCCCTTATCCCTTGTCGTGCTCAAAACGAGAGGCAAAAAATTGTTAAATTGATTAAAAAGCAAAGTGTCGATGAACGAGGCAATGATGACAGCAGCATAGCAGATCCTTGCACCGCCTGCTGGACACACAGGGCATTGCCCATTCAACGAGGACATTCAGCATACAATTGCAAAGTCAATCCGAAAGAAAAAATGTGAAAACGAAGGGATGCAGAGACAACAACGACAAAAACGAATACAAAGTGCAAGCGAGCGAAGGATAACAGTGAAGGGATGCACACAGCATCCTTGCCCCATGCCCCATGCCCCATGCCCCATGCCACTCACCTCGCACCTCCGGCTGGCTGTCCAACTGAAAATCTAGTTGAACGCACACACGCATGGGTTGACAGTAAAGTTGCTGAAATGCCAGCACAATTACTAGACAGACGTGTGCATTATTTTAAGACACTGTGGCCATTGAAAATTCAAACAAAATTAGTATATTAACAAGTGAGAATGTATTTTTTTAATAAACTTTTTTTGTTTATTTTCGGAATTCGGAAAGTGTTTCATAAATAACCCAAATATTTTATTTTGACTATGACATGACAATGTTCAATAATAATAACAATTTTTTTCTTTAACCAGCACATTTAAATCAAAGTTCATATATTTCTATAAGTGCAAGAAAATTACTGCTGTTACCTATAATTTAAAATTAAGGTCTAATCGGTTCAACACTTATTTGAATTTTATTTACATTTATCAAGAAAAGATTATGTTGTTTTAACATATTAATAATAATAATTAATTCCTTAAAAATATATTCGAAATTCATATTAATAGTAAATACAAAATTTTACTTAAACTAAATTTAAATTTGTCTGAAGCGAAAGTAAATTGTGCGAATTACACGAACTGCCCTCGTGTGGCCAGTTTACACTCGGCTATTGCTGTTCATAGTTATGCATATATGTTTAAGCAACTGTGTGTGTTTGGCTGTGTGTGTGGGTGTGTGTGTGTGTGTTGTAGTTTTTGCTGGCCACACAGCCACAGGCTTTTGTAATCCTTTCACCTCCTTTCACCGCCCCTCACCGATGGCTTTCACCAGCTTGTTGGTCTTGTTGCCATTTGGTCTCAATGCCAAAACGACAGCGGCACTTTAACTCAATTTGAGGCATTTAACGTATGCTCGGTTGATATTTGATGCGATTTGGGGAGTCATTCCCCCAACTACCACCCCCATTTTTTCACTCTTTGTTTTTTTTCATCATTTTTTGGGTTGGCCGTGCGGATGTGTTGCCCAAAGGCAAACAAAGTGTAACAAATGTCGTTGCGAACTGTCGACGCGATGCACAAGAGAGTGGGACAGAAACTGAGACAGAGACAGACTGAGAGGGAGTCAGTGACCACTGACCACTCAGTTCAGTTCAGTTCAGTTCACTTGTCCTCCTCCTACTCACAGTTGCTTTGGCAAATGACTTTCTATGACTTTGGCTAAATGGAAAACTGAAAACAGAAAACTGAAATGCAACAAAAAAACTGATGCAAATATTTGCATCCTTTTTCCTTCCTATTTTTTTATTTTTTTTCTTTTTGGCAACTGTGGCTTGTTGTCTTAAGCTGATTTGTTAGCTGGTCGAGAGAGCTGATTGAGTTCTCGCCTAATCCTGTTCCTAATCCCAGCTCCTGGCGCTTACGCAAATTTGCCTTGACTCAAGTGAGACGCTCAAACGGTGGGCGGGGTGTGCAACCGAGCGTGTTAAACAACATGCCACACATGATTGTTGTTGCTATTGCTATTGCTGTTGCTGCTGCAGTTGCAGTTGTTGGTGTTGGTGTTGGTGTTGTCAAAATGCATATGCAAACACTTAACGGCAACAACGGCAGCTCGTAAGTCTTGCCAACACTTTTTGACAAGCCGCCAGCAACAAAAGCAACAATGGCAGCAACAACATGACGTGGCCGCCTCTATTGACAGCTGCAACAACTTGCAACATATGTTTGACAACAACAACAACAACAAGAACAACGGCATCGACAACGACAACAAAACAAATTGCCTGCCGAGCTAAAATCAAGTAAAATGTCAAAAAAATGCAACAATTTTCATATCGCAATAAAATGAAAAGAAAAGCAAAACAAATCCAAATCCAAATCAAATTCCCAATATAAATCGAAACAATAATAATAATAATAATGGAAATAATGCATTTTTCAGTAACCGCCTGATTGTTGTTGCTGTTGGTATTGTTGCTGCTGCTGCTGCTGCTGTTGGCAGTGCTAATTGTTGCTTGTCGTTGATAAGCAGCTGAGCAATTTATGGAGCAGGTAAAAGGAGGCGGCAGCAAAGTTGAGCAATTGCAGTTATTAAGTGCATGCACAGCATCTAAAGAGCAACAGAGAGAGAGAGAGAGAGATAGAGAGAGACATAGATGTAAAGAAATAAAGAAGAGAGAGTGGAAAGAAACATAGGCACAGCTTCCAGTTATGCAGTTATTTATAGTGACCACGTATAGAGCAAATGTCAAAAAAAAATATGCAATTTTTCTATTTATTATTATTCATTAATACCAAATTATTTGATATCTTAACATAAATTAAGGCAATTGAAATTCAAATATAAATTATACAATTTACTGAAACAAACTATTTCAATTTAAACTCTTAACAAGACACAAAGGAATCATTTTAATAAATGAAATAAATAGTCTGTGGATATTACCATAAAGTCTTGTATAAATTGGGCAAATCCAATAAGCGAAAGTATTGAATTGTAATTTGAATATTTAAAGTAATTTTCAAATAAATAAAACATATTAAATAACGAAACAAGCAATTAAACAAACATACTTAATTCTAATAATATTGTTTTCTTCTAATATACTGAATACTAAAATTAAAAAAAATATATAGAATTTGAGTGAATTATCTATTGAAAAGTTTAAGGAAAAACAGAACTGAATTCAAGAAAAAAACTTAAGAGCCACCTAAAATAATAAACATGATATCTAAATATATTTTCTTATTTTAAAACTAAGCAATTTAAGATAGAAATATCTTGGAATAATTTAATAGCAAATAGATATTAGATATTTAGGATCGATATCAGCACAAAAACTTGTACTTTTTAGGGATTTTGCATTCGTTTTCGAATAACTACGTATAGAGTCGATTGGGTCAGCCTTGACTTAGTGACTCAGCAGCTTATGCTTTGTATACTTTGTCGACATTCCGTGGCATGCAACAGGCTGCAAGCCACACCCCCTTAGCAGCGGAAAACTGTTCTCGAATTGCATTTGCATAATTGTAATGAAATTATTGTTAGTCAACCTCCCCCAGTCATTATTAAAAATTTACAACAAACATATGAGAAAAACAACAAACACAAATTATAAGCATATACACATATATATATATATTGTTATGGAAAGGAACAACAACAAGAACCAAAAGTGCGGTTAATTGCAATTTGATGTTAACAAGTCGACGTCGAATCGAACAAATTGCACAGCCGAACAACCGAAAGGAACAAATACTCATTATTTTTATCTTTCATCGTCATAATGTGGAGCAGCAACAGCAGCAACAGCAGCAACAATAACCACAACACTGAGTGGGCGTGTTTGTTTGTGGGCGGCAATTATAGTTGCAAGTTGTGAGTTGCCAGTCGCTGCAGTCAACGTTGCGTATGCGTAATGCAAGAATTGCGCATGCGCCGCATTCGCCACTAGTTACCGTTATTGGCCACGTTCCGAGTCGCTAATGCGCCATGACAGCCTCAACTGCAATATAATTTGATAATTAGTCGCACAAATGCGATTTGGTAAATTGTGAGTTGTGAGTTGTGAATTGTGAATTGTAATTGATATACAACATTCACCGCAACACAAGGCAACGCAAAATCGAGACAGAGACAGAGACAGAGACAAGACATAAGACATTAAGTTACTCAGACGCTGTCAATCAATTGCTGCTGGGAACAATGGCAATGAAACAATGAAAAAGTGTTACGATTTCAAAGGAATAAAACAGACTGTCAGACAATGAAACATATTTATTTGCACCTCTGTTCGAGCGGAATGCTGGAATGGAACACAGTCAAATTATAGCCGACAGTACTTGACTTCATTGATCGAAACAATTGGAACAATCGATAACTAATCGAATTTGTTAAATCAACATTGATTCTCATATTAGTTTTTATTATGCGCATATTTAAATGCAATGATTGGAACAATAAAATTGAGACACTCCAAAAAGTATCGTATATAAATTATATGGCTATAATAATATCGTTAACTATTACCAATTTGGCAATAGGGAATATTGGAATGAAACTAGTTAAATCAACCTGTTCCATTTCATTTTTCACTTTATATTCGAAAGTTGTTTCACTTTGCAATGTCTTTGAAGTTTTTGCAAATTGATTTCATTTCCATTTCGTTGCGTTGTATCAGCTTGGTTCTTTTTTTTTTTGTAAGTCCACAAATCAAATTCGTTGCTTTATTTATTTTTTTTTTTGGTTTTATTCGCCGTTAATCATTTCATTTCATTTGCGCCAGCTCAAATTTCGATTACACGAATTGATTGCTCAACTAGCTGCCATAATTATCAATTAGCAATCAATTGATTATATTACCATAAAATGGCATGCATCACAACAGCAGCAACAACAGCAACAACAGCAACAGAAACTACAGCAACCAACAGTGCTATGTTTTTTCTACATTTTCTTGAGTACAATATAACAATAGCAAAGCAACAACAACAGAGTGAATAAAAAAAATTAAATAAAAGAGAAAAAAACTGCATATCAATGCATTCCACAACAACGGCAACAACAACAATAATGACAACAATAACGCATATTGCTGCCGGCATTTTTTTCGGCCTGGGAAAAAATCGACAACGGCAGCAGCAGCAACAGCAACAACAACAACAACAACAATAACACTGTTAATTTAAATTGGAAAATTATACAAAAATATTCAAAACGTTTGCGCTGTGTGCAGTTTGCTGTTGTTGTTGTCGTTGTTACGAGTTGTTTTTGTGTAGTTGTTTTTTGTTCGCTACATTCGAATCTGCTGTTAATCTGAGCAGCTCTCAAACGTCACGTTTTCACGCGGCCAACTATGCAACCTACGGCAACAGCTACAGCAACAGCAACAACAACTGCAGCAACAACTGCAACACCAATAGCAACAACAACGTGGAAGAACTGGAATCTAACGATGACGGCTGCTGCAATCAACAAAAGCAATTCACGCATTCAATTAAATGCCTTCAAATGCGACTTGCCGACATTTGTTGTTGCTGTTGCTGTTGTTGCTGTTGTTGCTGTTACTGTCGCTGAAGTATGCATTAAAATGGTATAAAATTGTCATGTTAATAACCAATAATTGTTAATTTACAACACACTCGCAATTCGCTACGTTTCGATGCGATCCATAAAAAACTACAAACATTTTTTTTCCTTTCTTTCATTTTTTTTTTTTATTTATTTTTGTTTTATTCTTGTTTGTTGGTATTTTTGAGTTATTTGCGTTTTGACTCGTTTTGGCATTTGGTCGCCTGTCAATTAACATTTTTTGCTGCCAAATAAATGTTTGTGGCTTGTTGTTATTGATCGTTGTTGTTGGACGGCAAGTGCAGGAAGTCGCGGTACATAATATGAGTATTTATTATAGTCTTTTCGTGTTTCTTTAACTATCCTGCGTTAATCCAATAAATACTCAAAATGTACAATCTACTTAAGTTATATATTTAAGAGATTGTCTTTTAATATAATTGAAGTGGTCATGATTATTGGACAGAGCTTAAGTTGATTTTATTTATTGTATTGTATCTCAAAATAACACAATGACATTTACTATTAACGGAAGAAAGATATGACAGTTGATTTTTGAATTTTATTTACATTTTATTTATAAAATTTAAGATAAATATTCCGAATTTAAATGAAAACAATTTTAGGGAATTAACTATTAAAATGAGCAATGAATTTAAATTTAAAAACTTTTAATTTTTTAAAATTTAGCTTAAACAAATGCTTGAATGTTAATGAATATTACTACTTTTTTATTTTAAAAAAATATTCTAGAATTACTTAATGGATGAATAAAAAAAAAATTATTATATTGCACATATAATTAAAAATGGTTGCCAATTTCTGATATCATATTTAAATGCAAAAAGATGAGCCATAAAATTCAAGTGTAGTGAAGAAATGTAAATAAACTACTTAAAACATTTTTCTCTCTTATTTCAGTATTTGTTAGTTTTTGTTTTGTTTTGCAACATGCAACAGATCTTTAAATAGAAAAAATGCAAACGAAATAGCGAAAAAATAGATGAATAGATAGAGAGAGTGGGAAGGAGAGAGAGAGAGAGTGAGAGGGAGAAAAAATTATAATTAAAATTAACAACTTTTCTTGTCACGACTGAGACAACGACAACGACAACGACGGCGATCATTGAGGCTGGAACTGAGCTCCGAGCTCGAAGCTCCAAGTCTCAACCAGGTGTTGTTGCTGCAGATGTAGCTGTTGTTGCTGTTGCTGTTGCTGCTATAATTATGCGCATTTTCAACAGATTTATATCTTTTCTTTATATTTAAGCACAATAAAAACTAAAAAAAATAAAATAAAAAAATCAAGAAAGAAACAAATAAAAAAACTACACACTTACTCACACAAGCGCACATATCGATAGGTGGACAAAGAAGGCGAATTGAAGGGGTCGGGGGATCAAGAGGGGAAGCCAAATTGAGAGATAGCGTATCTCATTAAAGCAGCCGGGTCTTGGCTGCCATATACATAGTATTAGTATACAAAATACTTAGTATATAATTAGTAATTGTTGCACAAGCGATGCAAAGTCGGTGAGCGGCTTTGAGGCGACGGTGAGTCGTTTAAGCCGGGTCTACATGCCAAGCCGGGCATAATTCTAACAACATTTTTATAAGCTGCTGTTGCTGTTGTTGCTGCTGCTGCTGCTGCTGCTGTTGCGGCTGTTAAAAAGCGGCAGTAACTAACACTACAACAACAACGATAATAATAATAAAGACAAAACGCAGCCGGCCAGGCAGCAAAATTAAAACCCAGTTTGAAGGTCAGCTGCGACACGAGCTGCGTGGCCCGGCAACAGCAATACCAGCAGCAACAACAGCAACAACAACTTATGCACAACTGACGTCAGCAACAGGAACTAAAAAACACACAAAATCGCGCATGCGTTGGCGCGTTTTTAAACGCTAGCAATTTATATTCTTGTCTTAAATTAAATTTTGTTCAACTTTATGGTCTTGCAGTTTGACAAACATAAATTAAAAAAAAATAAAAACAATGTAAAAGATATAAATAAAGTATATTTGTTAATTCATTTATATTAAACTTGGCACTATCGATTACAATATCTATTTAATAAAGACGACAACTAAACGCTTTAAATAAAACACGGAATTGATTTAACCACTTTGTAGAAATCGTTTAATGCAAATTTTATGTTAATAATTTCCAGAATCATTTGTAGAAGCCTCAATATTTAAAGTTCTAGCCAAGTAAAGTTATTAAAATTTCATTTTCACATAACACAATGCAAAGAATATGGTATTCACACAAGTTAATCAAATTTATAACTATATCTATTTATAACTACAACTATATATTTTACAATAAAATTCTTAAGAATACTGTTTCATAATAACTCGAATTTCTGGTGTCTTTTGCTACCAAGGGAGGAAATAGACTCTGTAATCTTAAAATAATTAAAATAATAATAAAGAAAAAAGTGCTGTAAAATCTGTTTAAATTCGAAATAGGAAAGACACATTATGCTTAAGTCGATAACGCCTTAAAGTGATAGATTTATAAAATAACTAAATAACGCTGCAGATAATGAAATGAATTATTTGACATACATAAGAAGAGCTTTCACTTTGAATGAATGTATGCAAATTTGAATGAATCGCTGTTAAAAGTTATTAATAATGGCAATAATAATAACAAATGCTTCGTAACTCTTCGATCGACTCATTTAGTTTATGGCAAACTTGATTTCTTGAGCGTTGCTCACAACACCCACTGCATTGGTAATGGCAACAACAGCGGCAACAACGGCAACTGCAACAACTTGCAAGCAGTTAACGGTAAACGTAACGTTCTCTTTCCGGTTTCAGGCTGCAAATTGTTGCCCAAAATGCATGTAACTCGTTCAAGATCTGATCGCTTGTTGTTGTTGTTACTGTTGTTGCTGTTGTTGCTGTTGTTACTTCTGTTGGCCGTGCCCAAAACGGCGTCAATTAAATTATGTTGCTGGCAACATTTTACAATTTGCAACAAATTGTTAACAGCAACAACACAAATCAATAACAGCACGACTTTACATATGCATATTTATGTCTATCTCTCTCTGTCGCTCGCTCGCGTTGTCGTTCCAAGCTTTCTTCAAATTGTTTTTTGTATTTGCTTTTGCTTTTCAATTATTTGGTGGACATCGAAGAAGAGGAAGAGGTGCTGTTGTTGTAGTTGCTGCTGTTGTCCCTTTTGCTTAGCGTGGGATAATTTGGACTCTCTTGTCTGTTGCTGCTGACCTTGGAATTGCCTCTCTCTAAGCACAGACATGTGCGTGTGCGTGTGCGTGTGCTCGTCTGTGTGAGCGCATGTGTGTGTGTGTTTGTGTGTGTGGGGTATTTCGGCGGGTCAAGTGCTGCGATTGTTAGATCTTGCTCCCTCCCTCTCACCTTCGCGTTCCCTCTTTGTTGTCTTTGTTTTTTGTCCTCGCGTCGTTGGTCGTCTTGGGAGCTTCCGGCTAACAAATGGATGACCACAAAAGCTTTCGCTGCCGCTGCTGACCACAGGCAGCGACAGAGACTGAGACAGCGGCAGAGACGCAGCAGACACAGAACACGCAATTGTTGTTAGACAATGACAATGGCCTAAGGCGGACAGCGGACAGCAGACAGTGGGACATTAAGACACTGAGACAGAGCGACAGACGCTGAGCGACTTTCCGGCGCGTCTTTTGTGCGTGCAGCGCTGTCCGCTGCCCGCTGCCCGCTGCAGCAATTTGGCTTTAACCAACAACTCTTTTCTTTTCTGTTCCTCTCCTTTCAGTTTTTGTATATTTTTTTCATATCTTTCTTTATTTTCATTTACTTTTATTTTTTTGCACATTTCAAGTTGTCGTTCGCTGCTGACCATTGGGCGGATATTATTTAGACGCTATTGTGTGGCGCCGACTACCTGCAATTAGCTGTCACAGCTGCCCCAGCCGCCGCTGTCGCAGTCGCTGTCGCAGTAGTTGCCTCTGCTGGCGCTGGACGTTGCGGCTGCAGCCATAAATTAATTACGAATTGTAAACAATGCAGCGCAGGCGTCGCATAAATAAATCTCTCGCATGTGCGCATAAATTTGCATTGCGACCTTGACAGACCTGAGTTGCGCTCTCTTTTGCGCTCTCTTTGTTTTACATGCGCTCACGCTTTTTATAATCAGATAACGGCACATGTTGATAAGCAAGCAGCAGCAACAAAACGCGAATGGTGCGTAAAAGCAACGCAACACTCAAGTTCAAGTTCAATGTCATATAAGCACAAGCGCACACACAAACACACGTAATACATACACTCATATGTACTTATGTATGTATGTATACAAAACTCGTTCAATCAAACACACACACACGCACACAAGCACGCACGCATGCAGACGACAGCAGCAGCAGAGCGGCGACAGCGACAGCGACAGCGCAGCAGCAGCAACAGCAACAACATGCAAAACATGTTCAATTGCTTTATGCGTTTTGTGCGTCATTTCGTCGGCAACAAGTGGGCATACAGCGACGCGTCGACGCCAACGTTGGCATTTAGCTTGTTCGCTCTTTGTCTGTCTTTCTCCCTCCCCCTTGCTCACTCACTCTGTCGTTCTTGGTCGAACTTGTTTGCTGTGACGTCATCCGTCATTGCGTTGCTGTCTCTACGCATGTTTTGGTTTTTGTTTTTGTTTTTGTTTCTGCTTTCATTTCATTTTTCTTATTTTAGCTTTTTGGGGGCGCGTCTGTGTCTGGAACTCGAAATGTGCGTGAGACGAGAACAACAGTTACAACAGCTACAAAATGCGTGTGACGCGCAAAACAGCTGTTGGAAAACATGTGCGTGAAGTTTATGCGGCAGTTTAAGTTGGTTTGATTGATATCGGCTTGGTGTTAAGCACAATTGTACGCACTTTCCTGCACGTATTCAGATGCTTAAGTCACTATTATTACAAATATTATAAAAACTTATTCCAATTGAGAAGTGCAATGAAAATTATTATTATAATTTTATTTACTTGTAAAGACGATCCAAGAATAGGAAATAATGCATTAAATTAAATATACATATTAAGTGTGTATCTTTTGGATGTTGTCAAAACACTTATTTAGTAATGTGTATTGTATGTATGTACATTTATACAACATGCATATTCCTTGAGATTTATCGACTGAAGTGTATCGATCAGTGAAGAACAAATTAAAGATATTGAAAGATATACTTACATATGTATGTACATATGTATGTATCTATGCTTGCAAACAAACATAAGTGTATCTGTGAAATATCACGCATTCATACAACTGAAATTTGTTGTATTTTTAAACTTTTGGTATTTATTTTCGTTGGCAACTTTAGCATTGTTTTGTTTCTGTTGTGTGTGTTTTTTCTTCACTTTGCTGCGTTTTGGTTTCAGCTTCGGTTTCGGTTTCAGTTTTGTTAATTTTTCTTCTTTTTTAAAGGTTTTTTTTTGCACACCAATTCTGTTTGGACTCTAATTCCAAGGTCATCGCCGCATTAGTCGACGATCGTGTCGTGCAATCAGTCAACAAAAAACAAACAGAAAACTAATGACCAACGCTACATTCGTGACAGACCGACTGTGAGACACCCTGTGCTCAGAGTCAGAGTAAAGCAAATTTACAATAAAGATGAGAATATTGCAAATGATATACAAATTGCAAAAATAATGTAGGAATAAATTCATCATTTACACACTTTACAAAATACCCATTGACAATTATACACATGTATGTACAGGGTATAAAAGCATAATAAGTATATACATAAGAATAAATAAAAGGCGTTTCAAGATGCTTGATGGCTCACAAATGGCATTAATTTATTTATGAGTTATTGTTGTTGTTGTTGTTGTTGCGTTGCTGGTTGCATTTGGATAATTAACCAAATCATTATGGCCATAATAATCACTTCAAAATGCTTGAGTACTGAAACTGAAATTAACGCACCCGAAAATCTCAAAATACCAGAAGCAAAAGGAAAAGCAGAATTAAAAAAAATATTTACTTAAAATAAACTTGATGAGATAATTTTGAATATTATTTATTTATTTTTCCTGCGTTTTTGCAATTCACATTTTGTTGGCCCCCCCAACCCGCTTACTCTGCTAAACCCCCCTGTTGCTTATCACCCGTTTGCCTCTCACGCCATCGCAACAGGCACACACACATGCACACATGCACACACACGCACACCCGCAAGTTTTACAAACGCGCTGCGCCCTTGCCTTTTTGCCTTCTCCTCCCTCTTCTGCTTCTCCTCTGCCGCTATCGCTGTCGCTGTCGCATTCGCCGTCGCATTCGCCGTCGCAACCGCTGCCGTTTTGCACGCTACACTAACGACAATCGCTGCGGCGTTAAAGCTCTCAGCTGCTGCGTTGCGTGCGCTGACGCTGACGTCGTTTCTGCTTAATGCTTTGCACGCCGCCTCGCACATGCACACACACACACTCACACACTGGCACGCACACATACTCAGCGGACATAGACGCTTGCACACAAAGTTGGTTCCGCTGCGAATGCGAATATCAAGGTCAACATGTGATGTGTGTGGTTGCTGCCCGCTTCGCCTCTCTCTCTCTCTCTCTCTCTCTCTCTCTCTCTCTCTCTCCCTCGTCTCCATCTCTCTCTGTAGCGTCATCGCCGCGGCCGACGCCTCTGCCGTTGAAATGAGCTCTAAGAAAATAATTAAATAGCAGCAGTTGGCAAAAAAACGCAATTTTTATTTGAAGCGCAGTTGTTAAATTAGAAATGCCACATTTTTTTCCTTTGGCCTTTTCTGCAGTATTTTATCGTTTTTTCACTAAGCTTCCTCTGTTTGTTGTTTGTTTATTGTTTCCTATTAATCAGCTTCAAAAACCCAAACTAATTGTTATTCTTATGCAGAATACGTTTTCTTATTATTATTATAAAATTTGCAAGTCTACAAAAATAAAAAACAAATTTTGTTGCACATCAAGAAACTCTTGAAGATAATATAATTAGTCTCAAATATAAAAGTTAGCAGATGGCTAGAGAATATTGCATTTAAGGTTAGACAAATGCGGAACTATGTTTCTGTCATTTTAAGGTTATTGGGATTCGTACTCATTATAATAGATTCCAGATGGTAAATAAATATATTTTTTTTTATTTAGAACAGATTATTATAACAGATTTCATTTTTCTTCACCGTTTTAATAGATTATATATTTCTTGATATTTCAATCATTCGAGTTGTGAGTTTTAAGTCAGTAACTTAATAAAAATATTTACTAAACTCTTACTATTAATCAATTATTTTTAGTTGTCGTCTTAAGCTCAGACTGTTTACGAAAAATAGAGTTTTCTATATCTTCTAGCAAATTCCAAGTATTCCCCGTTTTTAAAAAATCATTTTCTCGCTCAAAAAAGATATTACAGCTTCCAGCAAAATATAGATGACTAAACCAAAATAGAATTGCATCATTTGGTCGTGAGTCGTGAGATCGAGTAGTTAGTAGTTATTTATGGGTGCTCGTTCAATACATATAACATGTACTATATAGGAAAGTTGCATTATTTCTAACACACATTATTTCACAGTTTTTTGTGACTCAGTCAACCGTTGGACATGCGCTGAATCAACGTGAAACGTGAGTGTATTGTGACTCTCAAACTGTGATGCGAATAAGGGAGAAAAAAGTAGCGGAGGGGGTTGAAGGGAAGAATAGGTGTGACGATTCTGTCAACTTAACTTACAAAATACAAAATACAAAACAAAAACAAAAATAAAAATAGCGTCTCTGAGACTGCGTTGCCAAAAGGTTAACATTTCTATTATGGCCACTCCCAGAAAATATTCTGGTTGTTGTTGCTGCTCAGCTTGCTGTTGCTGTTGCTGCTGTTGTTGTTGTTGTTGCTTGACCACCATCGGAGCAGTCGGGTCCTCCAAACACTGCGGCGAAATATGCAAATTATTATGTTTGCATATCGCCTTCTCTATACATAGATTCTTGTTGTAGTTGTCGTTGTCGTTGTTGTTGCAATTGTTGCTGTTGTTGTTGGGTGCAATTTTTGCATTTGCTGCTAGCGGCTCTTTTCATTGTTGTTGCGTATTTGAGAGACTAGTCGGAAATCGCAGAACTTGGACTTGCAGCTCGATCTGTGTTGCACTTGCAACTGTTGCAACAACGTCCCCTGTGTCCACATTTATGTCTTAATATAATTTAAGTTGCAGCTGCCTTTTGATGCTCGGCGCTACTGCCACAAATAGCCACCGAACTGCACCCACCTGAACCCACCTCCAACCACCTTAACCCACCTTAACCCACCTGTGCCCCACTCACTCAATTCCACTTGGGATTCGCTTTCGCCTCGGGCTGATCCACACAATTTGCGGCTGTTGCAAGTATTATTATTAGCATTTTCTACTCCTTCTTCTCCTCGATCTTCTTCTCCATTATTTATATTTTCTGTTTTCCTTGGATTTTTCCCTCGCTTCTTTTCCTCGTATTTGACTCTCCCGCACTATTAATATGCGCAAATTTATATAATTTACATTATAGCATTTTTTATAGCAAATACTCTTGTAATTATGCTATAATTTCATTTTATTGATTTACCATAAACGAGCTGAAGGATCCAGCGTACGTATTATCTGAGCTGCTTCTTTATTATCATAATTTTCCGACTTCTGTGGTCATTAACGGTACGAACTCTTAAAGTATTTTAAATAAATAATCTGGGAAATTGACAATCAATCACATCTTAAACTGGGACTTACATTTAAAAAAGATTTCGGGAAGTTCGATAATAAATGAATAAATAACTAAACAAATCTGCATTTTTTTATTGTGATCAATTAAATTTAAATATTTATGCAATAATTATACTATTTTTAGTGTCTTTAATCAGAGAATGAACGTTATGTACAGACTTATGTAAAGTTAACGATAAAATTCTCGTTGATTGCAAATAATTTTAGTTAATGTTAAAAGTTAGAGAGAGAGAGAAAAAGTGCTCAGGTTGTTCGCCATATTGCATTGCGATTAACTGTCGATCGCCTGGCAATCGATAACGAGATTTAAATAGATTGCCTGGGCGTTGCCAGACTTGTTAAAGGTTTGCCCTTGAAGCAGTTATGCCACACTGATTAATGACTGTGCGTAGCACTTAATTGCCGATATAAACTAGATATTAACTAGCAGTAGCTGTATCACAATCATTTACAATTACCAGTTACCGTTCTCATTTACGTTGCATGAACATGTTCCAGATCAAGTCCAGTTTCAGTTCCAGTTCCAGTTCCAGTTCATTTGGCTTTGATATTCACGTGTTGCTGTAAGGCGGTTGTTGTCTTTTGTAATTTCATTTAAATTTGTTGACGATTTGACCAAAATGGGAAAGTAGCAACGCCCACATAGACACGGTATCTATAAGCCATACTTGAGTTAACTCCAATCCCCCCTCCCCCACCAACTCCGTTGTGGTAATCTATTGCAATTTATGTTGTTGACTATTTGGGCTGCAAATTGCATGCAACATTTTCTAACTGCGTCTGGCGTTAGAAATCAAAGCCTTTGGCGTTCATTAGCTTTGGGGGCGTTATGCCAGCAATGTTAATAATAACACTGCTCCTGCTGCTGCGACTACGACTGTGACTGCGACGTCGATGGCAGCAGCGACAGCGGCGTTCAATTAAAAGTGTTGGCAATTTGCGCCGCTTGGACAGCGCCTCCTCCTACTGTAAGTTTGCCCCGTATTGTAATCAGGAAATTCGATTTTCTTAATGTCAGACTTGTATACTATGCTCGTACAGTGTTGGATAGCTCCCCTGCCTACCCCTACCCACCCATTGCTAACCCCCTTAACAACACTAATATGCGCGTGAATTTATTAGCGCTCATTTTTGCGTGTCGTTTTCTATTTTTAATACACTTTCAAAGAGTATAAAATATTTGTTATACATTTGGTAATATAGTTATATTAAACCATATATTCTGGATCAGGAAATTTACTTAAGACTGTCGCTCAGAGCACTATTTATAAAATAATCAAATTTTAATTCATGAAGTATTCATTAAGTTATCTCAAAACTGGAATAGATGTTAAAAGTTTTGATCAAATTTGGCTGTTATCGGATAACTATATCATATAGCTGTCATTTGTAGTACTATGTGAGAACGCTATTGTTTTCTTAGGAGATATCAGAAGCAGAATTACTGAAAATTCAGTTGATAAATAAAAAAGACTGTCTTCTGAAAAATGTATTCTTTGCGTTAATTTTGTTGAAAGGGATCGATATGAATAAGTTTACATCAAACGATCTGGCTAAAAAGGAATACAAAGTATTAAGTATTCGGCTCGTCGATGGAAATGATTCTTTCTTGTTTTCCTCTTTTATTTTTTGCTATTTGGGGGCGTGTGCACGCCGATTGCATTTTTTTAAATAAATTCTAGCGCAAACGGCGCGTGACAGGCGAACAGCAAGGAGCAGGAGCGAGAACTGGACCCGATACCAGTTCCTCTCTCTTTCGCTCACTCTCTGTTCGTCTCTCTGCGTTCGACTCTCTTCGCAGAGCTGCCAAGAGCCAAAAGCTCATTAGGCAGACGGTCGAATCTATATGCGAAATGCGAGGCCGACGCCTTTTCAATTTGCCAAGCCATGAAAATTTACAACGTTGTCCCCGCGCGATTCCCTCGCTACCTGGCCACCACGCGAGTGTTGCGCTTTTGCCGAGCTGCATTGCATACCCCAAGGCGTGCAAGCGCACATAAAAATCGACAGATATGCGGCAAGTTGTTGTCGATGTTGTTGCTGGTGTTGCGGATGTTGCTGCTGTTGTTGCTCTCATTGCTGTGGCTGGCAGCGCATTGTCATTCGTGGCGTGTTCACGCCTTGACGCCCGCAGCCATCGCAGCCAGTTGGCCAACTGTTGGCCAGGCTAAGACGCAATGCTGGCCATGTTGTCTGCTTTTTGCCGGCCAGTTCGGACTGCACTGCATCTTCAAAGCGCAGCCGGTGCCCAACGACGATCGTAAATCTAATAAGTGCCTCACCTCCACCCTATTTCACTCTCCTTCTGCCTCCTCTACTTGCTTCTCGAGAGGTGAGGGAAGAGGCAAGATCATGCAGCAACTGATTGAAGCATACAAAGCACTAAAACGAAACATTCAACGTGTTTGTGGGCAGCTTCCTAATGTACAATCGATAAATATGCAGTTATCGATATACTAAATTTATTCTCTGCAAAATGCATTTCCAATTACGTTAATAGATTCAACTGAGCAGTTGATAAATCGATAACGAGAAATTGATTGCTATCGAAAAGCGATTATAAATAGCAGTATACATATTCAAAATATTTTCCAGCTCAAAAATGCATTAAACTGATACCTATAGTTGAATTAGCATTATTGCTTAGCAATTCCATTGCAATTGCGAATTCTGTTAATAAAGAAATCCCATAACTGTTAAATACATAAATCGATAAGTATGCATTTATAGATTTACTGTTATGTTAAATTGAATTTATTGCTGAGTGAATCAGGAGTATAGGAATGTAGAATATATTTAGGCATTCTGATTACGCATAATTCACATTTCTGAATTGATTTACAGTCGTTTAAGTCGAAAATCGTATTTGTTTCAGAGTGCAATTGTCGTTTTCGAAACATATTTACTTATCTCCCTCTGTATTCCATTTCAGGTGGTCCTCTCGGCCTGCTCCTCGTATTTCCAAAGCCTGTTTCTGCAGCACTCCGATCCACATCCAATTGTGATACTGAAGGACGTCCGTTTTGCCGAGCTGCAAACATTAGTTGAATTCATGTACAAGGGCGAGGTGAACGTGCAATATTGTCAGTTGCCAGCGCTGCTAAAGACAGCCGAATCACTCAAGGTGAGTCGACAGAGAGAGAGAGGGAAGGTGAAGTGAAACTAACAAACTGATTGGAAATTTACTCTCTTTAATTTTTATGAAACAGGTTAAAGGCCTAGCCGAGATGACAAATCAGAATACGACGTTGCGGGAACCCGAAAGGGAACCGGATCGACTGCGTCCTCATTCGCAGGCCAGCGGCAAGGCGGCCGATAGTCCAGCCCTGGATGCCACAGCGGCAACAGCAGCGGCAGCGGCAGCAGCAGCCACCAGTAGCAGCAGCGCCAGCAGCAGCAACAGCTCAGCAGCAGCAGCAGCAGCAACAGCAACCACAACAGCGACAGCAGCAGCAGCAACAACAACGGCAGCTGCAACGGATAGCACAGCGGCAACAGCTGCTGGTACAAGCAGTACAACAACAACAGCAACAGCTGCTGCAACCTCAACAACATCAGCCGCAGCAGCAGCAGCAACATCAGCAGCCGCAACAACTGCATCAGCAGCAGCGTCAACAGCGACGGAAGCGGCACAGACGTCGGCGTCAAAGCGTGAGGCAAGCGAACGTTGCAGTCCAACGCCGCCAAAGCGGTCAGCGAGCAGCGCTGTGGCAGCGTCCAGAGTGGCGCCAATTGAGCTGCTCGAGGATGAGGACGAGGATGAGCTGGAGGAGGATGAAATGGAGGAGGATACACCAATGCCGCTAGATCTCTATCAAAGACCCGCCGCCGCCGCTGTTGCGTCTCTTGAGCCTCCCGAGAGCTCAGGTCACAGCAGCAATAACAACAACACCAGCAACAACAACAACACTAGCAGCAGCAGCAGCAGAAATAACACTAACAATACTAACAACAACAACAACAACAACAGTAGCAGCAGCAGCAGCAGAAACAACAATAGCAGCAGCAACATTATTAACATAAGCAGCAGCAGCAGCAGCAGTAGCAACAACAACAGTAACAGTAACAACAACAGCAACAACAACAACAACAACAACAACACCAACAACAGCAGCAGCAACAACAGCAGCAACCAAATCTCATCGGTGGCAGGTTCGCCGAGTGGCAGCAACGGCGACTGTGGCGCCACAAATGTTGCAGCTGAGTCAAGCAGTCATGTTGCTGCCGTCTCCGTCTCCGTCACCGTTGACGATGACGACGACGATGATGATGACGATGCGGATGACAATGATAACGACGATGACATGGATAATGATAATAACAATGTGATTGTTGTCGATCGTTCAAGCGCTCATGCCGCAGCAGCTGCTGCTGCCGCACGGGATATTGCCCAAAGGATTGCACATCATAACGCCCGGTTGGTCCATGGCGAGGACGACGATGAGGATGAGGAGGAGCTTCGTGATTCGCATGACACATTGCTACGCTCGCCCGGCGTACTGCAGCCCAAGACCGAAATAATCGATGATGATTATGATGATGAAATGGATCTGGATGACGATGACGACGCGGACAACAGCAGCAATGACATGGGCCTCAATATGAAAATGAGCAGCGGCGGTGTCGATCTCTCGACGGGCTCAACCGTCATACCATCGCCTCTGATCACATTGCCCTCATCATCCGCCGCAGCGGCAGCAGCAGCAGCAGCCGCAGCCGCAGCCGCCGCCATTGAATCCGCCCGCTCCACACCCGGCGGCGGTGCCTCCGATCTAAGCCTGTCCATGGCACAGTCAGCGCGTCCAGCGTCCCGTTCATCACGCGACGGCAACAGCACCGCCGAAGGACGCGTCTCCAGTCTCATGAATCCCGGTGTTGCCGGACTCTTGCCAGTGCAATCGGTGCCATTGGTAAGTCGCCGATTCCAAAACTCTAGTGGGAAACAGGCGGGAGTGAGTAATAAGTAAGGCTTAGATTCAGGTTGAGACGGAGCTTTACACAATAACTACAACTATAAAATTCAACTATTCTGTTAACGCAACGCTGTTAACGTCACATTAACATTAACACTAACATTTCATGTTACAGGCTCAGCTTGACTGGTTTTCTTGATTTATTTTGTTAGTTGTATATCTTCGATATAACAATAACAAACCATCTTAAAGTCATCTTGACATAAAAGAAAATTAGCTGACTTAACGTAACCGAATTCCTTGACGAGAGTCTTATACGCGACACTTTGATAAAAGCTTCAAGCCTAACATAACTTTGTGACATCTGAACCGATTTCCTCGTGAATTTTCGATTCGATTATTTTTTGGCCCCTTATTTAATTCTGCATTAAATTGCATTACTTTCCATGGTGGATTCTTAAGAACTGTTATAGCTCTGCTAAATCTTAACCGATTTCCTCGTGAATTTTCGATTAGATTATTTTTTGGCCCCTTATTTAATTCTGCATTAAATTGCATCACTTTCCATGGTGGATTCTTAAGAACTGTTATAGCTCTGCTAAATCTGAACCGATTTCCCTGCAGTATGGCAATTTAATCATTATTTGATTCATTTTGCATTAAAATTTGAATATTACAACTGTTGTTTCACAATGTCAATGTGACGCTTGTTCTAAAACAAAAAGGGATATGGGATATGGGAATCTCGATTGTTACTTTGCGAAATTAACCTTCATTTACAGCTTGGTTTGATTACAGCACTAGTAATCCTTTCGATTTCTCCCTTTTCCTCTAACAGAGTCTCAAGAAAGAGATCGATTGCAGCGAGGATGACAACAGCAGCCACAGTAGACACATGCAACCGCGTTCGGCATCAGCTGGCGGCGGACTGGGCGGCGATTTGGATTACCGCGCCTCACATGAGTCGGTAAGTGGTTACAAGATTAATAATAAACAGACAAAACAAAAAACAATCCCCCAATAAACAAGCAACCCAGCAATCCAGCAAACCCCAAAAACCCCGCTCTAAAAATAAATATGAACAACCTCCCAACCCAAAAACATTATAGATAAATTCCCCTAAATTGAAGTAACTCCAGACAAAACCTTTCCCGATCCAATCAGTGAATGCTTTTGCTGCTTCGATAGGTCTTCATGCAAAGTTGATTCCAGAAAAATCAAAATCAGAAAACAAAAACAAAAACCTTTTTCAAAATTCACAAAAGAAAACTCTTTTTTTCGTGACAAACTTTTCATTCACTGACAGAATGCTATAAACTATATAGTAACAATAGTAAATACGTAATTACATTATATACTGAATACACTTTATATGGCTACACGCTCTGTCTGTCTATATACCTCTCTCTCATTCTCTCTCCACATTCTCAAAATCTCCCATATCGTAACTTTAATGCTCCAAAATCAAATTCTGTTTTTTTTTTTTAACTTTAACACAAATCTTTACGTATTGCTCTCTCTTTTTTCTTTCTAACACTATCTCTGACATACTCTCTCTTGTTCTTTCTATATCTGTCTGTCGTTTATATATCTGCCATTTATATATATTGCATAATTATATATTTTAAAAAATATATATATTTTATTACATGAGAATCATACAAAAAGTAACAAAAAATTGATCAAAGCAAAGAAAACAAATCAAAACTCAACATATGTTTTTGCTCTTCGTCGTGTTCTTTGTCTATGAATTTTATATCCATATATATAACTATATATCAATAAATATATATTTATATATATATTCTTAACATATACATCTATATATCCTATAAATATATATGTACCTATATATTTATTCTTTCAATTTTTTACATCAACAAATAATCGTATTTATTCAATTATCTGTTTTACACACAATGCAAAATACCAAATAATCAAAAAAAAAAAAAAAAATATAATAATAAATATACCAATCTAATGTTAGTTGTTCAGTTGAATATTTAATTTATTTTTTATTATAGAAATATTTTCTGTATATTGTTGTTGTTCTTAAATGTGTAGCACTATCTCTATCACACTCTTCTCTAGTCTACCCCTATCCGTAATATGCTATCTCTATCTCTCGCACACACTCACAAACCTTCTCCCTTAGACTCAGACTCTATATAGTTACTTACATACAGATAAATATGTATACATATACATATTTGGTTGCCTACACACACACATGCACCCCAAACACAAATACTCACGAGTGAACAGTCGCTGCAATAAGTTGTCGCACAACAAAATGTTACTCTCTCTTTTTCTCATTTGACTATATGTTTCAGTTTGCAATGCTTTCTAATTTAGTTTCTGTTGTAGTGTGTATGACTCCGTGTTTGTGTGTGGCTAACGGATTTCGTTACCTTACTCGCACATACACACACACACACACACACAGATACACACTCAGTTTCCACATTGCCGGCAATTTCCGTTAGCAATACTGTTTGGGCCTCCTCATCCATTTTGACTTTTTCCTCATTCGATTTACTTTATTTATTTACTTTGACCATGTCTTGTTTGTTTTCTATTTTAATTTAATACTTTTTTTCTGTCAGTTTGTCATTGTTGCTGTTGTTGCATTTGTGGTTGTTGCAGTTGTAAACTTACAACACTATACTTTTCAATATGGCCGAGAAAAATCAACCCCCTTCCTTCACACCCAGCCAGAACCAGGAAGAGTTGACCAGATCACTTGGCAAATACCCTACAAACACTTTAAATTTGAATGTTTCTATGAATCCGTTCCATAAATATGCAAACACTACAAGAATTGATAAGAAATCTTATAAAGGATTCGATTTATTACAATGACGGTATAATTGTTTAAGGACTTGTAATTATGGACTAGTTCCACAAGTGTTGAATTGTCTGTTCACTATATGAACTATCTAACAAGTCTAGCTTTTGCGTTCCTGACTAATAGAACAAGACTTTGAATCTCATGAATCAATGCAAGCAGATCCATTGTATAAATAAGCAAAAAGTTTTAAATGTTGTCTTTGATATATGTATTTAATTTCAGCAAACCCTTTTTTATTGTATATACTCGTGTACAAATTCGATAGCCTTTTCACCTGAGAATCGCATAGAGATTCATGTATTGGGCCATTTGTCGATGAACCATTTTGTTAACCTTCGTGTTATTCGTTTTGCCCAATGTTCTATGTCTATAGTTTATTATACGAATCCGAGGGAAAATATTTAAAAAGTCAATAAATGGAAGTCTAGGTAAATAAGAAAAAATGTAACATGCTAAAAATAGAGCAAATGAAAGGAATTAAAATAGAATTCCTAATTGAATATTCGCATTTAGTTTGACTGCATTTTTTCGAGATGAAAATCCATTTGACTAAAACATTGGGAAATGCTTGTGGCATGCATTTAGGCGCGTATTCGCTTGATGTCAGCGAACGCAACTGTACTTTTCGGTGGGGGAAATTAAAAAGTGTAAGGGCAGTCGAGAAAGCCGAGCCGCAACGACAAAAACTGGCAAAACATTTAGCTTCCGGCAAATATATTTTCACATTACAATTTCTTCTGTTCTTATTTCATTTTTCGTCTTCTTTGCCCCGAGTTTTTTTTTATTTCTCTGTTGATCCTTTTCGCCACAATCCGCCCTTCCCGCCTTTTAAGCGAACAATTTTTATGAACAAGCAAAAACAAACACAAATACACAAAAACACAAAAAAAAAAAAAAATAGTCGCCGCTGTCGTTTTTATTATATTTCTTGGCTCGCCTGTGTGCGTGTGTGTGAGTTGCTTTTTCTAACATTTTTTTCCACGTGTTCGTCAACGACGACTACGAGGACGTCGCCAGCGAAAAAAGAAGCACAAAACGCACTTTGTTGCAACGCTTCACGAATTTAAGCGACGCACACGAACACACGCACAGTTTACCGTTACAGTTGCCATAGGGGGAATGAGAAGACATGGGGAATGGGAGGTGGTGAATGGGAGCTGGGAGGCTGCAGACGAAAACGAATTGTCTGCTTGCAAAAAAAATTGCAATCAGAAAGTGAATCACAATGAAGGTCGACTGTTCGCATTTTCAGCTGACGCTGCAAGCTGTTTATCGATAGCACTTGCACTAACGATAACATCAAGGCAAAAGCAGCTATTTCCATAAGTAACTGTTGCAGGCACTTCAGTCGCCTAGTAAATGCATCGATAGCAATCCTCCAAAACGCACAGTCCATATTTATCGAAGAGGTTATAATTTACATTGAAAATGATAATGAAAGTCAGTCAGTATCGATAACAGATCCAAATTCTCGATAAACATGTACAATTGAATAGAATCTGATATTTATTTATATATTATATTTTATATTATTTATTTGACAACGTTAAGGTGTATGTTATCGATAAATCGATAAGCTTGGTAGTGCTGTGACAACCAGAACTTCCTGACGCGTCTCGTCGCTTAAATCCGAAAAACATTTTGACATAGGCTTATGCAATTTACACACACACACACACACACACACACACACACACACACACATACAAAACACGTGTAGGAAACGCACATGTGCATAAATTCAAATAAAAATTTATCTAAAAAGCAAGAACCAAAAAATAAAAAAACAATAAAAAGGAAACAAAATGAAACAGTCGACATACGCGTCTAGAGTCGTTGTCGGACGTTGACGTTCACATACAAAGGGTAGTCATTTGCAAATGTGTGTGTGTTGCCTCCACATTTGGCTTTGCTGCAGAGCTGAGCAAGCCGCATTTGCCGCATCATAAATACTTTTGCTTTTACACTTTCCTTTTTGTACGAGTGTGCGTCTCTCTTTCTCTCTCTCTCTTTCTTTCTCTCTCGCTCTTTCTCCAACTCTTTATTCTCTCGCTCTCTCCCTCCCTCTTCTTGCTCAGGGTGTCTAGAAATTATTATAATAATAATAATGGCAGCATATAAGCTTAAAAAGACAACTTTTGCTTTCTTTTCGTTTGCTTTCTTTTTGCAAACACAAACACAAGCACACACGTACTCACACATACACTAACATACACATACTCCTATACATACGCGTATTTAATTTTGAAACAAATACGTTTTTTTTCGTAAGCCGACTTGTGCCTTATTCATTCTTAAAACTTGCTGTCTCCCTTCTCGCTTCATTTCTCTTTACCCATGCCATTCTTGCTCTTTATGTCGTCGCCGTCGTCGCTGGTTTATGCATTTTTTCGTAGCATACCTTTAGGCTGTGCCTCTCAACCGACTGTCGCTGTACCTGCATTTTATGCAACGTCAATCGCCGTCGTCATCGCTTTTTCTACTCCTCCCTCAGCTGCTCCACCAGCTCCTCCTTTAACTACTCCTCCTTTACCTGCTTCTCCCTTAGCTGCTCCTCCTTCAACTGCTCCTCCTTTAACTGCTCCTCCTTAAACTGCTCCTCCTTTAATTACTCCTCCTTTAACTGCTCCTCCTTTAACTACTCCACCTTTCGCTGCTCCTCCGGCTTCTTTTGCTCTTCTGTGTGTTTGTTTAGCTGCGTATGCGTAAAATTGCTTCCTTTTTTTGAATTGTTTGCTTGTTTTTTTTATTTTATTTGGGCTCGCATAACTTTTGACTGCATTTAGGCAGCCGCATTTCAATTATATCAAATATGAAACGCTGCGTCCTGCCTTTGCCCTTATCAATGGAGCTACTGTCAATCACACACATACACTCATACACACACACACACACACCCACACACACTCAAACGCACTCAACAGAAATATAACGCAGCCCAAACAAAATTCTTGAAACGCAACAAATGGCAAAAGCGCAAAAATATGGTATTATATATATATATATATGTATATATATATTTATATACATATTTATATGTGTGTGTATATACATGTAAATACTTTGCCTCTGCAGGCCACGCACATTGCACATTTATGCAGGCGTCCCTGCGTCGCCGTCACCGTTGACAGCGCTGCCCGGGCATTGTAATCAGTGCGCCGCGTTGATTGCAAAGTTTTTCAAGTGGTTTTTCGCCAAGCTCCATCCCCTCCATTACCCCACCTGACGCCATTCACAGCCAGCTCTCTTCTAGTTTGTTTTTGGGCATAGCACTATGCAGCCCAAAGGGACTGATGGGAGCCAAAAACGTTGGGAGTTGTGCAAATTGGGAGCAAATTGCATCCTATAGCTGCTAATAGCCATGTCAAACGGTCTGCTTTTGGTAAATGGCTTAAAGTGTTGACCAAATATACTACGCAAATCTTCAAGTCCACTTCACTAATTTTAGATGCTTTGAAATTATGATTGGCCACAAATATTTCAAATATATCGTTGCATACTTTTGAGGGCACACTAAAAGAATCTACGAACGATTAGATTAGGTTATCCAAAAAGGGTAATAGTATGCTATCCAATTACGAATTTATGTTAAATAAAATGTTATTTATATTTACACAATTCATTTATTTTTGTTCGAGTGACATTTTTAATATTGTATTTGATATAACAGTTTCAGATGGAATTTTAGATTTTTTGATAGAAAAAATATCTGGAAATTCTTTAAAACACAGCAAGCCTCGATTTCAGTTATCTTCCCGCCTCCCCCCTGACAAGGGCAGCATGCGTTCAATTTCTGAATTTTGTTTCGACTGCTTTTTTTCGCATCTTTCAACTGCTTTAGCTGTTTGTATTTTGTGCACATAGCGCATTTCCATGTGTGTGTGTGTTTGCGTGTATGTGTGTGTGAGTGCATATATACTTTATTTTTATTAAAAATCAGGCAAAAGCGCAGCCAACAACAGACGATACCCCCTAGCCAAAACGTCAAACGGCACACAAAAAAATATATATATATATTACAAAAAATAATGAAAAAATAAAAATATTACAAAACTCTTCTGCCAAACGAAACATACAGGCATACACACACACCCACTTACACACGCACACTTCCATAAAAGCCCAAAAAGCAAGCAGACAAATATTTTGTTGCATACGCTGAGGGGCCAACTGCAGTTCCGTATGTGAAGCTTTTAGCTATGTGTGTGTGTGTGTTTGTGTGTGTGCATATATTTGCATAGCTCTTCATCGTCATCGTTATTGTTCTTGCTCTTTTTGCTGCTGTTGTTGCTTACAAAAAAATTATAACAATACATAATAATTTGAGGAAAAATATTACGAAAAAATATTTCAAATAGTCGCTTCCGCTCTAACGGCTTCCATCTCCCATTCCAAATTTATTCGACTGCAACCCTTTGCTAAATGCTGCCCCCCTGCCATGTGTGTGTCTCCTATTCCCAGATGCGTTGTATGCGTCATTTATTGCGTCGACTTATTTTGGCTAGAACTGTGGAGCTGGAAATGTGGAACATAGAATTCATAGTGATGGTAGGGGGAAGAGAAGACGGCTTTGTTTGGAGGCAACGTATAACAGGACAGGTGGCAGCTACTTAAAAGGCCGCAACGAGTTTCATTAAAAAGGCGATTTTATATTAAAAATGGGGAAAACCAACAAACTGCAGTGCAGCGAGAAGCTTTAGTGAAATCGAGAAAACAAGCAAAAAGAAACAGCAACAAAAACGCAGTTGAATAAAACAACAAAAACAACAAGAAAATAATTTATAAAAAGAAAATACATACCTAAAAAAAAAGGCAAACGACCGTCGAATATTTTGGTGCAAAGAAGCCAAAAACCAAAACCAGACGCACATGGATCGATATTTGATTATTATTACGATGACGACGAGGACGATGACGACGACGATGTTGGTAGAAAAGTCGCAAGACGATGACGCAGACATCGACATGGATGGCTGGACAGTTGGACGGCGGTACAGACGGACGGAGGGACTGGGGGACTGAGGGAGGGCGGGACGATGCTTGACAGACGTAGTCAGCACATTAAATTCAATGACAGCGGCAAGACGCTTTGGGCATGTGGGATGTGGCATGTGGCATGTGGCAGGCAGACTCAGCAAGCGTTTTATGTCTGGGGCGCTGATAATGATTCCATTAGCCAAAAAGGTGGCACATTGAACTTGCCACAGTTCAATGACATGTGTGGCAACTGAAACTTGTATGTTCAACAGCTGTATGTATGCTGTCACCCTTTCTCTCGCTCGCCCGCTCTCTCTCTCTCTCTCTCTCTCTCTGCATTCTTGGTCGCCCCCACTTCAATTAGAAGAGAATTGCAAAGTCAGGCTGAAAGATGCGATTGCCTATTTTGGCAAAGTTGTTGGCCTGCATAATGTGACCAACGGCGAGTAATGGCAAATTGGCTTTCTAGCCACACACATGACCCAGATTACAGTTGCAACTGGCAACTGGCAGCTTGTCCGCTTATTGAATAATGTGCCGCATTTCGTTTGTGGCGACACCCAAAAACTCAAAAGCGCCACACTGCAATTTGGCTAATGGAAAAGTCTCAGCACAAGCAAAAGGTCGTCAAAAAATACAAAAAAATGGCAATCACGCAATAGTAAATGAGTAGTTTTGCTGTCGCTTTCTAAGTTAGTAGTGCACTCAGTTAGTCAGTCAGCCAGTCAGTCAGTCAGTCAGTCCATCAAACTGACCACTATGCCAAACTTTTGAGGCGACACATTTCAAGTCTTGCTAACTGACGAGTGAATTAGATTGTGAATTAAATTGGGTAATTTCAATCACATTTGATTGAAAAATGCACACATGATTGAGTTAATCGCAATCGAAGAATTTCTATTAAGTTGTATCCTTTAACAAGTTTGACTCGGAATCAATATTCAATTTCATATTCCAAATGTCCACTTGCTAAATGATTTGACTTCAATAATTTCTGATTGATGAATGTATGATTGAACACTGTGTAGAAAGCATAAATAATCGAAAGAATTTTCACTTCACTTTTAGAATATATGAGTAAATATATGTATATATCAGCTGAACTATACATATATGTAGATTTCTTTCCCTACTATTATTATCTAGTTTTACCTATTGTCGAGTCTTTTTCAAACATTTTATTAGTCTAATTTATTGAGTATTATTTATGTTTATATTTTATATTTGTAATTTCTACCCTAAACCTTACCCCCACACCTTCATACAGCCACACAACTACACAAACAAATTCAAAACTTATAAAAGCCGTAGACCTATCAAATATTATATTATGCTTATATTATATACTTGTATTTTGCATGCTTTAAATATTAAAAAAGAACTAATCAACTCCCACAAAACATTATATATATATACTTATAATACCCATATCACATACTAAAAATACCATAAATAAGATAATCAAAGTTTAGCTTTTGTTGCGCTTTATACAAATCAAAAAAAAGACAAACAAATAAATCCAAAATTCCTAAACGAAATTATCAAAATTTTTATTGAAATTTGGCTGAAATGATGATCAAAATTTTACTGCACATGAATTTGGACTATTCCCGAGTTGAAAACTATATTCCCCCAATTTGAATTGCTTTGTAATTATTCCAAAAACCATTGATAAGAATTGACATAACCATAAATCGATGCTTATTCAAAACGAAAGCAAATAATTTTGAAAATGAAAATGATGTTAAATAATGCTAATAATCATTTTGCATATGTTTTACTAGTTGAATATTTGTTATTTTCCCCAATTTATCCGTTCTTGAATTACTTAAAATGCTTAAAATACTCATTAATATACTTAATATAATAATAATGTTAATTGTGTAATTTTTGCTACTTATCTTGCTGTCTTTGTCTTACACGCTCTATGTCTCGCTCTGTCTATCTCTCTCTGTGTCTCTCTATCTACATCTCTCTCTCTCTCTCTGTCTTTATCTATCTATTTGTAACTATTAAAATATTTCAATGTGTCAAACTGTGTGTTGTGCTTTTACATACTTATATAATTTATCCAATCCAACAAAATGAATATCAAATACTAAATCAATGAGAAAAAAAAATTGTCAAGAACCGAAGTCTGCAGCCATTTTGCTAGTAAATGCTACAACAACTACTATATCATCAATTCAACCTATAAAACAAGAGGGGTCCAGTAAAAAAAAAGTAACAAACATGTTCTCTGAACGTTGTGCAATTAATACAAAAAGAAAAAAAGAAAAAAATTTATTATCTATAAAAATGCATTAATTATAAACAAGAAAATCGTACTAAAGCGCTTTTGGTGTTTTTTTTTAAGTTACCATATGAAAAATAGAAAAATCAAATCAAGCAAAAAATAAAATATGAAAAATACCAAATACCAACGAAACAATTTCGTTTAACAAGCAACAAAAAAATACAACAACTACAAAAACTACAACAGAAAAGTAAAACAAATACATGAAACTAAAATCAAATTAACAACATTGATGCTACACACACAATCACATACATTCATATATACACACACATACACACACTCACACACACACACACAAACAAACACAGAACCATATATACATACCAATGTATTTTTTTCGATATATCTATGTATTATCTAAATGTGGAACGCTTTTACATAAATCGTTCGTTCGTTGTTCGTTTATGTAAATGGTAAATGTGTGTGTTCTAAGTATATTTTCCATAAACTAAATGTATTTATTTTTGTTGTTTATCCAATACTCTATGTGACATTTTCAAATAATACATCTACATATATATCTACTATGTATGTATGTATGTATGTTTGTTTGTTTATATGTATGTATGTATGTATGTACCGTCTGTATGTTTGTATGATTTTCATTGTCTTTAGCATTTGATTTCAATTTCAATTACAATTACAAATTAAAAACATGAACGTTAAAAATATTCAAAGTACTACATCATTTGCATACTCTTTAAAAACAGCCAAAAATAAAAGCTACCAATTTTACAGAGCATCAGGTGAGCTAGAAGCTAACGAGTAATTAAGTAACGAGTAGGCACTCGTCTCTCGTTTGTTATACTTGTTAAACGCTCGCCCGTTCGTCATGGAACCAGAACGCTGCGCTGCGAGCAAAACTGACGAGAAATCTGCTTGTTGAAAAGCAACGAGTGCGCAATAAATGGCGAGAATAAACAGACAAACGATAGGAAGCAACGAGATCTCAGTAATCTGCTGCTTTGTCCAATTAATTCTTATTTTTAGTAATGTTTTGACTGTCTTTTCTACTGCCTTAATTGAGTTGTTTTAAAAGCCAAGAAATCGAACTAACTATATTTATTTCCTTATAGTGTATGTGCGTGTGAGAGAGAGTATATGTATGTGCGTGGCTGTTGTTGTTGTTGTTGTGTTTTACTTGTTGATGTTTTGTATCTCGATGTTGTTCAAAGACTGTTATTTATTTTTTGATTTTATTGTTTACTTTTCACTCTATCTCTATCTCTAACTATATCTCATTACATTACTATATATTTTTCTATTTGTCTATCTATTTCTATCTCTCTCTATATATCTCTCTCTGTCTATCTGTCTAACTCTTTTTACAAACTATCAAACTTGCTCTGTCTGTTTTAAATATATAATATACTCGAATATATATACATAATATACCATATCATTTATCGTTGTTGTATTCTGAAGCTAATTTACAGTTTCCATCTAAGTTTCCATTTCAAATTAAATAATTAATTACAATTAATCAATTCATTGATTAATTCGAGCGATCTACAAATACTATAACCAAATATTGTAATCTCTCTATATGGCATATTATGTGTATATGTACAAGTATTCAGATCTGTCTCTGACTTTGGGTACGGTATATACATATAACACTTACATATTCATATATGTACAATCTATGTACATATATGCAATTGTTTAGTATATATTTATATATCTTGCCGATAACCAGTTTGTATCAAGCTTCGTTTTAATGTATCGACCCTCGATTAGTGGCATTGCCAACAGCAGGTGAATGTGTAGGCGTTGCCAGCTTTTATTAGGGGTTGCCAACAGCTGCAGTAAGAAGCCAGTCAGAGTAAAACTTTTCTCTGAATTTTGCATCTCGTTTGAGGTTGGTTCAATGGTTCAATCAGGGAATTGTTTGGAAGCTATGAGAGTTATTGTCTATTTCTTTTTTTTTTTTTTTTCGTTTGGGCCTTCAAGTCTGTGTGACTTTTATTGAGAAAAAAGTGTTCCCTTTTGCCTATTAGCTTCAATTGGCAACACATCGCTTGTAGTTCTAATTATCGTTTAAACACACCAAAGTTGATTTTCTTGTTTTTATGAAATTCATTAATTTTTTTGGGTTAATTTTTTGTTTTTTGTTCATTTTTGTCAAGAAGTTGATCTACGTTTTTCGAGATTTGGCTGTGTTCAATAAAATCTTTTTCGGAATCGAAAAGAATCCATCTATCAGTCAACTGGCAAAAACATTGCTAAACAAAAGAAATGACTTAATTGCGATCTCCTATATAAAAAGACTGGAAAACTTCTTGAAAATGTTTTAAAATTCTATGTGCTCAACTGATTAAAAAAATATTTCTGTTTGTCTCAACTGCACTTTGTTAGAAAAACAAAATTTTGAAAAATACAGATTAAATTGAAAACTTGAATTCGATAATCAGAAGAAGAAGAAAACAGAACATGATTTGGCCCAAAATTGAAAGTTACGGAGCTGCTGAGTTTGTTTTCTACTCTTACGAAAATGTTGTATGTTTATTTTTATATATTTTTTTCAAATGTTTTTTGGACTCTTTTATGTTAACAAATTGTTTATTATTTTTTTCAAAATTTCTTTTAAGCACCTTTAGTAATATTATTATTTTTAATCAAATTCAATCAATCAAAATTGACATACGGCTAACACGAAACTTGACGCAACAATTGGCAACGCAAAAAGAAACCGAAAAGTTTTTTTTCTTCTTGTTTTTGTTTGTTTGTTTCTTTTTTGGTTTTTGAGCGCACAAGTGAAAAACGCAAAGAAGAAGTAGGCAAAGTACGTGGTGAAAAACACTTTATTCAAATTCAATTGCGATATTTGATGAGAACATTTTCGTTTTGTTTTTAAAATTCTTTGTCAAAAGCCAGATTCTGTTCATAATTAGAAAAGAACAAAATCTCAAAGAAAATAAAATAAAAAACAACCGAAAAAATGTATACGCGCGTCTCAAACTTTTAACAAAATTCTTTTGCAACGTGTGCAAAAATGAAGAACGTGAAATTTAAGTTAACAAATTTTTAACAATAAGTTTGTACCAAAACCAAACAAAAAAAATTATGTTACAAAAACCAAAACTTACAAAAACACAAAAAAAAAAAAAATGTAAAACTAAAAACAAAAACAACCAAACAAAAATATGCATAGAAAAATATATGAAAAGCAAATGCTAAAATAATATTATTTACGTACGATTATGTGACGTTTTTCGAACGACGCCCAAACAAAAATCGAAATTCAACTTCTTGAAAACAAAAACAAAAGCAAAAGCAAATACCATACACCTGTATATATATATATACATATATTTATATATATAGAAATTATAGAAATGCAAACCAAAAAAAAATATAAAATAAATAAAACTAAAATTATAATAATGAAAAAGCAAGCAGTTATAGATAATAAACAACAACTACAACAAATACACAACGAAAGACATGCTGAAACCCCCTCTTGTTTTTACTGGCATCATGTGCCAAGTTGAAATATACATATATATATATATATATATATATATATATATATAATACATAAATATATATATATATATATATATTTATATGAATATGAATATATACACAAAGTTAAGAGTCAATAGCTCACACATCCAACTGTAACTTTAACTGTAAATTTAACTGTAACTTTAACTGTAACTGTAATTGTAACTGTAACTTTCAATATGGTAGCAGAGGCGCAGAGCTGAGAGACCGTCGTCATATTGAATTCTGGCAACCATTTTGGCTTTGCAATTAGTTTCCACTCTATTTCAATACTGATATCATAATAATCTTTCTTATTTTTTGTTTTTCTTTTCCTTTCCTTCCTTTCGCATTCTTCTTTGTTTATTTGTGTTTCTTTCTTCCTTGCAAATACATAAGTAACCATTGTAACGATTATTTGTTTTATTTATTTCTTTCGTATTTTCTCCTTTCTGCCTCTGTACCTCCCTCTCTCTCACTCTCTCACTCTCTCTCTGTCTCTCTCTCTCTCTCTCTGACCCCTTTATTTCCATCTTTCTGTCTTCCTCTCAATATTTTCCTTTCATATATCTGCGAAAGCGAGATGAGACATTCCCCAAAATACAGATAATTTGATTTTTCAACCGTAAACTGTATTAATTTGGAGCGAATGTTCGAAAATTAAATTATTTAAATGTTCAAGAAGAGAGGAAATTGTAATTATTATTAAATCCCTTTTCTATATTTTGGTTTCCATTATGATTCCGTTATTACTTGTGTTGTATTCGTTTTGAAGCTATAACTATCTCTCACTCACTCTTTCTCTCTCTCGCTCTCTCTCCCCCTGTAACAATTTATCTGTTTCTCTTTCTATCTCTGTGTCCTCGCTACCTATCTATCAAAATCTCTCTCTCCTTTTCTCTGTCTCTAAAAGTAAAAGTACAACAACAAAAAATGATGTAAACAATTTCTGCATCGTTTGTCTTTATTTCAATGAATTTTTATTTTTTTCTTAAATTAAAAGAATTTATTCGTTGTTTTGTAAAGAATTTTGAAAAGCTCAAAGAAAAACACAAGTAGTTGACAAAGAAAACGAAGAAAAGCAAAAATGAAAGAGAAGCGATAACAATAATGATATCAATGGCACTCATATCGATAAACATATTAAGAACTAAGTAAAAACTATCGATCGATCGATTGCAAGCAAAAACTGAAACTGAAACTGAAAAACAAAATTATTGAGAAATGCAAAAAAAAAAAAACAAAAAATCGAAAACCTAAAAAACCAAAACAAAACAAAAAAACAAAAAAAACAAAAAAAAATGAAACGTAGTAAAGAAGTTGATGTTGGATTTTTGTTTGGTGTTTGTTCCAGGAAACGTCCGAATCGCCCCAACAACACGCTGTGGGCGTTGGCGCGGTCCTCGGCGGCGGTTTGAGCAGCAGTAGCAGCAGCGCCGCCGCCGCCGCCGCCGTTGCCGCCGCAGCCGCCGCTGCCCATGAGCAGCAGCAGCAGCAGCAGCAGCCGCAGCCGCAAGCGTCGCCACCGCCGCCATTGCACCTATGCATATATTGTGGCGCCGCCTTCGCCAACCAAAACAAACTCACGCGTCACGTGCTCTCGCACTCGCTTAAGACGCTCGAGTATCGCGATCCGAGCGCCCACGCCGCCCTCCTCCACTCACACCTGCTGACGGCGCACGACCTCAACATGGGCGCCTTGGCGCAGGCGTTCCCCTTCCAGATGAACGCCGCAATGGCGGCCAGTGCCGGCAGCAGCGATCCGCAGGAGCAGGCGGCCGCTGTCGCCGCCGCATTGGGCCTCGAAATGGAGATAGCGATGCATGGGGCTAGTTGCACATTTCAGAGTCTGACCGCCAGCTGCCTGGAGGCAGCCGCTGGCAGTTGTGGCCCCGGCTCGAGTGGTGCCAGCGGACGTTTGGGATTATCCGGTTCCGGTTCATCGACATCCGGAAATGGCGGCATTGCGGCCGCGTCCGCCAGCTTGTTACTGGGCAGCGCTGGCGGCGTTGGTGCTAGTGGAGGTGGTGTCGCTGGCATGGGCGGTGGCGGTGTTGCTGGCGCTGGTGGCAGCAGCAGCAGCAGCGGTGTTGGTGGCACCAGCGGTGCTGGCTGCGGTGGCGGCCGCTCATCGTCGCCCTCAACGTCCGCCGCAGCGTCGGCAGCGGCGCAGTCCGGCTCGTCGTTGCTCGGCGCGTCAAGTGATCCGAATAGTGTTGTCATGTGTAAGTTCTGTGCTAAAAGTTTTCCCGATGTTACATCACTGATCACGCATTTGTCGGTACATACAGGTGATCGACCATTTAAATGTGAGTTTTGTGGCAAAGCGTTTAAGCTGCGCCACCACATGAAAGATCATTGTCGCGTCCATACGGGTAAGTTTCCTCCACCGATCCGCTAAACGGTTCAATTACTCTAAACGTAACACAGAAAGTCACACACACACACACACACACACACTCACACGCACACACTCACACGCACACTCATTTATCAGAATAAAGTGTGGTTATCTTTTTTCAACAACACTGTTCATATAATTGTTAGCTTAAAGCTCTCGACCCTGTTCTCAAAGCTTTAAGCCAAAACTTAGCTTCCTACAGCTCCCAAAGCTCAAAGCTCACCAGGAACAAATTTCAACAAGTTAAATAAGCTAGATTTAACAAAAATAATTATTTCAAAATATTATTTAGCACAGTAAACGTTAATGAAATTAAAGACAAATTCGTTTGATATTTTAAAATATTTCAAAATTTTTACTTAGTTACTTATTTTTACCTACAGTAAAAATGAACAGAGAGCTTTTTTTATTAGTATAACCTTTTCCAAGCGCCTAAAACATTTTAATATATTACATTTAATATACATATATATTTATATATTTATAATAAAGTTCAAACTCAAGCCACCATTGAAATCAGCAGAAAGCTTTTACTGAACCTCAACATTCAAATTCAAATATCTTGTTAGCTCCATTAGCATATTTATTTTATAATTTATCTAAAAATCCATAAGAATTTCAATCTGTGGCATTGATTAAAATCAGCAGAAAGCTTTTATTAAAGCTCACCATTCAGATGTAAAGATTCCAAGCAACCATACCTACATATATATATATTTTAAATAAATTTGAATTAAAATTTTAATTTAAAAATGAGGCAAAAGCTGCGCCTTAAGATCTCAAAATTAAATAATAAATCGAGCTGAGCTTTTGATTTAAAATAAGTACAGATGAGCTTTCAAATGAGAAGTGGTCATTTCTTAAGCGCAATTTAAAATAACTGCGAGAGCATTTAAATACAATATATCACAGCATGAATAAAAAAGTCAAAAGCTCTGCTTTTTTTCGATTTGCACAAGCAACGTGAGCTTTAATCAGCTTTTGAACACACACGCATAAACTCAATGATACACACACTAAAAAACACTTCTATCATAAATATAAGTATACAAATAGATACACATTTATCTGACATATTGCAATATCTTCTATGCTCACATTGCAACACCAATATTTGCATGGGGCATCGCAGGTGAACGTCCCTTCAGATGCCACATGTGCGGCAAGACTTTCTCGCGATCGACGATCCTCAAGGCGCACGAGAAAACGCATTTTCCCAAATATGTACGCAAATTTTTGTCACCCAGTCCGGTCGATACAAAGGATGAGCTACCGCAATAGTGAAACGATTTTAGTTTGTTATTAAATTATTATTATTATTACTATTACTATTATAATAATAACAACAATAACAACAACAACAACAACAATAACGACAACAGCAACAACAACAGCAGCAACAACAATACCAGCAGCAGCAGCAAAACCGCAGCAACAACAACAACTATAACTACAATTGAAGTGAAGGAGACAACAACAAGAGCAGCTGTAGTTGGATTGAGACAGCAACAGCAACAATTTTTGACTTACTTAAGCGAAAAGCGCAAAGCTTAGAGACAACACACACAAACACACACACACACACACACACACACACACACACACACACACACACACACACACACAATATGTACATATTTTATTAATTATACAAAGAACTAAAAACGAGGCAAAAAACACGCAAAACTGCAAATAGAATTTGCTCTTTTTAACTGAAGCGTAGAGCGTAGAAAAGAGACAACTATATAAACACACACACACAAGCATATTGAAAGTGAGAATACAAGAATATATAGATATATACATATATAGCATACATAAAACCCGATATATTGCAACATATGTCAAATTGTTGAAATTAATACCAAGAGCGATAATACTTTTTTTTATGCAATTCACACACACACACACACACTCTTTTTGTCTCTTTTATTAAAATTAAATATCAAACACGAGGATGAAGAAAAAGATGTTGAAGAAGCAGAAGAAGAAGCAAAAGAAAGCAAAACAAAATATGTTTAATTCTAATTTTAGTGCGAAAGTGAGACCCAAGCAAAAGTTTAAGCGTTGATCATATATACATTTTTTTTTCTATACAATATTTTAGTGAACAAGTGCATCGTAAAAGTTGTAGCAGGAATCTAATTAAAATTGTTATACATATGCACATGTCTATATAAAAGATTTATATAAATATATGCGTATGTATATACATGCATAAGAGAACGTAAGACATATATACCTAAATGAAAATATAAAAAATATGCAAAAAGAAAAACAGAAGACCGAAAACCGAAAACCGAAAGCAGAAGAGCGATGGTAAAGTAATGAATTATACTAAATTATAATGATATACATATACATATACATATACAATGTATATACATATACATTTATATAGTATATATATGTATCCGATATATAGATGATATGATATAGAAAAGAACAGTGAATACGTGATGTAACTCTTTAAGTAATGATTATCATGATGATGTTGATGGCGAGAGATATTAGCAGGATGATGATAATAAAGAATGCAAATAAAAAAACAACAATTAAAATTAGTTTAAACGTAAAAGATCTGCATACAAACATAGGTACGTGCATATGTACAACATATACAATACATACAGACATACAAGCACACGCATATGTATATATATGCATGTATGCATACATATAAATATATATATAAATATATTAGGAAAGCAAAGCAAAGTGAACTGCTAACCGAAATTTAAAGCATACTTTTGTGCGTTTTTTTTAATGCTAAATAGAAACAAGAAAGAGCAAAGCAACTCGAACGTATAACACATACATATCCACACACATGCACAGTTAGAGGAGCGGCTTCTTAGGCTTACACTAGCCCCATCCAGGTTCATATATGTATATATACATATGGATATAAATGTTGAACTAGTACCTAATGCGATACATTTGATTAAAAGAAAGAACTTGCCCAACATTTTGATAGATTTGTAGCAATTGTTAGTCCTACATTTGAGGGTTCAACTGGGAAGACGCGACACTGGCAAATGTCAGTGCAAAAATATTAATTGAAATATTTGAATTAATCCGAACACACACACACAGACTCTGTATGCAAAACATGTGTGTATAGGTAATTGTATATATGCAAAACGAAACATAACTAATTTTTAGTCACATATACATACATTTACAACCTAATATACAGTGCATATATACATACTACATATATATACATATATCTATATACAACATTTAAATATATGTACGTATATAAAGTGCATAGAAGAAGAAGAAGACGACGCAACATCTAATGTGCAGAAGAATACAAACAGCAAAATTTGAATTCAAATCATGGAATACAGACATACGCGTGAATTATGCAAAGCAGCAGAATTACATAGAATATCTGTGATCTTATTTATATATATATACGATACACCATAATATATATATATGTATATACGTATATATATATATAAACGAGTATCAACAACTAAAATTTAGTAGACACCAACGTAAAGAAAAAAGAACAAAATAAAATAAAGAAAATACAGCACTTTTAGGCCATTTCGATAAAATGCAAGCAAAATTTGCATAAATTATATTACCATGATGTATATGCACATTTTCTATTAAAAAGTCCTCTATTTTTTGCAATTTAATAAAATATTTCAATAGATTTTCAAAGTTTGTTCACATTGTTGAATAAGTTTGAAATACGGCAAAAGTTTTTAAACCACATGAAAATTGATCTTATTTAAATGTAGAATTCAGCTACTGACAGATACTCTTCCCCACACACGTACACACAGTTACACCTACACCCACATACATGGACAGACCTACGGTCGTTTTGTTTGCAACATTTTGGGGCAACTTTGTTTTGAAATGCCCCCAGTTTACTTTGCTTTGAACACCAACAATAACACTGAGAATCAGTTGCAAATATATTTATATATATGTTTGCATATCTATACATATATATATATATCGATTTATTTTTAGTTTTGAGTTTTGTATAAATACTAAATGAAAGGAACAACAAACTTTGGCTAAACATTTGCAAGAATTATAAACATTGCTAATTCTTAAACGAGAGAAAAGAAAATAACAAATTATTTGTGTTAATATGTTTATCATTATTGCTATAAAATACTATGAATTATTATTTGGCAACACACGATGTGGTCGAAATGTCGTTAACTGCTTCCCGGGACCTTCAACCGGCGATTCCCTCAAAAAAAATAGGAACACCGTGCAACACAAATAATCTGAAAGTTTTAGTATAGCTCCCAGAGCCTGAGCGACACACAACAACAAAGCAAACAAACAAAAAGAAAAAACAAAAAACAAAAAAACAAAAAAACACAAAGATATACAAATCGATCTCAAAATTATAACAAAAAAAAATCAATTATATTATAAAGCATTAAGTATGCACGAACTTTGGGGCTCTGGTCAGACTATATAGAGGACGTGAGGCGGCCATGGGCAACATTTTGGGATCGGTTTAGATTTCCGATCTGCTAATGTTAACAACAGGTAAAAGCAACAACAAAATGCGCACTTAAAAAATCTTAAAACTTAAACAAAATGCACGCTAGACAAAATTCAAAATTCTAAATTTTTAACCAAAACACAAAAAAAAACGCAAAACTTTTCGGCAAACCAAAAACAAAAAAGATGGAAATGAAAGAAAGGGCAACCCAAAAAGTAAATAAAAAAAACTTTGGATTAAACAATTTGGCTGTGATAGCATTAAAAAAAAATTAAAAAAGAAAAAAAATTATAAAGAAATCAACAAAAAGAACATGAGCATGTGAATATGTATTTAAAAGATAAAGGTTAATGAGAGGGAATTAAGTGAAGAGAGAAAGATTTTCGCTTTGCATTTTGGAAAATGGGAACTGAAAAATGGAAAACGAAAAGCTGGCGCCATGGAAATTTTGTTGTTGACTTATTTTCTCGCAGGGAGCGCAGTATTAGAGAAAAACAAGACAAGACACATTAAGTGAAAACAAGGAAAATGATAAACCCAACAGGCATCAATTCGACATTGTGATGTTAAGAATATTTGCAAACAAAAGATAAAAAGTAAAAACCAAGTTTTGCATAACAAATAAACATTAAAACTAATTATAATAATACACATAAACATAATCATTAATATTATTAAAATATAAAGAAAAAATGAAGAAAATATGAGGAAAGCAAACAAAATTTAACGTTTAGGAACAAAATAAAACCAAAATTGTGATTTTCGGCCTTTTAGAAACAAAATTATTAAAACAAAAAATTACTACTCAATAATTAATTAAATGAATAATTATAAATTTAAAATAAAAAATTAATATTAATTAAATGTAACCAAAAAACACAAAAAAAAAACAACAACAAGCAAAGCTAAATAAGAACAATCGCTTTTCCAGCTTTGGCTAAAACCAAAATTTATTATAGAGACAAAATGAATAGATTTTTTTAATAATTTTTTTTTTTTTGTTAATTCTAATTTGGTAGGAGCCAAAATGCGCCCAGGCGACAGCCACGTCAAATGTGAGAGAAAAACATTCCAAGCAAAGAAAAGCAAAAGGTATACGATTTTTATACGGGTTGCTGCCAGATTAGACTTATGATACATAAGGGGGGAAAGGGAGGAAGCCAGCGTATTTCGACCACACAATCAAAAAAAAAATGATTTTTTTTTATCAAATAATATTATCATGAATATTTTAATGTTGATAACCACTTTTCGTTATTCATTATTTCGACTGCACTGACAAACCAAAAACAATAAAATGTTTTTATTCTCTGTGTCTCTACGAAACAAATAGCAAAACAACAAGAAAACAATTAAATAATTAATTATTGAGTGTTTTTGTTTATAAATATATATATAAATATATACTTATTATATTTTTTTTTTTGTCATATCTCTAATTTAATGTGTAAGCAAATGTTATTATTATGATTATATAACACTTATTGTACCAACTTATATGAAATTTATTTAGCTTTAGCGCAATAACAGCAAAATGAAAAAGAAAATATTTAAAACATGGCAACAACCTTAAGTTTCTTATTTCATATTTCTGTTCTGAATGTACGCGTGTATCCAAATCAATATTATAATTATGTTTGATGGACATACACACATGCACACATATATAACAAGAATACACACACACACAAACACACATATACACACACACAATGAATTTTTCAGCTATATGAGAAAAGTAAACTTTAACAAAATTATTGTGAAAACAACACAAACAAAACTACAATCACAACAAACAGAAAACCAACTAAAAAATAAAACAAAAAATAAAACAAAATTTAAAAAAAATACAGTTGAAGCTAAATGCAAATGACGTTTTGGGTTATTCTTATTTCTATTATTATTATTATCATTATCGTTCTTTTATTTGTCTATTTATTTCGTAATCATTCCATTTTTTTCACATATCATTCAAAATTCATTGTGTTACATCATTCGATCATACACACACACACACACACACACATACACACATACATATCTCATAATGTTCTTTATAATTAATTATTTGCACACTTCTATATGCTTAGTTTCTTTAAGTGTAGCGCCTAAGCTTGATTATGAGTTTTTGTAGCCTTTAAGTTGTGATCAAAAGTTCCTTATTTTGGTTCCCCGCGACAGTGCCCGCCCCGCACCGTGGGCATATATTCAACAATTATGTTTTTTTATACACTTTTTTTTTTTGTTTACTTGACGCCATTTGAAAACGTTTCAACAAGTTCCTTGATGACAGCAACAAAACAAACGAAAACAAAAAAAAGAGAAAAATGCGAGAGAGATAAACTCACTTATAGCAAAATATACAATAACAAAAATTAGACACAATAGAGAAACTGCAGTGAATTCTTTATTTCTTTCTATTGTAATCCTTATTTTGAGTAACAATTTTTGCTTGTTTTATAATTACGTTTTTTGTTCCATTGTTGCCAGGTTTTTCATATATGTATGTATACTCATCTATTTATAATGAGATGCCAATAAGAAAAAGTACTGCTTAAGGTAAAACATGCTAATACAAATTTTTAGTCAAAATTTTATCAAAAAATAAATAAATAATTAAAACACTTTTTAGGCAAACAAATAAAAAAATATAGAGCGCTTCAAAGAAAAAAATGATATTGCAAAAAAAAATGACTAACGAAATTCTCAGCGATTGTTTTTTGGGTAACTGTTAGGAGCACAATACAGTTTAAAAGCACAGGATCCGTAAATTACCAAAGGGAAATAAGCAGCTTCAACAAAATAAACAACAAATATATCCAAAAATATTTAACATTAAATACAAAACTGTTTCAACAAATGCAAATACTCAGTACAGCAAATAAGAAGACGCATTTATAAGTCAGACTTCACTTTAGTTCGAATGCTTTTAAATTTTCCTTATTTCAAAGCTATAGCGGCAAAAGCAGTAGAGGCAATTACAAAATCTAAACAAAAATCAGTAAATAATGTAAAGAGTTTAATTGAAAAACCTACACATACACACTTACACAAACACATCCATACAAATGTGAAGAAGAAGTATATCATTAGGCGTATTGCAAAAAATGCATTTTAAAGGAAACAGGAATTTAAACGATCTATATACAGATATAATAAAAAGTTATATAGTATATATAGTATATATATGTACATCTATGTATATATATGTACAAGCATACATACAATAATACTATATATACATATATGGTAACCAGAAATAAGCAAAGCAAGTTATTTATATATGAATCTATATATAAAAGAATGCATATTAACTTACACACACAAACACCCCTTACTATATACCCCCCCAAAAAAAAACAAAAAAAACAATACATAAATCGAAGCTAAGCATGCTAATTATAAACATTGTACAGAACAAAAAACTAGAATCTAATTCTAAGTGAGATCGGCCTGAACATAGACGCGACGTAAGGAAAAGAAAACTGAAACCGAAACTGAAACCGAAACCGATACGGAACGGAACGGAAACGGAAGTCAGCCCGATCAGGGTTGCCTAGCGCGAAAAGGACAGAAACATTTACGCTAGATTTGCAGATACAAGTCGAATTTATATATATACTTATATACCATAACTATACATACACTTACATACTATATTATACATATTACTATCCCTAAAATGAAATACAATCCACTTGTAATACGTACTTAACATAATCATTTTTGTTTCGACTCCGCATTCAACGAGAGGGAGAGATCAAATTTTTATCAAATATCTTTCGATATATTTGAACTCAAAGCTTTGGCACACAACAATTAATATTTTGGTAGAATCAACTCCAAAGTAAATTATAAACAAATATGAAACAAATAAAAACATAACTGAAAATTACAAACAAAATTCAATTTCAAATCCAAAACCAAATTCAAATTCAAATTCAAATTCAAAACCTCAAACCCCAAACACTCAATAAAAAATACAAGTTCCGGGAAAAAAAAATAATATATGAAATGTATTTCCAAAATTTTTTTCGGCAGTATTTTTAATCATTTCTTTATTCATTAACATGAGCAGCAGCAACAATACATTTATAAATAATAGTGAATTAGCAAAGAAAAGAAATAAAAAAAACCATTAAACGTAATTCAATATCTCTATTGGTTTTATATAATTTTTTTGATTTCATTTGTCTAGCAGAAAAATGCTCAGGGTAAACACAGATTCTTCCAATACAATATAACTAAATAACAAGAACAAGAACAACAACAAGCAATATTTATATATGCATATATATCTATATACATATACATATACATATATACATATATATAAATATACAATAAACATATATATACAACAACAACTACAACAGCTACAATAACAATAGTACCAATATTTAAAAAGAAACAAACAACAAACAACAACAACAAAATGGCTGCAAAATGCTTTTAATTGCATAGATTTATAACTATTTTTTTAAATTGATGCATATTTTTTTAACAACAACAAATCAACTACATAATTCAATTATACAACAACAATAAAAAAAAAAACATAAGCAACAAACGAAGAAATGAAATATGAAGAAAATGAATTATAAACAACTAACAAGAAACCGCATACCTACTTATAATACAAGCAACTTATTTACACAATCAAACCATAAAAAATGAAATATGAAAGAAAACAAAAAAATAAATAAAACAAACTCTTAAGTATGCGAAACCTTAATAATTATACACAATTCTTTTGTTTATTATTGCAATTTTTCAATTATAATAATAAGAAGGAGAACAGGAACAAGAATAAGATGAAAATTGGAGAAGCAAGCAAACAAATTTAAAATAAAACTAGTTCAAAATAAACCTAATGATACTAAGTAATTGATATAAATGAAAGCTGTTAAACAAATATTTAACTTAAATACCTAATTCAATCCCAACCAAATGCCTTCTTTACAGTTTTAGCGTAATTTAAAAACCAACAACAACAACAATTCAACAATTCAATTCAATTCATTATTGTTTATTTATTCGTTATTTTGTTAATTTTCTATCGAATGTGCTGCAGTTGAGATGTTCAGTGTATGTACGATGATTCGAACTAGTTCCAAGCAGGTCAATAGACAAATTTTGTACGACAATAAACCGAACATTAACATATGTACATACATATGTTAAAAACACACTCACAGCTGCGAATTGAGTATAAATTCGTATTCACATATCAATATTGATTCAATAATACACATACACATACATAGTTCAAATAAACTAGTTTTAAAGCCAACTAACTAAATGGAACTAGTTCGTAGAATAATACTTACAATTCACGACACTACCCAACACTGCACTGTTCGCAAACGCAAATCAAAAACTGTGGCATATCAGTTATGATAGATCACATCGGCAAAAGCCGTCGATTGAATATTCTTGCAGTTGATAGATACTTTAGATGGAATTTTCCAAACATTCATATGTGCATGTGAAGTTTTCCGATTGCTTTGAGGCAATATCATCTCAGTCCGATGGAATAGATCAAAAATAATGATAATACCACTGCAGGAGTATCGGACGTTTTAGAAAACCAAAAAAAAAAAAAACAAAACAAAATAAAAAAAAAGAAACTAAAATAATAATGAAAATGAAAATGAAAATATTAACACAAATGTACCCTGTTGACAGAATGCCTTCATTTACATGATCACATACCATACAAAATAAAACAAATATAATCACCTACAATACAAATACTTTAAGACTAAACATACAATACAATACAATACAATACAATGCAATACGTACAAGAAGTTGAACAAGAGACAACCTTATAGAGACCATAGCATACCATTATATGTGAAATCAGTTTTCATATCCTCATATTGTAATTGTGTTGGTTTTTTATTTTTCACTTTTATAACTCATTGTTAATGCATTTTTAATGGCATCAGAGTAATTAGCAGTAAAATATACAATTGTTTGTTTGTTTATTCCAAATGTGCAAATCTTTTTCTTTAACAACAACCACAACAACAACATAAATAACATAAACATAATTAACAAATAAAATAAAGAATAAATAACGCCTTTTTTGAGTTCGTTCGTTACTTTTGTATAAGCGAAACTTGTAGGAACTCAGCCGATAAGCTGATAAGAAACAGCAACAAACAGCAACAAAACCGTTAAAAATGTGAACAGTTAAACCGATAACAGATCAACCGATAACCGATAACCGATAACCGAAACATAGTTAAACAGCGAAACGCAATAGAAACAGAAATTGGTTTCATCGGCGAAACAACAAAACGAATCATAACAAACAATATGGAATACGTACTATGGAATATTAATGAGAACCCTATAACTTAATATATGTTTGAGTGCCAAGCTAACAATTCGAGACAAACTGTAAATAGTCGAAAATAAAACAAAGAAACAAACAAAAATACCAAAATAATGAAACAAATAGAGACAAACTGTAATGCAATTTGTATTACACATAGAACACGTTCTTTTTTTCCACTGTAGTTGACTCTCGTTACTTTCGCAATTGGATCTAGTTCCAAATTGCGAACAACTCGCTAGACACACAACTGTACATACAACTTGACGAAAGCAATATAACTGGGTTTTTCAATTTTACAACACTGTTATGCAGTTAAAGAGGCTGAAAAGTAGCTCGATGCACAAAATGGAACCACTTACATACATACGCATGCATACAAATATATAATGGAAATGCCTATAAATACTATATATACATATATATATTTATATATATAAATAGGTAGCCTATATCTGGAGTCGATTAGACGATACTGGATATATTGAAAATATCAATTTCAACTTCAAACAACAATGTAAACTATTTAATTACCAAGAATGCAAGAAAAAAATTAAATTAATGGAAAAAAACTGAATGAAACATAGAACCAATTTTTGAATGCCTAACACATACGAGTAAATGTACATTTCCAACTATATACAATACACACTGCAACAACAAACAAACAGATCCTTTTGATACGCTAAACTGAGTTACAATTATTTACAAAGATACAAGCTAAAAGATACAGATGCAGATACAAGTGCTAGAGATACATATGAGATACATTTGATCAACTTAACGCTTGGCAGTTTCTATAACACCTATTTTTTGGCATTCGCTAAAAAATAGAGCAGAACACACAAACATACACATATTTAGGCTGAGAAAATATGAAATTAAGTGAGTTGTTAATAAATACATATACTTCAAATGAAAATGAAAATGACAAGCAACAAATAAGGCTTTTAGGCTTATTTTAAGCAAAAGCGATTCTTAAATTTTTTTATAAAAATAAAAAAAAAACGTAATTCATAAGACAAGCAAAAAAAAAAAAAAACAAAATAAAACCAAAAAGAAATAACAGAATGAAAGAAAGAAAGAAAAAAATAACACTGTAGTGCCTACTCCCCTTTAAAAAAAAACAAAAGCGAAAAAACAAATATATATACATATATATATAAACTTATATATATATACAATACATATATACATTATACATACTGAAGTAATATTTTATAAAAATGCAAAAACAAATGTAAAAACAAAAGCAAAAAGAAGAAAGAAGAAAGAAAGAACAGCGATAAAGCAAAACAAAAAAGATAAGCAAGGAAAAAATGAAAAATGAATAACCGAAGTCAGCAGTTTTTTTGATAGTTATTTTTTAGTGAGCAATGGAGGCATTGAATCATATACATATACATATACATATACATATATATATATGTGTATATATATATATACATTATTATATATACATATAATTAAATATACATACATACTATATACACACACCCACACACACACAAACAGCATTTGTAGGCCGTTGGGAGCAGAGGGTGTAATTTAAAATAAAGTTTCTAAATACAAAAAAAAAAAAAAAAACAAAACAAAATCTCAAAACAAGGCAAACAAAATTGTACTCTTAAGCAAATGGAAATATGAGAATGCAAATTATGAAACAGAAGAATGACATTAGTTATAAAACAAAACAAATCTCACAACCAAATCAACAACAACAACAAGAACAACAAAAAGTAGAAAAACAAACAACAAAGTAGTTTTGCATATCCACACAAAAAATACTACAAACAAAAAAATACAAAAATACCAGAAAAATATAATTATCATTATTGACAAATATATTAGTTTATAGAGCTCAAATATTTTCACAGCCACAACAATAACTACAAATACAAATACATATTAAAACCAAAAACAAAAACGAAGACAAAAAATTGCTACAAAAAAAAACCCTGAAAAAAATAAATTTTAAATAAAAAAAGCAAAGCGAACAAATCTTTTGAACAAGCGATAAAGTGAAATTACAAACATGAAATCAACAAAACTAATTTTTAACCTTCCCAGAAAAACCAAAATACAAAGCAAAAACATGTTGCTAAATAAATTAATAATTAAAATAATAACTAAATAAAAGTAAACTCTTTGTTGTCCTTTAGTTCAATTTGTTTAAAAAGTAAAGGCAATGTTATTATTTATGCTGTGGCAGTTAGTCACATACACACACACACACACAGAGACATACACTCACTCATAGATACACACACATACCATACAATAGTTAATTAATTAGTTTTTATGTGTTTTAACATTACAAATATGTTTTATAAAAACATAAATTAAGTTTCATTTCCATTGCGCTTAAATTTAATTTAGCAAATTTTGCCACATCCAAAAAGAGAGTAACACATAAATAAATAAAAATGTAACTAAAATGCAGACAAATGCAGGTTGAGCTGATTCAACAAACATTCAATATCGATGTTATTATGGTAATAATAATATGAATTAATTAATTAGCTAAATAATAGTTTTAGTTAACTACGGTTGAAATTATAAGTTTCCTATGAGGCTCATCTTAATTTTTGTTTGTTTTTAGTGTCAGCATAGTTTTTTTCATATGAATTTTTTTAATTGTAATTCGATTTGATTGCTACATCATATGAAACAGACACACAAACACACACACACACACAATATATTTACATACATATAATGCTACATATACTTTTAAGCAGCTCAAGTAAAAGAAGCAGAATATTAAATTAGTCTTGAGGCTCTCAAACAAAATGCAAATGATATGATTTTTTGTAGTTCAAATGAGGATAGAATTTTTTGGAAACTTCCTTAAAAAGAGGCTGCCTTCACTTGCCAATAGATTTGAGGTTGAGCAAAATATCTACGATATATACATTTATTGTATCGGATATCAATTCAATTTTGATTTCGATTTCGAATTCGAATGCTTCTGAGCTGTTGATGAAAGTTCGTAACAGAAAAACAAACAAGTAAATAACAAATAAATAAATGAAAAGAAAACAACAACAAAATAGCTGCAATACGTTATAATTACGTCAATATGTTCCTAACAATATAGACATACTTACATTCATACTTATAAATTATGATTAACTAACTATAAAACAAGACAGCAAGAGCAACAATTTAAAATACAATAAATAATTACATATTTAAACATAAGTGAGAGCAGCTACACACACTCATACACACACACACACACATACACAGCAGCAACTAAACTAATTTTAAAAAATTATAATTTAAATTAAAATCATATAGAAACGTTAGGCGTGAGACTAAATTCCATTTGACAATTTCTTAAGTTAAGTTGTGTTTGTCTTTATTTTTATAACACACACACGCATACATATATTATAAACATACATTTATATTTATATATATATTTATATATCTATATATATATGTATATATATAAATGTATATATATTTTCGTAGGAATTATTGATATTATTTTGTAAGCGTTCAACAACCTATAAAACTTATTTATTCAGCAAAACAAAATATAATCTTTAGTTTAATTCACATTTCGCTAAATAATATTAATTAATTTAAGTTCCATTTTATACACTTTAGTTTTTTTCAATCAATTTAAGTAAATATATATACATATATATTTTTTTCGCAAATAAATCAATATAAAACAAAAAAAAAACATCATTTATCTAAAGCATGTTTCAATCATTTTTAACACACACACACATACACACACTCATACACACACATAACAAATTAAAATCACTTTCATTGTCATTGTGACTGCAATTGGGAAAATTGCAGAGTAAGCGATTTGAACATTGTATAAACTTATCAATTTGTTAGTTTTCTATATCGACTATCGTCTATCGGCGATCGATTACAGCTGGTTTATATTTATATACTACGCCAGTTGAAGAGCTTGATTTAATATATAAAAATCGTAAAACCAAACCCAATACAGTTAAAAGGAAGGGTAAAAAAAATTCCAAACAAATATATATATATATATAATATATATGTATATATATATATATATATATATATTATATACCTATGTATATATAGATATATATATTTTTTTCGTAGTCAAACACCAAAAAAGTGAGAAAAATAATAGAAAAAACAAAACCAACAAAAAATGAGAAGAAAACCGACAAAAAATGAAAACCAACTAAAAGCACTGAGCAACACTTATAGTCAACTCATTTTCGAGTTGTACCCAATGCTGAATAATGAATACAAGTCAAGTACGAGTACTCGTAACGAATAACAATTAATGAATAAATAATGAAAAGCAGCTTATATCAGGCACCAACAAATAGACGCAACAATACAAATATTTTAGCAGAGAATATTTCGATAACTGACACACATGCATACACACACACACGCACACACCAACACACACACACACTAGCAACAACAACAAAAATGGTAAATTAAACATATTTTAGGCGAAAATCCCCAAGAAAATTTATATAAAATTATAAAATGAAAGCTAAAAAGTTTATAAGCAAAATACTTAAGCAAAGCAAGGCATATCATAGTTTATAAAAAAAGAGAAGGAAACCTCAACATACACACACACATCAGTTACATACACAAACACAAACACACACACACGCACAACACTAAGACCCCAAACGAAAAAGAGAAAATTGGTTTGCAAATATCGTAATATTCATAGCACACGATAGAAAAGCCGAGAACCCCAGGAATACATTTTAAAGTTGAAACAAAAGAAGAAAGCAACAAAGCAACAAAAACAACATTAAATGCAACAGCAAGTTACTTGAACAACAAAAAAACAAAAAAACAGGCTAAAGACAGACTAAAGTAAACACGGTTAACCTAAAAAACAGACCTACAAAATACATACAAGACGATGAAAATGAAAATGATGATAATGATGATGATAATGATGATGATATATGATATATGATATATGGTCAATGCATATAGCCAGCTATATAGACATGCATAGACATCGCAATTTCTAGTTGATGACAGTGTAGCCCTTTATAAGAAACAAGTGAAAACCAGGAATTAAGATTCTGAGCGAGAATGACAAGAAAAGCTAATGAAATGATAAGAAATGAAAATGAAATGAAAAATGAACAATACAAAATACAAAAACAAACTAACAAGAGATAAACAAAATAAAAAAGAGATAAGAATGAAACAGAAAAAACCAAAACAAGATGAAAAGAAAGGAAAGGAAATTCTATATAAATAAAAATATTGAAAATATTCTGCGCGAGTTTTTGTTATTTTTGTTAATGGCTATCAATAGATTTCTTTTAAAATCCTCTGTACAACCAATCAATAATTTTTCATAGCATACTTTTGGGGCAATGATATTTAAAACACACATCTCCTTATAATGCTTTCAGAAATCTTTCTGTTACTTTATGCAAAAGTGGAATTCTGAATACAAATTATTAAAGACATAATTAAGTTTATTGCATAACAAAATGGCTTATTAGTTAATTACACCGCCATTGTTATTGTAATCGAACTTAAATTCATATATTATTATCCCTTTATATTGGAATTTATTATTTTTATACAAATCCTTTTATGTGAATTCTTTATTAATCGCAGGACATAATTGATAATAAATTAAGCACAATGTGTTTTCCTAGGTCAGAAAATATGTGCATGACTATGCAATTTATACATTTGTCATCAAATTAGTCTTAAGCACATTTTAAATATTTCATCCAGGTCATTTTGATTCTACAACGTAAGAAAATGCATCCTCATGGGTGAAGATACAAATGTTTCACACCTCGGATTTTTATATTATATAGAATCAACTGCAAATTTTTGTCTGTCTTTAAACAACGACATCAACTGTTGGGAGGAAATAAATCTCTGGCATCTCGTAGAAAATTTTGAATTCTTATAAGATTATGTGATGCTAGGAATCCATCGGTCTGTGTGGTTTGGGCTTTTGACGTGTTTGAGTGTTGGCTGAGGTTTATTGTAAGTGAAGTCCTATATACTTTAGATTCTTAAGAAGCTGACAACGCACAACGTAAGTAATACTGCTCGGTTTTCTCCGTAGGTCATCAAAACTGTACTAAACTGTACTATGAAGACACTTTTGAGTTGTTTTGTATATAGATATCAATATAAATATTAAAGCTTTTTTCTTGTGTTTAGAGATTGTAAATAGCGCACTGCATGCTCTCTGATCAGATATCTGACCAGATCTCTGATCTCGTATTCTATATTTTTATTTGTGACCTTGAATAATTTCCCCAACTTAGAGCACACACCAGAAACACTTTATGCCCCTCCTTTATGCAGCAATTAGCCAATTAGCAATCGAGAAATAGTTGATAACAACATGAATAGTTTATTATATATTACTTACCCCGTCAACGCCATCGACTCCTTTGACTCTGCGCTCCTATCCGCAACTAAATGATTTTTGCATGAATTTCCACGCCCCCACTAATATATATACTATGATTAATACTTCAAACTGATTTAATTCCACAGCTCTTGCGTAACTTTGGCTCCCCAATGAGCGCAATGGCCGCCAGTCGTTGTCCAACACCGTTCGCATTTCCCTTTACGCCGCTCGGTTTGAGCCTCTTCGACATTGATCCGTCCAGAATATTGAGCCTGCTGCACCACCAGACCTGGCTGGCCGAGGAGGCATTGCGGTAAGTCACAAGCAGACAGCACAAAGGACATTAATTCGATGTTGAACTAACATATACATAATGTCGAAATATGAAAAAGTCTCCAGCTAAGTTTCCAGTATCTTCAAATTCTTGGTGTTCTTCAATCAAAAGAAAAGACATTTTGCAAAGTCAATATATTCTTGAAGAGCTTTAGTACTACAATTTATTTAACTAAAGTTAATATTTAAATCATTTCTAAATGTGTGTGGAAAACCGAATGTCAGGCAAATATAAAGTGGTCAAAATGTATATTTTCAATTTGGAACTATAATAACTCTTAAACAAATAAAAAGAAAATTGCAAGTTAAAATTATCTTTAGATATTAAGAGCATAGCTAGAAAAAATGAATTCAATTTTTACTCTGCCAAGCTAAGGTTTAAGCAGTCATAAATTAAGAAAAACAAATAAATATATACACTTTTAAGGTATTTAATATTGATAGCAAGATATATAAACTATTTCTACAATAAAAAAAGAATAAGATTGGAACTGGAAAGTAAAAATAATATTGTAAAAAGTGTGACGAAACTACAACACCCTCAGCAATTGAATGAAAACGAAATCTGGAACTGAAGTGAATAAAATAAATTTATTTTGATTACAGAACTCGTGGATTGTTGAGTGCGCCCAAGGATTTTTCCCACCGTTTCACAACACTCAGCGATCTGTTAACCAAGGACTATCAGGTCGGTGGTGCTGGTGGTGCGGGTGGTGGCTTTGTGGGAGCCAAACAGGCGCAGTCGCAACCACAGCAGTCCACAACGAACCGTTCCAGCGATGCACAGTACAAAGCACAGCAGCAACAGCAACAGCAACAGCAACAAGCCGCACAACAACAGCAACATCAACAATCGACACAACAACAACCAACGCTGCCTCATGCCGCCTTCAATTTGCGCTATGCCACGCCCACCAGTTTCTTTCCACAGTCGAGCAAATCGAGCAAGTCAGTAGGCGCCCCATCGCCTCAACAAATTGCCACTTCGTCCACAATCTCAAGCGAATTGCAGCTGGAGTCGCAGATGGAGGGGAAACGCAGTGGCAACGATAGCGATGATGTCACCATTGTCGAGTTGGCCAATGAACGCAGTGTGGTCACACCGAATAGCAGTGCTCTACTCTATAAGGAGTCCCTCGAACAGTTGCTCGCCCAGCAACGACGTCGTGCCACAAGCAACAGCACGCCGGGAGCAGGCTCAATAAGCGGAGCAGGAACAGTAACAGTTACAGGAGCAGGGGCAGTAACAGGAGCAGGAGCAGCAGCTGCAGCAGCGGCAACTGCAGCTGGAGTTGGTATGGGATCTGGTGTCATTGTGGATGCGAGCGGATTGCGTCAATATACGCAACTGTTGCTATCCGGAGCTGCCACTCCGGTTAGTTGTACAGACACCTCGTCCAGCTGCAAGGAGAAGAGCTCCTCGTCGTCGGCCTCATCGACGCCGCCACCAAGTGGCGCCCTGCTCGCCCAGCATCAGCAACTAAGCCAAATGCTGAAGAGTCCATCGGACACATGCTCCTCACTGTTCAGCGAGCCGATTGAGGAGGAGACACGCTGTGTCGTCTGCAATGCGCACTTTCCCAATGTATGGCTATTGGAACAGCATGCCGCACTGCAGCATCCACACATTGGTCCCGGCGAGGAGAAGCCCTTCATCTGCGAACAGTGTGGACAATCCTATCGCTATCGCAGCGCCTATGCCAAGCACAAGGAACAGAATCATCGTGCCCGTCTCCCCGCGGACAAACTCTTCACCTGCGATGTCTGCGGCATGCAGTTCCGCTATCTTAAGAGCTTCAAGAAGCATCGCCTCAATCACGCTCTCGAGCGTCTTCATGGCAAGAAAAGCATTGGCGTTGGCGTCGGCGTTGGCGTCAATGTTGGTGTCGGTGTCGGCGTCGGCGGCGGTGGAGTGTCGACTGCTCGTCTTGCCAGTGGCAGCTCCACAGCGGCAATCTCTGCCCAACTGGAACAGGATGTGGTCACCAGTTCGCAGGAGCCGATGCTTGCCGATGAGGGTGAGGATCTTCGCATGAATGTGAAGCGCGAGGGCGACGACACAGCCGGACAACAGGATGCCGGCAGCGAGGAGCATGAGCAGGACAACACCATCGACTCCGCTGGCATCACAATGCTCTACAATGACAACAACTCATCGGCATCGGCCTCAACAAGCGCCACGGAGCCGAACATTAGCAGCTCGGATGGCATACATAGTACAAACAAGCGGGTAAGTAACTCACCCCACTTACCTAACTCACCTAACTCACCTAACTTACCTAGCTTACCTTATTTACCTTACTTACCTTACTTACCTAACTCAGCCTATCAGGGATGCAGCAAATTGCAATTCAATTGCAATTGCACAATTTTCATTTAAAAGATGTTTTCAAAAAGTTCCGAAAGCATTTTCAAATGTAGAGAGCTTTTAGAGCCTTTTTACAGAACAGTTGCATATATTTATAAACATGAGGAACACTGATTTCAATCGATTTCACTGATTATAATCGATATTTTATATTAATAAAGGAATCAAACTGTTACAAATATCGTCTCCGATTTCGGTTTCGATAGGTCCCAAAAGAATCATTTTATTCGGACTTCAGCCCTTCAACTTCTTAAGTTTCGGAAAAATACAAAAAATTTAAGCATTCCACATGAAAATAGGTACAGTTTTGTCAAAGCTATGAGTGCTTGAAGTTGGAACTGAATATAAAAATTATATATACATCAAAAATAGTATTATTTTTAAAAAAATTCTTCAAATGGAATTTATTTCGGTAACGGTAACTATTCGTTTCGGTTACCGTTTTCGAACGGTTTCAGTATAACTCTTAAAAATAACATTCCTACGGGTGGAAAATGATTTTATTGAGAGTGTTCTGGGTCTAAATTTAGTAAATGATTCTGTCTGTGTTGCAGTCACGCCTGTTGAACAGCGCACACCACTTGGAAACGGATCCCTCCTATCATCACCATCAACACCACCAACATCAACACCAACAACAACACCAACAACAACATCAACAACACCAACAACACCATCATCACCACCATCAGCAGCAACAGCAGCAACAGTCGCAGCAAACGCAGCAACAGGCACAGCAACAACAGTTGCCACCGCATCTGGGGCATGTCTCCATGCCAATGGCCAGCGCTGCTGCCGGTTCATCATCGGCTGCGGCAGCTGCTGCGGCTGCCGCTGCGGCAGCTGGTTGCAACTCGAGTGCCAGCACCGGCAACGCAAACACTGCCAACTCCGGTGGCGGCATCAGTTCTCTCAGCTCTCTCACATCGCTGATCAACGCGGAGCGCATACCCAATGAGCAGTTCCTCGGCCTCAATCCGCAGGAGGCTTCAATACTCAACTTTTTGCGTGTCGATGCCGCTGAGCGACAGCGTGACAAGCGGTAAGTGGTTCAATGAACCGGTTCAATCTTCGAAATGCAACTGTAGAGCAACTGACAGATAATTTATTTACATGCTTCTTTATTTTATAAAACGAACTAGTTCTTTGAAGTTTAGTGCACTCGTTCAATGAACTAAGTTTAGTGAAACTAGTTCTTTTCTTTGAGATACCAAATTTTACAACGTTGAGCAATATACAAATTATCAAAAATTCAATATTTTTCATGTATTAAACTAGATTAATACAGTTCACTCTATGATTATCTTAGGCTTAGCTCACAGGTTCTACAATTTGGTCCACTTTTCTATAACATCAGTCAAATTAATTGATTAAGCAAATAAGTTATTAATAGTTTTTAATCCATGTTATTTCTGACTTTTAGCAAAGTGATGAACTAGCTCACAACTAAAGTATCTCCTTCTTTTAACTTGCATACGAATAAAGAAAAATGTTTCTGATGAATTTTGAATTTTGAATGTCAAAAATGTAACTCTATCTAAACGCAACTTTCTTTGTAGACCCGCAACCTCACGCTTCGCGTGCCCTTTTGCGGCAAGTGCGTGCGCTCCAAGGAGAACCTCAAGTTGCACGTGCGTAAACACACCGGTGAACGTCCGTTCGTCTGTCTGTTCTGCGGACGGGCCTTTGGTGGCAAATCGGATCTGACGCGCCATCTAAGGATCCACACTGGTGAGCGGCCGTACCACTGCGAGTCGTGTGGCAAGTGCTTCGCAAGGGCGGACTATCTATCCAAGCATTTGACCACACACATTCACAATGCGCCACGCTGAGATGAGGCGCGTAGGAGACGGCTCCTACGCAGATAAGCCCATAATCATAGACATATACCACACTACACTACACTACACTACACACCAAACAGTACACCACACTACACTACACGAGAAAAATGCAAAACACCCAAGAGGCATAAACTACAGGAAACATATGGAAATTTATGTATAGATCTATTATTACTAACTTTATTATTAGGGTTTACAATGTGAGCAAGATACAATTGTGTAACTATTCATTTTTTTTATCGAATTTTTTAAGGTGTGAGCAGGACGACATGTGGTGAGCACAGGGTTAATAAATAAACATTTTTTTTTTTTTGCATATATTGTTAAACAAAAAAATCAAAGATATTAAATGAAAACATAAAGAAAAAACATTGGCAACTATTAGCACGGGTATTAATGTGTTTAAGATTCAAAGAAAAGCATTGTAATTAGTAGAAGAAATCCATTTTTCTCAATTATTGTATTGTTAAGTGAAGGTTTTCTGAATTGCATAGGTTCTAACAGCTGCGAGGCAAGAAAAAAATGAAAAACAAACAAACTAACTACAAACTGCAATATAAAATAGCCTGTTCTTTTTTATTGAAAGAAGGGGAATTGAGAGAGAATTCAGCAAGTATCGTAATCTGCCGTTTACAAAATAGATGAATAAACAAAAATATTACAAATAATTCTACATTTATTTATGCTGACAATTAGAAGAAAAAAATAGCTAAATATATTTTACAAATCGACAAATAGTCCAACTCGCTGTTGGGATAAATGGGACAAGTTGGCAGCGCCAAAACAGAAGAAGAAGTAGGTTCCAACAAGAGCGAGACAGGGAATGCAATAGTACATATATTGTTGAAAATGACGTTGAATTAAATTTGATTTTTGTCGTTTTTTAGCAATAATAAATTAAACACACACACACACATGCATACACAATACATACAAAAGGGGAACGAAAAACAAAAATAATAAGGAAATCCACAGAGGCAAGAGACAAATGTAAACTATACTAAATCCACTTACATTGTGTACAATACATACAAATACTAATGCAACTAACTGTAACTATGTTTTAACCGTATGTGCTAGCTAAAAGCAAACAGACAACAAAACAATACAAAAGATAACTAATTATTATTATTAATATTATTATTATTATTTATACAACAAATCAAATCAAAAATCAGCAAAGCAAACAGAATGAGGCAAGCAACTTTAACTTGGGGAGGGGAAAGTTAATAAGGGGTGGGCGGGGGAACAATAGGGGGAAAACAGGGGGTACATATAGAATTGAAAGAGAGGAAATGCTAGAGTTACAAATAATATTTACTTATGTGCAACCACCGTCAATATTTTAATTATAAACAATAACAACAACAAACAAATATATACAAACAAAATAGGAAAAACAATAACTAATTACAATAGAAATAATTAAGCATACGTTTTTTTACAAAACTACAACTATTACAACTACAACTACAACAACACAAACTAACTGTGATTCCAGCAACAACAAAATATAATAACAATTAACAATACTTACAATTTAAAGAAAATGGTAAAAATTAAATATGTAAACAAAAACAATAGCAAAGCTAATACAATTTACAGCAAATACAAAAAAAAAAAAAAAACAATAGACAAATTTTTGCGGCATTTTGAGAACACACAGACACTTCCAAGAGTTTAGGTGTATTTAGTGAAGTGAGCTTAAAGCTTCACTCAAAGTGCCGCAAAGTAAGGAAACGTGCAATTTAAGCAATAAAACCTAAGGACTTCTGATTTTGATACGCCTGAAGCAGCTTCATTAGTTATTGCTCATTTCTCAAAGTTGCAACAAGTTACCACCAAATAAAACGCACACCCAAATCACATGCCACACGAGACAAAAACAAAAAAACAAATCAAAAACAAAATGAAAAACAAAACAAATCAAAAAACCAACTAACAAACTTTGAACCAAGAACATCGAATTAAATTGTAAATGTAGTTTCAACAACAAGAGGCAAAAACATAACAAAAATCAAAAAATAACATAAATTAAAACAAAAACAAAAGGATCTATGAGAAGTAATATACATAGTATATACAAACATACATAAATATAATAACGTTTCCATATTTTTTTTGTAAACTTATAAATGTCCTTAACATTTAAGCGAATACATAAAACAAAAAAATATTTGCCGTACCAAAAAAAAAAAAAAAAAAAAAGAAAAATATCCTAAACAAAATTGAAAATAACGTTAATAAACACTTTAAAATATCGTAACGCAGAAAAGAAAAAGAACAAATTACAATACACACATTAAGTAAAAGTGGTAAAGGAAAAGTAAAATGAAGAAAAACTTTCACTGTGCCAAAAAGTTTGAAGTACCTCATAATTTAAATAAATATTAAAGACGAAGAAACAAAGAAAATACCGCAACACGAGACAAAACCAGAAACTTGCCCACAGTCGTAAAAGTTGAGAGTGGTTATAGATAAAAGAAAAATACAATACAAGAAAAAATATAATAATAAAAAAGTTAAACACTATAATTCTTGCAATTGCCAGTAGGAGCCATCGCAACATGCATAGACGTTCATAGATCGAATCCCTCAATGAAAAGTCAGTCAGAAAGCAAAAGCTAATTTCGAATGACAAATAGTACTCGTAGAAGTAATATAATTATAATTTACCATCCAGTTGCAATAGTAGAACCATCTAGAAACCAATTATTTTTTGATATGATCTTTGGTCACAATTGTATATAAGGATGCTTTAGGATTAGCTTGAGATTTCCCCACTTAACTTTAAGCTCTCATTTCTATCAAATCAACTGCAGTTATATACATTTTTTTTTTTACTTTAACTTTAATATTTCTGCCAATTAATTTGTTTCTCAAACAGCAAATAGTGTTCAATTATAGTAGAATTTTGTGATAGCTTAACAAGATTTATATCTTTCATTTACATTAGCTAACTTTTTAATATTTCTTCAACAACAGATGAAAAGACAAATCATAACTATTTGTTTTTTAAATACTTTATTTTTTTTAACTATTAAGTTTTGCCTTTGAAATCCAACATTTATGATATAATTATTAAACAATGATCAGGGCCTCTAGAAAATGTTATAGTTTGAATTATAGTTATTTTATTAATTAATTCATATATTTTAATCAAGCATTTTTTATTGTTTTAATCGATTTTTTAATCTACTTCCCGCACATATCTGATTTAGTTTCATTTGTGTATGTATTAAACATCAACAACCAAACCAACAAGCACAAGTGCTACTGCAACATTAAAAAACAACACTGCCTTTTTACGAAGCACAAAAAACACAGAGCGAAAAAAATTTATCAAATTGTCTAACTACTATTTATAAAGATATTTTTTTAAATAAATATTATCATTAATTTTTTTTTAAACATCACAATTACAAAAACTTTTCTATCTTTCATTAATATTATAACAATTATTTTTTACGTTGCTCAAGCTGCTATTTTTTTTTTTAAAGATTATTCAAAATATTTTATGTAATTATTTTAATTATGGACAACAACAACAACATGCTGTGAGCTATGTATGTGAACCTTGATTTTTTGTGACAATTATAATATATTTAATATTATTATTTTATAGTATTTATTAATAAAGTTTTTTGCATTGAATATCTGGATATTCTGTTTTTGTTCTTATGCATTACTATTATTATTATTTATTTACCAGAAACCTGAAGAACATCTACAGTTATGGAACCGCCTAAAAGTACGTGTAATTTCTTTTTGTTTGTAGTAAAAAATGCGCCTTAAAAGAACTTAGCAAGTTAAGGTAATAAAAATAAATAGGAAAAAGTAAAGATTCCATATTGGTTTAGGGCATCTTAACCAAAAAAAAATCTAGATAAGCAACAAAGCAATATTAACAAAATTATAATAATAATACTTAATTACAAATTTATGTAAGTAACTCTTTTCCCATTTGATGTGTGCATCTGCTAAGCTAATGGAATTCAATTACCACATAAATGTTGATAAATTATCATAAATATGATCATAAATAGCATGAAGTCAAAACAACAATTTATAAAATAAACTTTTTTTAATTCCACAAAGTGTGGATAGTGCGTAGAGGCAGTAAAAAGATGAAGAACAAAATCATTTGTAAGTCATGCAAAACTTAGAAAAAACCAACAAATTGGAGGGATTCAAGACTCTTATTTCATATATATACATACATACATGCATACATATATATAAATATATATAAATACATAATTATTTGTATATAACAAATTGACCATATATTTACATAATATATGCATGTCTTTTTTTTTTTTTTTTTTCTATGTAAAACTCAAAACAAGGCATAGACATAATGCAGGAAATACGTGTAACAAAAATATTACAAAATCCAACAACGAAACTTTTGGCATTAAAATTAATGCATTTTTAAACCATATTTATTTATATATACATAGAGTTAAAGAAATTCGCAGACACTCACACACACAAACACACTCGGAAAAATAAAAATGAAAATGTGAAGAATACAAAAAAAATATTATACATAGAATATATCTATATACAGATACATAAATGTACATGTGGTTTTCGGTGTCTACATATATATATACATATATATATATATAGATATACAACATATACATATATATTATATATACATAGCATATTTTGAAAAAAAAATTATGAATGTTGTTCATTTGAGAAACTAAAAGAAAGAAACCCAACAAAGCAAGCAAATAATGAAATCCCAAAGGTATTCCCCTTAATAAACAGCAACAACACGATACGATATACATATAAGACACGCTCCATAGTCTCCGATTTCAGTGCTATGAAAGAAGTTTAGATGTGATGATGATATGTGGCTAGATACTATGGATCAGACAGGTTTCGGGATTGATGAAATTGTTCAAGTTAGTTCTAAAGTCAAATCATCCAATTACTAAACTGTCTAAATAGCAGATACAGCGAATACATGGGTCGTGTCGACAGCATTTCAAAGAGAAAAAAGTAAGAGAAACATAACAAAAACTACGTTTTCATGAAATTAAGACAATTTCGAGGTTTCACTTAAATAAAGTTTAAAAAAAGAAACTTTTTAAAAAAATATTAACACAAATAAATAAATTAAAATGTTTATAAATATTCTCTCTATTGTCGTAGATGTGATTTTAAGTCAACTTGTTCAGTTCTTTTTTAAAGTATTATAATTGTTTATTTTCCTTGTGTTAAGCGATATTTTCACTTATCTAAAATGAAAAATTAATTAATTGTTAACAGCAACTAACTCATGTATATATTATATAAATCATTTAACAACAAACCAACAGAAAAAACAAAAAAAACTATGCATAATAAACATAAAATGTAGTACATGCAATATATTTTTCGGTGTTAGGCGTCTTTTTGAGATTTTTACAGAAAATACAAACATAACATTAAAAACATATAACAAAATTTAAAAAAATTAAAGTAAATTAAACTATTTCATTGTTGATGTTGTAAGCTAAAAAAAAAAAAAAAAAAAAAAGCAAAATCAGAAGATAAACTAAACGGTAACTGTATTTTTTTCTCCTTCTCTCTCAAAGTCTCTCACCTAAGCTCTACAATTAAACTGTCGTGTCTCTTAAATATTTATAGAGTTTTATATACATACACAGTTAAGTACACCTATACACATACACAAATGTGCATACTATAAGTGTGGAACTTCCGATGAGACAGAAAATGTTTCAAAATTTTTTTTACTTACTCGTAAACAAGTCAGTGTCTACATATATATGCAAAAGAAAACAAAACGATAAGGAAAAAACTTAAGTTTTAGATAAAATTCAAATGTTTAAACGTCACAAAAAAACCAAAGCAAACCAAATAAATAAACAAATGCAAGTAAAGAATTATAGTAAAGCTGAGACAATTGAAGTGATGGAAATGAATGCAAGGCAGGTGGAAAAGGCAATGAAAGGCAATGAAAGATAGCTAAAGAATAGAGGAATAAATGCAAGATGAACAAAAACTAGCAATAATTCTGAAATGACCTCAATCAAATATTTTTTAAATTTTATATATTTTAGTCGTGCAGCAAACCAGAGCAAACGTCTTAAATAGAAACGTACTGTAAATAGAAGTTAAAAAATGAAAACAAATAGATGAAATGAAGAATAACATACAAAATGAAATAGCAAAACCAAAGATAACAAAAAAAAAAAAACAACAAAATGTAACCACATTAAAATGTCTCTCGAACGAACGAAGTAAGAATGTGATATTTTTCTAAGGTGTATTACATACAAACAAACCAAAAAACAAAAAAAAAACCAAAATACTTAAAAAAAAATACAAAAAAATACCAACAATGGAATTAAATGCAAAAAACTTTTTACTGAAAACAATACAACATGAGTAATAGCAAAATCTAAAATAAAAGTTAAAAAATTATGAAATAACAATGCTAACAAATTCATAATTTAGTGGACATTCATAAATAGAACAAAGGCAATAGAGACTGATTTTTGAACAAAATGATAAATGCAACTGAGTTAAGTGCAGAAAGATATTCCCACTCCCAACAAATACCAATACAAAACCAAAGAATTAATATTAAAGAAAAACACTAATTATAATTTTTATTATCCCTGCCCAAAGTGAAAGTTTTCCGATCTTTTACGTCTTTTTCGAACTTCACTTTGAAAAAAAAAATATTTTACAATTTTCTCACAAGTATGGTACGAAATGAGAATCGAAAGTGGAAATCGAAATATAACTTTTATATATGTTCTTTCAAAATGTATTTTCTAGACATCATAATGCTCTTTGGTCAGGGTTTTAATAACAGACAACATATTTGTTTTTTCGTACATTTTCCATAAATTTTCAGAGCTGATTTGTTAGCAGAATGAGAGTGAGAACTACAGTTGAGGATATGTTTGATTTAAAAGTATGCAAAGTATTTAGAAATATAACAAGAAAAAATAATGGAACCAAAAGGAACGCATTGCGTGGATTAGATTTAGATTGAATGACTTAGAAGCAATGATAGTGTACACCAAGGCTAGTATGCATAACTGAAACTTATACAGAAAGAGAAGGAGTAGGAGAATGATAGAGCGAGAGCGAGAGCAAGTGCGAGGGAGACAGGTAAAGAGCTGTAAAGAGCTAGTGAGTAGATTGAGTCTGGGAATAGAAAGATATAGAAGGCATAACAAATGTCTCTATGTTGTGCATTTTGCACCGAGTTGTAATTATTTTTGTGATAAAATCCGAAGCGCAATTTTTTTCCAACTGTATGGTAGGTAAGTGTAAGAGAAAGTGTATGGAATTCGAATTGAGCAAATGAGAAATTGAGAAACATTAAATGCCACACAAAATGTCTGTAAATAGTTGGACGTTGTTTATGCATCAATCCAAAATGAGATTGGGGAATTGGAAAGTGGTAATTAGTAGAGGGGATGGTGATGGAAAATGGGAAGCACATTGCCAGCGTTTGTTATGAAGGTGCTAAGAACAAAGACGTAATTGAAAATGTGATACAGTTTTTCCTTAGTCTACAACTTATGTATTTATTGAACCAGATATGGATTGGAGCAGTGTCGAGTGGATAAATTGAAAATTGAACTGTTTTCATTTTAGACCAGATATTGGATGAGAAAGAGGGGCGCAAAAAAAGAAGAGCGAAAGCGATAGGCGGCAGCGTTTGTTTCAAACGTGAATGTTAAATTTGTTTTTAGGTCTTTTGGTTCCAATTAGAAAACTTAGTTATGGCCGTTTTGTTTATGGGCAGCCAAAGAACAGGAAAATCAAATTCGAGCAAAAATTATACACAGCAAAATTAATAACACACAAGCTCTACTACAACAATACCACATGAATCACAGCCAGATAACAAAAAAAAAAAAAAAAAAAAAACCGAAACAGAAACAGAAAATATTGTAAAAAATTTACACTTTAGGAAAATCTCTAAATTTTAAGCTTTCGGTGTTTTTAAGCAACATAAAAATTTTAACACAATAACAATAAACAAAAACAAAGCAAATATTAGTAAAACAAAACGAATATATATATATATATATATATATATATATATATATATATATATTTCGATATTTAAAACTTAATTCAAAAAGAGCAAAGCATGAAAAAAATTAAATAAAGATAACAAAAATTAAGAAACTTTTGAGCAAAATCTTGGTGTTTTAAAATTAAGCGCATGGAAAATGAATTACACTTAATTATAACACAATTAATTAATGAAAATAATAATTTAAGAAAAACAGACGTAAACCAAAAACAAAAACCTCTTTCACTTTCGTGTCTTTGACTTAAAACCAAAAGCAAAACCAAAAACTAAATCATATTAAGCATATTTTTAAAATGTAATTTAGCACAAACTAAAAAGAAAGCAAAACACAGAAAAAAAAAAAACAATTTTTAACTACCAAAATATTGATGTGTATTTAATATATGAATGAAAAACCAAACGAACAAATCAAATTGAAGACAGAAAAAATCAAAAATCAAAATGAATTCTAATGAAACGTAAATAATTGTTTTGATTATTTAACTATTATTTCGATTTGGTTTCAATCGTCTTACGAAACTTTTACAAAACTACGAAATGCAATGCCTGCCAAAGAATTAATGTTTTTAATGCAACAAAAACAAAAGAAAACAAATGTACTTATATGCAACACAAAACCAAACAACAACAACAACAAAAAGTTCAATAAAGCCGTTCCAAACAAGAAACAAACGACAAACAAAGACAAAAAACGAAAACAAAAAATCAAACAGAACTATTTACTTGTTTAGAGATTTTTTGCGTTTCCTTACATACAAAATGTAAAACAAAAGAGAAATAATAACAACAAAAAAATACATGTAACTAAACTGCAAAAAATGTAGTTTACATTTTGCAATTTAAAATCTGAAGAAAAAAACAACTGAATAAATATTTGTCGTAAAACAAGTGAAATTATTTGTATTAAACTAATAAAGTCAAATGTTTATTGGTTTAATAAAACAAAAACACCACAATTTTTATGCATTACATTATAAAAAAAAGGAACCACAAAAATAATAAAAAAAAATAATAATAAACTACAAAAAAACACCGTTCATTTATATTAATTCAGAAATTCAGTTGTCAACCAGCATATCAAATTTGTTTGCTATCAATTTTAGAGAGGTCTTATAGGAAGACATGAAAACTAAACGTTATTCTTTGTGATATGGATGCATTTAAGCTTATTAGTTTTTCAAATTACATTATACTCATTACTACCCTTTTGCTTTAATTCAAATCTTGCATTCTTAACGGTCGTGTTCTGTTCTTTTAACGGATATAATAGTGCTGCCACATAGTAATTCTTTCAAATTACACAGTCAGATGAAACGGATATTGAGTAGAATATTTAGGACGAGGTCGTCAAAGTGTCAGTATTTGAAGTAGTATTTATAGTTTTTTACATGCGGTTGCTTTTTGCACAACCGTATAAAATTGGCAACTGCCATTGCGTTGTATACGTCACAAGTGTACAGAAACAGCTGCTTGTATTTACCTTTTTCGCGCAGGGCGGCAACACCATTATCATGGAAAGTTGGCAACGCCCGACGCATTGAAATTTCTGCGCTGCGCAAAGCAGAAAAACTGTTTTGTCTGAAAGTCTCAGTTCAGTCGCAAATAAGAATTGTAGCGCTAAGAGGCAGAAACGTGTCTTATTAAATTTCGCACATTACAAAGCAGTATTATTGTTATTGTTTTTGGTATTTGCGTTCTTTATACTAAAGCAAGTGTCGTGTGAGTTTCATATTGTTGTGTTTAATTTTTTTCTGTTTGATTGTGTATGTGTGTAAAAAGTCTTGTATTAACAATTGAACTTAAATTATACTGAGCACAATTCTTATTTTTTTTTTATTCAAGAATTTGAAATCACACGTTTGCAATTTATAAAATAAAAGTAAAAAGGAGGTGAAAGTAGAAAACACAAAGAGGCAGAGGTGACGACACCGTCAACTCAGAATAAGAAGTGGAACCAAGTTCAAGGCACCTCGCAAACGCAAAATATAATAAGAAGAAAAAGCTCAAATCAGTGAAAAACAGAGAACAGAAACAGGCAAAGCCGGTGAGTGTGCCTGTGTGGAGTGTGTGTGTGTGTGTGTGAGCAAAAGCATCAGCATGCAAAGCTATGCGGATGCATTAAGTGCAAAGGGCTATCGCAGCTTTGGCTTTGACACAGATATTGAAATGGACATGGACATGGGTCTGGACATGAGACGCATTGAAAAGCGCAAAGGAGGTGAGTGCACACTACACACCCATACACATGCAAACATCACATACGTACCATATGTGTGTGGGTTTTATGTGTATGCATTGCTTCAGCATTGGTATATACAGTATGTGCAGTAATTGTTTTGATAAAGAAAACAGTGCTCTTATTATGCAAAACATTAACCAAATTCCTTGTTTTGCCTTACTTATTTTATTTTTTATTTCTAAAGACAAAGCATTACAACGTTGTACGCTTTGTCAAATCAATTGCATGACATACTGTATGTATATGTAAGCTTAATTGCTTGTCATTGGTAGGCAACATATAAAATGTTTTTATTTTGACGTTGGCCAGCGGTCAGAAAATATACATACATATAAAAAGTGCCTCGACCCCAAAATGTGTCTGTTCCATATTGCGTGTGCAAATATTATTTACCAAGTTAAGGTATTCTGCTATTATGCACACTACACACACACAATACACTTACTAGTGTCAACATTTGTCAGTCTATCTTTAACCAAATTGATAAAAGCTAAAACAAAATATGCCAAAGAGTTTTCAACGCACCCAAATCTCATAGGGAACTTTATGGCCTAATACGTGTTGCCAGCCATTAAAGTTACAAACAATTTTTAATGCAAACTTGATTAAATTGACTCCATTTAATTTTGGAGACAAAATTCACACTATATCAGAACTGACATTGCTTATTTGTAGAGTTTATTAGGTCGTAATTAAGGATGTTTAGATAATTTGGCAAATTGGTAATAATATGTCTCCAAAACAAGATGACGTTATCTGTTTACATGTATATACATATGTATATATAGAGTCGAGTTCGAGTAATCAACGAAATTATGTAGCAAACAAGTTAAGTGTAGGAAAAAAACCGACTGACAGACGCATACAGAGCAAAGCCATTTAGAAAATTGGATGCCAATGTGCACGCACATCCATTGCACGATTGTTTGTGTGTGTGCGTGTGTAATTAATTATGCAGTAATGTCAACAACTTCACTGTCTGACTTTAGTCAGCTTTAAAATGTTGTATATATGTATATGTATATACCTTTTTTGCATAGGCAACAATCTTATCTAGGGAAAAAACAAATTGAATGTAGTAGATACCTATACATATGTAAGATTTTAATATTGCACGATTTATGGGATGCTTGAAAAAGACTCAAGTACGTGTACTCGAAAATGACTTGAGTATTGAATCCGAAACTAATGAACAACAAGAACGACACGCTCAAGCAACTCGTTTTTTCTCCCTTTTTAAATAACTGTAACCCGCGCCTTCTCTCACTGTGTGTGAGTATGTGTACGTCTGTTATCAGCCCCTTAATTTTCTCTGACGTGGAGCTTATCATTAGCTCTTTTTGAAGCTATAAATAGGTTTATTGAATAACAAGCCAACAATGCTACCAAGCAATTTATGCACATTATTCGTTGGCAATTGTAGCAGCTGCTAATCATTTTAATAAACAAATGAACATATTCATAAACATATAAATATGTATGTACGTGTATATATTATTTTGTACATATGTCTGTATACCGATTTTGATCGAAATATTCGACTTCAAATCCTCCTGTGATTGTATTAACAGCTGTAACATTATTCCAAAAGGAAAAACGCAAATGTTGTCCTCGAACTAGTACCCTGTGATTTCTTCTATCTATCTGCCTCGTTTTAGACACTTGCAATGTGTACTGTCTATGAATGTATATAAGTTATGGAATATTTCAGTTCGATTCTAATAGAATTGTTTATTTCACGACCAATAAAGGATTACACGCTGCGCAATAATGCGTTTAGGGCAATTGCAATAAACATTATATTTGGCAATTTTACATTTAACGAGTTTCGTCATTTCAGCTTGCATTCAAAATGCAAATTATTTGGCCATAAAATCTACTCAGCTGTACAAATAGATCTGCTGACATGTTAGATATCTTAGTTGTATATGTATATATCAAAATAGATTTACGTTCGTACTCGCAATTCACAATATGATTCATCCATCTTCCTACGTATGTACGTACTACATATTTCACTACAATCGAATGAGCTTTTATAGTGAATAATCATTGCAGTGTTATCGAGTATAAGCAATGGGTAATACTGCCCACAGCTGAGAACTTTGGAACAGCCGATTGGCTTTTGCCTAGACATAGGTCAGGGGTTTCAATTAGAACAGCAATCGAAAAAGTTTCCCACAATGTGTCGCCTTTGCTTTTAATCTATTCTCTTCCTTCTATTTAAGTTTTCATGAGCTTGCCAAAATCATTTATTCATAACTTTTCTCTCATTTGCTTTTGCTCTCGCCCTAGCTCACTCTGTCTCTCTCCCTCTTTCTCCCTTTTTCTCTCTCTCTCTCTCTCTCTCTCTCTCTCTCTCTCTCTCTCTCTATTCTTGTCACTTAGTTTCTCCCACTTTCTTACTCTTTGCCAAAATATTAACAACATTTAGTCACGCTAAATACAAATGCTTAACTTTGTTTTTGCTCAATTTGTGATACTCTTTCTTTGATTTTTAAAATTTTACAATGGTGCTGAAATTTAAATATACTAGTTTAAATATAAAAATCAACAATGTTTTTTTGTTTTTACACATTTTCTCAGTTTCTTCAATCATCAATCCCGAAAAGCTTGAGAGCAGTCAACTTAATCATCGAATAAATCATTCTCAGCTGCCAGAAGAATTGTGCAATAAATCTACTCTAGAGTAGAGCATCCAAATGAACACTTTTAGAAAACTTTTTTATATTTCTAAGCTATTTAATTGTGAATTTTATAGCATACAATAATTTGTATATTTAATATTAATCCCAAAAATTCGTTTAAATATTTAATTATTTAAATATTTGCCAACCCGTCATTTTCATGGCATAAACGTATTAATATTGCAAACAATTAATTCCTCAAGGGTATTTAGACTTCGTTGTGTCGTAAATACAAACTCTCTTATTTGTATTTGATTTTACATAGCTATACCAAATTGTATCTGTTATATTTATTTTTTCTTATTTTTTTGTTTTTGTGCCGACAACCCCTGTTAGGAAATTGTTCAAAAAGAAAATCAGTTTACTTCGCGAATTCGTTGAAGCAAAAGCGCATCGACAGTAAAAATAATACTAGGTACTCTTTGCAGACCTTTCAAGTTCCTTTGGGTTGGGGCATTATGCAATGTACGGTGGCTCTAAGCAAAATAAAATTTGGCTCCCTTGGGTCCAACTCGGAATTTATGGCAGTTGACATTTTTATGAAAATCAATTCAAAAGCGGCCAATAGCCAAATGGCAAAATGCCCGAAATGGCCAAAGCGAAAACAAATCGCAGCAATTAATAAGCCCACAATTCGGTCAATAAAATGAACAACAAAGCCAAAAATAAATACAACAACGACAACAAAAGAAAATCTTTATAAACAATATCGTTATATACAGATATGATTGCCAAACAATGACTATTTAATATGCGACTAATAAATTACAAATGAAGAATTTACTCACATCAATAAAGGATTGACGATTCCAGTAAACTATGAAAAAAATGTTAATATTCTTCGCGAATCTATAAAAAAAAAAAAAAAAATAATCAGATCTTCCAAGGCTATTAGGAGATATTTTCAAGAAACAAGTATCATCACGCCATATATACATCTGTTGCTATACTTAGAGTAGCTTTTTAAAAGTCCGTCGCATTGTGTATTGCATATATGTACATATGTATACGGTATTTTGTAGTCATTGTCCGAGAAACAAGGCAAATGAACTGCAATGACTTGCAGTTCTGTCAATGAATTTGTTTTTCTTATAGAGCCATCACATTGTCATACATATGAAAGCTAACCTCGTTATCATCTGCATGCTAATTATAATAGACTTGTTGTCTTCAGTAAACATTTCATCGATCGTAACGTTAGGCAGTTTTGTTTAAGCCATTAGCATTGATTGTCTGACAGTCTCAAGTGATTTGGCTCCATCAAGAGGAAATAACCGAGCACTTAAGAGCGCAAAGTAAAGTCTACTTATAAATACTTTATCTATAGTCTATTACTCAGATACTTGAAGCTATAACCTAAAAAACAATTTCAACTTCGATAAACAAACCTTGTGAAATGTGATTAAATATCAATATAAAAAATAATCGTAATCTTTTTAACAAATTCATCAAAGTTATCTGTGATTAAAATAATCAAGAAAATAACATCTGTTTACACGATCTTTGTATATTCTCTTTTGCCCAATCTCTATATAAAGATAGTTCTTGAAATGAACTTCGACAGCTGTTTATTAAATGATTTTGGTAAACAGACTTCGTACAGAGTAATAAATACTTGTACCAGACGTACTAGACGTTCTTACGTTCTTAAGATTTCATCATAGAATACGTCGAAATGTTATAATCATCAGAACTTTGACTGTGAATGCTTCCGTCAATTATTTATGTTATCGATTTTAAAAAAACCTTACCAAACTGTTAATTTTGACGTATGTTTTCAACGTTGACAGATTTGTTGATGGATGCATTATCAATTGACCAATCAAAAAATCTAAAATGAAACTAATATACCCAGTTATGGATAAGTGTAGCGAATCTATTACGCCTTGCTGTACTGGATAAGCTTAGTGCATACATAGTACGTGTGTATACTTACATATATGTATATATATATGTATATAGGTGCATATGTATGTGTATATATGCATGTTCTGCTCACCTAACAAATCCATTAAAACAAACAGAGAATGCGAAGCTTTTTAACTAGCACCAAAAGAGAGAGTGGGAGCGAGAGAGAGAGAGAAAGAGTGCAGTGAACTTGCATTCAGAGCGAAAGCTCAACACATTAGATGTTGCGCTCTCGCTCTCGCTGCCAGAAGCACACTTTTGGCGTTGTATAAACTTTAGATGAATAGATCTCGCCTCCCATTTGACAGGGCATAAAAACAAAGAACATATCCAAAAGTGAAAATTAATGCGTAGATTTGTAAATTGCGTTGCAACCGTTTATTCGGGATTTTTTTCTTTTTATCGATCCACCGTATTTAACGGTTAATACGACATGAACCGTTGAAAGGGACTACATACAATCAACGGGGTAACGTGATAAACTTCAACAAGTGTCAAACGAAAAAAAAAATACACTAAAGTACAAAGTAATTATAAAAAAAAAAAAATTTTTTGTGGACTAAAACTCTCATCAAAATCTATGTAAATGGTTCCGCAATTTGCGTTAACAGACCAGAATCGATCCTTTCGGAATGTGTAATAAAAATTGAGAAGGTCGTCGTGTATAATTCTCTACAGAAAACGTTACTTCCTTTTGCATTAAGTTGTGCTTAACATCGCACAATTGCAATTGATTAAATCGTAATATTGTTAATATTGTGGCGACGTGTGCTCTGTGGCAACAATCGATTGCTGCACAATAAGAAGAACAGCAACAACAGCATCAACAGGATGGCTTATCGGGGCATTATTGGATCTACGGATGGAAAGGATCGTCGTGAAGCGGATAGCGACTCCTTTGACGATATTCTGACCGATCACAGTGCTGAGGTTATTGTCCCAGTGTCGCGTCTCAACCTGTTGACCCATTCAAGTGACAGCTATGACGGCAAGCCAACCCCTCAGATATACTCCTCAAAGATCTCCAAAGTGAATCGCTCGAAGGCCACATCGTTATTGATAAAAACAACAACTTCCACAACAGCAGCGACAGCGCTTTGCAACTGTAAGTGTCACACATCATGCCACGAATGCCGACATGATGGTAACACAACATACAACATCTAGATTCTAAAAGCATATGCAACACTGCGCTACATACAAATTGTATTTAATCGCATCGCATCGATTCGCAAGCAGTTGAGAGTTCTAGGATAGGACTATAAGATTCACTTTGAATCGTTGCAATCTTTTGCTTTCATTATAGGGTACTATAATTTGATCACAATGTGTGTAACCCATCGAATACAACGATGTTATAGAGCTTTAACTTATTCTTGATTAGATAACTATAATATATTGCTGCAGACGATAACATAGATTACACTTAAATGTTATCTGTAAGGCTGATTGAAATAAAGTCGTCGAGATCTTTCGTGTTATTAGTTATGTCAAAATGAACAGTGATGTCCATCAATAAGTTTCTTATGGATAGTGTTGTTTTAGCACTTGTTGCTCCATCATTCTCTCATTCATTCAATTGTTTGAAGCGAGACAAAAAAACAAAAAAATGGAAAGTTGATGCGTTTCAGCTCATCTCTCTGACAAGTGTCTATAACTACGTCAATTCAAATGGACTTGATTTGAGACTATCTCTATCAACGGGACGTCATTGTGTGTGTGTGTGTGTGTGGGTTGTTTTGGGCACGTCTGGACAGCTATTGATTTCCAATATGTAAACAGAGCTCGTTAGTATGTCATTGCTTTTTCTTTTCCCATACTCTTACAGCGAGTAACTTGACTCTTTAATGATGTTTGTAATGCTAGGCAGACGCACTCTATGAATAGCACTGACGTTTAATATTTTTACACTACTTTGGCTCGACACTTTTCATCTTAGATACCCTGTATTTTGTTATGCATATGTAATTAATATATTTTTAAATATTATGTATAAAATCTTTTTGCATTTTATTTGTTTTATACTTTTTTGAGATTAAATACTTCAAACTACATGTCTTTTAAATTTGTATCCAGTGATGAAGTTTAAGATTGTCGTAGTTATTGAATTAGTTCTAGATTGTAAAATATACTCACACTTTATAGGGCTACAGCATTCAAATCTCTTTCTTTTTGTAATTGGGACATACAGGGTAAAATTTGATAAAAATCTGCAGTATTTTGTTTTCAAAGGGTATTTCAAATCTCGGTTTGCTTTGGTTTTTCGTGCTATCACCACCTGCTGTTTGAGATACCTTCGCACTTTTTCAGAACTGTGTTTCTTCAGGTTTCGCCCGCGACTCGTTTAGTTTTGTTTTTTTATTTTTGTTCTTTTTGAAATTTATAATCGTGAGCATCGTATTCATAATTTGCTCCAGGGTATCGTCCCCGTCTCCGTATGGAGCTCTCACTCTCACGTATCAGCGAATCAGTCTCAGTTTCAATCTCAATCTCAGTCGCAATCGCAATCGCAGTCGCTGTCATTGAAGTGCTAGCGTTCGTTCAGCTTACAAGCGTTTGCAATTCACCATCCGTCAGATACATTTTTGGGCCACAGTATGAACTTCAATCGCATGGACAGTGCACATCGTTTGAAGGTGGATGTTAAGCTGTTTGGTAACGATGTTATCGATCAATCGAGCAGAGGCTATGCCCTCGAATCCGATCTTGAGAAAAGTGTGCAACAAACAACGACGTGTATGTTGTATATAAAACTATTTTTTAGTTTCTTATCTGCATCATCATATTCATTAGCATATTTTTCGATTTCAATTAAATGTCAATTTGTTAATGTATTACAGGCGATGAGACCGATTCTCCGGAGACTGATAAGCCCGATGTTGATAATGAGCTGACTAACGAAATTTCGGCACCATATGAAGTACCTCAATTTCCAATTGAACAGATTGAAAAGAAGCTACAAATCCAACGGCATCTAAATGAGAAGTAAGTAAATATGCACATACATAATTGAAATCTCTCTGAGATTGAATGACTGACAGACAGTGATTGACAATCAAACAATTAGCACACTTTCATCTACGAAGAAGAATATTGTAGGAAAATTATTTTTTGCTATTTTCTTATTTTTCTAAAATAAAATAGTGTAACTGTTTCAGAAATAATTATATTCAATTAATTATTATATTTCTTCTCATTCCGCAAAAGTTCAATTCTAAGTGAAATATTAGCACATTTAATTTAGGTTAAATCAATCAAAAAGTGCATTTCAAAGAGCTTTAATTTGGATCAACTTTAAAGTGTTTGAGATAAGTTTAATCCTTACAAACCTCCATTCCTTCTGCCTAAACTGACTTTTCCAAAACATACAATACTTTTTCTTAAGAAACTTCTAGTTTTTGAATGGAAATGTTAACTTTAAGACCATAAGTCTACAAAATATAGAGACGCAAACAATTGTATAATGAAAGAAAACATTTCTAGTGAAAAGTTATCGTTAATTTAATTAAATTCTTCCAGAGTTGACTTATAAACCAACAAAAAACTCAAATTTGTAAGCTCAATGTTCTTGATTCTAGAATCCAGAATTTTTTATCAGTGTCTGTGTGTTTTATAGAACAATTTTTTAAAATGAAAAAGTTATGATGAATTCGGAATAAGGAAATATAGGGGGAAAAATGGGAAGCCTCTCCAATTTTCTATAGCGTCGTAATAAACAACGATGTCTACGACAACAAAAAATTGTGGATTCGTCGTCGGATTTATCAAGTTCATATTGTTTTTGGACACACACAGCTAATCTACGAGTACAGAAGACAGCTGCTTGCCATGGGAATGTGGCGTATTTAGGGCAGATAGGGTGGGTAGATAGGTGGGGGTAATGGGGTATGTAGGGCTGCTCAAAAAATGGGAGGAACTGTCAAAGTCATGTGGGACCGTCAGGTGCCAAAGCGCGAACGACAACGACACGTTTTGATTTTGAATGGGACTGCATTAGACGATGGCCACCATGACCGCGACAGCATGGCGGCTTATGATGAAACCACCACCATTACCAGCACCTCTGGCCGCATTGACACCACCAACACCACCAACGTTACCCGGCAAAATACAGGCAGGCAGGTTTTGCGCTACCAATTTGTGTGTTATTCGGATGCCGTCACATTTAGTACAATTTGTGCATCCATATAACTTGGAAGGCGGACACGCATTTAGTTCAAAACAAAGCGCTTAAAGTCTGGCCCGGATCCGGGTTTTGCGATTGCCCGTAACCCGCTTCGCCCGACTCGGAGTCGACTCGAGTTTTGCAACGACCTACACTGACATTCAGAGTTCGCAATCAACCCGAAACACCTACCCACAAAAAAAAAAAGGAAAAGAAAAAACAAAAAGTCTTTTTTATTCCAGTTGATGTTCGTGTTACACGCCAAGCGTCAAACTTGCCCAACTTTCGATTGCACTTGAAGTTTGTTGTTGTATGTAAAAAAGTGTGTGCAGAGAAACGACTTCAGACGTACATCAAAAATGATTGATGTTGATTCGTAAAGTTTCGCCAGAGACAACACACATCTCGTATTGTCAGGCAAATTAACTGCCCTCCACCCCATATCGGGGTGGTTCAAAAGAGCCTCCCCCTTCCCCTAAAAGCCTCGAATTTGGGGTATAATCGCGTGCAAATTCTGTGCTATTAATCGAATCGGTCAATCGATCATTGGAACTGGTAAAGTGACCTGAAACGTGACCCAAAACTGAGACAACCCATTCACTGACCAGGACTCAAAAGTCGAACATGTCGTTCGCGGATGATAGCTATAGCTTTTGTCGTTATTACGAGTACCAGCCGGCGAAGGAACAATGGTGCATGGTTTACAACTCTTCCAACACTTAGTTCTCCCAAATATAATATAAATTTCTTTTTTTCCTTTTCCTCATTGTTTTTTCCGATAGGCAATCGACAGGAACACGGGCTCCGGCTCACGTTAGTTCACCTGGTGCTGGTGCGGAGAGCAGCCCCGATTCCGATGATCAGATGCCCGCTGAGAAGCGAGAAACCGATGCGGACATTAATTTTCAGCGGGTCTCCGTTTCGGGCGAGGATACGAGCGGTGTGCCATTGGAGGATCTGGAGCGGGCATCGACACTTCTCATTGAAGCACTGAAGCTTCGTTCCCACTATATGGCCATGTCGGATCAATCCTTTCCCCCGACAACGGCCCGCTTTCTCAAGACTGTGCGTCTCAAGGATCGTTATGAGAATATGCCATCCAAATCGGTTTCAGGTAAGTCGCATTTAAGCCAATGTTTAAATAAAGGGCGCCAGTCACCTTCATCACCTGCCCCTATATATTTAAATGTAGATCAGAGCTCTGCCAGTGTTGTGTTGCACCCTAAAAAATAAATACATATACAAAAAAGATGTATATCGATAGGCCGTTTATGCGATGTATTATAAATGCGATTGTTTATTGTAAATAAATATATATATAAATATATATTTATATATACATATGTATATATTTGTAGGACCACGTTAGGCTAAGTTTCATTCTCTTTCTTTCAGCTAGAACAACCTACCTGCCAGTCTCCTCTCTTTCTCTCTCTCTCTCTCTCTCTCTTTATTTTTTGTCTCTTTCACACTATTTTAAAAATACATATGTACACATTTGTGCATACGTTTCTCTCTCCCTCTCGCTCGCTCGCTAACTGCTGCCCTGCCATATTATATATTGCCTCACATTTAGTAAGTCTGACCTTTGACCCGTCTCTTAACTCAGGCCTCTCTCTCTCTCACTCTCCCCCTCTCTTTTTCTATTTTGTTTTCTTATTGTTTTGTCGTTGTTTCTCTCAATATTTCCTTTGCCTTATTTTGTACAAATATTTATTTTCTATATGTTTTCATTTTATTTATAGACATAATTCGCAAACAAAGTATGGCGACTTGCAGAGGTAATTCGTGCGCTCGGATTAAATCGTTATGTTCTTTTGTTGTTGCTCTCTCTGCCTCTCCTTCTTTCTCACACACAATCAATTAATCTATTTGCTTGATTTTTTTTTTTGTTTTTGTTTATATTTTGTGTTATTTGTTGACTTCATTCAATATTATTATTCACAATTTTTATTTGTTGTTGCTTCCTGTTTTTTGTTTTTGTTTGTAACCGCAACTGTTCTCACTCTCTTTGTACTTTCGCTCTCTTTTGAGAGTAACATAAGTACACTTGTGTGCCGCAGCATCCAGCTTTTGTCACGCACTGAAAAACTTAACCAAACTGTACAATAACATGTTGCTAATTACGCTTTTTGTATGTACAAATGTATGTTTAGTTTGCACACTAACAGTTGCCACACTATTTCTCTCTCTCTCTCTCTCTGTCGCTCAGTCTGCACGTATCTATCTCTCCTTCTTTATCTCTCTCCCTACCAACCTTGCCGTAGAAAACGTTAATTCGCTTTGTTCGACCCAATTTCTCATCCAAAAGGACACGCTCGTTGACTTGAATCACATTTTGAACATATTACTTACTTTTCCCAGTGTATGCAAAAACAGGGTTGTCATCACATCCATCCATACCAGACGAGCTTAGGTAATAAATTGCACTTGATTTTAATCTTTTTCAATTAACCAAACTGGCAAAATCAGACATTAATTGCAAGCAAAATGTCATAAAATGTGCATTAACCCTAACAAAATTATTATATTTTTAAAGCGGTTAGTAAATATTTTTATCTGCATCTGTATCAATTAAGCTAAAAAAAAAATACTCTGTAAACGTTTTGCTCGCTCACCTCTCTATTTGACCCCTAAATCTGACCTGGTAAAGTGACTTTGATACAATTTGACAACCCTGCTTTTCTTACGCACACACATGCACACACACGAATACAAGACCTATCTGTATGTGCGTAGAAAAGTACCGTTAATTGTAGTTTTAAATAATACCAATAACGTTTGCCAACACTACTACTCGAAATATAGCTATCTATATCCATATCCATTATCTATATATATATACTCGTATTTTTATTATTGCATAATAAACACGTTACGCACCGTTACACGTATAAAAAAAACCTCCCGACACCGAAATCTGTTCAGATCTTCTTATCCAAACATCGCCAATGAAGCACACGCATGCCTGGGATGTAGAGTTCGTACCGGATGAGGATTATCACATAAAGCCCGTAAACGGTGTTTTTCATGTCTATACTGACAAGGTATGATTCTACTACCGAATCTATTAAAACACATGTGTCTATAAGGGCAATTTACTTATACAAATCTTAACTTTTTGCAGGAACACACTAATGAACTGAAGTTTCAGTATCCGGATATGAATCAGTTTGTTAATGACATGCAGGTCATGTGTAATATGATTGCCGATGGTCCACTGTAAGTATACAAATAAGGATTTCTAATTTCATTTCAGTTTCTTGTGAAGGGGAAAAATGATTGTTATCAATTTTTCCGTTTGGGCACAAACTTATTTTCCAATAAAAAACTTACAGTATACAGAAAATTCACCCCCCGAAAGTGGGCTATATCTTAGTTTAATTTTCATATTTTTTATAGGAAATCTTTTTTGCTATCGTCGCCTTTGCTATTTGTCATCCAAATATCAGATGCACGTGCTGCTGAACGAACTACGTGAGCTTGCCGCACAGAAAGCAGTGCCGCATCGTGACTTTTACAACACTAGAAAGGTGGATACTCACATTCATGCAGCATCGTGCATGAATCAGAAGCATTTGTTGCGCTTCATCAAGAAAACGCTGAAGAACAATGCCAATGAGGTGGTTACCCACACAAATGGTAAACCCATGACTCTTGCCCAGGTTTTCCAATCGATGAATCTTACCACATACGATCTAACCGTTGATATGCTCGACGTGCATGCGGATCGCAATACGTTCCATCGTTTTGACAAATTCAATTCCAAATATAATCCCATCGGTGAGTCGCGTCTTCGAGAGGTGTTCCTCAAAACGGACAACTATTTGAATGGCAAATACTTTGCACAAATTATAAAGGTAAGAACCAAAGATGTTGAAATTAATAGGCAGAATGTATGTCAAGTGTTTACCTTTCGAATCCCAATCAGAGTCTGATCGTTTTATTAAAAAAAATATAATAATATATTCATAAAAATTTAATCTAATTCCATATCGCGACGTTCTTTAAGACTAAAATCAAATAACTCCGAAATTCCAATATTACTCAATACATATCCATTGTATTGTATTCATGAGAAAATTACATAAATTGAGAATATGCACTTCAATATTTTATTGAAAATTTGAACCAAGAATACAAAAATTACATTAGACTTATATTGTGGGTTTCTTGAAACCTTGCTCTATGATTTAAACCACCGAACTGAATTGAACCTATTCAAAATCTTATGAAGTTTAATCTTTATGTATTTCTTTCTCATTTAGGAAGTGGCCTTTGATCTGGAGGAATCCAAGTACCAAAATGCAGAGTTACGTCTTTCGATCTATGGCAAATCGCCCGATGAGTGGAACAAACTGGCCAAGTGGGCCATCGATAATGATGTCTACAGCACGAACATTCGTTGGCTAATTCAAATACCTCGATTGTTTGATATATTCAAGTCAAACAAAATGATGACGTCATTCCAAGAGATTATTAACAACATATTTCTTCCACTCTTCGAGGCAACAAATAAGCCCAATGAGAATCCAAACTTGCATAAATTCTTACATTATGTGATTGGATTCGATTCCGTTGATGATGAGTCTAAGCCAGAGAATCCACTCTTTGATAGCGATGTACCACGTCCCGAGGAATGGACCTACGAGGAAAATCCACCGTATGCATACTATATTTACTATATGTACGCCAACATGACGGTGCTGAACAAGTTTAGAGAGTGAGTGGCACATTTTTAGCGATCTTTGATGAATGTTTAACAATATATTTGAATTATTCTCAAACTAGGCAGCGTGGCTTAAATACATTTGTGCTGCGACCACATTGTGGTGAGGCTGGACCCGTGCAGCATTTGGTTTGTGGCTTCCTCATGGCCGAGAACATCTCCCATGGTCTGCTGTTGCGCAAGGTGCCGGTATTGCAGTATCTGTATTATCTGACACAGATTGGCATTGCCATGTCGCCTCTGTCGAATAACTCGCTCTTTCTTAACTATCATCGTAATCCGTTGCCCGAATATTTGGCACGTGGTTTAATTATCTCGCTATCAACCGATGATCCGCTGCAGTTTCACTTCACTAAGGTAAGAATAAAGGATGTCAACATAAATCAAAAATCGCAAGCTAAGGATATTATAAAAAACAAAAATACTTTTGCCTTTTATTAAGGAATTTTCTCTTTGTTTTCTTAATTTTAACAAAAAATTACAATAATTCACGAGTTTTTACAAATAATACTAACAATGACAAAATCATGACAACAAACCAGAATCAGAATAAATAGCATAATTATAGAATTCAAATATGTATAGACTTAATTTACTACTAATATGGAATAGAAACAGCGATATACCTGTCAATATTCGAAATACACTGGTAAAACATATTAGCATTATATTTTAGTTATACTTAAAATGTTATGTTTAATATACATTTAATAAAATCATTTTCGTCCCAAATAACAGGAACCCCTTATGGAGGAGTACAGCATTGCGGCTCAGGTGTGGAAGCTCAGCTCCTGCGATATGTGTGAACTTGCCCGCAACAGCGTTACCATGAGCGGCTTTCCTCATAGTGTAAGTCGTATTTGGTTTCCAGTCATACAAATACACCAATCATCATTGAAATCTCTTTTTAGATCAAACAACAATGGTTAGGGCCGAATTATTATGAGGATGGTATCTCGGGCAACGATATAACTCGTACCAATGTCCCAGAAATCCGTGTCGCGTATCGCTATGAGACCTTGCTGGATGAGCTCACTAATATATTTAAAGTGAATCAAACCTGCCACTTTAAGCAAGCCAAATAAAGCGCTAGATCGTCACATACAAAAAAAATATATGAAAATCAAAAAAAAAAAAATTATTTACCAGAAAACAAGCTTGCTTATTCTATATATATATATATTTACATACGTACATATATTTAATTATGCCGTTCATAATTACGTACTCTCTATATACAAGTTTTTCAACTTACCAATTTATATAACTAATTAATTACCCGACAGACCAAAATTCTACATGCAAACATTAATAAATTCCGACATAAATATATATATATATATACATATATATATATATGTATAATTAAGTATATGTATACAAACTTATATACAGGGCACATTGGCTGGCGACAGTGGTGACTGCAACTCCCAGCAAGTGTATCAATAATTAAACAACAAAAATTCTTAGCTAATATATAAATATATATTCTATGATTGTTTATTGTAGTTAGATTTTTTTGATGCCGCTGCTGGTTTGTTGCCAGTTGCTGCTGCTTTGCAAACAAATTAGTGAAAAAAAATGATATATTTAAATTATAAAAACTTATATACGAATTGTAAACTCACAAAAAGAAAAAAATAAATAAAGCTAATAGCGAATTACAAACTGCAAACCCATTTGTCTAGTTGGACTGGAGTAGGGAACGCGGTATTGGTGCCACTGTTGTGAACTTTGCCAATTTACTGCTTATCCTGGCAATTTTTAAAGATCCTTCGCTAGAATAATTTAAAAATCTAGCTGTTTAAAAATATATTCAAATAATTTTGCTATCAGAATTTTTTAAAAAACTGCAAAAGGGACCTCACAAACAAATTAAGATGCTTACCAGCCGGAAATAGATATTTTTCCTTTTAAAAGCTGGCAGTAATGCAAATAGTGGCTATTTAAACTGGCGCTTGCGCAGAGCTGCCAGATATTTCGCTCTTTTGAGCATTTATAAGCCACCTATCGATAGGCAATACAAATTATGCAAAATGCAGCGAATCGTTACAATTAACCTGAACAGAAAATTATATGTTGCTAAGGATTCTAAGGTATTGTTGAGAGCATTTGTTCATAGATCATAAAGAGCAGTTATGTTTTATCGATAAGTATACAATATACAAAGGCAGACTATCTGTTATTATCGATGTATCGATACAAGATCAACAATCCCACCTTGTATGTGTATGCGTGTGAGCGAGTGTGTGTTATTGTGGATGAGAGAATTCTTCTCTTCATCTTTTTGCCTTTGTTTTCCACAAAATTGAAACACACAAAAGTATTAAAGAAAAATGCTGCGATTACAAAGCTGATAAAAAACAAATCAAAAGCCGATCAAATAAAATTCCTTAATTGTAAAGCGGCAAGCGGTATCTGGTTTGGAATTAGAAGAAAACTGAATACGCTCACCCAACGACTCATATACGTATATGTATATGCGTGTTTGTGTGTGTGTATAATGACCACCCAGCGAACTCATCGAAATGCCACCAGCGCGGTGGGCGGGGGAGTAGTCGGTGATTCGGACTATGAGACACTGATGCAGCGACTGCACATTGGCAGCTATCAGCGCTCGCCCGGCTCTATTGAGCACTTTATGCACGAACCATCGCAACAGCTACAACAACAGCAGCAGCCACAGCAACAACAACAGCCACAGCAGCAACAACAACAGCATCTTCATCAGCAGCAGCAACGATTGCCAAGCAGCGAGGATTACAAATTATATGAACGCGGGAATATAATCGCTGCCTCCAAGTATGCAACCGCAACACCCAAACCCAACATGGATCCCATGATGATGATGATGATGGCCAATGGCAGCAGCGGACTTAGTCAACAGAGTGGTAATTCCCCTCACATTTATGCACCTACCGCTCAGGTGCTGGGTCAACGAATTGTGCCGCAAAAACATTCGCCTGTGTATGAGAATCTGGAGTTCTACGGACAATTTGATACAAATCAGAAGCGGGCACAACCACAAAGTCCCGCTAGTCGTCAGAGTGTCATGTTGAATGATTATCTGCTAATGCAACCGATTGGTGGCGGACGATTTGCACACACGCCAGTGCCAGAAGCGCCCAAACATAATCATAATCACAATCACAATCCCAATCCCATTGACGAGTTGTCGGCAACGGCGCCTATTTATGAGAATATCATACCCCATTCAGGACAGCGTGCTCAGCCACAGGCATCGCCGGCAACGGCAACAATCTATCAGCACACGGAGATGGCGACACCAACGCCAATGTCGATGACTATGGCAATGGCAATGCCAGCATCAAACACAATGGAAATGAATGCAGCGTTGCATCAACGCAGCAGCAGCAGCAACAGTTCCGCTGCAACTGCAGGAGTTGCTGGTGGATTGAGCTCACCGACACAACGCTATCGCAATCTATCACTGCCCAGTCACTTGAGCCCAATGGCATCGCCGGTGCCAACGCCGTTGGCCAAGTTGCAACTGCAGCAACACACCCCCCATCAAGCAACAGCAACAACAACAGCAGCAGCAGCAGCAGCAACAACAAGCCCAGTTGCATCAGGGCATCAATGTGTCCGTCAATCCCAATTACATTGAGGACATCAACAGCTCCGATTACGTTTGCATGACGGCCAATCTGCATCGCAGCAGCAACAACAGCAACAATATCAACAACAACACCAACACCAACCAAACTGCCAAGAGTCGCAGTCCCAATAATGTGCGTCTCAATGCGGCAAGTCCACAGCCACCACCACAGTCAATACCACAAACACAACCAGCACAGGCAACATCCGCGTTGGCCATACAGACAACAACGGCAACAACATCTACAATGCAACCAGCAACACTGCAGTTGCGTGCCACGCCAATTGCAACAACGGCGCCTCTTGCGGTGGCAACATCACCAACGCCTTCACAGAGCAGCACAGGTAAGTCAGAATACAGTAAACATTTACTACAGTTAATATAAAGTCTTCTTTCTCTAACAATGCTTCTCTTTATCTTAATCTCTTTCTCTCTCTCTGTATCTCCCTAATTTGATTTAAATAAATTTTTTTTAATTACTTGAACAGCCGCCTTGCAACCCAAACGAGGTATGCCGTCCCTTAATATAAGTTGCCTCTCTCTCTGAATAGTAACCTTACACTTATTATAACCCGCGTCTATCCTTAATATCAACTTAATCTCAATTAAGAGTTGTACACATTTGTTGAAATTTTATTAAGAGATCTGATACCTTAATCCTGGCGGGTGGGGGGACTAAACAGATGTTAGAATTTGGAAACTGTATATATATGTAAATATATATATATTTCCAGAAATATATTTTTCAAAAAGTCGCAAATAGTTCTGAAATATGAAGTAAATATTAACTATTCTAAGAAGTGATTTTATCGCCGATTATGACACAGTCGAGTACAGTTTTTACAAATGCTCTCCTCATCTGTCTCTGCCAGGTCTAACGAAGAACCTGCTGCCATACAGCGTGACACCACCGCGTCCGGCAGGTCCGACCGAGGCGCAGCGCAAGATTGAGGAATTGACGCGACAATTAGAGGAAGAGATTGAACAGAGCGAGGAGCATGGCGAATATTTTGGTACGTAAATATGGAAAATATAAAATAGATATCCCTCTTGAAAGCCAATATCTTTTGCAGGCATTTGTCACACCTGCGGGGAGAAGGTGAAAGGCGCTGGACAAGCCTGTCAGGCGATGGGAAATTTATATCACACAAATTGCTTCATCTGCTGTTCCTGTGGACGTGCTCTGCGCGGCAAGGCGTTCTACAATGTTCATGGGCGTGTCTACTGTGAGGAGGATTACATGGTAGGTGCATACATGGTAAATGCAGAATCTTTTTAAAACTGCAAAATCGGGCCTCTTTATTAATATAACGATTCAACTTAACAGAAAGAATAATTTACTTTTTATCGGTTAATCTATTTGAATTAAGCTTGGAACAGTACTTTTCATAAGTTCGAATCGTTTAAATTGATATAAGCCAACAAAATTAAGAAACATTTAAAAACATGTTCAAAATAGATTAATTAATTTTGTAGTATTTTGCTCTATAACTTGAACCATCTAAAATATCTTGGACTAATATTTCCCTGTCTCACTCTATATTTCTTTTGCAGTATTCAGGTTTTCAGCAAACGGCTGAAAAGTGCGCGATTTGTGGACATTTGATCATGGAAATGGTATGCACTATCTCTCTCTCTGTCTCTCTCAACTATTAGCACTCTTTCTAACTCATGCGTTTATTTCAAACAGATTTTACAGGCAATGGGCAAATCATATCATCCGGGCTGCTTTCGTTGTTGCATTTGCAATGAATGCCTTGATGGTGTTCCCTTTACTGTCGATGTGGATCACAAGATCTATTGTGTCAATGATTATCATCGCATGTTTGCCCCCAAATGCGCCAGTTGTGGCAAAGGTTCGTATATCCAAAAGAACGGAATTTATTTCATATTTATGTCCACCAAATTCTTTTTATATAAGTTTGCTTGGTAATATGTGGCTTCTGTTGTTAGTTATTGTGTAAATTTCCGCCCATTTTACATTTTTTCAAAAACTTTAATGTCATACTTTTGTGAAAACTTTGGCGATTTCATTGTAGAATGTCAATTTTTTCTTTATTTTGAAAATTCAACTTCAGAATTACCGTTTCAGCTGAGATTGTTAAACGATTTTTCTTTTTGCATTTATATTATTTATTGTTAACATCAGATTACCATAATCTCTATGTAGCTGCCATGAGATCATGCAGACGTAAAAAGGTAGTTTATATGAAAATATTTTTAATTTTCTGCAGGCATCACACCCGTGGAGGGCACAGATGAGACAGTGCGCGTTGTGTCCATGGACAAGGACTTCCATGTGGACTGTTATATATGTGAGGAGTGTGGCATGCAACTAACCGATGAGCCGGACAAGCGTTGTTATCCACTAGATGGTCGACTTCTCTGTCGTGGCTGTCACTTGCAGCGTCTCGCATTGCAATCTTCACCGCACACACGCCACCAGGAGCCCGTGTGCGCCTCCTATCAGTATATGGGCTGAGCTCTGACCTCGTGACTGGACTGACCCAAAACACTAAGAAAAAACCTTACAAAATATGATATATATAAATATACTATAACAATTTGCACGCACAAAAAATATACACAAACGAATTGAACATAAATATTTCCAATAACCATAATATCAAACTATAATAAAGGAAAACATTTCATAAATACACACGATTGAGTTGTTTGGCAGTTGTTATTGATCTTAACATATTTGTTTAGTTTAGTTTAATTGTTTTGTTTGTGTTGCATACTGCATCAGTGCATCAGTGCATCAGAATCTCGAGCTGCACAAGGCGATTGTTTGTGTCCGAAGGCATGCGGTAAGGTAATGTGGCTGCCATGTTGGTCAACGCTTTGGCCCGTTGACGTAAATGCATGAGAAGCTCCTCCTTATTGTCGCTGGGACCCTGTCCATGACGGATTTCGTTCTGTGAACCGCTACCACTGCCGGTCTTGATCTGTTGGTACTCCATGTATATGAGGTCCATGGCAGCGAGAAGAACATCGGGCAGCACTTTGATGATATCGGCACCAACCAGTTTCAACTTGCTCACACAATTGTCCACCTCCCGGCAATTATCGGGGACAATGCGGTATTTGGCCAGCACCTCAGTGGCGAGACGCGACTCTCCAGCATGATAATAGTCAAAGAATTTCATAAGCTGGAACAGCAATTGATATGTGCCAAGCACATGATCATTCACATCCAATTTACGCTTGCCTAATGCCAGATTCATGCGCTCCGTGATGTCAACAAGCTGCTCCCGCATGCTGCCCTTTCGTGCCGACTGATGCACCACCTGTGTCAAAAGGGAGCACAGTAAGCGCAGTGCCTTCTCCAGCTCGCCGGCAATAAAGTATAGCTTAATGGCCGCCTCAAATTTGGTACGCTGCGATAGTTCATCACCGACCATGGTGGCGAGCACATGTTTATCATGCACCATGTTGGTAAACTGTGCAAAGATGCCACTAAAGAAATATGGCGAAAACATTAACAAATTAAATAACCTCATAGAAATAGCATTTGCATCATAGCTTTAATGGATCACAGATTAATTTCTTACCCGCTGTAGCTCCATGGATCATTGGGATCGGGATTGCCAAAGACCAACTGCAACAGATTATCATCACAATTCTCGACGAGCAAATCACAAATGCAGGTGAGCATCAAATTGCGTCCATCGGCCGCTTTGAAATTTCGCAACAAGTAATAATATTGAAGCGCCTCATTGGTGTTGGTTTGCTCAAAGCATTTCGTGTACATGATGATGAGACGGGCCAAGTTAAGGCGTCGCATTGGCGACGGATCCTGCGCATCAGCGCTCAGCAAAGGCTGCTGAACTGAGCTCGGTGTACCGAGCATCGCTAGCTCATTAAGAGCAATGGCCATGTGGACGGCATGTGGGCGATTAACATCGGTACGGGCCAAAAACTCAATGGCTGATTCAAATTGTCCCGTAAGGACAAGAACCTGGAAGTATAGTGGCGTCTTCTCGCGTGCATTGAAATAATTCTCTCCATATTTATCGAGTATGAGAGACTGTAGACCACCGTAACTAAGACGCTCGATATGATAATCTGAGCGTTCATCTGTGCAGAGCATTGACAGCTGCATCCATAGGAAATCATCGATGGTGCGAACCACTTCCTGATGTGGCTCATTCGGATCACAGGCCAACACAATGGCGTATACCTGGCATACATCACGAGATTGTCAAGTGGTTCCAATTTAAAGAATAGAAATTGAGATATTTACCGCTTTCTTATAGGGATCTGTGCAGACGCGCAATTTATTGTTGTACTCGAGCTTTAGCTGCCCCTCCAGCTTGGTGTGGGGTCTCTCCTGATCACCAAGCTGCTGATTCGATTGATGATGCTTCTGTTGTTGCTGTTTGTGTTGCAACTGCTTGAGAAGGTCCGGACAAACGCCACCTTCTTTAAGAAATTGTACGGCAGCACCAAGATCACCGCTGCGCAGACTGTAATAGACAAGAGCCCAGAGTGGACGACCGTTCGAGATGTCGAGCAGGCCGACCAAAGACTGTGCCAACTGAAAGCTAATGCTGACAAATGAGCTGACCGTGTTGTAGACATTGGGTATACCGCCACGAAGTCCGACAAGTCGATTTTTCTGGATGACTGTGTTCATGTACTGCTTGTAGCATTGCTCCAGATAGGCGAGAGCTTGCTGCACAAATTGTTGACCAGTCTGGCGGGCTCTTATGGGGTCCGAGTGGCGCACTAAAGGCGCTACATTAGCCATATACGAGAATACGCTCCACATTTCGGGCACTTGGTTATCGATGTCGTTTAGCTTCTCCTTCGCCAGCTGGGTAAGCTTGGTGAGAAGATTTGGACGATGGCTGCTATGTTGAATGTAACCAGTTTTAAATTGATTGTAGTCGCAAATCTCTTGCGCGTAGAGAGACTCAATGCGATTGAGACGGGATCGTGGCAAGGCATCTTGTGGCAAAACCGTTGAAACCATCTGGCGATGCACATCGGGAAAGTCTTCCTGATTTGGCCCGACCAGCGCATTGAGCAGACGCTCCTTATCCTCGCCCCACTCTGCATAAATGCAGCGCATCCTGTTTCTTTCCACCGATTTAAATATCTGTTCAACAATGAATTATAAATTTAAAAGAATCGCAGTTGTTTGATATAACTGCTGCCTTACATTAATGTTAGTCTCTTCAATAACAGCAATAATGGCATTCTCGCGTTCATTCTTTAGATAGCCCTCCACATCGGTGTCGGAAACCGGATTCAGTGGTTCGAAAGATTTACGCGCACTTAACGATTCAAGTTTTTGTGTCAACTTTGGTAGGTCCACACCCCTGGACCCAAGCAAAATGTGCCTGTATTAAAAAATATATATATTTACTGATATATGTAAATGCATTAAGTCGATTCTTTTATTACGTACGCCTGCAAATCATTTGTGCCTGCCTGCGTGACGCGCGAATGCAACTCCTGTGTTGCTTGAAGCACTTGCGACAGTGTGCGCTCGACGCGGGGCAGCTCGGTGTCCATTTTGGTCTCATTTGTCAGGCGCTGCGCCTGTTGCAGCAGCTCGTTTAGATCCATAACTAACAATATTTTTAGTTTAACAACGAAAATCTCAAAAACAATTTTATGAAATTTCTAAACTCGCCGCACGCCGGCTGAAAGCATAGTTGCTTCTGAATTGTAACATCGACACTTATCGATAGTCCGACCGCCACAAATGTCTAACGATCGGAGCTAGAAATAGTAGAGATGGGTCTTTTGGTTTTGAATAAGTTCAAATGAACGTGTCATTGAAATGGACAAGTGAGCTTATTCAGTCTTTCATATCATATTTTTTTTTTGTAATTACATTTACCACTTTCTGAATCATTTCTTTATAATTTTCTTATAATTCTATTTTCAAATGTAATGCCAAAATTATGAATACAAATGGAAAAACTTTGAAAAAAATCCTAAAGATTAGAAACCTTTAATTCATTTGAATATTATAAGCTTTAAATAAATAATGTGAAATCATCTTAATTTAACAAATTGACCGATCTCTTTGACTGCTATACATCGTGTAACGTATATCTTTCATCATGACAACTGACGAACTACATACTGATCTTTATACTAACTCAGTGTAAACCAATTCGTCCTTTGCTTATGACAACTGATTAAGATTACGGCTGAAAAATTAACGATTGTCTTAGTCAACTAGAAAACCCAACTCAAAAAAATGCGTCCCGCATTGGTTATTGGGTTGATGGCGCTATATGATTTTATTAAATTAGACAATTTTAATGCACATTTTGATTAAGCAAAGGCTATCAAATTAATGAGTCTTGTCACGCGTTTTAAAATTGTGACGCCCCCTTTAGATTTGTTTGCTAGACATAAATACCACCTATGGTTTGGTTTTAAATGTTATAAAAAAATAAAGTACTATAAAAACAAGTTGGCAGTACTGAAACGGCACTTGTGCCATTTCGGTCTTAGCCATTTGCATCGCCATTTCAGCTAATTTTCAGACGATTTTCAGCCAGAAATAGCTCTTTTGCCATCTAAAAAGTTGGTTGCAGTGCAACACTGAGTTCAATCGAACTCAACGATTTCGATATAACTCTAGCAAAACAGGCAGCACACACACCGCAATCGCTTGCTACGGAAAGCAAACGTATTTTTTTTTAATACAGATTTTACACATACAGACGTGCTAAAGTACAGTGAATTTTAAAATTGTGTTCCGTGGTCGTGTGTGAATATTAGCAAAAAAAATTAACACAACAAAAAGAGCAAAAGAAAAACACGTACGCACGTCACGCGGACAACGAGAACGACGATAGCGAAAACACAAAAAGATAAAGAAACACTAGCAGTAACTGCGTAAACTTGCAGCTTTGTGAACAAGAGAACTATAGCTTTGCCAAAGCTTTGAAAACATGTCAGCCGCCGATGTTGAGACACAACCGCAGCCGGAGAGTACGAACGGCACCAGCAAATTCGATGTGCCTGAGATCGAGTTGATCATAAAGGTGGGTTTATTTAGTTGTATGTAAATATATGCATATGCCTATGTACATATGTGTGTGTGTCCGTTAGATTTCTTTATTTTCTGTGCCGCGCAATAAAGTGAAAATTCTGATTTTGTTGTTGCAAATAGTAGCTGCTGCACTTACAAATACTACATTTTCTTCTTCTTCTCTCACTTTTGCTTGTCCACAGTTCTGTGTCACATGAAATATCAAACGTATTCATTACGTTTATTTAACGTTTTTTTTTTTTAATATATTTATCATTGTCTGCCGCCGCCCCTTTTGTATTGGTTCTGCTCTCAGACAGTGTGTTCTTATTCTTGTTGTTTTTTCTAAGCATCGCAAAAACTGGTTTTCTCTTTCTCTCCTTTTTAAGTTCTTTACCAGCTCACAACTCATATGTGTAACTTACACACACACTTATATATACGAGATACAAGTGTGTGTGTGTGCAAATTTTATATTGTATAGGTAGCCCAACTAAAAGCATTCTTGCATTTTATTTTCAGTTGGTTAATAACTTCTTATCTGACATAAACTTAATCACAATTCATAGAGCCAATTGGCTGACTTTCCATTGCTTTGAAGTGTGCTAATGATTATAAAATATATTTGCGACTACGTCATGCAAGTCAAAGACATCGAGAACACTTCCAACTCGTCGAACAGTTTGCTTGCCCAAGTAATTGTTTTACACCGAACCATTGTTGATTCTATTTGTATAGCAACAATAATTATTAGGGCCTTTATGCTCCACTCCTCTAACACCCACGCCTTATACACACTTCTCTTTTGCTGTTTATGTGTGTGTGTGTGTGTACCGCACCCTATATACACGAGTATGAGTAATGCAACTCTAACTGCATTTCAGTTATCACCCTCTTTACGTTGTTGTTACTGCAGAAGTCACAAACTGTGAGAGAAAGTGAAACATGGCGGCCAATGCGCACCTGTTGAACTTATTGCACTCCTCTCCCAATAAAGCAGAAGCGTCTTTGACATAATGCACACACACAAACAAATATACATATATGAACTATGTACATTTGCCATTTGCAATCAAAAAGGAACACAAAAATACACGTAAACTAACAAAAAAAAAGCGTTTAAGCAAAAAGTGAAAGTTCAATTTGATTTTGCGCCCAAATACATTGCGCCCGCTTGTTATTATGTTGCATAGATGAAGAAAGCAGCAGCAGCATTCACTCTTCCAACTGGCTGTCGTGTCTGTTGCAAACAAAACAAATGTGTGTTCGTCGTGTTCGAGGTCCAACAAACCAACCAACCAACAACAACAAAACACAATCATTGAACGCTAAACAGGTTTTTCTCGTGTGCAGTTTTCCGCCTCCTTGGCCAAAGCCAAAGGCCCAAGCCCAGTCATCGCCCACATACACATAGACAGACACACGATCAATAGCTCAAAACAAAACAACAATTGCGCTCATTGTTTTATAAGCTGTGCGAAAAAGAAGAACTATATACAACGGATCGCCAATACCTACATCAGTTTTATGGCTGTATACTGAGGTCCGTACATTTAATACAAAGAATCCCAAGTTTTCGAATCATTTCAACACCATCGAGAAGCTATAGACCCTATAACAACGACGTACGTGTATGAAGATTATAATGCTCTATTAAGTAAACATCTAAACATCTTTCCATCGAACATGTATTGGATTATGGTTCGGAAATTGTCCCGCGTTCCCTCTTTTGCATCAATCTTGTAGGAGCGGATATACGTGAATTGGATCATTTTCACTTTATAAATATAATGTATGTACGATACAATTACGCTATCCTTACATATTCATAGACAACATGCTCACGATCAGCTCACGCGTCCATCTCCAGGGCGCTCTAGCATGACATTTAAGCAAAACACGCAAGAGAGGCTTGGCATGCTATTGTTGTGTTTGTATTTGTTGCTGTTTATGTTGCTCTGGTTGTGGGTGGCGTGTGTGGATGCATTTTCATTGACAAATGAAAAGTACACGACTAAAAGCTGCGCAATGTTTACGTTTATCTGTATCTCTATGTCAGTGCCTTCTTAATGAATTTCGCAATTGAAGACAAATTATTATATAAATTACTTAACACCCGTACTTTATCTGTACAGACTTGTATTTGTGGTGGTTAACTAAAATAGCAATTAAGTCACAGAGTTCTGAAAATAAAATTGACAAGCGTCTCAGTATGCCATAAATAATAAGTGAAACACGATGTTGAACAGTCTGAAGTGTGAAGACGAAAATGTAAGCAAAGAAAAAAGAAACAAAAAAATCCATTAGCCGTTTACCAATTTAGGCCAAGATACGAGCCAGTAAGCATTCTTCAAGCTCACACTCCTTCTTCCCTTGCTCACCTATTCATTCTGCTTCCATAAAGCACTCAGTCACTGTTGATTATATTTTTTTGGCTATTACTTCATCATTGTGAAGCCGTTGCTTGGGCTGTGCTTGCTTCCGCTGCTCTCTGATAAGATATGTATTTGGAAATATGCATCGTACGGTTGGACGAAAGACAAGAAAGCGCTCAAGGTTGACATCTTTCTCTCTCCCTCTCCCCGCCCTCAACCAAAGTATGTATGTATGTGTATGCATTCCACAAACATACAAATTCATAATGCCGTTGCCGACAAAAAATTGTTCACTGCAGCTGTCAACGCGAACCGGTTCCCTAAATAATATACTCTTGAACATCATACATACATTTGATTTTTTATTTCTGCGTGTTGTTGCTGTTTTCGCCGCTAGTCGCGCTAACAATTTGTATTTTTATTATTTTTCTTTTATCTTATCGCACTATTATTTCTGTTTAATTACGTTCCCCCTTATACAACAAAAGAAACAAATCAAATGGAATCGAACAGTCTGAGATGTTTTTTTTTTCTTTTTGCTGAGAATGAAGCACACACACAAATGATAACAAGTGGTGGGAGAGAGACGATAAACCACAAAATAGATTTGTCTCACTTCTCTGAATGACGCCAAGTTGCCTATTAATATCTGCTTCTTCATATTTTGCTTCAGCTGCTGCCACACACATTAATAATTTATTTGCAAGTTAAATAAAATGTATGTGTTTAAAATTAACGTTTTTTCAATGTTGATCACCAATAGTTGTTTTTGGCAAAGCGAAGCATTTTTTTGTATAGTCTTCAAATATAATATTTTGTTTAACTCGTATTTCACTTGACATTTGCGGTAAGTGCCGCTGATAGTTCGTTGCGTTCGTCATTTCTATTTTCGATCGGCAATTGCAATCATCATTTCAAGTTGCATTCAACTATATTGCAACGCAAGGCAAATGATAAAAGAGTGAGAGAGAGCAATAGAGGAGCCAACGCCATCTTGACCTTTGACGTTACACACATGCCAGTGTTGTACAATTTGTATTGCAAACGTAAGTCCAGATACATTCATACATAGACACTTGTGTATATGTATGTAAATGTGTGGCGAAGTGCAAGAGTTGCTGGGGAAAAGTAATCAGGTCATTTGATAAGTTTGTGTGCGACCAACAATGTATCTGTATCATTCTATCGACAAACAGTTAATAACATTATTGGCTGCTAATGCGACAAGGCTACACTATTTCTGCCGCAATCAAACAAAACACAACCGTTTAAGCTCAAGCATTAAATGCTTTGAGTGACAACGCACCCGTGACGACGATCCCTTGCCATTTCAGCGCCCATGCTTGGCTGCTTGTTGAGAGACAGTTTATACTTATTGACATGTGTATGTTTAGATACATATGTATCCGACATTTATTCGTGTGTTGTGTGTTATTAAGCTATTACCATTAATACACACGCATGTTAATTTGTACTTATTTTAATAAAAATTAAATACAATTGCCAGTGTAATCGATACGTTAATGCTAAAACAGCTGATTGCGTACGATTACTACTGTTGACAGGTTGTCCAGCGACGGCGATTGCGATTACTCATTACCGATTGGCAGTCGATTATAACAAGACTTCTATTTTAGGCAGCAGCTTGTAACCTTGTAAGCAATTCACGCTGTAAATGGAGTTGTGTTGCGCTGTGTAAAAATAAACATTGCATGCTTTTATCTAACACACGCACACACACAGACTGTATGTGTCTGTATGTATTTGTTGCCTGCTGTCGGTAAATCAACAAGTCAATATTCAACAACAACATGAGTTGACAGACGATGACATCACACACACACTGAATTTGCTGGTCAAATGCCACGCAGGCGTGGTTGGCATTTAGAGTGTGTGATGCCAGGAATATGGAACTTCCTGGCCCGTCAGCATACCGCCAATATTTTTTAATTTTTTTTTTTCCATTCGGCGTTGACGCATGGTACAATGTCAACAATACATCACGCGACGCCGACGCTCGTAAATGTGGATAATGATGATGTCACATGATCAAATTGACAGTAGAATCTGGAAAGAATGAATAGAGAGAATAATCTTTATGCAAATCAGACAAGTTGTTTTTTTTTTTATTTTCATAACTGAAAATATGTTAATGTATGCATGAGTATAAATTGTATTTATGTATGTAGAAACCGATGTTCATGTTAATCCTATCGAGTGTGACCTGTATTTAGCTTGACTACAATTTGTCGAATTTGGTTTGATTTATTTACTTGACACGGCACGCGATAGCCAATTAGATACCATTTAGATTGTGTAGATAAAACATGCGTATTAAAATAAATCGTCAATTGACCTGAATATTTAAAATTAATGATTTAATTGCTTTCTCTCCTCTCCCTTAGGCATCGACTATTGATGGACGTCGCAAGGGCGCCTGCCTGTTCTGTCAGGAGTATTTTATGGATCTGTATCTGTTGGCCGAACTGAAAACGATTAGTTTGAAGGTGACCACAGTGGATATGCAGAAGCCGCCACCAGATTTTCGAACCAATTTTGAGGCAACGCATCCCCCAATTCTGATTGACAGTGGTTTGGCCATATTGGAGAATGAGAAGATTGAACGGCATATTATGAAGAATATACCCGGCGGCTATAATCTCTTTGTACAGGACAAGGAGGTGGCGACACTAATTGAGAATCTGTATGTGAAATTGAAGCTGATGTTGGTCAAGAAGGATGATGCCAAGAACAATGCCCTTCTATCGCATCTCAAGAAGATCAACGATCATTTGGCCAATCGCAATACACGATTCCTTACCGGCGACACCATGTGCTGTTTCGACTGTGAGCTCATGCCTCGTCTCCAGCACATACGCGTTGCGGGCAAATATTTTGTGGACTTTGAGATACCGGTTAGTACCTCTACCATGTACCGAGGGTCGGTCAAGAAGTCATTGACCCAAGTCCGATAGAGTATAATTCATTAACAGATTGCTGGTTAAGTTTTATCCAATTACTAAATATTATTCATTTCATGCAGGACAACTTTACAGAAATGATAAATTTTTGTTCTTTTATGTATTTAAGTTGAGGGAAAGTTGCCTCTACTCATAACTCATGCCAATGAGTTATCAGTCTACCCTCGCTTAGTCTTAACTGAAGACTTTCTGTTTATTAATCCAATGTTCTACATTAACTTCAGACCCACTTGACGGCGCTGTGGCGTTACATGTATCATATGTATCAGCTGGATGCATTCACACAATCATGCCCGGCCGACCAGGACATTATTAATCACTATAAACTGCAACAGGTAAGAGATTTTCCTCCCTTCCCCAATTTCTGTGGTTCTCTAAGCTTCCCTTATGCTAAATTTTTTTGAATTTCTTTTCGCAGAGTCTCAAAATGAAGAAACACGAGGAATTGGAGACGCCGACGTTTACCACATCCATTCCAATTGATATTTCGGAGTAAAGTTCTATAGAGCCATGCACAGTTATTATTATTATTATTATTATTATTGTACTTTTTTTTGTGTGACAACTTTACAACTGCAACTATCAGAGACCACTTTGAATGACAACAACATACTACAACTATACAAAATGAATAGAATATGTATATATATACATACATAATATACATGAATACTTATGGTATACATATATTTATACAACTTTATATAGATACGCGAGATATAACAAGCAATTTTTCATTTTTAAGCAGCCACCGTTGCCTTTCTCTAAAAGCTTTTCATATTTTTATTTGACTTGTATTTTAAACATTTTCGATATAATTGCCCGCCTGAGTGTTTATTTTTGTTTAATATTTTAAATTAAAGCTATAATGTATTTGATATACATTAAAAATTCCTATACCTTTTGGGATCTTTCTTTATTATCCTTATACATATATATATTCTTTTTTTTTTTGGCTCCTTGGCGCATGTTGCCACTGTTTGATTTAAATTTTTATTTAATACCATAACAAGAAAAAAAAATTTTTTAAAAATCAATAAGAATATGAGAAGAGGAAATGATGAGTATTTTTTGTATTAAGTGAAAGATTATAAATAAATCAAAAACCATTTGAAATACAAACGTTTGTGTATAGTTCATTTATTTTTATCTTGGAAAGCAATGGCATACATGGGAATTCGAAACTGCAAGTAAGCTATAAATTTTAAATAAATAATGCGTCGGCCGTTGATATACTAAAATTAATTTGGCGGTTAAATACTCGTGTTTTATATGAAGTTATCGCACACTTGATACTAGGCATTAATGCGATAACTGAAAGCACGTGAGCCAGCGGGCTGATTTCGATAACAACTGGTCAAATGTGGTCTCATCTTTTTAAATGTTTAACGTGAGCGCAAATTGAGTAACGTAACGAATAGTAGTATTTTCTTTCAGCCAGCCTTTCACAACGCAAAAGTGTGGTAGATAAGAACTTTCTCAAACCTGACCAAATAATTGATATTTTTTATAAATAATTTAAAAAAATCTGGCTAGTTTCTTAGCTAATTTGCATCGGAAATTAAACTAAGTTATAGCCGGAAACAGCTTTTTGCTCTAAAAGTTGGCAGCACAGCTTGTGTTAAATTTTAGTAGCATACACGCGGGCACACTTGCACGATGGCGTTTTTAGGTGCAACTCTGATTCGCAACATTCACAAGTCGTCGGCACTTCACTTAGCTGGGTCCGCCATTTTACCTAAAAAATCTATAACCCTAGCTCGAAGTGGAAGTTGCAGAGGTCAGTTGCAATTTGGAATTCAGTTTGTTCGCGAATATTCTAACGGATCGAAAATGAGTGCTTTGCCAAGAGTATTCTTCGATATGACCGCCGATGGCGAGCCCGTCGGTAGAATAGTTATGGAGGTAAGTTTACAATTAATGTTATTTTCGGGCTTTAAGATTTTCCTGTTGCAATTCTCATTTTTTTTTTTTTTTTTTTGGTCTGTGTACTTTACAGTAATGTGTATTTCTGTATGTATATGCATGAGTATATATTATACACGTGTGTCTGTAAATGTAAGAGTTCATAGTACGCCTGTTAAATTAAACACGTGATGACAATGTACACATTCATTACATATACTATTTTCCGGCATATTGTGTTAACTTATTTGATGCATAAGTATGCATACATACAAAAGCTAATTGTAACAAATATACTTTTGTACATATGTATGTATAAGTGCATATTGACGTATGTGCAATTGCCTTAAGTGCCAATTTCCATTTCAACACCTAAGTGTAAAATGTCTATGGATGTACAATGTGTGTATGTGCTGAAAAAATGCATGTGTGTATTCACATATTTATGTATGTGTTGCCTATCTACATCTACACGTAAATCCATACAAAGGTACATCAGCGTATGTGTTAAGATAGCACAATTAAAGTGCGCCGATTATATTTTTAGTATCTAATTTAAATATATTCCAATCATTAAACTCGTATCAGACACCTAGTTATATGTTCTTCATGTGAAAAGAGAAGCAGTAAATGCCGGCATTTATATGTATGTGTGTTGTGTGCATACACAAATCGATACACACATAACCTCAATTTCCACATTCATGTTTGTATGCATATGTATGTTGTTAAGAATTCAGTAAACCCGTTTGACTTTGACGAACGAACTTTAAAAAGAATTAAATGAATTTACTTGATGATGTAATTGGGGCTTACGTCAATTTTGATTTTAAAATTTATAATTTGATTTTAGACAAGTCAGTGACACCACCCCATTTTCAAATTGCAATTAATTAAATGTGCATGAGTATTTCTATGTTTGTGTGCGTGTGTGGGCAAGTGTGTACCCACATGTGTTATACTATATTTATTTATACGTACACTTGGTAATTTTCCGGTCATTGCTTGGGCATATTTATTTTTGTGTATAATATATGCACATGCAGCCAATCAAGTAAATGTTGTAAAATTAAAATAAAGTGTTCATTTTATATCATTGGAAATTTTTTATTTAAGAAATACGTTTATTTGTTTCCTTTTCTATTTATATTTGAATTAATCATTCTTGTTTTCTTCATGTTTTTTAATCGCTTAGCTGCGCTCTGATGTCGTACCCAAGACCGCCGAGAATTTCCGTGCTCTGTGCACCGGCGAGAAGGGTTTCGGCTACAAGGGATCGAGTTTCCATCGCGTTATTCCAAACTTCATGTGCCAGGGAGGAGATTTCACCAATCACAACGGCACTGGAGGCAAGTCCATCTACGGAAACAAGTTCGCCGATGAGAACTTCCGTCTGAAGCACACCGGCTCTGGAATTCTGTCGATGGCAAACGCTGGTGCCAACACCAATGGATCGCAGTTCTTCATCTGCACCGTAAAGACCTCTTGGCTGGATAACAAGCATGTTGTCTTCGGTGAAGTGGTTGAGGGCTTGGATGTTGTCAAGAAGATTGAATCGTATGGCTCGCAATCGGGCAAGACCACTAAGAAGATTGTGGTGGCCGATTCTGGATCCCTTTAAGATGGATGGCATTTCTGTTAAGACGAAACCCGTTCGCATTTTTTCCAACACTTTTTTTTACCAATAACTGTAATAATATGAAATACAATGCATATTTTCAATAGACACGATTAATATGTTATCAATATTCTCACTTCAACATGGGTTAAAACATCGGGTTACTTTTTAATGCAAGTCTTACTATACTATATTCCGAATAGTACCTTATCGAGTATGATTGTATTTATCTAACACACATACAAAGTATATATACATACATATACATATGAGCACATGATTGTAATGCTAAAAGATTCGGATATAAATTTGCATATTCCGTATGTCATGATCTAATACCGATGATTGAATTCAAGCAATATGTGACTTATCCTAAGCTGCAAACCAATTAATATTGATGCATATATATAAATCAAACTATATGTGTACATATATTTGGCCAAGAGTAGATATTTAACTACTCGCCAATTTGTTGTATTTTGCATGCATTTACACAAATTAAAGAATCATTTATTAAATCACCTGTCATGCTTTTAATGGCAGACTGTCGTTCGCTATATACATATATATATATATACTGTACCTACATATATACATACTTACTAACTTGCATTAATGGGAGCTACCCGTAATTTATTTTATTAATAGTAGTCTTACCAAATGTATTAACAGCTTTCAAAATGTTAGTTACAAAGTGGATAACAAATAACAAGTCTTTTATCTTACAATTTACCAACAATCAGATTTGTATATGTATTTAGTAGTTTCGTCTTAATAAACTGAAACTGAAACAAAACTTTTTATCTTTTCGATGTCTCAACAACGGACCAACATACCGTATTTATTGAAAGAATATTTCAGCACTACTTAATGTGGCATATAATAGATTGTACTCCTGCTCATAGGCATTCACATGTCTTTCGGTAATTGCCACAGTCTGGAGCAACTTTTCGTCTACCTTTTCATCTGCCTTGGGGGGAGAACTTTTATTGTGTTCCTTGTTTGGAGTGGAAAGAACGTTTTTAAGTTTTAGGCGCTCGAAATTTAATTGTTGTGTCGTTGTACGACTCCAGGCGAGCTCATGAAAATCGTCAAGCTGATTTAACATATTTAGTATATAGATTAATCCAATAGCAAATCCATCCTCGAACAATGAACATTTCAACTGATCCTTTTTATACATTTTCAGTTTTTCTTTCACTCTATAGTCAATATAGTTCATAATCAGGGCCGGTGTGATCAGAAAGAACGTCTTTAGGTGATGATTGTGTGGATTGCAGAGAAACGGTTGAAAACCTTGCATGAGTAACTAAAAAAAATAAACATAGTGTAATGTCATATTAGGGAGTTTGTCTATAATTGCTAGGGTATTTGATATACCTTAAAGTAGTTGGTACAATCGGAATAACACTCCTTCAGATGTTCGACGCTTTTCTCGTATTCTTTAATGGAACCTTCGGTTGTTTCCTCCAGACTCTTGTCTTTACAGCGTGCAAAATTGCTATCGAATCTGGACATAAAAGAGCGACTTCTATAGTTGGCATTTTTGCTACCAGATTGCAAAAGTCGAACATAACCCACGGCGTTACCTGAGGATACATATTAATTTAAAGATAAAATACTGAAAACACAATAATATATAATGAGAACTTACCAACTTGTGTGATAACTTTCCTAAACAAGTCCATGTAGGTTTCCCCATTCTGAGACACACCCAATTTACGGATTTTCTTTATAAAGCCCTCGGCCCTTTCATAGGGATACGACTGATATGGTTTAGTATGCTTGTGATCCGCTTGATATCGGTATTCCTTAAGGAGTCGCGACTTAATGTGCTCGTCGTGCAGAAACGTTGAGAATGTATAGAACTTCTGACGCAAAAATTGATAAATAAAGTTAACCGTAGTATTTATAATGCCGGTGCCATGTGTCTGCACAGAGTTAGCCACATGCCGAGTACCAATAATATCCAAATGTTTGTTCCGACTATGCATTTCCACAAACAGTTGCAAGTTCATGTTGTAGGCGTATGTGGATGCGAATGTGTGGATATTTCGCATTATCTGAAGCACATCGATGCCCTGTTAAAAAATACATTATTTGGATTTTACTCACTGCTTAAATTTTGGTTTGAAAGAGAATATTAAAAAAAAAGTAAATTTAAAAATTACTCTAAAGTTAAAAACAATCATAATTGACCTAATATTTACACGAGTTTAATGTGGTTAAGTGTGTTGAGAAGACTGCGCCCCAAATTTAGTTATTTTCGCTTTACTAGTCTTTGAGCTCCAGATATATTTAAAAAGACATATGCGGATCAAAATTATATGATTATAGGACCCGAAACGCTTTGATACATCGAAAAAAAAAATACTCTACGAGCTACGGACATAAATACCATATATACTCATATATCTTACTTGATCTATAATTTGATTTGGTAAATAGTCGTCAACAGGTCGCAATTGAAGCAGTTTATTAGCCAAATGACGCATCTTTTCGTATGACTTCCAATCGTGTGGTGCAATAGTCGTTAAATTGTAGAACGTTGCAGTGAAATAGTTTTCAAGGTTATCTGCGGTTATACAAATCTAAATAAACCTTCGTGTGGAGTAATTTAATATACAATTTATATGCTACCTCTGAGTATATTGTAAGCACCACAATTTTCTGTAGCAGCCACACTGATGCAGTTCCTGTAGTCGATGGTGTTCTGTGAGAAAGGTTGATCCTGACTGAGAAGCAGATGGGATAATGCCTCGACACGCAAAAATAATTCCAAATGATTGCTTAGAAATTCTTTTTCACAGTCAAATATTCGCTGACTTGTCAAACTTTCATTCTCTGCATTTTTGGTGACTTTAAATATAGACAAGTTCTTATCCAGCTTGTTGCTTGCTCCAAAGATATTCTAAATCAAAAATTAAATGTGCATTATTAGGTGGACAGACTGTGTCAGTTAGTTAGTGCCAACTGACCTGTAGCAAAAAAGGATTCTGTTGTTGTTGGACATACTCCTTAAGTGACGCATCAGATAACGATAATGAATCGTAATTGGTCATTAGACTCGTCGAATCAAATTGTCCCAGAATGTTCTGTTGGTAACGCCAGAGATTATTGGCTCGCAGCGATATGGACTTGAAAAGTTTTTGTTTATCTGCAGGAAGAATCCGGTCCTTGCCAAGAAATTCACTTAACGCCAGATTTACAACAGTAAAACGACGTTTTGTTGGATAGCCCTTGATTGATCTCTCTGATAGCTTAAGTGTTGACAAAATGTTAATCTTTCGCTGCATAAGCTTCAGGTCTAGTATATTCTTCTTGGTCAACAGCAGGAGATGTTGAATTTTCAGCTTTTGCCATTGTAATAATGAGCTCAGAAGGCGTATGCAAATAATTTGATTTCTTGCAAATGTCTTTTGAAGTATCTGCAAAAATTGAATCAACTTGTAAATGGTAAACAAGACGTTTTTAGTAATTGGCATAGATAATGCCAAGTGTCGTCTGATCAGGCCGTCAATTAGACTGTTTACTTGCTCGCCATAGCCCTGACCAAGTAGGATTAGCTTCGAAAACGTTTTTAACTGTCCAATTGGGCCAGTTGCAAAGACGCGTTCCATATTGATTGACCACAATGCAATCTGTGTCCCAAGTTGGCGACATGCTTTAAGATCATTTGAATTAATCTTCTCAATGGATGATTGATATTGTTTCAAGCAATCCTGTACTTTATTCTGCGCCTTCACAAGCGATTTGGCATGTTTACCTATGAATGCATGAGGTGACCAATAAACATTTCGACTTAACGGCACCCGCTGATATCTTGACAATGTCTCTAAGACATTTTTCATTAGTTTCCCATCCATAAGTATGCCTAGCTTATGCAAAACACAAATAAAGGCTGTCAAGCGCACCAAATGCTTGGGTTCCTCGTAATTCTTGTATTCATTCGATTGATTCGTCTCAATGAAGCTAATTAGCTTTCTAATGTATGCATTAGAATTTTGTGTGATATAATTAACATTTGCATCTTTTAGATTCATCTGTATCTTAGTATCCAGCAAGCTATCCAAGAATATCTATCAAAAAAAATAATTATAATTGACTTAAATGTGGCAAATTTATAAATGCTTGTTTACCTGAAATATATTTCCAGAAATTACAGTTTCTATATCATCGAGAGAGGTTTGTAGGCCATTCATTTCGAAAATCGTACAATATTGAGAGGTATCTTTGCTTTTAGCCAGCGTCTGAAGCCACTTTTTGTATAGAGACCATTTGCTCGACAGATTCGATTGCTCTGTGAGTTCGTTAAATATAATCATATGCTCCAAAAGTTCAACCATTGCATCAAACACATTCTGCAATTAATTAAGTGGAATTAAGTTAATCATAAAAAGTGAGGATAGGTTTCGTTAATAATACTGGACTACGAGATACACAGATATCAGTCAGTTTCTTAGATACTCAGATACTCCTCCTGCCAGTTACGCACTACAGGGTATAGGGTACAGTACAGGTTGACATTGTGTACATATGCACTTACAAAGATATGAGCCTCGTGGATATCAACTGATGCAAGTGATAAATACCCCGTAATCTGAGTCCATATATTTTGAAGCACAACAATGATACGTTTTAGTAAGAAATAGATTTGGCAGAAGAAATCTATTGCCGCACTCATGTTGTATAGAGTGCAGTCTAATCCTTGTGTCATTTGCATGTTCTCTATTTGACAATTTGTGTTCACAAATTTCAATTGAAGTTGTTGTGCGGTTTTTGTCAATTCGTTGCAGTGATTGCACAAATTTGCCAATGTTGTGAGTGGTTTGTTGGCCAACAGGTCGAATTCCGATAATTTCATATTGTGCCATTTTAAACAACTGGAGTCAACGTAATTAATTTCTATAGCCGACGGCAATGATGCTAACAATTGACTTCCAGCATTATCAAGTATATTATTTGGCATTTGTTTCCGTAACGATTGCATTTTGTCATCATGTTTCTCCATGAACGAGCCATAATCCTTAAGGATATCTTCGGCGAACATAGCTAAAAAAAATTGGGTGATCAAATATGTAAGTAACAATGCGGCATTATTAAAATGGATATACGTACAAAGTGAGCTTTGTTTCATGTTGTAATTTGATAAAACTCAGTGTTTTGATTTTCCTTTGTTATCTATCGTAAAGATGGCACTTTTGAAATGGGCGAGTTTGCAATGTTATCGATACATGTTGAACTGCGCACCTAATACTATGATTCAAAACCGTTATGTCTACATCCTAAAGAAAAGAGATAAAACCATAAGCAAAGACTTTCAGTAAATATTTTGTTTATAAAAAATGATTTCAAAAAGTAAATATATTTAAACTTTCATAATTTAAGTATAAGGCACCTAATGCGTCAAACCGAATTATATGCAGTGTTGACAACTTTTTAACGGAAAAAATAGCAGATTCTGGACGAAAGGCATATTAACTTTTCTGTTTTATTGGCTATTTTTCGTGTGCTTTCCAGCTAAAAACATCAATGTTTTGCTCTAAAAAGATGGCAACACTGAATCTAACAACAGCTGATTTTTGTTTTGCTACGTAGCCAGAACCGCAAATTGCACTCGTTGCTTTTGACTTTGGTTGTGATTCTTTCTGGGACTGAGAATGCTCGTAATTTAATTAGGAACATATATGGATTGAATGAAACAAGCTGTTGAAATATGCAAAAAGTATGTAAAAACGCGTACACTCTGTTCGGCATTGTGTGTATTCTACTCAGTCTGGTCCGTGAGGGATTCTCACAGAAGCATTACACACGTACACGTAAATTGGAGCTCCGGTAAGAATAAAGCACTCCTTTATGCTGTTATTAATAGGTTATCGATAGACTTTGATGTTGTTTGATGTTTATGTCAGCGAGGATGTGCGTCGCATGTTTCAGCATGCATACGATGGATATCTCAGACATGCCGGCAACTACGACGAACTGCGTCCTCTCACCTGCGATGGCCACGACACATGGGGAAGCTATTCGCTGACGCTAATTGATGCGCTCGACACGCTGGCGACAATGGGAAATTTCACAGAGTTTCGTCGTGTGCACGCATTACTTATCGAGAAGATGCACTTCAACAAAGACATTAATGTTTCCGTGTTCGAGACGAACATAAGAATTGTTGGAGGTCTGCTGTCGGCACATCTTCTATCACGTCGTGCCGGCGTTGATCTTGAGCCCGGCTGGCCCTGCAATGGACCACTGTTGCGCATGGCTGAGGATGTTGCTAGACGTCTGTTGCCGGCATTTGACACGAATACGGGCATGCCTTACGGCACAGTTAACTTGCGTTACGGCGTGCCCAATGGAGAGACATCGATCACGTGCACAGCCGGAGTGGGCACGTTTCTGGTCGAGTTTGGTACACTGAGCCGGCTAACCGGCAATAGCATTTATGAAGAGGTTGCGCTGCAGGCGATCTATGCGCTCTGGGAGCGACGCTCACCCATTGGACTCTTCGGCAATCACATTGATGTGCAGAGCGGACGTTGGACAGCCCTTGACTCGGGCATCGGCGCTGGCGTCGATTCTCTGTTCGAGTATCTGGTGAAGGGTGCCATTCTGTTGAATCGCCCGGAGCTGCTGGAACTATTCACCGAGGCACGGGCGCCAATTGACAAGTATATGCGGAAGGACGATTGGTATGTCTGGGTGGGCATGAACAAGGGACATGTAACGCTGCCCGTCTTCCAATCCCTCGAATCCTTCTGGCCGGGCATACTGAGCATTGTGGGTGACACCGAGCCCGCTATGCGCACCATGACACGCTACATTAGCGTGTGGAAGAAATACGGTTTTCTGCCAGAATTTTTCAACATTCCAGCCGGCGAAGCGTCGCCCAATCGCGAGGTTTACCCCCTTCGACCGGAGCTCATCGAGTCGGCCATGTATCTGTATCGGGCGACAAAGAATGAATACCTGCTCGAGCTGGGCGAGCATATGCTGGAGACCATTGAGTTTAGTGCAAAAACCAAATGCGGATATGCGACGGTGAGCATGTAATTTAATTAAGATCTGTATAGATTGGGTCACTAAGAATATTTAAAAATATACTCGGAATGTAAAAATTAAGAAACAACAATTAGAAATCCAACTAAAAGCATATTATTTGAAAACATGGATTATTACCGAATAAGAAAATTAGAATCATTAAAAGTAAAGGAAATAAAAAAAATTGAGGAGGCAGCAATTATTACAAATCAAAAATAGTATAATTATACAAAAGACTCGACTGCATTACTTTTTACAAAAATACAAATTAAACCTTTGAAAATATTCCTGAAATAACTGCCATACACTAAATATAATACTTATATTTTTCTAAGTAGAATTTTCTAAATTATGCGTTTTTTTAATCCACACATTTTTATTTCCTTTAAAGTTTTTCTTAGCTATATTTTTATCTTTGTTTATTTTCGGAATTATGAATTAACTTATTCAGTTTCCGTCCCCCACTTAGATACGCAATGTGGTGACACATGAGAAGGAGAATCGTATGGAATCCTTCTTTTTGGCCGAGACAACCAAATACCTTTATCTGCTCTTCGACGAGAACAATTTCCTGCATAACGAAGGTGAAGACAGGCACGGAGAACTGCTCGACACGGAGGAGAATGTGTGCATTGTCCAGGCTGGCGCTTATATCTTTAATACAGAAGCACATCCCATGGATATGTCAGCACTGCACTGTTGTCACAACTTGAAGGAGGACCTCTTCACCATGCTTGATCTGCAGGGCTTTAGCGCCAAGGCAATCTTCGAGAGAAGTAGCCAGCAGCGGGTGTCGGTCCAGGAAAAATGGCAACCGCAGTGTCAGGCAAACAGAGGCAGCTCTAACTATGACATATCCTCGGCAAATGCAATTGAAAGGGACAATAATAGGGAGAGGGATACGCCCAGCACTACAATGGCGGTGGACATTGAGGTATTCGATGAGTTTCAACAGCCAGCTGCCGATGTCCTGGTTGGGAACTTTGAACGCATACGGGAGGAGCGAGAATTAAATCGATCCCTGCAGGATAGCACAGTGCCTCGCAATCAGTTGACGGTCAGCGATATTGACGATTTTCATCAGAAGAGTCGAGAGAATTTCATTAGTGCCGAGGACACGTTGAGCTATATTCTCAACTTTATGACTAATTTTACCATGGACGTGACCTTCATCCGCGGCCTGCAACTGTATGATGTGAACATCAGCAGTGTCCTAGGCACCGGGGCCCAAAAGGAATACGAGGGACGCATGCGTTCCTTGTGGCAACTCTTTGAACTGGAGCAACAGTTTGCCATCAACATAGAGCTAATAAAACGATTGGACCTGCTCAATAATCAGGAGGAAAGCGATGCGATGCGTCGCTATTTAGCCGATATACTGCATAGTCTCGACAGTCTCAACCATCCATATCAGGGGGACAACGAGACTGTAAACCCGTATACAGACGGTGATTTAAGCGAGAATCTCCGCGATGTCAGTCTAATACATAAGGCAATTTTTGAAGCGCTCTTAGACTACGAGTTTGCCATGCTAAATACAACGGCAATGCAGGAGTTTGTGCATCGTGTCTACATTATGGGCACCACAGAGACGCAGCCGTTGCAATTGAAGCCGCTGCTTAGTGCTGCCGAACTGGACACTTTGGAAATTGTCGAACTGGAGCCGCTCGAGCAGCGCGAACTTTTCAAGTACACACGTCGCATTGTCGAGTTCCGAAAGCGCATGTCGGATACCGTCGATCGCCTGCAGACAATCATGCAGGATCTGAACACGGCCAAAGCAACCGAGTCGAAAGTATTGCCGTTGCCAATGCCGGAAATATCAGTAACTGGCACGCCAAATGAGCAGGTTGTAAGCGCAGACAGCAGTGCATCAGAACAACAACAGCAGCAGCAACAGCAGCAGTTCCAACAGCAACAACAACAGCTGCAGGAGCCGGAGCAGCATCAGGAGGGATCCGTCTGGTCGCAGTTTGTGCAAAATATATTGCGCAAAACAACAGTGCATCGGGTTAAATTTGATGAGGCAGCGCTATTGGAGAAGACACGCAAATCTCTCGAGAAGCACGCCCACAAGCAATTGACCTATGAACTGTTTAGCTGTCGACGACCGGAGTACATTGAGGCATTTGCCTATCGCGATTACTATCCAGAGGCCATGTAAATGGTTACTCCCAATCCTTAACGGAAATCAACTCAACAGAACTCTACTCGACTCAACTCGATCTTAACCTCAGTGGTCCACATGACTGATCTGTAGATACTATTTATATTATATACACGTAGACACAAACTTACATAAACTTTATGGTTAAGTGGATTTCGAATTGATTTGTTGGCCAGCAACTAAGTTTGTTTTTTGCAATTATGTAATGTATTATTACTTCATGTATATTAAACTCTTTGTCCTGACTGCTAAAATCTGCATATTAGTGCATCCGTTTAGTTTTTGTTCGCTGAAATACGTGTACGTTCAACATAATGAATGCTTTTTAAGGGTGTATATGTCTATGTGTGTGTGTCTAAGCGGAGTAATTAATTTCATTGGCTGTTTGACTTGATTTCTGATTAAATTGTGTGTATTTCATGATTCGAATTTTGGATAAATAGGATTGCACAACGCGGCTTCTTCTACCGCTTGGACTTTAATGCGAAAGCAACGCGACGGCACGCAATGCCAATTTATTTCAATACTTGAGTTTATTTTCGGAAATTGCTGCATACTTCAAGGGTTACTCGGTTTGAATTGTTTGCGGAATGGGAAAGAAAGGAACGGAAAGTAACGACAACAAATGACGTGAAAAGGGAACAACTTTTTGCAGTCATGGATAACTATAATGATAATGATAATGATGATGATGATGATCAGCTCTGTGTCCCCATTGCGAAATAATAAATAGCAAAGCCACTGCTGACGTTAGCATTATGTGATTGTATGTTTGTATGTATGTATGTATGTAGGTCACGCCGCAGTTGCCGGCTGCCATTTGTATGCGTTTGTTTGTATATCGGCATGTGTGTGTGTATGTTGTTGTATGTACATCGGTGGATGCGTGTGTACAATAGCGAAATTGCCTGTCATGGGCTGCAGTAATAACAAAAGTACAATAACAACAACAATAATAACAATGGCAAAAGTTTAATGAGTTCAAGTTTTATAAATGAAAAGACAGGTGTCCTTGCAGCACAAATCCCAATCAGACGTAAACAGCACGCTACGCGCCACAGACGTTGGTTCATTCTGCCATTTTGCCTGGAATGAAGCTCAATGCAGCACTGCCAACCGGCGATGATGACGTCGAAGGCGACGAAAACGATCGCGATAACGATCATTTCGAGGGTGATCCACGACCTCTACCCTACGCATTTGAGAAGGAATTATTTGAAAAATCAAATAAACATATTCGCATTTGTGAAGTGTTCGTGCCAGCTAATAAAGGTGCATTCAAACTTATTTCAAAGACGGATATTATTATATACACGTATTTCTATTGTTAGTATTTTTGAGTTGCGTGAGTGTCAACGCCAAAAATTTCCCAATGGTGTTTCTATTGCAAAATCACATCCAATTTCGACTAACAAGACATTCCAAAGATCATCTTCTGTGAAACTCATTTTTCGATATTTCGCGCAATCCCCTTTTTTTTTGACAATTTTTACAATTACAAATTTCGTGAATCTACTGGGTGCATTTCTAAATTTCTCACGCAATCATAAATTCAATGATAGTGGAAGCCCAGTATTAAAATGCCAAACGTAGAACAGTTCAAATGTCCCTGTTTTAAAGGGATCAATGGAAATTCACTTGTGATGAGAGTATTTCGAATTTTCAAGAATGAGACAGACTCGAACTCTGTCTCTTTCTAATCCATTTACGGAAAACCGTAGTCATCGAATATACTAAAAAATTGTTATACCATTTTGTTGTTGTTTTTGTTATTTGCAGTGTATCCCATCACTTCCAAATTCTACGCCAAATACGAGCCACTTCCAATCTCGTTGCCGCAGCGCAACAGGCACAACAACAACAACAAGCTGTCTTCTGAGCATCCGTTACTGGAGTCACAGATGTATGGATGGTTACCGTTCCAGTGTCAAGAGGCTGCCACCTATTTAAACTGTGTTCACGCACCTAAACGACGATGCCGGATGACAATACACGGCGAAAAAATAATAGCGGGTCGAATAACTGAACGACAGCCGTTTAACGGTCTACAATTTCTACTTCATTAATTAACACGTCTGTATGTATGTATATACAGCAATAGTCATGTGCATTATTAGACCACAATGGAACTTTATATCCAAATATTTATATTTTTAAGCTTATATAAATACAAAATTGCTGCAAAACGGCTAAAATGACAACGCTACTGGTTAAACTTTCAAACATTCCTTCAATAGGTATCGTGTGGCAGCGTCGGACTTTTTAATAAGTTGTCAGCTCAGTTAGTGCCAATAGTAAACACTGGTGTTTTTGTCGCAAATTCAATGTCAATAATAATAATTGACTACATAAACTGAAAAAATTACAGTTCAATTAAAAAATGGGCATATTTGTCTAAAAAGAATAATATCGAAATACGACAATATATCAGAAAATGGTAGGCAGGCAGAGATAAAAATTAGCTGTTGGGTGGAAAAGTCGAATTTCATATTTTAATGACTTCTTGCTTGTTTACTTAATTACCCACCGACAATTTCAATAAATTAACTTATTAACAGGTGCAGTCAAACAAACCCGATAATGGCCGTGCTAAAGATACGGATACTCCCACACACGCAAGTAGCAGCAACCACAACAACAGTTACAAAGGCAACTTGGATAAAAGTTTCATGTCCTTGAATGTGGATCAGTTGTTGGATGGAATATTTCATGCCCTGCACAAACTTTGTATGCCAAATATTTATGTTTATAAGGAAAAGTATATACGCTTGCAGAGGATATTATAATTTTGTCCCAAAAGGTGTCACGCATTAAAGAAGAAACTTCGAGACTACAAGCATGTCATATCCTTCGATTTTGAAGCTATGAGATATAGCTGGAAACGATCGCCCGATTCACATGCAATCGTATACATTCTAACTAGTTTTGGCTAGAATCGGACAACCATATAAATTTGAAACAGAACTCTGCAAGGGTATTAACTCTTCGGTGTGCCGAAGACAAGATTTACTTCTTGTGATATATCCATATTCGATCTACAGCCACTTTATCTTTCGACTTATATAGGGTTGCAAGGACGTAGTGTCATCAATTTGATTATGTCAGAACTGGGAGGAAATGAACTATTTGATGCAGCAGTTAATTGGTGTGTGCAACATCCAGATATTGCAATCTGTGTACTTGCTGCCAGTATAGTTTTTCTACTGCCATTGCTAATCATTTTTGGATTTGGCATTGCAACCATGGTTATAACATTCACCGGCATTCTAGTTCTCGAAGGTATATACCTAATAAATTTTCTAAAACTTTGATGACTAAACAATTTACATTTGAACTTCATTACAGGAACACTCTTAACAGTTGTTGTCATGATATTCCTGGCGTGTATAGGAAGTTTGGCTGTCGCAGTCGCCGTTTTTGCTGTCATTGCCTATTTCGGATTCTCGCAAATCTATGATTTCGTTGGAATGGATCGTCACAGAGATTCATTTATAAGATTCTTGCAGCAAAATAAGACACAACAAAATGCTGAATTTCCCGAAGATACAACTTCTAGAGTTGCCTCCTAATATAATTGTGTCTAGAATTCCAAGTAATGAAAAGACTGTTATATGAAATATATTGTCATCAAAGCGATTAATGCTTTTTTTTCCATTAATATCAATCTGAATTTAGAAATATATCATTTATTCACTATTTGGATGACATATCCCACCACCCTTACAGTCAATAACTTTGCATAATGAGGAAAGAATCCATTCGAAATACACGAACACGTTTACAAAAAATTGCATCTTTAACATATGAATAAGTAAATTTATAAAAAAAAACGCAATTTTATTTTATATGTAATTCTATTGCAAACATTCGTTTATTTTCCATATTGATAACTATGTTGTCATCATCATCATTTCTGCTTAACAGTCGGTATCGTACCAGGCAGCCAAGTTATTGTTGTCATTGGGTGGTGTCGGCATGGCATCCAAGTCAAAGTTTAAAGCGCCAGCATCAATCTCGCCGACATCCATGTCCATGGAGTAGGGCGATGTGGGTGCCCCACCCGGTGGTGCCGCATTGCCAGCAGCACCTGAACCACCTCCTACTGGACTGCTGATTTCGAGACCTTGCATTGAATCTATTGGTAGAGTATCATATCCTGTCAAATGAAGAATGAGTATACACACATTAGTCAAATTGTTTCAATACGTTTTGGCAACAGTTGACCTAATAATATTGTACAATATCCATAACTATATAATTTATAATAATACATACATATGAATGTATATGATACATATATATTTTGCATTCAGATTGCAAACTATATTACTTTGATTCTTTAGAATAGCTTTTTAGCCCATGCATTTGATAAAAAGACATAAGTGCATGGATTTGACTATGAACTACAGATCTCTGAGGAAACATGCTGAAACTTAACATGATGATTCAATAAATAATATATTAAATGAAAGACTGTATTGAAATTGAATAAACAAAAAGATATTTAAAATATTGGAAAATAATATTTGGCGAGCCTCAAACTACACTTAGTGGATGTATTCGTATTGTTTGTATCTGTATATGTTTAAAGTATTTGAATTTTCTGTCCCGTAGAATAAAGATCGAAACCTAGAAAACTTAAACTTTAAAAATTGTAAAGTAATTTAATGCATATCATTGGAATCCTATTCAATGCGATACAAATGTTAATTTTAAATTAGATTATTATTTCCTTAGAAGATTGCAGTTTTAAAAATATACTTTTGGTAACGCTGTAACAAGCGGGGGAATAGGAAATGATCAATACTTTTTGTATTTAAAAAATTTTATGGAGACACACTTTGCATGCAGTATTTGTATTTATTGCCCATGTATGGTAAACCCAGCTCACAATAGAAAAAGTGATAATAGATTGGAGTATCGAGCACGGACTTAGTTATTGAATAATTAGATACCGATAGATTCGAATGAGTAAATAGTTATAGTGATAATGGAAATCCAGGGCTTGGTGAGGTACGCCAGGGCTGTGCACTACAGGTGATGTGGTGAATAAAGTTAGTTTTTGTAAACCCAGAAATATGACAATTTTCTTATTTCCGCTTTCAGAGATTGAAAAAATACACACATTGATATACTGGTATAGTATTATGAGGGAAAGGCCATGTTAGGTAGTTGGGGGTTATGTTGGATGTTGGATTGCTGTTGATTGTAGATCCTTACACTCGTACAAGGTGAACCAAGCATACATACCTTGCTGATGGAATGCGCGACCTCCGTGCGAGCTGTGCACACTGGGCGGACCTTGTCCGTAAAGGCCCTCATATGCTTCTTCGGGTCCAAGCATATCCTGTGATTGTGTACGTGTTCGTATTTGTATTTGTATTTGTGATGTCAATTGGTGAGTGTTCGTGTGTGTGTGTGTGTGTGTGTGTATGTGATTGAATAGTGGGTTGATTGGTGTTGTGATTTTAATATTATTATTATTTTTGGAATGGATCAGAAGTGAAAAGTTGTTAGGAAAGAAGAGATACACAGACACAGAAAACGAGTTTTTGTGTTGTGTATTTTTAAAGAAAGGATATTCGGATATGCAGTAGGAAAAAGTTGTTGGAGTTTGTTGTTATGTGTCGATTTTGTGCGTCAGTGTTTGTTGTTGTGTTAAACATTTTGGTGATTGGTTTGTTCGATTTTGCACACAAAGAAAACATAATGAAAAATAAAGAAACAAAATAAATCAAAATATAAATTATTAACAAAATCAAGACTAATCATTAATTAGTTAACGAACATTAAACGAAAACAAAGATATTTAAATATACACATAATTAATTAACAACTTTTCTATCCATCTCACTATCTCTCTCTCTCTCTATCTCTATTTCTGCGTTATCGAGATTTAAGTAATTGATAATTCGAGTATTGCAAATTATAATCGATAACCATCTACGGGCCAAATGCTTGCAATTCTACTTAAGATCGATTTTAGAAATACAAAGAGTTAAATTAAGTATTTGCAGATTACAAGATAATAATTTTGTAATACAATATAATAAGTAATATTAATTGCAATAGTTTTAGATTATGAAATGGTAATTTTGTAATACAAGATATAGGTTTATAATATAATAAGTGAATACACGTATGCTTAAAATTGTTTCATATATTGCTACAACTTTGTATGTACAAACTCGAGGATTAATTTAAAGGGCAAATTAAAATGATATATATAGTATATACAGGAATCACTCAATCAAGGAATCATCCATATCTGTATTACACACCTGTAAGTCGGGACCCATGCCCAGGTCAGCGTTGGCCCATATGTTGTTCTCCTCGCGCAACAGCGAGTTGGTCAGCTCGATGGACAGACGCTTCTTGTAGTCCTGCGGCTTGTCCTCGCTCATGCGGAACAGAACAGCTGCTGCGTAAGTTGCCACGCCCTCGTTGCGCGAATGCAGCAAGTCTGTAAGCGGTCCAGTGGCCCCTTCCTGTTCAATAATCTCGGCGCCCTCCTTATCGGCGGCCAACTCACAAAAGCACGCCTGCTGCGACACGCTGCAATGCGAAATAGAATAAGGAATTATATTAAACGATATCCATTACTACCATAGCTCCTTCATCAGTTCTACTTCATACATAAATGACCTCTACGACTCTGACTTAGACGGACTCTGTCAAGAAATGCTAAGAAGAATTCTCCCCAATTTTGGCTTAGATAAATGGCAATATCTAAATGTCATGTTCAGTATAAAACAATTTTAATTTGATTCCAAGCATTTCAATTGTCACTATATCGATACTAAGCAGATACTCCAATGGAATGACCATTTTATCATAGTGGATATTCCGATTCTTTTCGTTCTCACAGAAAGTGCTAGTTTTGTGATTATGATTGATGGGAAGACATTTGGCATATCCAAGAACTGGATCATCTCGCAGCATTCTCCTTCTTTTTGTTTCTCTCACCTGTATGTTCTCGATTTCGTTGAATAGCAAACGCACAAAGATCGGTATGACCGATTGTTGGCGGATGAGTGCACGGTTGTGCGACTCGCGCGCAAGAATATGCAAGGCGCCGACAGTGCCCTCAACGATCTCCTCCATACGCACACCATCGGCGTACGCAGATGGCTGCTGTGACCCAGTAGTGGCAATTGAAGAACGTTGCTGTATCAAATATATATTAAATAATTATCACATAAATCAGAGATTGAGATCAGACAAGTCTAGAGGCCTGTGTGTGTACTTACGCGTTCAGTGTCCTGGAATGCGCGCATCAAGAGACGCACCAGATGGTGTATGGCGCCATGTTCACGCAGCGGGGCATGATTGGCCGGGCAGAGGGCCAAGTTGCGTATGAGCCCAATGACAGCCTTGATAAGAGGCCAGCGAGATGGTGGATGCAAGAGCTTCACAATTACTGAGAGACCGTAATTGAGACGCACTGCATTCTGGGCCAGCTCCGAGTCGACGTGGCGCGAGGTGAGGTGACGGAGAGCGCACACGGCCGGCTCGGTAATTTCCTCGCGATCGCCGGCATTGATGATAGTGCGAACGAGGGCATCCACGCCACCCACTTGGCAAACAGTCGCCTTGTTGCGCTGATTGTTGCATGTCAAATTCGAGAGAATGCCTGCGGCACAAGTGACCACATTGACATCTGTGGAGGCCAGCACCTGGACGAGCGACTGGAGTAACGCTTCAAGCCCCTCCACCTTGGTGGCCGCGTCCGACAGATTGCGCAATGTCCAGAGGCAGTTCTGGACAAGACGTGGCGACATATTGCCCAAATGCATAGCTAGTGCTTGCATGCCACCGGCATCAACAATCGCCGGCTTGTTGCTGGAGCATACCGAGAGAACTTTCAGGACACGCGAGGTGGTCCACAATAGCTTCTCGTAGTCATAGGAGCGCATGATGCGCACCAGCTCATTGGGACCGCCCGAGGCGAGAATAATGAGCTTGCTCTCTTGATTGCCATACGCCAGGATTTGCAAGCAATCGGTGACAATGGCCAAAAACTTGACATTGTTGCGCTGCAGTAACGTGACCATCTTCTGGAGGCCACCAGCTAAGCGTACGGCCATCTTGGAGCCATCTTGATGCAGCAGAAGATTGTGGAGCGTGGTAATCGCATAGAAGAGCACGCTCTCGACGGGTGAGGAGAGTAGCTTCACTAGAGCCGGTATGCCGCCGCTCTTGAAGATGGCCAAGAGGCCCTGACGATGATGCGACAGGTTGTGGAGCGTGCCCACAGCCGCCTTGGTGCTCTCCAGATCGTTGCTATTGGAAATGGCGCGCACCAGAGCGGCCACCATCTGTGGGCTGTTCATGATGGCGTGACGCGAAGCCTCCTTCTTGGACAGCTGGTGTACCATCATGGCTGCCTGGGAGACGACCACCTGATCTTCATCGTTGAGCAGCTTAATCAGCTCTGGAATGGCACGTGTGGCCAGCTCAGCGTCGTCTTGATAGTTAATCAAATTGACCACCGCATGCTTCAGCATCTGAGATGGCTCCGATAGACGCTGCACAGCGGTAGGCTGTTGTGGATCAAATTGTGTTGATGGTATCTCAATGCCCTCTTCAAGGGTCTCTGGGAACATGGCAGCGCGTACGCGCTGCGATCGAGTCTGGCTCAGCTGTTGATTCATATCATCCACCTGATCCTGTGTAAAGTTCTGCGGAAACCCGGTGTCCAAATCGAACATGAGCGGATCACCCTCCATTTCCTCATCCTCCTTGCCAGACAGCGACGGCACTTGGGTAACGGCGCCCGAGTGGATGCCGGAGTCGCCCATATACGAGTTTTGCTGCCACAACAATGTCTGCTCCTTGGCTGACACCATTGGCGGCAAGTCCGGCGGATTATACTGATTGTTATGGGACACTGGAAGCAACATTAACATGGTTATAGCTTTATTTCTCAATCCGCACTCAACTTTTAATTGAAATCACCACTTGTTGTTGCTATCCCCCATTCGTAAGTTTTAGCTATGCAATCCCATTGGAAATGCCTCCTACCAATCTAGCAGCTCTTCAATCCACCTCACTTTTGTCGAGAATTCCTTATTTCAGGATTAAAGAGAACATTAGACGGAAGCAGGACTCTAATGGATTAAAGAACTGTCTCAAACGCGACGTTTGAAATGCGACACGACGACAGTAAATAACAGTAGAAACAGAAGCAAAAGCAAAATCAGACGAAGGCAGAAGAAGCAGAAACTGAAATAGGAACATGACAGATTGAGAGCTGCAGGACATTTTTGCATATTGTAAAAACGATTCCCCCTCAAATGAAGGAAACATGTGTCATACCATACCATATACATATGGATACGACTATGAATATACATACATACTATACATATACATGTTTCAACGAGCAATCAAAGCCAACAACGAGAACCGAACGATGCCAGGACGAACGACGCCCTGCTGTGAGTGTGTGTGTGTGTGGCCGGGAATCAAGCTTGAGTTCCAAAGACTTTTCTTTGGGCGTTTTGTTTGCCACTTTTCCTTAATTATGCCTACTCAGCGATTCGCTTTGTTTCTCATTTCATATGCTTATGCACTGCCACAACCAGGGACTGCCAAACTGTCAGTATCCCTGATCGATTAAACTCTTTGTGCCCTATTCTCAAGCGGGATCAAACAACTTGAAATCGCCTCAAATATGCTGCTGCATTTGCCACGCTCTAATTAAATTTTAAGCAAAAGTACAAGTTTAACGTGAGCTGCCAGTTGAAATAGCTCAATATTACATCCCTATAATGGGAGCGAGTGGGATAGAGATTAACATTAACATTAAGAGAGTGCACACACCACTCTCACACCCACACCCAACGCACGCCCGTCATAAAAGGATTGCAAATGAAGCAACTCCCGTTACAAAGCGCACGGCTTGCAAGGAAGCATAAATTGTAGAAAAGCCAGGGGAACGAGGAGAACAAAATGAACAAGCTTGCTTTGAAAGGGATGGACAGACAGATGAGAGAGGAGGATGATGCATTTCAGCTTAAAAGCAGACAAAAGAACATAAACAACAACAATGAGGAACGATAGATTCAGTTGTTGTTTTTGTTATTGTTATTCCTTTCACATTAGCAAAATGGAACCAGCCACACGATTTGTAATCGATTACAGAAAGTGCGCCCTGCAAATAATCGTTTGTCGATGGATGGGCATTGAAGCGCATTTGAGCCACAGTATTGTATCGCCCCTGCCCCTTCCCACTCCCACACGTTTACTGGTGCACTGTTCATTGGAGACGGAATGCAAAGGGCTTCAATTAAATAGGAATGCAAATATCACTTTATATCTATAGTATCCCGATCGTTCTATCTTCATTCGATTAACTTTTTCAAATTTCATAAGTCCACGAATAATGGATATTTCCAAGGGAAATTTTAATGTTTAAATATTTTAAATATTAACCACTCTGTTATATACTTACTTGTACGATTCTGTGCTGGCATGTAACTCATCTTGGTGCTTTACACCACACCTGAAAATACATGGATATAGAAACTACATTAATAAATGTATTTAAGATAAACACACATAAGATTTTGTACAATAAATAAATAGGTTTGTGTTGTAATCAGACCGGTGTTCCATGTAACAACTATTTTCTTCTTTTTTATTATCACCTTACAAAAGCTAATAAAAAAATTTTCTAGTACATACATATTTGTTAAAACATTTGTCTAGTTGATTTTTGATTATTGAGACATATTTTCACATGAAATGTAGGGAAACTAATGTCAAATGTCTTCTTCGTAAAATGTTTCTGGACATGGGAAAAGCGGCCCTAAGTATATTAACATTGATACTATAAAAGCAGTTGAAAACTCAACATGAGTAAACTGTAGAGTTTTAGGTTCATGTTGCGAAGGCAGGTAAACTATAAACAAACATATGTACATACATCATGTATTTCCGTTCCAAGTCGCAGAGCAAACAAAATACCTTACGGAGCATACTTAAGATTGTTTGTATGGCTGTGTACATATGTACATATGTACATACGTATGCACGTATATAGTGTAACAAAAGTAGTTTTGGTATATACCAGCAGAGAACAAAAAGAGCGACAGAGATAGAAAGAGATGCAAACCTGTAGTAATTGAAATCACGCAAGTGAAGAATCCAAAACACAACACTAATTATTTGACACAACAACTTCAATATCTTTGTATATTTTCTGCACAAAAAAAAACATAATATTTGTAGAGTTTCTCTTTCCAAGACTTGCACTGGTTATGGAAAATTCTGACAAAAATCAAACGACCCGCACCAAACGAAACAGACAAGTGACTGGAAATAAACGAGAACATTGCCGTAGCAGCCGCGTTGCACGTACTCTCATGCATACATACATAGTGCAGCATGAGTAAGAAGGAGCGAGAAAGATAGAGTTCAATCATACACACATGTATGTGTTCGTTCATGAGAGACAGAAACTCCAATGCAGTTGGACAGGGTTGCCAGATGGTAAAATGGCAACCAATAATATCAGTAAATATTTTATTTACGGAAGCGATTTTCTTCAATTGAATGATATATGCACCAATGTTAAATGCAAAAGCATTTTTAATTTCATATTCATACATACCGGCTGCATTTTTAACTAACATTTTCATTTATGCATTTATAATGTAGTCATATATTTACGTATGTTCTATGCTGCGCAGAAAGCTGACTGCTCCCACCTGCATGTACATATGTGTACTTATGTACATATAAAACTTAGTATGAATATGTAGATATATTATTGTATTGGTGAATTGAAATGTAAAAAGCATGAGCTCAGAAAAGTTTCAACTTTGATTTCAAGATTTACACGGCGAAACACTTGTATTGCTAGCATTGTTTATGTTTATAACAGATAACTTCAACATTGAGCACACACACTCAGTATTTGAATTTGTATGTACATATGTACGAAAATACCACACCCCCGCTTCATGGCTTGAATCTATTGCTTTCTTACGTTTTTTTAATGATGGCTTTCATGTTTTCCCTTAGATCAAATGTTTATTACAAAGTTTGGAAACTAAAAAGGAGAAAAAATCAACAACTTACCTCGTCAGTAATATTTGTATCTGCTTTACAGCAGTTCTTTTAATTTCACACACTTAAATACACCAATTTAACAAAAATTTCCGTAGCGAAAACAAAGTATGTGTGTATATGGTGAAGACCTGCAAAACTTTCGATGTCGGTATATCTATTTCCCATGTTATCGGTATCGATACATTTTAATGCTTAGTCGATAAAATTTTCAAGTGATACATGCATTATAGTTACGAATTTAAAATAATCAGGTTTTTCAACGTATTCGAAACTTTAATACATGATTTGTTTTATTATAGCAAATTTTCCAATGTAGATAGAGATTGGTTTACTAAAAATATCGATACATCGTCTAAACAGTGAGTCACATCTCAAATATATAGACTGTATTCGATTGTCTATAACCCATTATCGATTGTAAAATGTTAATCGGTGTTTTTATTACAACCCCAATACACACATATTTGGTTTTCGCTGGAGAATTGGTTGTAAAATTCGTGTATTTCAGTGCAAGAAAATAAATAAAACCTGCTGTAAAGCAGAACAAATAATTATTCAAACGGTAAGTAAATAAAGTTTTGTATTTTTACTTCGTTATACGTCTTTTAAACTAAGTGAGAAAAATGTTGGCTTAGTGTAAAACATAAGAAAACTAGTTGTTAAAGAAATGTAAGAAAGCTGGGAAAGCGTTTCATGCCGTCCAGCGGGGAGTACTGTGTATTGTGCACGAATATGACTGTGTGTTCAATGTTAAATTAGTCAGTTGAAAACATAAACAACCCCAACCTTTCGAGCCAAATACTTTAAGTAATTGTTTCACTTCGGCAAACATGTTATGAGCGCAAGGTGTCGTATGGTGAAACATAAAAATGTATATTCACACATTCATACTTATGTTTATATACATACGTTTATAGTATGCGTGGAGTAGAGTGGCCACCTTTCTGCGCAGCATAAAACTGAAGTACAGACATATGTATGCAGGTAAGAATGCACAATGAAATGCATACGATGTGAGTTTATATTAAGTAAATCTCTTTATAACATTGTGGGTAATACTGATGTCGAAAATTTTTTTCGGTGAATATACTAACTTTGAGTTAGCATCTAGTAATACCGTCAATATATATTGGAGTTCCTGACTTTATACACAGGCACATTCAATCAAATTCTCCATCTTTCTCGCTCCTTACTCTTGATGCAGTAGGTAGTGTGTAGATATGAACATATGTATTTGTGAACGTGCAACGCGACGGCAACGTTCTCGTTTATTTCCAGTCACTTGGCTGTTTCGTTTCGTGCAGGTCGTTCGGAATTTGGCTGCATTTGCCAAGGAATCAGTGAAATCTCTGCCGCATATAAATAATTTGTTTTTTTTTATTATTTTTGTGCATCAAATATAAATGAGAACAGAAAAATTTCATAACTTGTGACTTGAATGCTTAAGGTAATATATCAATACTAGAATTATTACCCTATGTACATATAAAATCACATATGTGTACATGCAATCTGAAGTATACTGGTGAACATATTTTGTTTTGCATAGCGATGGCTCTTTGCGGAAATACTTGTTTGTATGTCATGTATGTATGTAAATATATACAGAATACAATACAGTGTGAGTAACAAATGCATTGGTAACTTACCTGCCCTCCAGCTTTAGTAATGGAACACTTCTCATCACATTTTGTCGTTTCATAAGATTCGACTCAGCAGTTCTCTAACAACTTAAAAAGTGTCAATGTTAATTTACATACAAACATGCATATGCACATATGTAGATAAAGAGTTTAGCTTTGCTGAAATACTTCCAAATATGTGTACACGATGAGATACTATGTTTTTTGATTTTTTTTTTTTTTTTTTTTAAATTGTGATCATAATTTTGTATGTGTTAGGAAAGAAAGAAAGCAATTTAACGCTGAATATGTGTTTTTAAATTCTTTTCTTTTCCAGGTGTGGTGTAAAGCGCCTAAATCACCAAGATGAGTTACATGCCAGCACAGAATCGTACAAGTAAGTATATAACATAGTGGTTAATATTTAAAATATTTAAACATTAAAATTTCCCTTGGAAATATCCATTATTCGTGGACTTATGAAATTTGAAAAAGTTAATCGAATGAAGATAGAACGATCGGGATACTATAGATATAAAGTGATATTTGCATTCCTATTTAATTGAAGCCCTTTGCATTCCGTCTCCAATGAACAGTGCACCAGTAAACGTGTGGGAGTGGGAAGGGGCAGGGGCGATACAATACTGTGGCTCAAATGCGCTTCAATGCCCATCCATCGACAAACGATTATTTGCAGGGCGCACTTTCTGTAATCGATTACAAATCGTGTGGCTGGTTCCATTTTGCTAATGTGAAAGGAATAATAATAACAAAAACAACAACTGAATCTATCGTTCCTCATTGTTGTTGTTTATGTTCTTTTGTCTGCTTTTAAGCTGAAATGCATCATGCTCCTCCTCTCTCATCTGTCTGTCCATCCCTTTCAAAGCAAGCTTGTTCATTTTGTTCTCGTCGTTCCCCTGGCTTTTCTACAATTTATGCTTCCTTGCAAGCCGTGCGCTTTGTAACGGGAGTTGCTTCATTTGCAATCCTTTTATGACGGGCGTGCGTTGGGTGTGGGTGTGAGAGTGGTGTGTGCACTCTCTTAATGTTAATGTTAATCTCTATCCCACTCGCTCCCATTATAGGGATGTAATATTGAGCTATTTCAACTGGCAGCTCACGTTAAACTTGTACTTTTGGTTAAAATTTAATTAGAGCGTGGCAAATGCAGCAGCATATTTGAGGGGGATTTCAAGTTGTTTGATCCCGCTTGAGAATAGGGCACAAAGAGTTTAATCGATCAGGGATACTGACAGTTTTGCAGTCCCTGGTTGTGGCAGTGCATAAGCATATGAAATGAGAAACAAAGCGAATCGCTGAGTAGGCATAATTAAGGAAAAGTGGCAAACAAAACGCCCAAAGAAGTCTTTGGAACTCAAGCTTGATTCCCGGCCACACACACACACACTCACAGCAGGGCGTCGTTCGTCCTGGCATCGTTCGGTTCTCGTTGTTGGCTTTGATTGCTCGTTGAAACATGTATATGCATAGTATGTATGTATATTCATAGTCGTATCCATATGTATATGGTATGGTATGACACATGTTTCCTTCATTTGAGGGGGAATCGTTTTTACAATATGCAAAAATGTCCTGCAGCTCTCAATCTGTCATGTTCCTATTTCTGTTTCTGCTTCTTCCGCCTTCGTCTGATTTTGCTTTTGCTTCTGTTTCTACTGTTATTTACTGTCGTCGTGTCGCATTTCAAACGTCGCGTTTGAGACAGTTCTTTAATCCATTAGAGTCCTGCTTCCGTCTAATGTTCTCTTTAATCCTGAAATAAGGAATACTCGACAAAAGTGAGGTGGATTGAAGAGCTGCTAGATTGGTAGGAGGCATTTCCAATGGGATTGCATAGCTAAAACTTACGAATGGGGGACAGCAACAACAAGTGGTGATTTCAATTAAAAGTTGAGTGCGGATTGAGAAATAAAGCTATAACCATGTTAATGTTGCTTCCAGTGTCCCATAACAATCAGTATAATCCGCCGGACTTGCCGCCAATGGTGTCAGCCAAGGAGCAGACATTGTTGTGGCAGCAAAACTCGTATATGGGCGACTCCGGCATCCACTCGGGCGCCGTTACCCAAGTGCCGTCGCTGTCTGGCAAGGAGGATGAGGAAATGGAGGGTGATCCGCTCATGTTCGATTTGGACACCGGGTTTCCGCAGAACTTTACACAGGATCAGGTGGATGATATGAATCAACAGCTGAGCCAGACTCGATCGCAGCGCGTACGCGCTGCCATGTTCCCAGAGACCCTTGAAGAGGGCATTGAGATACCATCAACACAATTTGATCCACAACAGCCTACCGCTGTGCAGCGTCTATCGGAGCCATCCCAGATGCTGAAGCATGCGGTGGTCAATTTGATTAACTATCAAGACGACGCTGAGCTGGCCACACGTGCCATTCCAGAGCTGATTAAGCTGCTCAACGATGAAGATCAGGTGGTCGTCTCCCAGGCAGCCATGATGGTACACCAGCTGTCCAAGAAGGAGGCTTCGCGTCACGCCATCATGAACAGCCCACAGATGGTGGCCGCTCTGGTGCGCGCCATTTCCAATAGCAACGATCTGGAGAGCACCAAGGCGGCTGTGGGCACGCTCCACAACCTGTCGCATCATCGTCAGGGCCTCTTGGCCATCTTCAAGAGCGGCGGCATACCGGCTCTAGTGAAGCTACTCTCCTCACCCGTCGAGAGCGTGCTCTTCTATGCGATTACCACGCTCCACAATCTTCTGCTGCATCAAGATGGCTCCAAGATGGCCGTACGCTTAGCTGGTGGCCTCCAGAAGATGGTCACGTTACTGCAGCGCAACAATGTCAAGTTTTTTGGCCATTGTCACCGATTGCTTGCAAATCCTGGCGTATGGCAATCAAGAGAGCAAGCTCATTATTCTCGCCTCGGGCGGTCCCAATGAGCTGGTGCGCATCATGCGCTCCTATGACTACGAGAAGCTATTGTGGACCACCTCGCGTGTCCTGAAAGTTCTCTCGGTATGCTCCAGCAACAAGCCGGCGATTGTTGATGCCGGTGGCATGCAAGCACTAGCTATGCATTTGGGCAATATGTCGCCACGTCTTGTCCAGAACTGCCTCTGGACATTGCGCAATCTGTCGGACGCGGCCACCAAGGTGGAGGGGCTTGAAGCGTTACTCCAGTCGCTCGTCCAGGTGCTGGCCTCCACAGATGTCAATGTGGTCACTTGTGCCGCAGGCATTCTCTCGAATTTGACATGCAACAATCAGCGCAACAAGGCGACTGTTTGCCAAGTGGGTGGCGTGGATGCCCTCGTTCGCACTATCATCAATGCCGGCGATCGCGAGGAAATTACCGAGCCGGCCGTGTGCGCTCTCCGTCACCTCACCTCGCGCCACGTCGACTCGGAGCTGGCCCAGAATGCAGTGCGTCTCAATTACGGTCTCTCAGTAATTGTGAAGCTCTTGCATCCACCATCTCGCTGGCCTCTTATCAAGGCTGTCATTGGGCTCATACGCAACTTGGCCCTCTGCCCGGCCAATCATGCCCCGCTGCGTGAACATGGCGCCATACACCATCTGGTGCGTCTCTTGATGCGCGCATTCCAGGACACTGAACGCGTAAGTACACACACAGGCCTCTAGACTTGTCTGATCTCAATCTCTGATTTATGTGATAATTATTTAATATATATTTGATACAGCAACGTTCTTCAATTGCCACTACTGGGTCACAGCAGCCATCTGCGTACGCCGATGGTGTGCGTATGGAGGAGATCGTTGAGGGCACTGTCGGCGCCTTGCATATTCTTGCGCGCGAGTCGCACAACCGTGCTCTCATCCGCCAACAATCGGTCATACCGATCTTTGTGCGTTTGCTATTCAACGAAATCGAGAACATACAGGTGAGAGAAACAAAAAGAAGGAGAATGCTGCGAGAAGATCCAGTTCTTGGATATGCCAAATGTCTTTCAATCAATCATAATCACAAAACGATAAAATGATCATTCCATTGGAGTATCGGCTTAGTATCGATATAGTGACAATTGAAATGCTTGGAATCAAATTAAAATTGTTTTATACTGAACATGACATTTAGATATTGCCATTTATCTAAGCCAAAACTGGGGAGAATTCGTCTTAGCATTTCTTGACAGAGTCCGCCTAAGTCAGAATCGTAGAGGTCATGAATTCATGTATGAAGTAGAACTGATGAAGGAGCTATGGTAGTAATGGATATCGTTTAATATAATTCCTTATTCTATTTCGCATTGCAGCGTGTCGCAGCAGGCGTGCTTTGTGAGTTGGCCGCCGATAAGGAGGGCGCCGAGATTATTGAACAGGAAGGGGCCACTGGACCGCTTACAGACTTGCTGCATTCGCGCAACGAGGGCGTGGCAACTTACGCAGCAGCTGTTCTGTTCCGCATGAGCGAGGACAAGCCGCAGGACTACAAGAAGCGTCTGTCCATCGAGCTGACCAACTCGCTGTTGCGCGAGGAGAACAACATATGGGCCAACGCTGACCTGGGCATGGGTCCCGACTTACAGGTGTGTAATACAGATATGGATGATTCCTTGATTGAGTGATTCCTGTATATACTATATATATCATCTTAATTTGCCCTTTCAATTAATCCTCGAGTTTGTACATACAAAGTTGTAGCAATATATGAAACAATTTTAAGCATACGTGTATTCACTTATTATATTATAAACCTATATCTTGTATTACAAAATTACCATTTCATAATCTAAAACTATTGCAATTAATATTACTTATTATATTGTATTACAAAATTATTATCTTGTAATCTGCAAATACTTAATTTAACTCTTTGTATTTCTAAAATCGATCTTAAGTAGAAATTGCAAGCATTTGGCCCGTAGATGGTTATCGATTATAATTTGCAATACTCGAATTATCAATTACTTAAATCTCGATAACGCAGAAATAGAGAGAGAGAGAGAGAGAGATAGTGAGATAGTGAGATGGATAGAAAAGTTGTTAATTAATTATGTGTATATTTAAATATCTTTGTTTTCGTTTAATGTTCGTTAACTAATTAATGATTAGTCTTGATTTTGTTAATAATTTATATTTTGAATTATTTTGTTTCTTTATTTTTCATTATGTTTTCTTTGTGTGCAAAATCGAACAAACCAATCACCAAAATGTTTAACACAACAACAAACACTGACGCACAAAATCGACACATAACAACAAACTCCAACAACTTTTTCCTACTGCATATCCGAATATCCTTTCTTTAAAAATACACAACACAAAAACTCGTTTTCTGTGTCTGTGTATCTCTTCTTTCCTAACAACTTTTCACTTCTGATCCATTCCAAAAATAATAATAATATTAAAATCACAACACCAATCAACCCACTATTCAATCACATACACACACACACACACACGAACACTCACCAATTGACATCACAAATACAAATACAAATACAAATACGAACACGTACACAATCACAGGATATGCTTGGACCCGAAGAAGCATATGAGGGCCTTTACGGACAAGGTCCGCCCAGTGTGCACAGCTCGCACGGAGGTCGCGCATTCCATCAGCAAGGTATGTATGCTTGGTTCACCTTGTACGAGTGTAAGGATCTACAATCAACAGCAATCCAACATCCAACATAACCCCCCAACTACCTAACATGGCCTTTCCCTCATAATACTATACCAGTATATCAATGTGTGTATTTTTTCAATCTCTGAAAGCGGAAATAAGAAAATTGTCATATTTCTGGGTTTACAAAAACTAACTTTAATCACCACACCACCTGTAGTGCACAGCCCTGGCGTACCTCACCAAGCCCTGGATTTCCATTATCACTATAACTATTTACTCATTCGAATCTATCGGTATCTCATTATTCAATAACTAAGTCCGTGCTCGATACTCCAATCTATTATCACTTTTTCTATTGTGAGCTGGGTTTACCATACATGGGCAATAAATACAAATACTGCATGCAAAGTGTGTCTCCATAAAATTTTTTAAATACAAAAAGTATTGATCATTTCCTATTCCCCCGCTTTGTTACAGCGTTACCAAAAGTATATTTTTAAATCTGCAATCTTCTAAGGAAATAATAATCTAATTTAAAATTAACATTTGTATCGCATTGAATAGGATTCCAATGATATGCATTCAATTACTTTAAGACAATTTTTAAAGTTTAAGTTTTTTAGGTTTCGATCTTTTTTCCACGGGACAGAAAATTCAAATACTTTAAACATACTATACAGATACAAACAATACGAATACATCCACTAAGTGTAGTTTGAGGCTCGCCAAATATTATTTTCCAATATTTTAACTATATTTTTGTTTATTCAATTTCAATACAGTCTTTCATTTAATATATTATTTATTGAATCATCATGTTAAGTTTCAGCATGTTTCCTCAGAGATCTGTAGTTCATAGTCAAATCCATGCATTTATGTCTATTTATCAAATGCATGGGCTAAAAATCTATTCTAAAGAATCAAAGTAATATAGTTTGCAATCTGAATGCAAAATATATATGTATCATATACATTCATATGTATGTATTATTATAAATTATATAGTTATGGATATTGTACAATATTATTAGGTCAACTGTTGCCAAAACGTATTGAAACAATTTGACTAATGTGTGTATACTCATTCTTCATTTGACAGGATATGATACTCTACCAATAGATTCAATGCAAGGTCTCGAAATCAGCAGTCCAGTAGGAGGTGGTTCAGGTGCTGCTGGCAATGCGGCACCACCGGGTGGGGCACCCACATCGCCCTACTCCATGGACATGGATGTCGGCGAGATTGATGCTGGCGCTTTAAACTTTGACTTGGATGCCATGCCGACACCACCCAATGACAACAATAACTTGGCTGCCTGGTACGATACCGACTGTTGAGCACAGGTGACAGACGATTTTTAGTGTATATGGAAATTTAAACGAATGTTTGCAATAGAATCATAAACATAAACATAAACTTACCGAAAAATGCATTATTTTCTTTTATTTTAAACTGGGAAATTCCGCAGAATGAAGTCATGTTTTTTAGGCCATAACAGATTAAGATAATCCGTTCATTTATTATAACAATAACTTAGTTGAACAAAATAAAGAATCAATTGTCTATAAATGCTTGCCGAACCACTTGTGGTCAACGGGCGACAGCCATCTGTGACAACCATTTAGATTGTTTTGTATAACGTATTTGATAGTGAAGGGGTTTTGGTTTTCAAGTGCTTTACGTTCCTCCGCCTCTTTCATATCGTCCATCATCTGCTGTGAGACAACCGTTGCCTGGAATGGCAGCTGATTGGCCACTTGTTGGAGAAATCCTTTGCATTCGATAAATTCGCATTTGCCAGCAATTTCAACAATTACACGCCCAGCTTTTATCGGAGTGACATAATGATCGATTGCGCCCTTGCCGCCACCCATGCGCTGACCCTGTCCCTTTTGGTTATTGGTTGCCATGGTGCGGGTACACGCCAGGTAGCAAACATTGTGTTAACATTCATCTTCCGGCCGATTGTAAGACGCATCATTTCGTAGTGGCCCCAACGTAATCGGCCACCGCCTGTCGCAATAATCGCATATTGTTTGTGCAGCAGCTGATTGTGAACGAGCTCCGGACCACGCATATAACGGAGCCGCTTCTGCATTTTGGGCGGTCGCAAATTGGGCGGGTGCTGTGGCATACGCTCCATAATTCTCAGCTTGGGCCGTTCCACTTTCTCAATATCTGTAAATAAAAACGCACTTTTATGTTTGCTCAAAGTGATTTGATTAAATTAAGACTCACTTTCATATTTGATTGGAGGAGGAAAATACTTCAGACCGGCTACACAATTGTAATTTACATTGGCACCTACAAATTGAATGATATTGTATAAAAAATTTATGAATTGTTTGAATATAAAAATCAACTTACATATTACGCTGTTTTTAACTAGCTGTGTGACCGTTTTTAAGCACCACATGTTGTTTTAATTACTATTTATAATTGAGTGCGATCCATGTATTTTGGTCTGGTGCTGGTTGCATCAGCGCAGTGTTGCCAGACTGCAAACACACACATTAAGATTGCCTTTTCACTGTGAAACTTAATGAATAGAATTGTAAATGGTTATAAGTTAGTCTTGTACAAAAAAGAGATTTAGATTATGGGTCTAAATAATACAAAACATTTATAATTATTTTAATTCAATTATTATATTTTTTGTATACTTGTGGACACACTGTTTAAATTTTTATTCCGATATTATATTCATCGAAAGTTCGATATACGAGAATACATTGTTTGAATAGAATTAAATTTATATATTATTTGTTTACTTATTAATATTTAGAGATTTGAAAGTAAATTATACTTGTTTCAATGCTGGACTGCATATGTCAAATCGTATGGGCTTTCGTTGATTAAGTGGAAGCTCTGTCTTTTAGTGTGGGTGTGTGTACTTGTTGTTATCGAAAAATGCAACGCTGCCAAAGTGTGGTATTTTTCTTCATATATTATCACTGGTTAAAGTTTAGGATACACTGCTGCATACACGAAAATAATTTTTGTCTAAATAGTGTATGTTTTGAAACATTCTCTATATGTACATACAAATAAATCGAAATCTATATCTAAGTGCATTGCGCATCAATTGCTAGCGATTAAATGTGTTTAGCCGTTTAGTTTGTTGTTATGAATATATCGAAAGTGACACCATCGCTTGCTGCTGCGGCTGCTGCCGCCGAAAAAGCGAAACCCGAACGTGTAACATCTGCAAGCGCAGCACTCAATTTTAATACAATATCGATACAAAAGCGCAGCAGCGTCGACGACAACGATGATCCAAATCGAAAGAAACTAAAACGGGACATTGTTATATGCACGCCCACGACCAGTTTACCCGCCAAACAACGTGCAGCAACAGCTACAGTTACAGCTACGGCAACAACGACGACGACATCAGCAGCAGCAAAAACAACAACAGCAGCAGCAATCGCATCTTCAACAGCCACAACAATCACATCGGCTGCTGGCACAAAATCAGCAACGGACGATCCACAAGCGGCAACAACAAACATTTTAGCTACCACCTCCAATCTCAGTGGCAATTTTGTCACGCACTCGAATGCCAAGCCAGAAACTGTTCTTGATGTCTGCTGGGAGCAACGTGATGACCAAATTATTGTTTGTGAAATGAGTGCCCTTAAGCCCGATGATACGTCCGCCACCAGTAGCAGCAGTACTCCCAATAGCAACACTAGCCAAAAGCAAAGTAAGTTTATACAACCGTTTAGTTTTTTAAACAATTAATTACATATATACGTATGTATGTTATGTATATTTTATGTACAGGTTTTGCCAGCATTACCAAAAAGATTCAGTCTTATCATCGGCCTCCTCATCATCGTCCATTGCCTCTATAATATCAATTGAGCCGAGCTCGGAGCAGCACAACAACAGCGAACAGCAACTGCAACAGGACAAAGCAATTGCTGTGGAGGAGCCGGGCTATGTGTTGCTGCCAGCAACAACCACGGCTGAGCTGAAGCCACTGCAGCACGATGCCACTCAAGTCACAAACAACAGCAACAGCAACAGTAGCAGTAGCAATCATGTTGCCAGCAGCAGCAGCCACATAACACCGACAACCACACAAAAGGCCACAGCAGTAACGTTACAGTCACAGGGCAACTACAATATGTTCAATAGCGGCACAACAACAGCAACAACAACGCTATTAAATCGCGTCAACTTACATACCAAACTTAAGGGTCAACAGTTGGTGGTTAATGCCAAGAAATTGTCCGAAGTGACACAGACAACAGCCAAGGTGTCCATTGGTAATAAGACGATATCGGTGCCGCTGTTGAAACCGCTGGCCAGTACACAGATATTGCAGACGGGTCAACTATTGAGTGCTAGTGGTGCAACAACTACAGCTGGTGGTGCCACAATTGTTGAGAGTAAACAGCTGCAGGGCGCCCAAGTTACAACAACAACAACATCGGTAACAAGCACACAGCAGCAGCAACAACAGCAACACTTAAACCTCACCAGGATTTTAAAGGGAACACGCAAGAATCCAACAACAATTGTCTCATTTGCCGGCGTACAAATTAAACCTGCCAATACCAAAATTGTAACAGCCAAAGTGGTAAGCAAAAAGATGTCACTACAATTTCAGCAACAACAGCAGCAACTTCAGCTGCAGCTACAGCAACAACAGCAACCAACAACGGGCAGCATTCTGACTATAACACCAACAAATTCAAACCAAACGTTTACCATGGTACAACAACAGCAACAACAACAGTCTGATAAACAGCTCGATGGTGATCAAACAGATCAGACAGAGTCTACAACTGTTGCTGGCCGATTGACAGCAGTTGCCCAGCAGCAACAACAACAGCAGCCTAAAACAATAAGCTACACGGAGAATATACAAAAGATATTGTTAAACAAAAGTAAATCTGTGGATGGCGGCGATACGAGTGAGATTGGCAAAATTAACAACGTTGTTATCAAAACACTCGATAACAATCAATTGCACTGTGCGCCCAGCATCAATATATTCAAACAGCAGCTGGTTGCTGGTGCAACAAATGCCACATCGCTTAGTGAACTAACAACAGGCGATCCTTTGGCAAAATCAACAACAGGCGCCACAATTTGTACGCGTCCGATTATCTCGATACAGAAAAACATCTCGTTGGTGGTATCCAAGACGATTGCACAGCAGAAGCCAAAAATTATAACAACATCGGCAAACAGTACGGCGGCAATACAAATACAACATCCGTTTAATCAACAACAGGATTCGGAGAATATTAATAAGGTACAATTAAAGGTTAAGCTAAATGAACCCAAGTTGGATTGCAGTGAAATTGAACCGAAAAGCAAACTAAGGCCGACAGAGCTGTTGCTGGTGAAGCAAGCAACAATTGTCGATGGCAATAAACTGGAGTTGCCGGCGGAGCAAACTCAAACGCAAATGAACGAGGAGCTGGTCACAGAGAAGCGTTTAGCGACACCAAGTCGTGTCGATGACTCCAACAATGCGCTGCTCAAGCAATTGCTGCAGAATAGCAGTAGCAGCAGCAGTAACAGTAACAATAACCATAATCTGCAGCAGATATCAATTACATCGGCGCCTCTGTCGGCACGGAAAGTGATCAATGTGCGTGCACCAAGCATGGGATTGGTTAGCTCGCTGGAGGCGCAATTGGCACGTCCAGTTATACCGCCCGTGCCGGCGGCTGTGAGCAGCAGCAGCAATACCAGTAGCAGCAGTTGCAATACGACAACAACAACAACTGCTACAATGGTGGCGATTAGTCAAACGTCCGCAGCAGCAGTTGCCACCACAGCCACGCCCTGTGAGCCGCAAAAGGTGGAATTGCAACAATTGCAGCAACAGCAACAGGAGTCCGCTGCAGCCACACTCACAACAACAGCATCAGGAGCAGCAGTAGCTGGTGCCGTCGCAACACTTGCAGCCGCAACAGTGCCAGCAACAGCAGTAGCAACAACAACACTTGCAACAGCAGCAGCAGCATCTAAAACAGCAGCAACAGCAGCAACAACAACACAGGTAACACAACATGTTAAGCAATCCGTGCAAATTGTCTCCAAGGAAACATCATTTATATCAACGCCGGTGGCAGCATCGACTGTGCCTGCAACTGTTGCTGCTGCTGTTATGCCAACAGTTGTCAGCAAACTGCCCACATTAATTGTGGAATCCAATATTAAAACGGAGCCACTACCGCCACCGCCGTCTTATGAACTAAGCACCGCCAATGTATCAAATGTAACTATCTCCATTACAACCAAGCCCAGCAAAGATCAGGTCAAGTTGACCAAACTAGAGCCACTGGATGAGGCAACAGTTGTACAATGCGAGCCAGATAAACAATTGCCACAGCAGCAGCAACCATCAACGCACCACGAAAGCTGGAAATTGCAAGAAAATGAGGTGCAAAAACGCAAGTTGCCGATGCAACTGCAACAGCAGCAACAACAACCACAACAACACCATCAGCAGCAGCAACATCAACAGCAGCATCAACAACTATTGGAGGAGAAGCCTTTGCTGGAGCTTAAAAGCGATATTGGTTTAGTTGGCAGTAACAGCAACAGCAACAGCAACATTAATAGCAACAGCAACAATGTGGGACATGAAATGTTGCCAATAACGAAGGCGACGTCAACAAATGTTTCTGTTGTCGGCTATGAAAAGTTGCAGCTGATTTCAACAAGCATTGGATCTAATTACGCGAAAAAGTCAGCGCCAGCAGCAACAGCGGAGCTGCAGCAACAGCATCATCAGCAGCAGCCACAGCATCAACAGCAGCCACAGCATCAGCAACACTTACCACAGCAGCAACACCTGCAACAGCAACAGCATTTGCCACAGCAGCAGCACTTGCAACAGCAGCAACACTTGCAGCAAATACAGATGCAGCAGCAGCAGCAGCAACAACAACAACAACAACATATGCAGCTCCAACAACAACATCAACAGAAGCTACAGTTACAGCAGCAGCAGCAACAGCACATGCAACAGCAGCAACACTTGCAACATCAGCAGCTGCAGCTACAGCAGCAGCAACAACAACAACAGTTGCAGGCACCCGCAGCAATATCTGCTGCTATTCCTGAACCAAAAGCTGTGGAGCAACGCAAACGTCGCAAACGTGAGGCACAAAAGCCGCGTCGTAGCAATGCAAATGCAGCTGGTACAGCAGCAGCAAATAACATTAAGGAGCTAACTGGAACATTGCCAGCGGGCGCTGTGGTTCAATTGGCAACAATGTCCAATAATTCAGCGATGGGCGGACAAATGACAACGAGCGGACACTTGGCAACATCGGCCAGTCCTAATATGAGTTCTGGTTCACCTATGTTAAAGAAGCGCGTGCGCAAGTTCTCCAAAGTGGAGGAGGATCACGATGCGTTTACCGAGAAGCTAATGACGCACATACGTCAAATGCAACCGTTGCAAGTGCTCGAGCCGCTGCTCAATCGCAACGCGTTGATTGGACACGGCAACAGCAACAACAGTAGCAGTAGTAGCAGCAACAATCTACCTGGTGGCGGCAAACTGAAAGCCATTTCACGTGCATTGCAACTGCAGCGACAACTGGATGAGAGTGGTGCAACAGCTGGAGCGGCTGTGGATTGTGATCAGCTGTTGGGACGCTTCGGCAATGTGCGACATCCGAGCATCAAGTCGTTGTACGACAGCGAACGATTTGGGGGAAGTGGTGAGGCAACAACAACACTGTCAACCAGTGGTGCAACAGCTGGCGGTGCAGCCGGTGGTGCAACGCTCTCCTCCATACAGAATGATTTCTATGATCAAGAGTTCTCCACGCATATACAACGCAATTCACGTGAGCGTTTGCAGCGTTTGATGAGCGCAGTTCGGGATCGCTATGTGGAGACCACAGAGTTGGTGGAGACTTATCAACAGCAGCAACATTTGCAGCTACAGCAGCAGCAGCAGCAGCAGCAACAGCAACAACGCTTGGATGGTGCATTGGCTTGGTCACGTTTGAGTCGATACCCTGGTCTTGTGCTGCTCAATAGCAACACCAATCAACGCAGCGCACCGGGACGCATGTCGCCGGTGGCATTGGCCATGGATGCGTCCAGCATGCGCCTGCCTATGTCGCCCATATTGCGTAGCTGTGGCGAGGAGTTGCGCAAGGCCCAGCAGCTTGAAATGGGCAACAATAACAACAACAACAATAACACTAGCAACAACAATAACAACAATTATCAGCAGAAGAACCAAAATGTGATACTCTCGCTGCACACATCGGCATCAGATAATATTGCCGGTGTGCTGCGAGATTTGGCAAATCTGTTGCATTTGACGCCCGCATTAAGCTGTAAGCTAATCGATGCCTCCGCAATAGATAAGATCGATAAGGAGCAGGATGAGCCAGGTGAAACGGGTGAGCAAGGATCAACATCTCTCCAGGGACAAGGACAGCTGCTAACAGCTGTGACAAGTCATGGCAATCTGCGCAAAATACTCACCGGACAGCGTAAACTGTGTCGATGTTGTGGTAGCGCCATTGCCGCCTTCGGTCTGCGTGTGCCGCACCAGAATGTGCCCGAGGAGACAGTGTCGCCAACGCTGGCAATGTTGCAATCGTTGTTGCCACGCAAAACGCCACCACCTGCATTCATTTACTTTTGCAATCGCAGCTGTTTTGCCCAATACAAATGGCGTGGCAAGGATGAGCCAGGTGGCGAGGATGTAGCTGCCGCTAATCAACAACTACAGCAACATTCACAGCAGCAGCAGCAGACCACAACAGCCACCACCGATTTATCCAGCAGCTCAACACCACCAATTGTTAAGTTAGAGCCCGAAGATGTTGACATGGAGCAATCACAACAACAACAACAGCAGGCCAACAACAACAATACCAATAGCAACAGCAACAGCAGCGAATTGACAAGCACATCGCAAACATCATCATCACAGCTGCAGCAGCAGCCGCCGGTGCAGCGCAAGTGCATCATCAAATGCTTTAGCGCCGATTGCTTTGCTCCCGATTCAACAGCGTCTGCATTGCGTCATGCTATCAAAACAGAGAACGGGGAACCGCAGTCAGCAAACAATACCGTCTGGGAAACGGAGCACAGCGGCGCAGCGGAACCTCTGGAGGATTCACGACAATGTGTCTTCTGCAATCAACGTGGCGACGGTTTGGCGGATGGACCATCGCGTCTTCTCAACTTTGATGTGGACAAATGGGTAAGTTCGTTCAACAATAAATCGAGGTAAACTAGATTTCTAAAGTCCGACTTTGCTATGAAAACCTGAAAATTCTTAAAACAAAATTCAGCTGAATTATCTTACAAGTAATATGAAAAACTTCAATTAAAAATATCGTTCTATTGTAGTTCCCAAAGCTATACATATTATCAAATCTAACGTTTATCATCTTCATGGTAATTACGTACGCATGTGTTAAGATTGCAAGTTAATAACTCTGTTACTCATTTATTTTCGATAATAATTGTATTATTATAATATTCATGATTATATTCTTGTAATTGCAGGTTCATCTAAACTGTGCCTTATGGTCGAACGATGTCTATGAGACGGTGTCGGGTGCACTTATGAATTTCCAGACAGCATTGCAGTCGGGATTGAACCAGGCGTGCAGTGCCTGCCATCAGCTGGGTGCCACAATCAAGTGCTTTAAGTCGCGATGCAGCAATCTATATCATTTGCCGTGCGCCATTAAGGAGGAGTGTGTCTTCTACAAGAACAAATCGGTGCATTGCAGTGCACATGCAGCGACTAGTTCCACGGGCGTTACAGAAAATGAGCTCAGCTCGTTTGTCGTCCATCGTCGGGTGTTTGTCGATCGTGATGAAAATCGCCAGGTGGCCACAGTTATGCATTATTCGGAGCTCAGCAATTTGCTCCGAGTGGGCAATATGACGTTTCTCAATGTTGGCCAACTCTTGCCGCATCAATTGGAGGCATTCCATACGCCTCATTATATCTACCCCATTGGTTACAAGGTGGTAAGTATCTACAGATGTCTTTTGATACTCTTGCAGAATACTGGACTCTGCAAATGTAACAATAACATTTTCATCTTGTTTTCACATGCGCTTACTCATGGATATACTTTTATCTTGTTTAGAGCCGTTATTACTGGTGCGTTAAACAGCCAAACAGACGCTGTCGTTATGTTTGTAGCATTGCGGAGGTTGGCTGTCGTCCAGAGTTTCGCATCCAGGTGCACGATGCTGGCGATAAGGACCCGGATCGTGAGTTTCGTGATAGCACACCATCGGCTGTTTGGCAACAGATATTGCAACCGATTCAACGAATGCGAAAGGTTTACAAGTGGCTGCAACTCTTTCCGCAACACATCAGTGGCGAGGATCTGTTTGGTCTGACGGAGCCGGCAATTGTACGCATTCTAGAGAGTTTGCCGGGAATTGAGACACTTACCGATTATCGTTTTAAATATGGGCGCAATCCGTTGCTGGAATTCCCGCTGGCCATCAATCCATCGGGCGCTGCACGCACCGAACCAAAACAGCGACAGCTTCTTGTGTGGCGCAAGCCGCACACGCAACGCACTGCCGGCAGTTGCAGTACACAGCGTATGGCCAATTCGGCGTCAATTGCTGGTGAGGTGGCGTGTCCATATAGCAAACAGTTTGTCCACTCAAAGAGTTCGCAATACAAGAAGATGAAGCAGGAATGGCGCAACAACGTTTACCTCGCACGGTATGAACTCAACATAAAAAAAAAGAAATATTCACAATTACTCACAAGCTATGTATATATAAACCTTTTAAAATTCTACAGCTCCAAAATTCAGGGATTGGGCTTGTATGCGGCACGTGATATTGAGAAGCACACGATGATTATTGAGTATATTGGCGAGGTGATACGCACGGAGGTATCGGAGATACGTGAGAAGCAATATGAATCTAAGGTGAGCAGTGATTCAGTATATTTATATATGTTTAAAATAAATGTATCTATCTCCTCTGCAGAATCGTGGTATTTATATGTTCCGCTTGGACGAGGATCGCGTTGTTGACGCAACGCTCAGCGGTGGCCTGGCGCGTTACATTAATCACTCCTGCAATCCGAATTGTGTGACGGAAATTGTTGAGGTTGATCGGGATGTACGCATCATAATATTTGCCAAGCGTAAAATCTATCGAGGCGAGGAGGTATGTATTTATCTTCTTAAATGTAAAAGCATTTTGATTATCAAACATAATCGACTGCATTTATGATTGTAACAATAATAATCTGCAAGAAATGCGAAGCAAATGATTGCAATGAGTTTTGCTTGCTTTAAAATTCTTGCAAATTGTTTTTTTTACAGCCTAGTTATTGCATTTAATATAGTTTCTTATAGTTTCTTGATGGGATTACATCAATTGGATTAAATTGACTTATTTTCTTTTTTTAGCTCTCGTATGACTACAAGTTTGATATTGAGGATGATGCCCATAAAATACCCTGCGCATGTGGTGCCCCAAATTGTCGAAAGTGGATGAACTAAAGACCAGTAAACGCATCTGCATCACCATCTACATAATTTTCAACACAATTACACACAGCAACATCACAACAATCAGGAGCAGTTCACATTGATGTGACACCCAGTGAACAGAGGAATTGTTGTTATTAATCATTAAAATTTTTTGTAGCAAGTCACATTATCATCAAAATAGCATATTCTCTTTAAGCAGTATATATATATATATATATATATATACATATATTTATTATATCGATATGCATATACATACATATATCAATATGTATATATATACATATACATATATGTATCTATATCCAATATCTATATGCACGAGTTGAAACGGCATATAATCATAAGTTATTTGTATGTACCCACGAATGCGCCCCTCGTGCATATAATGTAGCTAATTTGTATCCTATTATTGCTCATAAGCCAAAAGTGTTTTGTAGTATAAATTAAAAAAAAAAAAAAAAAACAAAAGCAAAGAAAAAAATTATGAAACTTGATGCATGAAATATTTATAGATAAAACATAAGCATGTATTTTATGTTACCTACTTGATGACCCCTTCGTGTTTGTATGTACATTTTCTAACCGAAACTTAGAGCCTAACAAAATCTTAATTTTTTAATTGGACGCAGAGCGAGAGAGAGCTAGAATAAGAGCAGACCTGGGTGTGCCTTCGTTTTTTATTTTTATTATCATTTTTTTTGTCTTTAGTTAATTCGAGACTGTATAGGAAGAATATTATTATCGAAAACAAATAGAAAAGAAACAGAAAACAATCTCTTTCCAAGTGGTGTAGTAATTTATTTATGTACATCCAAATTGCATGTATTTTTTTTACTTAATTTCATTACTAATTTTTAATATACAATTATCAATCAAGTGTATCTATAACTTTTAAGTAAATGTAAACACTTTAAACCTTACAAACAAATATGTTTTTTACAATTGATTTGCGTTTATTATTTTGTTTGCTAGATAAACAATTGAACTAAATTTCAAAACAATTTTTGTTTGTTTTTTTTATATGTATGTACACTAAATTGTGTGTGCTTTGTAGTCAATAACATATGTGCGTAAACTATAGTTCTATACATGTATGTTAATGTATCTGTATCTATTGTGACGGCTTTCTTCTGAATCGGTTTAAGGAACTTTGCACATTTACAGCAAACGCTAGCGTCAGCATGTCAAAATTTTTCAGATACCAAGAAATGTTGTACATCATATGTATGCGTCGATTTTTATCTAAAAACGATTTATAGAAAACACTCATTTGATCGGCCGTTAATTCTTCGGATCCACCTAATTTGTGTAGACGGACGAAGTCTTCTTTTCCTGCAGATAAAAGAAAAATTAACATATTTTGTTGTACAAGTCCATTCACAAGAAGTTCTATAGTTTTTATGAATAGGAATGAGAAGGAAATGTGCCCGGAGAATGACAAAGAGCGAGAGAGAATATCTTGCCAACAAGTGTTTAAAATGCTTCAACGATACGAAACGCACACAAACAGATACGAACCTCATAAAATCGTTTGTTATGCTTTGTCCAGAAATCCATATTCCATTTTTCGACTTCAATACGTAACAATCGCAATTTCTTGGCCATATCCGTCTCATTTTCATCGTAATGCCGTATATAAGGTCGCAGATTAGACTTGCTATCCGGGGGTCCGATGTAATCACTATTTACCGATTCTGGATTTGGCGGTTGTGTAAGACCAATGTGTACAGGACTTTTATTGGGCCGCGCCTGTGTTGAGGTTTGTGTTTGGTTTGATGCATAGCGTCGGTGCCAATGCTAGATATTAACATATCTCATTTACTGCATAAACATTTTTGTTTACAATACTCACTTTTATAAAACTATCGAATTTACGAGGCGGTAAACTTTTATTCATTTTTATTTGTTGTGTATTGTCAATAGACTTGGGTTGTTCATGAGTGAACAGAAAAGAGTTGCTCTTTGAAATGAGTCAGTGAACACGTTCCTTTATGCTTGTTAATTTTGCTCAGCGTTCACCTTTGTTTAGTGGTTGTACTTTTAAGCTTCATCATTGAATAGAAAAATTAATAATACTTATTCAGGAGCATCTTTAGTTATTGAAACGTGTTTATTAATTTTAAAAATAAAGTTAAATAAAATATACTTAATAAATATTATATTATTATTTATTTATTCTTATATATAACCAAAATTTTTTATTATTCGTTGATAAAAATATAATTTTTTCTATTACAATTCATAATGTATTCTTTTTAAAGCTGAAGAATATTGTTGCCATTGCTGAAAGTTGCACTGTTCACGATGGCACAGTGTTCAGTGAAGAAACAGAGTCATTTTAAGAAAGTGAACAAATTAGCGATCTGAGTAGTTTAGAGTGAAAAAAGGAATTTGGGCTTTGAAAACAAGAAAATGGTAAAATTGGACAGTCGTTTCAGGTCAGGGTATTTGCTTAGTGGTTATAGCTAAAATAAATTGAACTATACCGATTTTTAGTTCCGATTGGTGGACGGTCGAAAAATAATTAAGAATAATGAACAGAAATCGATATATTTTTCATTAGTGCAGCTCGCACCACTATTTAAATTTATAGCAACAAACGAAACTCGCAAAAGGTATGTAGCGAATGAGATTTGTTCTTTCATTTGTAATTTAACCTATTTATTTAGTAGGCAAAAACAAGGTTTCTGAATGATAAACGTTTATTTCAATTGACTTTTACACCTAGGTTCTTAAATGCTTTGGTAAATTATATTATTGCAATAATTGCTTAAGTGTATTTAGCTTATCAATGTAAGTATATCAGACTTTTGGAAACCGAGAAAAAATCTTAAAATCTACATTTGAATTTACATCCTTACTATAGTTTATAAAAATATTGAGATTGTACGTAAAGAGTATATATTAAAATATTCAAAAAATATACGAGTCTTTTGCTTATATGGATTCTTTATGCTGATAATAAATTTTTTTTAAAAATGTAAATAAATTCAAGTCAACAGTATCAGAGAATATATATATATATATATATGTTGACTTTATAAAGTGTCTACTTGACCAATTAGATAAGAAATAATGCTGAACCATCTTTAAGAGTATTTTGTTCACATCCTCTTTGCTGATTTAATAATCATTTGCCAATTAATGTCGTTCCAGTAGTATATTTGAGTATTTACGTTGCCCAGCGCGACTTTTGCAATTCGATCTGTCCTTCCAAAGTCTTGGCCAAGTATATGACCAATAATTGTATTAGGGCTATTCCCAGAGCAATGCCCGCTATTGTATAGAGATTTCGCTCGGCCCAAACGCGAACGATCTCAATGCAGCCATTGGTCCAGATTAGTTTACTGGCAGCTGCAACAGAATGTTCCTGGACCCCATAGCCGCACATAATGTTTAACAGTCCCGAGCTAATGTCTGTTGCATTGATGCAACAACTGTATGGCACTCCACACTTCTCAACTGATGGCGATGAGCAGTTAAAGTATTCGTTTTTAGCCCAATCCTGATAGCCGGCGGTGCTCAGGCCACAGCATTTGAACTCCTGTTGTGCGAAATCAATAAAGTTCTGTAGGTCGGGATCATCGCGATAAGAGTGTATGATCTTATCGGTGAACTGATATTCCACGAATGAGTTCATATGTTGTGGAAAGACAAAGCAGATGATAGCTGTAAAAAATATGATGTCATTATTGTTACCAATATTAAATGCTCCTGTGCAGACTTATATCATAAATATAACAAGAAATTTTAGTTTGATTTGTAATCTCTGTTTACCTACGACCATTTCCATGAGAAAGAAAATTAACAGGCACCTCGAGTAGAACTTTAGCAGAAAGGTATTTTCGCGCAAGGCACCCAAGCAGCCAGCAAAACTGACTACAAAGATAACAATGCCCGCAATGATCATGACCAGAGATATATTGAGTACAACATCATATATGTTTTCCAGCTTCACCCAGCCATTGGCATCATTCCATTTGTCCATAAATGCATATATCCCAATACCCAAAAGCAGGCCACCGAATAGCCAGAATATAAAATTTAGCATGAATATCATGTACTTTACGCAGCAGCTGACGAAGGTAAATTGATGTGGATACGATACACGTTGATGCATGTCACGCACTTCTATGCCATAGTATCCGCCGCCGCCGCCTCCACCATGATATCTGTAGTTGCTCATGGTCTTGTCTCACTATCTGGTTTTTACTTCACTTTTTGGTCGTCGTTTTACACACAATTTTAACTTTAAACATTCAGATTTTTACTCGAAAAACTCTGTTGATTTTTACTGCATTGCATATTTATTCATGTTTCCCAGATGTGTTTAGTAACTGAAGTTTATTTTACGCATACAACCAGTGCTGCCAACATTTTTCAGGAAGAAGCCGCCAGATTGAACAAAAATAAAAGCGAAAAAAAAAAAAAAAAAAAAAAAAAGCGAAAAATATTAATCCCGCTAAATTGGCAACACGGGTTACCCGGGCATTTATACACTTTTAACTTTTTTGTATGTATTTTACCAAGAGTGTAATCGATTAACGCAATCGATTACAATAAATGCTGCATTTATTGCCAACTATATTAAAAAAAAAAAAAAAGCGATACAAATCTTAACGAAAGCAAAAAAAAAAAAGCATTTCTCCCGCCTTCCGCTGTTTCAAATTTTCCCGCGCTGTTGGACTAACAAAACCATCAGATCTGACGCGAAAAAAGCTAAATTGGCAACACTGCATACAACAGAAATGCTACAGAAGTATCGATATATCGATAAGCAGTGCATGGCGGCTTGACCGATGTATTGTAGTACTGCATTCTTACACATTGCTCGACAATTACATTCTTTCTCTCATAATAAGTTAATAAATTTATAACTGATCAGTTATTAAATACGTTTTTTTTATATCATATCAATTTGATCAGACTTTTGTTATTTGGATCACTTGCCAAGGAACTAGTTCAGTTGAGTACCAAAAATTATATGGACCGAGTGCAAGTGAATCAGCGCAGCTCTAAATTGATTAGACCTGCAAGTTGTTAACAACTGATAATGATAGCTTCGTTGAGCGTTCAAAGTTTGAACTTCATACAATGCAAATCCGGCAACTGCCATCATCGCCGATAAGCAATCCAATTATATCAGTATTAGTAGTGTTTTACAATCGAGGTGTATAATAGCCGCTGCCCAGTTTGTAAGCAGACTCAGTCGCTGATACGGTCGCCGGAACGGAACGGCAACATGAATTTCCTTTTACGTTTCATAATTTTTTGCTTCGATCCACTTGGTCTGGGTCGACGCTTCTTTTCCGTCCGGCTGCAAATCTAACGCTGAATGTCTACGATCGTTTTCGAAGCAAAGCGGATGAAAAAGTGGATACTGTGCGTGAGCTCATACTACGCTTAGGATTGATTGCATTTGCCGTTGTGCTGATCATTTGGCTAGCCGTATTTATATATGCCGCTTTCTACTATGTCTACATGCCGCCAATATCGCACACGCGACCCGTCCACATGCAGTTCAAGTGAGTATTTAGACACGGTATACCAACGGTAGATGGCGTCAATAAGTTTATAGCAAAGCAGTGGATACAGAATATCCAATAATAGTGTTGGTTTTTATTTAAAAAAACAGTGGAATGTATCATATTATTTGTTTCTTAATTCTTTCTATATAACAACAAAACTAATATAAATTTAGTAATTTCGTAGCGTTAGGAATTTATGAATAAACAAATAAAAAAGTAAAAAAGTCAAATTAAAAAGGGGTAAAAGAGATTTTATTTTTTTTTATATGTTATCTGACAATCTAAAAAGGTAGTCTTTTCTTAATGACCAGACTTTGACTTACAGCATTTCTCATAATTTTACAGTATTTGCAAATATAAAAAATTTTAAATGCAGCTGCTTTTATTGTATATCGTTAGCTAAATTACTGGATCTGGGTCTCAAGCAGTCGAGCACACTCAATAGTTGAAATATATCACCTGCTGCCGTGAGAGCTAATTGTAGATTGTTTGTTTCGTTCTCAGAACATGCTTAGAGACCAGCACACCCTGCACCTTTCCCCACGCCCACGTGTCGTTGACGAAGAAACAACAATTGCTTATGGTGGGACAGGCGTACAAGGTCATTGTCAACATAGAGATGCCCGAATCACCGCAAAATCTAGAGCTGGGAATGTTTATGGTCTGTGCCGAGATGCGCGACTATGATTCTATGCTCCGTGGACACTCATGCCGATCAGCAATGATGCGCTACCGATCGCCATTGATACGCATGATCTCAACGTGGGCGCTGAGTCCACTCTATGTGGTCGGCTGGAAGGAGGAGTTCCAAAAGGTGCCGGTAGAAATATTCTCACGCTATTTGGAGGAGCGACAACATCCCATAACCGATGTCTATGTCGAAATACAATCACAAAAGATACAATTCTATACGGTAACATTGCACATCGAAGCTGATTTTACTGGTCTGCGGTACATCATGTTTAACTGGCCCGTGGTCTCAGCCATTGTGGGTAAGTTCTGATTTATCTGAGTTAATTATTGACCATTATACTCTTGCAGAGTGTATTATTATTTTGTGCAGAAATGTGTAACGCCTTTAAAGAAGGCATAACAGAGATATGTCTTGGACATAATCCCTACGGATCTGTCACTATAAATCTGAAAACAGGGCTCTGCTAGGGTTACAAATCATTTTCTTTTATAAAAAATAACAACTAAATTGGTATTTATTGTATGTCTCCCTTTTCAGCCATTAGCACCAATCTATTCTTTATATTGGTCATTTTTCTGCTCAGCTGGTACCACTGGTCCGACGCCACCTGGCTGCACAGCTTACAAATGCGATACGCCCGCTTCACGAACCAGTTGCAGAGCAAAGCCAGCAGTGTGATACTCTCCAGCACGAGCAGTTTGCGCGATGAGGAAGAGTCAAGCTTCCTGGATGAGAAGTTCGACATTGCCGATGTTGGGGATAACACCGATGATCTAATGCTGGACAAGTCCATTGATAAGACATTGGGAAGTTCAGATTCCCAGACAGTGCGTCAGCGAAGAGTTAAAGATAAAGCGTAATACACTGTAATCAAATGCAGTTTATTCGACATCACAACTTCAAGCAATCGCAACCCCAATCGCCACCGACAGGCTTGTGCCAAAGACTAATAGGCTTAGGATTATTGTAGATACCTGCTGCAAAGCAGCGTATGCCTTTCTATGAAGTATTTGCTATAATATTGCAGTTTATACAATAAACTTGAAAGGTACTTATGATGTACTGAAATAATTTGACATCTATAGAATCATACTTCTACAAAAAAGGCTCGCTAAAGTAAAGATTAACCACTAGTCGATAAGCAACCAACTCATTCACAATATTGTGAATTAGTGAAATAGTTTGGCTTTCAAATCAAAGTAGTTCGGGTTTCAATTCGCTACGATCTTTAATATGGAAATAATTATAAAAAGTTTAAATAATTGTAATTGAAACATTACATTACTCGGAGGATTTCTCATCTTCTGGATCCGATTCAGAGGGCCAAATCGAATCAGTTGGTTCTGGCGAGTCCGATTTGGGATCAGAGCTCTCCTCATTGGATGGATTTTCATCTGGATTATCCTTAATGTTCGGTAGCAGAGGATAACTATAGTTGAAATCGAGTATTAGAAGTCCTATCTCTTGTGCAGGAAAGTCAATTAGGAAAGCTACGATAATTGCGAAGATCACAATACACACAATTTCCGGTAGGTTTATCTGTAGGAAGACGGGTCATAGTTTTAGGACCTTAGACAGAAGCCATTTGAATGAATACTTACCAAATCGGACATAAGAAATTGATGTGGCTCCTTTACATTCGCTGTGTTCCATAGAACCACCACGTAGCTGACCAATTGCAGGGGGATTTCAATGCGGGATAAAAGAAGCACTGCCCGGGCAATGTTTGGAAAGCGCTGCACAGTACTTTTATCAAATGGAGCCATAAGAATGGACCAACCAATGCCCAGACCAAGTATCAATGGACTCCAAGCCAAATAGGCAGCTGCATCGCTCGACTTGTAGACGAACTTGCTCCGTATACCCGATGCCGGTGACCAAAAGCACCAGAGTATAGCCATCATGGCGAGGACCCATCCCATTCGCCTGAAACGTGGTGCAATTCGAAAGATTCCCGATTCACTGCGAAACAATAATCCCGCTCCGATGCCCAACAGATATGTGCTGGCTCGAGTAATTGGTGATGTGTATATAAGATTCGCAGTACGATAGAATTTGCTGACACTACGGGAATAGAGTTAAGGGGCATTAGCATTATATTTAAATAGATTCAATTGACTACACACTGAATGCCGTGGAATATGGATGGTGCCAGGTGATCGCGTTGGGTGCGTGAATAGCGTGCAGCAACGGATATGGCATGAAAGGCGCCGCAAAGGAAAAATCCAGCCTCCGGATCGGTGAAATACAGCCACACGACGAGTGCACCCAAAAAGTATAGTTGCATGTCCAATGAAAGTTGTACTGTGGGTGGTGAGCACTAAAATGAAAGGACTACTAATATGAGGATTACCTTTTTTTTATATCACTACAAGTCTATCGGGAGATGTCTAAAATATGTGAAGAGCAGTTTGTGAGTCTATATATTGTCACAATTGGTAGAGATCTAACTAATTGATTTAAAGAAAATCCCATCCTAAGTTTCTCTAAACTTCTTTAAACCATCTCTAAATTGCGAAAGTCTGTCTGAAAGTCTGGTAAACATGGGGGAAACTCGTCAATCTACTCGATTTTTAGAAAATTCCTTTCTAAGGTATCTTCTTAATTTCCACCGGCAGTCTAATAATAACTCTTACCATTTCTTCCAAGTCGGCGGTATTTTGAACACTCAGAGCACTACGCCACAAATTCTCCTCGCAGAGACGCGCATTCTCGCCCACCAGAAGATTCCAGAGTGGACCAGCGCCCAAGTGGGGAAGTATCCATGTTTGAAAGCCAAGTACAGCCAGAATGCTGGGTACGTAACGACAGGCTTTGGTAGCGACATTCTTAAGGAAACTCAGACGGCAGGTGGTCTCCATTTCGTGAGATAACCTGTGGGCAACCAAGAAACCACTCAGCAAAAGCAATAAATCGCTGTAGAGCAAAGGAACACGATACGCGAGGCTCCAGTAGCGATTGACGGTGCCGACAAATGCATCCCGGTTTGTTATGGGCAAATGCCCGGCCATTATGAACTTGAGATTCACATAGATCATGAACGTGGCCAATATTTTGAGTAAATGGATTAGGGGGAAGTCGATATCGGGTCCTTCAAGGAACACCAGCGATTGCCAGGTGCGTTGCGGCGAGAATGCGTTCAGGAATTTTCAAATGTAAGGCTGGCGGGTTTTCCTCCTGCTGCTTTTCAGCTGGAGAATTTTCATTCTCATTCACTTCCTCCGTTCGATTTGCATCATCAGTCTCCAAAGAATCCGACTGTGTGGATTCGGATTTGTCGGAATTGCTTAGGCGCAATAGATTGGTGCTGATCCAATCCCAATGTTCCCAGACGCTGGACAAGACACAGGCGAATCCAAGCATAGCAATGCCAAATCTGTGGTATAGAAATTCAATAGAATCATCTGTAAATAGATTCCTGTCAATGTTAAGACTAGGATTTCATGTAATAAATCTGAAGAGATCAAGATGTAATGGAATCAATTGAGAAAATAAAATCGTTTTTAAATTAAATTGTATAAAGATTTGAATCAAAATTTTAGTTTGCTAGTCTTAATTTCATCGAAGATATGTGTTGAAAAACAAATATTCTCGAGCACATTCACAAATTTTTTTTAAATGTTCTTAACGTGCTTTTGTTTAACAAATTAATTATTCAATATGAATAGTGATTTATGAAACCGTTCCTCTCTTTTTTTTTTTTTACCAGTTTTTTTACATCGTTGATCTTACTTAGTCTTTTAATATATTTTTTTAAATATAAAGCAATTTATTGTATATATGAAGGCAATAGCGGCTTAGGGTATTATCTCCCGGTTAGCTGTTGTACTCACATGCCCAGAGCCAAGTTATTATCCTTGGACAGTAGCTTCATGAAGTTCTTTCTCCGCTTTGTGGTACAGTGCTCGTCCCGCACATCGATGTGGAACTCAATCCCCGTGTCGTTATAGGGACGCAGACTCGTCTCTATTATGGTGTGCACCACATGGGCGGAGCAGCCGTGTGGCACACAAATGCCCCAGTTGGCAATGCTGTAGCGTGGCGCAAAGTGCTTCGGCTGAAAGTGAATTTCAAATAAGATGGAACTTCTGGTCCAGCGAGATCCTGTACCTACGTTCTTCAACTGTGCGTGCCACAGGGCGCGTCCATGTAGCAAGTGCAATGGATCCTTAAGCTCATTTGTTGTCGAACGCATCTCAATCTGAGCCAGACAATACTTGCCGTGCACACGTGTCGCCTTTCCCGGCTTCCCGGTCTTCATGGATGTGGACACTTGGGTGCATTGATCAAAGTCACCAAACTGGTTAATGTTGCCACGTAAAAGTCCGGCGCCGATTTTACCTGTTGCATCGAGCACTATGGTACAATTGAAATTAGTTAGAACTATTAAGTCGAGTTCTCCACTATCAATGAAAATATTTACACATAATCATTGTGTCTATTGTTTTAAGCATCTTGTTGTAAAAGAATTACGACACGTGTACATTGCTTTTTTAATTACTCATTACTCTTACTCTTAATTACTCATTAATTAATTACTCATCACTTTCTGAATATTTTTCCAATTTTAATCTTGGAGTAGTGAAATGATTGAAATATGTTCAAAGTCGAAAAAAAGTAAATTTGGGAAGCGTGGAGAAACTAAAAATAAACCTTATCTTATTGTCTTAAATGTCTTAAATGCACTAGCTCAATTGTCTCTGAGAACCAGATATATCAACGGGTTTTCCAAGTCCCATCTGTCATAACTCTAAAAAAAAACTCATGGAATGGAAAAAAATCGTTGTTTACGATGATAATACATATACCCTTGTACTCTACAAGTACCGAGTGTAGTAGGCTATAGAACGTCAATACCCTAAAGATGCGTACTCTGCAAAGTCCACAATTTGTGGGATCTCAATTGTTGATGCAGCAGCTCCAATTGCTGGTGACACTCGCCGCTCTTCACTTGCGCCACATTCCCAATGAACGCCGGCAGTGAGTGGATGAGTAGTTCCATGTACTCCTCGCTCTTGGACTGTTGATGCCTTGATGCCGCATTTGCCGCATTTGCCGCCCTCTTCGCATCCTGTTTCTGTTGTTGTTGCTGCTGTTTGTCCTTGGCCCGCTCCCGGGTACGATCTTTACGATCGAGCGTCTCCGGGAAAATGCTGTTGAACGGCCAACGTTTTAAATATGTGAGCCAATCAATGTCGCTTTTGATTAATTTCTGCTTTTCCTTTTTTCTTACTTCCTACTTGGGGGCGTCGTCGGAAGTTTGATCGATCAGCCAATGGAACCATTTGATAATATTCGGATATTGTGATTGGCTCTCTTTCTCTTTCGCTATTGCCTTTGCTTTCACCTTCTCATTCGCACGCTCTGTGGCTGTCTCATTTGCGGCTTCGCTTGTAAAAATTGTTAGAATTCGACTAAAGAGTGAAGGATTCTCATCCTCGTCTTCTCCATCGCCATCGTCTTCAGCTTCCGCTTCTGTTTCGATGTCGTTATCGTTATCGCTATCGTTATCAGTATCATCATTGTCATCGTTATCATCTCCGTCCTCGTCCCCCTCGTCCCCCTCGTCTTCATCATCCTCCTGCCCAGCTGAATTCGGTTCATCATTCTGCTCTGATTGCTCGTCCTTTATCGCATTCTCTGAATTGTTTCCATCCTCATTGTCATCCTCAGCATTGTCCTCGTCCATGCGTTCGATTTTATGGAATTTAAATTTAGTTTTAGCAGCTCGTCGCGGCGTTACCTTCCGTATGCCCGCTGAGAAAGCTTCAGGAGATTTGGCGCAATCAGAGGCATCATCAACTGACCCCTTGCACAGGTCACGGCTCACCTCGTCTGTGCTCAATGGAAACAACAATATGACAAATAATATTGCTAAGCAAATGATGCGTTTCGTTGTTGTTGTTTTCGTTATTGCTGGGGATTGGCCGAGTACCATTGTAATCCTGTAGAGCCCAGAGTTTGGGCGCAAAGTAGTTCCAACAAATAGTTTATTCAACCTTTTCGCACAGACTAATTGTGCTCATACGAAAAAATCCCAGATGAAAATAATAATATATATCCATCATATGCAATTCACATGGACCCTGCTCTCTCAGCTCAGAGTAGCTCTCTGGGCCTCAAACCTATTTATAAACGTTTACAAAACTCAAGCACTCGTCTGCTCAAATACTCGCATATTGCATTTTTTATGCATCTTCTAAAGAGACCCTATCAGTATTTTCGTTTAAAAAAAGAAACACAAACTGCAACACGAAATTAAGAAACTAATAAAATAAAAAGCGAATCAAAAATGTTCAGCGTCGAAACAAATATACCCTTAAATTGATTAAGTAAATTTCTATATAATGAGAAAAAGAAAGTGTGAATTTTATTTAAAATGAATGGTTGACAAATCGAATTTATAAATGACAAATTAGCTTTAGTGGCTTACTTAAAGTAAGAAACTTAAACTATACTTATAAAATATATACCAATTTATACCATATTACATGTTATTTAAATCTTCTGATTTTCCATAAAATATAAACTGGATTATAATTTAATTAATAATACTTGTAAATGATATATTCCCAGGTGATTTCCACTAAACCTTGAATGTAGATTAACTAATCACAACAAAATTAAGAAAAATTGGCTAAAGAATTGAGATGTTCCTTACATACTAATAATGAAATACACATACATATGTTAGTTGGGATAAATAGCAATAGAAGCAACAGGTGTCGCTTGATATTGGAGAAATATCTTTCTAAATATAGCCAATGCAATGGAATGAATACCAAAGTTAGTATTGTAGTCGTTGTACAACAGTATTCCACCCAATTGGGTTTCACCTGTAGGTAAATGTCATCTCAAATACGTCATAAAATGTAAATTCACAACAACATTTCCTACACACTTCCAATACACAGATATATGTAGGTATAAGTACACTGTGCCAATCATTCAAATCAGTCGCAAATTCTTTTATATATTGCAAGAAATAAAATGAGTGTATTGCCATTACTATAAATATAATACACCTTTTAGTTGTAGTATTTATGCGGTCCAATTGTTGTCCTGCTGTGTTGCAAATACAACTTGTTATTGCTTTTATGTTTGTTGTTATTGTTGTTGTTGCTGTTGCTGCTACTTCGCATTGTGCTCTGCATAGGGTGGTGTATATTATTTTTAACTTGATTGCTTGTAGGATGAGTTTTGCTCTTCTTGATGGCCAATTGTACGGTCTGTCAGTTTTGATGCTGACATGAATCGTTCGTTGTTCGTTGTTTGTTGCTCGTTGTTCGTTGTTAGTTGTTCTGTTATTCAGTTAGGTACAAAATATGACAAATGCCCAGCTAAATTGAAGGCGTCTCTCAAATACAAGAATGCACGCGATTTGTTCTTTTGTACTTCTTTCTTGTGCTTCATCGGCATTTTATTCGGATAGCAAATATATTTCACTGTATTTATCAGCATTTTTTATGGTCTTTATTATTTATAAAAAATATACATATATATATTGATTAGAGTTGGGCTAATTAAACTTCTGGGCTCAAAAATGTTAGGCTTTTTTTATAACACATATATGTGTAATCTTTAATATGTGAGTTTAGAAATCTTAAACCTTAGATTTCTTTGAATTATGAAATACAAATTCTCTCTTAGTCTGTTCTATTTTATCCTATTCTTGGGCACGCAAATTAAAATATAAGATATATATGTACAGTTCACATATAAAATCAAAAGTACTTTATATGGGCCAAGCCCAAACTTAAGCTATCGTAAGTTCAAAAGTTGAACAAAGGAAATGATACAAAGTTGTTAAATCCGCTCGGATTTCTCGGGACCTTTGAATGTACGATTAATTTGCCAAAAAAAGTTCACTATCTTCATCCTCGGTTACATTCCCTAATCTATTCTGTTCTTCCACCATGTTACCAAATATCGATTTAATGGACGGCGTTTGAATTGAATACCCGTAGAAGATATTCGTGTTCTTGTGGAGCGTCTCCAAGATGTGCGACATGGAATAGGTCGTGCTTGAGAGCCAAAAAGACACCATATGCCGATTTCTGTATCTGAAATTATATGATTAATGCATATATGTGGTATGGTTGATACATTCATTGAAGGCGTACTTGATGCGGTAATACTTAAACGTTATTAACCGATATAAAAATGATACAAAAGCGACATAATTCTGACAGTTAAATAACCGATTAGTAAGTATTAGTAAGTAATAATTGAATCCAAATTCTTTGTTATGATGCAATTATCGTTTTTTCAACTATTTTGTTTTTAAATTTGTACATTTTACTATGTTTTATATGGTACATAGGCAATGGTCTATGCTACTAGGAGGGGCTTTGATATCTTTTAAACTCAAAGACTTTTTGTTCATATACTATCCATATTCTTTAAAACATTCTTATTACTAATTTTTGACATCATATCAATTCATAACTATATTTTGAAACCGAAACCGAAAAAAATGTCGACAGCTGTTACGAAACCGATATACAACAATTTGTGAATTTACGAAGGCGATTTCGGATAATGCCAAAATTCTAAGTAAATCCGATATTCGTTTCGGTTTGATATTTGCATACTTACTTGATGATCGCATGTGGAAATATGTGTTCAACTATTGAGCATATCTGCATGTTATACCACTTATCCTCCCTGGGCCAATTTCCCATCGATTCCGATGAACAACTTGGCCTAAACTTGTGAATATGGATATGCGAGTCGACAACGAAGTACGCCGAAAAGTGCTCCAGCTGGAGATCTTGTCTGTCCCCAATAATGGCCAGAGTTGGGGACTGCAGAATGGCCGTTCTGTTAGACAAATCAGAGAATCGGGGATCGGTGCTGGTATATAGCACCGCTTGGCCGTGTTCGCATTGGGATTCGAGTATAGAATATATTTTTCGCCAACTGCATGCATCAAGATACGAAAACGGATCATCCATCAGGATTAGACCTGCATAGCCGATCAAGGCAATTGCAATGTTTAGTCGCTTCAAGACGCCTCGACTGCAGTTGGGCAACAAGTGGAATCGACTGTTGTACAGATCAAACATTCGCAGCAAGTTGATTGTCTCGTTGAACACATTGTCCTTATTGAGTCCCCGTATAATGAGTACAAATTGAAGAACCTCTGTTACTGTTAATGCATCCTTGATTTCATCATCCTGTGGACAATACGCCAGATGCATACAATTTGCATCCTCCTCCCGTCGATAGAATGGATTACAATAGCTGTGGATCGTGCCCGTACTGTGGGCCACTGTTCCCAAAAGGGATTTGATCAGCACCGTTTTACCGGATCCATTAACGCCAACCACACACAAGATTTGATGGCTAAAATATGGTATTGATTAAACCAATTAGAAATACACATCTATTAGACTTAAAACAAGAGCGCATTTAAGATATAATAAATATTAGATAATTTAAAATTTGAATTTGAAATTATATTTTAAGTCTCTTGTAAAATGTGTAAAATCAATTAAGTATTAAATATTCCAAATTGGAAGTATGTAATAAATGAAGTGAAACTTTCGGTTGGCATTCAAATATTTAATTTAATTGATATAGGTCTAAAATATGAGATTAATTTAACAACCCAAATTTCAAATTTAGACTTTCGTAGACTTTTTTCAATTAGTCTGCAGAAGCATTTATTATGAGTATCTTATTAAAACACATACCGTTCCAACAAAAAGTTGATTCGATGTAGAACCACTCTTGTGCCAAAGAATACGCCCAGATTCTCTACATTCAACGCCTTGTTCATTATTACGGGTCGCTCCAGTGTACGGGTTCGTATTTTCTCTTTAATCCATGTCTTGTCCCGGTCATTCCGGGTACTGAAATGGATCACGTTTTGGTCATAGCAACTGTCCGGGCTGCAATGAACATGTTATTTTACTTAACTTTATTTATATACCCTGTTACTCCTACATATTGTTGTTACATATATTATTTATTTATTTTAAATTGCATAACATAAACACAAGTAACGAAACCCAATTTCCCTGTGGATTTATTTCCAATTAACTTACTTGCTGTCTCTGTTGTCCTTTCCCATTCTTTTTTGTGTCTTCAATTTCGACGTATTCATAAAGTTTAATATGTAGAAAACGGTCCAAATCAAAAGTATAAGAAGATATGTGGACCACAGGAGGTCCCAAGAGAAGTAGTCCTTCGGAGAATTCACTACAAAATGCAAATATTAGAATTCCACACAAATACCACATTTATAAAGTCCAAAATTAACTACTATTTAAAACTACTATTTTAAACTTCTTTATCATGGCGATCTGCTCTTTCAATATATGGACAATATCGAGAGAGAACAAGACTTTTTAGCAACCAATACAAAAAATGTCTACAGTTTACAAAATGTCCATCGAAACACATGTCGGAAATAAGTTAAATAAGTTGTCTTGCTGACACAATGACAGTTCAAAATGTTTGAAAATAAAATGTTTTATTAATCAAAATGAAATGTCACTCACCACAGCAATTTGGTATTTTCTGGCACTGCTCCAAATAGACGCTCGTTTCAAAGCTCTGCTCATCGGAACATATCATGGTTATTTCCGATAGATTTTCAGTGTGCATCAGGCTCTGCACTAGATTATAGTACGGATGAATGCTCAAGATTTCTTCAAAATCGTCTACATTAACATTGGGCGTTTCGAACAGTGTCAGATATAATAAAATGCCCATCGAATAAACCAGTATGACAACCACATAACCAAGTCGCATTTCTGATATCCAATAGGAAATCAAAATATCTAATGATAAAACATATAAGCCGACAACCAGCACTATGTAGATAAACTTATCTGCAATGTAAGAGACATACAATAAATATAAATAATCAAGTCTATAATCGGTTCTAGAATTACTCACAGTTATCATACATATTTAAAGGCAGGACATTGCTAAACATGAGCATAACTGCATTGAGCGGTATCAGGCTGAGAATAACCTTGGACATGCCATAGATAAAGTTGGCAATGCTTAGTGTGCTGAAGCGCATACCAGCAATCAGTTCAAGTCGACCATATGGTGTGCCACGCCCTAAGCCAAAATTAAGCAATGGCAACGCCCAAACGAAACAGAAGCAGAAACTTGTCATAATTTTAAAGACCCAGTCAAGACGGTCGACCCCATCTTCCAAATGTGCTGTGTGGAGGGTTGAAAAGGGTAACAGCTCCAGTTTCACATTGATTCCCGAACTGGGATTAACAAAACCGCTGTAAATAATGTTCAAGTTCAGCTATAAAATTAACAAGTATGAATGCAAAAGACGAGCGTGCTCGACTGTGAGAGATCCGGTAGCCAGACACTAAGAAACCTAATACGCAATAACACTAAATATTAGTCTGCAATTTGTTTTTACTTCCTTTAAGAAATTGTTACTCGAATAACTTCTGAGTTTGTTAACGGGTCGTTCTTAAATTTGCAGTGTGCACTCGGACTACAAATCATTATCATGTATGCCTTAATTCAAGGATTACAGATAACAAATATTTCGCATACTTCGTTTTCAAAAAAATGGAAAAATACCTTAATTAGTCTGCACACTTTGGAAACAATCTCATAAAATTTGATAGTTAACTTGAGATTTTGGCGTTCAGACTGTCACGATAGATCAACCATTTGCCACAAACTTAATGGTCTCTTTACACCTTGAGTACCGGGTCAATTAAATAGAAATGGTTGCTTCAAGGAAACTTACACTGCCAATGCATTCATCACGAGAGTCAGACTGAGGGGGGCGGCATTAACGTGATTACTATTAAATAATGCCTCAACATAGTCATCAGTGAAAATGGCGGCTAGAACGAAATCAAGATCGGTAATTAAATAGTGCTTGGTCATAAAAACTCTCATGTAATCCAGGAAATCATCGTTAGCGTCTAAATCGATGATTTTTTGACCATCTGTGGCATGATCATGATAATGCCTGCTAGCAGCTATCACAGGATCTAATGAAGCCTTCTGTTTATGCAAAGTGATTGAATTCATACGACAATTCGTTGCAAATGACGGTGCATAGAGAACTTGACGATCCTGCGCAAGATGTGGCATCGATAATATAAAAGCACAGAGAATGCCAGGGAAAAAAATTTGAATTAATGGCATCAAATAGTTGCGTAAGTCCATAAGGCAACGTTTGCGAAGCACAACTTTCAAGTGCCTGAGGAAAATGCTAATATTTGGCAAGAAAAAGAATCTCTTCACCGAGCGTTGCAAATCCTCGGCAAAACGTATTCGAGTTGCCAAATTGAACAGGGTGTAATTGATGAATGGTCTTTTATGTTTGAACATCATGGCTTTGAGCAGAACATGTTCCACATTGGGTGTCATCAGTTGATAGCTCTCCACATGCAGACTTTTCTTGTTTTTCGACAGCAAATTCAACAGCTTCAACAATCTGCTCAAGTCAAAGTGTTCCACCAGAAAAACAGCTGAATCGCCCCTCTTCATTTCGAGCTCAATACTTGGAATATGATAGGCGAAATAATTGAAAAGCTTGGGAAAATTACATTGTGGTTCTAAATAACACATCTGTAAAAATATATAGAAATAGGTATATATTATACGTATTTGTGGTGTTTCAACTTGGTATGTACATTGTACAATATACATGTTTATACATGGCAGCACGAATCTTTTTAGACTCGTCTTACTTGATTTACTTACCAAACGATACATATTCTTGTCCAACCTCAGAAGATCCCTTTCAGTGCCGTAGGCATGCAATTTGCCATTGATCAAAATACCAATACGATCAGCCAGATTTCTGGCCATATAGGGAAAGTTAGTGGTCAAGAATATGGTACGATTCTGTCTCTCGCGCTGGGCAAACTTATAGAAGAGGCCCCGTTTCTCAGCGTCAACGCCCTCCATTGGCTTGTCCAGTAAAACGACTTTGGTGCGTCCCGCAAAGGCGCATAGGACCTGAAGGAGTCGCTTCTGGCCAACTGTCAGCATGCTGACAGGTGTGCTTTTCAGGTGATCCACATTCAATGACTGCATATACGATGCGGCATCATTATTCGACTGCGTAGCCGACATGCCACGCAAACGGCACAGGTAAACGATGTGCTCGGAAAAGGTGAACTCGCTAAATAGATTTAAATTGTGTAGGGATAATCCAACATTTTGATAGGCTAGCGACGATTGTTTGACCACATCGTAGCCGGATATTGAAATGCTACCAAGAGTTGGCAGTGTCACTCCACACAGCATATTCAATATGGATGTCTTGCCAGAGGCATTATGTCCCAGTAAAACAATCGTCTCATTCTGATACACTTTGAGTGAAAAGTTGCGAACCACAAAAGTTTTCGAGTATTTCTTCCAAACATTTTTGAACTCAATGACAACCGGACTGGTTTCATCAATTTCCGAGACGTCAATCTCCTCATCCTCACTGTCATCAGGTGGTTGATCCACAACGCGAGACTGTTGCAAGTAATATGTGGTAGCTTTATCCTTTCGACTCTCACGTCTCAGCTCTTCGTCGCTCAACCAAACTAGTAGCTCCTGTTCCGGCATATGGGCAAACATTGCGGGTCGATCCTCATTCTCTTCACTGGAATTGGAAGTGAGATAACTGCTGTCACTGGTTTCTTTATTTGGTGTTTGGTCTGTTGGCTCCACAGTTTTGGGAATGGATTCACGAGGTGTTAAACTATTATTAGATATTTGGTCACGCAATGGCTTTTCTTTATAGAGATGCACCGTTTCAGTCAATTGTTCCTTTTGCTCTGTGATGTCTGATAATTGCTGGGATAGAATCTGCTTGAGTTCAGCTTCCGATTCTTTCTTCTGTTGTCTTCGACGCTTCCGTCGTTTGCACCACCTTCGAAGCTTAACGAACCATACGCGACATGGTAAACACTTGATTAATTTCACCAAATAGGGACAGATGTTACCATCTAGGGCCAGGGCCAATAGAACATAAAAACAGGCCTGTACATAAAATAGAAATATTAGCATTAAAAGTGTTGAATCTCCAGCTATGATTGTGGACACCAAATATTGTTTAACATTCATTTGTTTCACATATTCCAAGCAGAGGATTCGCCGTAGTCCTCGACTCATTGTCACATTGCACAGGAAAACGGAGGACATAATTAAGAAAATATAACCCCATGTGGATTCGATCGATTTGGCTGACAATACCGGTAGCGATGCCAATATCCAGTAAACTGGAACAACAGTCACTACCATTTTAGAGGAGCCCATGATAACGCCCATTAGTATGGCAAATGCGACGGCTGATAAAACGTAGGAGATGAAAAATATCAGCATTATAGACCACGGACATTTGCTGAAGAACGACGAGTGTCCGGCCCAATTAATCTGCAAACATTGAAATTATTCGGGTACAAACCACAGCAACAATTTACTGTTCACCTTTAGCATCAATGTGAATACCAGACAAGTCACCAGCAACAGGCAAACTCCATTTAAATACCAGACAGCAAATTGTAATCGTGTCGCTTGATGGTTCGTGTTTAATGCGAAATGTATGCCGAGCGCACGATCTTCGACGATTTCCTATACAAATTCGAGATTATACATTTAATTATAGCTCAATAATACAAATAAGCAGATCTATAATTTAATATGCTAAGGGAATTCCACACACGGTTTACAATGACGAAAACTTATAAATATGTCAAATATTTTGTAGGACATATTTCAGCCGAAGCCTTTAGGACATATCGAATTGAAAGAGATCTTTTATATGTATAATAAAAAGTACGATTTTTGTGATGTACGAATATATTATTTAATATAACAGTCGACAAATCGATAATAGTATTTGCCGATAAACCGAAATTATTGAAAAGATTTTCATGAAAATTCGTAAACTCAACTCGAATTAGACTTTACGTCTAAATGTAAAATTACCTTTAACTTTCATCACTTTTCATTAATTATTATTAATTAATTACATATTTTGGACATAAGAAATGCAATTTGTATAACAACGACATCTGAAGCAAGGCGCTTGAATATCTCGAACTAAAAGTTAATCGACGATTTGCATATTGATGGATTGTGTGATCGAAAGAACTATTATTTCAGTTAATTTATGTGAAAAAGTAAATCAACTTTAACTAACCTTTGCAAAGATGGTGACAGGAAACATGAATCCAAGTAAGAGCACAACTACGGGAGTGTTGACGCCCAAGGATAACAGTTGATATATATTATCATTTAGGGAATATCCGCGGAGAATGACTTCTGGTACTTTGTCGTTACCGGAAGCTATCTGCAGGTACTCAATGCAAATATAATACTGAAGCGATATGAATCCTTCTCGAACATAGTTGGAGATGGAGCTATTGACTGTTTCGGTATTGCCCCCGGTTCGAGAATGAATTATTGTATCCACTTTCCAGTTATTGCCAATCCAGCTGTCCTCGTAGTTTCTCAATTCGGATGGCATTAATATCGAGAAATGTAGCTTTAGGGGAAGTCCGCGCTGTGACTCATCCACATTGTGAAAACAGATGCTGGCAATAAACTGATCTGAATAGGCTCGAATTCGCAGTTCCTCGCAGTCTGCGAAGCTTGAGACTTGTGTCGGCGTCATAGCCATTCTACGGATGACACCTTCGATCAGCTTACGTATTCCGGCCGTCGAATTTGGAGCATATCCCAGCGTAATTTTCGGCACAAAAACGTTACTTTCAAAACTATTTAATGAGTTAAAATCGAAGGTGAATTACACTATTATTTGGGCTTATCTTTAGCATGTAAATTTATCAGTATAGTGAACTATCGTAAGCTATCAGACCAAACCATCGAGACTTCGATGTCTTGATAACTGTGTAAACAGTTTTAAACTACTTTAATGGAAAGCGAATCGATTGAAATTAGTCTATGACTATGAAAAATCTGCCTTTTTCTTTGCAATTCACTAGAAGTGAATTGTCAAATTGTCTAGTTTTATAATATAATTTTAATTCGCTGCAAACAAGTCGACTCAAAAGATAATACAATAAACTGATGAGACATCGACAATCGCTGTCCGCGAATTTCTAGCCTCAAATCATAAATATAGCTATATTCTTCCATATATGAGTCGCACAATCTCAACCTCAGCCTCAGTATTTAAAGATGTTTAAACATCGTGTAAGATAATTGATTTTCTTTTCTGTCAATAATCCGATTGTAACTTACTCGGCACGCTCCTTGGTCATCTGATCTCGTCGGATATTTATCTTATTGACAAGTCTTTGCCACCAGAATTCGTAGTGAATGATCCTCATTGTGCTGCTGGTGTCTTCATCCGCATCAATATTGGCCAGAGATTGCATAGCGAGTAAAAAAATTGAAAATATCAATGGTATAAGGGCAGCTAGGAAAAATGTCAATTTATGCTCTCTTTGTTTCTTAAAACTTCTCCATATCATTAGTCTGAGAATGCGACATCTTGGGAATCGATAACGCATCTTTAAATTTTCTTACTTTCTCACTTTTTCAATATTTTTCTTTGCTTTTCAGCAAATTTATAATCTGTTGAAAGTTGAAAAATAAAAGCCATAGATTGCTGTGAAAAGTAAAGATTAAAAATAATTTTGAAAATTTCATTACAACATTTAATTGCTGAATTCTCTTATAATTTTTTTTTTGCGAAATACAATCCACTAGAAGGAATTTATAGGTAATTAAAATTTCAGCATAAAGTGCATTCAATGAAGCGCATCCTTTACATGCTGATGTAAGCCTACGCGATTGGGGGGAAGTGGGTCGGTGGGTTGGTGGGTTGGTGGGTTGGTGGGTCGCGGGTCCGTCAGGGCAAATCCATTCAAAAGAAGCTTTTCGCTGCTTTTTTTTTGCCATTGACAGAATTGGATTTAAAAACTAGTGCATATCGATTGGATTTCCTTTCATGACGCTGGCCCAAGTTGAGTGCTCGGTGAGGTCAGCATATTTTGATATAATGTATAATGGTACCATTGGCCGTTTCTCCCCAGCTCTTGATTTCCTCAGCTCACAAGCTCACAAGCGCATCGTTTAGTTAAATAAATAAACTAACTTTCATTCTGTCTCCTCTTCCACTTCCACTTCCTGCTTCTCTTCCTCTTCCCGTTCCCGTTCCCGTTCCCAATCCCGTCCCACTTCCTCTTCCTCATCCGGTTTATAAGTTTCATGTCAAATTTGTTGCATACTTTTCAGCGCTATGAAATGTCTTTTTCCTTGTATGAATACGTAGAAGTTTCATTTGACTAATTATGTACACAGTCTAAAAGGATATACAGTTAGTCGAGTAATTGTTTTCACATAAGAGAAAGTTCACATATTTGGTTTATTAAATCTAATGGAATTTATTATACTTTGTGTTCTAACATTTTCCAAGCTCCACAGACAATAAAGTTTAATTAGTCTAATTACAAACAAAAGCTAAAAGCAACATATACAGTCAGCCCGGTAAATGCTTTGACATAAAATAGAATGCTCATATTTGGTCTATTACTGGAACTCAATGTTTTTTTCTTTGTTAACGTGTTCTTGAGAGCTATAAGATAAAAGCAATTCAAAGACCCATAAATGATATATTTTGAATTAAATTATTTCGCCATCACTGTTTATCAAATCAAGGTTGTTTTATTTTTGCATCTTTGTTGTTCGTATTATTTAAACAAATGAGCGTGTGCATCATCATATTTGTGCCTGGGAATACCCTTCTGAGCTTTGTCAAGACATGTGTCATGTCAAGGCCTCAAAAAGAAAGCAACAAAGCAAAAGAAAAAAATATCAAAAAAACACAAACCAAACAGAAAAGACAACGGCAGCATCAACTTGAAGATGACAACGCAAGCGCATCTTTGGGCCCTCGACGAGCTCTATGAGTACTTGGTTAAGTTGTGCCAAAGTGTGTGTGTAGGCATTTATGTTCTGGCTACAAGGACCATGGACCGTGGACCATGGACCGTGGACCGTGGACCGTTTACAGAAAGCACCGTCGGACCATGGACTTAGGGCTACGACAATGAGTGTGTGTGTCCTTGTCTATTGGGATACAATTGTCGTATTCGTTACAGCTTAAAAGCAACACGCTGATTGATACATTTCAGTGGACAACAACATAAGTATTTGCACCACTATCAACAGAGACAATAAATAGTCGAGCTAAATTCTAGGAGTACGTGCACGGACGATACACACACAAACTACTTTATACTCATTTACATACATCTTGCTGACTGTCTGTGCGTGGTGTGTGTATGTATGTGTGTATGTGTGTCTCTTGACTGCGTTGGGGACTCCACATCTTAATTATATTTGTGCGCGACTTTGTATGTAAGTATTTCAGAAACAGATGTCTGCTTCTGTGACAAAACACTAAAAATATCTCAAGCATGTGGCATGGTATGCCAGCAGTTGCCAGCAACAACCAGGCTGGGACAGCAGTGCGCGCAGTCAGGCACTCAGTCAGTCACACTACCTCCCCTTTAACCCCCCTCCCCCCTCCCTCTATCCTTTAAGCATACACTCACACACATATAAACACAATACACAACAACAATCTCCAAACACAATCTTCAATCCAAAAAATTCCCCAATGACCCTTTCCAATTCTCATTTTGGCCGCACAAATAGCAAATGTCAATGCTTTTACTCACAGAGCGAGAGAGCGAGAGAAACAGAGAGAGACGGAGAGAGAGCGAGAGAGAGAGAGAGAGAAAGTAAGTGACTGAGAGGAAAAACTCATCCATGTGGGATGCTCAGCGTATGCATAAAAATTTCCCTACTTGTAGCAAACACAATAGCAATAACAAGAACAACAAGGTATTACACAAAATATCCTTTACGCGCTCACAGATGGTATGCGAGAGAGAAAGAGAGAGATAGTGAGAGAATAAGAGAGAGGGAGGGAGAGTGAGCAAACAGGAGAGAGGCGTATAAAAGAGATAGGTAGATATAAACAGGAGCGGCCGCTCGACGTGATCCTGCGCAAATGCTCAGGCGCATCTAAATGTTGTTGGTCGCGTGTCGCGTATCTCGTGTCTCGTGTCTCGTGCATCGCGCTATTCATTCTTCTATCCATCCATCCAGCCATCCATCCATCGTACACACAATGTTATCCATCGTACTCGAAGTCCACCAGGCAGAAGGAAGCACTGATGAATGCTGCTGGCTGCTGGCTGCAGCTCCAGCATCAGCATCAGCATCAGCTCCGGCAGCAGCATCAGCTCCAGCTGCTGGCCTAGTTATTCAGCGAGGAATAAGGTGTGTGTGTTTACTTAGTTCTCGCGCTCTTTGGCAAAAACCACAGCAGCCGCCCAGATGCCAAGTCGTCATATGCATGTGCTAATATTATGCATGTATGTGTGTCTCTCTTTAAATGCGTGTGTGTGTATGTATAGGTGTGTGTGTGTATGAGTGTGTGTGTGTGGGTGTGTGTGTGTGTGAGTGCGAGAGCTGTTTGTGTGGTCTGATTGTGTCACTATGTCAATAGTTGGCGTTGGTCTTCTTGGCAGGTACTCCACAGCCACTTGCTGAGAGTAGTGAGCGACGCTGTGGCGGCCATCGTGTGCTCTTTGCAGCTCCCCTCATCCACCCTCCATCTCCCCACTACCCTACATTACATCCACCACCCACCAGCGACCACCACCGCCCACCACCACCCACATCACCAACCGGTTTGGACCGAAGCATGGCATGTAACAACAGGAGCAACGTAAGGCGCCTCGTTATTATGTTTACAATGTAGTGTAAAGTTGTAAATGAAGAACAAAGGCAACACATACATATGTTAAAGTGATGTAAATAAAAAACGATACATCGCAAAACAATTGTTTTAATACTTCCACCCACTGAATCTTGTTTATGCTTATTATTAACTTTGAACTGTTTGCTTTTGATATAAATTAAAATTTAAGGTAATTTATTTTTGGAAAGTAGAAAATGCTTATGTTTTATTTGTCAAAGCAGCTAATTGACTAACTGCATAATGCCTCCATTAAAAATCGCTGGGAAGAATCAATTTTAAGGATCTCAAAAATCGATCGATATTGATAGATATTTAAAATAGAATCGATATGAATGTTGTGAAATATTTGTCGTTATCAATATCGGTATTTTTCTACCGATTTACATCACTAATGTTGTGCGCCATGTATATGCTCCCTCATTTGTGTGTGTAAGTGTGTGTGTGTCACAGTGTTTATGTGTGTGCGCATTGTGTACACATACAGGTGTGGAATGCGTGTGTGGGAATCACAAAAGGCAATGAACGGGCAATAGTGACGCCAAGTGGACGGCAGAGGGCGAAGTTTAGTCTGTCTTTGGGTGTACAGGTGTGTGGTGTGTGTGTGTGGTGTGTGTGTGTGGTGTGTGTGTGGTGTGTGTGAGCCTTTTGATTTTACATTTGATTGTCCACCCATTTCAGTCCCTGTCCATTTACAAAGGATATTAATTATGTATGCCTCAAAGGTTTACCTACAGTTACAACTACAACTACAACTACAATAGCAGCACAAACAACAACAACTATAAAGCTGGTCCGGCAACTAAACACAGCAAAAACACGCAGCCAAAAAGTGTTGCAGACTTTTGAGCGCACACAAAATTGGATACTCGCTTGTGCTGCACTCTTTGATGGGATGGTGGGGTGTGGTGGATATGGCGGGGTGTGGTGGATTTTGGCGGGGAGGCTGGAATGCGAATGGTAAGGCGTTCAAGGTGCGGTAAGAAGGTGGGCTGTGGGTGGCACATTGAGTGTGGAGTGCGGATGTTTGGGGCCATGATTAGATTGGCAAATCGTACACCATTCAATTTGACAGAATTCAATTCATGGAAATATTCAATTTGTCAGTAATTTTTTATTTATTTTCTCTACATTTTGCAGCCGGAATTCCGCAATTTATGTACTCAACATACATATGCATGTACAAACGTGTTTCGTACATATGCTGTACATATGTAGACGCTTACATACAAGTGTATGTACTTATGTATATATATACATCAATTGCTTAAACATATATTCACGCTAAGTAGAATAAAGCACGCGAAAAATACTCGGACTCGTACTCACACTCGCACTCACACTCGCACTCGCACTTGTGCTGAAATTATTTATTACTATTCCCGAGGTCAGGGAAATTTTTCTGTGTTTTCTGTTTTTTGTTTGTTGTTTTGTTGTTTTGTTGTGCAACAACTATCGAAATAAATGGCCCAACAAATACGAGTGCTTATGCCAAGAACGCTAGAGAAATATTGCAGTTATTATTATTATTATAATTATTATTTGAGATAAGTCGAAAGAGTTATTTGCATTAAAATTGGTTGGTTCTTAATCAGTTGAGCCATTGTTAAGTTGGACGAGTTGAAGCTTAAGCAACGTAAAGCATTGTAGCCCAGTGTTAAGTGATGCTTAACCTGAAGAAGCTGATGCAACCGACACTGGGAACAATAAGAAAAGCCAACAACACGCTAAACACCAACAACTATGAGTACAGCAACCAACACCTAACCAATTAAAAGTTTTTCAAAACTTTTCGAATTAACTCTAAAACAACTTAATTTTTTGCCAGAATATATTTCAGCCCCGTTGAGTGCTCCCAAATTGTGTTCCCAATGTTTGAGGAGGATTGGATTGGTGTGGATGAGGATGAGGAGAGGGGATGGTTTGGTTTGCGAGAGGAAGAAGGTGGTACCAATCTCACTTGGTACCACTGTCTTGTAGTTGTAAAAGTTTACTTTTCTCTTGGGGTACGGGTATTTGTTCGGCTCTTTCTCTCTCTCTCTCTCTCCCTTTTCCACTCTCTCTCGCTCTCTTGCTCACTCGCTCGTTCTGCCGGCCTCTCTATGTGTGTGTTGGACTTTCGTATCTACAAAATATCCCACTTTTCCTAGCTAAGTTCATTTCATCGTGTAAAATAGGGGCGTTGATGCTCCCGCCCCATCACTACGAATTTTTGGCCTACATCGGAATCGTAAAACACGCCGAGATACGCTGTGCCGAGTGACGCTGGCGGGAGAAGCGTAGAGGTTAGCAGTGGGATGTGGTGGGTTGGGGTGGTGTGGTGTGGTGTGGTGTGGGGAGGGGAGGGGAGGGGATGGTGTTGGCAGGAATGGGAGAGTCAGCAACACGCTTAATAAGAGACAAATCAGCGGCACTTGTCTCTACAGCGCCTGTTTTTCTATTTTCTTTTTATGTTTGTTGGGCTGAATATGAATTTAAAAGAGCGCAAAGTCGAGAGAGAGAGAGCGGGCAAATGTGAGAGAGAGTGAGAGAGAGATTTGTGATGCTGCTGGTGCTAAGACCCAGACTCCCAATCACCGGCTCCAGCAATGCTCCAATGCTCCATTGCCCCATTGCTGTTGCTGAGCGTAATTGTTGTCGTTGTCGTTGTCGCTGTCGAGCATCTGCGACTGCGTCGTCGTTGTTGACGCGATGTTTGCTGGCTTGGACTCGGGATTTGGGCCGCGTGCGGTGACCACGTCGCGTGCTTATGTTCTGCAGACTACAGACGTATGCGAGCGCTTTAGAACGTTGTTTGCAATCGCGGAAAGTGGCAACGGGAAATCAGCAAACGGTGACGACAGCAGCAGCAACAGCAACAGCAACATCAACAGCGACAACGACAACGACAACGACAGCACCGACAACAGTCAACATTCAAACATAACATAACGGTGTCAGTCAGTAGTCAGTACAACAAACTGTCAACGGCCGCATTTAAAAGCTACAGCCGGAGTCGGAGTCGGAGTCGAAGTCAGAGTCGGAATTGGAATTGGAGTCGTAGTCAAAGTCCGAGTCCGGAGTCAGCATAAGCAATCGCAAACGCATAATAATAAAAATAATAATAATAATACAACTAACAAAAAAAAAAAAAAGATAGCGAAATAAGCGAAAGAAGTTTCCCAACACACACACACACACACATACATACACACGGACACACACACACACACACACGAGCAAACGCGAAACACACACACACACACACACACATGAAGGCACACTTAAAGTAAAGGCAGCAGGCAAAAGCACACGAAATTCAATTAAAAGTCAACACACAAATGCAGATGGTCCTTGGATAATGCAAAACTAAAAGCAAATACTCACAGTAAACGTAAAAAGGCAAATAGCAAACTAAAAATTAAAATAAGAAAATAACAAAAAAAATATTAAAATGACAAGCAGACAGAGATAAAGATTGCGATTACACATAATTGCGATTCGGTGAGCAGGCGCATTCAATCAAGCAACCAACCCACAAACGAAGCAATCGGGGAAAGCTGCACCTTTAATATAACAACAACAACAACAATAAAGATATACCCAAAATACAACAGCAACAGAACAACAACAATGTTCGAATATATTTAAAGGAATAGTAATATTTTATAAAGATTTTTTGCCATTTTTTTTACTGTTTGCCCAAGCAATGACAAACAAGAAGTGTTCATGTAGTTAAGTGTGCTATATAATGAAATCAGAGATCTGAGAAATCGAGCGGCAAGTGGAAAGGCGCTACTAAATAACTTGCTACATGCAATAAATCACAAATTTAAGCAACAAATGTAAAAAAATAAAAAAAATTATAAATGAATCTAAACAAATATTACATGAGATAAACGGTAGAAACTCCAAGAGCAAAAGCGGAAGCAGAGAAGACACAACAATAACTGAACTGCAACAAATTGCTGCTAACGCATAGGTAAGTCTTAATGATACCAACTAATATCTCTAATTATACTAACAGTAGCAATTGCTAAGCACTCAGTCATTCAAACACACACACACACAAACATACACACACACACGCAGACACACAGAGATGTCGACTCGTATAAATATGTGTGTAGAAACACGCCTTCCTTCATTCGCTTAGTTGTCCGGGTCAACAAACAAATGGGCAAAATACGTTGCATGCTTACAGGCGCCACAGTTCGAGATACAAATGCATTCGCACACATGCACACATAAAAATACGTCTATATATATACATACATACATACATATAAATATGTATTTATATCCACTTATCTATTTATACATGTGTATGACTTTGCAATGTTTCACATTTCAAATACCACTGCATTAATTGTAAGCTACTTAGATTTCTATTGTTGGTAATCATATCATAGACTTTTTTCGAACCCTTTAACATCGGTAAACAGTCTGGCAACTTTGGCTAAATTGCTACTTATTGTATTGTAACCGAGTTTGGCAACTTTTTTAAGCTGCTAGCTTCGAAATGCATTTAAGTGCTTTTTAGATTTTCAAGTGGCTTATGAAAGCAATTCTTTAATTCCATAAATATGTCTTTCACTTCTTACAGTATGATGGCAAATATTTTGAAAATACTGAAATTTGAGAGTTCTTTCTCAATATTTTTATCAATTTCTTTAATTCAATCGACTGAGAAATTTAGAAAAACAAGATATTATAAGGATTCCTCTAATATTTCTGCAATTGTCAATACTGATTGTGCAGTATGATATTTTTAATATTTAATTATATAAAGATTGAATAAGTATATCACTATCTTTTTAAACTGATTCTTTAGTACTATAGAATAGTTAGGAACTATAAGATAATTAGGAAGGAAAATATATTGTAGGATTTCAAAAACTATTTTGCTATTAAGCTGATTCTTCTGATATTTTTCTTAATTGAAGGATCAGGAGTTAGTATATGTATATGTATATGTATATGTATATGTATATGTATATGTATATGTATATGTATATGTATATGTATATGTATATGTATATGTATATGTATATGTATATGTATATGTATATGTATATGTATATGTATATGTATATGTATATGTATATGTATATGTATATGTATATGTATATGTATATGTATATGTATATGTATATGTATATGTATATGTATATGTATATGTATATGTATATGTATATGTATATGTATATGTATATGTATATGTATATGTATATGTATATGTATATGTATATGTATATGTATATGTATATGTATATGTATATGTATATGTATATGTATATGTATATGTATATGTATATGTATATGTATATGTATATGTATATGTATATGTATATGTATATGTATATATGTATATGTATATGTATATGTATATGTATATGTATATGTATATGTATATGTATATGTATATGTATATGTATATGTATATGTATATGTATATGTATATGTATATGTATATGTATATGTATATGTATATGTATATGTATATGTATATGTATATGTATATGTATATGTATATGTATATGTATATGTATATGTATATGTATATGTATATGTATATGTATATGTATATGTATATGTATATGTATATGTATATGTATATGTATATGTATATGTATATGTATATGTATATGTATATGTATATGTATATGTATATGTATATGTATATGTATATGTATATGTATATGTATATGTATATGTATATGTATATGTATATGTATATGTATATGTATATGTATATGTATATGTATATGTATATGTATATGTATATGTATATGTATATGTATATGTATATGTATATGTATATGTATATGTATATGTATATGTATATGTATATGTATATGTATATGTATATGTATATGTATATGTATATATGTATATGTATATGTATATGTATATGTATATGTATATGTATATGTATATGTATATGTATATGTATATGTATATGTATATGTATATGTATATGTATATGTATATGTATATGTATATGTATATGTATATGTATATGTATATGTATATGTATATGTATATGTATATGTATATGTATATGTATATGTATATGTATATGTATATGTATATGTATATGTATATGTATATGTATATGTATATGTATATGTATATGTATCAATGTAGAAATATATACATATGCTTCTAATTGTACTGTTGGAAATCCCCGAAAGATTTGAACATCGAGCGTCGTCGGCCTTTGGGGGCGGGGTCGGAGGCAGCGTCAGCTGCGCATGACTGTCAATTGTGATACGAAAAATGTTTTCGCCCGTCGGGCCATTTGTTCGTCGTATATTAGATTAGGGGATTTGCCTTGGTCCTTGGTCCAAAGGGCCGGCCGGGCAGGCAGTAGGAGCAGGAGGGGAGCGGTGGGGGGATGCCTGGCGTTTTAGTTAATTGGATATTGAATGCAGCCGTCCGGCTTCGTAGTCATCATCTGGGCAGAGAAAACGTAACGCGCAATGGCTTTAATTTTTCCTTCGCCTGGCCAGTTTCCAGTTTTCGCCAAGGCCTCCCCTTCCCTTCCGATCCCTTCCCCTCCCCCGCAGCCACCCAGCCCACCATTTAACGGCGAGTTTGGGCGCGTTTTCGTTGTGCTCGGCTCGAGCATGCGTCGGCATCGGCTTCGGCATCGGCTTCGGCATCGGCGTCGGCATCGGAGTCGGCTAGGTACATGTTGGTCTACAGCTTTTGAGACGGATGCTGAGAGAGAGAAATATGCAGCGAGAGCTACATAATTAGAGAGAAAGAGAGACAGGGGAAGTCTAAGAGAGAGGGAGAGTATGAGAGAGAGAATGCTGGCGCTCAGTTGTGTCTGGGCTTGTCAGCTGCCTGCTGACTTCCTGTGTGTGTGTGTGTGTGTGTGAGTGTCCGTGTATGTGTAAGCACATTCGTCGAATATTAGAGCAACTGCGTGCAGGCGTGCGTACGTGTGTGTGTGCCTGTGTGTATGTGTCTTAAAGTAATCGGCAAGCTGCTGTCGGCGGCGCCTGGCGAATGTCCGGACTCCGGACTCCGGACCCCTCCAGTATCTGGGCCCCTCAGGGCAGAGGCGTCGGATTCCACAGGGCAACGTCTGCATGCCAGAGAGAGATTTGTTATGTGTCCCGAATAGTGAACTGCCCAGACGATTCTTGAGCTTAGTCCGCGTGTTTTGTTTTGTTCAGTTCAGTTCAGTTCAGCTTCAGTTTTCTCTACTTTTTCTTCTTCTTCTTGTTTCCTTCCATTTATTTTTCTTCTTTTAGCTTTTTTTCAAACCGAATTGCTGAATTTTTTTTCAGATTTGCTCGCTCTTTAAACGCAGCTCTACATTTGCACTCACATATTTGTGTATGTATGTTTGTAGCTGCTACAATTTCCAATAGCATTCACATTACTCATACGACCGGTGTTTCAGTCGGTTTTGTTCACGATATTTTTCACACCTCATTGTATATATGGAGGAGACTCTTATGTACGTGTCTACTTGTATATAATTACTTGTAGGACTTTTCCGTCTCTCACTTTTCGGGATATTTTCATTTATGACAATTATACAATTATTTATTACTGATACGACCGGTGTTTCCGGAGTATATGTATAGATTTTTATGTATGTAAAATTACTTGTAGACTTTTTATATATCACAGCTTTAGATATGTGTATATTTGTAAAATTTGAATACACACATTATTCATACGACCGATGTTTCATTAATTACTTTCCTCTCACCGCAAAGTAATAACATGTTTTGTCTTTTATATAAATAAATTATCCATTACATTTCATAATTCACAATATTATACCTGCAATTCACAATGCTCATACGACCGATGTGTTATTCGATTTTTCCACCTCAATATATTGACTTTTATAAATGATCTATAGAATTAAATATTTTAGTTTCTCACTACGATTATGGTTCATATTACACGATATTAAAATGTAAAGACTTGTCTATGTGTAGAGAATTACTGTAGAATTTTTCTGTCTTTCAGTTCTATTAAGTGGTCCCGTGGCTCTTTTGTTAAAGTTGCCGAACTGCAATAATTTGAACCAATTCAAATCGAAAATTGGATTAGATTCCCACATTTTGAAGAAAAGCACTCAAATAATAGAAAAGAAAAAACATATGGATACCACTATTAAATGGACTTAAACTTTTTTTATTTGGCATAAAGGAAAACGATGAAAGACCTGCGAAAAGTCCGATTGACATAGTTTTGTAAAAGAAACCGATTAGATAATCAAAAAGAATGAAAGTCAGGTACTCGAATTGTGCTCAATAAGCCCATAACTAAAGCTATTCAAAGGTAAATGGTAGAATAGAAAAAAGGCAAATAGAAAACCAATACCAAATAGCAATAGCATCAACGGCTAACGTATAAATCTGACATCAGGACAGACATAAATGTTCCGAAAATCAGCTTGGAGCCATGTAAGCGAAACCCAAAGAAACCGAAACTAAAACTGAAACGGAATAGTTGTGGTACAGTTCGATGTTGGTATGGAGACACAGTACACACACACATACACACACACACATACACACACACACATATATATATATATATACTAACACACACACATACTAACACAAAGGCGACCCCACGAGTTGGAATTCTGTTCTGCTTTTTGTAATTCTTTTTATATTTTTTTATATTTTTGTATTTTTGCTTCTTTGCGGTTTATTGCGCGTTGAGCCTATGCAAAGCAGATAGATCGCCCCTAGCCGAACCCAAAACAATGACCGCTGCAGCACAATGGTTGCCAGAAAAATAAAAAAAAAAAAAATAAAAGAGAAAAAAAATCGTAGAGACAGAACGAAAAAAATGAAAATGCTGTGTGATTATGCAGCCGCATGATTGGAGCTATGGCAAGTTGGTGCCCCCATTTCCCATTTCCCATCTTGCCAATGCTGCCAGGGCTGCCAGTGCTGCAGGGACTGCGGAGGCTCAGGCTGAGGCTGAGGCTGAGGCTGCGGCTGTCATTAACAGGGTGGTTATGCGATGCCAAATTTGGATTATGTATGTGGCCTGTGCTGCTGGCCACAGCCATGCCACAATCAAACTTTCAACCAAACCGCTTGCCACAGTCATCCAGCTAGCCAGCAATTTCCCAATTGTTCAGGACTCCAGTAGAATGCCAAAATCGCTTTCAATTCGATATATCTAACTATGTAACTACGATACATTCTACATGCTGTGATGCGAGGGGGACGGGGGACGAGTTGTCCAAGTATCGAGCAAATACAATTGAGTCCAAAATTCATAACTACTTAAGCACCTCATTCACCAGAATTTATATCTTATTATTATTATTATTTATTTTCATTTTATTTTGATTTGCAGAACTTTATTAGTGAGTTGAGTCTCATTCCTAAGAACCTTTTAAACACAGTTAGGATTAATATGACGGAAAAACGAGCCCAGCTATTTCTTATACTAAGGTCTTTTTTTTTTTTGTTACAGTTTGGCGATTGTAAGCAGAGAACCACTTAGTTAACAAAATAAATCACAGAAACATACTTTTAAATATTTAAATATACTAATAACATGTTAAATAATAGTATACTATTTATTTAGATTTTATTATCAAATTAAACAAATCAACCTGTAATCGTTGTAGCGTATATCGTAGAAATACGAGAATTTCCTTACTTCATTTGTAGCGCCACAATTTCATTTTCCACAACTCTGGCTACAATACTCATATTTCAACGGAATTTTAAGCTAATTGAGAACAATCACCTTTTTTTTTGAATGCCTCTTACTGCATTATCAATATTACTAATTAGTGGTAGTAAGAATTTCAGCTAATTATTCAGTAGGAGAAGCAGATTGCGGATTTCACACACCAATCCAAATAACTATTTTTTACAATTGAATGCATTTTTCAACTAAATCAAGGTCTGAGTTAATTAAATAAAATATATATTGTCTTATAATGTATGCAAAAAATAAAATATATATTTATATATTTTAATGTTCTCAGTTTAAATTGCACTGAATTGTGAAAAAATGAAATTGATTTAAAAAATCATAAGGATACAATTTTAAATACTTTTAAAGATGCTGAAATAATTGTTTGATTACAAATGTAAATTCCTATTCTCAGCTCGAGAAAATCATATCTTTCGCCATGTTTTACAACATTTTAAATCTATTTTATGAACTCCTGACCTCGATTTTCAAAGTATCTCACAAATGAAGCAAATAGAAAGGTGCATTTCAAATATGCTGCCATTGTAAATATCGTTCCATTGTTAGTTTTGTCAGTTTGAATAGATAACACTGAACGTAGTTTAGTTTGATTAACTGATACTGATTACTGATTAGATTGAGCAATAATTTTTATAATCACAGTGGGTTATTTTTTGTGATGTTGTCATCAGATGTTTTCATTTCTGACTCTGATTCAGATTACCAAGTAAATACCGGAATATTCAAATAATATTATATATTTGTATATCCAGAAGTATAGTATGATCATTCATATTATTGGATTATATTATTCATCATATCAACATTAATAATCTTACCCAATGTCACTTCAAGTATAATTCTATAATTTTTAAAAAAATTCATACAATTATATTATTTCAACAGAAATAAGAGTGTTAATAATACATACATTTATGAAGAAACATAAAGTATAACATATTTTTCAAGTTTGGTTTTAGAATAATTAATTAGTTGTATATATTTCGATAATATTTTAATACATTGTATATTTCTGATTATATGAAGGGTCGGTACTAAGTCCTATGAACTTGTGTTTAGCAAGAAATAACATGTGGAAGAAAAGTATGAATACAATAGGAATGCCTAACAACAGGGAAGATCGTAAACAGATTACAACTACCACAGCCATTTCTTCATGTATCTCTTCTGGTTCTTGTTCTCGCTCTGTTAATTTCTGTTTCTGTTTTTCTTACTATTACATTCATCATATTGAAACACAAAATCGAACCCTTTGCACATTCAACCGAGCCTTAAAATCATTAACAATTGTCTTCATCGAACAATTGTTGTCTGAGTTCCTTTTTACGAATAATCTCTTGCCTTCCGTCCTTCGAATTGTTGCAATATGCTGCACCCAAATGGAGGATGTGATTCTGATATTAATGGCAGATTGTGTGCTTTAGACTTTGTGAAAATGTTTCCATTGTTCTCTGCTTTATTGTTGTACGCATTGAAATAGATGTTGGTCAGTTTCTGTATTTACAATCAATTATTTAATGATGCATTTTTCTTGCTCACCAAAGCAAATGTTAATTAACTTAATTCCAAATATCAGCAAGTTTATTGTGGACAGCGAGAATCAAAGGTTAAACTAATTAATGCTAAGTTAAACAAATAAGTTAAATATCCAATTTATTATTTTAGAACACGTTTTTGAACTAGCCAAATTATATTCGATACAAATAACCCTTGGGGATCACATTCGCACAATTCGGATGACACGTCACACATGAAAGCATTTTCATCATGTTGCAAACGCAATTTGCTTTTGATTGATGCTCATTTTGTGGGATTTGACCCAAATATGGTTGGGTAGTTCAATGGTTCCTGGACCACTTGGGCGTGCAACAATGCAAAGCCGCAATATAAACACATTGTGCAAATATAACGCAACATTTTTTGCGTTACCAGCAATTTTGCGCTATGACAGCAGTGGTAGTGTGAAATATGTAGGATTTGGCAACATTTTTAACCTCCGAACTGTGAGGAAATCATTGAATTCGGTATCATTTCATTTCCCCGTCTTTTCTATCTCATTGTGCTTGGTGCCAATGAATGAGACAGCAATATTGACCGTATCAGGTGGAAAAGAACTCAATATATCGGATGCAGATGCTTTAACCTTCTAAATATGACAGTCTTTTATTCATTCTCACTTTCTCATCGATTGGGATGTCATGGGTTTTATTGAAATAAAGATGTAGGTTCTTTTAGGTCGTACTATAATTTGAACTATTTACATGCACTGTACATTCATCTCAAGAGCAGTAAACTCAAGATAAAACCTAATTGTATAGAATTTATTAAGCTCGATTCCGATTATCTTTAGTTGTCATACTACAAATTCTTATAGATCCATCGATTTGTTTTTTCTTTTGTCTGGTCTAAAGTGCTTCTAGCCTTTCTTTTAATAATACTCAATGATTTTTGAACGGCAAGGAAACGAAAGCTATAGTTTGTTAATTCTCAGATTTACTGTCAAAAGATTAAGTTGCGTAATAATATGCTTTTCATCTGTTTATCTTATTATTTATTGATGCTGCTGTCCAGGCAATATGGGTTTCCCTTCCTGATTGATTAAGCAGTAAAAATTCCATCAAGTTAATAAATGAACTGTCCCAGATCAATATTCTCGTAATTAATACTTAAGTAATGAAGGTATAAGCAACTGCTTATTAAGTGACTCCGTTTCCGTCTGCACCTGTTAAACGCATCGAGTATCTTTATGGCCTCCCAGTGGGTCTGCAATCCATCTTCCAACCAAGCTGTCACTATCTACCATACACCATCTTTGACTTGTCGCTCGTCGCCACTTATTCGCTTGGAAGTTGATGCTATTTTTAGGGATTCTTTTACTAGCATTGCGGAATATCCTTTGGAGCCGCATTCGCTGAAATTCATTTAGCCTGCGGCAAATCCTTCGTCTTGCTCCCAACAAATTTTAAAGGGAGGTTATTAAACGACAGTCCTTGGCAGTTGCCAGTTGCCAGATGCCTTCCTTTATTTTCTTTTTCCAGCTTTTTCTTCTCATTTTCTGTGTGTGTCTTAAGTTTTTATTAAAGAACTTTACGTTCGACTCAGTGACGACGCTCAAATAGATTTGAATCTTTGTTTTTTTCTTACACTTCCGTTCTCCGACATAATTGTCGGACCTTTCGTTTTTCACAAGAATGCAGTATCATGTAGTTATATTAAACATCGTCCCACGGGGATAGAGAATAAGAGGATTATTGAAACTTATGAACCTTAAGTGCTCTGACTATTTATACAACAGCTACTATCGCTATCATATTTCCGCAAGGGTCTTGCCACTTGCCACTTGCCACACTTAATATTTATAATTATTGCAGCCCTGCACATGGTTGATGAGCCATCTAAATAGCTGAGGTTACAGGTGGTCTGCCTTTTTATTGTACTCGTATTTGTAATTGGCCGGGATGACCCTATTTTAGCTATTGACCCTATTGGCCCTAGTGGATATATTTTAATAGCCTGGCGCACGTTTTTATGGCGAACGTGTTAAATGGCAGACAGACTCAACTCACTGCCTGGCAAATGATTATCTCAACGCAGTAAATAGAAGTTGACTAAAATTTAAAGATTTCCTTAGTTTAGTTAACATTCTATGCATTCTGTAGATGTTGAATATTAAGTAGACCGAACTTTCGTCGTTTTTGGGTCCCTGAAAGTGTTCGTGACGTCATTAAATTACTTTTCACGTCGTGGCTGTCTTGTCACGTCGTGTTTCACAATTGAAAGCCATTTGGAGTAATATGTAACACGTCATACCATCAATATTCTCCAGTTTCGGCACAATCAGTCAATTTACATAGCCAACTAAATGCAAATTCAACCCACGTTGGACGCCAGTTACAATAAAGTGCTTTGGATTTAACTTAAGTATTTTGTTTTAAGCCGTGCATCATTTAATACTTAGGTCAAGCTTTTCATATGCTTCATGTACAAAACTTGTTGCCTCTGTTTAATCTTTGCATCAAAATCTCTTTGTTTGGAAATTAATAGCGAGAGGGGGAAAATGCATTTAAATGATGCATTTCAACAGATTCCTTTCAAATTGTAGTCATTGTGTAAGTTATCAAGTTATTTGATACTACTTAATTAGTAAGAGGATTTAGTCGTGTTCCTAAGCATAGTATATTTTGAGCAATTAAGGCCTTGTCATGCATCATTACTGAAATAAGTGATTAAGCAACTAAATATGGATGCTCAACTTACAATAACAATTAATTTAATATAATTTCAAATCAAAACTTGAATTTCAACAAAATGATGAAGCAGTAATCACAATATTATAATAAGGTTATTCAATTTTAGGCAACAATCAATTCAATTATAATAACTAGAGGGTCCATTGTAGCGTTTTAGAATTCCTACGCTTTACCGTCGCATATGAAATTTGGCAAAGCGTTTGGATTCTGAAACGTTATATGGTCCGAAACATCAGACGAATAGTTGAATAGATAAGTGGGAGTGAGAGTGGGAGTGAGAGTGGGTGAAGATTAGCTTATTCCCATAAAACGAACCAAATTGGCTTCTGACAATTTTGCACCTATTTTATTGCCAAACCAAGGTCATGTACAAGCTTAACCTGATATTAAACTTAACAAGAATTGTATCTTTCACGGGTAAACTATATCAAGTATTTCCGCGAAACTTGCTGAAAAGATGCTAAATTTGAGAGGCATATAAAAATATGAAAATATGCAAGGATTTTCAGCTGAAATCATTTAATATTTTATAGAAATACAGGCAATCAGAAACCAATTTCCGCGACATGCGCAATTCAAGGCTAAAGCATTAAATCAGGTAAATTTGTGTCGCTGAGTGTCCTTTAACCTGTTTCCCTGTTGACGTTGAAGTCTTTGTGTCTCGTAATAACCACTTGTTTAGTTGCAAAGAGCTCTTTAATCTATTAAGAAGGTATAATCTAATTTGAGGCAAAATAAATCTCCCATCTGGTCCAAGAAAATAAAAGATTTGATTAATATTAATAATATTACTTATAGTATTTTTGCATCATCACATTCATGTTGTCATCATTGTGTTCTTAAGTAAATACAAAGTAATAGTGATATTATTCATATTTTGCAGAAGCTGATTATACACTCGATGATTCATTTTGGAACGAAGAAAGTCCTGTTGGTGAGTGCTTTATAATTACAGACAATTATTAAGGAGATATTCTCGTATATTTCTGTAGTATAAATAACTATATGTTTGCTTCACGCAATTACTTATTATTTAATTAAATGGGAAAGGTGCTTTACATAATTTCGACATTTAAATTCAATTCTATCGCAGGCGAAGTGGAGCGCTTACTCAAAGAGTATAGACAAAACCAGGAGCTGGTGCGTCGTATCGGTGGACATTATTATCAGATAATCTATCCCGTACAGCTGCGTCATCACGAAAAGATGGGAATCTCAACGCGTGAAGTCAGTCTCCCAAAGGTACGCAAAGATTTGCATAAGAGAAATACTAGAAAATTCGAAACAGACACAATGGTATGTTCACATTTATTTTCGTTCATTCGTGCTATCATTTATCCCATCATTTACACACACATCCACACACAACCACACATACACACACACCTTCAGTCATTCAATAATCAGAACAATTTATATTATAATCGGACGAAAGCCACCAAACATAAAAAATATTATATTATAAATGCAATTTATAATATGACTCGAATTCGTATTCCACCCTCAAACATTGTTATTTGTTCAATATTTTCATTGTCATAACACAAAATACAGGCACAAACAAAATATATGTCTCAATGAAATCACACTTCAAATTGCTATTGATGTTTATCGGAAGTTGACTTCCTTCTTCGCCTGAGCTGTCCTATATATCTCGATGTGTGTCCTTAACTGAGTCAACAACTATTCCAAATATTCCATTTTTCTTTTGTGTTTTTCTAGCCGGGACAACGACCACGCCCACACGACGACAGCGGATTTAGCAGAGGTAGAACAAAGGTAAGCAAATATATGTATTTTAGAGTGTATCGATTTTAAATCGATCACCAAAAAACCTGAGTTCGAAAATAAATTCCATGTCCCCGCATTTTAAGTTGGAAAAACTTGTGCTTTTTTTAGTTCTTGCGTGTATGGAAATTATGTTTTAAGGACAATTAGTTCAGTTTTGAGGGAGTTCGCATACCAATCTTGTACAGTTCGGACAAAAAACACAAACAATTTGCTAATAATGTTATGCAAACATGGAAAAAATAACTTTTTTCAATTCAAATGGCGCGGACTAGGAATTGAGTATTGAACTTTGGTTTCTTGGTGAAAACATCTTAAAATTGAGCGTAGATTACGACCAGGGCGTACCATATAAATCGATACACCCGAATATAAGTATTTATAGTTTCATTCTGTTCAATTATACTTGATTCTTTTTACTATAGTATAATTGAGTGGAAGATGGTTAATGAATTACAAACAAATTTGAATTTATTTAAATCTAAAAACAGAACTTGTAGCTATTATAATGAATATATTTTCTATTGTATTTTAAGAAACATTTCCATCGCACGTCGCTTCTCATCAAAGCATTTAACCACAAATTTCGTCTCGATTTGGAATTAAACTCGTAAGTGGAAAAGAATTTTAGTAATTTGTACTTCTTCAAATGAATATTTTTTGTCGGATTTTAAAACTAATGTTGCCATCGAATCTGTGCTTTTCTTTATAGCCAACTACTTTCACCCAACATACAACAAAAACATTACCACGTTGGTGGGTATCTAGTGGATGGAAACCGACATGTAAGTGTCAAATACTTCAAGTACTTCACAACATTGAGCATATAAAGTTTAAAATAAATAAAGTATGGGGGTTAAAACAACTCATTTAGCATTCTATTTAGGTTTAATCTTTATGGAGTTGAAAAGACAGTGAAAGAAATTGGATAACATTGACTGAAGTAGACTAGTGCAGTCGGTTTAGCAGCCCAAGCTCCAAATGTTTTGTTTGAAAAAGTGTCAGTTTAATAAAAAATACATACAAATACTGAAGCGTTCTATAAATAAAAGATTTTAAAAAAAATTCCCCTTACAATCATAGCGCGAACTGATAAATCTAGAAAAAGATCAAGAGTAGAAAAATAGACAAGAGCCACCCAAAAACATGACGAATATGGCGGAAGCTCGTATCAAACGGGAGTTCAAGGAGGCATTGAGCGGTGAGGAGTTCCATCAATGTCTGATCAAGATGGAGCTGGTGAATGACAACTGGACAGAGCTGCGTGGCGAGATAACTGGTCCACGTGGAACACCCTATGAGGGCGGTAAATTTGTGTTGGAAATCAAGGTGCCGGATATGTATCCATTTAGTCCACCAGATGTACGATTCGTGACACGTATTTGGCATCCAAATATTTCATCAGTCACTGGGGCCATTCGCATGGATATATTGAAGGATCATTGGGCTGCTGCGATGACGTTACGCACTGTATTAATATCGCTTCAAGGGCTGCTCATTGCCCCCGAGCCAGATGATTGGCAGGACTTTGTGGTCGCTTATCAGTTTAAGAAACGACAAGATCTCTTTCTACTTACGGCCAAACATTGGACCAGTGCGTATGCTGGGGGACCCCGTTCCTTTCCCGATTTGGATCTAAAGATAGACCGTCTCAAGGACATGGGCATTGATGAGCATGATGCCCGCGCTGTTCTATCCAAGGAGAATTGGGACTTGGAAAGGGCAGCCGAGTGCCTATTCGTTTAGCCTCATAGCAATGGGAGAAATTGACATCCAAAAAAACAACGACAACGATAACGATAACGACAACGACAACAGCAACGACAACAGCAACTACACTACTACAAAAATATCAACCAAACCAGCAGCTCCAATTAAGCATCACAAAATTCTAGTACAGTTTCAACATAATCAACAACATCAATCCAATATGCAAAGTGTAATCTATGGAAATAGTCCAACAATTTGCAAAAATTTCATAACGTAGAATTTTTTCCAATTTTAAAAAATTTCGAAATCCCTTTGCTGTGTAATTTAAGTTTCGCAAATAACATTCTGGCCCTTTCCGGCTTTCCGTTTATCCTTCAAATTCCCAAGATTTCTCATGCTGCCATACTGCAATCGAAATATTGCGAATCCGAATGATAAATGGTAGCCGTAATCTGTCGGTTTGTTCTTCATATATTTTTGTGTATTGCGAGTTGCAATTCGATACCACTCCACGAGTTGTAATAGATCCCATTTTGTTTCTTGTTTATTTTGTTGTGCATCTGCACTTTTTTGTGTTGTCCGAAAATTATAATTACTTGTACTTTAATAATCACAAAAAAATGTATTACATATTTCGTTTAATTGAAGTTCATTTAAAGAAACGCAGAAATGGTACTGAGGATTACACCTAAACATAAGTAGCTACTACAAATACTGATATACCATTACACCGATATTCACAATTCAATCTTTATGAGACCAAGTAAATAAAAAAGCTATGTTAATCCCATGCATACAAATTTCTTAAAATTTAGCCAAAGATAAAACAAATTAGTTACCCATTGTTTATGTTTTCTTTTCAGGATATCGAGCACTGCTATTACCACGGCACGGTTAAGGATTATCCGGGAGCCAGTGCTGCATTTCACACCTGCAATGGAGTCAGCGGAGTCATACATATTGGCAACGAGACCTTTGTCATTCATCCCTTTTACGGTGGCGACCTTTCGGTAAGATACACTTAAAATAGAATCTCCCGCATTTTACAAGGCAAAAGTCTAGTGACGAAAGCAAATCAATGTTCATAGTTTTCAGATATCCAATTTATTAATGCACAAGTTTAATTTAATCACGATTTATCAATAAATCATATTTTATACATTCAATCGAATTTTCCGCTGAGTAAATTCACAATAATTATTTTATAGGCAAAGGTCAAATTGGTAAAAAAAAAACTAGATACACTAAAAAAAATAGTAACTTTGAGTAATGTGAGCTGTCGATTATATTTATAAATTTTAATTGGTTTTTTAGCGGCTTTCTTTCGCCAGGAAATCTTAGCAAAAATATTAAAGATACATATATTTTTATTGTAATGTCCGCGAGAATTAAGAATTTTATTTAACTTTAAAGCCACATCGGTTTTAAAGAACAATATAATTTTAAAGTGTATAGAGAAATTGATGTTTGAATTACTGGCAATTATATTTTATATGTTTTGAGTTTGATTTAATTCGATTTCACTTTTTATGCATTACAACCGACACTAACTTCGTTTGAGGACTTTTTAATTGTGTTTAGAAACATCCGCATGTCATATTTGAGGCTCGCACAAAGGCCAATAAGGGATGTGCGAACTCCGGCAATTTGGACTCATGGCGTCTGTCCCGTCGGACCAAGCATCTGTCGGCGGGCGTGGTCGATGAAATCCACCCAAATGGGGCGGGTCGCTACAAGCGCGATGTGCGCGAGGCCACAAAGTACATTGAAACGGCCATCATTGTGGATAAGGCCATGTTTGAGAAGCGAAATGGCAGCACGCGTGCTGAAGTGATTCACGATGCCATACAGGTGGCCAATATAGCCGATCTGGTAAGTATACTATACTATGTACTTAGTATGTGTATGTATATTTAATATGAAAACTGTTTGCCTACCTGTTTGTGGCCTCAGTATTTCCGTACGCTCAACACTCGTGTCTCGGTAGTGTACATTGAGACGTGGGGCAAGAACCAGGCGGTCATTGACGGTAGCAAGGACATCAGCAAGGCAATATCCAATTTTAATGATTACACTTCAAGAAATCTATTTCAAATCGAACGAGATACTACACAACTGCTGACGTAAGTATAATCTAAGGTATTCCCCATAGTATACATATTATTGCTTTCATACATACATATATATATATTCCATATGATCCAACTTGATTTCGCAGCGGGGAAACATTTGCGGGGGGCGAGGCGGGAATGGCTGTACCAGAGACGGTCTGCACACCTCGAGCCGTCGGCATCAGTGTCGATGTCAATGTCTATGAGCCGCATCTATTGGCGGGAACCATGGCCCACATGATTGGACACAATATTGGCATGGGCCATGACGATGGTCGTAAGTATTCCCTCTGAACTTATCACACACAAGCTTCTCTTTAATACCATGTTTCCATTATAAATCTGCAATAATGCATAAAATGATTTATAGCATAAAATGTACAAAGTAAAGTTTTGTCTCTCCATAGAATTTGAGTAACAGCGTTCATTTAAAAACCGATAATAACAATACAAATGAAATGTGATATTCTTGAGTTTTAACACACAAGTTTATACTTATCAAACTTGCAGTAGTTATTCAAGAGAATTCGCATTTTACAAGTATCTCATAGTTGTGCACCTCTTACTTACTTACCTACCATAAGACTTATTATTTACACCCCCTTTGAAAAAGTCAGCACTTCCAGCTCTAATTTGAGTCACACTTTCATATCAATGGCACAGAAAATATTTATGAAAAGCATATTATGAATATTTCTATGAATTGAAGCATTTTTCGTAGAATCATAAAAATTGCAAAAGATTCTTAAGGTTTTACCCACACATTCGATTGAGAGAACATTTTTCTAGAGAATTTTATGCTATTCTCTTATGGTGACTCGTTTTCTTCATGATACCTTTCGTTTATTCATTTCTGTATTGTATTTCAAACACAATATGGTGGAGTGGGAACTGTATTATCGCCGTTACATTTTTTTCGCAGGTGAGGAATGTTTCTGCCGTGATTGGCACGGATGCATAATGGCACAGTCAATAGTCGGCCAGGAGAATGTGCAACCATACAAATTTTCGGAATGCAGCAAAAAGGATTACATTGACGCATTGCGCACGGGTCACGGTCTTTGTTTGCTCAACAAGCCCAACGAGGTAAGAGCTAACTCTTTCTCCCATTCTACTATTTTTCCCTTCTACCATTCTCCCCTTCTACCATTCTCCATTTTCCAATGCACAATGCCAGCATTTCACAATTCCACCGTTTATCCACCTCCCAACTCATCCCCTTCCAATCGATACAACATCCGCTTCAAACTTGCCTCTGATGCGGTTTAACAGTCGTAGGAAACTGAATTCAGTGCAGATACTAACTTTGACTGGACTAACCGATATTCTATATTCATATTAAGAATCATTTAAGATATCCGTCAGACCCCGTTAACCATTTTTAGTGTGTAAATGCTTTCAAATTGTTTAACTGAACGTTGCAACAATTTGAAATTAATTGTATAAAATTAAATGCATTTTAAATAAAATTTCTTACATCTTATTCATCATTTAATATAATACTCTCCATTACAAATTTTTGATTATGATATTACAAATAATGTCTCAAATTGTTTGCAATACTAAAATTGTAGTTTAAATTTATCATTTAATTGAATACACGCTTTTTGAAATTATGTGATATTATATTAGAGATTATTACTACAATTTCTTGCAAGACAAAGTTTGTAGAAATGAAAGAACGCAATCGACTGCTAATGCATTCTTTTTTAACTGAAAAAAGTAGATGACAAGTATCTATGAAATATTATTTGTAGTTTTCAAATTATTATACGAGAAAAGAGTGCAGTCAAACATTCCCCGTTTCGATTTTGACTTGAATTGGATAAACGTTTACTGGATTAGATTAAACTCTAAAAATCTAATTTCATTACTGTCACCTGCAGATCGAGCTGCGCCGAAACTGCGGCAACAAAATCATTGAGGAGGACGAGGAATGCGACTGCGGAACCTTCGAGGAGTGCGCATTGGACCCATGCTGCGATGGCATCACATGTAAACTCAAGTCGGAGGCACAGTGCGCCAGCGGTGCCTGCTGCGACCAATGTCGAGTAAGTGTAGACGGATAGACGGATAAACGTGTAGTCTTGTAGTCGTGTAGTCGTGTAGACATCTTGATGTGCAGACGAGAAGAAGGAATGCGAAAAGCGGAAAATTGTGATTGCCTTTGACTTTAACACAATTTATTTTAATGCCAGCTGCGACCTAAGGACTACATCTGCCGCGACTCTCACAACGAGTGCGATTTGCCCGAGTACTGCGATGGCGAGGTGGGCCAATGTCCCGTTGATATCTACAAGAAAAACGGCTCGCCCTGTGGCCAAAGCAAATTGAGTGTTTCGGGTGAGTTTCGCACCAAAAACTTTCCAAAAGCCCATGAAACATTCATTAAACCTTTACTTTTATTTACTATCTAATTTGTATGCCTCCCCTTTCCACAACATTCTAGGCTACTGCTTTCAGGGCTATTGCCCAACATTGACTCTGCAATGCGAGGCTATTTGGGGCTACGGCGGATTTGCGGCCGATCGCCAATGTTACGAGCAGTTCAACTCAAAGGGATCCATCAATGGTCACTGCGGTCGCGATTCCAACGATCATTATATCAAATGCGAACCTGAGTGAGTCCTATTTCCAGTGCTATCTGCATACTCCATTTTTAACATTCTCATTTTGCATAATCAACTTGGAATATGTTTTGCGATTTATTAACGATTGATAATTTTACATGATTAAAGTCTTATTTTTGAACTTTGATTAAATAAATATAAATTGATTTTCATTTTATGTTTTGAAATTTTGAATATGTTTTGCGATTTAATTACAATCCAATGTTCGATTCAAAATATAGCATTTTTCAAAGTTAATTAAAAACTTTGATTAAACGAATATCATTTTGTATACAGTTTATTTTATTAATTAGTTTTTTTGCGGCTTTTATAGAACTTATTAAAAATTAATATGTTTGTAGAGTGAGTTTGATTTTTTTGAATAGTTACTTAAAGTTTCAAGTGTAAATCTGATATTTTATTTCCAAAGTAAACTAGCAGTTTATTTATATAAGATTTTTTGGTAAATTTAATATTTTTGACAAGTAATTTTTCTTTTGCAAACTCAAGGTTAAACTGATTTTTTAATTGTGTATAAAATTTTAATTCCTAATACTTTATCTGCTTCAACGTATTTAGTTTGCGTGAACTATTGAGAGAATAATGTTATTTATCATATAATTTTTAAAATAACTGCAGTTGCAATGCTGCATTTTTTGTGAACACGTTTGGTCTTGATTGCGAATATAGCGTCTATAAACTCTTTGTCCCAATACAGGAACGTCCAGTGCGGTACGCTGCAGTGCAGGGAGGGAGAGAGGCAGCCAGTTAACGATGGGATCGACCAGCTATACTCGCGTACAATTATCTCCATCAAGGGTCAGGAGTACGAATGCAAGTGCGTAGCGGGGGAAGTGTATACTCTTCAGTTGGGTCTATGTGGTGTAGAGGGAGGGGAAACGGGGAGAGGGGAGCGGGGAAGCCAAGTGCTTGCTTCTCCACTTATAACGCAAATTCTTCAATGTGCATTCTCCATTTTACAATTGCAGGGCAACCAGCGGTCAAGTGGGCTCCAATAGCTATCCGGAGCACGGCCTAGTCAAGGATGGGACGCCTTGTGGTGATAATTTGATATGCCTTAACCAAACGTGCGTCAGTCTTTTTCCCCATGTGGATTCAACCAAGTGCCCAACGAATAAGCAGGGTCAAGAGTGCTCAGAGCATGGTGTAAGTGAAACACGATTATGATGATGATGATGATGATGTGAAAAAAGCATCCTTGAATATTCAAAATATCTATTTCATATATACTATCTGTATATTGTATCTTTGCACATTTTTCCATTTGCATTTTGGACTTTTTGCAGTTCTGTACGAACGCGAATCGATGCTTTTGCGATATGGGCTGGGGCGGCACGGACTGCAGTTCCGTGGTATTATTGACCACTCCACTGCCAACGGAGGCATTGCCAACGCCGGAGAATACAATCAAAATGGAGAAGAAAGAAACTCCATATGGTAAGAGAGATTGGTTTGTGGCTTGGCAATTAATGCATTTAATAGATCTATATATGTATATATATTTCATTAGAAAAGTATATACATATGTGTATATTTTTGAATATTTATATTTCTAATGAAAATAAATAAATATATAAATATATATTTTAATATTTCTATATATATCTAATGAATATATAAATATATATTTTAATATTTCTATATATATCTAATGAATATATATATATATATGTATATATATAAATATGCATATATCGAATCGATTAGTATTAGACTTGAAACTAACGATAACTTAATTAACTTAGCCAATCGGGCGTTTTGGAGGGGGCAACAGTTAAGCAACGGTACTAACATTGCCACAATTAAACCCAAAAAGCGAACTCACACGGTCTCTCGACAGATTTGATAATTGATTTGATTGCAATTCGACACAATCGATAGGCATCATTTGTTTCGATTACTCGTATGACAATGGTAATTACACCGATTGCTAGTCGATAGGAGGAAGTCAATTAAAGAACTGATTAACTAGTTCAACTATTTTAGATATACAGATATAAATATAACATATATATCCTTACATATATATATTTTTACCAGCGACTACATCAAATCACTAACTCAATTCATTAAACGATTCGAAAAAAATCGACTTCCAAAAATTAAACCCATCTCGATATCTCCAGTATCAGTATATACATATATACATACATATATATGTGTACATTCCCGTTTATTCAGAACCAATTGACTCACATGACGTGCATGCTGATTACTGTTCCAAATTCAAAATCAACATATTAATTGCAATTATTATGGGTTCAACAAATACTACAAAATGCAAATCAATGTCAATGTTCTTTTATGTTCTTTCTGTTTTCAATTCTGATTCGCCATAACCAATCATATTTAACATAAAGAATTAGGAACTGCAATTTAACTGTCGAAAATGTTATTCTTATATAATTGTTTTGAGTTCTTCAATGTTCAAAGATTGCATGGAAATAAAGCTTTTGCCTTTGCAGAAAATATTAAATACACTTTATTGTTAAAATGTTATATTGTAAGAACTCCGTCTATTATATGTACATAAAGCTATCTTTAAAATTTCATTCTGATCGGATATTAACAACATGTATTTTTCAAAGACTAGATCTTATGTCTATCTATTCTCCATTGTCTATCTATTGTTCTGCAAAGGAATATTTTACTTTGGTGTATCGAAGTGTAAGGGTGTGTTAATTTGGGAATTGCCCTTTAACAATACAAGTAGCTTAAAGTTATGGCCTAACAGCAATCAGATTTCAAAACAGAAATGCTTTAAAACAAATTTTTATAATTTGGAAAAATAAAATCGACAAAAAAAAAAACAATTGAAATTAAAATAACGTCAAATGCAACCACCATTTCCAGACCCCAATGACCAAGATAGGATCAGCACATTAACCATGGTCATCATTTTAACAGTTATCGTCAAATGTGTCTTCATTAGTTTTGCAACACTGGCCGTTTGCTACAGGTAGAGTACCAAGCAAATTAACAATCGGTCAAATTCCGATCCTGCGAGCACACTCACACATACAACCACACATGCAAAGAAACACACAAACATACACACACACACACACATATATATATATATACACATGCAGATGCATACATACATACGCATATCAGGAAAGCAGACAGCAAAATGATTGATAATTGATTGACCATGGATGAACCTTCGATTTATGGTTCATGTCAATCAAACTTGCTTCCTGCATGCACTAAGGTCAAAGGTCAGACATTTCATTTTCCCAACTCTTGCAATTTCTATCTCTATCGCTTTCTCTTGATCGCTCTCTCTCTCTCTCTCTCTCTCTATCACTATCAGTCTCTATGTCACTCTATCTGTGAATGGAGAACTCCCCATTTCTAAGAGTCTTTTAATTGTCTGACCTTGGAATTTTTCACACACACACACACACACATATATATATATATATATATATGTTTACGTGTGTATGTATGTATGTATGTTTGTTTGTATGTTGTGATTGTATGCATGTGCTCGTTTGTATATAGTCAATTCACTAACATATGTATGTATGTATACATGATGTATGCATCCACATACATACATACATGCACACATACATATGTACATAAGTTAAGAGAAAGCTTTAAATTGATTTCATCATGTGCCATTTTGATTTAGTAAGCTTTATTGCTTTATTACTGTACATACTATGTACATTGTGTGTACATATGTTATGTACATATGCTTATATGTATACTATACGCTGATGTATTGTACCAACATACATTTTAATACATAATTAGTATGTACATCTATTATTATTTTGTTGATTGCATTTAAATGTTTGTCCGTATCTACATCGTAGCATACATGAATCTGTTGTACTTTTGTATATGTACGTACATATTTATATATGTATGTATATGTATATGTATGTGTATATGTCTGTTTGTATCTGAATGTTGTTACTTGGTGTACCAATATAGTCGAACTTCATGCTGGTCCATTCAGTAACCGAATCTGTATTTATTTACCACTCATAATTCATGTGTATGTATTTACGTATGTGTGTGTGCATATATGTATGTATCGAAAAATATGTATGTATTCATATGCTAGACAGCTATTGATATACATTAAAAACTGAACATGCATACATTTCAAATCCATCAATATGGAAAGTACAAACTTGTTAATATGTACATACATACATCATACATACATTTGCACCTACGTGCTTACATACATACTCATTTATTCATTTACATATATTCATCTTAATATGTTTCGTACACACACTTACACGTATATTCACGATTACTGCTCACACTCACACTCTCAATGCATTCAGTCGCATTCCTGTTCCTGACATTGATTTTCGCGCGTGGAAACACACACACTCTTACACACACACGCACGCACGCACACACACGCACATGCATTGAGATGTCCCCTTGTTAAGAACTGAGGTATTAACAATTCTGTAAAAAGCCAACAAAGTTACAGTCGTTAGACTGTTCTGCGAATCAATCGAATTTAACTTTCGCCAAATTCTGTAGTCTATTTTTAAAGGTGAAATAACTGCTGGGCACTACTGTAAAAGTATATGCATAGATCTATTTACATACAAATATCTATTGTATTCCATAAAATTTGAAGAATAAATCCGAACGAAATTCCTAGATATTTCGCTAATTTTATTTTTTAACATATTCTTAGCATCGCTAAAATCGTCTTAATTTTCTTAATTATTCAACAAATTTTATAAAATCTTCAAATGTATTTTATTCCCATTTAATCAATATAGAGGTTAATTCTATTTAAAATTTTCATTAAATCTCTTAATAAATTATTTGACAGTGGTTTAAAAATATATTTAAAACAGTTATGTAATATTTGAAATCGAGATGTTCGATTGATGATGGCTTTAAAAGGGTTTCTAAATAAATGGTATTTACATATCAAATCAGTCTAATATCTAATGTTGTAATATACATAATAAAATGCACCTTAAAGCACTCCAATTTCACTATTATACGTATAAGTAGAGGCAGTCGGATATGGAAGGTGCGTCCTTTGTTATAGAGATTGTCTTGCATAGCTTGGATTACCATTGTCATAGCCTGGGTGTTGCCGAAAATTCAAAAAGCAAAAATGCAAAAGAAAATTTGAAAAAGTACAAAGGAAAACCGAAATGAAAGAAAACGCTGACTTGAGTGTCAATTCGAGGCGCAACTGTGAGAATCGTTTGATTTCGGCTTCATTCGATGCGTTTGTGGCCAGAACCAACAACAGCAACACGCACAGTGGGGTGCATCGATTATTTTCACAATAAATGGTTTCCCAAATTTGTAATCTCAGGTTAATTCTAAGATGTTTTCACTAAGAAACTAAAGCCCTAAAATCAATTTCTATTTAACGCTTTGGAGTTGGAAAATGGACAATGGATAATGGACAATCGGTCCAATCTTGTCAGCTTCAAACTAAAAAGAAAAATTAAAAACCATAGTAATTTTCCAACTCAAAAAGAGGGGACTATAAATGGATTTTAGAAAAATGGCTTGCTGGTGAAAACATCCTAGAATTAAACGAAAACTACGAATGTTTGGATATCATTTTATATATTTTTTTGGAACCATACAAATCAATGCACCCTAACACACAATGCACACTCACACACACACAACCAAGTGCACACAGATGTATGCATATGTGTGTGTGTATGTGGGTGACATTTTGCTATAGCGAGAGTTGATTCAATGGTTGCCTTTTGTTGTGTGCTGAGCTGCAAAACTTTTCTGACACCACCCCCCAAAAACAAAACAAAAACAAAAAAAAAATAAGAAAGAAATAACCAAAACCATAACCATAACCATAGCCATAACCATAACCAAAACTGAAAGATTTAAAAACCTACAAAATAGCAAAGAAAACTCGTACAAAATGTTATTTGTTTGCTTTATTTTTTTCGGCTGACCCCACCCAACCAACTGCAATAATGATATCGACGACAACAAACGCCTTCAACTTGATCTATATATCTATTCATACGTACGCACATATACATACAAATATATGCATATGTATATGTGTGTGTAAATTTCAATCGAAAAAACGTATGAAACAACATCAACATCAACAACAAAAATAACAACAACAACAACAACTACTACTACTACTACTACTACAACAACAACAACAATAAACACCAACTGGTATATCACAACGTAACGTAACGTAACGTAACGTAACGTATGCAAATTCTACAAATAAAAATAAACTGTATCCAAAAAAACCTATGTTAAAAAACAAATATTATTGTTAAATACAACGCGGCGACTGCATAATATTGTAAATATTTTCCATTTATGTGTATATATCTATCTATTTAATCGCATTAAACTATACACAAACACACACGCACACACGATATACTCTCTCTCACACACACACACATACACATCTGTATCGAAACAAATGGCTAACAAAATATCTCGTATAGAGAACTACCACGGCTCAAATACAGTGTTCCTAGTCGGTGTTCTAATGTCAGTTGTAGGGTTCGTTTTTATAACATTCACCTTGATGGCATTGTGCTACAGGTCAGTTGTAGTACATAGAAACTTCTCCCTGTGTCTGAGGTTAGTTGAAAAGAAGTAATGAAAAAGCCAGCTCTAAATACAAAAATACAAATTTACAAATTTTACAAATTATTGAACAAAAATATCAAAAACAAAAAGAAAAAGAAAAGATATCTTCAAAAAACAAAAAAAGAAAAAAAAATTCAGAAAATATAAAAGAATACTGAAAAGTACAAAAACACTAACAAGAATCGAAAAAAAATGAACTCAATATTTTGTTTATATGTTTTGTTAACAATTTTTCAATCATTTTTTTATGTCAAAATGTTGCCCTCATTATGAGTCGTAGTATTTAGTGCATAACTATGTACACACTCACACACACGTGCTCATGTGATTGCATACACATACATACATGTGTATGTGCATGTCTGACTGTGCGTAAGTGTGTGTGTACTTGTGTATGTATGTATGTAGTAAGCGTTATGCATAGTCATTTATGTTTTGAGTTTCGATTTCAACTCCCATTTAACGAACGCACTCACATGCACATGTATAACTACTGTAACTACTGTATCTACTATACTAGATACATACGTATGCATATGTATGTGCATGCATGCGCCTATGTATGCATGTATGTATGTATGTGTGTATTTAATAAACTGTAAATAGCTAGAAATGCGATAGATACATACATATATACATACAGTCACACATACATCCACACATACATCGCTTTGCATGCTCATACATATGTACATTGTACATATGTACATAAAATATAACAACTTACCGCTTGTTGGCTTCCATTTCTCACTTACTTCTTATGTACTTCTTCACCAGTTTCTAACACACACACACGCGCACACGCACACGAACACACACAAATACATGTACATGTACATGAACATATCAATACACGTGAACTTGTGTATGTACATTGAACATACACAAGTCCTGCATGAATATGAATGCTAATATATACATACATGCTGATGTATGTGCATATAAGTGTATTCATTTAAACTAATCCAAAAAATGCAAGTTCTCCATTTAAATCCGAGTATACACATTTGTGTTATATAGTGTGTAATACACACTCAGCCCGACACACACACAGTCACACACACATACATACACACACAACATCATGTACAGTTGCACATAAATGATATATAATTCATTCTATTCGGATGTAGCATCCAAAATTCACAATCCGTTCCTGATGGCGTTTAGTGCCACCCAAAATGGTCAGACAAATTATTTTTTATAAATTATCCTACATATTTTTTTTATATAAGAATTAATATTAAAAACACAGAGACCGTATTTTTTAGATATATTTATAACAGGCACTTTGTAACGCTGTCCCTCAGATATATATATATATATATATATACTTAAAGTTCATATCAAAGGCAAAATAATGAAATGGGAATTGAATTTAAAAACAAATGTCAATAAAAATTCAAATATTGAATCACATGAGATTTCAACTTGTCGTTGTTTTTAGAGACTGCATCACAGTTTATCGTTTCAAAACTAAGGGAACTACTCCGATATTACAGAAATTGGTATAGCATACATTTTTGGGAAAATCTTAAATATTTGGGAAATATGGGAAAATAGAAATTGGAATTAAATAGTTTGACAACAATAAGAACATCAAATTGGAATCTTAGAAAATCAAACTGAAAAAAAGATATCCATAATTATAAAATCTAGTGCTATATACATACTATATTAAATGCAGTAAGTTATGGTCACTTAAGAGCTTTGCATGAATAGATAGTTAAATAGGAAGTGATCGTAGTGAATATATTGATACACACAAAAGTACAACATAATAATAATAATAACATGTGCATATTTATATTTTAATTCAAACTTAATTTAACTACATAGCCTATATTGTTTGTATTAGCATCAATTATTTTTGATTATTGTTAATGAGTGAAAAATCAAGAAAAGATTTGAAACCAATGGCAAAAGGCCAACCAACAACAACAATAATATTAACAACAACAACAACAACAAACAAACAAACAAACAAAGAAATGGCGATTGTGGTCAGCGCGTCGTGATCGTGATTGTGATTGCGATTATTGATCGTAATCGTGATCATGATCTTGATCTTGTGGACTATTTTCATTACTACTTTTGTTCAGTTTAGTCTTCCTGAAAGTATCCAATACAATTACCCAACATGATCGAAATACTCGTATAACTTATGCATATGCAAAAAAAAGTTAAGAAAAATACGTACTTACATATACAATTTGCAAATGCCATATCATTACTATGATACTTACTTAGTTACAGTCGCAAAAACACACACATTAACACACACACACATACACATACATAAGCGCACATATCCATAGACAAGAACTAAGTAATACGGCCTCCCCGCTTACTTGCAGCCCAAAGCCAAAAAAGATTAAAAAAAAATATGAATGATATTGTGTGTAGGTTGGGAGGCATTTGCCCAAATAGGCATCAATAATGATGGCTATAATGATCTGATCTATATATGTATTTGTTGCGCTTAGGGCCCAACGTAGACGAAACTGACTTTGAGTTATGGTGGTGCTTTCTGCTGAGAGAGCCAGCGATGTTCCGATGAGCCGCCATCACAGCCAATTTGTACTATATGTTTAATTGTACTATCTTTAAATACAATATACACACAGAAAACATTCATATACGAACTTCTCTCTATGTTTTCTTTGTGTACTATCGTATGTGCATCGATATTCGATATCAACGACACACACACACATACACACACACGTACACCGTACATTCACACCACATTAACAACTATAACTGCAACTTCATATATTTAAGCAGTTAACACACCCGCTCTCATTAACCCATTCATAAGTGCATACCCTATTGTGATCCTATGAAAAACATTTTTGATCAAAATCGCCCATTAACTTTCAATAAATAAGTATATTATCTCATTTAAAATACGGCTGATTTTCCTCGCAAATGCTGTGATATTATTCACATGCCGCCTAAAGGTATGCAATGAAATATTGAAAAAAGTTACGCATAATCAATTCAAACGCCTCCTGAAAGTATGCTATGAATATTTAAAGAAGTTCTCTAACATAAGTATGCAGTATAATTTGGAAATTAGTAAATTATATCAGATTCTATCGCAGCCTGTTGAATAGCGAGATTATTTATGTGACGAACTTTAGGATTTCCGTACAAACTATGTATAATTCTCATATAATTGAGTCACCACATATTCACACAAGTGTACATACATACTTATCGAAGTATGAGCTTATCATGCATACATATGTACATATAATAAATGTCTCACACATAGAATTCATACATACTTCCATACAGACATACGTGCCATATTTTTATATACATGTAAATATACACTCGTACAAATCGAATACCCTACCTGCAATACGTCATCCTTCAGCTTTCTTACTATGTTACTTCACTCTCTTGTATGTATGTCTCATTCATGCTTGTGTCTGTCTTCTTTTTTCTATCTATTTCTTTCACTAACTATCTTTATCTCTCTTTTCGCTGTTTCGAAATCGAAAACTTTCCCAACTTGTAAAATAAATGCGGCAGCTCCACTTGTATGTATGTATCTGTGTATATAGTATTCATGTGTATATGCGCGTGTGACTCTGTGTGTGTATGTGTGAATGAATTTTGGTACATTTGTATGTGCGTGTGTATGCGACAGGTGAATGCAGTCTCTCTCTCTCTCTCTTTTCTGTCTCCTTCTCTCTCCTTCTCTCTCCATCTTTCAATGTCTTAACCCCTTTGTCCGTGTTTCTGTCACATAAACGACCCGCACACAGACATACATATAGAGTGAGATCCACACACACATACAAGCACACATACACAGAATTCATTTCTTTAACAAGAAATTAACTAAATGCGAATCATTCAGCATATATCGCAATTATTTATTGTCTTTTGTGTTAAGTCGTTGAGTGTTTGACAAGAATTTCATTGATACTTAAATGTGTGTTAGCCCAAAATTTCTAATCAACTTATATGTCCTATACCAACTCACTCTCTCTCTCTCTCTATCTATCTCTCTCTATGCATATATATATATATCTCTCTTTCACTCATACTCTCTGTCTCTGTCTTGTCTGGTATCCCTTCATTTTCATTCAAGAATGACTTCATTATTGTTAATGCATATTTTACATAGCTGTGTACATAATTTTTATTATTTGAAATTTTCATTTTTTAACGGCACCTTCAATGTATTCAGCTCGTGTCTCGTGCATATAACAAATACATACACACATGTCCCCAGCAATTTAAAAAAATGCAAGCAAATTAAACATGGTAATGAATTTTAAATTATTTATATTAATTGTTGTACATACATATGCATATAATAATCTTGTGCGGGGCGTGTCTGTATGAATTTCCATTTGTATTTATCTTTGCATTCAACAAAATTCTTTATGTGGCACTTAATTTTACTTTTCACAACAAAATACAAAAACAAAAAAAAAAAGAAAAGAAGAAATACAAAGATGAAAAAAACAACAACAATTCTTTTGCGAGCATTTTATTAATCAATAATCTCATCATAACCTTTCGTTTCCCAACAACAACAACAACTACAACAACAACAACAACAACAACAACTACTACTACTACTACAACAACAACAACAAAAACAACAACAAAAATTGTACGAACAACAACAATTACAAACAAACATAAATTAACCAAAATCCAAATTAATCCAAATTTAATCAAACTGAAAAATGCAAATCAATTTAAATCTAATCAAACCAAATCAAATGAAATCAAACAAATTTTTGTATGTAAACACACCTTGTGCCTTATGTACACACACCCACACTTCCATGTCCGTATATGTGTGTGAATGCGTTTCCGTGTGATGATTCTGTGCGTGGTTGCTTATCTATCTGTGTATGACTGTGTGTGTGTGCGTGTGCGTGTGTACCTGTGTGTATGGCTGTGTGTGTCTGTGGGTGTGTGTATTTTGGGCATACATTACGCCTCATACACTTCGTATACAAAACACATATTATATATGTATATTATCGTATCTCAAATCAATCAATCAATCAATCAAACAACCAACCAACCAACGACCAATCAACTAATCAACCAATCAACCAATCAACCATGTCTAAAACGTATCCAAAATGATTTTGTGTATAAATCGAAATATGCAAAAATTATATCATAATGAAATTTTCAATCAAAATCATATGCGCACCATTTAACGCTTCAATCAATTCAACTCGACTCAACTCAACTCAACTCAACTCAATTCAACATACTCAACATACATATATGTATATGTAATTCATGTATATGTCCCCCTCTATGTGTGTACATACGCCTTAAAAAAAAAAAAAAATACCCAAAATCCAAATAAATCTATGAATTAAATTTCAAATATAACGCATATATATATATATATTTATATATATATATGTATGCATATATATCAAATAAACAACAATAAACAAACAAATCAAACAACTCTCGACGTCGATATCAACTAATCAACATAGACGCAAGACAACCACCCTTAAGTACGATCCGCCCTTCTCAAAGAAACCCATACCCAAGGGCTACGGTGGAGCAGCAACGGCGCCTAATCATCATTCCGTTGAAGAGGTATCACTAGATGGTTCCAGCAAATTGGTCTACGCCAATCAGGCGGGATTCAGGTGAGCTTTGCTCTTTGCTCTCTTACAGCACAATTTCACTGAGCGAAAATGTACAAAAATTCAAAAAATTCCACATACTCTACTCTAGGGTATATTTTATTTCCGAAGCTGCTGTCATTAATGAATGATGAGATATATATATATATATAAGCAATATCTGGTCGGCCGAGTTGTCGCATCGACCATCTATTTTGAGGTAACAGTCATAAACTCAAGAAGTCCGCCATTAGTGCGATTTCACCTCAACAGATAATAATATAATAAATAATTATAAATTTTCGCTAACTGTTAACATTTATCGACTGTTACAATCGGTTGAGAAACATCGAACTTATTGAATTTTTAAGAATACCAAACTGGTTAGAAATCCGTGAAATATGCTGCAATAAAGACAAGTACATATCGAAAGAAGTGTGCTCAGTGGAATTGGGCTATTAGTCTGCAAAAAGATTTACATTTATCCTAACTGATTCTCTTTATATAGGGATAAGAATCTACATGGACGTCGCTATACGACGGGTGGTGAGGATGATCAATCACATGCAGGTTAATATCGATACATATTTGCATTCACAACATACTCGAATACTCATGCGCTAGAGGTCATAAATACCAACAAAAATACAGAAATACAAAAATATCGACACATACTATCGTTAAACTATCGTATACAATACGTATATCATGTTGCTATGCATAGGTATACCAAGTACAAGTAATTGACGTTCTTATATAATTATAGAGTATACACATACTATATTTACATACATACAAACACATTTACATAATTCAGTGCCTTTTGCCGTTAACCGTTTTACCGTTGCAGCTAATACACAAATACAGTTAAACATTGCTACTGCTAATACATAATTATTTTTATCCAATTTAATTCATTTGTAGTCATAAGATATAGTTGCCCTTATATACTATACAATATACAATAATACTATAATATACAACTTAATATTGGCGCCACTCGGGAACCAAACTTAAGAAAATTGTACTCAGTAGGTCGACAAATTAATCGTAATTTAAATAATTTTTAAAGTTAGTCAAACACAGTACATACCTATTAATATGTGTATACTTTGTATGTATATCTCGTTCTTTGTCTTTCTGTCATTCGAGACCTTCGTTTATATTTACAATACACAACGTTTTTCAATTCGAAGAAAAATATACATTATTCAATTTATGGCAATTTACGTTCCTTTTCTAAAAATAGTTATTAATTCTACAGCGATCCAATAATGCCCTTAACAATGTTGAAGTGGGTATAACTACAAATGTTTCCTGTCTCAGTTGAAACTTTTTAAGTATATCGAAGAAAAGCACACATAAAAGATTATCTATACCAGAGGTTAAAAAAAAACACTTTTGGGGGAAAACAATGACAGCAGAAATTAAAAAAAACAGGATTGAAAGTGACATTTCATATATATTTGATTCAATATTCAATCCTCTAATATAATGATTAGCGAATGGTGGCAATACATACACTTATTTTATGAATGATTAAAGTTGGAAAGTTTTGTTTCGAAGTTCCGAATTCGTTCGACATAACGATTTTTTAGGAATGATAATACTTTACATGGAAGTGTCTTATAGTTCAAATGTATTAAAATCGGAGAGTGCTGAGATATAAGAATCTGTTGAAAGAGTGAGATTATTATAATATATTTGAGAGACTCCGATTGAAGCTGACAGATGTAAATATACCTACGTATAGTAATAGTTAAGAGAATGTGATTGCAGGCAAAGTTGTAATCAAATCAAGCAAATGTAATCGAGTGATCACACTGTTCGACACTCTCTTTCTATCTCTCTCTGTTTCTCTTTCTTTCTCTCTCTCTGTCTCTTTCTGTATCTATCCTGTTTCTGTTTCTGTTTCTAACTGTCTCTTTCTCTCTGTAAACGTCGAGCTGTGCGCTCTCTCTGCTGTCTGACTGTACCACATTTGTATGTTCTTTTGCATGTACATGGAAACTTGACTTGACCATCCACAATTGATATTCCGATTGGACGCCACAGAGAAGGGTATACTGAAGAAGCATGGCTACGGACTTGTGCACGGGGAGCAGCTGAAGGACAAGTGGTGCGATGACAGCCAGTCGGACAACCTTGAGCTGATCACACAGGATGGCACACAGGCGTCCACAATTGGTGGCGCCGCCGCCTCGGAGGTGGAGCGAACGCTCAAGTCGTTGAATGGCTATCACGAGGACATATTGGAGGCACTGCGGAATGCGGCCTCGCATCGTGGAACTGGCACCGGCAATACGCCCGTCGGTAGCGGCAGCCTCAGCGAGGAGATGCTCCGCAAGACGCTGCAGGATTGCAGCACCGCCCAGCTGGGTTACTCCGCCGAGCCATCGTATAAGCGAGCAAGTGGCTCCAAGTCGAGCTCCCGCGAGAATATCTGCGACAGTGGGGCGACTCATGCCATTTTATTGGATGGCAGTGGCTCGGCACTTGGTGGCTTATCGCTCGGCCCAGATCTGAGCGGTATTCGGGGTGTTGGCGGCGTTGGCAGTGGCGGTGGTGTCGGCGGACAAGGTGGCATGTCAAATGCAATTGGTCACGGTGGTGCGATGATGCATCATCATCGATCCCAGCATCAATTGCATCAGCCAGGTGGTTTGGCTCTACAGCAGCAGCCCACCGATGAGGATGATGCACCATCGACTGGCCCGCTGCGTATACGCAATCTGGAGGATCTAATAAGGCAGCTGGAGCATCACTCGTCGCGTCACATGAGTCCCAGTGGCTCCGAGGATATACGCATGTCGGAAACGGAGGCCGATCGACACTATAGATTAGATAGTTCCGCCGCTTGTAGTGAGTCCTCGCAAGGGTTAGTTTCGATACCGATTACGATTTCGATTACGATCTCCTTACAGCTCCCACACCATACCCATACCAATACCAATACCCATACTTGTACCGTATTCCTATTCCCATCCCTAATCCAGACCCAAATTCACGATCAATTAATCGCCGAGTCCGATAATCCCGATAAATACTGCTTATCATGCATAGGAGTTACATTTATTTTGCATCTCTCCAGATACACAAACACACACACACACAAACACACACACATACACTCGTACCTTGTTTGACTTATTTTAGCGTAGGATTTACTGGTTGGTACTCGTACTCGTACTCGTACCCGTATACGTATACGTTATTTGTTGAATATTGCCTTCAACATCACGATGTGTGTGCATTGCGATTCAACTGAGAACTTACTCGTATGTAGCCAGTACCATAAAAAACAAAACAAAATACAAACAAAACCAAAAACCAAAAACCAAACCGAAAAACAAAAATGCTTGTCTTATAACCGCAATAAGTTTTATTTGTATTCGTATTATCACCCAGTTCAATATATATCAATATATATCCCGATAACTGTAGCGCAATTGCTTCAATCTTTAATGGATCTAGCGTTAATTATACTCTGGCTTTTAACATTCTTCACAACCAAACATTTGCAGCCATTGCAACATTCAACAACTGGAAACGCATACACACACACACACACACACACTCATACACATGCACACACACACACACTCATACACATGCACACGCACACACACTCACAACCACAACTACAGATGAAGCATGTGTGCTGTTGTCCTCTTTTTAGAGGACCTCAGCGATTTGAACCGAACAACTTTAGCCAACGCAACTTTCTATTCGAATTTCTTGCAGGCTTCAGACTGGAATATCTTGTGTGATAAAGGTTGGTCTCCCAAGCGTTGCCACGCCCACAAAACTCGAAAGTAGCCTACTCCCTCAAAAGAACAACAAAATTAAATGAATTTACAAAATGGGGGATTTCCCTAGCCAGAGCTCAAGTTACAGATCAGTTGAAAGTTAAAGTGAATGAACAAAGTTAACCCAAATATATTCTATCTAGATTTACATACTTAAGAATATATAATTATATATATATATATATATATACATATACATATACATGTATATATCTATATGCAAATATATTCATGGTACTCGTATTTCATCAGTTTTCAGTTAACATTTCAAACGAAAATTGTCCTTGGTATTGTGATCGGGTTTCTCGGTTATCTCGGTTATCTCGGTCTCCATCTCCATATTGATATCGTTGTCCTCTCAATCCACACATCCCCATTTGCTTTGATTCGAACTAATGCTAAAGAATGTCTTTGATTGCGTTTTTCTCTTGTTTTATTTGGAAATTGTTAAATTGTTGTATCGTTGAATTGTTGAATTTTTGTGTTGTTATTGCTTGTTTGCTCTTGTTATTGGTACAGCTCGAATCAACAAGCAGCTCAATCTCAGAAAACCGCTACAATCCACCCGTCTTACAGCAGCCGTTGTCGGCCCCGCTCTGACGAGGACACGCGCTTTGCCTATGGCGGACGTTATCGTCAGCCGGCTCCATCTGGACGCCATCCAACGCACTCTCCGCATACATTCGGCCATCATACACACCATTCGCACGCCCATGGACACGCCACACACGGCCCACACTCATCGCACCACTCGTCCCACACGCATCTGCACCAGGATGACGAGGGCATCTATGAAAGCGCCGATCATCATGAGCGCGGCGCCCTCGACACGCGACTCGATCCTCAGGAGACGCCCGAGAGCGAAAGGTAAGTCTCCATCACAACTTCGTCTCTCCACATCAACTACTCACCGCACTCTCTATCACACCCAAACACACACACACTCACAATGTCCTCCAAGTCACCACCATTTTAAGCGCCCATCTAGTTGAGCATTTTATTAACATTTTATTCGATTCTCTGCTGGCTACATGCATTCGACACTGGGCTGATACTGATAAATCAATGGTCTAACAATAATAGTTAATTCTGAATCAAGTTGCAACCTCATTGAATTGAAAGCAATAACTCATGTTTACTGTATTCCTCGGAAAGTTGCTCGGCTTTTCACAGAGTTACGAGCCGAAGTCCGCACGAAATCGAGAGCAAAAGTTTTCTCAGTTCAATCACCATTGAAAAAATATTGACATCGTAGAAGGAAACTGAACTATATACTTTCAATATTTTTATTGGGGAATATTCATAAAAACGACAATAGTTCAATTTTCAAATAAAACATTAATAAAAATTGCATATTCAATTTCAAAATAAATGCAAGCAACTGAACGAAAATGTTTTCTTCGCTTGTCCAGGCTCGATTCTTCAGATAGTTTAGTTTCCTACTTAGATCAATGACTTATCAGTTCACCCTCGCATTGATCTGCAGTTAATTGAATTGTTCACATGCGGTTCCCTGTGCTTCATCTGGTTCCAGTTCAAAATCTAGAGCACTTCTGAGTCCCTTTCTTCTTAAAGGATTCAGCTCAATTGATCAAAGTATGATTGAAGTACCTGCTGCGGTTACCTGTGGTTCCTTTACAAAACCATTTTATGTTCATGAAATGAAAAGGAAACAAAATATATTTATCAAATCTATATCCATGCGATACATGCAATAGTTCTGAAAAGATTTCTTTACGCTTAAGCCACAACCTTCATAAGGAATATTATCCAACATTTTGGATGTCTGCAGCCTTGATTATAATCATATGTCAGCTGAATAATTGATAGTTAGTCATTATAATTTAGAGTTGAGGCAGGGTTGTCTAGATTCTTCGACTTGAAGCCCCACAAAGCCCAGTCCATTTCAGTCCAGCCTAAGGTCCTAAGTCCTCAGTCCTGATGAGCCCCCCCTTGTGTTCTTACCATGTACCGTTGTTCCTGTTACGATTATTATTTTCTAGTGATGACTTTATTCAAGCTCAACAACAGTTAGCCCGGTGGGCGAGTGAGGATGTGGTATCCGTCGTGGTATTGGATCAGCCGCAATCCGGCACAATGTCGGATTCCCAACCATCCAGCGGCGTCGGGCCCATCATGTCGGGGGCTACAACGAACAACGTTATGCACCATCAGCATCCGCACCAGCACCACGGCGATCATCAATCCTCCGCTGCGGCAGCAGCGGCGGCGGCGGCGGCGGCAGCGTCGGCCAACAACAGTTCTATAATGGGTATGGGACTCGTCCCAAATGGTATAAATGTAAGTCAGAGGGATTATTACCCCTCGCCACCCTCAACGGAGACGGAAAGCAGTGGAAGTGTTATCCAACCACCTACACGCCGCACGTTGCAATCACAGTCGGTAGACACGGCAGCCATAAGCCAACAACAATTGCAGCTTCATCAGCTGCAATTGCATCAGCATCAGCACCAGCACCAACATCAGCATCAGCAATATCAGCATCATCATCAGCAGCAGCAGCAGCAGCAGCAGCAGCAACAGCAACAATCAGTCGATACCAGCAGCAGCAACAACAGTCAATCCGGTCAAATAATCGAGAATGGTTGTTACCCGGAATATAAGCATTGACAGTTTAAACATCTATAGCTTCTGCAACAGCAACAGCAACAACAACCGCAACTGCAACTGCAACTGCAACAAATGCAACGCGCTAATGGCAACAATCGTTTCACTAAAAACAAAACTGATAGAAGCATTCATATTATACGATTCGATGCAGTTAGATTCGTTTCTGCATCTACATCAGCATATTCAGCTCAAATACATACTTTTAATACATACCCACATACCTACATACAACATACTTACTAAACATACATGCATACATACATACTTGTAGTTCTATATGAGATCCATGTGAAACTGCAAACAGTATGAAAAAAAGTTAACGAAGTATGAGAGCAACAACACACGCATACATACATGTACATACACACACACACGCGATTACATACATATATACATGCATACATATATAGCTGCATACTTATTGGACTTACATGTGAATTTAGACAGTAAGCATTTTTATACCTAATTACACAAATGAAGCAAATGGAGCATGTATATACATATAAGTACTTCAGACGTGCCGGCGACGCCTGATATTAGTTTCGACATAATCTGTATTAACTGTAACTTTGTAACTGTAAATACTTGCATATGTATGCATACAGATACCAAATACCACATGCCACAACATCTGGCAACTCTAGCGATAACACACAACAGTCGACAGTCGACAATTATCGATAGCGATTAACCCAACATTTAAGCAAGTGAAGCAAAAAACACGATCGATTGTAGATTGATTAAACCAAATTTTGATGCCGAATTTCTCAATCGCGAATTGTAACAATTCGTTATTGAGATTTCAAAACGTTGTACATAGGAAAACATAAATACACAATTTAATATTAGGCCAAGTCCCTGGGATCAGCCAGACAGATCGATTGATCATGTATGTACTATATTTATTATTCATCATCCAGATAATGATATTCGAAGTCTAATGTGCTTCAAAATGTTTTACCCTGATCGGGCAAATTTGATAACGACTGATAGATTTTTTGTGGCAACACGTGCTGACAGTTCACATTGAATAATCCAATGACAAAATACCGTTTAAAGCTTAAAATGAATGAGTTTTACTAAATGAATATGATTATGATTACGATTACGATAAGGATAAGCATAATGACTAATGGTTAAATAATAATTGCTTATGCATTAAGCAACACCTGTAACAATAACAATTATAGGCATACCTAAGCACTAAGGATCACATCATACTCACATACATATGCATATACATATGTATGTATGTATAATCGTACTTATGACGATCAATATGATAATCGATCATCTTCATTCATGTAATTGATCATGCGCTAAAAAACTGAAGGGACCAGTGCACTTGGAATTCTTCTCTTTGCTCTTTCGATCTTTCGATCTGATTCGACTTTATTGGATCTGATAAGAGTTATTAATAGACCTTTGAATACAGTTTTTTTTTATTACATTAAAATTCTTCCTCACTGGTTCGGCGCCGATTAACACTTGGTATGTACACTAGTTAGTCCATTGATGATTATTGACAGCATAGTTAGCTTAAGGACAAACGCTGATCATTTAGCTAATGACAGATAACAGAAATTACTTATACATATATATTATTCGCATGTGCGAATGTTTATGGATGTTTACCCTAAGTGTAGATTGCCAAAAAGCAGGTGCTTGTTTGAATGTTGGGGCAAAGATGGAACAAAGTTTCATTAGTGAGTACATGAATTGATGGATATATAACATAGACATAGAGAAATGCATAAACATACAGAATCACATACACGTACATATGTATTACATAGCTAGTTGTAGATCAAATTAGATATAGACAGCAACCCCAATTTATAAAACCAAAAAGCAACAAAAATAATAAGAGACAAACTGAGCTAACATACAATTAATTGATAAATACATGTCAGATATATGCATATGCATGATTTATACACACAAATACATACAGATATTTGCATGAACCAATACCTATAGTAATACATATTGTGTATAAGTAAGAACAGAATTCAATGTAAGCAGAAGTCTCAACCACGCCCACTTAATTGGTTCTTAGTGTCAATTAGAATTGCGAGTAGATTAATCGTGATAAGGTCACGAAACGGTAAGTTTTCATTTAGAGTGAGACTTACTTCCCTCTAACTGTATCCATGATCAATTGTCACCTTTCTTATGATTTGAATGGATTAAATGGGATGGAAATGGAAATCGAAATAATAATAGGAATAGTAATAAAGTTCTCCTTTTGTTTATTTGTTCGAAATACCACTGCGCATGTTGGCCGCCACATTGGACACCAATTTGGTGTTAATCCCGATCAAGCAATAGACAAAACTTCATTCTTAGCGAATACATTTTATTTTTCTTCAGCTTCAGCAATTTTATCAAGTTGGGCAAGAATGGTTTTGGCTAAGCCTTGGCTTCCTTTTCTGAATATTTACTTATATCGATTATACAAAAATCGGATACCATTGATATTAGCGACTTTATCAAAGGTGATAAGGAAAGTGCCTTTGATGGTCTTCTATAACCATTGTCCACTCTGACTTTGGCTCGGATGGATGACATTTTGATGCCAATTGATGCCACACAGACAGATAGACTGAGTCATGCCAAACAAATGACTTGAATCGTGTTTTTTTTTCGATGTTTTGAACAAATTCCAGACTCGAGTGCGACAGAGAGAAAGAGTAAGAGTAAGAGTAAGAGAAAGAGATATTGAGTTTGATGTTGTCAACTTCATATACATAGAGAGTTACCTACACCACAACGAAATTATAAAAGAAAAACTTCAATTTTGATCCCGTTTGAATTTATCAGACAACCCTAGATAGATAAATATTCCATAAAAATTATGTATATGTATGTGTTTATGTATGTGTGTGTGTATATGTGTTCAGATGTTTAAAAATGTTGAGGAAAATTAGAATAGTCACAGCACTTAAAAGTATTCAAACAGTATTCACAAGCAAACTTGTATGTATGTATGTTACACACAATCAAACACACACAGACAAAGATCCTATCCTGTTAAAACTGATCTCCTTCCTCTCTAATTGTTTTATGATCTCCTCCTATTTCTGCCCTACTGTTAAAATTATTAAACTTCTTATTTCCAAATAAAAAAAAAAAAAAAAAAAACAGAGAGAATCCTTCCCCGCAGTTAGAGAAAGATTGTATATGTATGCATGCATATGTAAGTGTGTTCAAGCTAGGGAATTTCCCTGCTCAAGAAATGAAAAATTTGTATTTGAATTGTAAGTAATACTATAATTTATTCGATAAGAATGCATGTGACTCGAATACATATGTTTGTATATGTAGTATGTGTGTGTGTGTGAGTGTTTGTATTTGTGAGTGTTTGTATGTGTGAGTGTGTGTGTGTTTGTATGTGTGTGTGTATGTGTCTACTCACGCATACATACACTTCTAGCATACACAAATATAGAGTAATTATATTATATGTAAGTATGTAGTACTAAAGTTAAGAATAATTATTAAGTAAATTTCATAATGATATTGATTGGTTTTTATTGTGACAAAGTTCAGTTGATGGCAACTGCTGATTATGATATTATCTAAGATAGATTGATTGAAGCTATTGTTATTTATATACGAGTATACACTCCTACACACACACACACACATTCACGTACACACACGCACACACATTCACACACATACACTAGAAAGTATGCATGCATACATCAGCAAATGTTATAATTGACAAGATACATATTCGTATGTATGAGTGTGTCCAGTGAATGCATAAATAAATGAAATAACGATAAAGATATAAATGGGTAAATAGGATAAATATAAATATTTGGATTAAATGAAAACTAGAGAACTAGCTAATTAAGTCAACGGTACACAGGAGATATCTAAAATTTGAAAATAAGCAAAAATATATAACATTATGAAACTGAAAACATGAAGAACAACCATTAAATGTTATCTTGAGATCAAACTTAAACAAGAAACAGCAAACAACAATAATAAAAACAAAAACAGCAACAACTACAGCAATAATAATATGTTGGGTATGATTACAACAATTTGACATGAACTTAGCAAATAAATTCTCTACACACACACACACACACACACACATAAAGATACACACACATTAAGATACACAACCAGACTCTCCCACATGCTTAGATAAATACACAGAAGAAGCCTCGTCACATTCTCTATGCACATCAACGAATCCCAATGCAATGCTCGTATAATTATTCTTACACACACTTAGTCCAATGAATACAATAATTAACACTCAAATCTATTACATATCGCATATCAACAGTTTAAAATTCTTCTGATGCTCCTTCTAAGTATCTAACCGAACTTCTGATTCGGTTGTCCTCGCGCTTTAAGCTCAAAATACTCACATATATATATATTTATATTAATATATGTATATGAAATAACAGAACTGTTCAAAGTTCCACTTTGAAAGGAAGTCCAGTTATCTATTTAAAGTGGAACTCGGAACTGTGGACTTTACATACAAATTACATATATATATAGTATATGTATTGCCGGCAATTTAAGCAAGATCAGTGTTCAAGAGATCAGATCAAGTTTAACATTAGATATTCACGTGCGAATACGCGTATGTTTTATAAATTACTTGTAATAGCTGTAATAGGTACAATCACAAAACCGAAAAACTATACCCTAGCAAGATCGCATAGTAATGAAAACAATATAAAAATATAAACAAAAAAAAAAAAAAAACAGTACAAAAGCAATAAATCCACGAGTATATAGATTATATAAAATATGTTCTGATCTGTAACTACTCGTAGCTATTGTTCCCAAATGGAATTGAGCATTTCCAAACCATCAGGATTCATCGATGGACAGGGGGAAAAGCGCTGAAAGGACCCTATCAGAAGTTTGGTAGAAATCCAAAAGAAACACAAAGAAACACATTCACACACATTCAGACATACATACACACAGACAAACACATGCACATGCACACACTCAAAAGACACAACATTATGAAAATATTAAAGTAAAATAAACCACACCGTATGTTTGTCAAGGAAAATTAGAAAAGCAACATTATTGGAGAGAATGGAAAAACCAAATGTTCATTATAATAAACTTTTTTGAAACCATTTCTAAAGAACTGTTAACTGTTAATACAATTAAAAGTAATTAATATATATAAAAACTAAATGAATGCATAAACAAAAAGACAAACGAAAAAAAACAGAAAACAAGCAACTGCATGACGCTTCACAGCGATGACGTTAATTGATGAATATTGATGAAATTATGTACATAGATACATACATAGATACATCCGAGTATGTATGAGGCTGAGGAGAATTAAATAATAATATATTAGCTCTAAGATGCCAATTGGATAATATGGTCTAAAATAATTTAAGTAAACATATAAAATAAAATTACAAATAAAAATACCAATACAAATTAAAAATAAAAACTAAGCCTAATACAAGACAAGACAAGACAAAAAACAAAATCAAAAAAAAAACAGCCACAACATTCGAAAACCAATTCAAATTTATTACAAAATAAAATCTGAAAGGAAAAAAATCAAATGTAGATCTATTTTATGATTTTCCTACCATTACAACAACAAACACGTACGCACACACACACACACACCCAAACCGGCATACTCACCATTACATTAGCAATAGCACATCGTAGATTAAGGATGTTTTGCCCTCATAAGTTTCATATCAACGTATTCTGCATTACACAGGCTTTCTTTTGAATACGCCTACATTTAAAATTTCACCTTTTTATTGAATTTCCCAATCGTTTTGAGATGGAGACATCTGTAAGTATGTAAACGAGTACAAAGAGACGAAGATAAACGCACATGCATGTGGACACCCACACAAATACACAAATCAATACATTCAAATACATAGCATACAAATGTGCATATACCAAAGTTCATCTCATTCACATCAAATGGGGTTAATTTGCAAGATACCCTATAAACAGATCAGTGCACATGCATATTTAATTATGTATGCATACAACTCCTTACTTATGAGTATTTACAATTTATGTAAACACATAGACAGACAGACACACACACACAAACACAACATCTACCGAAATTTTCGTAAGATAATTCAAATTTTTAAATCTCAAACACAATTGGAAGCAGCTTTGTGCAATTTTCGAGATCATCGATCATCAAATGAAACCTGGACAAAATGTGATCTTGATTTCACGCATCAGACAAAAATGATAGGCTGGAGAAATGCACCTCAGACACAGGGCTTAGAGATAGGAATTCTTAAATAATGGATATGAATGTTGGTTTCATCGCTAATGCCATCTTTTGTTCTACTTTCAGATATTATCGCTAAGAAATCACACTGAGACGATCTTTGGCTACAGACATGTAAAATAAAACATGCAAATTTGGTTGAGCGTTTTCGTGCTTTAATGTGATAAAAAAAGATAACAATAGAGAGCTATACTTGCTAATAATCTTTCAATTAGTTTGCAATTGGTTTCTCAGCTCCATATCGGGCGACACTTGCTCAACCTTTGGGTAAAATTATTTCAAAAACAAATAAAAAAAAATGGAATTTTCAACAATGCGGAACATTTTGTATCAGAAAGAAAGTGAGCAAAAGGAAGAGATAGTAAGAGAGTTGGCTTTTTGAAAGATTCTCTCGCTAATGTGTATATATATATATATAAATATAAATATATATATATATACATTGTATAACCTTTGTTTCCTTTTACAAAAAATGCAGTTATATTGTATATTTGGATCCTTAAGTCAACCTATTGATACTCGTGAAATAACTCTGACGCCTAACCCGACTAGATTGCTCGGGATCACATCAATCAATGGAATCAACAAGCAATGATTGATGGTTGATGAATTCTTTTGTGTTGATCACTTAAAAGAGTTTATTGAATAAACTGACAAATTATTTATATGCCTAAATAAAAATGTGTTTTTGATTTATTAATGGGTGGTGATCCAAGGATAAAGAAGGATATCATTTAATTGTCTGAATTTGGATAATGAACATACAATATCAAGAGACTTGATGGGCTTTTTTCTGTTATTTTACAGATAAGCAGCTGATGACAATTTTCTTTGAACTTAAAATGTAAATTTTAATAAATCATATACATAGATTAGTCTCAGGTAGTTTGAACATTTGACACTTTTAAAATCTACTAAGTTACCAAAAAAATGTAAAACTAAAATTTCGAAGATTCTGCATAATTTTTTATAATTATGGATGAAAATTTTAAACTTTCAAGGTAGTGTAGACAATTCAAATCTGTTTCTTTAAAAGTTCGTGAAATAACATATAAACATTAACATGAATAAAAATAAGAATAAAGAAACAAGATTTATACTCTATATTCCTGTTTGTATTTATTTCAGTGTGAATAGTGATCGTAATCGATATTTTCCTAATCTCATTGTTAACTAGGTGTACCTTTTTATTTCGTTGTAAGTACTGATAACACTTTGCCAATACATGTTCCTAGAATTTGTGATCTTGAAAGTATTACGTTATTCTAATAATAGTGAACAAAGGAAGCTTGAAAAACGCTCAGGCTTCTGGGTTAAAAACGTCTACATTATCAAGTTCCATTGATTGTTTAAATTGATTAATTCATATACAAACTAACAAGTGTGAACAATGTGCATGTGTGTGTGTGTGTGTGTGTGTGTGGGTCATGCTCACATTGATTATAAATTTCTCGTGATATTCACGTGTTTTCTCTCAACACATCTCAACTCTGATCAAGTCACAAGTTCGACTTATTGATGTTCATCAATTGAAGAATCGTTTTAACAGTCTCAGAGAGTCATTGCAAAACAATGGAACATTCGGGTATATACATATATTTATATAATTATTATTGTTTAATACTTTACGTAGATTGAAAAATAGTTTATACAGATTAACTAAAATCAACAAATCGCTGGATTTCTATAATTTCCCTTATAAATTTTAACCAATACGACATCTGATTTTTGTTCATTAAGTACAGGGTATAACCTAGGCACATTTCAGCGATGATTATACATTTATTATACTTTGTAACCTGAAATTTGCATAAACAATTTGTGTGTTTGCTTGTACAATCCCAACTAACGTGTAATAAGTGTTTGTATTTATATTGGGAGTATTGTGTAAGCTGGCCAGATGTCTCGATGTAGGACATATGAGTTCGGAATAGTTGTTGCTGCCTTTGACGAATTTGTCGTAGTAGTTGTTTTTCTTTTTGACACTGTCCTTGTTGTCCACGAAACTAAACCGTCGTCATCAACAATATGTCAGTCATGCAATTGCTTAGTCAGTCAATCAAACATTAACTCAGCCAGGCAGACAGACTAATTTCGTTTATCGCCGATTGACATACGTTGCAAGCCATAGGGGCGAGCTGTTAAGGAAACATCAACAGCAGCAACAATAACAGTTGCGTCTATCAAAAATATATGTAAGTACAATACTTATAAGAATGTTTTTATTATACATGCATATATATACGAATGTGGGTCTATAGAACAAGGCAATATAATAGACTAACTTGAAAATATAATACATACGAGTACGACAATCACATATAAAAAAAAAAAGATTTTGAATTTCATTTCGGAAGAATATACATATGAAAATCAGTTTGTACTATCGCTGCGAAAATCTATTCTACTGAGACTATTCTTATTTCTTGGCGTAAATACTAAATTCGAATATAAGAACAGTATTAAAAGGACGCAGAATTATTGTTATCAGTCACACCGAATTTTCAAAACACCGAATTTAGGAGAAAATTAGTTGCGCAATTTCTCTGGATTGTTGTGACAATGGGAATAATGCACACATTGCCAAAAACACCCAGTGAAACTGAACACTTAAGATTGTATTCATTAAATAATATATTTAGTTGAAACCTCTCAAATCTTGTTCAATTTTTTATCCTTTTTTAAATTAACATATTGTCGTTCATTTTACTCCGAAATTTTGAGACAATGTGTATACTAGGCACATTGCCAACAAAATGTCGATGGAAACGGAACACTTATCAGACATTTTACACAGAACAATAGGAATATACCTTATATATGCTTGACAAGATTAAACACAACATGAACTAAAAAATAAAATGCTTACAATATCATGTATGTATATCAGTATAGATATAGATCACTATTTCACTTTGTTAAATCCATTACGATCTGGACGATGTAGTAAGGTGCTCCTTTTCACTGATCTTCTAAACCAAATGATATATTAAATTTTACTCATTTGGTGCAAAAGATCAGCAATAACTGGAGGCATTTCAAATGTTAGTTGAAACACATTCTGAAAACGATCAATACAAAAATATAGCTATGAGTTTTCCCTTTTGTCTAGTATAATGTGTTAAAACTGAGTGAATAAATTAAATGTATTAAGATAAATGTTAATAATGGTAATGCAAGCCTTCCCCTAATGATTGGAGTTAGAATATAAATAAATTAAATAAATTAAGACCAACTACTAGTCAAAATGGCATAATTCCAAGAAGAACCAAATAACGTATAAGCTGAGAGTATACACTATTTATTTTTTATTATTACTAATATTATTACTATAGTTTGTATAGTAGTATTGAGTATTGCATAATTGTGCTTAACCGACTAGTAGATAACCTGTTTTGAGCTTTAGATTGTATTAAGTGGAGAATATACACCAGATTCGTAGACAGCAGCATATTTGAAATAGTATATAGAAAGCTAGCATGCTAGTTAAGTCTCAACGACATTTGATACCCTATAAATAAGTGGAAAAATTCTCGACTATCAAAAGGGTGTACACAATGCGTTAGTCCAAGGGCTTTTTAGTCACTAACCACCCTCAAGTTGGTGCGACTTTCACTACGAGATATTTATGTACATACGTGTTTGAGTGTGTGGCGACATCTGTGTGTATGTATGTATTTATAAATGTATGTCGTCACTGTCCGAGCGAGCAACAAGTGAAAATGACACATCAGGAAGCAAATGTAAATCCTAAAGGCTTCTTCCCAACATTTGATGTATTCATTATCGATTCTTAACCTTTGTTGGGCGCCAGGGCGACTTCATAATGTTCCGGGAAAAAATGGGGACTTAATGGAGCTGTGAGCTCTACACATAGAGGTGTGCAAGCATATGTGTATGCATGATGCAACAATACACATTAGGCAAACAAAAAAAAAAAAATCTAAATTGAGCAAACAGCCGAGTCGATGAGTGAGTTTTTCAATTTCATTTTCAATGTTCATTTCCATTTCAGTCTCTCAATGTCGCCGTCTCTCTCTCTTTCTCTCTCTCCCTCTGTCTCTGTCCCTCTCTCTCTCTCTGTCTCTCTCCCTCTGTCTCTGTCGCTCTCTCTCTCTCTCTCTCTCTCTCTGTGTCTCCTGCTATGTCTCTGTTTTTGTTGCTGCTTTACAAATTGTTTAAATTTCTTTGTATTTTGGAAATAAAAACTATGCATGGACACAAAAAACTTGTGTAAAATCAGACGATAATACGATTATAAACAAAATCATTTTATAGTTTGTTTATTGTTATATACCCACGACAAACCTAAGTGTCTCTTGCAAATCGACTTAGGTTCGTACAGAATCCGTAAATCTATGTCTCTTATTCAGTGGTACTTTAAGACACCATTAATTGATCTACAATTTAGAGTCGGAATGTTACAATCCTCGATTGTGCTGTAAAACTTAGTTGCTTTCAAAAAGTATGTAGGGAAATATTCTAATTCCGATAAAAAGTAGTTGCGGAATACTCCATTTCATTTAACACATAAGCAAAACTTGTAAGGAAATTTTATTTGGAAAACTATTTTCGCATGGGGTCTATTATTGCGGTGTTAACTTGCATTCTATTGTATATCCGAAAATGTTGTTCCCAAAGTAATTCTATTTTACTACAAAGAACACACATCCAGAACGTAGAACATACGAGTATATCTGAATAACTGTAAAAAGGCTGTAGCTGAAAACATCTGGCAATACCAAATCCCTCTCACACATGAAGATCTGCAAAACATTGCAACAAGTAACAAGTGCAGGGGCAGTGAGAGTGCGAGAGTGTATCCATGAGAGGGAGAGCAACAAAGAGAGTGGGAGAGGGAACGAGATGGATGGAGAGAGAGAGAGAGAGGCGGAGATAGAGCGCGCGTTTGCGCAACAGAGTCAATGGATAAACGAAGTGAAAACAATGTGATGAAAACAAGAAGCAGGCAGCAATGCACATTGCAGTAAGAGGCCAACCGTAAACGTTATTCTAGCCATGGCTAAGACAAAGAACATACATATGCGAATACATGTGCGTATAAGCAATATGTTCATTTGTGTACATGCGAGCTTAAACAAAGAAACAAACGAGGAGCAGCAAAGTTCGCAGACGCGTAATTAGCCAGACAGCAAAAAGTCAACGGTGCTCATTGGTATTGTTTCTCTTATGGTTGCTTCTTTACTTGTTGTTGTGGTTGAAGTTGGTGTTGTTTCTGTTGTTGATGAGTGCAGCCAAACATCAGTTGACCGAAGGAGCAGCAGGCGCAGTCTTTTTCTCGGCATTAGATCGATCTTGACACCTACACACACACACCAATACACACACTGACTCAGCAGAGGCAGGCAACGGCTTCAAACACACTCGCTCCCACACACACAAACACGACACAAGCAAGCAAGCCTAAAATTCACAAAGGTTCTCTCCTCTCCACGCTCTCGCGCGCTCACCGCCGCTCTCTTTGGACAGCAGGCTAAATCGACGGGCAGTCTGTTGACGGGCAGTCAGTATCGATTGAACAGTCGCGCGTAACACATCGAACCGATGCGGAGAACCCGACTAGTCCCCCACACCCCCGTTTGTAATAAATAGCGTTGCATGAAGCGACCACGCTAGCAAACGGCAAGAATACGCTGAGAGCGACGGAGGCGGCGACAGCCAATAGAGACAAAAAGACCAACGGTTCAGCTAGAACATCTGGAAAATAAGTCTAAAAACAAAAACCTAGACAACAATCGCGCGTCTAAGAGAAAAAATATATATTGTAATACTTATTTTTTAAAAACACACAAATCTATCGCTTTTAAATTTGTTCTAGCTGTTGCGATAATATGTGCCTTACACTTTTATAAAAGATAAGAAATATTTCCCCAAACACAACAACATCGAAACGGAAAGAAAATAAACAAAAGCACTAAAAACAAAAATAAAGTAAAAGAAGAGAAGTAATAAAAAAAAGAACATTCATTAGCATAACAAAACAGCAAATTAAATAAGTATAAATAAATTAACAACTACAAAAGCAACAAAACCTTGGCAGCAACTTAGAAAACCAAAACAACAACGCACTTTGACAAAATAAAAAAAAAAATTTTAAAACAACAGACACATTTTAAAAGCGTCGCAAATTTATTCATTTTCTTTCTTTCTTTTTTAATTTTTTTCGTGTGCGACAAAATATTTACAAAAATATAGATAAAAAAAACGCGCTCCATTAAAATCACCAAACCAAATCCGAACGGTGCGAAAGGGAAAGAAGAGAACGAGAACAACGCAACGTTTAAAATCAAAACAAAACTCGAAAACACAAAAATAAGAAAAGGCGCACAAAATCAAAACGAAGAAGAAGAAGCAGCAGCAACAGAGTGATAAATATCCATAATACCAGAAACAGACGGACATTTCCACACACACGCAATCACGCACTTACATATACGCGTACAGATGGTATATATGCACTATATAGAGACGGCGATATATATGCACATTTGACACTAAAGCAAAAGCAGAAGCAGCGAAAAGAACAAAAACAAAACAACAAGGAATCAGTCAACCAACTAAGTAAAACAACAGAACAATGACTACGAAACAACCAAGAAAAGTAGCGCCCGATGGTGGATGGGGTTGGGTCGCTTGCTTTGGCGTCAGTTTGGTTAATGTAAGTACACATATTCCTTTCAATATTTATGCTCATATGTACAATTACAAAATATCATTTCAAATTATTAATAATACTCTAAAAATTATAGTCGTACTTAAAAACCGGTTTTCTTTTTATAGTTCAGTTGGGATAGGTCAGTTGTTTGCTTGCAAAGTTGTTCATTATATGGCGTTAGTCGTTAAATTGTTTACGATAAGATTTAGTGTAGTACGACGATATAAGACGGGTCTATACTGTCCTGCTATTTGTACCCTTATCTCTATACACATCTAATACAATGTAAATTAAACTAATATCGGATACATAATGTAAACTTTTTAATTTCTGTGCAAATTGTTCTACAGACCGTCAAGTAATTCCTCCTCAAACTACAATTTAATCTAAACGGGTTATTGGTTTAATCTAAATTGTATCCGAATTCTGTGACATTTTGAATAAACAAAATTTGTTAGTAACCTTTTTTATGGTAGCTTAATAAACAGAACATATACATTTTAGAACTATGATCTATGACTCTATAGTTGTAAGTTAATTGATAATAAAATACTATATAGATTTTGGGAGATATACAGGAAATTTCAAGTGACAAACTATTATTATAATATTAAGCTAGTCGATTGATATTCCGAGTTATATCTGGCATTCTAGGTTTCGATGAGTTTGATATTTTCACAAGTTTTTCACAATTATTAAAAACTGATCGAATAAAGTGTGATTTTTAACATACTATATGCACAATTATGCAGAGTACTTCATAAGGAATTCGTGAAGTCGTAGTAATTGTACGTATGGGGGCGGTTCCGAGTGAGTGATCGTTATAATCTGATTGTTATATCCCAATTCAACGTACCAACCAATTCAACGTACCAACCAAACATATAGTAAAGTAAACGATCGAATTTGTAATGTATATCAGAAGTTGAATATATGGTAAACAATAAATATTCTTTAGAGATTTTTGATTATAAATATGCTAAATATACCCTGTTATTATCAAGTTGACCCATAATACCCTATGTATGTATTGAAGTCTTATCTGACTGTCTTTTATCAAGTCAGTATACCCTGTAAAAATAATTTCGATAATGTAAATATAACTTATACGAAAAAATCCTTTAACTAAAAATATGCTAAAAATTAAGCAAGTTTTAAAGTTATAATGTTCTGAGTACAGGATATCTGCAGTTTGAATAGATTCGGTAACATTTTTTCTTATATATAACAAACTTAATAGACCCCTGTAATTTCTGTAAGTACAGGGTCAAAACATATACGTATGTAAATCCCGATGGTACCTGACACGTTTAAGCAAAGCAACGAAATGCAAGCAATTCTGTCCGACATTGAACCAAAGAACTAACCAAGAAAAAAAGATCAAAACTAAAAAGAACAAAACAAAATACTGAAACAAACTGTAACATGAAAGAGGAAAAAAAGACAATAAAATGGCGCTGACGAGTGCATTTTTCGATTGCCGCTTCCCCTGCCACAAGTAACATGCGAGGGAATTGTGACCTTGACACCTGACAAGTCCGATTACAAGCCAGTTCAGATTCAATAACTGTTCCACTTGCTGTTCATATTAACAGGCATTACAAGTGGATATTCTTAATTAGTTTTAAAAGGACTTGCAGTTAAGTCAAGTTATATTATTATTATACTATTCTTTAAATTTCATGTAATTGAAGTTTAACCAAGTCATCAAATTTGCAAAGTAAAACCGGAAGAACTATTATTTTACTATAAGCTTTGAACTATTTGTGAGGGGCGTAAGTCCTAGTACCCTAACATACATACATAATTGCCTGGTAACAAGTCCCAGTGATAAGAAATTCATATTTTATTTATGATATAGACACACACGCACACACGGTCAAATCTCGAGTATTCATTGACATTTTAATACGCAACATTAAATTTAAAACGCTCGTAAAACTTAATAGATGTCAATATTTACCTCCGTTGAAATTTCGAGTAAAATGGAAAACAGAAAACAACACGTATCAATACGTATGCATTTTTATGGGCGTAACTTGAAATAGAGAAACCAAAACATTACCGTTAACACTATCATCAACGTCATCGTTATGAACAATCTTATTGTGTAGAGTTTGTCGCTTTGTAATAAAGCAAATCAGTTAGTCAGCCGGTCAGTCAATCAGTCGATTATATGACCAAGAACACTGTTCCCTAATCACACTACTTTTTGTTATCATTTGCAACACTTGTTTAATCGCTTTTAAATCATTTACGAGGCAAATTAGCAAATAAAATGATAACAAAATCCAAAATACATAATATTACTGTACATAACAAAATCCAATCAAGCAATATTGACTAATGAGAAAATCCTTGATAATTCCAATTCATATCCAATAAGATTGTCGTATTTCGAGTGCTCTTCACTTTGTAAAGGCGATCCAATTAAAAACCCTTGAATCTTCCAACACAACTGATATTTGCACAAGAAACATACAAAATCCGTGTATAGAAAAATCCAAAAATACGCGAATTTATTAAGTAGAATCCAATTTGTACATTGTTTAAAGATCTTATCGCTAAGTCTTTTATTTAACCTCGTGACAGTTTCGATGGTGCTAACTCTGCCCTAAAAGATAAACATATTTATGTTTGCATTAATATTTGCGCAGACATAGATTTACGTAGAAACCATGGAAATAGCGATTATTTGTTCTAAGATTGCCACTTAAAAAAAAAAATACAATTGTATTTTCAATCTATACAAATACTATAAAATAAAATTAAAAATTCTAATAATATTAAAGTAGAAATATGTTAAATGTTTCGTTATATATTAGCATACCATTAGCAAGGTCATAAGAAACAGTAATAATAGGGACGCATAAAATCAAGAAATAAGAGATAACAGACCTGATGATCTACTGAACATTTGAATCATTTGCAATTGCATTTGAATTTGGAAATCGCTTTGGGTTGTTTCGGTTTTGGCCAGTGCGCAAATTAAAATGCGAATTGCATCATTTTGCATGCCAAACAAAAGAGAGTGGATATATTTATATGAACTATATAGCGTTTTGTATATCATATATTATACTCTATGCACAAATTAAATATATATATATATATATATATATGAGCTCATCATATAATTGCTGCAATCAGTCGGAATAAAGCAGATCCCGTTCATTATCGATGGATCTGTTGTTATGTTACTTCTACAAATCTATTTAAATTCAGCACCACATAACTTAAAAGTAAAGAAGTTTACTTTTATCAGAGGGTAACTTATAAAAACTATTGAGTTTTTCTTGTCTAACTTTGTTTATTTCCGACGCTGATCGAATAAAGAGTTAAACAAAATCCAAATTTAAAATTCTGTAAGAACTGTACGGCTATTCCCAATCACGCAGTTAGTCAGTCGATCAGTCACAGCACATAGCTTTGTATATTAAAATATTTTAATTTATTCAAAGAGCATGTTCAACTGATTGAACTATAAGATATATTCACAAATATCGAATTGAATTGAGAGGGGGATATGACGAAGGGGACAATTGTACTGTATTGTTTGTAAAACAAATTGAAAAACTTTATTGAAGAATTTCTGCTCACTGTTTCGGACTTTGCTCGACTTTTGTCGCCGTCTGTCTTTCACTCACCTCTCCCCCCCGCTCCAGCCATTTCCCATATCTTTGGTCGACTGCTTGGTTATTTACCTACAAATTATATCGATGTGATTGTTTGGCAGTCCATTTGCATTTCTCTGTGGTTTGTGTTTCATTGTCAATAAAATCAAGGCTTGTTTACAAATGTAATATATAAAATAATCGCAAACAAAAAATATGTTTTGCGCCAGAGACCATATCTGAGAAATAAAAAATAGCTTTATTAGCTAATGTAGTTTCAGTCAGTTTTCCTTGAACTGCAAAGAATGATATTTTTAATTGTTGTTATAAGTTGTTCTAATATTTGTCACATTTAAATTTATCTGGTTTTTTGCTTTTCCACATTGAAACAAGCAACTGGTAATTTACATTTGTCAATCCAGCTGAAAGCGTTAATGACGAATGTATTTAATGGAGAAATCACAACTTAAGACTTTCTGAAATATACAATAATGCACATTTCTGTAGTAGGCAGCGATTATTACTCACAACATTTTTTAGTCGATAAAAGAAATCAGTTTTGCTATTTTATATGTTTTATGAACATTTATTAGTAGTAGTATATGGAATGTATAATATTTCCATTACGTCATTTTATTGCTTTCTTTGTTACACTTTTGACATTACGCTTTATGTTTCTATTTAAAGAATTGCACCATCCCTTTTCTCACACCTTCTTCCATAATTCATTAACTACTGCTGCGCCTCTAACAAAGTGATATCAATAGTCTCGCTCTCAGTTAGAATTTGGGTTCCTTTTCGGTTTCAGTTCGAATTTGTATGTTTTCCAAGTCTGAATAAGTATATGCTTATTTTTATTTTTATTGCTGTTATCGGCGGCAATGAGGCGATTAACACCTTGGCACTCTGACAACGCTCCCAAAAATTGTCGCTTGGTTCTGTGGCCAACGATATAGACGATGATAACTAAAAGTAAATGAGTGTCGGAGAATCTAATCCAAAGTTGTAGCCAAAACAAACAATCAAGCGAACCGGCAATTAAACCCACAATTGGCACATCATTTTAATGAATAGTTGTCATATTATTTATAGACTTTGCCAGAGCAGAAATCTCCCTCCTCTCTACCACCCTCGATCCGTACCGCACTCCCTTCCTCACTCTCTCTCTCTCTCGACTCGATAGACAACGCATTGCTCTGGATGAAGTCAGAGAATAATAAAAACAAACTGTTGTCAATGTGAATATATCGATATGAGAAAAAAAATACTTAACACAAATCATTCAAAGTGATTAGTAATACATATTAATAAAGCTATTATTATTTATTTTTTTTTTTAAATTAATAAATAAATAAAATCTAAACAAATAAATAATTTAAATATTTGGGAATGTTAGATAAATTCATGTCCGACATTACTTCGTTGATCTAGCAACGCTTGTGAATTACATGGACACCATTCAATAGGTATACCAAAAAAGAAACTATAGTAATGATGATCAGGTAATCCACAAACATTGATAAGAGAAAAGCATACGTGTATACATATATTTCCATGTCGTAATATGACTAATCCTCCATAAATTCCATCAATCCGTTGACTGACTTAATTATATGCATAATTGCATTCAAAATTGAAGCTCATGTCTCTTGACTTTCGTTTAGTCTTAATTTACTGCAAATGAGATGAAATCAAAATAGATTTTAATTTATTTTGCATGTCTCTGTTGAGATTCTAAAAGCTCTGTAGATTTTGTTACTTACCAAGGTATATATTTTATTTTTCTCAAGTTTGGTCAATAAAATATTGTTCTTTAAATAGGGCTCTAATTAATATTCACTAAGAAGTCATATTTTATATACAAATAAACCTACAATAATTTGATATCTGGTTCATTAAGACTTCAATTCCAAGCATCTTTATATTATTTCATGATATTGATTTTCGCTCACATATAAAATGCAAAAAAAATCCATTCAGAAAATGGAAATCTTTAAATTCCTTTGATAAGCAAATATATTTTCACACTTTCCACTGAAATGAATAAGTTCAACAACTCAATTGTTTTGTCTGCGATTTGTGAATTTGAAAAGATATATTAAAGCGTTTTTAATAGGTGCTATAATCTCGACATTCTCGAATTTGATCGATCCCAGACAGCACTTGATAGGTTGACTCAAAGATTTATTTTATTCGATTTGAGTATTAATTGATTTGAATATTTATGCCGACAGTTATAAACTTTTAGCATAAATATAAAAATACAAGTGAGCTTCAAGTTTTCTGCGAAAATTAACGACAAGCAGATACTCTGTAGTGCAAAATTTCCAGTATTTTTTTTTGTGTCATGAAACGGTTCAAACATATGTTGCTGGGTAAAATACAGCTTTGTATCAATTTACAGGGTATATTATAGGCGTAGACAAACAATTCGCAGTTGGCTTTAAGTTAAACAAACATTGATGAAATGATCGCATTCACAAATGAACGCTAAAATCACTCTGCAGACGAGAGAGAGGGAGAGAGAAGGAGAGAGCCAAAAATGTTGTTAATTCAAGTACAACCAAGAAGATTAGCAATGACATAAAAGGATTCACAATTAACGGATGCTATAAATGTGTGCGTTAGCCCTAATTGTATTTCACATATTGAATTTGTAATCTAATGTTAAACTCATGCGCCAGACAGACGAGACGTTCACTAAACAGTTCGTTCGCTTTGCTAACTTGGCTAACAGCTGAGCAGTAAAACAGCTGGCCAAATGCCAGCACGTGCAGAGTATATTTATAGTGGCTCTCTCGCTCGCTCTCGCTCTCGCTGTCTCTGTCTGCCTGTGTTTCTGTGATTCTCTTTCGCTCACTCTCGCTGTCTTGGTAGGTTTTAACAGTACCCAGCACGCTGCAAGTTGTTGCCAACTGCAATGAGTTTCAATCAATGTCAATAGTCAATGCACACAAGTGACGACAACAGCGAAAACAACGACAACGACAACATTTGTTGGCCGTGGCGCTGCCTGTTGCCAATCAGGTTTATTTTTTGTTGCTCATAATAAGAACAACAACAGCAAGCAACAAGCACTACAAACATAACAATAGTGGGGCAGCTGATGCTGTTGATCACGTGACTTTGTTGCGAGTATTGCTGCTGCTGCTGCTGCTGTTGCTGTCGTTGTTGCTGTTGTTATTGTATGCGTTGTGTTTCCTGCTGCGCCCCAAAACTAGTTTACAGTCCAAACTGATCCGCTGACGATCACTTACAACTACATGCACTTCCAAACAAGCGTATCTATGTATGTGTTTATATATACATACATATATTGTACTTGTGTCTGTGTGGATAAATCACATGATTGTGATCATGCGGAGCTCGAGTGAGAGCACACACACAGCAACTGCTCCTCCTTCCTCCTCCCTCTTCTCACGCTCCTTCACTCTCTGCCTGCTGATCTCCCGTTCAGTTTGAGTAGAGTTCAGTTGCATTTTTTTTTTTTTTTTTAGTTTTTAGTTTTCGTTTTTATGGTCAACTGGCGTTGCTCGAGAGAGTCAACATTTTAATTGAAATGTTTGACAGCAACACAGACAGACCCCGAAGCCCAGTCACAAGTCACATTTTCGCAGTCACATTCACAGTCACGAATATATTGAGTGAAATGTACTTCACAGTTAATTGCCTCCAATTGCCACAACAAATTCAATTCAAATTTATTTACCATCGATCTTTAGAGACAGCCGCAATGAACCGCAAAGTCGCTTATTATATTGTATTCATTTTAGTTGTTTTATTCTCCCAGCTAACTCATTAAACAAAACGCATTTTTCAATTGACGCAAATGAATAAAACAAAAAACACAAGCAACAACAAAATAAGCATAATAAAAATAATAATAATGAGAGATATCTCGGGGGTCGCTCAAGTATATTAAACAAACTCGTAAAAATACAATGTGTAAATTTGCTTTTAATTATGAACAAGTTGAGACTTTGGGTATCCAGTCTGAATTCAACAGCAATAAAAAACAAAATGCCATTGAACCCAAAATTTCAATGGAAAAACCAATTTCTTAGAAACCAAAGCAGTTATTATAAAAAAAGAGCATCCTAAGCTTAAAAAAAGGTTTTTTAAATTTTTTAAACCTGTTGGCTGAATATTTAAAAACGAAACCAACCTCCTTATTTTACTTACCAATGATCATAAATCTTGGGAGTGTTAAAAGTAACCAGAATTATCCGAGATGCCGATTTTTTATACATATTTTTAATAATTATCAATTATTAAACAGTGTGGCAACCTTACTGTACAAAATATATTATATGGAAGCGATACATACGCAATATATCAATTAACCCGAATTTCTTGAAGAGAAGAAATGGATATAGCCAAATAAAAGTTTATTATTAAAACGCAACTAATAAAAACCCTCAGCTAATCGTCTATTTTTAGTTAAGTATTTGCCCAGAATATAATATCATCAATTATATTTAGAAATTCCCACTGGCAAGTTAGCATTAAAAGTTAAATTCGATTTCAATGTATAAATAACTGTGGTCACTTTCGCCTTGATGGAAGGTTCCCTTTTCTTTTCTCGTGTTTTTCCCGCATTCTTATTGAGCTGCCTTTGTGCGGCAGTTTTGGGTGATGATACGACAGCAAATCAAATTCTACGTTATGAAGAACAAAGGGGGACTAGGTGACTTTGCCGGACAGTTCTCGACAAAAATAAAAATACAAGAAAGGAGAGAAAAAGCATAAGTGACACGCAAAAGTTAATGGGAAATCAATAGCCAACCACCACAATGAGGATGATGACGTTAAAGGAATGACGACAACGAGGACTACCAAGCTTGATTTACGATGACAACTACAAAAGCACAAGCACAACAATAGCAGCAACAACAACAACAACAACAATAACAATGATATAAGGAGGATACTTCGAAAGCGGCTGAAACTCTTTACAGGCGACATTTTAGAATCAACCATCGAAGGGCGTCAAGAGTCGAGGGTTCCACACGGCCCAAGAACGTCATCATCAGTCTGAACGACACGAGGACGTCATCAAACTCCAAATGTTGATAACGACGCAAGTATGTATGTAATACTATGAATGTATACAAATTGACAGAAATATGTATGTCAAAGTCTCAAGCTGTCTGGGGGAAAATACTAATGCCCATATCTTAGGGAGGCAGACATACTTAGACAAGACACAAGTTAATAATTGGAAACACGGCAGAAACAGACCCTGATAACGGTTTAACAAAATATTTTTTTTAGATCCCCGATCACGACGCGTGCTCGTGTTTGCGCTTCTCTGCCATTAGTTACACCTCCCTTCTTCTTCGTTCTTCTTTCCTTCAATGTGAAATACACACACACACACACTACAGTGACCCCACGGAGTCGATAACACGTGATCAAATCAAAAAATTCAGTCAAGATCACGCATTATTCACGCTTTTGCAAACAATTCACGAGTTCAAATTTGAATAAACGAACAATTTTAACTTAAATTTCAACTGAATTGAATTTCTGTTGTACAAATGTTTGAATATTTTTCATCTGCATTGCAAATGTGTTATCGAGTCGTTATCGATAGCTTAATCCAATTGAGATTTTTGCGTAAATAAAGGGAAATACTGGAAATAAAAACAAAATATTCATTGGGTTTCACGTTGCATCGCGATAAAGCACAAATTATCCTGTAAATAAATAACAAGTTTATTGAATTACAAGCTACACTATTAATATCAATCATTTGATCTGTAGTACATTCAACACTTCTCGAGTATAGGGTATAGGAGTGCGAATAACTGAAGGTGACTCGTCTATTACAGATGTGACAACAAAACGATAAAAAGCAACAAACTACGAGAGTGTGTAAGCTTAGCCATAAATTTCTGTTTAAAATGGGCCAAGCAAATTGGCAACTGGGCAACTGGGCAATGGGGAATGGGGAATGGCCAATGAGGCAACGTGCCTGTCTCGATACACCCGAATAACCGTTAAGTAATAGTGTCTATATATGCATATATACATGTATGACAACTCGAATTCGTCTATATATTGTATGCATATATAGATTTTCGATTTTGACTACCATTTGTCGGAACCATGCGAATGTCACGTTAATTTCACGCAACCGAACACACAGCGAATACTTGTAAATTAGATTGGAAAATATTACACAAATGTTTACAAATCATAAAAACGTTCCGACTTGTGTAAAATTCACACAGAAAGTGCAAAACCTCGCCCATCTGCCCTTTGCCCCCAACACAGACAACCCCCTTCCCTATACTCCAGCTGTGTTGAGTTAATCAGCAGCGCAAACACTGGCAATATAATAAATATAAATCAAATGCTGATTTAGAGCATTTGTCGATGGTTACGAGTCCGATTCGGTTACGAACTGAGTACCCCCACCTATGACACCTCCACCTTCCCACCCTCCTGATTATCGAGTTTGTTTTTCATGTTTCTGTTGTTATTATTTGCCTTTTGCTGTTTTTCGCTAAAACCGTCGAAATATAGCAAAGCTAATAACAAACCAAAACACAAATATATAAAAATAAAGAATATAGGCAGAGCAGGAGAGAGAGAGAGAGAAAGAGAATAAAAATAAAATATCTATTCGTGACAACAAAAAATCAGGTTTATTTACATATTACAATAGGCAGCAAATGGACAACAATAAAAAAGTGTTATAGTCTCTTTCCTTAACAAAACAAATATTCTTTTATTAAGGTCCTATTACCTGTTACCTTTACAAAAAAAGTCTAGAGAAACCACTTAGATAAGGAAGACTATGTGATCACACGATCAAAATATTTATAATAATCGTATGAAAATCTGAATAAAGTTGAACGAAACTAGAAATATCAATTCGTGAACTTTCTCGAGAATGTCTTATTACACATGGAGAAGATCGATAACTATTAACTACATTAAAAAAAAATTATGAACGGTAACCTAATTTAATTTATGAAACATTGACAGCATATTGTATTTAAAAGAAAATCATTTTGTTTAATTTGCAATGTAAAACAAGATCAGTACATGATGGAATCTCAATACATATTTTTTTTTGGGCCGATGAGAATATTTTTAAATATGTATATCGAATTGAAAACTACAGAATAAAGCGTTCTCAAAATGAGCAATGTTTGAAGAAACTATTACAAGAATTTTCTTCAGAGAAATAAAGTTAGGAGTTTGGATATGTAGCTCATATTGAATGTTCGAACTTGTCGTAAATGATTTATAAAAATGGAAGAGTAAGATGAATCAAATTGGAAATGACATTTGGAATTCACCATTTCAATTGGAAATCAAATGATAAATTACAATTCCAAATATTTACAATAATACGTAACAAAGCGATGACAACTGGAAGCCCTACTGATATATAGATCCTTGAGATAAGATATTGCTATGACAGATCATACGATAGTGGGAAATATTATATATAGAGTATGTATTTCATAATCGAACACAAACGCAGCCGATAAGAAGGAGAAGGGTGTGAAAACGGCACAGAATAGCTTGCGCGTCGGCATTGAAATCAAAGTGCAGTCAATTATTATAGAGACTCCCCTCGCCTCAACACGCTCAATAATACCCAGAACTCAACCAATGTCAATCCACCTAAACTATTGGCTAGGCAACCAACAAGCTAGTTGAACTATTGTTGCTATTTTTGGGAGAGTTAGTACAATCATTAAGCGAGCGCGTGTTGATTTTTTTTGTTTACTCATTTCTAGTTTCAATTATGATTGCTGATAATTCAATTATCAAGCAATTAACGTTTTGAATGAAGCGTCCATAAACATGTTGAACTAACTTTGGACGAACAGACGGACGGACGGACGGACCGGCACACGGCTAACAGGGCAGACTGAGAAACTAAGTGAAATGAAAAGCGATACACGCGAATACAAAAATCAATAACAGCACAATCAATAATAATCGTTGCAAAAGCACAAATAAAGCACTTCACGAACCATCATCATCAACATCATCATCATCGCCGTCAACAACTGCAACAACAGCAATAACAGCACTATCGACAAAAGAAACAAAATTCGAGTACTCGTTTAAGGTTATAAATGACAAGCAACATTGGCCGTAAAATTAAACATTTTATAAGTGAAGGGCAATAAATACTTTCCTGAAATCCCAGTTGCAATAAAAAATTTACTTTTTTTTTATCACATTGTTCAAAGATCAGTTTAATAATACTAGAAGAAAGATTGGACTCATAACGCGAAATAGGAAACAAATCTGCAATAGCAATTGGTTTTTTTTTTTTTTACAAATGTTGGAAATTAATAGATTAGATATTCACCGGAGGCTAGAAAGTAAAAAATCGACAAATCAATTTCTACAAAATCTATTTTCAACTAATTTACCAATATTTTTTTTCGCGATCAATCAAATTAATTAAAATGATTTTCTTTTTCATTTAAAATTTGGAAAATTAAATTTTTTTTCTCTATCGCTGTCCAACTTTCCATAATGCAACTTAAGAAAGTGTTTCGATGTTTTATTTACCGATAAACCGAACCCTTTATTATATTTTATGTCTTTTTATATTTCAATATAAAATTCGATTCAAACTTTGGATTAACATCACAATTGGAAACAGTTGAACTGACAATTGATATTTATCATTATCATTATCGAATATTTACAAATTTTATAATATATAATATTGTCTATTATTAAAAAAATTAAATTAACTTAAATTTTATTTATTTTGGAATGAAATTTAAATATATTAAAAAATAACCAAATTCTATTAACTATTAAATACAAATTAGTATTTAACTACAATTTCGGTAGCTCCCAACGACAGACATGCTGTCGTCTAACTTGTTGTCATGTCGTTCAATAAGATCTCGGCACTATTTATTTTTTATTGTGCTATTTTTTGTTGGAACAAAAGGAATCATCAGTCTGTGGCATGATATAGTACAACGGAGGCCATTCACTGAAGAGGGATTAGAGGGTGTCTCGCAACACAATTGTCGCACAACTTGAAGTGCATTTATATGTCGCATTGATACTGACATACATTCAGAATATACATATACATATACATATATATACTCTGTATAGATACTAAGCAGGGTCCACTTAGTCAACCTTATCGATAGATGATAGTGTGTAGAAAAACGATGACGTTGATGCTTTAACTTCCACCGAGTCCCATTTTCAATCCTCAGTTTGCTGATTATGATTTGTTTGACATGTGTTTTGTTGTTTGGATGATAAATCACGCACTTACCGAATACCCGATTAGCCTCAACAAATTGACTAATAAAATACGAACAAAATAAGTATATAAACGGGCTAAGACCATAAATTATGTCGATTCAAGTAGCAGGATGACCCACTAGCCACCTGCTCGCTCTACACAACAAACAAACACGGCTAAATTCGAAAAGATTTTCCAGTCATTTTTCTAACGATCTTAAAACTAAACTTTGTGAGTTACTGCTGGAACTCAAATGATCATAAATAATTATGCACACTTCAAGTCGAACTCAGTAATTACCATTAGTAAGGCTGTTAGATTATATAGATAATTTTAAGTTCTGTTGCAAAAAACAAATAGGAAAAATTTTGTTAAACATACTTTTAGGATCGCATAAAAATGCTTTTCAATTTTACTTTTCCCCACTTTATCCACCTATTATTTCAATTTTAATAAAGGTCTTCCAAAAAGTCATAGAAATCTTAATATACTAAATATCAATTAAGAAACATTAGTCGACCCTAACAATCTATTGATGATAAAACTCGATCATCAGTAAAGCTTATCCCGGATCCCGGAGAGTTGAACAACTGATGATTTATTCTCCCCAATTGTTCGACTATTCAATCTATTTAAAAGTGAGACTTGAAATGGTAATTGTATATTCGAAATCTTAAATAAATTAAGAGAATGTAATGATAAATCTGGGTTTGTAGTGAAGAATTATAAGCAAAACTATTCAGCCGCGAAACATCTATTCGCATGATTGAGAAAATTGCAGAATTAGATATCTCGGAAAGATATTAATAAAAATAATTTAAGTTCTAAATGTAGATGCAATAAAAATATATGCTTGTTATTTTAACTACTTGAAACTTATACAAATCCAATAACTTACCTGTTATGCTTTTCTTTACCCATACGCATTTGATTTCCAGCTGGCGACGCGATCCATAGAACCATCATTTGGACTGCTTTTTGGAGACACGCTTAAGAAACTCGATGTGGGCACAACTGGAGCTGCGATCATTATCAGCACGATGGATGTATGCATGAACTTCTCGGGATTGTTTGTGGGTCCATTGCTGAAGGAATTCTCGTATCGGAAAGTGGCGATAGCTGGATCATTACTCTGCGGATTGGGATTAGCACTGACATCGCCGGCAACCACAATGGCTCACATCCTGAGCACGTACAGTGTGATCAATGGCATTGGAGTGGGCTTATCGACATCGGCTGCATTTGTCGCATTGAATCATTACTTCAAACATAAACGTGGGCAGGCGGTCGGTTTATCCATGGCGGGCACAGCGATGGGTATGCTGATAATGCCGCAGCTTGTGCGGGTTCTTCTCGAGGGTTATGGCTTTCGGGGTGCAGTGCTTTTGCTGGCTGGCGTCGCGTTGAATGCAACCGTTGGCTCGGTGCTCCTGCAACCGGTCAAGTGGCACATGAAGGAGGAATTTGACGACGAGGAACTGATGTGTATATCGGCACTGCCGACGCCACAGCCACAGCTGACAGCGATGTCTGGCGGAGTCGGTGCAGCTTCTCCTGAGTTTAAGGTCATTAAGGAGGATGGAAACGAGGAGGATGCACTGCCTGAGCTCAATACATTGCTCTTCAACAAACACAATCCCCACAATCCACATTCAATGCGCAAAAACTACTCCGAGATGGCCATGAATACGATGAATGGCTCCAGGTTGGGCTTATCCAAGCGTCCCACCTTTCCCCGCATCATGTCCCTGGCGGGCGTACAATCCGCCGATGTGGGCAGTGGAAGCGGCGGTTATCCATCACAGGCGGAGGTGAATACGACGCAGTTGCGTTGTCGCAAGGCATCGGTTACATCGAATCTATCGTATATGGACTTTACCGGCTCCATTCTCCAAGTCCATTTGAATACCGGCGATGATGAGTTCGAGCAAAATGATCGTGAACTGCGACGTGTTGGCACCGCAACGGGGAGCATCCTTGGCGGACATCGGGATAGTTTCATCAAAATGAAGCCCACAGAGTTGGAGAAACAAACGGAGCTGGCCGATGAGGAGGCCAAAAAGAATGCCAAGAAGCTCGGCTTTTGGCGTCGCTTTGCCGATCTTCTCGACATTGCCATGCTGAAGGACAAGATGTTCCTTAATCTGCTCTTTGGCCTCTCTATCTTCTATGTGGCCGAAATGAACTTCAAAATGGTGACGCCCTTCTTCTTTGAAAATCTGGGATACTCCAAGTCCGATGTTGCCTATTGTCTATCGATAACAGCGATTACGGATATTGCTGCAAGAATTGTCCTACCGCCAATCTTTGATAGAACCACAATCAAAAAACGCACCATCTTTCTCGTCTCCATCATCTTTGTGGCACTTACGCGTTCCAGTAAGTACAACAGTTTCAGTACCATATATATAAACTAGATCGACAGAGGAAACTAATGAAAGGCAATCAAGTCAATACTTCACAAAAAATATCTCAAGAAACAACAGTTCCTTTTTAATATTAAATGTTGGTTTATTGCCAATTATATTGTAGAAACAGTGATCCGATCTGGGCGATATCGACATATGTTCTACCTGCACAAACAAGACTAATCTAACAAGCTAGCTTTAAAACAAGAAATCCACAATAGTTCCAGCTAACTTGTTTTTACGAGCTTATATTCCATTCGTCCCTATGAACACATATAAAACGATATTATGTATGCAGACAATTATTTTTATCTATTTTTCGATTGCGATGAAACTTATATAATGTCTTAAAGGACACTTTATTTATAAGTAACTAAGCTCTTTCCTTAAAATGCTGCTTTTCTTCCGATGAAATAAAAAAATTCTAGTCTGAAAATCTGATTGATCTATATTCCCTGGATCAGGGGATACTGCATTCTGACTGTTACATAATCATCCACTCAATCTCACACAGATAGTAATAAAAATATGCATATTATTAATGATTAGTTATGGCCGAACAAACGGAATGGACGCAACTGATGATTTGGCTGTCCATCTGCGGTTTCTTTCGCGGCTCCGCTCTGAGCAACTTCACACTCACCGTCTCGGAATATTGTTCCCTGGAGAAGCTGCCATCGGCCTTTGGCTGGCATCTTGTTGGCAAGGCGCTCTTTGTGATATGCTTTGGGCCATTGATTGGTAAGTAATTCACTACTTACTCTGTTTCTAGATTTCTCTGTGCCTATTTGAAACTCTCACCTTATTACATCTTTCAGGTCTCATTCGTGATGTTTCCGAAAGTTATCCAATTTGCATACACGCACAGAGTGTTTGCATTATGATTTGCGCCTTTGCCTGGGGCATTGAGTATCTGGTGGAGTTTGTCCAGTCGCGTCGTCGCACTGCGGATGCAGCACAGTTACCCACAGCAACAAACGAGACAGCTGCAGGAGCAACAACGACAACAACAGGGACAGCAGCTCCCGAGGATGTTAAGCTGTAATATGGCCAAAGATCAAGAGATGATTGACAGAAGATGCATACACATAAATCAATATACATATTATCTATATTAAGAAAGAAAAAACATGCAACTCATTAACTTAATACTTAATTAGATACTTTTGCAGCGGTACACATGAGGGGTATTCATAAGGGAAAGAAAAATTGCTATTAAAATTGTAAATAGCAGTTTGAAGATACAATCACAAACGATTATTTGCCCATTTGGGTATATACAGTAAAAATTCTTAAAATGTATAAATTTTGAACAAATTCAAGTTAAAGTCTGCTCAGATATTCAAATTAATTCGAGATATATTTGAAATTTGGTTGGAAATATCCCTAATTCACAACTAAATCTAACAAATAAATGCAATACTAAAGATAATTGTTTATAACATATACTATTGAATACCCCTCATATACTATAGCGTTTGCTTATGTAATTCCCCCTCTGTTAAACTGAGCTTAGATACGTTTTTTGTTTGTTTATTAAGAAAAATGTTGAAGAAGAACAAAAAAAAGAAGAGAATTGCCAGTTTTGACAAAGAAACGAAACAAACAACAACGAAATGCGTTTAATTCTTAATATCATTTATAACTATTAGATAATCGTCTTTATTATTATTATTATTTTTATTATTATATAATTTTTTTGTTTTTAATTTTCTCTCCATTTTGTTTATTAAATGAACTTGTATGTGATAGTTCAAAGATAGTTAATAAGTTACCAATTAGAACATAATAAATATAAACATAATATAAACAAACTAATCTAAAGGATGACATATGACCAGCAACCATTAAAGTGGCTTTAACATTTTTGAAATGTACCTTTTGAACGAACAACGACAACAACCCAACATATAGTAACTAAAAACTGAAGTAAACTGAACACCTAAATAACAATAAAGGTAATATGTAACTGAAATTGGAATTGATATTCACACAGATATATCAAATGATCCGATTTGATACACCTATTTACACACATACACCCTAACTCTAACAGATTTACTAAATTATACACACGCATACATATGTATTACTTTATATATGTAGATAAACGCCAAGTTAAGTGAACTGAATAAAATGTTAGGACAGATCTATGATGGATACCTCTGCCAGGTTTAGTCAGAGAATACAGAAAGAAATGCTAATACATATATGCAACTGTCAATAGAAAGAGAACGAGTGAGAGGGAAAGCGAAAAGTAGAACAAACCCACCAGCAACAATAACATGGAGAATAGAGAGAGAGAGAGAGAGAGAGAGTTAAAGCCAAAAATATGCCAGAAACTTCATTCTTATAACAGGGAACACATAAGCTATTTTTGTCAACATCTCGTATACGAAATTTTACAAATATATTCGACTCTCAAAAGAGTCATACGACATACGAACTACTTTTTTGAAGTCGATTTGGGACTTCTCTATTGCAATTGCCTTATTGTAAGATATATGAAAACGGAAAACGGAAAGCAATAAATATAAATGTTTGCCAAACGCGATCCCATGACCAAATATACTAACAACAACAACATAAAACATGGTAGCAAACAGATGAAAATCAAAACTTTTACCATATATGTATATGCATCACTTATATAGTGAGTATTGTACACAAACAGAATTGATTAGAATTAGCTTAAGTTGACACATCCTTATAAATAACATACCCCACAACAGTATGTACTTAAGAATTGAGTAAGAATATTGTGTATAGACCTGATTTTTTTTAATATATATAACTATTTAAATATATGGTAATATTATATAATTGACCATATACATATATACATATACTAGATAACAATGTAATCTTTACGATATGCATTGACAATATTATAGCCTTATACATATATGTATTTGAAGTGTATACACACACATCATATATATCAAATATATATATGATATATTATCAAATTGAAATAAAGTGATATATATAAAATTAAAATACATGATTGGATTTTATTGTGGTTGAACAAGCAAATTCACAAACATTGCTATAAAGCAAACTTAATTGTGAGTTAATTCTGATCAATATAGTCCTTAAAAACTGAAGACAGAATATTTCATAGTCGACTAGATGCTGTCAATATATGTCAACCAAAAGACAGTTCTTGATTTGTTATAAAAGAAATGTGAAGATAGTATATCTACAATGAATGCAAGGTTTATAAAAGACCAAATAAAATTCTTTAAAAAATTCAGACCAACTTTTATATACATAAGTGCTCGCACAGATAATAGAATGCTGATAAAAGCCGACAGGCAGACATCGGTGGGCGTATCTAATGGTAAAAAGCGATGCAATGGACACCTTTCATCCTCTTGCACAATTATACGATAGAAAACAAAACTAAAGAAGATAAAACACATATGAATTGGAGTATTTCCGGGGAAGTGGCAATGTGCGTATGAACATCAGAAGATTGGGCAATCATTATCTCTTTCTGTAACGCAATAACGTAACGCTTTCAACTAATTGTTGTGCATTTGGACGATCTCCGCTCCGTGTAACAATAAAAAATTGGCGAGAAGTGCAAATAGTTGTACTCATAAATGTTTGTGATGCGTGAAAAATAAATTTATATATCAATAAATTAGATGTACATCTCGAGGGTGTTGATAGGAAGAGACCAATAAATCTCACGGGGATTTCAAAAGGTGGGATGTTATGTTATCAGAGCAACAGTTGATACGAAAACGATAGTTGACTTTTCCAGCTACTGTTTGTAATTGCACAAAAAATAAATAAAAAATAAAATAAGCTAGTTGAAATGGGGCGTGGCACGGAAGCAGCAGCAGCAACACCATCTTAACTGGTACACATCAACAGGGCCTGTTTGCATAATCTTATCTTTTAGGGCTTAGATGTGGGGGATCATAATAAAACTAATTGCTACTGTCAGCAAGTAGATACTGATGAGATGGTGATGAGACAATGATGTTGTTGTTCTTATTTGCCAGCCGTGATGGAACAGAATTATGCGGAACGAATCTAATCACTTACCGTCTAACATTCGAGCTGCTAAGATGACAGTAACAGGAGCAGGGAAACCGAAATCCTATCAACTGGTGCCTCCGGATGGTGGCTTCGGAATTCTCGTCTGCATCGGCATGTCGTTTCCCTTTGTAAGATAAAATTTAACAAAGATAACTTAACGCACAATATTCTTTCTTCGTCTCCATATAGAAGTTTGATTTTCAACAAAAATGTTTAAAATTTAAAAAGTATTACTTTCCAAATAAATAGTGGTTTTATCAAGAAACCAGAATTGGATTGTTCTAAATTGCATAAAAAATTGTATACCATTTAAAAAATGGTCTTGATGCACATGATATAATAATAAAATATTGAGATACATATGTTCGGGAAAACAGTTTTCATACTAAACAACTTTTGTAAGAGCATTATAATACCGTATAACATATTGTACATTGGTTCATACCTTACAGATCAGTGGGCTGTCGGCACTGCCATCTTTTGGCCTAGTCTTTGGGGATTTCCTGAAGAGCATTGGAGCGGAGACAAGTGCGATTGCCATAATAACGAGCACGTTTTTCTGTGCCATGAGCTTTGCGGGTTTGTTCTCAGGTTCTCTCTTCCGCAAATTTGGCTTGCGATGCATCGGCTTGACGGGGGGCATTCTCTATTTCTTGGGTTCGGCGATGCAAATGTTTGCCAACTCAACGCTGCATCTAATCTTCTCGTTCAGCCTGGTGCAGGGCATCGGATTTGGATTGTGTCTGCCCACCTGTTATACAACGTTTAACAATTATTTTGTGAAGAATCGTGTAATGTGGATGGGATTTGCCCAGACATTGATTGGGCTCGGTTCGATGATCTATCCAATTGCTATGCAGAAATTAATGGATTGGTACGGGTTTCGTGGTTGCCTCCTAATACTAACGGGAATCAATGCTCATGCCGTGTTGGGAATGCTTCTCATGCAGCCCGTGGAGTGGCATATGAAGAGAGTTCCACTAGATGAAGAGGAGGTGCAACTACAGTTAACAACACCTCGACCGACTGTTGTTGTGCACGTGCAACCGGAGACGCCACTGAAGATAATAGCAGAACCGAAATTTATACCGATGCCAGGTAGTGATTATACTACTGACTCCCTGTCAGTGTCGCGTTTTAGCTCGCGACGTGTTTCGCACGCCGAGGAGCAGACACTTAAAAACCTTACCAGTCGCTCCTCGAGCATCACCAGCCTCGGCAATTGGACTGGCCCCGTGGTGGTAACCGATGCCTCGCCACAAATGATGCACAGTCTCCAGGCATCTCGACGACAATCAATTACCAGTGTATCACCTGTCCCGTTTCCCGACGGAACTCCCAATGATGTTACGGCAGACAAAAAAAGCCTCTGTGCCACCATTGTTGATTTTCTGGATCTGACGTTACTTAAGCAACCTGTCTATGTCAACATTGTGCTCGGCATAACCTTTGCCCTTTATTCAGACATCGCTTTCTTCACTATGCAGCCCATATATCTTTTTGAACTCGGATACACCAAGGTGAGTTCCAATCCTACAATAAAAATAGATTATATTATATAATCTTTACTATTAATCTAATTATAAGTAAATAAGTGTGTTGCTATTTTTGAAAGTACAGCTTCATATGCATACATAATTGCTCGTTATCTAATCTGTACCAAAATCATCCGAATGGTCGGGATTAAGTCGAGTTAGTCTGTAACATAAATTGTTTGCATACATTTATTGTTTCCCTCGCAGAACGTGCCACTTAAAGCAAAAATTTATAACAATAAATAATTGCAATTGGTTGGATTGTTTAGTGATCCAAAACAGACAAACATTAATAGAGCATTCTTGTATTTTAAAATCGTTAATATTACCTATAACGTGACACAAGCAACATCGACAAAAAACGTGTACCATGAGGTTGAAGTTGGCTGTATATGTATGTATTTGTCCGCCATCTTTGAAGGTTTTGATTTTCTATGCGCACTCATACGCATGCGCACATTGTTGCGTAAATGCTCGAAAAAGATGCGTTGACTTTTAAAGTTGGGTGAAATCTATATTCACATCAATAAAACTTAATTAAGTTGTTGAGATATGCATAGTGGTTTGTTTTCTAGCGAATTAACTGCACTTAAGGTACATAAATTACTTCAATTTAAATAAAAAATTATATTTTCTTTTTAAGTTGACACTGCAATTACTAGACCACCGAATATTTTTTTATTTTATCAACGTTAATACCACAAAGTGACGCAAGCAATATTGAAGAAAGAAATATGGTTGAAAATGGCTGCACAGCTTTTGCTAATTTTGTCCACCATTTTTAAACTCTGTGCATTGCCATGTGCATTATATCTATCTCACTCACACGCATGCGCACACAGCAGCGCTTGCGTAAATGCTCGAAAGAAAGCGTTGATTTTTGACGTTCCCATTTTTATTTAATTTTATACACTTTCCATGAATTTGATGTTAATTAAATGAGATTTAAAGCATAAATTATTCCGTTTTTAGGTTGACACTGCAAAAATAATTGCCATTGGAGCCACAGCGGATTTATTTTCACGAATATTTTTGGCAACTACTGCAATATTTATTCAAGTGCCGTCGCGATATATTTATTTGGGTGGTGCTCTTTTTTACGGTGATTGCCAGATTTGGTAGGATATCAGAAGTGTTTGACTGAATTTAAAAAAAATAATAATGTTTTACTTACCGCAGCTTTCGACGGCATTACGGAGTTTATGGGAATGGCTTGCATCACGGCGGTTCTTGGGTTTTTGCGCACATGGATTCATGTGCCACTGCCTTTAGTGCTGGCCGATTATTTGCCAAAAGAACGGTACGAAATCGATATAAAATATTGATTAGAAAAATTCAGTTACCACACGATTGCACTTTGTTTTGTTTTTTTTTTATTGTTGCAGATTCGCGAGCGGTTATGGTTTATTTATGTTTACACAGGGTAACGGAATGTTTTTAATTGGTCCAATCGTTGGTTATATTCGTGATCGTACAAAAGATTATATATTGGTATTTCACATATTAAATGTATTTATGGCCCTGTGCGCCATTCCATGGATAATTGAAGTTCTAATTGTCAAATTCCGAAGGCGCAGCAGACTTGAACGGAATAATGTCGATGAGCAGAGCAATTCCAATGGCACAATGTCCCAATAAGGCGAATCTCTGTATAATACTTTTTGGGTACATACAATTTTTATTAAATTCTTACACAAAATTACAAATAAAAGGCGTTCTTTACTTAAATAGTTGGTTTGCTGTTACATTTGAATATCTTCCCGCTCTAGAGATGGAAGTCACTTGGCGAAAAATATTGCATTATATATCGATAGTATAAATTAATTTAATAAATATTAGACAAGCTAAAATATTATAAAAGGCACCTCAACTATAATTCAATTATTTTTTTACTTTATAAATGTTTATAATAAAGTCATTTAATTGAAGTAGACAATGATTTTTAAAAATGCGTGTCTTATCGATATTTACCTTCATTCAAATATCGATACAGCAAACATCGCTACTTTCATTGAACGATAAAAATGATTTAATAAGATCTACATTAAATTTAGAAACTATACAAATTATATAGTCAATATTATTATTTTTTTATGCACAGTAAAATGCAAAACTTTAGCAACAATTTCAAATGATTTCTGTTTAACATGATGTGCCATAGGTTTCAGCTTTTGTACGACTGCAGTCGAACAGCTGATGACATCTAGTATCATCACTGGTAGTACACATCATATTTGTTTTGCTTGTTTCATTTGTGCCCCACTTAGTTTTACTGGACCCCATTCCCCCCTGAGAGCACAATTATCTCAACAATCTGAACAAATGGTACTACAACAAATTAAAATGCTGCTGCTCGGCATTATAACGCTCTGCCGGCGTGCCCTCTGCTGTTTCTCGCGTCGCCGCAAGCTCAGCCACGCCGGCAACGATCAGCTGCAAGCGGTGATGATTGGTGGCGACTTTGCCACAAAAACAAATGCGGCGACGAACAGCAAAGAGCGGGACTGGAACTCCTGGGATGACAGTCCGCGCACCGTCGAGGAACACATTGAGCAATACCGACAGAGAATGGCAGAGCCGCCAACGCCGCCCAAAGAGGATCCGGAGCCGGACTTCTTTAGCGTAAGTGTTTGTAAAAGCTGTTTAGGACTGCACGGGTAGTTAACTTGTTAGCCCCGTTCTTAAATCGGAATATAAATTTGCGCGCAATATTCAGCTGGAGGCGTAGCAGACGCCATAAAGTATACATATATGTACATATATTATTAACCAGCATTAAGAGCTGCGTCTTTTTAGCCATGTCCGTCTGTATGAACGCCTTGAGATAGAGACTCCAAACTGTCTAAGTAAAACTCTCTTACTGTATTTCTCAAGTTTGTTGTTGGTTTGTTTGAGTTTTTCTGTAGCTTTCCCAAATCAATAATCAAACATTTTGTGGAGCGGTATATACTAAAACTGATTAATGTTTATTTATTTTCATTTAGCAAATAAAAAAAAATTTTATTCATATTGTATGAAAATTAACAGAAAATAATATCTTTGAGGAAACGTTTTTCTCTTAAATCTGGAATAAAAGAATTCCTGGAGGTGGCAATCTGGTAGTCGAGCGCATTCGACTTTATCGTTGTTATTTGGTTTATCTACAAATGTTATCCCTATCTCTGCAGGAACTGACGCCTGATATAAAGCCGCAATTGAAGTATTTTCTGGAAGATGCGGCGGCGTCGACGTCGACAACAGCACCAACCGATTTTTCAAGACTGAAGGCAACTGACATGGTTCCCATAAGTGCAAATGTAAGTAGATGAGTCAACTTCTGCGATCTTGGTAATCAAATTTTCATGTGTTGCACATACAGGCTGATCTCGAGGATTGGGTAGATGACAGTGCCGGCGGTTGGGAGGAGCTGGACACCTCACAGACCAAGCAGATAATTCGGGAGAAACGGCGCGAGATGCGTCATCAGCGACAGGGGCCAATGAAGGCGCCACCACCAAGTATTGGGGCGCAACGGATAAGCGATGTGCAGAGAATCGCGTAGTTAATAATGATAACTATAATGCTTATGATAATCCAAATGATGTTCCTTTGATTCATCATTCAAAAACGTTCCACTTTGTAATTGATTTTTTAAGAAATCAGCTAAAAACAATTCTAGTTGACAATTGGCCTTAGTTTAATGACCCCATCCCCCGCACACTCCCTTCGCCAGTCCATCCTACAACATTTTGAGTTTGTTCAACATGGTTTGGCCTCAATAAAAGAAAACAAACAAAGCAATCTGAAACGCCAGCCAAGAAAATCGTTGCCTTTCACTCGCACTTCCTCCAGTCGCTGCACGTTGTTTCCTGACGCTCTGCGGTTAAATTGTTGCTGCCCCATTGCCCAATCCGATGATGATATGCCTGAGTGGACAAAGTTTGTGGCATAAATAAGACAACGCGCCTTGGGCCAGCGCTCTATAACGAAATGTTGCTGCTGCTGTTGATGGTCGGTGCAGTTGCCGGATACGATCAGAGTATCAACTACTGGGAAGCATTTGCGCCGGGCAAGCTGCTCCAGCGTTTGGATGCGCTCACTTTGACGGATGGACAGCATCCCGATGCTCAGGCGGAGCAGCAGCTGCCCAGCGCACAAGCCAAGCTAGATGAGGATGCAGATGGGGTGGGAGAGGAGGATGTGGATACAGATGTGGAAACGGCTGCCGAGGCGGATGAAGTGGAGCATGATGACACAGACATTGAGGAGGCTGACAGCGTTGAGACTCATTCTGGCGAGGATTATGAGCGAAATTACGAACAATTTGTGCGTCAATACTTTGATCGCGTGCCGGACGAGAACGTGGACGATGACGACGACGAGGACAAAGATAATGAGGAGCATGTGGAACAGCTGGAGGATGACAGCAGCATTGAGACGCAAGCGGAGGCCAGCAACGTGCAGCGAAAGCAGAAGCCAAAGGATCGACAGAAGCGCCAGCATTGCCGCCATGTCCAACGCCATGGACAACTCTGCAAGATCTGTCGGGAGCCACGCAACAATGAGGTCTCCGAGACATGCAGCTACTCCCACGAGGCGGAGCCGGAGCAGTATGCCTACGGTAGTGGCACTCAATATAAACGCTATAGGGATCAGTCGCCAACGAATGAGAAGAAGAAACAACGTTCCGAACGCCATACGACTGTCGTTCCACCCGACGACAACAGCAGCAGCAGCCTCTGTGTCCGTCGGCTGCAGGGGGAAGAGCATCTGCTACGAGTGCAAGGACAGCGGTGGCAAGCGGATGAGTCGCTGCTACGATGCGGCCATCAAAATGAACAGACAATCCAAGCGTAGCAGCAAGAAGCCACGAAGCAACAGCCAGCAGTCGGAGCAGGAGCAGCGCATCTATAAGCGCACCGTCAGCTATAGCTATGCCCAGGGTAGCAGCCAGGGCGAACAGGATAATAACAAGGAGTTCAAGTTGACCACCACGCAGTCTACACCAATCCAATCCCTATCTTCCTCCCCTTCAACAGGTCGCAGATTCATCAAGGTCTTGCGCAGGCGCACCGCAATCCCTCGTCACATTACAGCCTAGTTATCTACTCCGATTAATCCCATCATACATACATATCCATATCATTATCCAGAATAATATTATTTAGTTTCAACTGAAATAAAAGAAAATCTATTATAAAATAATGACAAATATCTTTGGTTTATTTTCGCTAACGAAAAATAAGAATCTAAAATGGTTTCAACTACAATACTTTCTTTGAAAACATACAAATTATAACCTCATAATTACAGATCACATAAGATCTAATTTCTAGTCTTGTGCACTTTGTTCTGTTAAATCTTTTTGATTATATCGGGTAGCCCATACGTATGATTGTATCGCTTTTATTCTCAGACCACGTGAGAAATTCTAATCTAGGAATTTACACTTGATTACAAATCGCGTCGACCTATAATAATAATGATAAATTGTTTAGCTATACGTACAGTGATTGTTCGTTAGTAAGAAGCGTTGAAAAAAAGTGCTTATGTCATGTAAAACAAATAGATTCTACATTTACGGTGTCTGCTATAATTTGCTATGGGCCATTTGAGCATTCTACAATTATGATATATAATTAAAAACTCTATCTATTTTGAGATTATCAAAGTGGAACAACTTAAAACAGAGCTCAAGTGGTTGAAATATTTGGTTTCTAATCGAATCTATCGGAGAAATGCAGTATTTTCTTAACTGTAATACTTAGCTTTTCCAAATTTCTCATATATATATTATATTTTATTTCCTTAAATTAAAGAATTCCTCTTTATAAATAAATTGACAACGAAATCATGTATTTTTATTTTTTTTTTGGTTTTTGTTATTCACTTTATTATTTATACTTTCATAATGCGAATGGTATTTTAACTTTAAGATTTACTTTTACGTTTATTTTCATTTTTGTATCAAATTCTTTTTGTATATTTTCGCCACATTGCACTAAAATCTGTTGCCATCTCTATCAATCATTCGCAGGCTTTATCTAAGCCGTGCGTTTCTTGCTGTCCCGCTCTAATACGAAACAAAAATACAAGAATAAAAAACACAAAAAATAGATATACATATATGTAAATGAAAAAAAAAATACATAAACAATAGTGGCTTAAAATGTTGTTCTTGCTTATAATTAGAAAAAAAAGTTGCCGCATTTTGTTTACTTTCATTTGTTGTTGCTGTTTTCAATCTTCACTTTTGTCCCTCTTCATTATCAGGCAACTCTTGATGCAAAAATAGATGTATATATCGTATTTATGTATTGTTTATGCATATAAATATATATTACAAAGTATTTAGTTATTTGTTATTAAATATTACAAAATTTCTTGCACGGGCTTAAACAGGAGGCGAAACTCGAAGCGGAAAAAGGCCAAACCTTTATTTATAAAATAAGGTTTCATAATTTGTATAATTAAATAAAAAAAATAATAATAAAAGTGCGCTTGTTTTGTTTTGTTTTTCAACTTTTAACGCTTAATTACAATAGCAAATAATAATACAATAGAAATAGAAATTGCGAAAAAAGCTCGAAAATAACGATTCAAGAACAATATGCAGGGGCGCAAAAGCAACTATTGTTGTTGTAGTTGCGCCAAATGTTTAAAAGTTAGTTGAAGTTAATTTACAAATACATATGCATATGTATGTGTACGTCTGTTGTTGTTTTGTTTAATTACTCCTTTTCGTTTAAGTTAATATAATTGAGTTGTTGCTCTGGTGGTTATTTGTTGTTGTTGTTGTCGTCGCTTTACGTTTTCCGTTATTATTTATATTTTTTCAGTTGTTACAGTTGATTCAATTGCTGTTGTTGCTGTTGCTATTGTTGTGATTGCTCTGATCAACACTGTCCATGTTCGGCACGTAATCCAGGGCCATCATGCAGGCAAAGACAGTCATCACCATCTTCGGCTTGACTTCGGTGATATCCTCGGGCAGCGCATAGACACGAGCGCCGATCTTACGCGCCATCGATATGGCATATTTGGCATTGGCCAGATTATCCTGAAAAAAATTAAAAAAAGAAGATATTAAGTATACGCCGTGTTAGTTTTCAATACATATATAACTAGTGTAAATTGCTACAGTCGAGCGAAGCCGATCCACCCTGTATTCTGCGTATAAAGTAAACACTTTAGTAGAACAGATCTCCGATCTACGATTATATATGTGGTATTTTGTGGATCAAGTTTTGTTTATAGCTTCTCAGCCCAAATGTAACAATTCCTTTAAATTAGGCTAATTTTTTCAAATATGAATAAATATACATATATACTTCGGATGTCCCCTCGTTTAAGAACCGGATTAAAATAAAAAATTTCGAATTAAATGCTTACCTCCTGTGTGCCGCTGGTGCGAACCAGCTCATAGTTGATGCTACCCTCCTTAATGGCATCGATCAGATCAATGACAATCTTGCCATCGGCAATCGCCGGATCATTAAAGTTGCGCAGCTGCGATTGTTTGCCGGCATCGGAGAGACGTGTGTTCACCCATTGGACGATCTCCTTCTCGATGATGGGGTTGCCCGTATTGGCCAGACGTGACAAAACGGACAATGTGTAGGCGCGCATGAGTTGCCAGATTAGAGCTGCAAAAGGAGATGTCGACAGTCAGTCTACAGAAATTTCAGTGCTAGGGAGGGAAAGAAAAAGCCTTACCCAATGTGAGAGTGGCATTGCCATCATTCAGATCCTGGCCAGCAATTCCCACCAAGGAGAATTTTAATTGCTTGCCCAGATCGACAGCATAATTGCAGTTCTCCAGCTTCTCCATGAACTTTCGCAGAGGCGTGAAACGTTTGTGTACGCGACTCCAGTTGACAATGCCCGGCTTGATGACATCGAACAGCTGGAAGATGACCAGACCATCGGCCAAATCCGAATACAGCCAATTGACATGCGGCGCCACGCCCATTGAGTTCATCCAGTTGCGATAAGCTACAAGAAATAGAGCGAAGAAGCGTAAGGTTATTTAGAATCTGTATCTGCTACCACATTAGAATTGCAATATTTAAATGACAACCAAATATTTAATTTAACATTAAATACGTATTGAACGAATGACAGAGATTGATTTTTTTATCTATACTATACTCGTTTATATCCTGCCCTTTTCTTATATTTTTGGAACCTAACAAGAATACTTTTGATTGAATTTTGATTTTTTATAATTTTTGTTACTTTCTTATATTCTTTTCCAACAAAATATGTTTCCCATTTTTAGTAATTACAAGTGCTGGCTTTGTTTTCCTGATTTTATTTCGCCCAATTTTGCTACTCAGAGTTTTAATTGTCATGTTATTGAATATAATTTAACTTTTCTATAAATCTAAATATATTTGATTTGATTTCCTTATTTGTATTTTCTAACTACAAGAATCTTAAATTTGTGTTGTAAATAATTTTATATTCTTATTATTATTTGTCATCCTTTAATGTGTAAATTATTTATGCTACAAATCTGTTTGTACTCACTCTTCTCCTCGCGCGTCTCTTCAATGGACTCGAGACCCTCGATCTGTTCGGGCTTATCCAATCCGGGATGATTGTTAAACAGATTGGCAACAAAGGCCAAGTTCAGCTTGTAGACGCCATTGACAACGTCCTGTGGGGTGAGGAAGCTGCGACAGTTGAGCTTGGCCGCCTGTTGCAACATAATCTCGGCACGCTGCTGAAGATCAGATTCACGGAGTGCATCCAGATTGACATCGGCCTCATTTCCGGCAATTTGCTTCAGCAAATGCGAGTAGATCTCCGAGTCGACAATGTCCGACTGGAAGTTGGTGCAACGACGCGAGATACCCGCTCGTTCCAGATGATGATTCACCCAGCGCAACAATATGGCCTCCGGTGACATTTTCATCAGATCCTCGAGGCGTTCATTATCAAAGAGAAGTCCAGCGAGACCAGGACAACTGTCCAGAGTGATGTGACTGAACAGGCCAATGCGAATGATCTGCCAGAGAAGGCCGAGCACCAAATGGGGTTTGCCCTTGGCCAGATCATGGGCATCGATATTGACAATGTTGCAGCCAATGGCCTGCGAGGAGACGAGCGCTAATGTTAGATTCTCAAATTCCCGATACACGGTCAGGTTCTTCTTGTTGATGGCACGCTCATCGATGGTGTCGGGGCAGGAGTGATTGATGATCTTGCACAGCAAGATGCCGTCCTTGATCGATTGATATAGACGCTTGCCCTCTGCATCGATGGGCAACAGATGCTGCAGGTCCTTGTCATGGCCCAAATTCGAGTTAATCCAATCGGAGAACGCCAATTGTTCCTCGAGACGCACCGAATGCGTAGTGCCCTCGGATGATATGCTCGACATGCCGCCTAACGTCTCCAGATTCTCCTTCTTTGACACAACGGTCTTGAATGTGCTCGCCACATCCTTTGACTTCAGATCGAGACACAGTGTCTCGAATTCCTCCAAATTCAATTTACCCTGATGCGCTGTACGCTGTTTGCTCTTGAACTCATCGATCATCTCGCGCACCTGATAACCAGCGAGCTTGAATCCCACCTGATTGAGTGCATCTTTTAGCTCGATCAGGTCAATGAATCCGTCCTTATTGGCATCCAGCTATAAGCAAAACAAATCATATGCATAGTATCAATTAGTGTTATGGAAAAGACGATCGATAGTTGATACTATCGAATGATAATATCTTAATTATCTTTTATTTTTGAGATATATTTATGAGTATAATATTTGTATTATTTAATTTTGTAGTGCTGTCATAATAAAATATTGAAGCTGCGTTGGAAACTTTCAGGATTTTAGACGTAGTTCAATATCATGATTCAATCTATAGAGAAATCTCCACTTTCAACGTAGTTTTTGCGATATTCACATTTTAGGACGATTAAATTTGTAAATTAAAATTTGTGCATTTTAAAGAGTGTAATGATTATTATTTTTTTTAGAGTTCAAAAACGATAATTGATATAATAATAAATTTTAAAGGGTCGATTCATGATGCCGTTCGGTGCAGGAACCGTTTGCAGTCTTGTCATTTACTGCGTGTCTATATTTATCATTTATGACTAACCCTCTTACTCATTTCTGGTCATTTTCAATTGATGGATGATTCAGAGATCTGTTTCGCATACAAAATGATTTCCCACACCTCTCCCGTTACGATTACCCCTGCTTTTCTTTTAACATTTTTCCACAATTTAGCTGGGCATATGTTTTATGTGAAGCATTGTCTCACCTGCGTATGCAAAGATACACATTTCTTTTGTCTCTCACCTGACATCTGCCAGCTCCTATCTGTATACAAAGTACATTCACACCTATTCTTCATCTTCTTCCATTTGATTATTATTTTTGGTATTTTTTCTTATCAATTTCCCATTGTTTGCTGATTAATTATACCTTCCACCTCTCTTAGTTCCCCTCGGCAATTAGATCACTGGCAAATATTTTTTATCAAGGTTCTTCCTGAAGAGCTTGCATATCATTTCGTACACCAAGAGGTAATTGATTATCATCAGTGGCCAACTGACGTAATTTAGCTGTCATTGTGACAGCCTTAGCTAATAAACATGCAGCCGTTATCGTTATCGATATCGAAGCAAGGAATTCGTACGATCATCGACAACAAATGGAATTCTGTAATGCTTCAATATTTACAGGAATCGTTTACGCAAGCGATAAATAACTTTGAAAACTATCGATAATATTAAAGTGATTAATTGGGAACAGTTTTGTTATAACTTCCGGATTATTTTCTTGAATCGATAAGCTTTAAGTTTAATCCAATACATTTAAAAAAAACTGTATTCATTGATCTATTATTTCAAGTGAATTTATTTTATGTGCCTTGAAATATAATTTGATAAAAGAATTCTTAATATTCCAGCAATCTATTTAGTTATATTGTCGGTTAAGTACTTCAGAAATGCCTTGGTATAGGACAAATTGTAGATGGTGCTATGGGATTATTGATAAATATTAAATAAAGTCAAGTCAGTCTTATCCCAAATTAGAAATACATGTCGACTGGAATACTGAAAAGTTTGCCCATCAACCATGGCAAACATTTTGGCAATAGGCAAGGTAGAAATGGAAGAGGAACCACAAATGATTTGTGTGGTTCTGGTGTGAAATTCACATCATGGCCATATAGTAACCATATATGTACAAATATAAGTATATACATATATGTTTGGTATAGGGACATTACTGTATGGAATTTGTGTCGGTCGTTCGATGATGACGATGATGATGATGATATTGTTGGTTGCGTTTGCTTTGCTTTTCCACGATAAGATAAAGTTTTGTAGCAAAAAGGCAACAAAATTGAAAATAGCGCCAGTTTACGTATATGGTAATGATTACGTGCCAAATTCTGGAGAGGGCCAAGAATTCCGGCTAAAAGGAAGGCAGCCAAATTTCGGTTGTCGGACCTTCATGGGGATGGCCAGTAGAAAGCCCAAAAATTAATGTGATAAGCCAACATATGACTGACAAATAACGGAAGTAGCCAACAACAATAAAAACAAGTAAAGTAGTTTTATTATTTCGGTCAGTTGAGCGCCATTTGGCACGTGAACTTTATCAGGGGTGTTTACTGTAACTCTGATATTTCGTGCGCTTGTCTGTGTTATCGATTAAAAACCATAAAGTATGCCGACCATAGGGCCAGCAACAAGAGCAAACACTCTTGATTACGTGAATCGTGAGTAATACAAAAAAAAAAACAGGAATATGTAAAAATAAAAGAGAAATTTGCACAATGTGTAAATTTACGTACATCTGGTATCAACTCCTCCAGATTCAGCTTGAACTCTGCAAGAGTCTGCTGTTGCTCGATATTCATAATATCAGACATGTTCGATAATTAATTCGTGTATATCGGTATATCGATTTGGAGGCGGCGGCAGTAGCACTTTGTATAAATTCTAAATTGATTTCAAATTGTTGGTATTTTCTTATTGCCTGCTGAGCAACAAAGTAAACAAAAAAGAAAACAAAAACAAAAGGTATGCTTAAATTAAGTAAATTAATTTAACACACAAACTCAAGCACACACACACACATGCACACGAAAACACGCACGAGGAGAAAAAAGTGAACGAGAAAATAAACGGACACGCGATCGATTTGAAATTGAATTGAACGCAGGGACCGAGCGAAACGGAATGAAATACGCGAAAAGTGAACGACAGGCGAAAATCACCGTTATGCGATTCCAGCAAGAGAACGAGAGCGCGAAAAAGAGTGGGTGAGCGTAATACTGAACGAATCGAGAGCGCGTTGTACAAATAAAGAGAGAGGGAGAAAGAAAGTGAGAGCACGCCAAGGATTATATACCTAACGATATATAATAATGTTTGGGATTTTATTTACTGTTGGCGCCGCTGGACGAGCTGTACTACTAATAGAGCGCCTGACGCGGTCCGCACTATTTATGCCTTTGTTTTTATCTGAAGAAAACCACACACACATGTATACTGCACTCGCTCGCATTCTCTCCCTCTCCGACATGCATAGAAATCAAAGGCGCGAGTATTGATAAGGCAATTGCGGTGAGCATTATTCGATTGAGGAGCGAGTCCAAAACCATATTGAAGAGCGGCTGTTTTCTGCCCTGAATCATAAATATATATATATATTGTGTTTTTTATTTATTATTATTGTTGGCATTTTATTTTTTGGTTAGTCATTATAATTTGTTGTAAGCCAGAAGCTAGCTAACTGCTTAGTTAGTCATGTATTGTTTGCATATTTCCACTTTTATTTGCATTTTCTATTTTCGATTGATTTCATTATAAAACCAAAAGTCATATGAGCCACAACAGCAATTGGGCTTTATATGATATTTAGTTAAATATGCAGGTGTATATACTTTGGTTATTTTGGTCAATCGCGCTGATAAGACAACCCTAAGTTGAACCAAACGGCTTCAGCAATCAGCCAATCAATCAGTCAAGCGAGCAAGTAACTCTGCCAACTGCAACAACAACTACAATCGACACCTTGCTCCACATCGAATTCAAAGCGACATTCGACAGTCAGTTAATCAATATCGATTAAGAGTATCAGATTACCCATGATTATCATATTCGTATGGTGTAATAGGGTTGTCACACTACTGATGACAACATCTAGAACTTTAGTTAACTTAACGTTAACTTTGCTGATAATAAACCTCAACTTTCATGTTATACGGTAGCTCGAACTTATCTTGATCTGCTAAGCAATCAATTTGGCTCTCTTAATCCAGATCAATTGAATCTAGTTCTGAAGTGTAGTATAATTGATCGAATGCACTTCAGAAACAATAAAGTAGTACGTATGTGTATGCTCGTGTTTATTCATATAATTTTTAAAAGAGTCAAATCTTTCAATTGGATCTTCCCTTATATATTTAACTTATATCATAAAGAAACAATTGCTCAATATGGTTTATGGTGTTATAAATTTCAAATATTCATTCTATTTCCAGGATTATCCCGACAAAATAATGTATCTGAAACATTCTTACCATATTTATCCAAATGAACATTTGTGGTATTATTTTTTTTAAGTCAAAATTCTTATTTGAGATTTATGCTGTACAATCGATTGATTTGACTTCAATAAACTCAATAACTTTATTACAAAAAAAGCATAATGCTATATTTGTGGAAGGTGGCAACTCTTTTTGTCAAGTGCCAAAAACCTTTTGGTAAAGTGCTTACACATCGAGTTTTTAATTTTTTTTAATAAATATCATACGAACTCACTGAAGTGCATGTATGTATGTGCTAAGAGAGCAAGGGGAAAAGAATTGATGGAGTAAGAACCAGAGAGCACAAATAGAGAGAGAGAAAAACATGACATTTAAACGTAATTGGTTTTTTAATAGCCATTATATCAGCGAGGGTATTATGTGCCAATTGCCTTTTCCAAATGATTTCTTGTTCAACATAAATTTAATACTATTTGGCCAAAAGATAAGGAAATACTTTGATAACAGACCAAATTACACAAGTGAACTAACTAAACCAAGAAACGGTTCAACTAAGCTAATCAATGACAGTAATAATTTAGTACTTTCTTTGACAAATTCGTAACTTTTATTGTTGAGGGTCGTCGAATCAACATGTGTCCACTTCAGTTCACTTCAGGATTACTCATCATCGATGATCGTTTAAACAAAGAGTATTCATTGTTCAAGACAAGGTCTTTTCAGAGAGCAGTATATTTATACTATCATTATATGATTTCTTCCAGCTGTGCAAATGCAAATAATTCTCTTTTCGACTTTGATGAACTGGTCAACGCAATGTATTAATGCATCGTTGTGATTCGTTTCTTTATTGTTCGCTTGATGGTTTCCAGCTGACAGCAGAGTTGCCTCTTAACTCGCATATCATTTACAATTTCTTTATTTATTCAGTCTTTACTGTGAGTCGTACACTTGTCTCACTTTAAACTGTAAAGTTATCGGTGACAGTATAGATAGATTCATTCTTTTCCATTCACTTTAAGTCTTCAGTTGGAAGCTAATCATTTTCCTATCCTAAATTCTAAATAAATATTTAATCAATTTTGTTGTAGGTACTCACGGTTTTTTAGTAAATACTTATCGTTTTTTTTTTTTTTTTTTGGTATATAAATTAATCATATAAATTTTACAATTTTCAATGTATCGTCTAATGATGTTAATTATTCATTTCAATGCATCGAATCATACGTAGAATGAGTCATTCGACACATATTTTATATGCTAAATCAAGTTCAAGTTCGCCTGGTGACCTTTTAATTTGGCAGTAGCAAAGAATACTCGTTTGTATTAGTATTAAACGTGCTTAGACAAAAAAAAAAAAAAAACAGGTAAGTTTAGAGAAGAGCAGAAAAAGGTCAAAAAACAAACGGCAACATACACAAACCGTAATTATGATTATGACAAGCAGGCAGACCCGCGAAAGTTTTGTTAATGAACTTTGTTGTCACTGTCATTTCTAGTCAATTTACAGCAAATGAAGTTCATTAGCAACCCTAAAAAAAGCTGCTAAACGGTGTTTAGTTTGTTTGTTTGTCTCTCTGTTCACCTTATTCTATGTTTTCAGATCATTAGCTTACCAGATTTGTGAACAATTTTCAGATAACTTAAAGAAATTGCGGCAAGATGATCTGTTTCCGAAATATGTCAAGATCAGAAGGAACAGGACAGTGAAGGAAAATTTATTTATAAAAATTATCAAAAGAAAAGCAACATTTCAAATTTGAAATATTTTGAAAGTAAAAATTCTTTCACCTCATGAATCTTATCGAAAATGGTAGACAAATTACCTATGCAACATTCATTTTTGCGTCGTGTAACGGATATTGGGGCTTGTGACACGACTGCACAACAGATCGACTGACATAAGCAGCAAAATGTCAACGAAAGGCGAGAAAAGGCTATCAACAAAATACAACGACAATAGGAGAAATAGAAACAGAAACAGAAACCGAAACAGCAACAACAACAACAAAAATGCCCTCAGTTTCAAACAATATATGCAGGTCTGTAAGGTAAGTTAAGTATTATTTGTATATGTATGTGTGTACATTGTTATGGTTTGTTATGCTGTTATTGTTATAGTTGTTGTTAGTTAGCTATTTTTTTTCGCTTTCGTTGAACCGGTTTTGTGGCCTGGAACCAGTTCACTAGTCAAATTCCAATTGCTCATACCATGCACGAACCTTTGTTAAGCCCGCAAACAAACTGAAAGTAGAGCAATTGTTGTTGCTAGTGAAGTGACTATTTCAATGTTTACCTCAAAACTAAAAACTAAAAATGCAGTTTGCCGAGCTACAGCAAATAAGGGGGTAAGGTTGAAAGGGGGTTAAGGCGGGAGCGGGAACTGGTGATGTAGCTGGTAGTGCCCGACCTCGACAACAAAGGCGGCATTACATCAACAACAACATCGCAACATTAGAGCAGTTGACGTTGATTGAATTGGCGAGTGAGTCAACAATATTCGAAACATGTTAATCAACAACAATATTAACAACAACAACATTTGAGTATCTATGTATCTATGAATACTGAAGTGCTTCTTCGTTACCTGAATAAGAAACGAACATTAAAATGAACCGAACCGATCGTAAATAGTCAAAGAGGAAATCAATTGAACAAAAATTAATAATGAAAGTCAAACTCAACCCCATTGATTATGTAGCTGCCAATGTATTTACAGTTGTTGTACAGTTGTCAGCACAGCGGGGGTGAATGGAGTAAGAAATGATAGACAAATCAGTTGACAGCCGACATATGAACAACAATTCAATTTACAAGCCAAGTATTTTATCTACACAGTTAATTGATATAACCGATAAGAATGGAAAGCTAAGAAGTCTTTGAAAATGTTTCAACCACTGTGTTAATTGGCGAGATTGCCAGCAACATAATATATTTCTTAATATCTTATTTCTTAAATGGCATTTATATTATTATTTCTAAAAATTATAATAACTCAAAAGTTATTAATTATTTTCAGAAATTATTTATTTTTATCCCCGTTTTTATTCATTTTTATGCAATTTAAAACAATGAATATTTGTTGAATAGATAAACAACTAAATGGCAAGAAGTTATGTTCTTCAATTTTTATGTATATATATCAAATGTTTAATTTAATTGTGAAAAATTAAAAAGCTTCATCCCAAAGGAAAGATAATTTAAGACAGCGTAGTAAAACTTATAATTCCTGTTCATAATACAATATCAGAATAAAAAACTAGAGATGTGTAAAAGTAAAAGTTTATTTATTACTTATTAATATTATTTTCTCGTATGTTGACTAGTTTATTCTATATTTCATGGCGATGAAATGAAATACAATTTATTTATCAGTTTTAACAGCGGCGATCACTAAGTCGAGCGATCAATTCATTCAATTTCTTAGCTTAATAATTTTATTATTAAACCTATCACGAAATTGACAATTTTGTCACCTGGATCGACGTTGTCGTATCGATGTATGTTGTCATCTTGAATTTAGTTGTTGTCGTCGTCGTTGTTGCTGTTGTTGTTATCGTGCGCTCAATTGAAATTTGTAACACGTACAACAAATTTGACTTTGCGCATTGTCTGAGCTCTGTCATATAATAAATTTTTATGTAGAAATTGGCAATGCGACCAACAACTACAACTACAACAAGACAAACAACAGTATACATACATGTACTTTTGTTTGTAATTGTAACCTTAAGTGAATTGTATAATCAACAGTGTGACACATATCCGCCGCATAGAAAAAGAAAAAATCCAATGTGTCCAGTTTGCACCCATTCCAAAGAATGTTGTGGTGGTCATTGTTGCTGTTTTTGTGGGAGTAGCTTTGTTAAGGGCGTGGCCTGCAGACAATTGATTGCAATATGTTGTAGGAAACATTATATGTATCTATATTAGTCATAAGGATAAATAATCCGACTTGACTTGCGATGAGTCAGCGAACTTCTCGAGCAACAGCTACAACAGCACACCTTAAGGGCGTGTTAATTAGCATAAGCTACGCTGTCTACATGACAAATTAACAGTTACTCCCGCCAGGGTTGCCATACTGGCAAATATTGATAAAAACAAAAAAATGCAGTATATCATTGTGTCCCCTTTTTATCCCACCACCCTCTCCCCTTGAAACGGGGAGTAAAGTGAAAACCTGCAAAACATATATGTATGTGCACGTTGTTATCGCTGCCATAAAAGTAACTGGTAATCAGAGTTCAAGAAACTCTCCACGCAAAACGAATCGAAGAAAGCGACAAAAAAAATACTTTTGCATAAGGACAAACGACAAGTGGCAACGCCAAAAACAAAAAAAAAAAAACAGATTTCAAAATAACCCAACAACAAATGCTGACAGTTGCATGCAACGCATTGAACGCATTAAAAAGCACTTTCGCTGCATTTGTGCACAGTGGTACAACGCCAAAACAATTGTTCAATTATAAATCATGCACAACTCTTTTAAAATTGCATATTTGATGTTTTTATATTTGATACAGCTTTTTTATCACGTATTGTATCAAATAATTTGAACTCACTGTACGTGTGATGAATTTATGTGCATACGGGTGTGTATCTTCAATATTCTTCAGATTCCACATTCAGATTCACATTCCAAGTACACTGATGTCATGCCGTTATCTACTATTACAAAATGCATGTGCTGCACGACTTTTCAGTGACACTGTAAAACATTCAGCTTATGCATTAACATATATACATATGTACAATTGTAAACAAAACGTTGTCCATGGGGCTTTTGTCTAAATGCAAAGTATGTTTAAGTGCATTCATAAGTAGCGTCCTCCCTTAACTACCCCTACGCCCCATTCCTCCTGCCCTACATTACTCTGTTCATCCCCTACTCCATCACTCTTAAAGTGCACTTGATAAAAGCCGAAGCACAGCTACAATAACAACAACAAACGGTGCATTGTGTTGTATTTTTTTTTACTATGTGAATGAGCACAAAAGCAACAACAACAACAAAAACAATAAAAACAACAACTGCAGACCCTAATAAACGCAGCCCAATGAATTATGTGCTTGTCTTCCTATCTTCGAGCATAAGACGACATGCAAGCTGATAAACCATAAAAAGATGTATGCATATGCATACATATTTGGTTACATATATATGTATATATTGATGTATACATATGTATATATGCACATACATACAAACATACATGTTTGTGGGGCAAGCACTCAAAATGCAGAGCTTTGCGGCAATTAACACTGACACTCCCACGCACAATCGACAAACAAAAATACCAAAAAGAAAACAACAGCAAAGTAAGGAACTAATACTGACGTCGAAAATTTGATTCCCTTACAGAGACTTCGTCTGATCAATCCTGCCACAGCTATTGTTTATATAGCAGCCGAATTTTAATCCATCTTTTTACCAAACTACAAGACATTTTATAATAAAGGTTAATTTTAAAATGATCATTGCTATGGCAACTATTTGAAATAGATTATTATATATATGTAGGGTATGTCTCCTTAAAGTCGTTGCACATTTCACGACCAAATTGGAATACCTTCGACAAGGGTATAAGAGAAGACAATATAATAACAGCAGCTCAGCTTTGTGTCAATATGACAACTGTGTATCTGATTGACATAAACAAAAGCAAAGTAAGCAATAGTTGAAGGCAGCATCAGTCACTTCTCTCACTCGCTGTGACTCTGGCTCTTGCTCTCTCAGTCCCACTCTCTCACTGGCAGCGTTAGTCATCCGGGAAGCATCAGAGCTTCAAGCACCAGAGCTTGCTCGCTGATTAATATAATCCACAAAAAAAACAACAATAACAGAATCTACTTTCAAGTGTCAATCAGTGCGAGTGCCAGTATAATTTAGCAAACACTGAACTCCCCCCTTCCCCCTACAATCCAGCAAGATGACGCCTACATGCGCTCGCTGCACTCTCATTGTAATTTTTAAGTAGCGTAAATGTGTGAGTTTGCATCTGTGTGTGTGTATGTCTTTCTCTCTCAATCTGTCTGTTATCCTTTATATCGTTTCGTTTGCCACGCATCTTCATCAGTGCGCGCGCGCTTAACAATGCGGCATTGTGTTTTGATTAACGCCTAGCGCGTGCGCTGCCGCGCCGTTAACTTTAAATTGCATTGAACGAGTGGGCGGGTGTGTTGTGTGGGAGGTTGGAGACGAAGTCAAAGTAATTACAGAAAAGCTACAGCTGAAAACTATTAAATGTGCAAAGCGAGTGAATGCTGCCTATGTGAATGTGTGAGTTTAGAAAGAAATTTAACACGAACGTTAAACGAAAATTGCTGCTGCCCCTTGAACCAGACCGGGCAGCGGGGCTGAAAGTCAACGTCGACATTGCGACGCGGCGTCGCTGCTGCTGCTCTTTGACTTTGACTTGCTGCTGAGTCGTAGTTTTTCACGCTCTCCATCTTCTTATTGTATCTGCATGTATGTCTGCCTGTATGTGTGTGTTTTTATTTTAAGCAGAAACTGGTTTTTGTTGTTTGCCTGTTTGCCTTCTTTGCCCTGTCTCTTAACGTTCCGTTGTGTTGTCATACTAAGAAAATACACTTACATACATATGCATACATATGTATGTACATTCATAACTTCGTACGTATATATACATATATTATTCAAATGTTATTTTCGCGAAATTCGTATGAAATTCCAAGTAAAGTGAAAGAAGCATGCGTTGTCTTGATATTGCTTAGTTTATTTTGATTAGTCATGTATGCGTGTGTGTGTGTGTGTGTCTGTGCTAGTGTGAGGGGAACTAGCAGGCAGACATTGAACTTGTGCGTCAGCAGAGACACCATCGAATGAGGCAGAGCGCATGCGCTGCTGCTGTGATTTTGCACATCGCGTCACGTCGTCTGCATGCACACGAAGACAGTTTGGTGTGGCCACCACCCAAGGGAACTTGTTTTCCCCCATGCACTGTGCTCCCCACACACACATGCACGCATATTTAAACGCACACAGATGCATATGTATATGTGAATACATTGGTATGTGTGCATGCTGGCTGGAGCATTACCGTTAGCTCTTGTTGATGTAGCACTCTCTTCATGGGGGGTTGTTGAAGGCCATTGTCTCTGTCTCAGTCGCTGTCACTGCCGCAGCTTAAGTCAACGCTAGCGTTGACGCCCACATGCACCGGTTAACGGCATTGCGCAGCAACGCAAAAGAGCGCTACTATGTGACTCATGCAATTGACATTTAATTTTAATCCTAATTCCTTTCTTCCCATTATTCAATTAGACCTTTTCCCACCCATTTTCGGCCTCCAAAATGCACTATTGACTAACCATGTGCACAATTTACATGCTTGCAATAATTTTCTTTTTATTTTGTTAAAACAATTAGTTAGTCAAGTAACTGTACGTTAGGTTAAATGACGTTTACATTATGCACTCACCTCTGTAAATTTCTCTTTTATCTCGGTCTTTTCATCAATGGATAAAGTTTTTGTGAATTTGTTTAGTGTTGCCATTTTGTTATCGTTATTCTTTTATTGTTGTTGTAGCTGCCGACGTAGATGATGTTGTTGCTGATGCGGCGGGTTGCGAGATGCTGTTCTTGTCGCTATTTCTTAATTGTTATATTGGCTAGTATTTAAATAAATTATAAAGTTAATTTCACTTTATCGCCGTTTTGCCGCTCTCTTATTGTTTTTGTTGTGCGAAAAACAGCGCTGCTGCTGCTGCGTCGCGTCGCTGACGTCTGTGTTGTTGTATTGTGTTGGTGGTGGATTTGTTTTCTTGCTGGGGAGATGGGCTTGTGGAGAGGGTGACGGTGACACTTTCTTTTGGGTGGCGTTGGCGGCGACTTTTATATATGGCTGTTATTGTTGTTAATTCTTTTGCACGCTACTGCGCTGGATAATTGCTATTTTGCTATTTTTATTTTGTTATTGCTTGTTTTCTCCTTTTTCTCACTCTTTATGTTTTGGCACACGAAGCACGACTTTTATTTGCACTTAACAAAATATGAACCCGCAAAATCTGGTCTCACTCTCCTACTCGTATTTACACGTTGCTGTAAGCTTAGCTTAGTCGCTTTGTTGATTTTCTTTTGTTTTTTGGCGTTAATGATTTTGCCGGCTTCTGTGTTTGTCCACTTTTTTGTTTGTTAATCAATAACAATAACTCGACAACTTTTCTACAGCTTGCAGTGCACGCGAACCATTCGCAAGAAAGTCTGAATTAAAACTGATAGAGCTTGAGACAGTGTGAAGTGCTGCCAACTTCTTAGAGAAAAAAATAGCTGTTTATGGAAGAAAATCATCCGAAAAATGGCTGGAATTACGATGCAAAATAGCTAAAATGCTAGCCAACTTTATTAACACAGAGACGGCGCAGCTGATTTACAAATGTAGTGCCAACTTGTTTTGACTGTAGCAGGGCTGGCAGGCTTCCCTCTATATCCGATGTATGATGTATGATGTAAATGATGAATGATGTATGAAAACTGAAACTTCTATAATTTAAAGATAAAATATCGACAAAATTTGAAGAGATTTTGCTAAAATTCTGTTAAAATGTTAGACTGGTTGAAATTCAATAAAATAGTCTGCCGATGGCACCACAAACGCTCAGCATTAATAACAAAAAATTCTACGATATTTTTATCTAATATCAAATGAATTTCGTGAAATTCTAATATTTATCACCACTTATTGCTCAAACATAGAATATATGTAATTGCCCGTCGTTACATATTGTGCAGCCAGGAAGAGATTTTTCCCCCTTATAAGTTAGCAGCGCTAGTTATCTATTAAGAGTTGTCGCAAGTAAACGCAACAAACAAATATTGCTGGCAACCCTGTGCTGGCGCAAATGAAAATATTGTGGCGTAGCTGTTTATTTTTGTGTTTGATGTTATAATAAAATGCACATTAAGCAGGTTAGTTTTCATTGGTTTACTAAGTAAGACCTTCCTGGTTACAGTTCAACCATTTCAGATTATAATACAAGGCTTTAAAAGTTACAAGGACCAGACGGTGGTGGAGCCCTTTGATAAGCGTCATAACGTTGTTGTTGGACGAAATGGTTCTGGCAAAAGTAATTTCTTCTATGGTACGTTTCCGTGTTTAAATGCAAACCATTGCTCATTGTGGTTACTTTTTTGCCGACAGCTATACAATTTGTGCTAAGCGATGAGTTCACACATCTCCGTCCGGAGCAACGCCAGGCGCTGTTGCACGAGGGAACAGGAGCTCGAGTTATTTCGGCCTATGTGGAGATCATATTCGATAATTCGGACAATCGTGTGCCTGTAAGTAACTACAACTTCTATTCGGATATATGTCAATTTATCTTTATTCACTGGCAGATCGACAAGGAAGAGATTTACTTGAGGCGCGTCATAGGTGCCAAGAAGGATCAGTATTTTTTAAATAAAAAGGTGGTGCCTCGCAATGAAGTCGTCAATCTTTTGGAATCAGCTGGTTTCTCCAGCTCGAATCCTTACTATATTGTCAAGCAGGGTAAAATCAATCAAATGGCCACCGCAGCGGACTCCTATCGATTGAAACTGCTCCGTGAGGTGGCGGGAACACGTGTCTACGATGAGCGCAAGGAGGAATCGTTGAATTTGCTGCGCGAAACCGACGGCAAAGTGGAGAAGATTAGCGAATATCTCAAAACAATTGAGGACAGACTGCAGACCCTTGAAGAGGAAAAAGAGGAGCTGAAAGAGTATCAAAAGTGGGACAAAACTAGGCGAACTCTTGAGTACATACGCTACGAGACGGAGCTAAAGGATACGCGACGTGCCCTGGAGGAACTGCTATTGCAACGAAAATCCTCCTCAGACAAGAAGAAGAACTACAACATTGAGATACAAAAGGCGCAGGAGAAGATCAAGGAGGTACAGAAGAATCTAAAGGGAGGCGAAGAAAAAGGTACTCAGCACCAAGGAGGAACGCTCGGTTCTCATGACCGAACAACAGCAATTGCTGCGGGAGAAAACCAAACTTGATTTAACCATTGTTGACCTAAATGACGAAGTACAGGGCGACAACAAGTCTAAGGAGCGCGCCGATCAGGAGCTAAAGAATCTCAAAGTAACAATTGCTGAGCGAGAGAACGAACTGGACGATGTGAAGCCGAAATATGAGTCAATGAAACGCAAGGAGGAGGACTGCTCCCGTGAGCTGCAGTTGAAGGAGCAGAAGCGCAAGGAGCTCTATGCTAAACAGGGGCGGGGCTCGCAGTTTTCGTCGCGTGAAGATCGTGACAAGTGGATACATAACGAGCTCAAATCGATAAGCAAACAAACAAAAGACAAGATAAATCACCATGCTAAGCTCGTCGAGGATCTTAAAAAAGGATGCCACCTCCGAGAAAGATTTGGGTACCAAAATCGAAGAGCATTCGTCGGAATTGGAGCAACTGCGTCTTCAAATCGATGAGCACAACAAAAAGTACTACGAGCTAAAGAAAACCAAGGATCACCATCAGTCGATGCGCAACGAGCTGTGGCGCAAGGAGACCCAGATGACCCAACAGCTACAGACTCAAAAGGAGGAGCTTTCACGAGCAGATCAAGCACTACGTAGCATGGCTGGCAAGCCCATTCTTAACGGCTGCGATTCCGTGCGCAAGGTGCTCGACAGTTTCGTCGAACGTGGCGGACAGTCGGCGGCGATAGCCAGAGCATATTATGGTCCAGTAATTGAGAACTTTAGCTGCGACAAGACCATCTATACAGCCGTCGAGGTGACTGCTGCGAATCGCTTGTTTCATCACATTGTGGAGTCGGAATATGAGGGAACACAGATACTCAAGGAGATGAACAAACTGAAGCTGCCCGGCGAGGTAACATTTATGCCACTGAATCGTCTGCAGGTGAAGATCCATGACTATCCCGATGATCCCGATTCGATACCAATGATTTCCAAGCTCAAATACGATGAACAACATGACAAGGCTTTACGCTATATCTTTGGCAAAACGCTCATCTGTCGTAATTTGGAGCGTGCCACGGAACTGGCCAAGAGTACGGGTCTCGATTGTGTCACACTCGATGGAGATCAGGTGTCATCGAAGGGTTCCCTCACCGGCGGCTACTTCAACACATCCCGGTCGCGTCTCGAGATGCAAAAGAAACGCACCGAGTACACACAGCAGATTACAGAGTTCGAGAAGAAGCTGAGCAAGTTACGCAACGAGCTCAAATCGACGGAGAACAATATCAATTCAATTGTGTCCGAGATGCAAAAGACGGAGACAAAGCAGGGAAAATCCAAGGATGTCTTTGAGAAGGTGCAGGGCGAGATTCGCTTGATGAAGGAGGAGCTGGTACGCATCGAAAAATATCGTGCACCAAAGGAACGTTCCCTTGCCCAGTGCAAGGCGTCGTTAGAGGCGATGAATAGCACCAAGTCCAGTCTGGAGGCGGAACTCAAGCAGGAGTTGATGTCAACGCTTTCCGTGCAGGATCAGCGTGAAATTGATCAACTCAACGATGATATACGTCGTCTTAACCAGGAGAACAAGGAAGCCTTCACCCAACGTATGCAGCTGGAAGTCCGCAAAAATAAACTGGACAATTTGTTAATCAACAATTTGTTCAGGCGACGGGATGAGCTGATCCAGGCGCTACAGGAGATCTCCGTAGAGGATCGCAAACGTAAGCTGAACAATTGCAAAACGGAGCTGGTGTCTACGGAGAAGCGCATTAAAAAGGTCAATGCGGATCTGGAAGAGATCGAGAAGCGAGTCAATGAGGCGGTACAACTACAAAAGGAGCTGCAGCAGGAGCTGGAGACCCATGTGCGCAAGGAGAAGGAGGCTGAGGAGAATATTAACAAGGATAGCAAACAATTGGAAAAATGGACGACCAAAGAAAATATGCTGAATCAGAAGATCGATGAATGCACCGAGAAGATAGCCAGTTTGGGTGCACTGCCCCAAGTGGATGCCGCTTACAGTCGTATCTCGCTTAAGAACATATTCAAAGAACTGGAGAAGGCCAATCAGCATCTTAAGAAATACAATCATGTGAATAAAAAGGCACTCGATCAATTCTTGAGCTTTTCTGAACAAAAGGAGAAGCTCTACAGGCGCAAAGAGGAGCTTGATATTGGTGATCAAAAAATCCACATGCTCATTCAATCTCTAGAGATGCAAAAGGTTGAGGCGATACAGTTTACATTTAAACAGGTTGCCCAAAACTTTACCAAGGTCTTTAAGAAACTGGTACCCCAAGGTGCCGGATATTTGATTCTAAAGACAAAGGACAACGAAGGCGAGGAGATGGAGAAGGAGGTGGCCAACTCCGATGCATTCACGGGCATTGGCATACGTGTTTCTTTCACCGGCATCGATGCGGAAATGCGGGAAATGAATCAACTTTCCGGTGGACAAAAATCTCTTGTCGCACTCGCCCTCATCTTCTCTATACAGAAATGTGATCCAGCTCCATTCTATCTATTTGATGAAATCGATCAGGTGAGAAATTTGTCTATGCCAATTCCGCATTTTATTTTTTACTAAGTATTTATTTATTTAACAGGCTCTAGATGCAATGCATCGTAAGGCTGTGGCCGACATGATACACGAGTTGAGCGACACTGCACAATTTATTACAACCACGTTCCGGCCGGAGCTCCTCGAGAATGCTCATAAGTTCTATGGTGTGCGCTTCCGGAACAAGGTTAGCCACATTGATTGTGTTACTCGCGAGCAGGCCAAGGACTTTGTCGAGGATGATAATACACACGCTTAGAGATTTCCCATCTCCTCTTGATCCTCCCACTGCTCCTCTTCCTTCTCGTCACATTCAAGCATTTTTAATGATTAGTTTTAACTGGTATTTTTTTTCCCTTGATTTTCCTTAAACAAGCAAACATTATTTATAGTCCCGTAATTGTAATTGTCCAGCTGTTCAGCTTGTATGTCAGCGATTTTTGCTTCGATCAAGCAATCGCTGATTATATGTACACTCTCAATAAAATGACACAGATTGTTTTAAAATTTACGAAATTCAAGAATAATACAAAACTAGGTTATCGCATGGAACACTGATTGAAATAGCATAGTACTCGTACATTTAATATATACTTAGGTATTCAAGAGTACTATCAGATGGTAATTATATTTGTATAAATATATTTATATTGTCTTGCAAAACTTCTACTTTCAAGTTGATAGAGTTATTCGATATTTACTAAATTTTTAAAGAATGTATAAGACATATATAAGTCACAACTTTAGTGTTTTAGGTAAGATTTCTCAAGAAACAAAAAGAGTTTCATACTTAATTTCTTATAGTCTGAACTCACAAAATGTAAAAAAATCAGGATAGGTTCAGAAATAGTCGGAATTTAATATGATACACCCCCATACAACTATTTCCGGTTAATATATATTAAATTATAGTAAAGTTACAGCTTGGTTTAGTTTTTGGCATATGTCCATATAAAAACCTTTAGTTTTATTGACTACAAAAATATGTCACGAGATTAACAATCAACTTCTTAATTAATGTTTATAAATATATGTGTATATAAAACTCTGTCAACACTGATTGACTGACTGACTGATCATTGTGGAGTCAATACGGTAAGAGCTAGAAGGCTGAAATGCTTATACAATATAAATTTCTCAAATTTATAATATATAAATGTGACTCAATGATGTTCCTTTTGTTTTGTGCTAAATGCAGCATTATTCCATCATATTGGCACAACATTATCTTGTATCGTCGATCAGCTCTTGACTGGCATTAATGGCAAAAATAACAGAAAAGCACATGCCCACAGTGTCCACTTCGAGTGTTGTGATATTGAAACGCAGCGTTAGACGCCAGAGCACAAAGTGATTAAGCATAACTAAAAGGGCCAATCCCAGTGACCACGAATATTCATCTACTATAGTTATGCGCCACAGGCAATACATGTTCCACAATACACAAAACGCATGGTTGACGCGTTCCAGCTTGGCCAAAACCTGAGCCAACGTCGTCTTCTCGGTTAGGCACCGTCTGGTGGCAGACAGCAACAACACGCCCGCATATAATACCAGGACAACGCATCGCCAGTTGAAACCTCCTATCAACTTGATGTCACCGATGATGCTTTGCATTTGGCCAATGATAAGAGTTACGAAAATAGCCGGCGAATAACGCATCGACTGTTCGCAAATTTGACGCTGCACCTGGCCGGGATTGGGATGCGTGTAACGGAGAATGCAGAACACGCTGTGTGCAAACAGCAAACCATAACCGGCAAGTGCATGACGGTTAATGCTGTAGTGTTTAAGTGCCCATCCTGAGCTGACAGCTAATACGAAGTTTAGCAAGCCCAAGGATAGCTTGCAAGATATATTACCGGCGGCATTAAACGCCATTAAGACAGGTGGTCAAAACAAACCACAAAAACTTAAAACTGATTTTGTTGTTATTATTACTGTTGCCAACTTAGCTATTTTATAGCTAGTTGTGACAATTTTAAAAGTTTGCTTGTTACAATAATTGTAAATATCTATAAGCTGAAAATCTTGCTATATTTAATATGGTTCAGTTATCATTTGCTTCAAATATTATGCATAAAGCTAAGCAAAAGTGTCCACAAAAACTAAATAAGGTGATTTTAAGCCAAACGCAGCTATTTCATTTCGAAAAAGTTGGCAGCACTAGTGTGGAAATAATGTTTTGGCCAAAATGGTTGCCACCCTCGCAAAATTGTTCAATCTGGCAGCTCGAAAAATGCATGCATATTTTCAAGTATCTAGCTTAAGAAAGGATCAATTTATAAAATGATCGCAAAAAAAGGAGATCGTCCAAATAATTAGCAAAGTTATGCTCCAAATTTCAATTAGTCTATCCAATTTTATATTTAATATCTGATTTCAAATCAAAACGGTTCTTTGCAGTGAGACCATAGTGCAGAAAATACAAAATACCGGTTCGTTTAAAAAGTAGCGGTCAGTGTTTTTGTCACAGTTAATTTTGACGACCAACTCTTACTAATCTGCATCAAACAGTATGTTTTTATTTACAAGAATATTTTAAGCGTCTGTAATGCTTTATATATATTTTTTTTTTGGTATTAATTGAACGAAAAAAAATACCAAAATCGTTTACGCTCACGCACGAATTTCGTAAGTTGTGTGTGTTTATTAGACGCCCGCGTGAAATTTGTATTTGTTTTTGTTTATGCGCATCGTTACAGTTTTTTGTCCTGATTGAGCTGTTACAGTTAATTCGAAAAACGTCATCAAGATGGCGGATCCAAGTGCATTTAAACTTTTTCGAACTGTCGATCCGACCACAGTAAAAGTGCCGATAAAAGAGAAATTCGCTAAACTAACGCTATCATCCAACAAGAAAAAGCAATTGGAAAAGGATAAGACAAAGGAGAAGCCGATTAGCAGCAGCGTCAGTCGCCAGCTTTTGGCAGACGTAAATAATACAGTTCCGAAATCTTACGAGCATCCATTGTTGCGCAGCGACTCCTCATCATCGGTTGTTGTTGTAATGGGATTGGAGGAGAACACACCAAAGAGCTTGCAGCTAGATGTATCTGATTACATGGAAGCCTTGCAACTAAGTGGCGATGGTTGCACACAGCGAACTCTGGACATTGACGGTGATGTGGATGTGGAGCAGCTGTCCACTAAAGTCTCCAACTTGACAATGCAGCAAGAGACAAAGCAGCAGCCGCATCAGGAGATTTCAATTTGCATTACATCGACAACAGAAGATGAGGATTCATGCATAATCATATCGGATACAAGTCGCAGTGAGGTGGATCCTGACGAGCAAAAGGTGTTGACAGAGGAGGAGCAGTTGGTGGTGGAAGAAAGCATGGCAGTAGGTGAACAACCATTATTTCCAACTGGAGACCTACTTGGTGCTTCGTTGGCCACTGAGAAGGTGGAACGCATTCAGGCTTTTCTGCGTGACGTTTCTTTCGAGCGGCATGAGATGCTGCGTCGTGGATTACCCGACATGTCGGCGAATGAACTGCTCCATTCGCATTTAGCCAGCGCGGACACGGAGTCCATGAGTCAGGACATCGACAGCACCCATTTGTCCACCTCGCCCGCATTCTCCTCGACAAAGAGACCACTGGACTGCAGCAAGTTGCTGGCGGATAATGAAACGGAGGTGAATACTGTGTGCTCCGAGATTTTTGTGGAGCCGGAACCGGATAGCAGCAAGCGGTTGGCAGACAATGACACCGAGGTGAACACAATTTGCTCCGACGAGCAGCTGGAGCAGGACAACAGCAAGCGGTTGGCGGCGAATGACACTGAGGTGAACACACTCGACATGGATGAATCACTAGCAGAGCTGTCTGCCCAACACTCCACACTGAACGATATCGATCCGAACGAGTCGATTATCGTCCCGGAGACAAGCTGCGAAACGGAGCAATCTCCAGCCAGACCAAGCTCGGCCACATCAGCGGGATCAGCGGAGACAGGAACAGAGGCGGTCACGTCTGCCGTACAAGTGAGCAGCATCAATATTTCGGCGAAAATCAACATTAAGATACACATACCCAACATGGACTCAAGCTCAGCTGAATCCGGTGATGCGGACTCAGATTCAGATGCTAGTGAAAACAATGTGGAATCACCGCCAGTGGAGAGTGAGAAACAAGAGCAACAGCGGCAGGAAAAGAAGAAGGAGCGCTCCATGTTACGTGAGGATGCATCTGAAGATGAGCAATTTCTGACTAATGCTGAACAGCTGCTAAATCAATTATACGGCAGATCCTGGCAAACTCCAGATGTCATACGCACACTTAAACGCTCTAGCGGCAGCGGTGGTAAAGTAGCCGCTCCAACCGCTCCAATCGACCGCACGCCCCTCACGGAGATTAGGCGCCAGCCCAGAGCACTTCGTGCGGCAGCAACAACAACCAAGAAGCGAATTCCAGATGTCACGGCGAACGAGAGCTCCCTGGGGGACTTTACCATTTGTAGGCATTTGGAATCTTTAAATATGCAAAAGATAATTTAATCATTTTTATGTTATTTCCCTAAATCTTTTAGTTAAGCGTGCGTTGCATTCCACAAAGCTGAACTCGACGCATTTACCAACAACGGCAAGAACTAAAAAAGCCCCAAACAAGCTTCGGGTCCGCACCAACCATGTGCACGAAGAACGCTGGCGTGCTCTTGTTGATTCGGACAGCGGCGATGATGCCTCCGATGACGAGGACGCGGATGCAACCATCTCCAATTTGAGTGACGAAAACGATGACGATGATGGTCATGTGACTTATCTGGATCTATCCAAACCCGAGGTGCAGGTGGTCAGCAGTCCCGATGCCGAAAATATAGACAAATGTAGGTGCTATATTAGAGATAAACTTCTAGATTACATAGCGAATGTCTTTAATGATAGAGGATAACGATAATATATTATTATAGAGCTGAAAAATATCACAAACGCATCCAAATGAGCTCTATTTTGCTTAATAATACTGTAGAAACAACAAAGTTTTTCATACAAAAGTTTAGTTTTTGACCCGATGAAATTCCTTTAGTTGTCCAAGGAAATAATTCTTAATTTCATATATTTCCAGCTCCCGGGTTTCCTAAAAAACTTGAAGACATTCTGCGTACTTGTCGGGCCACAGAAAAACCCAAACTGTGCGCTACTCCTTCAACTCAAATATCTGAAAATCCGACGCGACGTCAGCTTTTTACACCAAATACTGGATATGAGAATGAGAAGGAAGCCAAGTTGATTGTGCAGCAAGCACTCGATTTGGATAGCTTGGATCAATTGGAGAATGTATATTTGCCGGGCACAAATGTCCATAAGCGGGTCCAGGAAGTGAAGAAGCAATTGGGAATTGCAATTGAATCGCCAAAGGCAAAGCCTATCTTTAAGTTACCGACGCCAAAGGCAACACCAACTACCAAGTCCGTAAAACGCAACAAAAAGGTGGAGACTCCAAGGCTCCTTGGGAATCAGAAATACAGCTTTATCAAGTCCCTGGATAGTAATATAAGTCGGGAATTGTCTGACAATGAGGCGTATTTTTACCGAGAGAACTTTAATCGGAATAAGGAGGAGTTGGCGAAGCGTCTGTACAACATTTACAATGCCGAAGTCTTTGATAACAAACTGGATGTGCCGATAACGTGGTCAAAGCTGCTTCGCAATACAGCAGGCAGGTGTTCAAATAAGCAAAGGTGCGTATTTCATTTCGAACCAAAAGTGAAGTTATTTATTATCTGAAACTTTGCAGACTCAATGTACGCATCAGCGTCGTGGAGCTCAGTGTGAAGGTGTTGACAAGCGCTGATCGCTTGCGTTGCACTCTTATCCATGAACTGTGTCATGCCGCTACCTGGATATTTAATGGCGAAGGCGGGCACGGACGCACTTGGAAAATGTGGGCACAAAGGGCCATGAAATCACTTCCCGATCTTCCGTCCATCGAGCGGTGCCACGACTATGATATCGAATTTAAATACACCTATAAGTGTAATACTTGTAGCGTTGAGTAAGTATCGTTGATGTTTATCTTGATGATCTTAATATTTTAATTGAATTTCCCTCGATTTTCCAACAGATCTCATTCTCACACTAGATCTCGTAAAGTTGAGAATTACCGTTGCGCTCGGTGCAAGGGACCCCTTACGCTGCAGTTAAATAAAAAGGACAAACAAGGAAATATTGTGGCTACGCCAGTGCGTCAGGCGACAGGATTTGCCAAATACGTTAAGGATAACTTTAAGAAGCACAAACGCGACAATCTCACAGCCGCACAGGTGATGCGTATTTTGAGTGTCGAGTATGCCAAGGAGAAGAACAAAGATCAAGGCTTAAGAGCAGAAGCAGCTGAATCAGAGGCCTTGATCGTCAATCGAGTGGAAACTTTAAAATTAGATTAAAATTAACAACATGACTGAACATTCCGGATCAAAAGTGTTAACGTGTTATAAGTTCATGTATATATTTTTATAGTTTCATTAAAAATACATCGAATTATGTGTTTCCAATAAAACGAAAGCGAAACAGTTTGAAAAGTAGTAATATTTTAATTTGAAAATGTTGGTGTTCTGTGTTAAACAATTAATCGCACCTTGGCATCGAAGATAAAAGTTCGTCTATTGTCTTTTATCGATATTATACAATCCTTAATTTAGCTTTTTTAAGCTAGCTCTAACTATTTTCAAAGTTCATAATTTGTTCTTTTGCAACCTGATGATAAAAAGAAGTTGGCAGTACTGCATACATTTTTAAATCAGCTGTGCCGCTCGGTCCTAGCAATTTTCATCGCAATTTCTGCTATTTTTCAGATACTTTCCTGCTAGAAACAACCATTTCTTACTCTAAAAAGTTAGCAATGGTGGTCAATAGTGACATCACAATAGGGCTTGTTTATGCGAACTATGCAATATATTGAATTAAACGACCAACATTACGATTAACATTGCCTATATTACAAGCATAATAGTGGTATATGACATATAATTGACTTATTATACGAGTTTATCTACGATAGATAGGCAAGTCGAGCAATTGTGACATCACCAACTGCTTGTCAGTTCGCTCTGCGCTGTCATCACTTCCACACATACGCACGCAATCGTAAACATTATTTAGTTGCAGAACCGAACACGTCAGCTACGCGCATTCGGATTGATTTACAAAACAAATTGTTTTGATAATTCAAAATCAGTCGATTTATTACCCTTAGTTATATATTACTACAGGGAATTTCAAATTATTATTTGGCTGCCTCAATTACTGCTGCATTAAAATGGTGAGCACACACACACACATGCACGCATACATGCAGTGGCGTCAACGTCGGCGAATTTTTGCTAATCTCATTTAATGTTAACTTTAATTTTAGGTACTCATTGCTGCGGCAGTCTGCACAAAGAATGGCAAGGGTAAGCATAAGAATTAATAATAAATTTTCCCCATATTTATTAATTTGTATTTAAACCTCATACATATACACGCACACGCACGCAGTCATATTGTCACGTCAGTTTGTGGAGATGACGAAGGCGCGCATCGAGGGGCTGCTGGCGGCTTTCCCCAAATTGATGACCGCCGGAAAACAGCACACGTATGTGGAAACAGATTCAGTGCGCTACGTCTATCAGCCAATGGAGAAGCTCTACATGCTACTGATAACCACAAAGGCCAGCAACATACTGGAGGATTTGGAAACACTTCGTCTCTTCTCCAAAGTGGTGAGTGCATGATAATTATGAAACAGGCATTGTCCGTCCTCCATCTGAATGAATCTCAAAGACGTAAAAAGCAAGAAGTCTCCTCCTTTTATTGACAAGCCCCAGTGAATTAAAAAAAGCTATTACAAAGCAAAGAGACCTAAAACGTAATACACAAGTCTCTTGGGGTCCAGTATAGTCGTGGAGTCTCGCCTACAGCTTTATTCCATGTTTATGCTATATTTTCTAAATTTGCGGTTTTTATTTCTCTTTAGATACCGGAGTACAGCCACTCTTTGGATGAAAAGGAAATTGTAGAGAATGCTTTTAATTTGATATTTGCCTTTGATGAGATCGTTGCTCTTGGCTACAGGGAGAGCGTTAATCTGGCACAGATCAAGACTTTTGTAGAGATGGACTCGCATGAGGAAAAGGTCTACCAGGCGGTGCGTCAAACACAGGAGCGTGAGGCGCGTCAAAAGATGCGTGAGAAGGCCAAGGAGTTGCAGCGTCAGCGTATGGAGGCGACCAAACGTGGTGGCCCGTCAATGGGCGGCCTAGGTGGACGCAGCGGTGGCTTCAGCTCCGATAGCTTTGGCAGCAGCGGCATCAGCAGTGGATCAGGCGGCGCCGGCGGTGTTGGTGCACCATCAATTGAGCTAGAAAACAAGCCGGTGGCAAGCAAGGCGGCACAGTTAGTTGACCTAATATTTCTACTTTGAGTTTAGTCTTTATTAATCAATTTATGATATTTTACAGGAAGCCCGCATCACGCAATGCTCTGAAATTAGGTGGCAAGTCCAAGGATGTGGACAGCTTTGTGGATCAGCTAAAAAGCGAGGGCGAAAAGATTGCAAATCTGGCACCAGCTGTTGCTGCTGGAAGCGCCGGAGCAACGGCTAGCGCCAGTGCAGCTGCCAAGGCTAAAATCTCAGCGGATATTCATACAGAAAGGTATGACGTCAAATTGGGACGCCAATTCTTCGATAGTTGGACCAGTTATTGATACTCCCTTATTGCAGTGTACATCTCAAAATGGAGGATAAGCTGGTGGTTCGCTTGGGACGTGATGGTGGCGTCCAACAATTTGAACTGGCCGGTTTGCTAACGTTGCGCATTACGGATGAGAATCTGGGACGTATCAAGGTGAAGTTGGCCAATAACGATACGCAAGGCATACAGATGCAAACGCATCCCAATGTGGATAAGGAGTTGTTCAAGTCGCGCGCCATGATTGGACTGAAGAATCCGGCTAAGCCGTTCCCCCTTAATACCGATGTCGGTGTGCTTAAATGGCGTTTCATAACACAGGACGAATCGGCTATTCCATTGACCAGTAAGTGACGACGTTGTGGGCTCTAGTACATTTCGTTCACACAGCTTGCTTTCTCTTTCTAATTCATAGTTAACTGCTGGCCATCTGACAACGGAGAAGGTGGTTGCGATGTAAACATTGAATACGAACTGGAGGCACAACATCTAGAATTACAGGACGTGGCCATTGTTATACCATTGCCGTAAGAATTCTACTTGTTAAATTTGCTAGAGTGTTGACTAACTATTATGCACTTGTTTGTGTGTTTGCAGTTTGAACGTGCAACCTTCGGTCGCCGAATACGATGGCACCTATAACTATGATGCACGCAAGCATGTGCTGCAGTGGCACATTCCCATTATTGATGCCACCAACAAGTCTGGCTCAATGGAGTTCAGCTGCAGTGCCTCCATACCGGGTGACTTCTTCCCCTTGCAGGTGTCATTCGTCTCCAAGACGCCATATGCGGCAATCAGTGCATTAGATGTGGTCCATGTTGAAAATGATACGTCCGTCAAGTATTCAAGTGAAACGATTCTGTTTGTGGAGAAATATGAAATTGTCTAACGCCCAACACACACAAACACACACCTACAATAACGGCAGTAGTAGTATACTTAGTATCAATACATACCTTTATATTTTTGAGGCGGTTTTTTTCGCATTATGTACGATTATATAAATGTTAAAGCTATATATATATATAAATATACATATATTTCAACAACTCTTGTGAAGTTGCAACACGGCCAACCGTAAATTCCAAATGTCGTGCTCCACAAGCATCATCATAGAATATAACACATAAAATACATAATTCAACTTCTATCTTGATTTAAAATAAATAATACGAAAAAAGAAGCATATTGTTAATTATATTATAGATAAAGTTGTTTGTTTACTACCAAAGAAATTGCAGAAAATTTGCCACATAATTAAGCGTATTTTTATGTTAAATGCAAATAATAAAACACCATTTATCTAATAAATTTGAGATTGCCTGCAGACTAAATTAAATTAAATTTAAATTTGACAAGACAGCCAAATAATTATTTATGGAATTGTTTCTCTTTGTTTATATATTTAATAACAGCACATTTTAAATTTTTATATAGTCTATTGTTTCAACAACTGATAAGGAATGTCAACATTTTGGCATTTCATAATACTGTTCTGCCGCGAGTTGGCAGTGTGTATTCAGTTTCGATAGCAAGTTATCGATAGTCAATTTCTTAACTAGCATTGTTTTGGTTTATTCTTTGTTTTCATTTTAACAACTGTTGAACAATTGGTATACAACAAATGGAGCAAAAACTGGAAAAAGTGCTCAACGAAATGTGGGTGTGGCATGAGCTATTCAACAAATTACTTATTAACTTTACTTGTAGCGTCACACAACAGGACACGGTGGGTGCGTTGCTAGCAAATCGACAAGGCTTATGCTTGGGCGGTGAGTAAAACATTAATAATCGCAAATATTCGTCATGCGACTGTTAATATGTTGAAAATGAACTGTTTCGTAGCCAAGGGCAACATAAATCCCAATGTTTCCGGCATCGGAATGGCTATATCCAAGCAGGTTGACAAGCTGGAACCAAACGTCAGTGTTCCTGCCACAATTTGCCTTTACAGTGGCAATAAGTGAGTACAATTTATTTAATTTGCAGCTACAGCATTCAATCAAAATCCATTTTTCAGACGATGTGTTATACAAAAGGATGGTGAAATTACTGGAATTATTTACAAGCAAACAGCAACAACAGCAGCGGCGACGTCGGCGAGCAATTAACGATTGTATTACTGCTTGGCTTCGGCCAATAAAAGACACATTTCTTCCAAATGCATTGCAACAGCAACAACAGCAACACCAGTAACTCTAGCAACAACAGCAACAACCAAAGCAACTGTAGAATCATTGCCACAAGGAGAGCCATTGCAATTATTTATTAGGTTGAGCTGTTAGTCTTGTTAATTTGTTTTAAATGGCAATCCGCATATTGTTTATTCATTATTTGATACATATTTATATATAAAGGCTCTATTGTTTCGTAGCCTTAAGCCAAATCGATTATGCGCGATACACATGTATATATACATATATCCGAAAATGTATATGTATATTTATCCAAGCTTTATTCAATATTTAGCAATCATGTATATATACATTTTGTACGATTAAGCCTGAAAGTGATCAAAGCATAGATACATACTATATATAAACTTAAGCCTATTCCTATTCACTATAAACAGCACTATGTTTCAATTATTTAAAACACTTTCTTTGATTTTACACAATTTATTAACATTATACGTTAATGGAATTAATTCATAACTTTTTATCTTTGTTTTGAAATATTCAATACGGATTTGATTTTTTTTGTTTACTTTTGTAATGTGCCGAATTTGGAAATGGCCTGAAAAATATATTGTAATAGCCAAAAATTCTGAACTTACAATGTCTTTTAATTGATCGTAGTTGAACTTTGGTCAAAATGCTAGTTGATTTTTGATATTTGATTTTAAGGTATCCACAAATCCAAATGGCAATATCGTAATGTGACTTCATAGATCAGCGAAAAAATAAAATATCCAAGGTCGCTCTTCGAATGGTTCCTCAGAAAATAGGCCGTGGTACCATTTGTTTATGTTTTATTAACGCTGTGCTTTCTTCCATCTCTATCTCACTCTCCCTTTGTGCTGATTAACGATAAATTATATTAAGTAATTCGTTTTAAAGTGCTGTCGATTGCTAATGAGTTGGATCATGCTTGGTTGAGCATTGATATTCATACTAACATTCATAATACCTTTGCTTTTTGACTACTTATAATTATGGCTTTGGCTCTAATAATATTGGCATAGAATGCGTTTAGCTTGAAGAGACGCGGGATTTACCTTATGAAGTACATAATATAATATCTTTGGTAAGAGAAACTTGTTTGTGTCTATAGTTGTCACATTTATAATACAGAAATCTATAAGCTTATAGAGATCTCCAGATTTAGCAATGAATCCAATAAAAATTGTTTAATGGCTACGAATGTTGGTTCAATCCCTTTTTTAATATTTTGCATTTAAATATGAATCTTTTACATTAAATAGTTTATTATCTACTTGAATAGGTTATCGAAATTTTAGAATACACTTAAATAAAATGCTAAGTATTCAAAAAGGGATTGAACCAACAGGTTCAATCTAGATTTATTGAATTTATAATTTAAAACATAAAAAAGACAGATTGAAAATCCAGTTTTGTTAAGGGGAAATGTGATTTTGTTACAGCATGTGTCCGCAAAAGGAAATATCAATGTTTTCAAGACTAAAATCCCAATTGAAAATCAAATTTTCCTGTCTCATGTCCATTGTGATCAAGTTATTAGAGTCTAATCTTTTAACTAGTCATTAATGTAAGGCCCATTTAAACATACGTACATATTCATGAGTATCTGTTGTATATGCATAGTTACTCAATCATAACGCCGTCTGTTCGTGTTGTATTTAAGAGAAAACACCAAACACTGAATTTTCCGGATTAGGCAACATTGAGGAAATGCCGCCCACCTACGTCATAAAAATAAATAAATGAAATGAAGAAAAAATGATACATTGTCGTCATGCAATAAATGCAGCATGTGCAACATGCAAGAAATTGCTTACAAGTTTCTATGTTTTCTTCTTTTATTTTGTAGTTATTTTTAATCATTTTTGAAAGTCGTATAACAAGTTGGCGCCCAACGTAGTTAACGATAAACACAAAATTTCGGATGCACAAAATGGCATTAACTGGCGTCAGTTGCCACATGCTGCAAGAAAAGGTGCAGCTCCTTCACAAAAAAAAAAAAAAAAAAAAAAACGTTACCTGATTTTCCTGTACAGGCAATATTTTTACTATAAATCATTTAACTAAGATAGAGAGAGAGAGATCTTCTCCGTGCTGGCATTTCAGTTTATTTCAAGTTCCGGTAAACAATTTCGCCACATTATATGTGGAGTTTTTCCAATTATTATAATTATCATAATAATTATTAGATATTTATTAGTTAAACATGTTAAATATTGGCTCACAAACTTGCTCCAATTTAAATATAAAATATAAGTAAATTATTTCAAGTTCTGTTCGAAACTGGTTAAAGAGTTTATTCAAATTCGAGTGAAACACATTGATTATTGATTGGGGCAATCGAACCCATCGAATGTACGTGTATTGATGATGTTATAATGATATACACATTTGTAAATAATTTGGTTTATCTTAACATGTTGATATATCAACAGAGGCTTTCAAAAATTACCACAACTTTAAAATTACAACAATTTAATTAAAGCAGTCAATGAATAGCGGCCAGAATAATGAGTTTATAGGAACAGCGGTAAGTGCTGCGGGGAATGACTGAAAAATTATAAGGAAAGATACTAAGAGAGAGTTGAATAGTGCCACCAATTGGTTGATCAAATTTGGTATGTCATCGTGCATATGAGTAATAAACATATTTCGTGACAGAGCTTAAGAAAGAGAGATATATAGAGAGCCAGAGAGAGAGAGAGAGAGAGAGACAGAAAAAGAGACAGAGAGCTAGCGAAAATTCAATGATACATATGTACGTTTAAGCTTCACTTGTGCCTTAAAAAAATGCATGCGGTGCTTAACCCAAGATGAAATACGTGTATACTCGTACACACAGTTTTCTTGAGTAAAGAGCAATATTTAAACATGCAGCCAGTGTGCAAATATTTATTTATTTAATTTCATGTTGGCTTCACCTGTTGCACGGCGGCAACAGCCTTGAACTTTCACTAACAACTGCGCAGTCAACTTTCCAGGGGCAAACTCGCATTGAGGCTCGAATGAAGCGACCCACGTGGCTGTGGCCCAGAAACTGAAATGGTGGGTTCAATTGTTTTTCTTATTGCCATTGCGGCTGCTGTTGTTGTTGTTGATGTTGCTGTTGATGTTGCTATTGTTGTTGTTGTCAACGTGGGTGTGAAAAAAGCGGCAATTGCGCGTGCAAGGCAAATACTCTGACAACTCTTCAAATACAAGCGCGATGGCTTTTAAACTTGTTGTATGTGCTCGCAAATTCGTATAATGAAACAACACGAAATACAACAATATCAAAAGTTGATAAAAAAATTAAAATTGGCAGCCAAGGCGGGTTTATTTAGCCGGCCAAAGCCATTGAAAGCCTTCAACTTGACTAAGCGTTCAGCAGAGTTCACAAATGCGATGACCCGACGAAGTGGACTGCACAAAGTAGGGGATGTGGTTCAGGGGAAGTGGGAGAGGGAGAGCAGGAGAGCGAAACAGGGATGGGGGGAATATAATCATGGCAACCGCAAAACAAGTTGTTGCACTTTCGTTTTCATGGTGTGGCAAGAAGCCAATACATGGAGTATACGCCCCATTAGATAAGTTAGTCAAAAATCCAGAGAAAAACCGGCAACGGCAACGGTAGCAGCATCTGCAAGAAAATTAGTAGCAACAACAGCACCAACAATACCGACAACAGCAGCAGCAACAAAAGCAGTAGCCGCAGCAGGTTTTGATGCCTTTCCCTTTGGTAAAAGCAACAACAAGACCAATAGCGAAAGTGAGAAATTCAGTTGGGAATGGGAAGCTGCTGCAGCTACCATATAGGCCATATATAATGCTATACACGACGATACCGTCGAGAGACTCTACAATGAAATCACACTTAATAACACTGTGCAAATTTTAACATTTATTCTGAAAAATCGGGTAAAATAGGGAACAGCAAAAAATAGTTTGGAACAAATTTAAGAAACCTATGCTGAGTTTTCATAAAGCTTCGAAAGTTAGTTGTTGTACTTATTTATAAGAAGGAAACTTTATCTGCTACTTTATTTTTTACAATTCTAAATTTAAGGCAAATATAATTTTAATTTGGAATCAAATGTCTTCTTTAATAAATTTAAAAATGTGTAATAAAAGCGAAATGTAAAAAAGTTCACTGTTTAGACATATTTTATATACATTAGGGTGCATCGAAAATGTAATAATTTTTTATTTCGGTCACAAACTCAAAAAATCCGATAGAATTGTGATTTAATACCAAAAGATGAAAAATATTTATTTATTTTCTTGGTTAGCCCCAATTGTAGTGTAAGCTTTTCAAAACGATTTCGATCGAAATACTTCAGTCTACGAGCATTTAACATTCATATTCCAAAATTAATCAACCTTAGAAATTCAATCAAACATTTGCCACCCTAATGAACAAACATCTACATATTTACACATATTTGTGCAGCGATGTCCAAAAATAACAAGTGGAAAATGTGTTGCGCTGTCGCGGATCTTGCAACATTCTTCGCATAGTTTTCATTAGATTCGTGGCTGCTGGAAATGTTGACTCTTGACCAAATGTTCGCCTTACCCAAGCTGATTTATAGATGCCTTGCCACAAATACACATACACGTACTTATGTATATGTGTAGCGCCAAATATGTGTGTGTATCCATAAACAATTAACAATCTAAGTCGTAGCATTGTATGCCTTTTGAGGGCCTCTTCGGAAGAATTATGTGACCACAATTGCCCCCTAGTCGACTTACCGTTGAGTTATGCCAAACATAAACATATTTTCATGGCAATATTTTCCAACAACATGATAAATCTTTTTTTTAGTTTCTATACATAGTATATACTTATAGATATAGTATATATATAGTCGAAGGCCCGTCGTGCGTTGAACGCTCCTCCCTGAAACAAAAAAGAATATCTGACGACGAATACGTGACTTCCATAAAATATAGACTTATGTGGTAAATATTCAAACTGTTGTATATTTCGTCTCTACGGTCTATTCTTTAAAAGTCTGTTCGAATATCTATTGCTTCAGCTTTGTTTTCTTAAACGTTTTGACAATGGTTTTGCTTATGTTAGTTTTTCATAATCTAAAATAATTTTTTACATTAAATTTCTCCTTTTTTATTTCCATAATAATCGAAGTTCAAAGTTCAATCAATCGAATTTCTATGATTATTGTTTGTTTTTTACAGCCAATTTTTGTTGTTGACTATCCTAAATAATTGTTCATTTTTAGTAACTTACAAGTACTTAAATCTATCCTTACATTTTCAATATACGTTGCAAAATTGCGCTGCCAGAAAATATAAATTCTTCGTAAATCATAGAAACTTCATCTATACATTTTATTTTATATTACAAGTTTTTCAAATTTTTCGAAATCTTTTTTTTATTCAAAGATCTTTTATAAATGCTACAAACAAATTTAAAGTTTTATTTATTTTTTTATTATGTGGAGGTTTATGAAAAAATTTGGTTTTTAATGCTTATTATTATTAAACTGAATTTAAATTGATAACAAACTCAGTTTTTTCCAAATGTATATACTTTGTACATATTAAGATTGAGAGAATTAACTGTCAGTTGAATTGAATGCACTTTGCATTATACAAATGTTTCGCTATTGAAAATTATGTCATTTTATCGCAGCTGCAAGTTTCCCGCCTTCAGTTTGTAACGGCCGTAGATATTGTTGGCTATACTAAAAAATAATCACGTCATCAAAGACCAAAAAAAATGACGACATTTGGCCGGCGACGTCAGGTTCAGTTTCAGTTTCAGCTTTAGCTTTAGCTTCATATATGTACATATCATATCGTATATGTGTGAGTTTGTCGATATTTAGGTATTGTTTACAATTTATATTTGTTTTGGTCTTCAATGTTGTTGTATAATGAATACTAGCATAGGCGCCAGCATTTGCAAATACTCACGTTCTGTCAAACATAAAACGAGTACTCATTGCGGTACTAATACTCACTCATTCGTTCGACTGAAATCAGCATATGGTCAAATTTGTATGGGAATAATATAATATAAGTATTTGATAAAAGTGTCTAGTAAATAAAGGCACCTAGTTTATTATATAACTTGCGTATTAACGTTAATATGACGACATTATTGCCGTTAAAGTCTTTTAAATAAATTGAAATGATGACCAGATTGTCTGGCATGATTCACATGATTCACACTCAACTCGTCTTATCCAAATTTGGTAAATTCGAATATTTATTGAATTTTTACACAATACAATCGTAATGCGCACACACATGGCGTATGATGAATCATAAGCCAAAATTTAGCCATATGTTTAATAAAACGCTTAAATATAATTTTTAATCATTTATATTTTTTTTATTTGAGTATGCGTGCGGTATTGCGGGTGTGTCTGTGTGTGTGTTTTCATGAAACTGTTGAATTATTTTTAACAGCGATAGCATTATTTTTAAGTTAACACTCACTTTGAACTGACGCGCCAAACGCCCACACATTAAATCCGTTGACCAACACTGAAAGTGCAATCAATTGATGCACTTTATTATCGATAATACGATAGACAGTGAATTGGAAATTAGAAATTTTGGAGCTATGCAATTTACTGTCTTTGCTCTTCTCAATCATCAATCAACAAATCAATCAATCAGTTAATACAAATAGGTGACAGCAATTTGGTGAACAACTAGATTCGAAACTAAATTGTAAATTACCTTATTTACTCAGTTTTTGCGTATAAAATGTCTACATGTTCATTAGAAAATATGCGTAAATAATCATATAAGTAGAATCTTTGAAAACGTTTTCGTATGAAAACAGTCAAATCTATCCAGAATTTATACAAATGATTAATGCCTGAAAAGAACTAATCATTTATGCATTTTTTCTCGTTTTCATCAGATACAAATTGCATAATATACAAACATACATTTATAAATACTTCTACGTATATTAGTATATTAGGAGAGGAGAGGAGAGGAGAGCAAGAAATGTTTATCATGCATTATTTATTTTGTTTACACTTTGCAGAGTATCACAATTTCGTCAGCCGCAAATAAGATAAATTAATATGTAATAGACTTTAAATTAAAAAACGATGAGGAAAAGGATCACTGTACTGTGTGTAAATTGTTTTGTTCAATTGAGTTCCGTTATCGTACACTCGAAATCTTTGTTGGACCCTGTACTTAAAAATCGAAAAGGCTGTATAAAGTTGGTAACTTTTTCCGAGTTTTCTCGACTGTAGGGTATAATTTATTCGACAAACTGCAGCCAGATATTTCATATTCTGATGTTTTTATATGCATGTGCAGAGATGTACTATATGCATATATATATAGTGAATTTTGGGGGGCAGCGGGGGCGTAGCTGTTGCTATGTAACAACTATATAATACAATTTAGCGATCATATGGCGTATGTGTTTGTCTATCGCTAGATGGGTACACACATTTCTCGGGCATATCTATTGTACAATTAAAAACAATCGATGCGATTTTTAGCACAAATGTGCCAAACACGAACATTCAATTTATATTTAGTCGATCGCCTTCATACGTCAAATGATAGCACAACAGAATCGTACCGAAGCTTCCTCTGCCACACCTCCGCCCTTCTGTTACACACGCACACACACACACACACACACACACACACACACACACACACACACACACACACACATATATATACGCACAGACAGACAGATGCCGCGTTTATAAGGGGTTTCAGCGAGTTACTTGCACGTTTGTCACGCCAACAAAAAAGCAACAACATATTAAATCAAATAAACTAAACTAAATTGAACTACACCACCAAGCTACAAATCTAAATACAATGACAAAACCAAAGTGATCACATAATGTTGCTAAAATATTCACAGTATAGCGGATACACATTTTGTAATTTGACTTTGTTCCACTGTCAGTGGCAGAAGCTAACGGTGAGCAAAACCAACTAATTTAAAAATTTCGTCATTTGGATCACTTTCTACTTTCACTGCATACACACACAAAGATTACACACACACACACACTCAGACACGCAGTTGAGGGCAAAACTCGTGCCCAAATTGCAGCGTCAACGTCTGGACAGCGACAATCATCATGTATAGCGATAATCTCGGACAGCTGTAAACCATGCACTCGAAATCAAGATCAACTTCTGCTCAATACCCTGTAACTTTAAAGAATTAAACCTTAAAGAATTGGGTTTAAAGTAAAACTTATAAGTTGTTAAATTTTGAAATTTGGTAAGTCTTTTATCAAGGCCATAAGCAAATTAAAATATAACGAACTGAAGCATAATAATTGTTTAATATCATATCATATTATACCAAATGCTGTATTGCCAATTTCTCAATTTAACGAAAAGACTTATCTTTTTATAAACTCATAATACAGGAGAAATATATTTTCAAATGAAATAATCCCTTACAGAAAAAGATCTCCTAGCATTGACCAAATTAAAGTAATTACTAAATAAAAAAAAAAAAATTAAGTTGGTTTTTTTAAATAAAACAATTTTTTAATTAATTTTAAAAAATGTTTTATACATATTTTTAAAATAGTTTCATTTTCTTTTTCAGTCGGCGTGTCCTCTGTTTCTTGAGGCGTTTAAGAATTAAAATAGTTGTGTTAGAATACAAGGTAAATGCTAGTGAAATAAAGCATTATTTTTACTGCTAGCCATTAAAGTACATGGGTTCCATCAGCAACAATGGGAGCTGTGTTGCATCGCAGGGCATCTGTAAGTCGACTATCGCATACTTACGTGTACATTTAGTTATTTTTGGCAGGTTTTTACGATACCTCGCAGCTTTAACACTTCCTGGTTACTTGGTTAAGCAAACATTTGGCGGCGCATGCGGCTCAATCCCTCAGCTGTGCATACAACACCATAAAAGGCGACCCATGTGGCAACAGTGGCGCTGTAAATTTTAGCTACAACTACAACTTTAGCTACAACAAACTGGCATTACAATAACAGATGGGCTATGGACTCGCGCTCTGTAATTGTACGGGAACGGGTCAGGTTTATTATTGCGGTTTAGCTCAACGCGTACTTTCATCTCGCATTGACCCCAAAAATTATGTGTGGCCCTGTTCGAGTTGCGGTTGCTATTATGGAAGCGATATCGGCATGGTCACCAAACAGCTGCAGTTTATCAAACATTCTATTCGGTCAGAATATTGTATATCGAGTATGATCTATAGGTTAGGAAGACAATTTTGTTTGATTTTGTAATAAGTCTGACATGAAACTTATTATATTTATCAAATCATATATATTTTATATAATTCTTTAAGATATCCATCTAGCATTTCACGGATTCCTTTTATTTGTAGATAGATTTTCGAGGATATATACATACAAAAAATTGCGAAAAGAATTGAGATTCATCTAGCAACTTATATTTTTTTAATTTGTAGATAGATGTTTTTAAGAAGATATATAATCAAATTTCGAGAAAATTTTGTATTTGATTAAGATTGCATTTAGTAGTTTTCTTTTAGTGGTGGATGGCTTTCCTATACATAAGCCATTGAAAAAGTTTTTTGGTTCTTATTGTCCTTTCAAAGAAAAATGTTTGAAAAAATTGGATATATCGTTAGAGTCAGTATTGAATTTCTCAATACTTAAATAGTTCATTATCGAGTCTCATTCAATCAGGCTTATGCGGAATTCTCAACTTTAAATTAAAGGTTATTCCAAAAATTAATATGCCATAATTAATCTTATTCATTTAATGTTAAATGAAACTAAATCTCTCCAATTAAAAAAGTTTCGCCGAGTCCCATTAGCCCAGAGTATTAAATAAGAAGAAGTTTTGTTGGTTTTTTTTTATAATAAATGTTAAGTCGTTCGAAAACAAATTAATGTTTCATTTATTTTCTGCATCGTTTTTAATTGTTGATGTTGTGGTTTTTGTTTTGTTTTTTTTTTGTTTTTTCCTATAATTTTTTTTTTTTTGTGTGTGTTGCATTTGCTGATACAATTTCCATATTTGATATTCAATATAAAAATACATTTGCATACGTAATACGTATGTATGTATGCGCTAGTTGCTGCTAGGAACATCATTCAACATGTTGTTGTTTTTGTTGTGTTGTTATTGTGCAAAAGAGAGAACCGCGACACATAAGACATATACATATACATATATGGTATATATTTGTCTCTCTTAGCATTTGCTTTAGAAACAATGGTTACATCATTACAATAGTAATAATAGTTACAAAAAAATGGTATTTTATATCATAATAATATTAATAATAATATTAATAATAATATTAATAATAATAATAATAATATTCATAATAATTCTAGTAATAAACATTACAGTTGCTTAAATCTTAAATGTTCACACTTATTATTATTATAATCATAATCATAATTATTTTGCTTTTTGACATTGTTGTGGTTGTGGTTGAATGCGATGTTGTTCAATGTTAAAAATTATACATTTGAAGAAATTTTCAATGAACTTTGCATTAAGTTCTATGCAGGTAATTGGCATGAGTTCGTTTTTTAAATATTTTAATAAATAAAGGCGCGTTCGTCGTAAAAACTAAAAAAAAAAAAAAAAATAATAAAAGTAAACATCAATAATTGGAAAGCTAAACTTATTTTTATGCTGAGGTGTGTGTAGAAAGTAATTCAAAATTGTCGTTTAATATGAGATGCTTTATTCGTATTCAATTTATCCTCTTTTTTGTATTTGTTTGTTGTTGCTTGTCATATGCACAGCGGGGCGAAATAATGAATTCTACTAAACAGCAAATGGTGTGAACTTTGTCGAATTTTTTTTTCCTTTTGACAGTGTAAATAACTATAGTATTTTTATTAGTTCGTGTGTTCTATATACTCTTTTTTCTTCTTTTTTTTTTTTGTATTTTGCGTTTTCTTTTGTATTTGTAAATATGTGAGAAAGTGAAAAAAACATCACAGCTAAAACTTCAGTACATTTTTCTTGTGGTTCGAAAACAAAGTAGTTAATTAAAAAAAAAATAATAAAAACAAACAAAATGTGTATATAATTGTTTATAAATACATGCTTACAAATAAATATAAATATATAGTATATGTATATATACATATATAGACATATATACACAAAAACATATATATACATACATACATATATATACATATATACATAGATATATGTAGATGTGTGTGTGTGTGCGCATGTTTAGCTTTGTATGCGTGTCTATTGTAATTATATATCATTTAATCGTTTATCGCACATACGTGTGTAAGTAACGATAAACATACATTTTGTCATTTTTGTTGTTGGGCGTTTCTTCTCCTCTCTTTCTCTTTCTCTTTCGCTATCTCTATCACTATCACTATCTCTATCTCTATCTCTATTTCTCATTCTCTTTCTCAATGTTTTTTGCATTGCGGTTCTTCTGCTTTCCTGCCTGCCTGTCAAAATGCCCAAAAATTTGATCAATTGTCCCATTGTTTCGATCGCCAGCCAGTTATTATTTTTTTGTGTTATTTTCTTTCCTTTTTTTCTTTTTTGTGCGTGTTTTGTGTTACTGTTCTGTTTGGGAGCCGGAAGTATGTGGACAGTTTGTGGGCTGAGATAAGTTTACAGTTAACAGGAGGGTGGCCGCAAACCGACCGCATGTGGCATGTGGCATGTAGCATGTGGCATGCTCGAAAAATTGAAAAACTACAAACTAGCAAACAGGCTTACAGACTAAAAGTACTTGCTGGCCCCGCGACCCAAGGATTTATTCCCCCCCGATATCCGACATCCGTCTGCGATTCCCCCAATTTGGATTCCGATCTCGGTCTCGATCTCGATTTCGATCTCGATTGCGATTGCGATTGCGATTACGTTTCGAATTCGCATTCGGATATCTGCCCGCATCCCCCACTGTGAATGAATTCGATTCGTTAATCCTCCCAGCTGCCATCGGAGTCAAGTTCGCAACGGACACGCCACAGCATCAGTTCCATGCAGGCACGCGAATCCTCAAAGCTGCTGTGTCCGGTGGCCCCATCGCCACTCTGGATCTCCCGATTCAGATGCGTTTTGGTCAAGTGGCGCAGGGCACGGCGATAGGGGAATCCGCTGGAATGCGGAAACGCAATCGATGTATCGATCAGTGTATTATGGACGAGTCGCAATGCCCGCAAATCATTGTCGAGGCCGTGACCAATTAAAATGGTGTCGGCATCGATCAGTTCCAGCAGATCGCGCTGCACCTCGGCGAGCGTTTTGACGCCGCTCGATTTGAGATCCTTGGCGGTGACGCCCGAATAGCGTGTATTATAATCAACAATATCCGCATCGGGACGCACATAATGCTCGTAAACCAGCTGACCGTTGAGTGCGACCAATGAGACTTTGGTCACATCCAGGCCACGTCCCGTATAGCTCATCTCACAGTCCAGGGCATAGACAGCCGCTGACTGTGCACCACGATTGTTGCGATTACCGGAAGCGGAACTGCCACCGGAGCAGGATTGGCTCGACGATCGAGCGCGTGGCCGTGTGTGAACAAAATCACGATACGGACCATTGACGCCCACAACGGATCCAGTCCACACATGCAACTCGTGTCGGGTGCAACCAGAGTCGGACTCATCGCTGGTATTGCAACATGTCCAGCGGCTGACCCAGGCATTGCCATCGTAGCATCGATGGTACTTGCCCCAATGATAGCTGCACTCATCGCGCGTCAAATACTGACCACTCAGTTCATCCACAAGGAAATCATGCTTGCAACGCACACACTGCTTTGCCAGGCTGCGCTCCATGTGCGCATAGTTGCAATACAATTCGAGGCCACTTGGCGATGATTCACATTCGCTGCCGCTCCACTCGCCACCGGATTCCGAGTCCAGGGAGCGTGGCGAAATGTTGCCCGAATCGGTTGATGTGCTGGCCGGACTTGCCTCACTGCCAAGCGCCTCACCGCCAATCTCGTTGCTAATGCCCGCCCGTTCCTCTCCCTCCTCCTCGTCCTCCTCTTCCTCCTCCTCCTCCTCCTCGTGGCACTCCTGGCTGTACTCAAAGTTGCTTGTATTTAGGCCATCGTGACAATTGATCACCGTCAGTGCCGTCTCGGTGACGGCCATGACATGGGCAGCGGCAAAATTCATGTGTGGCAGACACTTGAATATCTCAATGGCCCCCTCATGGACGACACTCTCGACAGGAAACCCATAGACGCGCAGCAGATGCGGCTCGATTAGATAACGTTGCAACTGCTGCTGCAATGTGACATCATCCAGGTCGAGGCGTTCATATTGGCGCAATGGTGGCACCAAGAAGTTTGCATTCTGTCTATAGACCTTATGCTGCCAGCTGTTGCCAGTGATGTTGTGGCTGCCACAGCCACTGATGAACATGTTGCCAGTGTTGCAGCTGCTGTTGCTGCTGCTGATGTTGCTGTTGCAGCTGCTGTTGCCACTGCTGCTGCTGCTGCTGCTGTTGCCACTGTTTGGTGAGCTGCCTGGCGAACTAAGTGCTGATGAGGAGTTGCTGCTGTTCCTGCCACAATAGCTGCCAATTGATTTGCCATTGTTGCTGCTGCTGCTGCTGCTGCTGGTGTTGTTCATGTTGTTGCTGCTGCTGACGCTGCCGCCGCCGTTGCTACTGTTGCTGCTGTTGTTGTTGTTGCCACTTGCCTTGCTGCTGCATTTAGTTGGCTTCGATTTGTTGTTGTTGTTGCTGTTGCTGCTGCTGCGCTTTTGGTTGCAATTGTTGCTGTTGCTGCCGCTGCCAATGTTGCTGCTGTTGCGCCATTTGCCCTGCTTGCACTTGCTGCTGCTGCTGTTCACTTTGGTGGCTGATTGAACCTCCAGTGGTTGCACCTGCAACTGCCCCTGCACCGGCGTCGACAGTTGCGTCCTGTTCAACACTTGCTTCACGGACTGCGACTTTTGCTGTCGCTTGGAGCGTGATTTGTTGTTGCTGTTGCTGTTGCCACCAGCCGTGTTGTTGCCGCCGTGTCCATTGATGGAACGGTTCTTGGCCTTGTTCGGATGCTCGTCACTGGAGTGAATGTCCTCGCTGGTCGCCTCGCTGCTGGTGCTATTTCGATGGCCCGGATTGTGTTGGCTTAAAAATTTGTCTGGAATGAGCATAGGAAGAAATAGGCATTAAATACAACAATTAGGTCATTTTATTAAAAATATATATATAAAAATAATTGTTATTTATTGGAAATAACTCTATAAATTCAATTACATTTCGATATTACTTGATTTTTAAGCCATTAAAGTTCTTTAAAGTAAATGAAATCTAAGACAATGTATTCAATAATTTCTTTCACGTATATCATATTTAAAGAATATAAATGTCTCGCACCGAATACTTATTTTGAGAAACTGCACTTTGCAATTTGGCAAATCTATTTATGCATGCTTTTACTGTTCATTTATGAGCTAGTTCTCGTTATAACAATTTATTTATAAATTCTTCAAAACTAGTTTCATAGTGATTCAACATGCGAAATATATTTATGCATTCCTAAGCAGTCCTCTGCTGAACTAGTTCTTTTGACTGACTCAAAAATAAATTATTTATTTATTTATTTTTTTTTAAAGGTGTAGTAAATTTGGCTGACGTCAATTAACGTTGCTAATTTGTGCGCTGATAACACGAAGCGTGCGAATATGCGTGCATGTGCGTGTGTGTGTGCGTGTGTGTGTGTGTGTGTATATGGAAGTCGTATGCTCTGTCTATCATTGACCGAGAAGGCTTATCAATCGCTGACAATCGCTGCTCGGCCACGTGCTTTTCATTTCTTGTGACTTTTGTTATTGTCATACCGTGTACAATGCTTACAGAAATTTACCATTTGTTTATAAAGTTTCAAAGTTGATCAACCTTTGATGCTCTGTAGAAGACACACACATTAAGTGTATACACGCGTTTAAGCTTAATCACCAGTTTCTCGCTGTGATGTAAATCCAAACACTGTTTCGAGATTTATCTTAAAAAAGTTGATAAACAATAGAAAATATCGACCTGACGATTTTTGAAAGATCACAGAGTTAAAATATTCAGTATTCTTAAAACAAATTTATTTTTATGTGTATTAAGAAAATTCACACATATTTTAAATTGAAGTCTTAATTTCATTGTAGCTTTTTCATGCCTTAACGACTTAACTTAATTCTGCAGATTTATTACGATGAACAAGCCCAAAAAAAATTGTAGATTTTTCATGGAAATAATTTAATCAACTCAATAAATTATCAAATAATGATCGAGTTCCCTTTCGCGAAAATCGAGTTGTCTACATTTCGATGTATTGTTACAACACTTGATTCTTTTACTAAAATCAACATTTACTGGGTATCTGTGCGTCGTTCGCTTTAAATTAACGTGCGGAAGCTACACTCGACTGGAATATAGAAGATTGTGTTTGATTTGTGGCTCGACTACACATTGTTTTCATTTTTTTTCTTTCATTTTTGGCTAATAAAAATTTCAGGGAGGGTGATTAAAGAGCGGCGAGGGCGGGGGATGGAGAGAGGCGGGGGATGGAGAGAGGCGGTGACACAAGTGGTAGCTATTACAAATACGAGTATTACTCATTATCAACATAATTATTATAAATAAATTTGTGACTTCCGCGTAGTAAAACGAGAGAGGGGCAGAGAGGGAGAAGAAGAGAGAGGGAGAAGAAGAGAGAGGGAGATGGAGAGCGAGGGTGAGGCGTGGTTGTCAAGCGAACTTGTCGCTTGAATTGATCCACGCTTTGGGCCGCTTTGGAGTGTGGTTGGGCGTTAGGCGGAGGGGGGGGTAAGTGGTGGGGGGGAGGAGTATATAAAAAATAAACTTGTTTCTGCTTCGACACGTGGCATAAAAGAATCTCTGATTTATGCTACTCATATACAACTACAAAATAAACATAAAGTTAAACATTTAGTTAGCTGTTGTCGAGACGAGACGAGACGAGACTCGAAAAAGACAAGTTCAAGTTCAGATTCATATCAGAGGCAAGTTCTCTGTTATCTTTCGCACAATGTTTTGTTTCCTTTCTTCTCATTCTCCTTCTACTATTATACTCATATGTAGTTGCAGCAATAACAATCTGTCTAACTATCTGAATGCATATTGCATGCGCTTCCTATTTTCTATGCCAATTTCACGGCGGGTTCAATTGGCAAAGTGATCAACGCATTTCCTCAATCGTCTAAGTAAACTTTAATCAACACACACACACATACAGAGAGGGAGTCACACACACACACACATACAAATGAGTTAAGTTTGTTGACACGCTGCGTCTATGAAGGACATTTGGTAGCTCTATTTGGCAGCAAAGTTGCTGTTGTTTGGCTTGTTTCTGTTGCTGCTGCTGCACGTGACATGAATCACAAATTGGCCAACACAAATACAACATAAACACACCGAACGAAAAATTCAAGCGTTTTTTTTACTTCCAATTGCACGTTTCAAACTTAATATCTAAAGTCAAAAATCTTCTAGAAATTTAAACATTTAACAAGCAAGAACCATTTAAGATTTTTCAGTAAGGATATATTAACTTTGTAAATATTATTTTTAAATATTTCAGAGTTATGATCTAAGATTTTACAAAACTTGTGTTATGCGTTATCGGTGTAAGAAAACCATATGGCAGATGAGCTAATTTAAAACTTTTTTGCACTCATATTCAGTATATCTAAAAATTTGCAATTTGGATGTTTTTTCTTCTTAATTCGTCATAGATTCTCAGCATTTCTTTCTGTGTACATTAAATCGTGGCTATGACTCGATGCTCAAGCGAAATTTTCTCCGCATGAAGCCTTAAATCACGCATACGTCGCGTCAGCCACCAATTATTGTTTACATATGTGCAACACGTACTTAAACATACAACACGGCAAACTGTTTCGTCCAGCGATTAGATAAACGAGCTTCCCGAACACGAACACAAACACAAACACAAACACGAATACGCACCCGAGCCCAAAACATCAAACACACCCTCACACATGTACATATGTGTGTATTGCTTTATCAGAGGAGCACATAAACACGCGTCAAAATCTTCAACAACCTTGAAACTTCATTTATACATAAATGCATAAATATGTGTTGTGTGTGAATATACATATATGTGTATGTATGAATTTATACATATGCAGATAGTTGTGTGTGTGTTGAGAGACATGTGATTAAAACGTAAACATAACATAATTATGCGAGGTGCGTTCCACATTTATACTGAAGAGACTTAGGAGCACATGGCAAAAACATGGTTAAGACTTTGCTTTGGGCCACATCTGGCAACGCCATGTCAATGAAATATTAACAGCACCTGTCAAAGATGTACAGTGTACACGAAAAGAAATGAAAACATCTGGCAACGCTAGAACAATTCAATTAACTGCACTGCACCATGATCAAATATTCAACATGTAACTGTTAACTATTTGAATTTAATTTGAAATTCATTGAATACACTTCAAATTTCACAACAAAGACTTGGATGATATTATTAATCTTTTACAAGTGCAAGTTAAGCTTAACAAGAACTAGTGAATTCAAATGATGTGAATAAATTATAGCAAAATCGGTTTAATCTGAAAACTTTAATTCCATTACAAAGCAATAATAAATGCCACTATAATTATTAGCAATTATTGGCTTTCAGGCCTTTCCAGATGAGAGTAAGAGAGACAGAGAGTGAGCGAGAGAGAGATAAGGATGATGTCTTATTATCGAGATCTGATTAATGTCATTCTAGATGAGGATTGTCCCAAAGTCATTTAAATGAGCTTACAATAGAATTGCCATTTGCATAACTTGGCAAATGTTACAAAACCTCAGCGAAAACTCAACCTCAACAACAGCAACAATAACAATAACATCAACAACAACAACAACAACGGCAGCGACAATGAGTACTACTGAAAGTCCCCGATAAGATTGCAAAAGCGAATTCAATGTGACTACTGTGCCTAGTACTACGATCTTGCCGATGATAATCTATGTATAAATAGTACTATATATGCGTCAGTGTATACATAAATATATTATAATAAACTTAAAGTAACTGTATAGTTATAGTATATACATGTGTACGCACTGAATTATTTGGCATTTGTTGCTGTTGTTGCTGCTGCTGCTTTTACTGCGTGAATAACAACACAAATTACAAGAAGGTCAAGTGTGATGGGTACAAAGATACTCTCTAAAAAATCTGTCACAATTTTCATTAATGTTCACATAATATTATAACGAATTTGGAATTTTTTAGTTCAGAAAGTTGGAGGAATTATACCATTATTCAAATAACTGGTTGAAGTATGAAACAAAACATAAAAAATATATTTTGTATAGTAAGTTGAGGCTGATCATAAGGTGGGAGTTGATCATACCCTCTCTACAGATGCGATGTGTAGCAAGAATGAAAACTTTTGTATCCCCTGGTGCGTGAAATGAATAAATGCATGCAAATGATCTAGACTATGATATAATTTTATTGTATTTTACAATTAATTTCATATTTGTTTCATTCATTAATGACAAGAAAAAGCAACTCAATTATATATATGAATGTGTATTAAATACACTGTTTATGTTCGAACATTTAATGATTCCCACACTAGCTCGTTGAAATAATTATATAGTTGTGCTATCTCTATGGCATATCTTTAATTATTGTCGATAACAATTCGATTGTCATCACTAACTATAGTAATTTTCCAAATTTTCACGGATTTACAATTATTTTGTGCTCTGGACTTTCAGACAAATACCACATTTGAATTTAGTTGCCGGGCGGCGATAAGATGTTGTCAATAGAATACCCTACAACTGGCAACAGTTAAACAGCCAAAAGCCCAATTCTAGAATACCGTCGACCGTCTTTAGTCGTCAAGTGAACTTGTTGTCGTTTTCACGCCTCTAATCAGTGTTCAGTTGCTTCGAGCTCTGACGGCTATCCCCAAAAAAAAAAAAAAAAAATAATAAATAAATAAATATTCACAAACAGAACTTAAGAAATAAATCAAAAATAGCATGACAAATCGTTGGCGATTGTTGTTGTTATGGCTATTGATGTTGTTATTGTGGCAAGTAGCATTTTAATGCCTGCAGCTGATTGCTATGACACGATGAACAGAAAAATAAAGAAGACTTTGATTTGAATTGCGTCAAGATGACGTTGCAAATTGACCCAAAATTAGCTGACCGAATTTTATCAGCGAAACAACTTGATTTCTCATGTAGCAGACGAGTTAAATTCTTTTAACAATTGTAATCGATTATAGTAGAATTTAGATGAAACTGATTTCTCATTAAATACGTTCACTAATAAGTGTCATAGATCGATAAACCATGATACTTAATAGTAATTTAATTTCTTAATATGCACAAACAGTATTTAAGATTTGTTAACTGAAGATCAAAGATACAACAACTTCAGCATGCTTATCAATCAACCATAGCTATCGATTATGCAAAGATGCACATCTATTTCTATTATAAAACCAAATACGAAAATGAAAGATCATCGTTTCCACGTGTTTGGCTGACTGAAAGTCGCTGGGGATGTGTTGGCCTTCAAAGTAACTGACATTGCCCAATGGCAAGCGACGCTTCCTGTGCGAAGAGTCCACAGAGCATATAAAAACAAATAACAAAATGTAGAAAACATCAAAAACTTTAACCTGCCCAAAAAAGAAAAAACTAAAAAAAACTACATATTCGACTCAAGTCACAAAAAATAAACATATGACAGACGAGACTTAATGATCATTCATGTGAATATGGGAATGGTTATGCTAATGTCTATGTTTATGCAACTATCCATTTGTGTGTGCGTGTGTGTGTGTGTGTGTGTGTACGTGACAATGTGTCGCACTTTGTCAATAGGCTCGCTTGAAAAGTTAACTAATATGATTTTGATATTGATTTATCAAATTAATCAAACTGTCTAAGCAAAGCAATAGAAAACCAAATGATAAAATACCATTTACCCTATATTATCAAGAGTACATTTAATTTGGGCAACATTTATATAGTATTTTCTAAAGAATCCCATCTGAATGTTCTTTCAAAGGATTATTTTGCAGTTTACAGAAATATGATATATGAAATATGATGTAAAAATACATAGAGTGGATTATATCGACATTCAAGACAAATTGACAACTTACACGTTAAATATGTAAATTATAACCAATATATAGTTTTCCGATGTATAACTCGATACATATTTTTGCCGATTTTCTACTTCCGTTTAAAAACTTGACCTGATCTTTGGAATTGCATCAATTATTAACTGTCTTATTTAGTAATACGACAAAACGTGAAATCTTAAGATTTTCATATTTGTGAAATGGAAACTCATTTGTGAAATGTGAGCCATTTCAAGACTGCCTTTAATGCTTAGTTTTAGGGGTCTAACTTCCAACAACCAACAGCCTTGATAGGCACTTAATGTTCATACAGGGTATACAAAATAGCATGCATGCAAAATGGCCATTGAGGTCAAAGCGCCAAGAGGCGACAATAATGACAACAACAACGACAACGGCTACGACAACGATGTCTGACTTAATAGCCAATTCGCGAAAATGAGAGCCGTAAAAGGTTGGCAATGCATAACACAAACTACAAACTACAAAATACAAGTACAATCTGTGCTTTTGACTGTTACTATATAGTTAAACGATATAAAACCATACTGATATATAGAGATATATAGATATACACATCGGTTTCAGATGTTAAAGCTTACTTTGTTGCACGCCATCTTTGGAGGTCGTCACGAAAGCAAAGCGATGGGAGTTGTGACACTATTCTCTATTCTTATTGTAGAGCCAAAATTACTATCAATGTAGATAACGCGTCGAGAGAGATATAATAATATTTTGCATGTATAATTATATATAACTGATAGATACTTAAGGGCATCTATAGTATTTACTATTCAATTGTGAGTCTAAAATTTCCGGGTCCAACAATTGCTCTGCACATGTTCTGTGTCGAAGTAATTATGTTTAGCGTTGTGTGATCTTTAATGGCGATCTCATCATCATCATCATTATGTTGACCAAACGTCTATGACTTAAAGGCAAACGGGTTAACCTTGGCTATTGCCAGCGGCAAACATCGAGACAAGACCCAGACAAGACACAAGTGCAGATCACAGATAGCAGATCGCAAATCTCAGTTCTCAGATTTCAGATCAAGACTCTGTCCGAGACAGAGCTGTGGTCTGTGCCAAGCGTTTTAAAGTGGCATCAAAGGAAATTACGTTTGACGGGCCGCATATAATAAAAAAAGAGAAACAGAATTGTGTTTGCTCGAAAGATTTCTGTGCCAGAGACCATTTAATAGGTTAATAATGCGACTGCTCGACCATTGTGGACGCAATATCATTGTACTGTATCTGTATCTGTATCTGTAGATGTATATGTATTTGTATCTGTAAATGTATCTGTATTTGTATCTGTATCTACATGACACACCGTTAGGCGCTCTACACTCCACATTCCACATTGTCTGGGAGTCGCCACTAAAAATGGTAACAAAATGAGTTCAAGTTTGTATATCCATTATAAAGACTTGGCCAGTAGGTTGTAGCTCAGATTTACAGATACATTAACAGACACAAACATATCTTTTTACATGCATATATAGTTGATGTATATGGGATTTATAAACGCCATCGCCACAGCGAATGCCTAACCTTATTAAGATGCAACGAGGCGTGAATTGTGCGGCTGCAATGGATAAATAATCCCATCACAAAATATTTTGTCTTGGCCAACTTGGCAATGACTCAATTACACGCACAAGGTGAACTATAAAATACGTTAATTAGATATTGACAATGGAGGCCAGTTCGCCTGTAATCTCGCACACATTGCGGAAGAGGAATCTCACACTAATGTGATAACACTCGCCACACAATTACTACATAATTACATGTGTCCGTTAATCATCACGTCTTATCATCAGCTTGACGTTTGAACCGTTTGAGAATTATAAATGAAATAGCATGAAATGCTATTTCACACAAACGATGGACACGTTAAGACACGATATGACATTTTCTAATTTGACTGTTAACATCCAAATTATTTAACATTTCCATGTTTTTTTAAGATGAAATTCTATGTATGTGTGTGTAGTTGTACATCAATTTGAATGCACCCAAAGGTATTGAAATGGTTAACCCAATGTTGAAATCTACAGTTAATTCCCAGATTTGTCGATTTCAAGTCCCCGCTTTTGAGTTGAAATAAATATAATATACAATATCCCGAACCTGACAAGATTGTTATTCAAAGTGTTGTTAGGACCAGGAATTTCATAAAAACATTGTAGGATCAATTCTTCAACATTTTCCAACTCAAAAAGCAAAGACTAGACTCTGATTTTAGATTTGACTGTCGATTACGAATGTGCGTTAGCTGCTAGTTAATATGTGCCGGTAAGTATATGATCTGTATGAGTTTATGTCTATTAAAGCGCTCCAAGTGCTAATCAATGACAAAATGAACAACTTATGTAATGCTTTTGCTTGAAACTGGCGCTAGGGGCAAATCTATAAACTGATTGTTGACTTGGCTATCAGCTGCGGCGTTTAAGCGGTTTTATTATTTTTTTGCTATTCAGATACCACAACGGAACAAAGTTGACAATGGCGGCGGTGAGGTGAGGGTGAGGTTGGGGGAATCCGAGCGAAGCGCACTGGGAAGACTGAGAGATCTCAATGCTAATCAGCTGATTCTACGAGTATTGCGTCTTAATTTCATATTGTTATTGTTGTTTTAATGGTTGTTGTTGACATTGCTATAAATAAATGCTAAAAAAAATCGCGTATAACAGCGCATTACAAAAAATGCTGGAAAGTTTTTGGTAAATAAAACAAAAATACACAAGAGTAGATATAGTTCAATGTCGGTCGAAGACTGAACACCAATTCAGGTAGTCGGAAAGGTATTAACAAATTATTATCGAAGTTAGTTGTTTTAAAAGTTTATCGAAAGTTTTCATTTATTAATTTAAAGATTTTATTATTATTAAATCATTAAGCAAAAACATCGGCTTGCGAATTCTCCTGAGATCAGTCATAATAAGTTTTATCGCATCGCTGCCTACTCTGTCTATGTCTTTGTCTCTTTCTCTCTCTTAGCCTTGTTTAAATTAAATTTGAATTCAAACATTTCAATTCCCCAATTTGTGAGATTTCTGAATGTTTCTATCTCGAATTTGTTTTATTTGGTGGTTTATTAGGAATCTTTGTTTATTTGTTTATCTAATGAAGTATTTTATTAGTATTTTTTTTAATGGTCGCATTGATCTTCTTTTGGCATTCTTTTTCGTTCTTCTTTCGGACTGAATATTAATTGATTCTTCCTCCCCGCTGCTTCTCCTCATCAGCTGTAACCCCCCTTTCCTTTGAACTTATTCGAAAGCGAAAGTCGAACAAGAAGAAGATAATGAAGATGAAGAAGAAGCGAAGCGCCTCTTGACATAATCGACCCGCTCTATGAGAGGTAAGTGTGTGTGTGTGTGTGCGTGTGTGTGTTTAAGTGTGTCTCACGAGTTTCATTAAGGTTGTGGCGATCAACTTAAGCGAAGATTTCCTGCAATTTTCTTATTTATGAGTCTAGAGTGCAATTTAAATAGAAATACCGAGGTCTCAAAATAGTTGTGCAAATCACCGAAGAAAGCGACCGAGAGAGAGAGAGAGAGGTAAAGAGACCCGCATAAGTTTTTATATCCGCATAGCACAATTTATATAATCACTTACTAGAATTAATATTTACAAATCGATCGATTCTCTTAACCTTGTCTTATCGCCATTAAAATACCCAAATATGAAATCCCCATTTCTACATGTAGTTTAATTAAATATTCTTATACACAAACGCTACCTATAGATACCATTTGCTATAACTCATTTAATCGGGGCAACTTGAAGAGCCCTTTTCAAAATCAATGCTAAAAGTAGACTCTTATGGTCGGCAGATAGCCTTACTTTTGAAAACTATATAGATAAAGATAATGTATTATTGCAAAAACAAATATGCAGTTGTAAAATGATTGTGCGAGTAGACGAAACTACGTCTTAAATATTTTATATTCTTTTACGATACCCCATATAAAACATATGACAAAGTTATGTAGTGTTAACGATACTTCCAACATTCAAACAGTTAATTCTTCATGTGTTTAAAAGACATGATTTAGATTTAAAGCTGAGAATTTTAGATTGTAGAGTACCGAATAGTTCATCAAGTTAGTCGATTCAATTGTCTTATCGTTCAATTTGTAAATGATAAGAATTCCACGCTGTTTTAGTCAAAGTTATCTGGTCAGTATTCAAAGTAATTCGGTACATTCGTCAAATTTGGCCATGCAACACAAAGATGGGAATGTTTATCAATTTCACAGATCTATTATCCAGTGCTCAACTAATTATGGAAGTCACTGTGATATAATAATGTAAGCCTTTTTACAGTGAGTGAATACACTCAAAAAAAGTAGATTCTCGATTCCAGCTATATTCGGGTGTCTGCCTGTGAGTGTGAGTGAGTAAATCGGTGTATTCATTTCCAAACGCCAGTTGGCCGAAAATTAAAACTCTGATTAAGATATTTTTGGAGAAATCGTACGATGACGTTCCCAGTGTGAGTGTGAGTGTGAGTGTGAGTGTTTGAGTGAAAAATGATTCATTGTGTGAATGGTTGCTTGGCATTTTATAAACGGCAAATCAGGCAAATGAATCAGTGTCGAAAGTGTTGTAGTTGTTGTTGTTGCACTCACCTTCGATGCATGAAGAAGTGACAAAACGATGCCAGGACGCATCAGAGCCGGCAACATTCGATCGCTTTTGTTGCATGTTGTAAGCAGCGGTGACATTGCCATCCTGCCGCTTAATGTTGTTGTTGTTGCCGCTGTTGTTGCTGTTGTTGTTGTTATGATTGTAGCGCGCTTTGCGTGCTGCATTGTTCTTGCTGTTGTTGTTGCTGTTATTATTTTGCTGATAGCTGTTAGCAATTGTTGCTGTTCCAGTGGCAGCTGTTGCGGTTGTAGTTGCTGATGTTGATGCTGCTGTTGCGGTTGCTATGTTGCCATTGGCATATTTCTGCGTGCAACGCTTGCTGTTGTTGCTGCCGCTGCCGCTGCCATTGTTGCTGTTGTTATTATTATTATTATTGTTGTTGTTATTATTGTTGTTGTTGCAGCGCTGCATTTTGTCATCTAAAAGAATGAAGAAAAGATTAAGAGATTGTTATTAATTATATTTATTTTGTTTTTAATTCGATGGTTGCTTGTGACGCAACTTACAAATCTCTTGCAGTTGCACTTGCCACAAATCGTCAAGATACAAATGCATGTTTGCACAGACTCTAATAAAATCTGCAGATTTCCTAAATATCTGTTCAGTTCCCAATGCGTTTCTCAAAACTCGCAATATATTCGCGCCCGCCTGCACTTGCAGTTCAGTTCAAACTAAACGACTCGATTAGCGACGAGCGCGATATAAACAATCAAATAAAATAAAAAAACCCAGCGCGAATAGTACTTGTACTCATAATATTCACTTGCGATTCATATTGCGCTCTCGGTTATCGATGACGACACAGTGAATCACCACAGCAACAGCAACAGCAACAGCAACAGCAACAACAACAACAATGCCAACAACAGCTAGAGAAATGAATCGACGTTCTACTGACGACAATAACAACAAGAATTTTGCTTGATAACTACGTAAGTGAACACCTTGTTGTCTGTGGGCACTGGCAGAGTCAGTAGAAAGGAGGGGGAAGAAAGGGGATGATAGCGGGGTGTCTGGGCCAAAGCCCAAGACACCTGGGCAAGTCCAACAAAATGCGCAATGCTTTCAGCTTGGGGGTAGCACGCGTTGCACATGTCTCCTTCAATACGACAATGACGCCACACATTGTTGTCGTGTCTAGGTGGCAATTTAAAAGCAACGTGTGCAGTTGTCTGTTCCAAACTGTATTATATCGTGTCACTGCATGAATGAACTTGCACGTCACAATCACGTCTTTGCCGAAAATGTCATGTACTTCAAAGGCATGAATTGAGTAAAACATATTCAATATTTTCATAGGAAATCCATTAAATTTAAAGACATCACCATCTGATGGACACAGAATGCAGCTACAGACGATATCAGTTTAGTAATTACTCATTGGTTATCTAAGTATATATACGAATTCTATGAAACTACGTGGAAATTTAAAAGTTCTTACTTTTTTTAAGATGTCATATTGTCAAAGAGATAAAAGTAATTTGTACATTCCCACGAATCGGACTTGTAAATCGCCTAGATCTTTTATTTTCAATAGGAAGTCAATATATCCTATTTCAATATGGTTGTAAATGTATTATTATATTTAGAAATATTATAATTATGGTGAAATGCAACAGCTGCATTTGGTCAAAATGATTTTTGGATATTCTACTGTGAACCAAACACAAAAAGTTTAAGTTCCTAATTTGTGTATTTTGAATTGTATTTTTATATATTGTTGATTCATTGAACGAACTGTTGTAGTTGTTGTTTCTGCTATTGTTGATGCTGTTGTTGTTGCTTTGGCTGCTATGGACATTCAATTGAGTTGCATGCCACATGGCAAGTACATAAATGTGAAGCTCATCATTTTGGGGCCCGGATGCGAAACACGCCTACAACAATTAATTCATCGTTTTGTTTTTGCTCTTGTTAATGTTGTTGGTGTTATTTTGTTGCTTTCACTTCATTGGAATTCCTGCAATTTGTTTATGACTTTTGTTTTGCTGCTTAGAAATGCGCGAATAACGGCATCGAGTAGCTAACAAAAACGCACGTTTAATAAACAAAAGCAGACAAGAAATAAATACAAATAATAATAATAATAAAAACAAAATCAAAATGACCAAATAAAACACAAAAACAAAAGGGGGAGAAAAGGCAAAGCAAGAAATAAAATTAAAAATGGAAAAAAGAACCGAAAATGCAAAATTCAAATAAATACAAGAAATGAGCAATCGAGAAACGACTACAAATAAACAGGTACCAGCTCGTGCCTAGCGCCGCTCCATGTGACTCTCTGCTATGTGTGTGTGCGTGTGTGTGTGTGAGAGTGTGTGTGTGTGTGAGAGTGTGTGTGTGTGTGAGAGTGTGTGTGTACCCCACCCACCACGCCTAGTCCGCCTCTTCACCTGTACTTCTTCTTTTCATTATGCTTGTTGTGTTTTTTTTTTGCAAATGTGAAAGATACTTTTGAAATTGTAGCGTAAATTTTAGCGAATCCAAAAAAAAGAAACTGTCAATTCAAATTGAAATTCAAAACAATGCCAACTGCCCCTCGTGCCTACCCGTCACCCCGTCACCCCGTCACTACGCCACACCGCATAATTCCAGCAATTCCATCGCTCGCTCCGGCCGGCAGTTATCGGCCGTGATTTATGAAAGAAAAGACGGCGACGACCGATCACTGGCATCGCATCGCATCACTTCATATTGAATCGTATCGAATCGAATTGAAGCGAATTGGTTTGCTGCCTAAATGGAAATTGCGTAGTGGGTAAAAAGCAATAAAAACATCTTGCCAGCTGGTCACACTGCCATTCTAATACTCTGTCTAATGTTTAACATTCAGAAATTCCTATCATTCAGTTATTTTGCAACTACAAATCTAATAAACTCTGACTATATTAAAGAAATCGAAATTTTAAGCAAGTTTTAAGCGCAGTCAACTCTAAAAGCTGCTTAAAAAAATTGTTAGAAATTGAGAAAAGCTTATAGTTTATGGCATAAACGTGAGCTTTCAAAAAAGACTCGCTTTTTTTCATCGTTTATAAGAAATTGAAAATCATTTTGAAATATCTAGAGACTTTTATGACAATACGAGACGGATTTCAGCAAATTTCTATAAAATATTTAAATATTTCATAGTAATTAAAATCAGTTATGTATTTATGAATGAACTTAAAAATAGTTTTATTTATTTTCCAGAAATTTGATCAAATCTTTTAATGCGTATTTTTACAATTTGAAGGCAGGGATACCAAAAATTGCTCAAAACAACTTATTCCTAATATGATTAAACAGGATTTTTTCGTAATTTTACTTTCAATGTCATTGTTATTGGAGTTTTTTAGTTTGAGCTTCACTTTCAAATAATGAACATTATATTAAGCTTGTTCATTTAGAAATTCCCTTGTTCTGTTAGGGTATCACAAAAACAGTGATAAGCGAGTTCAGAATTTGCTAAACTATTTCGTATTCAAATTCAATGCAAAATCAGCTATTAAAATGTGTCATCAGTTTTAACATGATATCAGCGTGAGTTCATTGAAGTCGATAGTTTGATAGAGCTACAGATACAGATACAAATTTATTTAAATGTATGTGCAGAGAGAGAGGGGGAGAGAGAGGGAGAGAGAAAGAGAGAGGGGGAGAAAGAGAGAGATGGCAACCCTGGCAGGCAATTGACGTTGCCAAAACGGAAATGCATTGCAATGTGATGCGATGCGGCGCGTGTTTCTATTTGTGGCAACAAAACAAACACACAAGCAAACATCATTGAGATGATCATTACAATGACTGGCAAACTAATGATCATTGGCATCATTCATAAGTTCCCACAGACTGTGACTCGCACTGTGTTTGTGTTTGTGTGTGCGTGTATGTGTGAGTATGCACGTGTGCGTGAACAAAGTTGAATGAATTCCACGAAGACACAGACGAAGCGAAGCCATCGAACCAAGCACTCGAATTACAACAAGAAAATCACAAAAAAGAAGCAGACGAAGAAGGCAATGGAGATAGAGAAGGAGAAGCAGATAGTGTGGGGTTTAGCAGGCAGCCTGAGCTTTAATGAAGCAAAGCCAACAAAGGAGATTATTAAAGGAAGAGCACACAAGAAGGAGACAGAAAATTGAGCAAAAAATGTTGAGATTTTTCGCATGGCAACACAAAACCGTATACAAAACTACAACAATGCTCATAATGATGATGATAATCTGGATGAAAATAATAATGATGATGTGCGCATGCGCGCATGTTTTTAATGCGTGGGGAAAACGTCTTTGGCGGGTAACTAATCGCTTCTATCAAGGACAATTTGTGACAACGTGCAAATTGCTTCAAATACCCTGTAAATTTTAATTTCGCTGTACAATAAGCCAGTAGTTTAAAGACAACTTCTGCGAACAAAATACATTTTAGATACTGGATTTTACTAAAAAAAAAACATGATAAAATGATTACTCTTACAATCAATAATTTGTCCAACTTGTATTCAATAACATTTGATTCCTGAGGCAATTTTTTATTGTTGAAACAAAATTTCTAATTGCAATATTTTTTTTATTTATTCCATCAACATTATGAGAAAAATATAAAATCTATTGATGATATATAAGTAATCTATTAAAATGAGTTCACTGGATAAACTGTTATGCGGATTGTAATCTGATAAAATATAAAACTGAATATCGTACAGTTTGATGTCATGACTTAACCATCCGTTTTATAGAGCGACTCTGACTTGCGAATCTTTAATTTGGACACTGGGCTGTCGAATTGAGAAAGGTATTTAAGAATCTGCCGCGTATTTCGGTTGAACCTTAAACGAGTTTCTACTCAGTATTTTTATGTATTTACTAGACGAAATGGGTTTAATGCCTTCCTTATGCCAATCACATACATATGTATGTATATACATATATGAACATACAAGCATACATACAGAGGTACATATTATATTTCTCATCTAGGGGTGCTGAACTTCAAACTTGTTTTGGGAGTTCAAGCGCAAGTTTTACACACGTGGAATGTGAACACAAGTATTTTAATGGGAACATAAATCTTAGGAGATTCTTAATAATATTTATTCGCATATAATATTCGTCTCCAAATCGGTTGTCGTTCTTCCTGTGCGTTAAATGTAAATTGTAATAACTTAACCGACTGTTTAGAACCGGAAATTTAAATGCCACTTTAATGTATTGTATAATTGTGGGCAGGCCATAAAAATGAATCCATTGAAAATTAAGCCATTCGCATTCAATTACGTGCCCCAGAGTCGCAACAAACGACAAACGGCTGACTGATAGATAGATAGATGGATAAATAGACAGACAGACAGACAGACAGACCGGCTGTTAGATTGGCAGTGTGAATTGACTTTTGTATTGTGGCCACAGCAACTGAAATTAGATTAATGTAAAAACTAATACAGGAAGAGTTTCTCTAAAATTACGTGCAGCGTCTTTTCGACTTGCGATTCATACTGCTAAGCAGCTGCTAATCAACATTAGAAGGAAGAAGCTCACGCAACTGGCCGCGATGACGCTAGTCAGCCAATTATATATTTAATGGTCGACTGGTTGCCCCGCCTCAGACCTTTAGACACCAGACATCAAACCCCAAGCCCCAAATCCCCAGTTCCACACCCCAATCCCCAATCCCCCAGCACAGATACACATATGCATATAAAAAAATATATGTATGTATACGAATAAATTCTGATTACAATTAAACAAGACAAAATAAAATAATAGAGAAAACGAGCATGAATCGAGCGTGTGTGTGTGTGTGTTGACTTTGGGGATGTTGTTACCGACACGGAGGGGTGTTGAAACGGAAGGGGGAGGGACAGTGGAAGAGGGGAAGGGGAAGAGGAAGGCGCGTCAATCAAGCGCGCGCCTGAAAAACGTTCGCAATTGCATTGTTGTTGTAGCAAATCGATAAACAAATCACTTCCGATGACGACATTGAGCACATGGCGTATGCGCAATGTGCGATAGCGTTTCCCCTCTCCCACTCCCTCTCACTACCCCTAACAATCCCCTTTCCAACCGACGCTCGGCTGCGACTAAAACTGATATCAGATCACCTTCATGAAAGGGATCAGCGCGAAAGTTGTGCTAGGTTGGCCCACAGTGAAATCGTGCGTGGGAATTGACGCTTATCGGGCAGCAAAACTTTTGATAACTTGTCGACTAATGGAATGGCAACGGCAAAACAATAACTACACAACAACAACAACCGAGAGCAAGAAGCATATTTTTTCTTTGTACTGAAATTGCCATGGAAATGAATTTGTCAGCAGGTTTAATAATAAATACGCTCAAACCACATGTCCTTGATATCAGTTATCGTTAAATGGATTGCTGTGCAGACGTTTTCCAACACTGAGAATACGTATTGTGCACTCAAAATGCATAAGCGCAGCTCGTAGACAGAAATAAGTATTGTGAATTCTGTGTGTGTCTTAGCAAAATGCCTTAGCTCAGGAAAATGCCATACTACATCTGTCAGATGCCCAGAACAGTTGCATTAATCGGACGTTTTGCAACACTGACTATTAGTATTGTGAATTCAATGTGTGTGATGTGTGTGATGTGTTAAATCAGAGTTTAAATATCAGATCATCACATATTCGATCAGATGCACAGAACAGTTGCAATAAACGGATGTTTTGCAACACTGGTAATTAGAATTGTGATTCACATACTTGTAAAATCAAATTGTATTATTTTAGCTCATACATACATATGTATATATATGAGTACAATATACAGTTCGATTTAGTAGAAAGTGATATAATTGATTTATCAAAAAAAACATGATGATTCAATCAATTCCAACAACTATAATTATTAGTTCGCCCAACTTGTTCTACTTTATTACTTTGCGTAGATCCGTTGGGGAATTACCTTAACTATCAGCGAATTTTTCGATGCGGGTGTTATTTATCAGGATGGGTTATTAACAATAATAATCACTTGCATCTAGGGAATGAAAAGAAAAAAATATTGAATTCCTTTTCGAAACTACCCAAAACTAAAATAAGCTTATCTGGGAGGATATTAGAAGTGCCTGCATTTCGATTTATCAGTTAATGACCATTTCGATTTCGTCGTCGTTGACAATCAATAATGACTGAAAGCAATTGTATTAATGAGGTGAAAATATTGATAAATTAGGCAACTTTGGCCTGCGTCATTGGCATTATGAGTGGGCGCGGACGTGGGCGTGGACGTAGCCGTGAATCGCGCCAACTTGTTGGCACTTGAAGAGGTGGCAAATATTCCGCATATCATTCACAATTGTTATTAATTGGAAACATTATGAGACGTTGTGTTTACACAAAACTAAGCAGAACCACAAAAAAAAGGAAAACAAAAAACATTGCAGAAATAAACAGAAACAAAAACAAAAGAGTAAAAGTGGCGGCACTAAATGAATAGCCGATACCCTGCATATATGTGCGTATATATAAGTAAAGAATGTAATACATACCAACATGATTGACTTTAGCCCTAAATGTTTTTGAGATCCATGCGATGATACAGAAAGACATGCCCATTTTTTCATATGAGTTTATATATATATATATATATATATATATATATATGTATTCAAAAAAAAGTATCTAATTGAAGGCGTAGTTTTTTTGTTGTTTTCAGTTTTGATTGTTTTAGAAAATTGGTATGTGATTGAAATGTATTTTTATAACGTCTCGGAATATATGAATCTGCGTGCTATGTTCAGTAGGCCGTGCCCGACCGCGTGCTGCCTGTCAGAATTCCCAACGCTGTTGACATTTCATTTTTGACATTCAAACAAAACGATGATGAGCACAACTTGAATACATATACTATTGTATTTGTTGTTATTTACGTATTATTGGTATTATTATTCTGACTGTCAACACAACACCAAACTGATGGAAATTCAACAATATCCAGAGTAAGAAAACAATTTTTTTAGATTTTCCATGAGAAAATATATGTAGTATATAGTATATAGTTTCTCCACGTTGATCTCAGGCACACAACTTGATCTGGAACGGACTCTAACAGTTGCTATGAAATGCTTAACTTATTTACAAGTAAATGAGCATTTGAGCTATCAGAGCGTTAAATTGAAGTCTGGCAATATTAAATTAGCTCATCAGAAGTTTATTGAACGCTACAGCAACGTAACAGTAACAGTCTACCAACATTATTTCATAAGAGTTTGTACAGCTATTATAATTAAGTTAATAACTTGGATGGGATGTGTTTATAGCGTTGTTGCCTGAAACCTTTTCGAATCATTTAACTTATCTAACGAGTTCATCTATTGCTCAATTATGCCAAGTGCTTTGAATCTAATTAACTCAACTCTCTTGCGAAAAATGAAAAATATAAAAAAAATAAAGATTTGCCAAGAATTGTGGGTTGTTCGTTTGCTCCATTTGCACTTCCATTTCCATTTCCATGTCAATTTCCAGTCCGCTGATTGCACACACAAGTACAATTAACGTGGCTGAGAGTAACGGGGCCCAGTTCTTGGCCCAAAATCCCAGTTACATCGATTCTCAATACAGATGGTATATACCACACTATCGACCTATATATCAATATAAGTACCAATGCATATCTGTAATTGTAGTTGAATCTTGTATGTTGTATCTGTGTATCTCAATTGTGACGCCCACGGAAAATATACTAGAATATTTCTTAGGTGGCGTCGACACACAGATGTCGAATACTACGTAAGAAATGTTGTTTTGATTTGTGCTCATGACAAAATGATTTCATGCTTTGCTTTTGTGTGAATTTCATTTTATTCTTATGTTTTAGTGTTTGGTGTTTATCAACATATTCTGTTTTGATACGTTTTGCATTTTGGTTTCGAGTGCCAAAATTTCATATTCATTCATACAAAATATACGCAAAAATTCTTTACGATATACCCAATATATATGTTATACTATAACATCAATATTATAATAATGTAGAATAAGTATTATAGTACATACATAAATAATGCCATTAAATGTTCCTCTTCCTATTGCTGATCATTCCTTTTGGCAGATCGTTCCTAAGCTTTAAATGTGAGTATAAGTATAACATCTTGATTATTTGCATAATCGGAAATGATCATAAATATGGTATTTTATTGTATATTTTATAGATACTTTATATTTATAAAATTGTTCATTTTGTAAGTTTTAAAAATAAATTTCTTAATCACCGAAGAAAGTTCAGAAATAAGTATCTCAAGTTGTTTTTATAGAATCTGAATATATCGCAATCATTCATCGATCATTACAGGGAAACTAAAAATGTGGCACTCAAGATGATAGCATTTTCCGTTTATTATTTCCTTTAGTGTCGAGATTTCCATGTACTTATATACATAGTAAGAATGTATTTATTTAGCACATAATACAAACCGCAACCGCAATGATTTATTTGTGCATAAACGGGCAAACGACAAACGGCAAACGGGGAAAATAGGCAAATGTGAAAAAGTAATCAAAGTAATACAAATGAGCGCACAATTTATAAAAATAAACAACAAACAAAAAGAAATAGACAGACAGGCAGATAGATAGATGGATAGATGGATAAATGAAAGAATTGTCGCAGTAAACGGCATAAGAAGTATCTTTCTATCTGTATCTGTCTCAGTATCTGCAGATGTATGGTACATAGTTGTAGCTGTATCTTCTATCCGTTAAATAAGTATCTGGGGGATCTAGTTGAATGCCTAGAACAAGGGCAAGTTGGCTAGAAAAATTGATGGCAAATTGTGATGCATGCCGGCAGCTGTGTGAAAAATAAAACCAGAACAACAACAAAAACCAAAAAAAAAAAAAACAAAATAAGAGTGAGAGAGAATGAAAGAAGGAGAGAGAAATAAGCGTTGTGCTTTGGCTTTGGCTCTATTTGCATACGTACTTATTTATTTAATTTTAAATAGAAAGTAACCTCAATTGCACTTGTGAAAAACATAAGTAAATAGCCTGAAAATACTGAAGAAAAGAAAGAAAGAAAGAGAGAAAGAGGGAGAGAGAGAAAAAGAGAGAGAGAGAGACGAAAAGAGGCTCATGAGAAGCGGGGCGAGACGAAGTAAATATGGCCATGCCCCGTTACCCAAAAGAGTTGAAAGCAACAACAACAATAAAGAGCTAAAAAATCTGATGGATACACAAACTTGCACACACACACACACACACACACAGCGACAGCTGTGAATGCGTTTCGAGTGAAAGGCCAAGTGGCAAGAGGAAGAAATTACATGATGATCGTGATGATAATGATGATGATGGCGATATGGGAAAGTAAATAAGGTAATAATAGCCACCAAAAGGTAAAAGAAAGACGTAAAAAATTAAGCATTGCTTTCATTTGTGTAGCGGAAAAATCAGTTAAGGAAGTAATGCAGGATGATAATGATGTTGTTGACCAGACTTCAGGAAAAGCAAGCTCATCACTATTAACACACAAAGAAAAGACAAGAAATTCAAACGAAAGCAGACACTATGACGCTATATGATATTGTAAGTGAATTTGAAGGGTAAAGCTATTCCATTTGACACAGTTTATAAGTATCTACTATGGGCTAGATACGATATGATCCAGATGATACCATATGCTAACTGATCTTGAAACTGCATACCATAGTCAACTAAATTTAGAAAATTCTTTTAAAAATGGTAATGACTAATTCTCATATGTTTATACGATACAATGATAACTGATCCTAACTAATCTTAATAGCTCAGCGGCAATATAATTATAACTGATGTTATTCCTCATATCAAATGCGTTTATTTTATGTTGATTATGGCAATTATAAAGTTAAAATTTGAAGGAAAAGTTTCCGACATCAAAAATGGTCATTCTATTTTCAGTGTAAAAGTGTTGCTGTTAAATGTAATAAATTTTTGGGCTTGTCATACGATGCGATAAGTGTGTGAATCAACAAGTTGGCGCTGAAATACCGAAAAATTCAAAAACAATACATCGAAAGAATAAAACAAGCAACAAAAACAAAGGTACAAACATTTGTGCACAAACGAGCATTAACATATATTTATGAATATGGTAGATAAACCAATTCGTGAAAACGACAATTAAACTGCATAGAAGCTAAAGAAACATAAATGAAAATGTAATGCTCTTTGCAAATTTGCTGTTTACGGCCTGTCACTACAATTTGAGGCAACAATTTCAAGTCCACTGAATGAAATGTCATCAGAAACTGGGACGAACAACAACCACAGTAAAGAAAAAAACAAACAAATAAAAATAGAACTACTTAGAAGAGAGTCTATCCCAAAATGAATGGTATTCATACTAACATAATTATTTACTACTTGGGCGAGATTGCGTCAAACCAAATGTTAGCCTGAGAATAACATTGAAGCTATTAACAGCCAGCTGTTAACCCAAATTGACAGAAATCTTAGCACACTTATAAGATAAATATAGAAAATACTTAAATAAATATAGAAATTATGTATTTGAATAATCACAGCTAGAGTTTGTATAGCGACTCAAAATGCTAAATATCTTGATTCAGTATAATTAAATCCGACGTCAATTTCTTACATGTAGTAACAGGAATTTAACATTTTAGTTTTGAGACTTAGTCTGAAAAATAGTTGCAAAGTGTTGTATATAGAGTTTTCCTAATGTTTATTTAAATATAGACCTTATTAAAAACTCGTATGAAAAGCATAACTAGACTTGACAATTGATTTGTTGACAATCTAGACAATCAAAAAAAAATAAATTAAAATCAGTTAATTAAAAAAAAATTTTAAATAAGTTAGAGCTCACAATTTAAAATTAAATCTTTAGAAATTTCTAAAATTGTTTTAAAATTAGGTTCTTCATCTATTTAAATGCCGTTTAGGATGATTCCGCAAATAAAGCAAAAACTTGTTATGCCGTTTGAAAACTTAAGAACTTCAAATTAAAAAATAATACACTCATTAAATAGATGTACAGTTTACAGCGATGTATACAGCTTAATATTTAGATAGTTGATTTAACGCTTTTCCAAATCTCATTGTGATACTCTTCATCTTAACTCTAAAAATGAGTGTAGTGACTAAAATTCAAGAGAATAAATATAAGAAAATCTGTATACCATATGTATATACTATGTATATTGCAATTAAGCAGATATAAATATATCTGCATAACATACATATGAGCAAAAAGGTTTTGTTTTTGTAACATTAAATGTTGAAATGTTACTTGGCAACATGTTGCTAAGGAGCATGTTGCCCGCGAGAGTAAAAGTGCCTTCAATTAGCCTCAATTTAGTTTAAGGTTTTCACACTGACAAAATGTGACTCGACACTAACAACAAAAATAAATTCATAAACATATAAATGTAAACGCTTAGCACTCTCATCTGTGTGTGTGTGTGTGTTTTTTGTGTGTGTCTTCTGTGTATGTTGCAATTATGTGCGCGTGAAAACGTGTTAACAACTGAAAAACACAGCGCACAATTCGAGTTATGACTTGGCCAGTCGGCCGGCTGACAATTGAATGTCTGAATATCTGACAATTGAATATACGCCGAGTGACAGACTGACCGACTGACTGACCCTTGACAAATTTCTGTGTCTAAATGTTGTTTGGCTTTGCATATTACCTAAGAATTGTAGCTGCTGCTAAAGTTGATGTTGTTGATGTTGTCGTTTTGCTTGGGCCAAATTGGTCACACTTAATTTGGGGCATGCTGCGACTTGTATAACACTTGCCAATAACTTGGCCAACAGTGGCAGCCAACAGCTAACAGTCAACAGCCAAAAAAGCAAAAGACATCAGCGAATTGTCGAGTTTCGTTTTTCATGTCGCATTCAAATGAAAGTTCCAACAACAATAACAAACCTCAACAACATGTGTTGCTTTAGGTCGCCTGAAGAAAGTGTCGGAGTTGCCAATATCAGTCAGTCACTCAGTCAGTCAGTTAAACTGTGTGCAAAGTGTGTGCGACACAACAAAAACTACGAAAACGACACTCTACAAAGGCCATCAACAAAATGTAAAAAGCTGCTAAATAATTTTACTAATAAATGTGTTTATTTTCCTGTTCCCTATTCTCATCTTTATTTAATTTACAGGTATTAAAAGAATTAAATTGCTTTGCGGGATTCAAATATTTCATATGTCGCAAATCCTTTATATTCAAATACTCCTTGATCTTATGCAATGTTTAACTTGACCAAAAATCCTGGGATTGCATGTATTTTGCGAGTTTAATTGAACTCTTTATGTCATACTTTGTAAAATTGCATTTAAGATTGCAGAATAATATTTAACAATTGAAAATAGTTTAAAATATTTAACCAACCAGTCATTAAAAAATAGCTGTTGAGTATCTCAAGTGTAGGTTGACAATTATATGATCTATGGGTAATGCCCTTACCAAAATGTGGATATCTCGACAGTTGTGATCGCCACAGCTAGCTTATTTATCAAAATATATATTTGTGATTTATGTCTATATAAACAATATTTGATTATATATTTTATATAAATATATGTGATATTTTTTTAATTTATTTTTAAACATGTTGCTGGGTTTTGAATTGCGGCACGTTCAATCAAACAGCAACGAGGCAAAGTGAAAACGAAGCCAAGTTAAATAAGAAGTTCAAAAATCAACAAAAAAAAAAAAAAAAAAAAAAAAAAAAAAACAACAACATCAACAACAGAAAAACGAAAAAACTTTCGCTTTGGCTTTGGACTTGGCCATCAGCATTGGTTAAAGAAGAAAAGCAACAAAAGTAAAACAGATGATATATACGTGTGTATGCATATGTGTGTATGTGTGTAAGTGTGCCTGTGTGTATGTATAAACGTATGTATACGTATTTACATACACATATTTATATCTGTATGTATAATGAAATAAACCAAAGTTAGCTGGAAATGGAAATGAATGACGAGATACTCGACAGGTCTTTTACTGGTCTCGTTGGTCTCTTTAGTTGTTTGGTTTTTTGGTCTCCGGGTCTTACCATGACAATGGTGTGCGACCTTTCTTATGTCACGTATTCGACCATGTTTATAATTTTTTTCTCTCTCTTGTTTTTGTTAGTTTTCTCAGCGAATTTCGGAATTTCTTCGACTTTTCACTTTTGTCCAGAGTTTGCGCTTTTTAATGCTAATTTATTGTCTTAATCGCATAGTCGATTATGTCACGACATAGACAACACACAACACACAAGGCACGACCCGACCCTGTCCCGCCCCTAATCTACTACAATTGATGCCCTATAGCTGTGTTGGCCAGGCCAATGCGAAACACGTTGAGGCCACAGCAGCTGCGTGATTTAAACATTATATAGGTCTGAGATATTTGTATATACACAATATATTATTTGGGCACATCTTAGTTTCCAACACGAAATGTATAAGCAACATAAATACCGTGTAATCGAGCCACTTGTAAGGTAGTATAAATTAAATGAGACTTGTCAATTTAATTCAGAATTTCTGATATACGCAAGAGATTAATCAAACTTGCTAGTTGTTCATAACCCAGTGTGGTGAGCTAGGACCACAGGGTATCCGTTGTATATATGACAATATAAATTGTGTTCTAATATCAACAAGAAATGCGACTAAATGCCAGCAAATTAGCATAAGAGTTCAAATAAATTAAATAAATAAACGAGCAATATGAATGAGCATAAACAACAAGAGCAGAAGCAACAACAACAATAAAAATAACACCAACAACAAAAACAATAACAACAACAACAATCACAATAATAACACTAACAACAGCAGTAGATGAAGAAGACAAACATGTTTTGGTCTGATATCAATAATCAAAATCATATGATGATGATGAGTGCCCCGCAAATTGTGTAATAAAATTAAATGCCAAAAATAACATACATATATAACAAGAACAATGACAACAACAAACACTTTAGTAACATATTGATCCAATTTCGAAATAATGAAGTAATATATTTGATTTAATATGTCTGATATCTACATCACAATATCTGTGATACATAAACGATTACAACTATAACATTAGTTAAATATATAACAATTGGTTTACTACCATACATCATTATCAAATTGATTTGAAAGTCATAATGTTTGACATTGCTGCCTGTTAGACAGTGCGTATGATTGATTTGATGACTGGGTGTATACTTGATGCGATTAAACGATTCGCTGGATGAGCCGTTATCACATATAAATATATTATTAACAACACAGCCACCAACTATTTAGATTGTTAAACTATTTTGAAAATAAGTTCACACTTATAATGCGCATTACGTGCACGTAAAAACAAAAATAAAAAGTAAAATCAAAACAAATAACAAAAATGAAAACAACGTGCAACTCTCAATTGGCGACAGTAATTAAGGATAAGTTCAACAGTTGATGGCGTCGAGATCCTAGACATGCAGCACTGCTGCACATTGTCACAACCACAACAACAATAACAACAAACGATAAGCTATAAATCACAAATTATTAACTATAATTAATGCTGAAAATTTGTTAAACAGTGATAAGAGGAACTAGTCTAAGCCAATTAACTAACTAAAGCGCCATCTGGCGTTGTAGGCATGCAACGAGAACTTAAATAATAATTCAAATACAGGAAAAATCGCGGGAAAGTTGCAGTTACTTTAAGTAAACCGATAATTAATTACTTTGTAAGCCGAAAATAATACGTTTACTCTACAGATTGTTGATGTAGTTAACTTATAGTAATTATTTTTGGGTACGAAGTATCAGCTAATTTTGGCACTCACTGTGTACCTTATGCCACAACGAGTGCAACGCATTTTTCTATCTTATTTATTTATTGAAATACATTTACTGCCTCTCTACAGTTTTGGGCTCTGTCTGACTGTCAGCATGTGTGTGTGTGTGCGTGTGTGTGTGGCACACATAAAAATAAATAAATGAACTCAATTTGAAAAGCCAAGCAACAACAACAATAACAAAAAGGCAACAACAATAACAAGAGCAAGGCAAAGACAAAAGTCAACGAAAATAGTTGGCAAAAACAAGCACAAATAAATAAAAATAAAATTCAAATAAATACATAAAGAAAAAGAGTAAAATGTTAACTTGGATTAACCAACTGCCTGTGCGTGTGTGTGTGTGTGTGTGTTTTGTGTGTAGACTCAACTCTTATTTACGCACACTGTAATTATAAGTGAAAGATAGACAAATAGCAGACCTTTCTCAACTAAAAAGAAAGTGAGTCAACTTCGGTTTTTAGTCTCGTGTGCTAATTTTAGTTTTTGGCAATATTTTGCATTGGAATGAAAGTTACCTAGTTGATTATATAAATTTCCAGTTGAGCGTTACACTCAAAAAAATATAATCGAAATAAAATAAAACTTGATTTTGTTTATTGCCCAATAACGAGATTGACCATCAACGTTTTAAATTTGATTGTCCGACTGCGTCGTCATTTGTCGAGTGTCGACTTCCCCCTCTCCCTCCCCTTCCTCTCCTCATGCCCCTTGCACCATGAAAATACTTTTCCCATGTAACGTCTGATTGGTGAGTTGTTCTGGTTAATTAATTTCAGATATTTGCTCAATTGCTACAACCAGGAAGACTACGAGTACAAGTACAAGTAAATATGTATTATAGTATACATTTCTATATATGTATATATATTGCTTCGCTTGCTTGTTATCATTCGAGATACTGCAACAGTAGCACAAACAGCGCTAAAACACAACACAGCAAAATCTTGAGATAGGTCAGGCATACTTCACAAGTAAACTCTCCTCATATTCCCCCTCGCATCTATATACAGATGTATGAACCATCTCGTACTGATATACATATGTAATTACGTTTTTCTCTATTTAATTCCCCCATTTTTATGAGAGCATTTCAAATTCCCCCGGCTTATTGATAAACACGTTTATAATTTTAAAGTTTATAAATACTGAGCCAGTATAAATATATTGCTAACTGTCTGAGCCAGGGGCCCGTCAAGTGCACACGTCACATTCTCTGGGAAAGTCCCAAGTGCAAAATTCTTTAATTTTTATTTGCAATTCGATACGTCGCAGCTGTTATAACTTAAGGCTTTAAAGTTTGACTCTAAATGGTTAATTTGGGCTACTTTATTATAGCAACTCACCAATTGAATATATTGAGGTGTAAGCTGGGTATACAAAAGTTGAAAAATCTGAAGAGATAAGCTAGTTATGCTTTGAGCAGAGTTAACAATAGTTGGAGTAAGAATAACTAGAGTATACTAGACAGCTTTAAAGTAAAGTATATTAAAGTTAAACTTTAAGAGTAGACATAATATCACTTGCAACTGCTTTAAATGAATGTAAATCACTTTCAATATATTTATACATATTCATTTAAATGTGTATCTGCCCAGTTACATTCCAAATTCTGAGATATCTCATCGACTGAATTAATTTTGGATGCGTCACAAGTAAAAGATGGATTTAACGGGAACTCGAATTGAGTCACAATTATGTGTATTTAAGTAGAAGTTACACACATTTATATGTACATTGGTAAGTATTAATGATTCCTTTGCTGAATGGCAGCGATAGAGAGAGGACGACTAATGTGTATTACCGTTAGTAATTGCTAGTTGATCGATAACGTAATATATCGATTTGGCACAATCAAATATGCAACTTACTTTTGCCTTTGGCAAGTCCGCTGGCCACTTGGAGAAAACCGTAGACGGCGATGATAATGCAGGGAAGCGCTATAACGCCGAAGGACACGTAATCCATGTGCTCAAAATATTGCGTGATTTGCTCCATTTTGATTGTTGTTAATTGTAATAGAATTTATTGTTATATGTTTTTTTATATTGTTGTCACTGCACGACACTTAACACTCAACACATAAAATAAATCAAAATAAAATAAGCCGCTAATGAAAATGATTTAAACAATTGTACATAAATTTTCGGCACTTCTTGTATTGATTATTATTATATTATTTTTTTTTTTCTGTTGTTGCATAGCGCAGGCGTGCGCGCTTTTTTTACGTATTTATTATTTCTTATTATTGGATATATTTAAATTATTCGTTTTCCCATTTGTTGCAGTTTTTTCCAAATGTTTTTTTTTATTTGCGTGTTCGTTAATCACGTTTTGTAAGAGCTTTGCTTCAGCATTTGCTGTTGTTGTAACTGTAGTTACTGCGTTCCTTTTCAATTTTATTTTCAATTTTAAGTTTTGTATTTGTGTTATATATTTTTTGTTTGCTTTTATTTTAATTTAGATTTGCTCGTTCTGCTTCTGCGCTCTTTTAATCACTTGTGTCGCGCTGCTTTGCTTGTTTTAATTGTTGTAATTGTTGTCAGTGGCATTGTGTGCGTATCCTTTGGCTTCCTAATGTGCCTGTGTTTGATTGCTGCTCCCTCTGCTCTTGTAGTCCTAGTTGTTGTTGTTGTTGGTGCTGTTGCTGTCAGTCGTTGTTGCAACGCCATGTTTTGATTTGCATGGACCTCCAAAATTTGACTGAGGCACCCGTCCACACACACTGCTTGCTGTGGACCCAACTGTTTTCCAATTACAAAATTTTCGCAGATGAACAAAAACTTAAATGATAGTCGCGACGGGAACTCGTTAAAAATTATTATTTAAAAATTTAGTTCACACAAAAACAGACCGGAATTGGGAATCACGAAATACGCTAGTTTGCTCGCATCGACCGTCGCACGACCGTCTCGTTCGGCTTTGTTTTTGCATCTGATGTTTCTGTTTCTCTTGTTAGCGTAACATGCTTATATTATTGACTTCATTGCATCTGTTATATACTCTGTTAAGTCGGGCATTTTAAGCGAAATTCCCCAATTCAAAATGCACAATTTGTCTGTTAACGCAAGCACATGTTAAATGTTATACTCAGTTTGGCACTGTTAACCGTAAAATGAGTGTAACATTAGCTAAACTCAATCTCTCTCACATCACTCTCAGAACCAAAGAGAGCGCAATATTAAAGCGGTAAATGTGACAACAAGAATTGCGCGCACATTTAGCGTTCATATAAATATATAAAGACTGATGGAATGTAATAAATGGATTAATGTAATACCATTATTTATCTAATCAGACAATAAAAGTATTAACCTCATTACGATTACTAATATTAATTTAACAGTTTGAGCAATGATATAATGTAAACCATATGGACCCCACTGTGCAGAGATGATTCAGCTTTTTGCATTAAATAACTCTCCGCCGCTCACAATCGCTCTATCTCTCTCTTACTATGTTAGACTCTCAGGAAAATAGCACGCGGTGTTGATCACAACAACAAAATGCCAAATAGCACGTGAGTCAAGCGGTTTCCAAATTTTGCAAAACTTGTTGAACAACATCCAAAAGTGAGGAAAATATGTATCTATGTATCCAAATCGTCATTAACTAAGACGTGTCATTCATAAAATACATATGTACATATGTATTTGACTCGAAATGTGATCTTTGTTTCAGAATAAAGAAATAGATATGTATGTACTATGTACATTTATTGTCAAGATAGTTGAATTACGCACAGTGCCGTGCAAGCAATTAGATCCAGATTGCAAGAATGCGCTTAACATAAGGTGTAGCTTTATGAGTTGTTGTTTTTAATTGAACGCCTTTAAAGTGTTCACCTAAACTATGGATAAATTATGAAATGTCTCGGTTTTGCACATAATGAAATAATTATGAACGCTGAAAATATGGAGCACTGCAATTCAAGATGAGCTCATTCGCTATTCATATTATCATCTCAGCATGTGGCATGGACATATAGATAAATAGATGCACTGATCCCACTGTGCGTTCATTTAAGAGCTGCTCTTGTTTTCCGAAAGGAGGTAAGGAAACTTCAAAGCGATTGGATCAACAATAACAAAAGAAAGGCGAAAAAAATAGTACTTTAAAATATTGCTTGGGGTGTAATCTTGAAGGGGCAGGAAGCTTTGGCAAATAGACACGTACACAACAGGCGCCATTGTTGCAGCATTGTCCTTGCTTCTGTAGCTGTTGTTGCTGCCACAAGGGTACGTGCCGACTGCACACATACACACACACATACACACACACACATTCACAGCAGACATAGGAGACGCCTCAGTGGGGTCCGTTTTGTCCTCCCTTTTCTACCTTCTCCCCTTCTCCACTTTTCCCCCTTTCAGTTCAAATTCTCCTGTCTGCTGTTGTTGTCTTGCGTGGTACAAGTATAATTCAGTGCTGGCAATTAGAATAGCATACATACATGCATTGACATACATATATGTATGTACATTCATGCATGTATCCGACGTCTATGTATGTATGTATATTGTATATTTCCCCGACTTTGGCCACGTCAGCTCTAAAGTCTCTGCAATAAAAAATAAATAAAACTCTGTGCTTTGTCGTTTGGCTTTCGATTTGAGGGTGGAAATTGCGTCTTGTTTTACGATTTTATATAAGTACAAACATGCATATGTGGTGTAGAATTCCTGAAATCAATTTAAATGATTAAAAAACTTTTGCATTGATTTGTTGATTGGTTTGCCATTTCAATTGATTAAGGCATTTATTCAAACTGATTTTTTTCCCGGAAAATTTTGGTTCCCAATAAAAAACAACAATTTTTACAGAATAATCGTTGCATTTCATTAAAGGTTTGTAATGTTCCTTTAAAAGGTTGCTTTATAGAAAACTGTGCGCTGTTAAATTGAAGTTTTCTCCAATCTGAAGGAAAATGCTGCATTATACAAAACTGTTATTAAATCCATTAAGGAACAAAGCTTAAACAACATTTTAACTGCGATAACGAATAAGTCAAGAATTGAAAATAAGTATCTTTGACTTCCTTGTATGGAAAACTTTAAGTATCTTCGAAGTCAGTTGAAACTGGTATTGAAGTTAAGCAGGTGTGTCATCTTCCCATCAATGCACTATGTATGCATCCAAAACTGGGCATCTTATCGAACAACAACCCCAACATTGGGCAGATGTTCAGTTCGGTTCAGTTCGATGTTGCACATGTCCTTGCACAATGCACGATCTGCTGTTGCTGTTCACTCTCCATCTCTGTCTGTTTATCTATCAACATTTCTTTCTCTGTGTCTGTCTCTGTCTCTGTCGTTGTCTCTCGTTTGTGTGTTTGCATTGTGTAAACAGTTTCGTCATGCGGCGAGCAGATGGCGAAAGGCTAAGAAACATGTGTCGCCAGTTTGTATCTGAATCTGCCTCGTCTACCTCCTTCCCGACCTCACCACTGTAGTCTCATCCACCTCAACACTGTACAGTGTACACTGTACTCCGCACACTCTTCCTGCCGTATATGTATATCTGCTTCAGCAGAGGTTCAACGAAACATCGCTGCCAAAATGTTAATGACTCGACGCGTCGCGTCGCGTTTCGTTTCGTCGCGTTGCGTCGCAATTGCAACCCCCAAAACAGGCCCCGCTCTTTAATCTCAAATCTTGAATCTCCACTTCTCCAGTCTACACACAGAAAGAAATATTACCTAAGAAGTCGTTAAACTTACTACAATTGCAGGACTTTTTACTCAAAATAAAAACGTATTTATTATTAGATGCCTCACTTAATAAAATATGTTAATTAAGACAATTGCAACCCCAAAAGAAGACTCCGCTTTTTAATCTCGAATCTCCACTTCTCCAGTCTACAAACAGATAGCAATATAACCTTAAAAGTCAGAAAAATGCCTTAAATGCTGAGACTTTTTATTAAAAATCACTGTTGAGGAAAATAGAATTTAATATTAGGTGTCCCGTTATCTAACGTATATTAGTCTATACAGTACCCTCATAATAAATTACCTTCATAGGTAATACAATGCCTAAGAATCCAGATAATGAGCGAACTAAAAGTTCATTTTTTAGCTAACAAATTCAGCAATAAATTGACTGAAAACTTCAATTGGTTTTATGTCGTTTTTCTGTTAGGTCTTCTGAAACGTTATTTTAGTTGAGATTAATTTGTAGCGTTCTGTAATTCAACTTGAGCTATAGAAATATAATTTATATCTTCATTTTTAATATTTCTATAATTTAATATTTTTTATATTCGCGTTTAAGATATTAAATTATTAAGAAATATAATTTTTTTATGTGTATACACTCTTCCCAATTTGCCAGTTGGCCCCCAAAGATGTTGTTGTTGTTGTCGTTGTTGCTGTTGTTAATTCAATAGCCACACATCTGGCTGGGCGAGTTTTTGGTCGTTGAACCCACCGCAAAGGACTTCATTGACTCCTTGCCTGTCTCCTCCCACTTCACACCAACGCTTTTCCACCCACACACACACACACACACACACACACACACACACACACACACACACACACACACACAAACACACCCACGTTCCCTGTCTTGCTTTTTGTTATTGTTGTTATTTTTTTTTTTATCAATTTTATGGTTGATAAATTTGCACAAAATTTATGCGCTATTCGAAAATTATACAAATGCAACAAGTTTCACATTTAATTATATGTTGTTGTCGTCGATTTTTTTGGTAGCTGTCGTTTTTTGATTGTCTTTGACAGTCGTTGTTGTTGTTGTTGTTGTGTCTTCACAAATGCGCAATTTCTAACGCGTTTGGCATCATAAATAATTGCACAATAATTTGTATAAAACAATTTTGCATTTTTGGGGCGTGGCATATCAAAAGTCTCGGCAGCAACTTACCCAAAACAAATAACGTCCATAAATTGATGAAAATTATACAAAATTTTTAAACTCACCTGCAAGAAAGTAAACAAAAAATAAGATAAGTAAAATACATTTGTGAATATTCTAAATTGAATGGTTTTATATAAATATATAATTGTCACATCTTATAATTTGTAGTTAAATTTACGTTTTCATTAAAATAAACTTAATTATAATAAAGAATTCATAGACCTAAAGAATATTAGACATATTATTTAACAGAAGCTTTTAAATTATTATGATTTTATAAGAGCAAAATTAATAATTTATTGTAATGTCAGCTTAGGAAATAAAGAGTTTTCAGTAAATTAATTTAAAATAGTAGGTGTGTTCGCTTTAATGTGCTTTCGCTGTTTGATAAGACTGTCACGGAAGTTTTTTGACCAAATCAGTAGATAATCAAGTTAAATGGTTGCCACATTCTGTTGCACACAACTAGAACAAACATTTGCTACATTCAGAGAGTGCAACGAACTTTGCATAAGCGAAATGAAAGATAATATCCAAATAATTGCCAAAGCTCAAAAGCTTCTAAGTGCTTTCGAGTGTTTTGCGAGTGCAATTTGTTTATTTGCCCGTGTACAGATCACAAATCGTAGATGTTCATTAAGGGTCGTAAAAGCAATGTTATAAAAAAATGGTTTATCGAAAGTTGCAAGTCGCTGAAAGCGCATTTAATAAAAGAAAAAGCCAAACGAAACTTTTGGCCAGAAACTCACACCCTTGACAAGAGTATAAGAAAAAGCTCATCGATGAAATGAACCGTTGCCGAGCAAGCACATGAACGAGACAGGAAGAGAGCGGAAAAGGAAGCGAGAGGGTGTGAGAGGGTGTGAGAGAGGGATGGTGTGCAGTTAGATAAAAGCTAAGCCAAGTCAGAGCAGGTGCTTGAACTTTCCGCTGCCAGTTTCGTTTGTCTCTCGTCTGTTAACCCGATGACGATGGTATCCATCCATCCAATGGGGGAGAGGGGGCAACTGTTGCGCGTGCCTCAGGCCATTGGGCAACAACAGTTCGTTCAACTGGCGCAATTTCAAAATATTAGGCAGCAGCGGCCAGGTTGATTGAACCAGCCACGTTTGTGTCCCCACAGCTACCTCAGACCCATTGATATGGCAATAGCCTTAGCCACGGGCGCGTCTGTCCTTGCCTTGTGACAACAACAGCAGCAACAACTGTAATAACAGCAGCAACAACAGCAAAATCAACAGCGACAACGACAACGACAACGACGCAAATTGTTGGGGTAGGCGACATTTCGACTGTCAAGCGTGGGGAGAGAGTGAGTGAGAGAGAGAGAGAGACAGAGCAATGCGCTAAATAATTAATAAATAAATTGTAAATTATCATCCTATATGCATGTATATACAATATGTACAATATATACGCGTTGTTGTTGCCCCTTGTCATTCAATTTGCATTGCGTTGCGTTCTTGGCTCATGGTCATGCATTAAACAAAAACCAGAATCATTTTTATTGTTATTGCTATTGCTATTGATGCTGTTGTTGTTGTTGTTATTATTTTATATTTTCGCTGGCGGTTTTCATTTGCCCGTTTCCTGTCTACGTCTCTTTGTTCATCTGCCGACTACGCACAGGAAGTAGAGAGAGGGAAAGAGAGAGAGAGAGCGAGACTGCACATCATAAGATAAATATAGCAAATGTGTAATTGATAACTGTGGTGCCAACCTCCCCTTCTTCCCCCACCCCCTTCCAGCACACCCCCCAGACGCACCTGTGTCCAAAAAAAAGAAATCAACGAAAATCTTCAGCACGTGGCAAATTGCAACAACTCAACTCGCAATTCGCAACTCGAAACACGGAGCGGAAGTCAGAGCGGAAGTCACATTGAAACGCATTTAATGCATTTATCGCTGCTCTTCATTTTATCAAGCTCATTATTAATTGAAAACAATAACAAATTAACAGCTTTAATTTACAGAATTTCATTTTTAAGTTTTATATTTAAACTTCATACACTGCTCAAAAAAAAGTACCGTTTTCAGCTTTAATTACCAAAGTCTGTAACGCTACATTGATAAAAATGGGTACTTTTTAAAACTTATAAATACTTTACATATCCAAATTAATATTTAAAATCGGCGTCACTTTTAAAACCAAAGCTGCTTTATATAAGAATTTGAATTTTTAAATTCACGCATGTATATAAAAAATATATAAAAATATATATCAAAACTGCAAATCTAAGTGGTCTTATAATCTTTTAAATTTACAGGAAAATATTGAGTTTGAAGACACAAATTTTAATTTGACCCTACATATTTTTGTATTTATTTCTTTATTCCCTGTACTATTTGAAAACGAGTCTATAATATTATATGTTTTGTAATAATTAAATTGATCTTAGTTTATTTATTTAAATGGTTGAATTTTTAAATGCTGGCAAATTTATTTTAAATTGATGTGCAACAGTTGTATGTGTATTGAATTGCTTATATTCAACATTTAAATACAGTAACAAATATGTAAATAAGTACAGATATGAAGAAATTATTCTCAGAAATAACATCTACATAAATAATGTAAAGTATCAAAGAGATTTGAATATATTTACTAAGTTAATTGCAAGACATTTCTTTAATTAGCTATTTAGTAACAAATATTTCAAGTTACCGCTGTACTTAGTGGGCTCATCAATGCCACTTGATAGACTCACAACCGATTATGAACTAAGTCTGCGGGATACGCGGCGTATGCGTGTTATAAGAAGTGCAAGTTATTATCGTTGTGAGTTTGCGATAAGCCCTAATTAAACTGAATGACTTTAAAAGACTAAAAGTAATAATAATAATATTAATAATAATATATTTTGAGCAATGTGCAAAAGTTGAATGAGCAACACACGCGATAAGCAGATAAATAAACAAAAAAAGAAGAGTTTGCCCAAGAGATGATTGCTGAAATGCTGGAAATGTTGAGGTAGCACAACACATACATGCATACATATGGTACATACACAGATACAGACAGACATGCGTAGACACAGACACACATAGATACAAACACGCAAACATAAATACATTCAATCTTTAATTAACATTTCCGAGTGCATGCAAAGGTTTGGCAAATTGGCAGCGCAAGCGAAGAGCTTTTGCAAAGCTCTAAAAGCTTTCGTCATTTACAGTCTATGTGGGTTTTGACATGTATGTGTATGTGTTTGTGTGTGTGTATGTGTGTGTATCTGTCTGTGTTCTCGCAAATTGAATTGTACTGCGTGATAAGTGCATTGAACCTATTGTTTATTTAATTTTGGGCAATTTATTTGTTTGTTTTCGATATGAGACGGCAAGCAAAAACTGCTGATATTTTAGAAAATGAGAGAGCAGGAGACTTCCAAGGGAGAGAGAGTGAAAGAGAGCAGGCAACTGGCAGCCGCCAATGTCAATGCCAATGCCAAGGCCAATGGCAAAATACCCAAAACAAAAAGTAAAAAAAGGTCCCACAAATATCCCACCCCCTGATGCTACTCTACAAAAAGAAAATTCCCTACTATCTCTCTCTCCCTCTCTATGAGAGGGGCAGCCGCCATTCTGACAGTGGAGCTGGGGAGGCACATTTAGCCTCGAAAACAAACTTTTGGCTTTCAAGTTCATTGCCGTGCCTTAACCTTATGAGTGCGTTGCCTCTTTCTTGTTACTGCTGTTATTATTCTTATTATTGTTATTGTTGTTGTTGCTCTGCTTTTGCTTGAAATGCCGGCGCATTTAATGTGCTTGCATTTATGATGATATTGTTCATGGTTATTAATATTATCATCGTTATTGTATCGCTTATTCCCATTGTTTAGATACAAATATTTTCTACAAATTTGCTCTCTAGCATTTCAGGCTCACTTCATAAATTTGCATTAGCCATAAATAAGTTCTACGAATATTTAAATGTATTTTCCCCCTGTTGACGCGATAAGCCAAAAATAAGCACAATGATAATGCAACATGTAAAATTACCTGATTCATTATATGTGCTTCACCAGAAATAAATATTATAAACTAATCAAATGCAAGCTCATCAAAACAAGTGTAAACCATTGGATTGACGGTTGACGCTTATCTATTATAATAATGTTTATGATGCAATCTGATTCTTTACAGGAAAATACTTGTGAATTTCAGGCCAACCTTGATGTTCGGTAGTTTGTAGGCTGTCAAAAATCTGGAACTGATTAATGCAATTTGGGAAGTACAGTAAATTAAACTAAATGAAAAAAAGCTCAATAATCCAAGATATTTTGTAAAATTACGAAATGTTTTGCTGTAATTAAGCGCATAAAATCAGAGGAAAGCATAATAAATGATAAATTTTCATTAATTTAAAACACAAATAAAGGATTAAATAAAATAAATTAAAATAAATAATTAACTAAAAAGTCTAATCCAAGCATGTGAAAATCTAGGCATACATATATATTTTTTAATTTAAGTTTTCTCTTTGCGGTTAAAATTAAATTATTTAAAGCGCAAGCACAAAATATGAAATAGAAAATAAGTAACATGGAATTTTGAATTTCAGTTCACGTCAAAAAGTCAATATAATATTCTGTTTATCGGGTGTATACTGTAGGATAATTGTACAGAGCATTTGTGAATTTGTTAAGTTATTTCCTGTTGTGCCCCACTGTGCGGAAGCAGTGCAATCAGCTGTGTTCAATGCAGGCGTGCAGCTGCTAGTTGTGTTTTTGTTGCTGTTATGCTACCTCTGCTTTTTCTTCTTCTTTTTCTTCTTTTATTTGTTTAGTGCTTCTTCTGCTGTTAGTGTCGCCGTTGTTGCTGTGCTAGTGCAGAACGTGCAATGCGATTAACTTAAGTAACAACAACAACAACAACAACAGAAGAATAACAACAATACGAATAACGAAAAATTAAAATAATAACAATAACAAGAGACGCTGCTCAAAACAATAACAGAGTGAGAGGGAGTGAGACAGAAAGAGACTCACATGTTGCTGCTGACGATGACGTTTGTCCGTAAATAAAAGTCGTTGTTGTTGCTGTTGCTGCTGCTGCCGCTGCCGTTGTTACTGTTGTAGGTGTCATTGTTGCTGGTGCTGCAGTTATGTTTGTTATTGTTATCGGAGCTCTGGCCCAAAACTGACGCGCCTTTGAATTGTAATACATTTTGGCCTGTTGCTTTTGATTGTAAGCAAAGTTATGATAGTTGTAATTGTAGTTGTTGCCGTGGTTGTTGTTGTTATTGTTGTTGTACATATTGTAGGTGCCTTCGAGCATTCTGCGGTGCTGCTTGCGTCGCAGCTCCTGCTGATGCTGCTGCTGCTGATCCGGCTTGCGTTTGTATGCTACAGATGCGGTGGCAATAACAATTCCGGCTTCATTGACGTTGGCAGTCGGAGCAGTAAGAACAAGTTGCATCTTGTGGCAAATATTTGATACGTATGTATGCAGTATTGTTAAATGCAATTGTTATTGTTATTGTTATTGTTAATCACTGTAAACAATTTGTTGTTGCTCGCACATAGCTCAAAGTTGAAATGGCAACCAAGTGAGCCAGACGATTGCCAAACAAGAACAAAACAAAACCAAAACAACAATCAGATACAAATGTATCTCAAGCGGCCAGCGACTGACGTCAAATGTATATTGAGGCGCGCGACGTGAAGATACTTTTTTTGGTTTTACGCAGCACTTGAACGAAAATGCGTTGTTTTTGGCCAAAAATGCGATTTGCCGCCTTTTAGAAGGCCCTTCAAAAAGATCACTTGAATCACAAAATCGACACCAAAGAAAAAATATTTAATTAGTTCACTTAATTAACTGTTAATATGTGTGTGTGTGTTGAAAATCACAAATACGTTTTCGAAAAATTATATTGAAAACTAGCGCAAGAAATTGCACGCCCAGCTGCCTAACTTGTTGACCAGCAACAACAAAATAAACGTCTGTGGTCCCCGTGTATGATTAAAGCTCAGAATGGACTGGCAGCGGCAGCAGTAGCAGCAGCAGCAGCAGCGACAGCGGCAGCAGCAGCGACAGCGACAGCAGCAGCAGCAACAGCTTCTCTCTCGTATGTGTGCGCCTGCATGTGCGCTTGTGTGTGTGCGTTTGTTTGTGCGAATAAACTCTTGTTGTTATTGCCGACGCTGCAAGTGTAATTGTAACAGCGACCGAGGCAGCGACAGCGACGCGGCACGACGCCGGCGTCGTGGTGCCTGCAAACAAAGAAAAGACAAGCGCTGCGTTGCGCTGCGCTGCTCTGCTTCTTCGCTTTCTCTGCTTCTTACTCGGCTGATGCTGACGCATTTCTCCAATTGCGCCTAACCCAATTCAAGTGTCGTCATATTCTTTGGTTGTGGTCATGGAGCAACAGACGATGCTTAAAATCAAGCTCTCCGCCGCACCAGTTGCCTGTGAGTCGAAAGCTTTTCCTAGCTGCAATGCTCTCTCTCCCACTCTCACTCTCTCTTTTACAGAGTGTAAGAGCGCGCGCGTCTGCCTGTGCTTGTACTTTGGATTTCGGTTATTTAACTTCCGCGAGAGACAGTGGTATTAAAACATATGTCTAGGAAATGCTAATTTTAATTTCTTTCCTCGTTATTTTCTTTCTTTTTTTTGTTAGCACTTGAGCAAATAATTTTTAGCGCTAATATTGGGGACATTGATGTTCGCACAGAGTTCTCATGCTTTCGAAATATGTGCACCAATTTATGAGTTTTGACAGTAATCTTCATGAGCACATAATTATTTTTATATGCTGCAAAATATCTAGCACTTTAAGTAAATGCAAATGGATTTAATATAACAATAAAAGCACAACAATTTGGATTATAATTCTCAAGAGCTTATTACTTCTGAAAATATTTATTTATCGCACTTTATTTATTAAAATATTAAAATAAACACATATTCTTAGCTTTTTGTAATTTACATAAGACAATACTTACCGAATGTTGATATAATTAGTTAGCAATTTAAAAGTCAGTTATTGATCTTCACAAATAATGGTCAATCCGCGTTGTTGATAAACGAACCTCACAGGATCAGCACGGTGAGTCAACTACTTGCAGCCAGCCAACGTGTTGGTGGATTTATAGTGTTCAGGTCAAGGCGCAGGCAAAAATATGCTTAGAAAGTGATTAAAAACCCATTGTGGTCGATAAGCGGGCAGGCAACCGAAGTCAGGTAGCGAACCCGTCAGGACACTGTGCAGATGACGACATGCAGGCGCGTGTCGCTGTTTGTTGTACGTACATATGTATGTCTGTCTATATCTTTGATTTGTTTTTTTTTGGTTTTACCTGTAGCTGAGCTCTATTTTTCGGGCTATTTGCAAGGCTGTGCGCCACTGTGCAGCGGAGGTTGCCAAAAGCTTTCTAATGCTTTGGAACTTTGCTCGAGCTTTGATTTGAAACTTGGCTGTGCGTGCTTATTAAAACTTAACGGCTGATAAGACGTCGCTGTTGTTTTTGGATTTGTTTTCGTTTTTCTTGTTTGCTTTGCGCTCGAAATTCTAAACAGAATATATTGAACATTGCATGTGCCAATGGTGTGTATGCGTGTGTGTGTGTAGTTGTGTCTGCGATTGTGGAGTCAGAGTCGCGCTCGAGGCAGCTCCAGGCACGTCCGATCTCTTGAACGTTAGCGTCGTCGTCAGCGTCACTCGTCGCGTTTTCAGATACAATTTGCATGCGCATCCATTGGATACAGATACACAAGCAGTTGAAACAGGCAGACAGCCGAACGGTGCCTTCTGTCAATGCCATTGTCAATTGCGTTTCAATTTCAAGACTTCTCAAACGGCGACTTTATCACAACATGAGCCAAATGCATACCCGGTCACTGAGTCACGATCGCTATATCTATGATGTATGTATGTATGTGAGTATAGCCCCCATTCTCCACACTCCTTTCTCTCAGCTTTTAAGTGGAGCACACACAGATACGCACGCACACATACCACACCTTGCGCTTAGGTATCAACAAGACGGAGACGCGATGAGCGACCGACGAGAGGAGAGACAGACAGAGGAAGAGAGAGAGAAAGAGGGAGAATGCAGCTAATTGTGTCACCGTGTCATGTTTGACTTATGAGATACCCGTTGCGTGGAGGGGGATAGAGGGTGTTGTTGCTCACCGTTTGGGCTTAAACAAACGCCGTTCAACTTTATGCAAATACCAGAAGGAAGTCAAACAAATATTAACAGACACAACAAGTCACAAAGATTAACATCTGCATACCGAAGATTTGACACCCTTTAATTTCCGACTGTTTGTTAAGTTGTTTATTATTCAAATTCAAATACAAACACCTTATTATCTGACCAATGAATCCTTGAAATATATTAGTCCGATTTGAGTGAGATTTTTCAGGATATATAGGATATAACCAAATCCACATTCTGTGAGATTGTTGAGATATCTCAAGAAACGACAAAGAAATTTATAGAAACCCTTGAGAAAAACTATCAATGACACCCTTATAATAATCCGATCAGTTTAAATGCGAAATATATATTCCAACAAAAACAGAAACCTCTTGTGTTTGGTGTTAAAAAAACATATATATTTAAAAAAAACAACCATTCCAAGGTAAACTTAAAAAAAAATTTGATATGAGGTATTTTAAAAAATATAATATATATTAATTTTTAGAAAAATTTCATTCCCAACTACATATTGCATCAAATTTTACCAAGCAGATTTGTTTATATCTATTCAGTTCAATGCCCAGATCAGGCAAATATATATATATTTAATGGGATCGGTCATGCCTCCTTCTCCAATGAGTTGCTAATTTGGCACAAAATTGTAGAACACATTGTCAGAGTGTATAAATAAAGAAGAACAACAATAACACAATAATGAAAATGACTCGAAGCTGGATTTTTCATATTCATAGCAAAGTTCATTTTAAGTTCAATTTGCCTTGGAGATAAACTGGAGTTTAAGGTGTGATCGTAACACTGTTGTTTGTATGAAATATGTGATCAGAATGACTGAGCAATCGAATAGTTATGTTAATTTAATTTAAGTATAACTTTAAGTTATCGCAGGAAATTTAGATATTAGGTCTTTAAGGTGAGGAAATTAAATTAAAGGTATTGACATCTTCAATTTCATTAAAGTACTCGTAATGCCTAAAGTAATATGTACACTTATTTCAATAATTAAGCACATGTACAGAGAGAATTAGTGAAAGTGTGTAAATAACTTGAAAATAAATGCTAAGGTATTTGATTACATCATGTTGTTAAGATTCTCAGATGTTTTAATATCACCATGATATCATTATTATAAATATCACTTTTACCCGAAACGCAAAGCCTTGGACTTTTAAAATATAATGAAGAAGTTTGTGATTATCTCATTACAGTTGAAACTCTAATTTGTTTAAAACATTTTCTGCCTTATTAATGGGTATTAGAACATGAGTAATGCTTTCACGACAGATAAATGTAAAACTGTAAAACTGTTTTTTTGCTTTTTTTTTTTTATTTGAATTGTGTAAAACTACGAACAGGGATTTAGAAGCATTGAAATTTTCATATAAAATCTGCACATTCATCGGCTTTCTTCAATAAATATCATATAACTATAAACCATATGATAGATCAAAACATATTACGATATTTATTAAAATATATACAATGTGCACTTACCTATTTAAATATACAATAATTTGAAATGTTTATGGCTGCATTCAAATTGCTGTTTGGGCTACTTAGGTAATTTTGAATTTCAGTTCATACGACTCTCAATTTCCCGATTCTCTGATTTTCTTGAACGAAGGGGCTTATTGTAATTTTTGTGTTGTTGTTTTGTGGCAGGTCCGCTCTCAAGCGCGTTCGTTTATCAACTAAGCGGCGACGTGAGCTTTAATGGTGGAAAAAAAAAAATATAAAGTAAAATAAAATCAGTGAAAAGAAAAACGAAGAAAGAAATATACACAAATATGAATAATGCATAATAAATAATAAATGAAAATGAAAATGAAAAACATACTCGTGTGTACATAATTAAGTGTATGTAAATAAATAAGACAACTCGTACAAAGCATCAAAGGGGCGCTTCAAACAATTGAATGTTGTTGATTTTGCATTTTTGTGGTAGGTCAGCATTTTAGAATCACAACGCATTGATGCTTATGTTAAGGAAACTATTTGGAGATTTGAGTTTTACTTAAAATCAATACTGATCCGCTTGTGATGAGTAATTGTTTTAGAATTTCTTTCTAGTTCTTATTTTCAAAGAGATTTTCCGGGGCTAGTATCAATATAACAATATTCTTCTCAGCTATTAAATATTGGTCAACTTTACGATTGACAAGATATTTTAGATATATACATATATAATATATATATATTTTAATATAGATTATATCTTAATCGATACATATATCGATTGTGAAGGCAACTCTATTTTAAATAGGTTGTCTTAAGGAATACTTAATTTATCTGCTGACAAGTTAACTTGACATGACATCCGTCATCCGACAAAAGTCAAAAATCATTACTGGCAATTGTCGAAATTTCGTCAAGGAGAACACATCTATCACAGATTGTAAAATTTTCTAAAATTCATTAGAACGCATATTAAAAAATTAAATTGAGATGAACGCCCGTGAGAATGCCCAATTAATGTCTAACATTAAGGTTTGTATTGGGATGTTCTCACTAAATAATGTTGTGCGATTAATGAGAATATTGGATTTAAATGGCAGCAATTGAAACGACTGATGATTGCTGAGGGTCAGAAGATGACGGGCCCAGGCAAGTTTCAGGTGCAGGAGAAGAACCAGTTTGACTGTCAGACGCAGTTGTTGGCCAGAAGCAACTTACTGGATTGGTACGCATATCAATCCTTAGAGGCAAGAGCTCAGTTCTTAGCACTTGATGATGACACGTACTCTGTCAGGAATCGAGTGAACTATTCGAATTTGCCGCAGTCCTCGGATGTGGAAGCCAATCACATGTGCAGCAACTGGAAAAGCTATCAGGATCATGGACATGCCAGTCAGGTGAGTATATAAATAATACATCAATTTTGTTGAAATATATAATAACTGAAAACTGAATCTCTGGGGCAAACATGAGCAGGTGGACACGGAGACAGATTTGTGGCTGCTGGGCAAGAATGTCTCACATTGGACAATGCAACCAAATGGGGAACCTTTGGTCTCCACTCGATCGCTGGCTAAAATGTCTGGCGTGGAGATTGCGTGCGTCCTATTGGCTGCCCATTTGCTGAAGCATCGCCAGGATCCCAAAGAGACCTGCATGTTGACCCATTACAATTGCAATGAGTTGCGCAGCTACGTGATGAAGAGCGATGAGTTGCAGGATATTTTGAATCAATGCCAGCAACGGGAATGCCTCACCACATTCTACAATGTCATACCACATCGGGATGCGCCACTGCCCAGTATGTTGCCATTTCCGCCATTAAGTTGGCTCCTGCCCAGAGAGTCAAAGTGCAGCGATACGCAATATGTGCGACAGAAGCGGGAGCATAAGCGGGAACACAAGCGGGAGCATAGGCGAGTGCATAGGCGAGAGCATAGGCGGGAACAGAAGCGGGAACGGCAGCAGGAACGGCAGCAGGAACGGCAGCAGGAACGGCAGCAGGAACGGCAGCAGGAACGGCAGCAGGAACGGCAGCAGGAGCAGGGGCAGCAGCAGCAGCAGCAGCAACAGAAGAAGCATGAACAGGAACAGCATCTCCAGCTGAAGGAGTTGCAGGTAAGTGCGGAAGTGAAACTGGAACCGGAGGCCGGTGCAAATTCCAAGTTGAAGCCGTGGCAATGCCAGCCCAAACAATACTCAAGACAGCAGTCGCAATCGAATGGGAGAGGCCGAAGAAATGGACGTGGCGGACATGGAAGGAAGCGCATTAATCCCAATCACGTGCTGACCGAGGTGTGGCATTCATCGAAAGCGAGCAACAACTACAAGCTGTACAATCAATAAACTTGCCACATGCCAAATGCCAGTGGCAGCACTTGCATCTATTAATTATAACATCATGTCAAATGCAATATTAAATAAATATTTATCGGTCTGCTTATCGATAAACATAGATGCAGTGTATATCGTTAACAGTATCGATTATTTTGTATTTCAATACAACCAAATATACAGTCAGTCCAGAAACTGTTGAGACAAGTTAAGCAATTGTACTGTTTATTTGTTCTTAAAACGGATCTTATTTGAAAAACGACGATAAGTATTTTATTTTGTCAAAAAAAACCCTCGAGTATATGCCTTGAGATGTATTGTATCGATGTATTAATTTAGGTTCAGTTCAAAAGCTATCGGACTATCGATATGCCATTCTGTGCGAGAGTATTTAAGACTTCAATGCATCCAAGGTTCAGTTGCTTATTGTCCTTATGAATTCTCAAGGGGCGTGTCTAATACTTGCATTGAATTCCCTTGCTATACACTAACACAGGGTATAACTATTTCAACAAGAATGTAGTGAATTGAAAATTGAAGTTTAGACACATTTTATCGGATTAATCATATAGAATCGTTCTAATTCGATCATTTATTTAGAATGTCAATATAATAAAAACGGATATCAAAGATGTTTTACATCTACATACATATGCATATATCAACGGAAAGAGTATTAGCTCTTCGTCCTACTGAATATATGTAATTTCTGGGACTTTCAAATAATGCTCAAAATTTAGTTCAAGTTTAATAGATTTTTTTTGCGCAGCGATTAAATTTATATTGATTCAACGAAATAATCACATTGCACGTCTATATATGTATTGTTGTTCTTTCTATCTGCAATCTGGCGGCATGCCGTTACTTCTACTATATTTTCTATATTATATGGTGTGAATTGCCATAGACAAAGTAAATAATGCGATGCTACTTGAGTTTTGACACAGTTGGAAATCGTTTGGAACTTGCTGGAATACGTAGTATGTAGTTAGTCACTGGTATTCCATTAAGTCAATAGAGACATACTTATGTATATGCAACTGTTTTACTGTAACTGTCTAACGATTATCTATTAAGGCATATGTATATGCATGCACATACATATGTGTGTAGTACACACTGAACATACTCTTATTCGAAGCACTTCCACTTGGACTCGTATTGATCAAGTGATCAGTTGCATTGTTATCAATGTTTGCACTGTTCTGGATTGGCATTTATGCCAAGATAACATAACTTTCAAGAGCCCGAAGGCTGATCTATGTACTATATGTATACGTATGCTCCGATATCTCTAATATATCGAGGCTCTCAAATCTATCAAAATGTATGTATGTCCAACGTGGACTGTGACAAACTGACCTGAGATCCTTATCTATCTTCTTTTGTTGCAGACTTTGAGCTTTGATTTGTGAATATTTTATATTCAGTTTAAAAATTCGTTATATCTTATGTAGATTAAAGAAACATTTACTAAATATAATGTTGTAGTTAATCAGCTATAAATAAAAAAACAGTACCATCCTTCATTAAAATTCTATCAATCATTATAAACCACAGCTAAATTACTGCTGACCAAAATAATGGCCTAACATTTTATTGTCAACTATTGTATCAATCAACGGATCAATCATTATAAATATTTTAATTTAGTAAATTACTAAATACTTAATATTTAAAATTCTATTAATAATTTTACATTATGATCAATCACAAAGAATTATCATTTTCTCTTATGGCTCGACTAATTGTAACAATCATTAGTCAATCCATCAATCAATAGCTATTGACTACACTCTATATACGACTATTTTAAACTTTTATATGCTGTAGATTCGATTTGTTTAAGCTGTACTCTCGAACACGTGTCGAACAGTGGTCATAATATAGTAGTTAGTATAATAATATATAACTTACAAATAATGTGATCAAACCTTGACTTTCACATTTTTTTAGGCCCTTTATGATAAAAGCAAAATTTAATATCGCTCATAAAAATTTTTGGTGAATAATTTTTAATGGTAATAAAACAGAAAAATCAAGATACACCACTGTGCGTTATGGTGCATTGATATAGCATCACCTAAATGACCGTCGTATATTTGAGCTATCAGGTTATCAGTATAATTGGGATGAATCTACAGTTCCCACCGCAATTCGCAATCGTTGTCATAGTCAAGGTCAGTCGATCTTGTAGTTTAATGCGCCGTACGTCATTTGAGTCTTAAAAATAGGTATATATATTCAAGATGAGCTCTTATCGATCATCTTAATGTTCCCATGATGAGCACATTTTATAGTAGTAGTAGTTTAAACATTTAAAGTCCAAATAATAATGGAAACTAGACGACAGCCAGACTGAACACTGATAGTGTCCCGTCTGTTCCGATCTGACCACGGATCACAGATCGTTGACTGAACGTGGTGCCGAAATTGCTATTCTTGTCTTACACACAGAGAGTGTGTTTCACTCTCTCCTTAGAAACATATAGTATTTAGTTGGCTTCGTTAGAACACGTAGTTGAGTTTGAGACTAAGTGCAGAGACTGGTGTTCTGTAAGTAACTCGAACTCAGTTAGAGCTCGCTCGTGTGGAGTATACTCGAATACTCGTATATATACGAGTAGTATGTACATATGGAACAAAGCTGTATATATAATATATGTTGATCAACATTGCGGCACGAACTCGTTTCCTTTTGCACTTTGGTTGCATTGTCTGGCCACAGATGACGTAACCCCCAATTGTTTATTTAATTCGACTGAAGCAAAATCAACAATTTTATTGAGTAATTAAAACAAGAGTCATAACAACAGCAGCAACAATCGAAACAAATCAAAACAAAGCATTTGCTGTAATTGCAAATGCATCGATGGTTCTTCTTCTTCTTATTCGTCTTCAAATTGTCGCTGTGCGTCCCCCGAAAAAAACAGATTTCAAGGCCATCAAGTTAATGCCACAATCTCATAACGCTGTCGGAGCCTTAGGTTATCTGGAACAGGCTCAATGCAATGTGAGTGCAATAAATTATACATATGTATTGGTCGTAGGTCGATCGAGAGGATGGGAATATGGAATTTAGTAATTGATAGCCTTCAGTAGAACAGATCCACGAGGCTTTGATGGTTAGTTCCTTAAACTGAATAGAAATTCAATTTCGATTCCAAAATGTGCAAATTCATAAAAACTTCAATGTTTATACGCTAGACTCTTAACAACTTGTAGCTTTAACTATATTATTTTAAGGGTCGGTGTAACATGAAACTAATTGAATGATAACGCTTGCAGACATCGTTCCTGATAAGATTTTAAGTGACATTTTATTGGTAGCTATACCAAGCGAAACTGCATTTTATCGGCCAGGTGGGGTTAAAGGTGATCTGTAAAGTTGCCAAGCGAATTAGCGTAATTTGCTGATGAATTTACAAAGTTGCGTTGTCGTGAATCTGTAACTACAACTTTAGCTAAATCAGAAATTTAAATGTTTGTCTGTGTGTCTATCTATAGATATACATACATACCTAGGTTACGATATACATCTTATATGAATATTTATCTATATCTTTATACATTATGTATGTATCTAAGTCAAAGTATGGGTCTATCTATAGTTATCTATCTATGTCTCTTTACACCTACCTATATCAATCATATCTATGTATGTTTTTAGAATTATCTATCTATCTTTTCATCTATCTATATTATATATGTGTCTTTATATTCTATTAAACTTGGGATCAATGTGCAAGTGCCTTCACCACGCTGAGTTCCGTTTTCTTTCGAGATACATATAGATTCTCAGGTTTGGCAACGAAATCATTTGCATTATCAGCTTAGCATCCCGTGGACTGTTGCGATCGTCTCTCTATATAGTATGTAGTAGTATCCATGGCATGCCATGGCACACGAATACGTGATCAGTGATTATATAGCGAACTGTACAAGTAGTGGTCATACCTGATGCCTAGGGGCGTTACTTATGGGTCTCTGTCTAGTCTTAAGTGCGTGGCGTTGCGACCACTCGATGCCTTAGACAGATAAATGAGCAAATATTTTGATTATAATGCAGTTCACTTCTGTCAAGTACATGCCAACGTATACGTATTGCTTAGGGACATATATATTGACTATATACATATTAATATATATGTATTTAATATATATATTTGTGCAGGGCGATATCATGTGCATTAGACTAAGCCCGTATCGGATCGCGTATGCCGAAGTCAACACGAATGTCGCTCTTGATAAGCGTATGGCAAAAAAGTCGATAATCGGAATATATTTAGAGGAGTCGCCTTTCGTGATCACAGTTTCCCAAGCGAGCCAGTTGAAGACGGTCCTTTGAGCGGATTTACATACATATACATATATATTTATATACAGATATACCACAATCAGGATAAGCATGAAGCTGGAGAGTGAGAAGCGCATCAACCAACCGCCAAAGTATCTAAACGAGGACTTCTTCAAGGCCGCCCTCGAGGATGGACTGCGTGACATGCGCGTCGACATCAAGAAGATTATATTCGCCGATTCGAGCGGAGGCGGTGGCGAGAACTATTGCAGTAAGATCTATCGGGCCAGGGCCCTATATAGAAGCAGCAAACGTCAGCTGGATGAGGAGCTGGCGTTGATTGTGAAAAGCATTGCGATCACGCCGGCAACACAATTCCTCGAAGAGTTGGCCGTCTATCTGCGCGAGAAGATCTTCTATTTCGATGTGCTGGGAAAACTGGAAGTGCTCATCGGAGACGGTTCAAAGTTCGGTGCGAAATGCTTCTACACAACACGTGAGCCCATTCAGACAATTGTCTTTGATGACCTCACTCAGTATGGTTATAAGTTGGCCAGTCGCCAGAATGGCCTAAACGAGGAGCATTGCGTTGTCATACTTCAAAAGTTGGGCAAATTCCATGCCAGTTCCATGCTGCTGGCCGAAAAGGTAAGTTCAAGTAACATGATATGAATAGATAATGCAGGCTATTTTTTTTAAGAAACTCGTTATATAATATAAGGAAAAAAAACACATGAACCTTTCTACGAAATTTAAACTCAACTCAATAATTCAATTAAAACGAATATTGTGTTTTCGAAAATTTTATTTAGATTTTTCTGTTCCCGATTTTTTAAATTTTTAATTGGAAATAAATTTGTTGATAATTTAAAACTTAGTTAATTAATATAATAAATTTAGTATAATTAATTTTCAATTCCAATTTAGCAATGCTTGTAATTAGAATTGAATGCATATATACTTTGAACAAAATGGTGCATTTCTAAAATCCAAAAACCAAAATACATAGAATGTCCTTAAAGGACGTTGAAATTGAAATCATTTTAGATCTTTTTTTAAAAAAAAAAAAAATTAATTTGAATAATTGTTTTTATTTAAAGAAAAGCCACTCCTCGAAATTATTTAATTCTTATCTCATAATTTGTAATTATTGTTTCAAGAATTTTCATTTAAATTATAGCTGACAATTTAATTTTATTTTGAGTATACGCATTTTAAGAAATAATTTCCTTTATGGTTTAATTAAATGACTTCTTATCAACAGGAGCCCAGCGTACGGGAACATTTTTGCACTGGAATGCTGGATGAGAATTATATACGCACAAATGAGAGATTCATTAACTTTATGACGCTTCAGCTGAATACGTTGGCCAATGTGGTGGCCAAGTGGCCCGGTTATGAGCAGTTGACAGCCAAGTTACATCGGCATTGCGACAACATCAAGGAGAATCTGGTTAGAACCGGTCGACCAATACCCGGTGAGATAACTGTGCTCAATCACGGTGATCTCTGGGTCAACAACTTCATGTACAAATATCACGACGAGCTGCCCACAAAGCCCATCGATGCTATTTTCGTGAGTAGATATTTGATTCTCAAAGTGTTTATAAATTATTCTAAAATTCAATCGATTATTTAGGTGGACTTTCAGAACAGCTTCTTTGGCAGTCCCGGTTGCGATATCAATTTCTTTCTCAACAGCAGTGTTCAGCTGGACGTGCTCATGCACAAGCGTGAGTTCCTCATCCAGACCTACTATATATCATTGAGGGAGAGTCTCGAGCGCATGCACTCGGAATTTGTGCCCAGCTATGAGGATATACAGCATGAGATTCGATCCCGTGAACTCTATGGATTCTTCTCATCGTATGCCTTTCTGCCCATGGTCACCATGATGAAGGAGGACTCCTATGACCTCAGCCTGGAGGCACTGACCGATTCAGATTTTGCCAAGAAAAAGGTTCAACTGATGTTCTCCTCCAACCCTCGCACCACGGACACCCTGCGCTATGCCCTCCGACGATTCGACGAGTTGGGCATCTTTGATTGATTTATTATTTATAGTTTATATTTATAACTTTCACTTTGGTTATCTATATACATATATATATATATTTTTTTTTTTCGTACTGCTAAGTTTTATGTTGGTTCCCCTTTAATTTTAATTTCAATTTTTTTTGTATTTAATTTAAGCGCATTTGTTTATTTCACATACTTATAAAATGCTTATTTCTATGCCAAATCGTTTGTCTAATTTATGTTATTTTCTAGAACTCCCACGTGGACATCCACTTGAGCTTATGCATCGTCGAATTTGGCTCATTTGCCAGTGGTCCACTCATCCCATAAGCCAGGGGGGAGAATAGCACAAAGCTGTAGACAACCACTGAAAGAAGCGCTCCAAGAAGCACATGTTGCAGCCACTTGGGCAGCGATTGAATGATATAGTTGAACATAATGCCTGAAAGTAGGAGCAAACATAGAAGTAATTTCAAAATAGTAGTTCAAAATAAAATTCAAAATATTTATTTACTCGAATATTTACAGGGCACTGTAATTAGAATGAAATGTACTTATTAGAACCATTTTCAGTATTTATCTATTTACCTACAATGTTTAATTGCACAATAATCATTATATTTGAGCAAATTTGAACAAATTAATCTAGTCAAATAATGATTATTTCTGGTGTTTGGTCTTTATCTTTCAAATATAACGATTACTTTTGCTCCAAATTAAAGACAATAACATAAACATTAAAAATATAACTGTAACTCCAACTAAAACCGAACTTTGTCAGTACTCGTAATTAATAAAAATCGAAGTATATAAAAACATACACTAAAGGAAACATTGGCATATTTAACGCCCCTTTAAAACCTACTTTAAGTGCATAGAATTTTTAATTAAATAAAAAAACAAACAAAAATAAATTTTTACAGTCTTGAAAAATTGTAACAGCTTTATCTTTGGTTCGGCAACCATTTTTAAAAGAAATATATATCTTTTATTTGCTTCCAATTTCATCCAATTAATTATCATACATATAATTAAGTACATTTCATAAAAAAAAAATGGATAAATTGGTCAAATTTGTGCAAATTGAGAGTAAAATGTGTTTGATGTAAAATGAAGCCAAATTTAAGCAATAGATGAATGTGCTATAGTTAAGTGTGCTCGGCTGGCAGATACCCTGTATATAGGAAGCAGGACTTACCCGTCAACATGGAGTTGAATATCAATGCGGGGAAGTAATGATGAAAGTACAACACACGTCCCATTGCCCAGAAGGGCAAATAGTGCAGAAGCCAACCGATAAATAACCATGCGGCTGCTTGAAGCGACATTGACGGATTGATGGAGTCACTTGGAGGGGAGGAGGCTTTGTCAGTTCGATTCGATTCTTGACAGCAGCTGCAGATCTCTGTGGTGGCCATAAGTTGCTCCTCGGATCGTCCAAGGGTTTGATTGATAGCCGATTGACCGGCACGACGCTGCTGGACAATCGCATTGCAGAGAAAGACGCTAACGAAGAGCAGGAGAAAGATGAGATTGCTCCACCAGATGACGGGATTGCCAAGCAAATAAATGCGGTAGCTGCTGCCCGAGAAGAATTGACCCTAGGGAAGTAGGATGAAGATGAAGATGAGAGCAGAATAAATCAATTGCGTGATTTTAAATGTGATTCGTGGATTTCAAAACTCAACTCACTCGATAGTTAATGGGCCACTGCCAGGGTTGACTAGTTATCTCGCCCTCCTTGGGCTTAAGTCCAGCATTGCCTTGCAACATGACCGCATGGGATTCCAAGAAGCGCGCAAAGAATCCTGGCGCATAGATGCTAAAATTAACACTGGGTACTGCAATCGAAATTGAGAATTCATTTGTAATTGTCATACAGGTGGTAAAAAGGTGGGAGCTTACGTAGCTTGTGCTGGTTATCCTCGACATTCCATTGGGCATTCTTATCACGTATGTTGAGATTACAGGACACCTCCTGCTGCTCAAAACCCCATTTGGGCAGCTGCTTCCCCGCTCGACGTGAGCGCACAGTTTTGCAGATAATGCACGAACATCAAGCGAGACGTCACCGTGTGAATCGTGTCATTTGTCCTGCCCCCCACAATTAGAACTCGCCACACATCATTGGCATCGCCCACGCCCAACTGCAACAGTTGGTTGGTGGAGTAGATGCATGGAAAATGGCAACAAATTGATGTTTTTTAATTAGGAAACCAACTCAAAAGATTTGAGGCATAATTAAATTACAGAGTTAAGTTTTATGGCCACTGTGATACCCTGTATATTTTGCGATTTGTGTGTATATAAAGTTAACATTTTTCGTGCATTTATATTTTGATTGAATTAATTTATTTCAATATTTAAGATGACTGACTAATGTGTTTCCATTAACGTTTGAATGAAAAAATGAAGATATTTTGAAGCGGATTTTCATTTTAATAATTTGCAAATTCTGTCTTAATTCATTCTGCATTCAAACTTAATTCATTTCATGCTAATAATAGGGAAATTTAACATTTAAAATCCAAAGCTTTCATCTTTAATTAATTCTTCATATCGTATTTATCATAAAAGACCTGTTGCGATTTTTCCATATCAAAAATATAGACTAAAAACAAAACTAAAAACAAATAAAAACATATTTGTTGGCGTGGCAATGTTGAACAGTAAACTTTGCTATATTGACAAACGGAAAGACGGACGTATGAAAGGACTATTGACGAAGATCAAAGACAAATAAAATTCGAAGTGATACCAAACATTTTGGGGGAACAGAATCTACAGGTCTTACCTCGCCATAGCCCGTGACCTGGAGATGCTTCTTCGTCATCGGAGCCGGCTCGCTATGTGAGTGCAAATTCCGTTTGGTCACAAGATGCTCCAAGCGCATGAGATCACCATGCCGGAGTAGCTGAAGTTGTCCCTCTGGTAGCTGCTGCTTGTTGTAGGGCTTAATAACCCAGATATTGTTATCATCCTTGTGCGTATAGGTCGTAATCTGAAAGATGATAAATGTCAGGGTATAATAATGATTTGAAGATTAAATGTGGAAAATATAATAAGAAACTGCACTCTATTTTTGGACATTGTATGCTCACCTGTTGTTGTCTGGCGCCGCTGTCTTTAGGATAGAGATGGGAATGCGAGTGGAGATATCCACCGCCAGTTTTATGATTCTTGATTGTGACCAAGGCCCCATATGCCACATCCCGTGGCATGCTGGCATTGTACAGCGAGTTGCCAATGAGTCGCGACTGAAAAGCGGAGCTATAAAATCCATCGCCATTCCCACTGCGATTGAGGACTTTCAGATGGATGTAGAAGAAAAGCGTGTAAAGGATAATAGGCCAAATGATGAGCGTGATGGCGCGACAGGCAATCTGCTTGAATGTTTCCACTATGGGCTTCCCCAGATCTCCCAGGATGAGCCACAATTCGCTGGCCGTATGCAGACCCACCAGGAGCACCACAAACAGACCCACAAACTTAACGCTGATCGTGCAGGAAAGCATGGTACCGGTGAGTAGCAGCCAGAGCCACCAACGTGTTGTATATGAACCACCCGATGCGGTGGTCTTCGATATCTTCACCATGCCCCATACCGAACCCGTCATAAAAAACAAGAGTATCGGATCCAACAGTATATACTGATTGAGCGTCAAGAGGCCCACATCTGAGGAGTATGCAACGCATGAGGATTATCAGTCTAACACAAAGAAACAGGGATGCTCCTCACTTACCAAAGATTAGATATGCCGCCGATAACAAGGCCGCCTCATTGGATCTTGTCAGATCGTAGACCGTATCGAAGCCCATTGGCATGATCAGTGCGCCCAGCGTCGTGCAGAACTGCAGCAAGTTAAAGATAGAGGGAGAGAGAGAGAGAGCGTTAGACAGATAGAGAGAGCTTAAGTCAGGCTCTGGTTCGACTTACATAGCGCATGCCTTGATAACGTGTCTCATTGTATTTGTCACCTGGTTTTTCGAATGGAAAAGTGCCATTATAACCCGTTAAATAGCCCGATAAGCCAATTAACATCTATGGTGAAGGATGGGTGAGAAAAGAGAGAGAGACACATAGATGATAACACACTTTGCTCAACTTCAAATATTCGTTCATTTAATAATTTTAATTTCAAATTTAAATTTAATTAATTTTCTTGCTCAACTGCTTCTAAAAGCTCTTTAAAAAATGGCAAAGATATTGAAATATAACTAAATGAATTATTTTTTTACAATTTACATATGCCTAGTCTTTCATAACTTTCATGATCTTATTGTCAATTTTCGATCTTAGTTAATTTAAAAGCATATATTCGATAAGCTAAGGAAATAAGTTACACCTGCTTTAAACGATTTCCTTACAATTTAAATATTCCCAGACTTTATTAAATTTCATAATCAAACTTTAAACTTTAAACTGTCAGTTCGAATACAAAGTTTGAATACTAAATCTTAACCATAAGTTTATACATTATAAAATCATTGCGATTGGGAATTAAGATTATTAAAATGTTAGATGATTGCCAAAAATAATAAAACACTACTTACCTTTCCCAGCGGTGGGTGTACATCGAAAAAGAAGGTGCGGTTGATATACCAGCTGCCCATTTTGCCAAAGTGCGTCTCATCCCAGCTACAAATGTGAATCGATGACAATCAGACAGTTTTGAGGGATCACCTTTCAAGCACTTACCAAATGTGATCTGGTTCAGTTACCTTATAGAAACGTGTGCCAAATGTGATGAGAAATACAGCGGCTAACAAGGCCCACCAACGCCTAGAATGAAAACGGGATGAAAATGTAACACGAAAAGAATTGGATCAAGTTCGTTGCTTGCAGTCTTTTGAATAAACGCATTCATACCAATTGCCCTCGTTCAGTTGTGTTGACTCGCTTTTGGCCAACTCTTTTGGTTTTCGCGTACATTTCGGCGTTTTCACCACACTTGCGGCCATATTTAAGTACAATTACAATACAAAATAAATAAAATACTTCTTTAGTTAATGTTTTTTACATTTTATCTGTTGCACACGTCAACAAAGATAGGCCAGTTAGTTAGCAAGCGGCCAGAATGCTTTCTCTTGTGGCATTCTTTCATTCCCCCCACAATCACAACAACAGGCCATTTAAGTGTATAAAACCGGTCTTGAGTCTCTTGGCCAACTTAAAACAGCTGCTTAAGCGTCGTAAGCTTATGTCTCTCGTGCTGCTTGTTATCGATAACACACGTATCGATGTCTAACTACGACATAGATTAAATTATCAAATAACTGATAATCTATATTCGGCTAAATATATATACGCTTTAAGCCAAGCCGATTCTTTACGGCGTAACTTAAAGTACGTAGAATATTTATTATTTAATAAATCGAAATAATGTAGTATTAAAATATATAGTATACTTGATGGCTGAATATGCCAAAGAATTTCAGTAGCTTGAATGTAATAGCTTTGCCTGCTTGTGGGCTAAGGGTATAATTTATTTTAACACACGAGCGAGTACGTGTTTAAATGAAATTACAAAAATTGGAGTGCAAATCGAATTTTTTAGACAAACCACAAACGCTCAAATGGCATAGCCTTTATTAAAATCGAGACAAATATCCAAAGGGGACAACAAATTGCTGAAGAAACTGTTTAAATGTGATAGCAGATAAATGTTTCACTTCATTCTGATTAAAATAAGAACTGTTGCATACTTTCAAGCGGAATAAACAATTCACTGTTTAATGGTGAGTGGAGCACAAAAATGCTTCGTTCAACTGACGTATTATTTAATATAGATATGTAATTATATTTAATGAATTAATTGTTATGTGTAGCATTTTTGACCAAAGTCCAATCAAAGAAACAGATTTGAAAAGAAAATTATTTAACTATGTTAAGTTTTTGCCTTTCTGGTTAACTAACAGAAACTGTTGCATACTTTCGGGCCGATCTACGAATAATTTTGTTGTAAATAAATAAAAGGCCATTAGAATAAGATTGGTCACGAATTGGATATTTCTACTGCCCTTACAATTTCTAAGACCATTCCTAACCAAACAAAGGTTCGTTGCTATTTCAAAACAGGGATCAGGTAGCATGTATATAAACCAAAATCATTTAAAATCTTTCTATTTAGAAAGCTAAAAACTCTTGCTAGCGGTTTTCTTAAGGATAGCGAATAATTTTTAACCATTTGTCTCAATGTTCGATCGCTTCCGCTGGCCATTTGAGGTGCATTTATTATAAAAAATATATATTACAAGAAAAAGAAGTTGACTTGGACCAAAGATACGAACGCTGTTGGTCAAGTTTTATGCGCGTTTAACACTTGTAAATGGTCAACAATCATTTAGGCCACAGCAGCGAGGCAACTATATATATTTATATGTACCCCGCCCTCTCTTGCCATTGTCTATTTGCCGTTTGCTTGGCTCTTGGCCACGTTCTGTTCTTGTTTAGCCAGGCAGCAACTAAAAACAACAACCAAACAGAATGATGATGACGATAAAGCTTTAATGTTTGGCTTGGCCTGGCATTGAGTTGACTGCGTTTCAGTTTCGGTTTCCTTCAGTCTTTAGAGTCAGTCTCTCTCTCTCTATCTCTCTCTCTCTGGTCGCTGGTGGTATCTGGTCGCCGTCTGGGTTCGTTTGGCCAAAGGGGGATCGGGCCACAGCCCCTGGGCTCAGTTCAGTTCAGTTCACTTCGGTTTTATTTGAGGCAGCGGCTTTAATAGCTTTGATCTTGGCGCACAAGAGTTAATTGCACGCTTGCTGCACAGTGGCGGTCTCGTTGTTGTATTGTTGTGTTGTTTTTGTTGTTGTTGTTGCCTGCACCGGCAGCTTGGCAATTTGTAAGATAGAAACGTTGCAAAGGCACGCCGTGTGGCAGCTTCAATCAAATTAATTGCGCACTGTTGTTGCAATTGTTGCTTCTGCTACCGATGTTGCATTGCGTTGTGTGGTGCTTTCTTATACATATTGTGTGTTTGGTGTGTGTGACACTTACAGGGTGGCTCATATCGACCGCAGCAACTGCAACAAAAACAAATCGGCGACAACTTAAACCCCTTCCAGATGCCAGGTGACGATCAAATTGTTGTAATCAACTTAAGAGCTATCATTAAGTATTTTTCTAATTACCCAACTCCCCTCGACAAAAATGAACCATTAACAACAATTAATTTTTTATTCTTTTCTGTCCTTTCAGTCTCTGCCTCAAGTGCAGACAATTTCAAGTTCAAGATTCTTGTTTGAGAAATTCGATCTACAAGTTCATATCTCTTAAAGTTATTTCTTCTTATGCTCTGTTTATAAAACTGAAATTTTCTATAAGATCTTGCGTGATAATCAAGCCTGCAAATCTATCAAATAATAGCTCATGTAATCCGGCATTGTCCGTGTTATAATAGAAATATAGACAGCATCTACACAAAAATTGTTCAAGAAAATTCCGGATTTCGCAGGCATTCATTTGACTAGCTCTTCAGAATGTAGTATTTGTTAAGTGTTCATACAAATTGGCGAATAAGCCTACAATATGAATTCGAAATGAAAAATCCTTCTTTCATCTAGTATTTGACAGTCAATTTTGGATAATTCTATATTCCATAAATCTTTACACATTTTGGAAATGATTTAAGCCCAGCATACTTTTATTTTTGTTATAATTTGTCGACTACCTTTTATCTATTCAACATCAACATTTAGTTAATTACAGCGTTAATTTTCTAATTTAGCAGATAATAGGCAAACATAAGATTGTCCGATAAAACTAGCAATTAATTCCAGCTTAGAGAGCATCACCATCAAAGATCTCAGAATTTTCTCAAATTCAGCAAAGAAAGAATCGATATTAATAAAGCAACATATATTTTTCATTTAAAAATTTGTCTCTCCAGCACTTATGATTGTCCGATAAAACTGAATGTAATTTCAGTCCATATATTGTATTCTTATTTTCAGTCAGCTGTTTTTTCCCAAAATTTGTTGATTTTATTTTCTCGAATTCAGCAGAGAAAGAAACGATTAATAATTTGAATACTTTATATATTTAATTAGTTTTTAATTAAATTAAAACTAATAATTATAATAATAATATATTGAAATAATAATAATAATAATAATAAAAAAATATTTACATTGTAAGTGTACTTAAAAAATTACTCAATTTGTATTTAAAGCTATTAACACATTTCCTTTAGGGTCCTACTTAGGGTTTCTATAACATAATCTTAGATCCAAGCTTAAAGCCTTAAGTGGCAGCCCACTATATATATATATATATATACGATATGTTCGATGGGCTGGATCGATCTATACCCTGGACTGATTGGGATTATAGACGGGCACATTGTGGAAACTGATGCCGGCATAGAGGGGCGCCTGCGAGGATGCAGACGTTGCAGGGGCAAGCATGGACTTGCCACTGGCATAGAGATGCTTCTTGGGCAGCGAGGCGGCTGCCGATTTGTGTTGCGTCATCAGGGACGATGTCGGGGAGCCCGCAACGAGGCGACTGCGATAACTTTCGCAGGTTTTGCGGGACCAGACCCACATGCCGGTCAAAGTGCCACCGACAAGTTGAAAGAAGATGCGCACCAGGGCTGGCCATGCGCTCAGCTGGACCGGCTGGGGGCAATCCTCGGCGGTGAGACAACTGGGTACGGTATCCACGAAGCGTTCACAGAGAGCGGCAACAACACCAGCTGCCGTTGGCACAAAGAACAGCAGGGAGAAGATGACGAAACGCTTGCGGATCTGGGCGAATCGTTGATGTGCCACCGTCGGTTGCAGCTGCTGTTGCAGGCTGTGCAGCGACCGTGAGGCGCGCAGCGTGAAGTACAGTCCAAGCAGAAGCAATGCCAATGCCGGCAGCTCGACAAATCCCGGTGCCGTGCACATACCCGTCAGCTCACTGGGACGCACACGGTCGAGCAGCAGGGCGGCAATTGGCGGCGCCAATGGCGGCACCCATGCCAGCACATGGAACAGTCCCGAACGCTTCTCGAGCGCCTCGCTGGACCACTTCTTGTGCGAGGACAGGTAGAAGCAGAGGGCAAAGATTAGCCACCAGCTGGCGGCGCACAGACTCAGATACGAGGTGCTGATGTATGAGGCCAAACAAGGAGGCGTTAAGGCGCATGCCGTTCGTTCACCAGCTCCTCCTGCCCCTCCCGCTGCTCCGGATACTCCTCCTCCTGCTCCTGCTCCACCACGTCCCGACTCCTGCAGCAAGGCCAAACTACGTGCCTGATGGAAAACGATGCGTTCCAGGTAGCAAACACTAAACAGATTGTAGCACAGGCAGAGGAACAGCACAGGTCGCTCCGGGTAGCCAAATCGCGTTGGTTCCGCCCAGAAAGTGACGAGTGCGAAGAGCGTGAGCACAAAACATACGGCGGACAGTCCCAGGACGAGACTCTCCGTTAGCTTCTTCTGCTGTGTCGTGTGGAACGCGTCGCGTTGACACTGGGGCAGACACTCCTCGCCATTCAGCGGATTGCCGCTGAAGTTAAGCGGACAGTTGACGATGCCATCGACACGTGGCTGGCTGTTGCTTCCTCCCTGTGATTTGCCCAGCTGCGAGGACATCTTCCAGGCCATCCATGACCAGTACATTTGCTGCTGCTGTGGCGGCTCTGCGGGCACACTGCCTGCTCCAGTTCCTGCACCGGCTCCTCCACCCGCTGCCGCTCCTCCTGCTGCAGCTGCTGCTGATGTAGATGAGGCTGCTCCCGCTCCCACTCCAGTTTCCGCACCCTCGACTGGCGATTGCACTCCATGGTTGCCACCCTCGCTGGCCGCCGTCTCCTGGGGTATTTGCATGCATAGCTCGTGATTCTCCGGCTGTGGCAACGTGTCGCAGCTGAGGAACGACGGCCACAGCTGCATCAACTCCGGCGTTGCATTCGCCTCACACTCCCCCTTCACTGTCTCGCAGAGCGACTTACAGGCGGTCACCGGTCGTGGCACATCCGGACTGCAGAGCGGAAACAGCGCCGAGCACAGCAGGAAGCGTGCTCGCTTCGAGCAGCCAGATTCGATCAGCGGCACCAGCTTGGCAATCTGCGAAAAACAAAATAAAACAGAAGATTAGGTATGAGTTACGTTTATAAAATATGTCTTACAGTTTACAGAGAGAGAGAGAGAGAGTAACACAGAGAGAGTGCTATTTGGAGAGGATATTAGCCATGTGCGATCTTCTAATTTATAACGACTTAAAAATAACATTTTATTTTCTAACTAAGTTTGAGCTTTTCTCGATTTTCCTAATACGATTTCTGACAATTTTTTAAAAAGAATCTAACAGAATTTAGGATTTTTCAAATGCATTAACAAGTTATAAAGAATCAGATTTTATATATTACATATATACAGGATACACTATTGCAGTTTAACAAAGATTATAAGACATATGAAACGCATTAAGTTGTTTTAAAAAAGATACAATTTGCTTTCAATCTGATTTCAAAACAAAACTAAAAATCCAAAAGATATCCTTTATTTTTAAAATATAATACTTGAATTTTGACACAATATGGTGTATATTTAAACTGTTGACTTGTCTGCTACATATGATACATAGCCATACGTTCAGCATACCCGTTGATCAGTCGCAATAGATCACATATGTAATTATGTGAGTTTTTCTACATTTCCATTGCTGTCTATCTCTCTATCTCTCAATCTCTAACCTCTTGCCAAAATCTATATCTCTATCTAGAAGATTGCTAGAGCAGTCTTCGTTTTTTTATCTTCTCTCCGTCTCTCCCCCTCAAACGAACCATTAGCAATTCAAATTTTCTACGCTTTACTCTGGACATGTCATTAACTGAAGTGAAGTTGGACTTGGGTTGGGCTTCGGTTTATTGATACGATATACGAGATACGACATAAGTACTAGATACAAGTGGAGACATGTTATCGTTGGGGGAACAGATTTTGCCGTTTTATCAACTAACAGTTGTGTATTCTAGCTATTAGATTGTTTGTTCTGCTGGTGGGGTTCCAGGGGGGGAGTGGCTAGGAAGAGAATGGCAGAGATGAAAGCTTGCCGACAAATAATTAGATCGAAATGCGCTCTTCGATAAGCAAAAAACTACACAAATCGAAGAAAATCGAGGTGAAAACACGGCAAATATTTTGTGTGCAAACAAAAGTGCAAAATTTAACAAAAACAAATCGAGTTTTTGAATTTGGAAATACAGAAATAATAAAAGCAACACAATCCACCCAGCCAAGAAAAAAAAATAAAAAACTCACACACATGCAAACAAATGTATTAAACAATCAAATTGACAGCGTTCCCATTTATACCTCACACCTGACTTCCCAGCTTTGCTAATTGTTATTGTTGTTGCCATTATTGTTGTTGCTATTTTGCTCTGATGTCTATAATTTTATCTAATAAAAATGCAATAAAAATGTAGTCAAAGCTAGTCGGCGCTTTCTGAGTTTATCTCTCGCTTTGTTCTTTTGCCGGCAGTCTGGTCAATACTAGCAACAGCAATAAGAACAACAACAACAACAACAATTAACAACAATTATTGCTAATTGTTTACACTATCGAAACTGGCAACGGCAACAACAATTCATACTCGTAACGCACACATCATTTGCTCACACTTTGATTTCGTATCTTTGTATCTATATCGACGGATTTAACACCCTAGCATATACTTATGTCTTTTAAAAATTACTTAAAATAAAAAAAACTATTTTTAATAACGCAAATAAACTGTAAAAGAATTCATAAAACAAAACTTATTTGATCTTTTTTAGGTTTTACTTTCATAAGTCAAAACAATATTACAATCTTTAGATAGATTTCTTAAAATTTACTTATCTCTGGACTAAATTATTATCATTTATTTCAAAAAGAAATTTTCATATTTGCATTGAAAATTCCGAGTAAAAATAAAACTCCTATATACACTCTCAGTTAACAATTTCAATATAATATTATCTTTAATTCTAACCTTGAACGGAAAATGACTCTTGCTTTTAAGCAGCTGAACTTTTCAGAAGTGATCTAACTCTTAAGCCCTATAATTATCTATTATAAGAACTTGAGCCGTCAATAATCGACCATAATAATATGTAAATTATAAAGTTTAAGCAAATTAATTAATATACTCCACAGATAAATAGTTCAAATCAATTATACAGCAGCTGTTGACATAACAACAGCAAGCTAGTAAAAGCTTGAATGGAGCTGCTAAGCACATGTTATTTAACAGAGCATGTTATGGGAACTCTGTAACTGACATAGTTCAATTTTCTGATCGATTTTTTAACGATTATCTGATTTTATGCTGTTTGCGTGTGTGAAAATTGGCGACAGATATCACACATGAAAAGACAGTCGATAGACAGACGGCAAGATGAAAATGCTTTGCTCGAATTTCTCAGATAGCATTCCCAGGCGCTGGTGTCGAGTGCAATTATCGAGCTAATTACACGCGCAATGCAATCAAATTGCTTCAAATGGCTACTAAATGCAATTTCCGCAATGTTTGCTGAATAAACTGACTAAGAGACAGACAGAGAGAAGTAGGGAAAAAGATAGTGATACATAATATTAATGAAGGTGAACGGTCGTCCCCAGACATGTCCGTCAAATGATGACGATGACGAACCTTGCAGTCTTGAATGAGGCATAAACATTTATGAGTTTGCGGAATTTTTGTTGTTTCTTACCCTGCATGTATATTTTATTTGTATTTTTTTTTAACTAGACGGCGCAAAAGGGGTTTGAGCAACAAAAACTACAATAAAAGCAAAATAAGAGGAGCAAAAGAACAGCCCCTGCATCAAATTAGTGAGACGTTTTCTCAGGAAACAGCCGAAAGCCAAGACGAGCAAATAAAAAAGAGTCGAACTGCGGTTCGCATTGTGACTCCCAGAGCGGCACTTTGACATGCATTTGATGGGTTGACATGCGGTCCCTGGTCTCAGGTCCCAGATCCCAGATTTCAACTCCAACTCCAATTCCAATACCATCTTCAGCATCGAGATCGACTTCCACATCCACTTGGACTCCAATTCCACCTCTCAGATCAAGTTTAAGCTTAAGTTCAGTGTATTTCTTGAATCCAGTGGCTTGTTGTTGTTCCCGTTGGTGTGTGCTTTGTTATTGGCTAACAGTAACCGTCTGTTAGTTGTTGCTGTTAGTGTTGTTGTACGTATAATTAAGGCACATTAGGGCACTCAAAAGCCACACAAAAGAAGAGCCCCAAAACGCCGTCGGGCATCTCGAACGCCGCATTAGACACGCAATTTTCAATTTGTATACACTTTACCCTTTACCCCTTATTTCTCAATCCTCACATGAGTCAACGACATATGGCAAGCCTTACTTGGATAACGTGTACCATCTAGATATGTACGCACTAAAGTTTATATAGATCTAGACTCTAGAAGATGTGAATGTCTTCTTGCTATGTCAGTTAAAGATTGTATATTAATATTATATGTATTGTTGACTACCAAATCTTAAGCTTTGATAAAGTATACATTTCCCAAATTGTCATACTACATATAACTAATTTAGCCGTGGGTTAGTTTAAATTCGATGTATTTTGAATCCAATTCCAATGCGATATTTGTATGAAATTTGTCACACAGATTGTTAAATATCTTATTTTTATAACACATAATTCTCAGAAAGAATCAAAACATATTTTAGAATTGAATAGACTTCAAAGACTTGTAAACTTTAAACTTTAAATATATATTATAAATATATATATTAAAAACATCCATTATAGACAATTTCTGAGTACTTAAACATAGCTAAGATATTAATCTTTTGAAACTATAAGCGTCATACAGGGTATTCCATTGTTGAGCATGCTTTAATAAATAATTCGTATTGCGTTGCCTTTGACGCAACCGCCTGCGCACTGCGATCTCTCTCCCTTTCTTTACCTCTCTTTCGCTCTCTTTCTTTCTTTTGTCTTAGTGTGTCTTCGGAGTAGTACATGAAAGATAGCCCAAGGCAATAATAATTTAATGATGCTGCAGCGAGAGCTACAACAATGGCAACAAGTGTCAGGGCCTCGTCATCATAATCATCATCATAGTCATAAGCCAGGCTAAGGAAAAAAACTGAAAGGCAATCAGCCTAATAGACAGACCAGGCGAGAGTGCAAAGCAACAGATAGAAAGAGAAATAGTGGAGTAGACTGGTGGCAGGAGAAGGAGGGAAGAAGGCAGACAAAGTTGAAAGCTGTGCTACGTTTTGAGGCACAAACAAACACGCCTGGTCAAGAGTGTCTAAAATGTGTTATTAATGCCGCTTTGTGCTTTTGCTTTGCTGCAAATGCAAAAGGGCAACTTGGTCATAACTATAGTATGTATGCCACAGTCAAGTTGCCACAGACACACATACACACAGACACCGACACAGTCTCCGCCGCCAGCCAGAGTTCGACTTCGAGTTCGAGTTCGAATCGCATTCTCATTTCACGTCGCGTCTCCGCGTCGAATGCAATCTGCAACGCTTCGAGCATTTTTTGGGCCACGCAGTTGCCGATAAAGGCACAACAACAAAAAGAGTCCGTAATTCGCTATGCCGCACGGACGCGACGCGTCGCGACTCCGACGTGCACCCGACAACAAACAACAAATTCGTATTGCCAAGAAACTGAAACCAAAGCCAATTTATGAAATATTGGAAAAGAGTCAACACATTTCTAAAAACACAAATCACACAAACTGACGTAAACAAAAATTGATTCGCACATTCAGCTTTAAAGCTACCGAGTCTCATGTTTTTGTAGTAAATAAAAAGTTTCTATTTAAAATAATAAGACTCAATATTGGACTGAAAAGTTTGCAAATTTACACATAAAGTATTCAATCAGCTTATTTTTATTATTTCTAGCGCTTTCATTAAGAGTTTCTCATTTTGATTTATTTTAAAAATATTTATTTAAATTGTTCTGCAATCAAGTAAAAAAGAATACATTTTATAAGTCAACTGTATTCTCTATTTATATGGATTTTGCATTTTTGAGTGTACCAATAAATGTTGTGCTGAGTGTAGATATAAGATATTCTACTATAAATATATTTATTTTTTAATGATTTGCAACACTAAATTTAACAAATCAATTAAGGAAAACTAAACTATAAGATAATTAATATAAATGTCCAACAGTTTTAATAAATTAATGATAGGCTTCATTGACTTTTGTAATGTTCAAAAGTTTCCAATTGATCCGTATTTTGTTTCAATCTAACCAAAATATTTGCGCAAATATCATAGAAATTTAAATATTTTATAAAACTTAACAGATAAGAAGAACTAAGTTATGATTTCCATAGTTTCGAATGCTCATGATACTTAATCAAACCAAGTTAACCATTAGCTCCTAAATATCAAAATTTATTTAAACTTTAAAGTGAAACCGAAACATTTGTCGTCTGTACAAAGCTTATGGAAAAAACAGCTTTAAAACTTGGTGTGATTTTAAAAATCGATCATGAAATTAAGTTTTGTGTCATCGCGTTGTGTTGGAGTCTGTGTAAAATGAAAAAGTTATGCTTAATTTGTTTCAGCATAATTAAGTATGTGTGTGTATATATTTTTTTGTATGCTTTTGCCTCATTTTTGTGAACGTCTCTAGGCAGGTACGCAGCTCCGCAACGCTTTGTCTCTATAGCGTTTTCTTTCAAGTTTCGTTTCGGTTTAGGATTTGAAGTCTTCTTTCTTGAGATGTATTTGAGTATTGTTTGACTTGGGGCGATTCCTTCAGCCTGTTTCCAACATATTCGTTTGACGTCTCGAGCCAAAATCAGACAAAAACACGAGCAAAAGAATACATTTAATTTTGTTTCAGTTTGATAATGATATTGGCTTGTCGCTGAGTTGCCATGTTGCCCGACCGTGTTCACAATTCAATTACAAGTCGGAGAACAGCAACAACAACAACAACAAGAACAACTCAAACAACGACAGCGACAACAACAAGAACAACACGGTTGACACCTCTGCGTAAATGCAAACTTAATGATTTTTCGATTTTGATTAATGATTTCTTCGGCCGCAACGAAATCAAATAAAAACTAAAACGAAACGAAACGAAATGAAAGCAAAGCAAAAGGGGCATTAATGTTGCTACATGTTGTTGTTGTTGTTGTTGTTGTTCTTGTTGCGGCACTTTGACTTTGAATATTCGAAAGGCATTACATGAGCAACACACACACACACACACACACACACACAAACTTAGATATAGACAGGCGCAGATACAAATGTATCTACAAGTCTATGTCTATGTTATAGCAATGACTCGTACCCATAGCCCCTGCCCCTGCCCCTGCACAGTTGGCGGCATGTTCATTCATTAACGTTTAATGCCACAAACCACGATACTCGCCGCTCGCCGGCGACATTTAATGCGCTCAGACATCTGCATAATCTGCTCTTAAGTAATGGATTAATTTATAATTTTTATACGCTTCGTCGTCGCCTTCGTTCCGACTGCAACACGGCCCGCTTCGCTTATTTCTACCTGCCCCAAAAGCATCTCTCTCTCTCTCTCTCTCTCTATCGCTATCTCTCAAGCAGCGAGTACAAATTATAGGCTTAAGCGCCGGGCAACTGGAACTTGACTCCGCTACTTATTCCCCCTTGTCCCCAATGCTCTGCCACTGTTTCTCCAACCTCTTCGCCATCTTCTCCTTCGTCGGCTTCTCTGACTTTTTCTGGTTCTTGTTTGTGGTATCTGGTAACTGGCAACTGGCAACTGGCAACTTGGTAACTGGCATTTGGTGCTTCGTTTGTGCCACAAACTTGCCCTGGGCCATGTCCATGCAATTTGTTATGAGATTACTTTATGCACTCTAATGAGAACTTGCAACATGTGGCAGTTGTCCCAGTCAACTCTGTGAAATACATAAGACTCCAAAATTATGTTCATTTCATGCCTTCAACCACATGCACAACTAAAGCTAAAGCAAAAGTTTCTGCCGACTTGTTTTCAACACGATCGAGGGAGCTTATAAAATGCATTCCTAAAGACCAAGAATTGGCAGCTTAATAGGCAAATGGCTAATGGAAAGTGGTGCAAATAAAAGAGGAAATACCGGGTATCAACTTCAGGAGGAAACAAATAAAAAGTTTGCTATATTGACTGACTGACTAATGGATTGGTCTGTAGTCTGTAAAAAACTAAAGTTCTCATTTACACAAATAATATATAAAGGCAATTTTTAAAAATATCAAGCATAGTAGAAATGTCTTTTTCGTTCGTTTAAATCTCAGCGGAGACTAAGGATATATAATATATAAACTTAATTTGTATAAAATATGAAAAACAATTATCAAATCATTCTCTTAATTAACGAAAAATGGAATACAACTGGTCAAATAAAATTATGAAATAACTTTTCTATAGCCGAAACTTTGCCAACACTGTATAAAACTATGTTTAAACTAAGTCCAAAACACTCCTCGTAGGTTGTTAGATAGTCAGTTCTGCACTCATCTTAATGAAGAAAAGAATCTCGGAATAAAATTATTATCTATTAACAACCACAAAGATGCCCGTCTGATCTAAAACTGATTTGACACTCCAAAGCTTTCAGCACTCGGATTTCCAACTGCAATTCAAATACGCAATTCATACAACTTCAAAGAGAAAGAAGCTGGGATGATGAAAAAAGAAGTCGGTGGAAGTGGCGGAGAAGACTACCATGACAGACAATATTATTCAGACTATGCAAACTATGAATGGATTTGTTGGCTGCGTGTGAGGAGTATCTTTTATTTTGTATTTTGTTCAAGTGTTTCTATTTGTTTTAGTATCTGTCGGATGCATCTTGACAGACTGACAAGTGTTGCAAAATGCATTGTAAAAAGTACCGCAAGCTATAAAGTTACACACACACACACACAGAGCCAGAGCGAGTTTAGTTCAGATACAAAATCTTGAGGCCTGGCAACAAACTTGGCTAAGTCGAGTCAAAGTCAAGTTTGGTCAGCCGACAAAAGCGTCGCTCACGATGTGCGCGATGAGAAGGACGGCAGTGTTTTATCTTAGCTGTCAGTCTCGTTGTTGTTGTTGCTGTTGCTGTTGTTGTTGCTGTTGGCAGTGCATTATTTGATTTGCGCTTTATTTGATTTAGTTGGCAAAGCTCGACAACGTCCAAAAGCATTTGATAGCAGTCAGGCACTTGGCATGAGGGGTCTCATGAGGGGAAGACACTGCGCTTTATATGTAGTCAGTGCTTTGGGTGCCGCTTTGGGGCCAACATTCAACATCGCGTCGGCGGCTTTGAAGTGCGCCAATTGATTTAATTTGCTTTGAAAGCGCTTGCAATTAGCTCCAGCTGCGAATACCGAAAACCGAGTACCGAATACTAAACACCGAATGCGAATATGAATACGTAGACGAATATGCAGGGCATTCGCATAACTGAGACTGTTGTCGGGCAACAGTATTTCAAGTCATCTTAAGAATTATCTAAAGATTCTACACAGAATATATGAACATTTGTGAAAATTGGAAAACTTCAGTTGTGAAGTTCGGCAGCAGAGTATCTCGCAGTTGGACTGTCTCGATTGAGGCTTGTTTTAATTTGATTCTGCTTCTTTACTTTTCTTTCTTTTTGCGTTTGGAGTTTGTCTTTTTTTTTTTTTGAATGGTTTGCTAAGCGCTGTGATAATTTGCATAATTAAGATGCTGCGGCAAGCGGCAAACGGGCGATGATAAATCGATGCCGCCATCGTCGTCGTCGTCGTCTCGAGCGAAAACAAAAGCTGCCAATGAGATCATGGTATATCCATAAACTGATCAATCTACCGTAGCCTCTTTGTATTTCTAATTAGAGCCTGAGCTGATAAGCTGAACCTAAGCTATGTGTAAAGATGAGAGATACAGATACAGATAAAGAAACGAATGCAACTACAGCCATAGATACGTCTGCAGTTGCCGTGGCAGCTTCAATTGCTGTGGCAGTTGCAACTCGTGAGGCTGTCGACGACTCTCAGCGCTGCACGTCTGACATATGAATCTCTTCTCACAATTAATTGACATTTTGACTGGCGACGATTGTCATTCAAAGGCAAAAACCCAAAGGCGAACGGCGATCGGCGATCGGCCATCGGTGGAATGCAACAAAGCCAAAGCCGCATGTGGCAGGCAGTCGACAGAAGATGTTGCAGCTACTGCAGGAAACGCTAGCTGCAAGACAGCACCATCCTCTGCATGCCACAACAGTCACTAGTCAGCTGAATAGAACCACTTCTTAATGGCCTCTAAAAACAATAAAATAACTAAATGTTTGATGATACATTTATACTGGTTGTAAGTAGTAAATTTAGCTAAAAATCGACAAGCTGTTTTTAGAGTTTTTAACAGTACTGTAAATCGAACATTTCTAATTAAAGATTATTTGCCAATTTATAGTCTATTGTTTAAATGTATAAACTTAAAATTGTGGTCAGTGTTCTAAAAAGTAACCAATTGTCCGCAATATTTATATTAATGTAGTCTATTTAATGTTATTTGTGGGTGATAAATTAGCAAACTATTGACATCATTTGTAATTTAGAAATAATACATTTTCTACAAATATAGCTTATAAATAATAAATAGTGCGATTGCAAAAAGTAAAAAACCTTGGCGCATTTGAATTGTTATTATTCGTTTCTATTCACATGAACTGTTGCTGTGGCCGCACCAGCAACAATCGAGCTACAATTGCAAAAGACTCCGCTCGGCTTTGACTCTCTCTCAGTTAGACAAACAGCCAGCGACAGTAACGGCTAATCTCTGGCAGAAATCTGCCAAGCGGCTGCCAGACATCCGGACAGCTGAAAGCAGCCACAGCTGGAGCTGATGTTGGAGCCACAGTCGCAGTCGCAGTCGCTGTCGCTGTCTCAGTTGCTGTTACAGTTGCAGTTGCAAGACATGAAAGCAATTGCGCTTAGCGCATGCTACAGTTGCAATTGAAGCATCCATTATATGGACGCTGCTCGCGGACTCTTTGTGGACTTAATGTATTCAATTTTCAGCTAAGAACTGAAGTTCACTTCAGTTCAGTTCAGTTCAGTTTGAGCATCCCTTGAACTTGTGTATTGTCATGCAACTGCAACTGCAACCGAAACTGTTGCTGTGTGCTGATAATTTTGCCAGGTTGCCAAGCGAAGGATTAGCAGCTTACATGAAATTATGTCAATAGTAGAGAGTGACAGAAGGCGAGAGAAGAATTTGCAGCTGTTTCGTCTGTCCCTTCCGCTTCACTCTACACTCTTCGCTCTTCCACCTTTTGATGCTCCTCCACTTTTGGCCGGCGTTGCGACTGGGTTTATCTTTTGCCAAAGCAATTCACGCGAGCGCAGGCGCGCAGTTCAATTAACTTAATTGCCATGTAATTACGCGCAATAACAACAACAACAACAACGGCAGCAACAACAACAAATACACAACAACACACAAGCTTACTCACACACACACACATAGCTGAACATCATCTTCGGCATTCAGCATCCTGCTGCCGCAAAACAAAAGACTTAAGACACAAACCTGCTGAGGCGGCTCTTACGCTTCTTCTTCTACTTCTTCTTTTTCTTGTTGTCGCTCTCGTTTTTGTTGTTCTTGCTATGCTGTGTGCATTGTTGTTGTTCTTATTTCTGTTTCATTTCATTTTTTGCCCTGTAAGCCTGCTACATATGTACATATTTCGTCGTATCCTCCATATAGTGAGTGTGTCCGACTATACAGTCAGTCATATACACTATAAATATCAGATACTGACTATGTGCTAGTCCATCGTACCCAATATATATTTGCTGTAAGTATTATAATATGTACTAGAGATCAATGTTATTTTTCTGTCATTTGCAATAAAAACTGTAGATAGTTTTTTAAGTTATGCTATGCGTACAAGGAAAGTCAACACAGGGTATCAGCTATTCTATCACATTTACCGACTACATTAAGTCAATAATAAAATAATAAAACTGCATGCTAGGGTATGTGCTAGTTGAGCATGTTTTCAAAATGCAACTGTCTTTAGGCGTACATACAGCCAAAAATGTAATTTCACTTCATGGATGCTCTTTTAAGCTGAAGTTAATAACCGCAGATATAGAGTAACAGCTCGTCGATCATTTAGCTAAGAAATGACTCGGTTTTTTTGCTCGCTGTCATCGCGGCATCGTTACTCTCCACATTCCAGCCAGGCTTTTTCACTGACGCGGCATTTGAAAAACGTTGCTGCATTTTTTGCGTGCTTTCTGCCTTGGCTTAAAGTCGGTGAGGAATTGTGAGAGAGAGACAACGAGAGGGAGAGTGAGAGATGAAGTGAAGGAGGGAGAGAGGAAAAGAGGCAACTAATTGTTGTTGCCTGCAGAGGGAACTGAAACTGGAACTGAAACTGGGACCTGACATTGGCAATCCTGGACCTGAGCAACCTTTTGTCAAATCTTTTCGTCAACGTTTGCCCGTGCTTCATCATTATATCCCGTCGTTGTTCAGAGTTATGCCGGCCCATTGAATGACAAACGATCCATAGTTAAACATTGTATATATATACACACACACACACACACACTCACACACAGTGGCATTTGGACTGACTGCGCCAGACTTCAAAGTCATTTGTCTATATGTAAGTAATGCATTATGGCATAGCCCTTGTTAGTGTTGTTGTTGTCTCCTTTATTGTTGTATGTTCTTATATGTTATTTTTATTCTTATTGTTGTTGCTTTTGTTTTTGCTGGTCGGTAGCACTCAAACATTTGACATTATCTTTACTAAGTCAGCTCAAATGCCGCCCTGACATTCTTTTTGCTTTTTTTATTTGTACTTTTTGTTTCTACGCACGTTGGAAACTTAATTACTATGAAACTACACACACACAAATACATATCAATGCCTAAACATATATATACGTAACCTGGTAGCTTCTGCTAAATAGAAAACAGCAACAACACCAACAACAATTACAACGGCAACTTGGCGCTGTCTGATAAGCAAGTTGTTATCAAAACGCCGACACGGATTAACTCTGGATGAGTTTTTCTTTGCCAACCAACAAAACCAGCAACAGCTGAAAAATTATAGATATTTCTATTTTTTATAGACCTTCTTTTTGTTTTCTACCAATGAAAACTGAAATGACATTTTATCAAAGTTTAGAAACGAAATGAAATAAATAATTCACAGCTCCTTTTAAACATTTTCGATAATTATTTTGTCTGGAAATAATATTCAAAATATATCCAATAGCCAAACGGGTTTGAATCTTAGACTTTACTATTTAAACAGTCATGTTATTTAAGTTAATAAAGCAACGAAAAATATTTGGAATTAGTGCGAACGGTTTCCAAAATAAATAATATTAATTTCCATTCGAATATAATGATAAATAAGGACAATACAATAGTAATATTCAAAATACAAAAATATATGAGCATTACTTGCTTTTATTCGTAAATAATTGTTGGTTCTTCACACATTTGAAGGCTTAAACATTTTTAATTCACAACTATGAATGTTGGAAATTTTTATCTAATTTTTTTCGAAATCAAAGTTTGTTTAATTTAATCAACATTTAAATGATAATGATTTTGTGAAAGAAGAAACAAAATGGTTATATAAAATATATATGTATTTCTCAAATAGAAAAATTCAAAGGAAACAATCAACTGCAGTTTCATTTAGTTCAATAATAATGTTAATCTATATCTTTCCCATTTGCACGCTTTTAAATTCTTCTTTGTGGATCGTCCTAATCAGACGATAGAATTTAGATGTTCTTATGGGTCATGGTTTGATATAAAGTCTGATTTCATAATCTGTGGATTGCGTCTACTTTTTGAGGCGACACAACGCGACGCTCAAATCAAATATTGTAAAAAGTTGAAAGTATTCTTTTTGCGCTTATTTCGTTTTAATCAAATCGTGGTTAGATAAAGCTATAGCTATATGTCTCTAAAAACAGAGCTATGGACTATGGCTCAACAAAATGACTTTATGTGAACAAATATATATATCTGATATAGGTTTGGGTTTGGCTCTTTGGTCCGATAAGAGGCAGGCTCGCTTGCCATAAACATTTATGGCGCTCCCCACCGAAAGTGGTATCCGAAAGGGGTCTCAACTTCTCAGACTTGACTTGTTGCTGTTTCTTTTTTGTTGTTTATCAAATTTCTTTCCTCTGTCGCCACATCGTTCTTTGGGCAATCTGCCTAATGGGTTCTGATTTTCAAAATCAAACAATTTTATTGTCGCCATCGTCTTTATGGTGCAAACTTTGGCGGTCTTATGTGATGTGATTGCTTGTGTATGTGTGTGTTTATGTTAATGTGTGTGTAGATCATGAGAGAAACCATGGCAAGGGGACAACTTGACTTACAGATCTCGTCTGCGTCAGCGGCTAATACGTTGTCTAAACAGCGCCCAAAACGCAGTACAAATATTTACAATTACTTTACATAAACGCTAAAAAAAACGAAACGGCTTTAAGCGGCAAGGAGACTGAGCTGTAGAGGGCGGGGATCGTGTAGCGGGAAATGCGGTGGGGGGGGGGGCGGTCTTCTTTGTTTAAGCACTCATCTGTCATATTTAACGCACAAATCCGACATCGACTCCAAACCACGAGTGACGGCAACGACGACGACGCGACGTCCAACTATCGTGTTAAAGATGGCAGCGATTCGGGACTCACTTTTATCAATGTTATTATATTTCAATTTCGATAGATTAATATCGATAACTTATCATCTTAGAGCATTTGAGTTGTAGTGAAAGATATCAGAGAAAAGTTTGACATTAAAGATATTCACTTAATGGAAAGCTGCGAGGCGCTTCGAAAAACAGTCTCTAAAGTTATGTATCAATCCAACCAAGTGAAAAGTTATTTAAATTGCATACTACTGTTTGTACGTTACTCTTTGCAAGTTTATTTCAATGTAATTTTTTGGATCCCTTAGTAGCTATAAATATTATTTGAAAAAGCAAATTTAAAAATTACAATTCAAAAACAAATAGTTCTAAAACAAAGCACGGCAATGTTTCCATCTCTAGAAAGCATGGCGACGGGGCCGCATTTAACTACAAATATGTTGTTGTTGTTTTTTTTTTCTGTATTTCTTTATCAGAGGTGATATGACAAACATGACAGCGAGGGAAGCCAACGGCAAGTACACCCTCCTGCCTCCTGCGCTCCGTGCTATCCCTCTCTCTTACAACTCTCTCGGAGGTTTTTCTCGCCGCCACGTGAAATGATAATGGACAAATAAAATCTAGCAGAAACGGCACAGAAAGTGACAGGGGACAGGTAAGAAGATGGGGACAGGGTGGAGGGAGGTGTGGTAAGGGTGGCAGGGAGGGGAATAGGGCATACACAAGTCAAATCAAATAAAAAATGAAATGACTTTCAGCTAAAACATGCACAGCTCGAGACTGAAAGCCCCATTCCTCTCTCTATCTGTCTCGTTGCTGCCTCCACCCCCCTCTTACTCTCTCTCACTCTCTCTGTTTCTCTCCCTGCTCCATCTAGCTGCCTTTATCTCTGTGTTTACGCAGTGGGCGTTACGGCCAAGTGCCGACAAAGTGCTCGTCAACGGACAATTACAAGCAAATTAATTCAATGTGCACTGCAATGCAATGTCGCTTCCTCTTACTGTACCCCCCCCTCCACCGCTTTGAAACCATAGTCTATCCGTTGACGTTACCCTCTTATAGATAAACATCAATGAAAACGCTGGAAATGGAATTGAAAAAGTTGAACACTTGCTGAAGTGTTCCATGCCATAATCATGGATGAAGGGCGTGGGGAAATAGAGAGAGTGCAAGTGGAAGTAAACAATTAAATTACTTTCATTTTCATAAGTTATACATCTATCAATGTATAGTTCTAAGTATGACGAAAACTCAAATTCAAGGCAATTGTAGATATGTCGAATTTTTTAAAACAACACCTTTAACTTCATTAAAATTCATGGATTCTAATGCAAATCTTCTGATTTCGGAAATACAACAAAGAAGACAAAATTGAGGCTAGATACTCAGAATCAATTTCAATAAAACATTCATTCTATATACCCTATACTCTATCCTTCTTTTCTCTATCTCTCTCATTGTGTCTATTTCTTGCTGTTCCTCTGATCGGGAAACCAGATTTTAAATGGGTTTGCGTATGGAAATGCATTTGCAGCAGAGTCACAAAGCTTTTGATGATGATGATGATGATGATGATGATGATGATGATGATTGTTGTTGTTGTTGTGGCTTTTAGTTGGCCTTTTGATGTTGCTGCTGTTGTGGCTGTTGTTGCTGTTTCAATCGTGTTCGTTTTGAAACTCTTTGATCTGTTTTACGTGCTTCCGATTTAATTTTATTCGTTTGCTGCTTTCGTTTTTATTGCCCACTTGAAACATGTTCGACTTTAATCTAAACAACACACACACGCACGCACACACATACGCACACACACACGCACGCACACAGTAATAAAGACGGACATCCATTTAGGGTAGAAGAATGTACATTTACTGCAGCGCCAGGCGCAGCCTCCACCAAGCGATAAGATGAGAGCAAAGTAGGAGGCACCGAGGGAAAGACGCCCCCTAAAAGCAACAATTACTGCAGCAAGATCAACAGAACACAGGTAGATATGATCTGACACTAAGTGAACAGCTATTAAATACCCTAGATCAAACTCTTTTTCAGTTTGCATTAAATGTGCATTTCCATTTTTATTGAATTTTATAATTTAATTTCTTTCTTTTATAGTTAAATTTTATTTCTATAACTTATATTTTAAATGAAATGCATATTTTGGAGTCGGCTGACTATAAATTAATTAAATTAATTATCAGATCTGGTTTTGATATTGAGAATAAGAAATCAGCACACTTAATCTTAAGTTACATTAATAAAAATATAACTCTGTAATTATTTAATAAATACATACTTTCTATGTTATACTTAAAAGAAGTCAGGAACATTCCTCGCAAATATTTGCTATATTATTTTAAAGAATACAACTTAAACTTAATAAAGGAAAATTACAAAAATTAAAGATGTTTCCGTACTTATAATTATATTTTCAGCAAACCAAAAAAAAACCGGAATTTTTGCAATTTCCTTTATCAATTAACTCACGAAAACTATGCCACATTATTTCTATAGGGTATACGGAAAATGGGTAGATAAAATTTAATGCAAAGAGCATCAGTTGCAGGCATAGTGCACAGTTTTATGGGTTTCTTTCTTTTATTTTTGGGACTCTGCCTCGAACTCGAACTCTGGCAGCTGCGAATGCTCTCTGCTGAATTCCCTCACCCCTTACCGCAACTCTGTTCAGTTCAGCTCAGCTCAGTTCAATTCAGCTCAGTTCAGCTCAGCTCGGCTCAGTCGACGGCTGCACTTAACGTTGCAGCATCATTGACCATTGGCCATTGCCCAAATCGGCAAGCGGCAAAGCGGTAAGCAGCACGGGGGGCAGTGGCAGCGGCAAGGGGGAAACGCCATGAAATGCAAGATATGCTCAAAAGAGACCCGAAAACGTTTCAAAGTCGGCAAAAAAAAAAAAAAAGAAGAGGAGTAAAAGAAAAGGTGTTAATGGAGTTTGGGCCAGGAGAAAAGACTCCGACCATGACCGTCGACCCCTGCAACGTTTGTCTACGCGTCACACACATTTCTCACTTTTCCATTCCCATTCCATTTCCATTTCCATGCCCTTTTCCCTGCCCTCCAATTCCATCTATTCTTGCCTTTTCTTTCTTCGCTGATGACGCCTAGATTTACACTAAACGTTCTGCCCATTACCATCACCATTATCCGCAGCGTCTTCGTCTCTTACTGTTTCTACTACCATTTTTTCTGCTTCTTCTGCTTCTTTCTTTAGGCACGCACTCTTCGGTCTCTCGTCTATCGTCTGCCGACTGTTTCCATGGTAAATTATGGCCAAGAATGACGCTGCCTCTAGTCTCTAGCTGCTGACCTCAAATGCACTCGCGGCCAAAAAAAAAAAAAAAAAAAAAAAAAAAATAAATTCTCTTCTCTTTTTTTCTTAGTTACAGTTAACAATTTTTGTTATTTTTTCACTCTGTTCGCCTTTTTTCTTTGTAGTTTTCTTCTGCCTCTTATATTTTTATCATTTTATCTGGAACATGCAAAGGCGGCAGCGACGTCGACTGCGATGCCGGCGTTGACGTCGCTGATAGCGGGCAGAGTTTTACATTGAAAAGCAATTAAATGTTTGCGGCTGTCGCTTCTCCACAGTCTTTTGACTGATAACTCTCCGATCTCCACATGTGTATGTGTGTGTGTGTGTGTCTTGACTTGTTTGCACTCTGGTCTAGATATGCGTATAGGAGACCAAAAAGAAGAAGAATACGAACAACAACAATTGCAGCAACAACACAGCGGGAATTCGATTCTACAGAACTCGCACTGACAGCATTCAGAAGCCACAAGGTCCTCCAGGATTAATTTAAAAAAGAACTGACTGCAGGTTGATTATTGCAGTTTATTAGTTTAGATCGCCAGGTGTCAATTCCTTCAGTGTAATTTCACAATTCAAACACAAAAGGTCAGTTCTCTTTCCACAGAATTGGATAAGTTTCAAAGGTCGCTCCAGTTGGGGGTCTCTTCTTGTTACACAATTAGTAATCTAATGTATGCTTTCATTTATTAAGATCTATTCTAAATTGAGGCTAAGGCTAATTTATAAATTTCTCCACAAAAAATATTACGAGATATGTTGAAGATATTTCCTTAACTTCGATTAATAATAAAATTTATTTGACTGAATTTATATAAATTAAAGAATAAGATTAAGTTGTGTAACAACAAGTATACACTTTTACAAGATCAATACTGTTTAGTTTTTACATGTAATTAAAATGTTTTCAATCTGTGTTGATTTTTTCCGTAATCCCGTTAATTTTATACCAAATGCTATTATTGATCTCTTTATTATTTTATTTAAGAAATAAGAAATATTTTAAACCTATTTAACAAGGAAAACATTTACATCAAAATATGTGTTAGTCACATATCTGATTCCATAATATGACATTGGAGAAATTACCCATAACGTTGTAAATTGATCAAATAAGCCACAAGATTAAGGTATAAAAACCTACAAGAACTTTTCAAGGAATAGAATCTTTACTGTGTATATAACCAAGAAACACTCTCAAATAGAAACAGTATTAAAATAATGACCGTAATTGAAGTTGTAGTGTAGTTCTTTTGGTCAACATTTACGAAAAGTGGATTTTTAATTAACATGTTCTACAGAGAGATTCAACTTCTGTGGTAGTAGTAATTTATAACTTGTAATTTCATCGTGTAAACTGGAAGACTTTTGTATCCGAATCTACCTGCGATTTTCCCTAGATATATTCCAAAAAAATGTTCCCATTAGCTGATGACACCATAATTAGCAAGGTCAGCGAGGAGGGAAAGAAAGGAAAGACTTTTGACCAGTACCATTTGTTTGCCATTCCAAATTCAATTTATTGTTGACCTATCTCATGTTCAACGCAAGGCGAGAAAAACTGAAAGATAATTTTTGTGAATTATATACATATATGAAAAAAAGTTGAAACGACAACAACTAAAAAGTGGAGGCGCTTTGATGAGCTGCCGCCAGTTATCGTCAACGTCAGACCAACTGACACTGACACAACTTCAAACCTTAGCTTCAGTTTGAGCTTGAGTTTGAGTTTGAGTTTGAGCTTCAGGCTTCGGTTTTAGCCATGCCCATATGCACAGTTACAGATCTGTCTCCGTCTCCGTCTCCATCTCCGTCTCGGTCTGCGTTTCAGTCGCTTGGCTTTCGCAATGGTGTGTGACTTTTCAACAATTTCGGGTTTCGCACGTAAGCGTCGAGAATTGTTTTTATGGCCACACAAAAGTCGCGCTTATCGTCACGCGGCAATCAGTTTTTGATTTTTGTTGAGTTTTGGAGACAGACAGACAGTCAGTCAGATAGACAGACAGAAGTGAATTGTGTGAATGGTTCTTCTCTTACCTGAAGCTCAGCCTCCAGTTGATTGGTGTGGCCGGCCAGATTGGGCAATGCGGTCATATTGTAGCCTAGTCCCTGACAGGCGGATACCGCAATCCGTTTGCATTGTAATCCATTTGAGTTGGCACCGTTGCCACCGTTGCCAAGACTGTTGATTGCCGCCTCGGCTCTGTCGGTGCACTGCATCACAAGGCTGGCGAGCAGCAGCAGCAGCAAGCGACATGAACCTGCAACTGTTGCATGCATCTCGGCACTCAAAGTTCTTTGTTACTGGTTGCAGATGGTTGTGGCACAAAGGACCAGGACCAGGATCAAGATCGGGATCGTTGTCGATATCGGGGATCAGGCTCAGGGTCAGATTGGCCTCATTCTCATTCTTAATGTTCTCACTCACGAAATGTGTTTATTTTCTGTTTTATATTTGTTTTAATTTATTTTTATTTATTTTCTTATTGTTTTCACTGCACACCAAAAAGAGCACGTGAAAAAAATTGTAATTGATGAATGCTCAAACAAAACACATGCACAGCACACGCGACTTTTATAATTATTTAATATTTACGAAATAAATTTCCGCTTGTTTAAGTTTACGTTCAAATTTGTAATTTCTATCTGCGACTGCAACACGTCAACATTCAACGAAGTAGTTTCATTGACTGAACGAACTACGCGAACAAACTTCAACTACTCTCTGTTGCAGAGCAAGACCAGGCGAGAGAGAGAGCAGCGCAGCGATGAGCGACACTTAACAGAGTCTGTTAAACGAAGAACAGGCCAGCCTTGGCATTCTAGCCATTTTATAGCTAACCATAAATGGGACATTTTGAAAAATTTGAATAGCTTGAAATGTGGATATTATAACAAACAATGTCTTCCATTTACTTTTAATGTAAAATAAAATAAAATAAAATAAGCTATTTATTAAATCCATTGTCTTTTATGGGAGGAAATATTGAGGCAATAATATGGAAGAAACAAAAGTCAGCTGTAGATAGATTTCGGTTTTAAGCCAAATCAAGTCAAATTTGCCAGTGGAATGTGAAGCTACGAAATAGCTATATTGGCACTACCACATACTACTGCGAGCAAGAAACGCGAAAGAGAGATCGTAAGCACTCGTTGACGCTAGCGAAGAGTAAGCGGAGAGAGAGTAAAAGAACTGTAAGGCTTAAAGTGTAAGCGTGTGCTGCATTTTCAACGAATGTATTTTTCGTTCAAGTGTGCGCCGAAATTACATTGCAGTATTAAGCAATAATTAAGACAAAACATAATGTTAACATTGCCTCTAACAGTGACATGTTAATGAGTTGATCAAGTAAATTTGAGTATAAACTAAATATCAATGAAAAATCATCAATTTATTCAATAATTATGATAATAGCGACTCATGTGTTATTATTACTGCAACTAATACTAGTAATTATTCTGATTTAAAATATTTTAATGTGGCCTCACTTACGCTTATCTTGCAACTTACAACAATGCCGATCTGTGTTCAGCGAGACATAGATCTTTTTGTTTTGGTGTAAGTTGACCAACGTACAGGATTGCAACTTGCAACAGTGGCAGGTGAATAGCCAGCGTAGTGTAGCAATCAAGCGCCTTCTGACTTGATCATCGACAATCATTTGCCAGTTGAGTTGAGTTGTGTGTGTGTGTGTGTGTGTGTGTGTCTGTGTGTGTGTGCGCCAACGCTCCCTACGGCTTGAGGGAAGTGAGAAATTTGATCGCATACACAACGATCAGCGACCACAAGAACGACAGCGACATCAAACAAAACTGAAAGGTGGCCCCCTTGCAGCATACACTCAGAGAAAAATAGATACAAGTATATGTGAAATAATCAAGTTACATTAAAATCAATAAATCGAACTTATTTTTTTGGTATTTTTAATCTACTACGAAATAAAACAAAAAGTTTATTGATTTAATTTAAACATATGAAAGTAATATACATATTTTATATGAAATAAAAATATGTTACAACATAAGGAGCCACTCACACTTTTACACAACTTGTGGACAAAACTGCCAAGGTTAAGTGAATTTGTCAAGTGTAAAAATTAGCAAATAAAAGCATTTATCTCTGAGTGTAAGTTGGCGGGAACAGGGCGGTCTGCAATGTCGGTAGTCGCGTGGGCGCGGCGGGCAACGGGGGCACTTACAATTGAACACCGCGACCGACGCTTGCAGCAGCAGCAACAACAAAAATAAGAACAACAACAATAACTACAACATCGACGGCGACAGCGACAACAACAATAACAACAACGACGACAGTGTCGGCAATCTTTGATGTGCACTTTGATTTCCGGCAGCGAGATAAGATTTTTTTGCTTTCTGTTCTTGCCCCCTTGTGGCACTCTCCCTCCCTCATTGTCCCTCATGGGTGACGCAGATGGGGTGAGGGAGGGGGTGCACTGCAGAAAATCGCAAATCAAAACGAATTGCTGCAAATTTTGCGGCAAGGAACGGCGCATCAAACGCAGTTGGGCGAAGCGTAGCGAGATTTTTATCGCTGCAACTCAAAAGGAGGCGTTGCACATGGCTGGCAATCATTGGTGGCAAGATGTTATGGTGAGGTCGGCGAATGGGTGGGGGGAAAGGGGTTGTTTATATTTTGGTTAAGCAAGCTCAATGCCACTGCCAATGCCAAAGTGTTGCATATAAATTCGTAGCTGCAATCGATGCCACGTTGCATGCAACACCTGTTCATATGGATAGTACTAGAGTACACGGAGTATACGCTCAATTGGCCGCAAATCGAGGCACACTTCCGAGTGCTGAGTTCAATTGAACTCAGTTTGAAGCCGAAACCACTTTCAGTGATCTTTCAATTGTCATCAAGTCTAATACCCATGTAAGCCCCCCTCTTCCCCTCTCCCCCCTCTCCTCCTGCCGCATTGCCTACTTTCCCAATCCGAACACTCATCAGCCACCATATCCATGATTCTCATTCCGAATCCCATTCTCGGTCCCGTTCCCAGCGGCAACACTCATGGGTTTGGAATGAATGTACTCGCAGTTCCATTGTTTGTTTGTTGATTTTCGAAACCTGCCAGTTGTTTGAGCTACGCTAAAATATCATCAAAGAGATCTCTATGCATCTGGACCGAAGTGTGTTGAGGCAGTGAACACGGGGATGGGAGGGGAGGGGGGGGGGTAGCAGCAACTGCGGCTACCCTATAATAGCTAATGTAAGCACTTACACTTGCCCTCCTCGACTTGATCTTTTGTTTACACAATATGCTCGTCACATGCCCTTCTCCTCCCTCTCTTCCTTTCTCTTTCTCTTTCTTCTCTCTTTCTCCCATTCGCATTCCCAATCCCTTTTTCCTCTTCCCCTTCTCACGATCTCGCTCTCGCCTCTTTGTTGTGTAGTGTTTTCCTTGAGTGGTTCTACTGGACTCAGCCAGCACCTACATCCAGCGAGTCTTCTCAATTTAGAGCATTACTTTGCATTGTCTTCAGCGATGAGTTTCATTCACTTGGTTCCATCAGCTCTACAACAATAACGCTTTAGATAACGACCACTTCAAGTACTTATATTTTTTTCCCCAATCACACAGAGTATATGGGGTATATTGGATTTTTACACTTGAACTATTTTGAATTAATTTTTTTACTTATTTTCTGCACAAACTAAAAAGAAGTTTTCATATAAGAATATGTTAATACTTTTATTTTTCTGAACTTTAGGTAAGTATAATTTTATTTATAACAAAGTAATGTCTACATATCTCTCTAAATTAATATCCGAATCTAGCTAAAAATTGATAATGGCAAGCACACACTGCAACATTTTTCCAATTTTGTTAATATCTGAAAAAAATAGAATACTCCTGAAGTTGTAATCTATACTATATACATATTTTTTATACTTGCAAGAGAAATTTATGTTGAAATATAACTTTTCTAACTTTATTGATATTAAAGTGAGGTTGTAAAATAATTTAATGTATGTAATTTATTAAGCATTGACAAATTTTATTATCAAAACTAAGCAGTTTTTCTTTCTCAAGCACTTGCTGAAATTGCCTTTTATTATGGATTGTTGCTTAGATAATGTTTTATGACAGATTTGGTTGCAATTCTAGAAAATAGTTTAACAACTGCAAGATCAGCTTATATAGTAAAAGTAATTGTTAGTTTTCACAGTTATCTATTGAAATATGAACTGTGATCTGCGATCTGCGATCTGTGACTGAGATTATGACTGTGAGCGCGACGCATTGCCGGCTATTAAATCAGCGTATGGATCTTCAAAGAGTCCGCACTGTCACCAGATGCTTAACACAACTGCAGGTTGACTCCGCCTCTCTCCAGGCCGACTGCAGCCGTTGCCCCCTCCTTCGACCCCTCGGGCTACATTTCTCTTTCAAGTGGGCAATGCAACAATGTTTGCTTGCTGCTGTCAACAGGGTCGTCTCTCTGCATCTTTGCATCTTAACATCTGCGACACCGTCACCATCACCATCACCATCTCCATCTTTATGCACGTCTCCATCTTCATCAACGTCTCGGTGTGTGTTTTATTTGTGTTTGTCGTTTGCTTTTCTCAAGTTGTGCGGCTTTCGATAGTTCGCCTCTTGATTTGTTTGCATATTTGCGCTTTTCCAATTGCCATTTCGCATGCTGTTTTCCAACAGCATTTTCCACACCGTTTCCTCTAGGCCTAGCCATAGCTGCATTCCCATTCCAAATCCGAGTCGTGGTCCCGCTCTCAGGCTCTGTTCCATAAAGCTGATGATGTTGACAATCCATGGATGAAACAGTCCCTTGCTTCCGCAGGCGCCGTTTGTCGTTTGTCGTTAGCCATTTGCAGTTTCCTTGCTTATCTTTCCCGATATATCCTAACAAAAGGTATTGCAAATATCTCGAAATATCTGTAACATTTCTATTGATTGTGCTAAATATAAAAATTTGTGTAACATACTTCTACACATTGCTATATGTTAACCAAGATCAGAACAATTAAGAATACTCCAGAGTTTTGAAAGATATCTTATATTATTATTATTTTTAGTCACAAATGTGTATAATATTTCTTTACATTGGTTTTTGCTATTTATATACATAGAAAAATTTATATAAATTTCAGATATACATATATTTTAGATAATATAACCTATTTTTTTTATGTGTAACTTCATAATATTGTCGTGGTTAAGAAAGTGACTTCAAATTTATATAAGAATAAATAATACATTACGGCCACAAAGTGAAACACAATTATGCTTAAGAACTGATAGCTATTTCATTATATCATGTCTTTGGAAAGCTTTTCTGAAATTTTATTTCGATAGAGTTTTAAGATACATTTGATCAATATCTGATAAAAAGAACTAAACAGCAACGATCTCTGTAGTTTCTTTGTCTCTTCTGCACTGAATCGAAAATAAAAGAAATAGATGATGATCAAGGTCTTCTAAAAGAGTATTTCATCTTCGACAGTTGAGAGATAACTGTTCTTTTGGCCTTTTTTCGCTTGGACAGAGATGTTGTTGTGCGCCATTAACTAGTTTTCTGGTCGGCTGAGTTCAAAAGCGCTTATTAATCTCTGGTACTTGTGTTTAGTGCTTTTAAATACGTTTTGAGTACTTTATTTTAGTATGCTTGATGTTTTACCGACCGCTGCAAGTCACGATGTTTGCTCTTTGCTCTCGTCGATCAACCAACTGGTAACTGGCAACTGGCAACTGGTAACTGGCAACTGGCAACGGCATCCCATCGTATCGATTTAACTGATTCCGGCTTTGTCAATGTTTACCTTGGCCAGAATAGACAATGAGACGGACGGTCAGTTGCTTCGTTGTTGTTTATTTCGCCCCCAAACTGGCGCCCGCTTGTAACTTAATATTTTCCACATGCAGGAGACTCCTGACAAGGGACCTGAGAGGTGGTTTCTGAGGAGTAGTAACTTGACTGAAGCCATAGAATTAATGCGATAATTACAATGCAAGAATCATTTCAAACAGTGGCCAAAGCCCCTTGGACTGGACTCCACTGTCAAGGAGGCAGGCGGACTCATACGAGCGTGTGAATTACCGCATTGTCAAGTCAAAGAAACAAGAACTTCACAACAATGGACATTGTGGCATCTAGAGTTACAGTTGAATACTTGCGATTACTTCAGAGTTGGAGAACTGAGGTGGGGCGGGGGGTAAGTGGGATTAGAATAGCGCAAGAATCACAAAGAAAAGTGTCGTCGTTGTCGGTTGTTGCCACACGTAGCAAGCAACTCTGTTGTATGCCAAATGTGTCTGATGTGGCAATGTATGTAGTTCTAACAGTGCCGCACAGAGATTTGTGCACTACTGAACTTAATCTTTCAAATTAAAATATAATCAATTAATTAAATTAATATCCGCCAGTCTCTTCTACAAGTATATGAATAAATTATAAATATGTAGATTTTAATATTTTTTTTATTGTTGCTATTGGATATACAAGTAATAACTAGATATAACTCATATCTTAAGTACACATTGTACATATGAAGCCCAATAGTTTTGTGCCACACTGTGTTGCTGATACACAAGCGTCTGCCGCATTATTTTGCTACCAAAGAAACACTCTGCCCCACAAATTGCGGCATAAACTATGCATTAGTTGGATTCATTTCAAGCAGCGGCCATTCTACAGTTTTATTTATCTGCTACAATTACAATTACAACTACAATTTTGACATTAGCTTAAGCAGTGTTTGATAACGATACTATTTATAACTATTTACAGTGTCTGAGATCAAAGAGTATATAAATATTAAAAGCCTAATTACTATTTTGTAAAAAAGCCTGGTACCTGGTACTTTCTAGATACTTTCTAGAAGGAACCACAAGTTGGTTAAACTTAATTTAGTGAAATATTATTATATTGATATGTGTATTGACTTTTGATTTCCGATCATATTATTAGAAATTTTAAAATGACACGAGCAAAACTTACAATTCGATTGGGTTGTGCTTCCTTTGAGGATTTCTGAGTTTGCTTTTAGTTTGAAGGTGGAACACAAGTTCCGCTTGAAGTTCTCAATTAGCCGTATCGCACAATAGAACCAATTGAAATTGATACCGAAAGGTAGCCAGTTGAGGCAGGTAACGGAGCCTGGCGCTTGCCAGGATATCACAGGATATGCCAAACAACAGCAACAAGAACAACAAACAACAAACAACAACCAGCAACGAAATGGAAGGGCAAACAATAAAACCAGTTAAATAATAAAAACTCAACACAAAAAGCAAAAAAAAAAAGAAATTATGACAAGCAAAAGAAAACCACAAAATAAAATAAGAAATAAAAAATAAAAATAAAAATAAAAATGAAATAAAAATATAATCGCTTGCTTGTGCATGGACATTTGTCTAGAGTCTAGAGTATGTTCAGGCCTTGCCTCAGATAAGTCTGGTTTGTTGATCCAGCGAGGGCGCGCCAAATATAATTTGCCATATCCTGCGTGCAAAATTGAGAAACTGAAAAGAATCGATGGAATTTGCTGTTTATTTATGCAACGAATGAGAGATACGCTAACTGTGGTATGTATGAAAAGGTAGACGATTTCTTTTGAGTGAAGTTCTCTCTTGTGGCACTAGTAGTCGTGGTATTACTTTGGCGAATGACACTCGCAATATCTAAATTCAATATTTTTCAATTTCAATTATAACATTTTTAATGAGCGAAAACAAAATCCGGGATTACTACGTTTAAAGTACGGACATTTATTTCTCTCTAAGCTATTATTTTAAATAATTGTGTGCTTAAAAAATTAATTTCCCTAAATCAATTAAGTGCTTTCATTTGATCCAAGTTTGATATTTAACATTTGTATGCTGAATACATCATGGTGAATTGTCCATCATGGTCCACGCTAGTGACAAAACTCTTAAAAATCTCCAAAATCGGAATGTTGAAGAATGAATTTGGTTCTATAACAAATATTCCAAACAATGGAATCAATAACAACTATTTGTAAAACATTTTTCCAAATTATATAGATTGTTAATACAATTTTTAGCTTTATACTATATGTTATTATCAAATATTTATTGCAATCTGTCAGTTTATTTATTGTTGTTTGTTTAGCCTGACAAGGCTGATGTACTTTACTTACAGGGTATGCTAGCAGCTCATCCTCAGAGGCGGCAGCGGCAAAAGATCAAAGACATTGGGGTGCTAATAAAGTTGCCAGCGTTTTAAATGTTGTTGTTGGAGTTGTTGTTATAGTTGTTGCTGTAGTTGTTGTTGCTATTGTTGTCTGCTCCGGATTCGCCCTATGTAGGTGCTAATTTAGCGACCCACCGCACAAGCCCCAAGAAAAGACCGAAGGCGAGAAAGACTGACGATCGCTGGAGGCGCTGTTCGCTAGAGAATGGAGAGGGGTAGGTGTAGGGGTAGGGGTAGTGGTTGTGATAGTGGTAGGTAGAGGGAAGTGGGGCACAGGGATTTGCATTTTCAAAAGAAATAAACTTCAGATAAGAAACTAAATGTCAAAATTATCTACACACATGAATTGAACGCATTAAAAGGAGGACGCCGAGGGTCGATCGATGTGTGAGTTTGCTTCGCTCGCATCGGCAACCAAAGTGCAAATATGTGTAGGCAAAACAGGCAACAGTAACAGCAACAACAACAACAACAGCAACATGCCTGAGTGACTCGCCTTACCTCGAGATGCCAAAGTGCATCAGGCAGTAAAATGCAGAAAATTAAAACAGGCTTTTAATGAAATGAAAGCGCCGCAAAGTCGCGACTGCAACAGAAAGAGTGTGTGAGAGAGAGAGAGAGAGAGAGAGAGAGGGGGAAGGTGCCTTCCCGTTTCCCTATGCCACTACCACTAGCCTGGCCACTCCCCTTGTGATCTGCCCTGTGGCAGGCAACGAATCAGAAGGCAACAAAGGAGAACACAAAGAGTCAATTAATTAGTAGATGGAGCCATGATTATCGCTATATTAACATTGCAGCGAGCTGAGGCCTGAGACTTGCCACAAGTTGTGGCAGGGCCACAACTGCCGTCTGCCATTTACTTAAGATAAGACGCACGTGTGGCACAAAAATAAAAGAAAAGGAGCAGCTGTGCAAGATTAAGCTGCAGTTGGAGCTCGAAGCTGGGGCGACGTTCATTAAATGATAACAACGGGCGGCGGCAACTGCCACATACGATTCTTGCAACACAGAGTGATAAGCGCTAAGCGCTGTTACTTTTGCTTACTCTTTGTGCCGCCGCCCAGGTACAGGTAGGATAGTCGCTTCACTAATTTATTGAAATTGTACCCAGCGCCCAATTTCAATTCAATTGGAGGGGGCACCAAGAGCAAATTCAACTCGGCGTGGCATGTGTGGCATCGAGTTGCAACACTCACTGTTGAAATCTTATTTCCACGAATTTTGACTGATAAATGAAAGTCAACCTGGCGTTGCAGCCGTTTCGTTGCTGCCACATTGTGGGTGCCACACAGTTGATGATGCCAGTGGCAAAAATAAAAAATTTAAAAATATGTATTTGTATCATAATCTCTATATACCTACCTGATTCCACAGTCTCAACTATAACTGATCCTTTATGTATTTTATAATTTTAGGCATATCTTTATTAATAACTATATTAAGCAAGATTTTGGTAAATTTTCAGGAATCTTTGAATCAAACGGCTTGATTCACATCTTATTTCAGTTTTGTAAAATTGTTTCTTAAACCTATGAATTTTAACACCATATTTTCAAATCGAGCTTAATTAAATTATGGATGTTTTTTTATCTATATATTTTTTTCGAGACGATCACATTTTCTTTTTAAAAAGTGTCAGGTTGTAGGGAAATGAAAAGGTTCGCTTCAAAATTGGTATTGATAAATATCTTGATATATGTTATGTACATGTAACTACGTTTTTACCTGTATCTGTAAATGTATATGTAACTGCATCCATCTCATGCGGTTCCGTGTCGTCGACTGTGGCCCAACAGAAGCTGTAAATGGAATATGATTTAAATACACGCAATCCTTGAGGCGCCACAGCGGGACACACGATGTTGCATATTCAACTTAATTTATTGCGCAATTTTGCCAAGCACAACAGCAAAGCTAAAAGTTAAGCGGCAAGCAAAGCTACAAGAGCAGATGGACAACACACCAGAGATATCCTATACTTACTCCCATTGGACCGCAGCCTTAGATACCCTATGGTTAAGCCAATGTGACAATTAGTTGAACAGTAAGAAGCATTAAATGTATTTGCATTTAAATATATTTATTGTACCATAATATAATTTACATACGTGTATTGCATGGCAAGCACATCATACCCGTGGCTTACTATTTGCATAAGAGCAAACAGATTTAGCCAGTTCGTCAATTGAAAATGAGTTTTAATTGTGGAATTAATCAAGTGATGTTTCATTACCACTAAGGATCCGCAACTAAAAGTCACTATGGAAGGCATTTGAATAGGACTGGGTGCTTCAGCATTATATTCATATGAAATAATGTTTTTCCTTAGCTCGTGGACAGTTAAAAGTCTTTAAACCTAAATCAGTTGATAATAAGAATAAGAAATTTTAAAGAAAGAAAATGCTGAACTATGCGATATTACCGGTTATGGAAAGAATTTTCAGAGACTGTTTGGTTTGAAGTAATTAATAGAATTAATGGAATAATGTAATAATGAATCTTAACTCACACAATGCCAGAGGTCTCTAAGTAAATGGACAGCGCTGTAGTATGCCTGGTTGACTGCAATGTAAGTGCTGCAGTAATAAAACTGAAGATGGCTAATGAGTCACACACCAAGACCGTAAACCACCAAATTGGCCGGTTAATTACACAGTCGACGATTGCAGATCGACGGAGGAGGAGACTTACATCCGAGTGCGGGATCTTAAAATAGCTATAAAAGAGCCTAGTAAATCAGGCAATCAACAGAAGCATAAGCATGAAAGGTCTCCTCTCACTGTCATTGTCAAATAGAAATTGATGGTGGTTATAACACACTAATTGGATTCCAGAGTTTTTATTAACAATCAGAAAGATTGTTTCAGTCAGCGAAGGATTTGTGGGAAAGGATGATACGGAGGATAACTTCCTTCCTTTAGATACAGAGAAGATAAAGACAAAACAGAGCGATAATGGGGAAAGATATTTGTCTTAAACTTATAACATCTTTAAAAGTGAATTTAGCTGTACTATCAATTACTTATCGCTATACTTTGAAATCAAATGACATCGAAATATGATTCAAATATAGGGAAAAAATAAGGAAGTTCAGGTTGTTTCTTCATTCCTTATTTTTTGAGAGATATGAAGCGAGATGTAGCACGAAAAAGTTTAAAGAAGTTTCTTTTGCCCTAAATTTAAGAGAAATATATTTTGTCTTAATTTTTTGATATATTTATATTAAGTTTGAGTTCGTTGCTCCCTAGTACATGACTTATATCATTTATAGATGGCACTATGGATGACCGCAATGATTTGTTTTTGGCTTAATGAAAATATCACAGAAGCAAACAAACAAACAGTAATATAGCTGCGGGACCACGACGCACGAGATTAAGCCGATCCTAAAGATAGCACCGGCAACTACCGCAGCTAAAGAAGCAGAAGGAGCGAGACAAATAGGGGGAGATGAAGACCCAGAGTGTGGGACAGAGAACTACGTAACAATAAAGAGAAAAAAATTAAAATGGAATACTAAACTGTGCTTTGCATGCACATAATGAAGATGATGATGCGGCTGAGGATGAGACCAGAAGACAGAGAAGCAGACGGTTAAGGTGGGAGAAAGGGAGAGCTAAAGGTAAAAACCGGGCACTGTAGAAGAACGGAGAGCAAAAGAAGAAAGAGGAACTGCAGCCGTTGTCCAGGAATCGATTTACGTCTTCTGCGAAATATTCATTACAGCAAATTTGTGCTGGGAAGCGTGAAGGGATGGGAACTGGGATTGGGATTGGAACAGCCATTGAACGTCTCTTTCTTTTAGTCTGTTTCTCTCTGTCTCTCAATGGACTGGCATGACTTGCTGTGTCCAATGCGGGCTACATTTTCCTTAACTTTTTATGCGAAATTATCTTTGATGTTATTACGCATTATGAGACTTTAATGTGCACAGTTCCTGTGTCTTCTGGCATTCAATTTGAGCTGCCGCAGTTACTCTTGCTGCTGCTGCCGCTGCTGCTGCCGCTGCTGCTGCCGCTGCTGCATGTGCCACAGGTGGGTGACACAAGGGACACGTGAAATGGGAAGTACTATTTGTACAGAGCGATAATGATTTGATGAGCGAGGACACAAAACTCTCTAGCGGAATTTTCATCGAATGAAAAACTAAAGCTGACAATCGCTTTAATCGTAATGATCATCATGATGATAATAACTATGACGACTCAATTCAGGTGAATTGAGCAGACGCGGAACAGACAGAAATGTAAAAGGGATAGCAAGAAAATGAGTGTGATCCACACAGCATCAGCAACCGAACTCAACTCAAAATTTAATGCACGTTTTTATTTTTTTCTTCTCCTTCCCATCTCCCTCTCTTTCGCAAACTCCGACTCCATTTGTCTGTCTCCCTTCTCCAATGTAGACGCCGCTGCTGCATGAAATATTGCCCCGAAGGGCGGTACAATTTTGATGCATTTACAACATTCAGGGTGTTGGTAATTATAGGGAGTTTATGTCTGTAAGTTTCCCATATGATACGCTTTTTATTTTCATGTTTATTTTTTATCTTAATGCTGCTGTCTTTCGCATTGCGTTGTAGAATTAAATTACTTGCCTCTTGACTCTGTGTTCCAATGCGATTTCAAATCAAAATCAATGTCTGCATTAGCTAAATATATACGTAGAAACAACAAATAAGATAATTACTGATTTAAAGACAATGCACTTTCAATATTATAATAAGCAACATTAATTGTCTGTTGGTTATTAAGAAGAAAATCAAGAAAATTCGTGCAAATATATAATTCTTCTAACGCATAAATTTAAAGCACGCGCCAATAGAAGCAGCCATGCACACTATCGATAAGCACCAGGAATTGACCAACCTCCACATTGAATGAAATATCGATATATATATCACGTTCATAAAACAATATCGATATAACTTATTGCAGTCTCAATGTGTTTTCTTTTATATATTAACTGCGAATGCGAACGCAACCTAAGTTCACGTTTTTTTGTTGTTTAACTGGTGTATACGAAGTATATTGGCGCAAATCTATATACGCGCTAGAATAGTTAATGTGCTACGCATATTGCAGAAACTAAATCAAGGTAATTTAACAATAACTAACTTAACGCTGACGATGAGTGTGCAAAATTCTTTAACAGCAACACCGGACTAAGTAAATATCAAAAAACTTACTAAATGCGACTCCAGTCTGTGTCTGTGAGAGTGACTGTGTCTGCGAGTGAGTGCAAGCAAGTGTATGTGTGTGCGTGTGTGTTTGTATATTGTCAAAAATTGGGTTGAGTGTCCCCCCATGTTCTCCATTGGGGGCAGCTGCATTCTTGCGTGGCTCACGCACACGACAGTGAATACACAACACATAGACAGCCCCAACGAATCACAAGCACAGCAACAACAATGCTGCCAATATACCCAATATGGCAGCACATGAACTTAAACTTAACCTCAAACGCAGCAACGATGTTCAAATTTCACGGGTTGACGACTCGTCGCCGCGCGCCAATGAACGTGTCGCAAAGATTTGACCCCAAAAATTAAATCTTACTCCACCCCTACAACCCCAGTTGACCCGCAGGTAACAGAGGGTCGCTACAACAACAATAACGCTCTTTTCGACAGTGTACTACTATGCGATACCCTTAATGCCCTAGCAAATACATATGTACAAATAATAACAACTTGTTTGAGTTCTCTTCTCTCTATAAACCGATGCTGATTGATTCTCCAATAAGTTCCCACCTTATATATTCCAGTCTTCATGTAATTTAGGGCAAAAGAAGCCATTTTTTGTAAGTGTGTATATACCCTATTTATTCGCTCAAGAGTAAGTCAGTTGAAAAACAAAGTCGGCGATATGATTGTTGTTGTCAAATCAACATTTCGATCTGTATAGTAAAATCCCATATCAAAAACAGTAATCAGTCATCGCCAGAATCGTAGACAAAGGCAAATGAAACAAGAGCAATTTATGGGAAATAATTGAGAATTTCGGAGTTTCGAGAAGTGTTCAAATGCAAAGCAAGTAGGCAACAACCACAATAATAATAAGAATTTGGTTATTCTAATTAAGTTACTTATAATAATAAAACACATATTCTTTCCATTTACAGTGCGTGCTTTAGGGACGACCAGACTGCCGCTGGGTCAGTTGAGGATTAGCAACAGCTACAGCGGCGCCATGGTTAAGAAGCGTCAAACGGACGCACATGAGGGCGATAGCTCGACAGATTCTGGTGAAGAGGAGTTGATGAATGGTCATGGCACTGCAAATGGAGCAGTCGTTTGTCAGCATATAAAGAAGGCTGTGGACACATCTCGATTGCGTCGTCATCTGAAGTCAACTGGATTGCTTTATGAGTGTGTGCAATGCCAGAAATTAAGTGCATCCAATGATGAGACTGGCGTTGGTTCTACTGAATGTGAATATGATAACACACTATGGCTATGTCTCAAATGTGGCACACAGCTCTGTGGGCGCGAACGCAATAAGCATGCCTTGCAACATCATCAGGTGAGTGGCACCTAATTAAATGCATTGCTCTCCCTTTGGTTACCCGTCTCACTTTTGCTTCTTGCAGACGCCACACTCGGACTCTCATGCGCTGGTTTTAAATACACGATCCTTTAAAATCTGGTGCTACGATTGTGCCAGCGAAGTGAGCGCCAATTCACGTAAGAATCTGCTTGAGTGTGTGGAACTAGTAAAGCGTTTGGCGCAGAAGCCGCCCGCGGAATCGCAACCGCCAACGATTAATAACATTGAGTACAAAATCAAGTCAACGGTGGAACAGCTCAGCCAGCTGACACAGCAAACAACTGCCAATGGTGGAAATGCGGCCATTCCGTTACCACCACCACCACCACCGTCAACACCAATAGCTGCCGTTGTGCCGGGCATAGCCAAGCGGGTGATGGACAACAGAAGAATTGTAAATTTAACGAGAACAGTGTCCGAAGCTCCAATAAGTCCATCCAGCAACGAACTGGAGCGCTTACCACGCGTCCGTGGCCTTACCAATTTGGGTAATACATGTTTCTTCAATGCCGTCATGCAGTGTCTGGCCCAGACACCGTTTCTACTTGACGTTCTCAAGGAGCTTGGCGAGCCGGGTGAACAGTAAGTCAACATTTGTAGCTAGAAAGTGATGAGAGCAATTTTCATCATTATTATCATATAATAGACATATTATGTTTAGTTTTTTTTCTTAGGTATTATTCAATTATTATTATTTAAATGTCATTTTATCTTGTTTTAGGTTTGTGTTGCCTGGTGGAACCTTCAGCTTTAAGGATACAGGCGACATTGAGCTACCCGTGATTAAGGGCTCACTATCCTCGTGGGGCAATCTTACCTCGGCTCTGGCAAATGCCCTGGAGGAATTGCAATGCGGCGGCGGTGTCTTTAAGCCTAGCAAACTCTTTGACAAGCTGTGCGCCAAGTGTCCACAGTTTACGGGTGGCGATCAACATGATTCCCACGAGTTGCTGCGTCAGTTGCTGGAGAGCGTACGCTCTGAGGACTTGAAGCGATATCAGCGTGTCATATTGGAAAATCTGGGATACAAGCATCAGGATATTAACAGTGTGTCGGAGGAACTGCGTCAAAAGTGCAAAATCTATGGCAATCAGGCTGCCGATCGTATACTTCGGCCGGAGCAAGTATTTCGTGGATTTCTCGTGTCGACATTAACGTGCCAGGACTGCTACAATATCTCGTCGAGACATGAATATTTTCTGGACATGTCGTTGCCAGTGGCGGTCGAGAAACCACAGCCGCCGCAGCGTCGCAAAACGAGTCCTGAGAACTCGCCGTCTGCTGTCAGCAGCAACATCCCTACCATTAATGCTAAGTTCACCAACGGCGAAATAGAGGTGCCGTTCTCAAAACCGGCATTCTATCTGCATGCAGACGGGCAGGATATGTTGGGCCCCTCCAAGGCACAGGTAAAGAAAGACAAGGATCGCGAACGCAAGGCCAAACGTGCCGCCAAACATCAACGCACCAAGCAGGCTCAAAAACTCTCGCTCAAGCTGAACATCAACGATGAGACAGCCAGCAGTGCTGGAGGAGCTGGTGGCGATGGTGATGCCGATGTGGAACAGCAACCGGGCACTGGCAGTGGCGATGGACAAGTACAATCACCCTCTGTTGATGCCGACACAGAGAAGACACGATCAGGCGAGGCGTGGGGCGAGGGACCGCGTGTGGATTCATGTAGTGGAACCACATCGGAGCATTCGGATGCGGATGTTGAGGACAATCTGGTTGAGGATACAGCAGCTGGTGCTGCTGTTACCAAATTCTATACTGACACCAATGGCAATGCACAGCCGCTGGGCGAGAAACGTGACGATACACCTTTAAATATGGACAAGGATTCTTTGGAGGAAGACGAGAATGGTAAGTGAGAGGAGAGGGAGAGCAAACGGCAGTTGTCTTTTAAAGCACCTCATAGCTAGTTGCCATAAATTATCATGTTTAAAGATCTTGGCAATCTTCAATAGTATCTCTTTAAATGCACATTGAATTTGTGGAATAGGAATACGAAGAAGTTGTTCATACTAACGATAGATTTTTAAACATTATAAATACTTTGCTTTTGCATGGGTTAGTTAGTTCGATGACCATCGAGAGTGCTTATAAACGACAATTACGGAAAAGGGAAGATCTACATGTGGAGCAGAAATTAAAAGATATGTGTTATCTCAATTTACAGATTCGGGCATAGCAACCAGTCCGGCACCCACGACTGCAACATGCACCAACAACGCCAGCGCAACCAACTCCACCTCATCAACAACAACAATGTCAACCACAAGCGCAACCAACAACAACATCAACATTACCAATAACAATGCAGCTGACAACAAAGAGGAGGCAGTGGAAAGCACATCCGCCGTTTTAGTTAATGCTGGATTGAGCGAGAAAGGTGCTTCTTTAATACGCCAAATCTCTACGGGACTACTGCAAATGGAGGAAATCGAGCAATTGAAACAGCAGATGGGACAGATAAAGTTAAACGATCAGCCAGCTCAGGGTGTGGCAAGATCAAAACGTGTGCGTACCCAAAGTTGCTCCGATTGGAGCACCACAATTGCGCCACGTTATCAATGCGAGGCTAATGAATGTTCGGTGCAATCGTGCCTCAATAATTTCACCGCTGTGGAGCTGATGACGGGACAGAATAAGGTTGGCTGTGAGAGTTGTACACGTCGCATAAACGGAAACGATCCACAGGCCAAGTCGGTGAACACGAATGCAACAAAGCAACTGTTGGTCTCAAGTCCCCCAGCTGTTCTCATACTGCATCTGAAGAGATTCCAGCTGGGACCAAGAGGCATCTTTCGTAAGCTGACCCGACCGGTTAGCTACTCCACAATGCTGGACATTGCCGCCTTCTGTGGTTCCAAGGTTAAGAATTTGCCCAACATTGATCGCAAACAAAAGAAACTGTTGTATGCCTTGTATGGCGTTGTCGAACATTCGGGCGGATTGTATGGTGGACACTATACCGCCTATGTAAAGGTGCGTCCCAAGCTGACAGCTGACGATAAGCGTTGGAAATTTTTGCCTCATGGCAGCAAAGCTGAACTCGATCAGGACGATGAGCTGGAGCAGCTGTTGGCCAAGGAAAAGGCACGTGAGATGCGCATGAATGCCATGGATGATAGCGATGATTTTACCAACTCAAGCAGCAACACATCCACCTCGGGGAGACCTCAACTACTGATCTACCCAATGGCATTGGCGATGACGAAGCTGGAGATCAAGATACACCAGGTGCAGCAGGAGCAGCTGAAGGAGGAGCCACTGTCAATGGTGCTGAACAGGATGAGGCGGCTAATGTCCAGGCTCCGCCCGGTAAATGGTATTATGTATCTGATTCACGTGTTCAGGAGGTCAGCGAGGAGGCGGCGCTCAAGGCGCAAGCCTATCTGCTATTCTACGAGCGCATCTATTAGACCAACATCTGGTCACACAGGCAGTCATCATCGCGTTCCATCTAGCTCTTAAAATGTTTTTTTTTTTCTTAATTCAATTGAATTCACATTTTAGTAGGACCTTTATTCTAGTTTGTTTTTCATTTTTTTTTTTATGTAATATTTGAATCCTTGAATTTGCATTTGAACGCAGCGGCGTAAAACTACAACGAAGATGATGGACTGATTACTAACACAGAACTGAGGAAAGAAGACAGATTAGAAAAGCAAATAAAAAGAGATGGATAGTTAGAGAAAGAGGGAATGAAACAGCAAACAATTTGAAATGCATTAGAATAGATTAAACAAGGCCAGGCAGGGACAAACACACACACACAGCCTCATACATATACACACACCCAAATGTAAAGCAGGGAAGCGGGTCAACACACACACACACATACACACACACACACACACATTACATTTTGCAGCTAAATTGTATTGTTAATGAATGACATAAGGTTTCTTTTTAATTTTCAATAACTTTTTTGGAATATTACAATTGAATTTTTGGTTAATTCGGAGAAATTAAATTGTTTTTCTTATGTAAGCAAATTGTTTTTGATTTAACAAACCTTTAATTCAAAAAATCAAAACACGATTGAAGTATAAATAAATTAAATTATTTATTTTATGTTAACATGCGAAATATGGCAAATAACTATGTTTAAAGAAATACATGGAACGATATCATCAGGAAGGATAATTAAATCATTTTTAATTGAAGTTTACAAATATTTGTTAATTTTTGTTAGTTTTAAGTTATTTGCATAAACATATTTAGTCTGTGGTCCAAATCAAATATGAGTTATGAACAACATTGCCTCAAAAATGGCAAAAATAATGAAAGATGAATATGTTACTTAAGCAACAATATGAAGAAAGAGTTGGAGGAGGTAGACAAAGAGGAACACAGACAATAGGCGATAACCATACGTGTTTCTTATCCTACAATGCATTGTATAAAGTTTCCAACGTGATTCTGTTTTACGATACATCTAGAAATATTACAAAACCACAACAACAACCAATTGCTCGCTTCTGCCAATATATTAAATTGTATTTCAATAAATATATACAAAATATAAATATATTTATAAAGCTAGATATTTAATGAAATAGTTATACATGCATTATAAGTATATTTACAATAACTGCAAAGTAAACATTTTTAAAATAGTTAATGGAGTTTATCGCATCGAGATTTATAAATGCATCTAAGTATACAATAACAAAACTAAAACGAAAAACAAATATATAAATATAGTGAATATATATATATGTATTTATCTTATGACTTAGGCTATCAACTTTGATTAAACTATATAAAAAAAACAACAGATCTGTTCTCACTCTCGAAAAAGTATGCTCCATAAACTTAAAGTTAAGTTTTGGATGCCTCAGAAAGTGTTGCATACTTTTGGACGCTGAACTAAAACAGCAAATAGGAGTTGGGATGGGATGGGAAGGGAGTTTGCTTTTGATGAATCATGTTCGAGTTATATGGAAGACATGTTATTAATTGAATTGGGTAAAATGAATTGACATATTTGTAAAAGTAAAAATGTATGTCATACGCATAGAATACATAAAAGAATTGCTGCGATTATAGAAAGTGGATCAGGTTCATTTGGTAATCTAATTCGAACATGGAAGTAATATCCCAAATCGACCTTTGACTTACTGGAAACAATCTAATGGCTTTAAAGAATGTGGTTGCTGTGAGTTCAGATCAGGTTGAGATTAAACCGGATGCCATTGACTTGATCTATTACTTAATCGAGGCATATATGTATAAAACAACGCAAATGCAGCTTATCAGTTGGCAGTCGCTGTTGCAGCAGAATTTGTTGAGATTCCTGTTTTCAGTTCAAGTTCAAGCTGAAGCAGTTGCTGACCAGTTGCAAAATGAGAGCGGCGGCTATTGCACTATTCTATCTGGGATTATGGGCCAGCACATCATCTTTGGTGCTGAGCAAGCGTTATATGCGCTGTGAATTGGCTCGAAAACTACTCGAACAGCACAGCTTTGAACGTAGTCTGCTATCCAATTGTGAGTAGCAGCGGAATGAGAAAAGTTGAATAAACATTTGATTATATTAGGGATATGCCTGCTGGAGCATGAGAGCGAATTGGATACCAGCAAGATAAGCACCACATCGAGTGCATCACGCTATGGACTCTTCCAGATAAGCAGTCGACATTGCCAGGACGGTAGACGTGGCGGCGTTTGCAACGTTAAGTGTCAAGGTACGCACGCTTGCAAGGCCTTGGAGCTTTTAAGCTACACTTCAACTGTGATCTGTTTTTATTTTTAGATCTGCTCGAGGAGAATCTGCGAGAGGCAGCTGCCTGCGCCAAGCGAATTCAAGCCGAGGAGGGATTTCGACATTGGAACGGATGGCAACGCTATTGTCGCAACACTCAAAATCTGCCCAATCTGAAGGTCATATGCGGCATATAAACATATGTACTCTATCTATATACTCCATTATTTACATAAATATGTGCATATCATAAATATACAAACATATGTACATACATACATTATTTGACTATTCTATTACTACCATAAATTTATCTATTTTGCAACTCAGAGAACTAAAGAATTCGATAAATTCTCCGTAGACAATATATTACAGGAATAATTAAATAGTATTCTTGGGGTATTGGAGATATTCAATGATGTCCAGCTTAAAATTTAATGCATTTAACAATTGTAAATGTTATTTCAGTGCCTTGAAGTTGTATATAAATAAACAATTTTTGTTTGTTTACAATTTTAATTTAATTGTTTTAATTTAATGTTTAATACGCAATTCAAACATATTTGAGATTGGTTTAAACCCATTTCCAAGTACCTTTAAAATATATCAGATTGGCCCTTGAAATAATAACAACACTGTCGCAAAACTTTTGTAGAACATCTCGCTTAAACGTTATCGCTGCCGACACTTTGTGCTTTCGCTCTCTCGCTGTCGCTTGCAATGTTGCTCTCGCTCTCTCAGTCTCTTTCATGCTCTTGTTCTTACGCTCTTGTGGTTGAACGTTTTGATGGCGTGAGCTTATGGGGCTTTTGAAGCTATATTTGTTTCAGGGGGATTTCATTAAGCGACGCCAGTTGAAACGATTCAAACGTTTTTGGAACGCTGTTCGTTAAGTTGGATACGTTTTCATTTTAATCTTCATTTTTTTCGTTTGTTCGTTGATGTGTTGAAAGGGGAACACAAGTGAGCAGTGGTTGCATAACAGAAAGTAACGCACTCTGCATAAAGTACAAACTATAGTATACATATTAGTATCATTTGTTCTATGTGATATTTGTGTCTAAACCAAACCCCATGACCCCATAATATGCAATTGTGACTCAGCCAACCGGTTATGAAATGATCTTATATATACTTTATGTATGTACATAGTACATATAGGTGCCTAAATATATAAAGTTACACATATACTCAGTCAAGCAATCAGAAATTTGCTTAGTCTTCTGAGATTCAGACAATGTGCCAAGTATTTAGTTACTAAGCTACCGTGTACTTAAGATTCTGGAAATCTTAGTTTATCTTAAAGAATATGTGAAAGAAATCAGATATTATGATTGCTTTAATACAAAATTCCCCTTGAAACGATCGCAATTCTGTGTTTCCCAAAAATCAAAGTGTATGTTGTCTTCAAAAATTGAACTAGTTATCAAGAAAACTAGTTCTTCCAAATATGAAAACCAACTATTGTATGAAATGAAAATCCTTTGAAGAGTTCATATCTAAATTATTTATTAAAAAGTGAAATGTCCTAACAAAATACTCGTTATATACAGAACTAGTTCTTCTTTTGAAAAAAAGGAGCATTTTCTGTGCCTAAACATTACTTATGAAATAAAATGGTTAATATGTGATTTTACATTATGGAATCAAGAAGTTCTATACTGAACTACTTGAAGAATATGTGCAGAATCCTAATTACGCGATCTACACGATAAAAGTGGTAGCATATATGGTGTAAACAAAGTTAAATAATATGAAATAAAGTTCGTGTAAATAACGCCAATGAACCGAACAAAAGAGACATCAAGAATATGGTGAAATAGTTGTGCTTCAATATGAAATAATAATGGTTGTAGATGTGAATTTATTCAAAAATATCGACTAATTTAAAGTAGATGAAGTCATATTAAAATCAATAGCAAAGCTAAATGCAATAGAAGTAGTAGTAGTGTGAAACAACCATTTGCTTAAACCTAACCTTAAAACATGGAGTCCTAACCTAAAAAATGTATTGTTGAAAATAGTTTTGTTTTTTGACCTATGCATGAACATTTCCTTAAATAGGACTGTGGAGCATAGTGTTGATCAGCAGACTATATGCCATATATATACATATGTATGTATGCTCCGTATCAACAATGCAGGAACAATTCCACAGAACGGATTGTGGAGTATTAAGTTGATCCGGAGATTAAAATGTCACCGATATAGATTAAGCTTAGCTTTAAGCTTCATCTGTAATCACTTACGCTGTTTGAGAAATCCCCTTCTATAATATTTTAACTAGTGCAATAAGTATTTTGATTTGGCAAATTGTTTTAGTTGGCTGCCAATTGAATTTCATCACAAAGAACAATGCTTTTTGATCACTGCGTCATTTGTTTTGACCTTCTATCTGTTCTTTGCCGTTGCATATTTCACCAGAATGTGAAACAAATACATATCTATATTGTTTAACGTATACGTTTATATTGAAACGTACTTATGTAGTTTGTTTATGTATATTTTGGAATGTGTTTATACACCACGCAAACCATATTATTTATCATATGCCTTCGTTCTCAGTATAGCTTTATCTCTGCTCTCTCTCCTTCTCTCCGTCCCTCTTGCGCTCTCTGTAATTGACACAGACATCGCAATCGCAGTCGCAGTCGTCTTCGCAGCTGACGTCGCAGTCGCTGCCGCTGCCGCTGTCGACATTAAACGTTTGCAATCGTTCACCGGAGAATATAAAAGTTGCCGGCCGGCAACTGACCGTCATTAGTTGAAAGCTTCAGGCTTTGTGAGCAGCTAAACAAGAGCAATAATCACAACAAACAAAACAACGACAATAACGTCAACAATAACAATTTAAAAGTTCAATTGTAATTGTATATTGAATATTTCTTATTGTTATCTAATTGGTAAATTGCTAAACATGGAAGAGACATCGAAGCAACTTGTAGAACCGCTGCAGGACGAGCAAGTCCACGAGATTGACTGCGACATTGATTTCGAGGAGGTGGAGCAGCAGCCGGGGTCCTCCCAAGAAATTCCGCGCAAGACCGACAAGCTCTTGAAGAAGGCCATAAAGAAGGCATTTAAGGCTCAACGTTTGCTGCATCAGGCCATGGAGCAGCTGACCAAGGAGCAGGCCAAGGTCAAGAGAGCTGAGGACAAGAAGGGCAAGAAGCAGAGGAAGATTCAAAAGAAGCAGGACAAGAAGGCCAAAAAGTTGTCCAAGAAGCAGCAGCAAAAAGAGCAGCAGCCACTAAAGCAACCGGAATCGAACGAGAAATCCGAACGTTCTCGCTCCAATAGCGTCAGTTCTACTTCTAGTTCATCTAGCTCTTCGAGCTCCTCATCTAGCTCATCGAGCAGTTCCAGTTCCGGCTCGGAGCACCACTATGGCTGCGGTCGCAAGTGGGCTGGACGACCTGGTCATGGTCATCATGGTCATCATGGCCATCATGGTCGCAGGGACCGCTCCAGATCCCGTTCGCGCAGTCACTCCCGTGGCCCCTGGCGTAGACACGGCCATGGTCATGGTCATGGATCTGGACATCGTCACGCTCATGGACACGGCCCCCCATCACTTTGGTCCTCATCACTTTGGGCCTCATCACTTTGGTCCTCATCACTTTGGTCCCCATCATTTTGGACCTCATCACTTTGGTCCTCATTACTTTGGTCCTCATTACCATCATTTTGAACCCAACCACATGTCGTGGCCAATGTGGAGAAACTCGGAGTTTTTTTCGATTCGACGGCCTACCGTGGGCCCAGGAGACAAGCACGGCATGCTCGAGAAACCGATCGGGGTCTAAGTCCCATTCTCTTTTCTGCGGCGAAGATCGTGGACATCACAGTCGAGGACATCAGCACGGAGGAGGACACGGATACGGACATGGCCTCAAGGGTCGACAGCATGACCGTGGAGTAAGGCGCTCCAGTTCCAGCTCTGGAACTAGTACCAGTTCCAGTTCTGGTTCGGAGACTGTGAAGGAGAAGAGACGTGACCATGGACATGATCGCGGACACCATGGTGGACATCATCATGGTCCTCATCACTGGCCACATCATTGGGCCAATCATGCGCCACCTTGCGGACCACCTTGCGGACCACCTTGCGGACCACCTCGTGGCCCATTTCCCTGGCCATACCATCAGCCTCATTATGGTCCGTTTGCCGGTCCCCCGGGATCATCGTCATTTGGTCCACCATCGCGCCCAGCTTGCGGTGGTCGACGTAGTCGTTCTCTGTCTCGCTCCAACTTTAAGGCCGACAATTTTGCTGATCGCTCATTGAGTTGTTCTAGCTCTCGCTCCCATTCGCACGCTAGGAAGCAGGACAAGCACGAAAAGCACGGCAACGGCAAGGACAAGGAGAAGAAGGATAAGAGAAAGAGAAAGGGCCATAAGCAGAAGCATCATCAAGGACACGGATCTCATCGTGGTCCTCATCAAGGATCCCATGATGGTTTCCAACATGGTTCCCATCACGGGGCTCATTATGATTCCGAAACCAAACGATTCCTGGAGTCACTGATTGAGGCTCAACGCTGCATTGATGGTTGACAAGCATTTACTTACATCCCAGATATTTTGATCAAAGGCATATATAAAGTATATCTTCAATCTATTACAAAAATATAAAAAAAAAAGTATTACATACCCTCTAAAAATATATTATACAAAAATCTACCATATTCATTGTCTAATCAAGAGCGTTTTAAAAATAAATAAATATACACAACTTAATCGCACACATTACTGGAAATTCTTACTTGGGAGGGATGGGAAACAAAGTAAAGAAAACGAAATGATAGAAGAGGCCGGAAAAACAATAAGGTATAGATCGAAAGAAAAGCCAAGAAAATAAAAAGCAGGAATGAGATAGATAAATATGAATAAAACGCATAGAAAAAGAAAGAAGCCCTTAAAAGGGAATTAATGAAATGGAAATAGAAGAAAAGTAATGAAATAGTTATAATTTGAATATTGAAAAACTCACTTTAGTCCATTGTTGTACTTACTTCCTGACTTTTTAAAGCTTCATAAATTTTGTTTAACTTTAACCGTTTTTTAAAAACCTTTTTCTGCTTTTTTCATTCTGCATCAGAATTGAAAAATTTCATTTTTTATCCAATGTACATTTGACGTAACTTTGCGAAATCTCGATAAAGCAACTCGAATGTTTTGTTTGGTTTATTATTATCCTGTGTACTTTATGTTCTCGGATATCTGATTGATCCATTTCATCAGAACTTCAATTCTACTAAAAATGGGTGCAAAAATATAATAATAAATGTAATTACAGGAACAATTTAACAAGCTTGGTTGCCTAATATTATCGAAAGTGTATTTTACATAATAAAATATAATAATTTTACTCGAATTAAATGTAAAATAACTTAATTATGAAACAATAAGTTGACGTACAATTTATATATGCGTTAGTTAGTGTAAATAATTGACAAACAAACTAAAATATAGATAGATGGCTAACGTCTTTTGTGAGGTACGTTCTACTTAACATTGTTGGACTGGACACTTTCCGATTAGTTGGTAAACTTGAAATTCAAAAATCAAACATAGTCGATTAGATAATAGATAAGTGAGAAAACCTGATGAATAGGTAGGAAGTGTAAGTATTACCTGCATTAAACACAATGTCAATGTCCACCGTTTAGGAGTTAAGTTGACCTATAGAAGGGTAGTTTTGTCTGTCAAAAATGCTCTCACGACTTGGGAACAGTTGCGACATTACAACTGTTCCCAGTGAGGGGCAATGTGATTTCAAATAAGCGAGCAAGTCGACACGTTAAAGCCCCTAAGTTACATGGGATTTTAAATTTTAAAAAAGAAAATGAGGATAATGATAGATCTGGACAATGTCGACTCAGTTGCTTAGCTTATACATTTTTCAAAAAACTAGAGCTAAGTATTTTTCTTTTTAATATTATTATAATTTAATATTATACTTAAATATGTAAGATATGTAAAAGAGTTATAAGAATTTTATTAAATATACTTTATGTTTGATTTCAGAGAGGTACAAGTGATGAAATGCTTATATGTTAAAATGTTGCATATTTATACTTGCAGCAAGATACTTTTAAGCTCTTTGGTTATAGTTTAAAAAAAAGTAACTCTTGTTGAAACCATAAAATTCTGCTTTGCTCTGAGAATTAGACTTAACTCTAGCCAGCGACTCGACAAGCACTAAGCGCACTTTTTATTACCGCAAGCACATTAAGTAAATAAGCAGATTTCGGTGTCTCGACTTAGTTTATATATATATATTTTTTTATTAGTTGACCAGACATCGCGTCGCTGTTCATTGGACAGACAGACACTAGCACACAGACACACGCACACACACATGCTGTGATTGCAGCAATACGAGATCGTTAAATCAAAACAAGAACTTTGAGCACGTGTTGGCCTATTACCATGATAAATGGCCAAGGCCAAGGACGTTAGCGGCCAAAGATACTGGGCGTGGACTAACCAAGGATTATTCCTAATTCCTCTGCATAGCACATACCCCACTCTCTCTTCCTCTCCCTACTCTACGCTCCATGACCCCCCAAAAGCCCTGTTTATTCAGCCTGCATTTGATTGGCATTTGGCATAATTGTATGTTAATATCGAGGCGTCGCAAGTGCCTTAACAGCTGTCACTGCGACTGCCTGGACAATAGCTAATATCGAATTTATTTTCCGCACATACACACACACACACAGACAGACACACATACACTAAGCTAATGACAATAGTCAGATACACACACACACACACACAGATGCAGATACAGATACAGCTTAGTTCTGTTGTCATACGCGCTTATGAGCTTGACCTTGACATTGTCACTGAAAACGCTGATAAACTAAGCTCTAATCCACTGGCATTATGTACATTCGGCACTTTGGCAGACGGCCACTAACACACACACACACACACACACACACACACACACACACACACACATATACAAATAGAGATAGGGAGACAGCTAAAGTGAAACAATAGCCGCTTTTTTTGGGCCTTTAATACCAACGTAAAAAAATGGAAACTCAGAACAAAAACCAAAACAAGCTGGAATGCGACATAAGAGTTTGCTCGACTAACAATACCCAATTCAGATATCTTAAGATTAACACTCCAGAATGTTGAAAAACCTTATCTGACTGAGTTAGGATTATATATGGATATAATCCATTTAACAAAATCTTTAATGTTTCCTTGCCTCTGGCATGCCTTGTTCGAGCTTAAATTTACAGGATATTAGCGGAATGCGAAACAAAACCAAAACCAGCGTGGAATGCGAAATAAAATCAATTTTCATTGTAATTGGCATCTTAAAGGTTTAAGCGCTGTCCATTTCTATTATTGAACCGGCCAAAAACCAGCGACAGATTGCAGCCAGTGCACAGTGGTACGGATACTACAAAAATAAGCAAATGGAACAAAACAAGGCGAATTCAATAATTTGGCACAAAATAAGCATTGTGCATTTAAAATAATATTACAAATACGTTTATAAACTTACGTTTTCGAGCTTATATTTAATTATTCTTTATTATATATGTATATATTTGCTTATATTTAATTATTCTTTGTTATATACTCCTATATATTTGGAGTAGTTTCTAGTCTATTGTAAGGGTTTTTCTTTATTCGGCAATTCTTCAGATTAAACACAAATCGTTGTGATCACACTGTGCAGTGGATGGATACTCTCAGTACACTCTCCCACCTCCGACCTCTCTCGCGATCCTCTTTAGTCTGTGTGAGACATAAAATTGGCTGCACTTTACCTGAAGCTCAGTGCACTCATGTAGTTGGTTTTGGGTCTGGTTTGGTTTATTACTCGGGTTCAGTTAGGCTTTGTGAGTTTATTCCAAGCGTCGCTGGGTTCAGGATTGGCAAATGGCAAGGCCACAGTGACCCTGGGACTTGGCTTCATTGGACGCCGCATTATCCTCGCTTATTGTCGTATATCAAATTTAATGGCTCCACTCGCAGTCAGTTTCCTGAGCTGCTTTCATTGTTTGATGTTCGTGCGCGGAGCTTTAATGGTTGCCACGCAGTCTTTAGAGGCGTCTTTAAAGGGTCTACAGATACCCTTACCTTTGTTTCCCACCACTCCCGCCACTCCCCCTCCCCCCAACCCGTTCGTTATGCCTCTTTACTCCGTTGACTGGTCGTTGGCTTTGAATTGACAACCAGACAGCGCCCATATGTCGCTTCGTGATGCCAAGTGTTGCAACATATATATATATAAATATGTATATGCATATAAGTATATATGTGTATATATGTAATTAAGTGTGTGGATGTGTATGTCTTCTCCCTTTCATCAATCAACATTTAAATTGGAAACTGACATTTTTGAAAAAACGTCGCTTAGTTGATCAAAACATGAATTTCATCAGACGGTTCCACAAAACGTTTTCGCAGTCACATTCCATAAATTGGGGATATAAAACAGGATATTGATTTAATTTACTCATGAAATGAGCGTCAAATCCAAATGACACTATTAACTTAATTCAATTGACTCAGCCGATCAAATCTTTACTCCACAACTTCACAAATTAGGAAAACTAAGAAATTGAACTTAAACTATTGTTTATAGAGAAACATTTTCAGGCAATTCCATATAACGTTTTCTCATTGAACTTGAAACTTGGGAACAATGTGAAAATGAAGAGATTTCCCAATGAAGTGCAAGCAGTTTAAATTAATTGTAAATCTCAGTAGCTCAATTGCTTCAATCAATGTGATAACTTTGAGCTTATGACTTTTGTTGCACGTTGCAACCAGCTCGGCTGATACTCCAGAGAGGACAGCAGCTAGGGTGTAAGGTAGGTGGAGCAGTGTGGGAGAGGGAGGGAGATGTCACACCTTTTGATTTTGAAGTAATTTCAGAACTGCTTTTCAGCTGTCAGCTCAATGCCACAACGCATCACCCTCAGGCGCAACACACAGCAACAAAGTGAGGGAAATAAGGCATGCAAAAAAATAAATAAAATAAAATGGTAAAATTGGAATTCGAAAATGAAGTTGTCGCGTGTCCCAGAATGAAGCCGATGCCAATCCTGATGAGTCGCTCGTCGTTCGTCGATGTCGTCGCTGTTGATTTAAAACTTAGTTGAAAACCGAACAGAATATGTTGTTGAATGTCTGGAAAATGAGTCCACGGCTCGCTTGTTTTCACTTTTCGCGCTTGTCCTTGGCACGGGACATGGCCATGGCTCACACGTCAAATTATGCTAATCAGGTGCCAGCAAATAGTGAAGGGGAATGACGGACGGGGATGAAGATGGAGACGGAGACAGTGACGCTGACGGAGACGGAAGGGATCGCAAGCCAACATGTCTAACGCTGCGTAATCGATTGCGGCTCATCCGAAAGTTAACTGAAAATGCGAATTGAAAATAAATTTTAATTTCATCAATAAAACCTAAAAGGACATGATCAGCAGGATTTATAGCAGGATCAGAATAGGCAAAAAAAATAAAAATCAAAACAATTCAACGCAGTGCATTAAGTAGATTACATCATATTAGGAATCTCGCAGCAAGTGAGAATGTTTCAGTCGAGCATGCTCGACAGTGAGATACCAGCTACCGATTTGTCTCCCCATTATTTTAATAGAATCTGACCAGATACTACAACTATCAGCCTGAATAAACTTATAAGTATTGTTATATGGAGTTTATGGATGCTGCTTAAAAATATATATACGGAGTTACTTCCCTCTGCCTGCCCATATTACTCCATATTTCCGCTGGAGAACAAGGTCTAAATAACAACAAAAGCGTAAACTGTAGTTTTAAATCTCTTGCCAATAAAATTAAATTTAAACAACAAATTTTACATGCTTACAACTAACAATTACAATTGTTGATACACTGTATTATTTTAAAAAAATCTGAATTACTGATGATTTTCTCAATTATTATTAGATGAAATGACAATCTACAAATTATTTCAAAATTTATATTGAAAAGACACCTCATAACACATTTTTGTAATTTGTATTGAAAATGTAGAATAATAATTGCTTAACTTGCTTATAATTGATTACTTATCTTTGCTGAATATCAGCTTTTATATACATAAATTAAAAAGATGAATTGTCTATTTTTGTTATTATTTTGTATTTTTAAAGTCGTGATTTTTAATGCAAATTTTTACTTCCCGTCGACGCTTAATAAATAATTACAAATACAAATGGGTATCTGCATGTCGAGCAGTCTCAGTTCGTTATATGTAGCTGTTGGTTTGCTGGTTATTGTAACATGCAGCATGTGTCGATGATGTGCAAATGTTAAAACCAAGCACAGAAAGTTGCATAAACAAAACACAATAAAAGCCAAATTTGTCAAGGGAATTGACTGCATTGCTATACACTACAGTAGTTACAACAGCAACAATATCAATTGTTGCAACAACAACAACGACATCAACAACCAGAGTAACAATAACAATCGCAACAAGCTGGAAAACATCAATTTGTACGAGGCCAGACGCAGATAAAGCATGAAAATGAAGAGCCTTGCAATGCATCAGTGAGTAGTTGATAGAAGCAGACAGAGAGAGGGAGAGAGAGAGCAATAAAGAGACAGAGAAAGAGAGGGAAATATGTTGACATATGACAGAGGATAAATGGGAATGGCTACACACACACACACACACACACACAACTGGGGACGAACTGAATTGACAGTGTCATCAGTTTTGAAGTGTTCCCGCTGCTGTTGCAATAGATGAGACATCTTCAATGGTGAGCACGGCAAAATGTCAAATGCTCCACAAACTAAACAGGGCAGGAGGCGAAGTTGAGGTGTATAGTGTAAACACTCTAACCAGCAATTTGTAAATATATTTGCTGGTCTCAAATGTGATATCAGTTAAAGCTGAGCTCCTCTCTTTTGATGAATTCGATTTAAAAACAAAAATAAAATAAAGTGCGAGGTTTATTCTCTGAATTACGATATTTCTGTATATTATTCCAACAGCTTCAGCTGTACGAATTTAATCGAACGATTACAAACACAAGTTTTCTTTTATTTGCAGGTTTTCACTTTGAGTTTAAATTGCATTAAAAGTGCGAAAAGCAGGCAAAATAAACTTCAACTAATTCAGTTAAGGCTCTTGGAATGATACCCAAAATGGTTCAATTTCACTGAAATACACTGAGGCAAATATTAATAAATATTCTAACGAAGTGCGAGTTTTGAACTGCTAATTATATAACATTAAATGTAAAGAAAGCTTAGCTTTTAGCAACATTTGTAAAACATATTTGCTAATAAATTTTAGTAGAGTTTATGATTCAAATTTTCTTTAACATTTGCAGTAATAATTGAATAACTTTTTTAAGGATTAAAAATATTAATCCTTACAACAAATTTGTTTCTTTAAGTGTTTTTATTTATAAGAAAGTGGAAATTAATTTATATTTTTAAATATGTCCTTATCTTGGGAATACAATTTAGAACTGCCAGCGTCGTCTTTAAGTTTTCAGATTCAAAGTAAGTAACATATAATTTTTGTAATTTGAATAAATACATGTTCTTTTGTTCAATTGTTCTTCAACTTTTCTCACAGTGTATATGTGAATGAATACCTGTGCTTTAAATTTAAGTGGCTTTAAGTTGTTGCCTGCAGTCGCACCTGGATTGGACATAAATGGCAACTACTTACTTACTTACTTATCTCCTTCCACTTAATTTTCCCCACTCTTTGTCTTTCTCCCTCTCTCGACCTCGCTCTCCTTCTCTCTCTCTTTCTCCCGCTCGCTTGGACTGCCGAGTGTCTTGTAAGTCGAGACAGAATTGTCGTGTTTGAGAGCCTGCAGATATGCAGCAGTTTAAATAGCTTTGACAACAACAACGGCAACAAGAACAACATCAACATCAACAACAACAACAACAACCATTCATTTAACGGCGCTTGTTTAAAGTTTGCACTCCAGGTAATTACTTAATGTAAATAAAGCCCTTGGGTGTCACACACTTGGACTACAAATGGCATTCATTGTGTCTGTGCCAGACGGTATGCCTGGGTGGTAGGGGCCAAGGGGCGGAGCTAACAGACATGGCTAATAGCCAACAGACAAGCGACAAGCGACAACAGTCAGCAGCCAGCAGTCAAGTTTTGTTATCAAAGTCAGCCAATGAATGGCAATAATCACAGCAAACTATTTGACAAACGCGCTCACATTCCCCACCCCACTCCCTCCAAAAGAACACTCTATCTCTCCACTACCTACCACCCCACCCAACCCCTGGTTTTAGGGGGATGCTGAGTAATGATGCAGGCAAAAAGAAATCACGCACGCATATTGCAAAAACAAAAGCCCGCACTTAAGTCTCCATCGACTGTGGGGAGGTGGGGAGGGGAGGGGAGAGGGTGAGAATGAGGGGGAAGTGTTGGGAAGTTTATAAGTATCTCGCAGTTAATGGGCGGTACATGCTATACGCTTTAAGGTATGCTATATGACTCGAATACACATACATGTATACCACACATATATATGAATATCTGTTTATGTGCGTGTGCTTGTATGTGTGTGGCAGGCGACACGTCAACGGCAGCGTCTCGTGCCCCATTTGCAGGCATTTATATGTGTCAGCATGTCAGGGGCATCATCAATCACTTTTGAGTTATTTGTCAGTTGGGTTCGTTCCCTTTCTTTTTGTATTTATTTTTTATTTTTGGGGTCTCTATGCTCGGTACATCAACAACTACATCTAGGCAACTGACATTTATGAGCTGCCACTAGCCGCAGCCCCATGTGGCACACCCTCCACACACCACACACCACACACCACACACACACACACACACACACACACACACAGGTGCTGCATTGCCTGCAACTTTCGAATGGAACTCAGTCTGGTGTGTCCCCACATTTGTCTGGCTTAAATGAAGTGCCAGCATATTTAAGTCATCAAACATTGCCTATGACCACGCCCACACCCACGCCCACGCGTCAGTAACAGTTCCAGCCACGCCCTCTTTGCGGCGCTGTTGTCAGGCAATTGTCATCGATTTCAAAGGCGAGGGCAAAGCTTAAGCTTTGATGGAAAATTAAAAAATTATGCAATATTTGTTGAGTGTAATAGGGAGAGTGAGAGAGGGAGACGAAGTGTGTGAGAGAGAGAGAGAGAGAGAGAGAGAGAGAGAGAGAGAGAGAGAGAGAGACGTGTGAGCATGTGTATAGGCGCGAGGACAGTAAAGACAAACAAAACAAGATATATAAATAAAGAAATGTAAAAAAACTTTTAAATATATGCAGCTACACGCAGGCACACACACACTTCTGTGCACACACACTCCCGCACACACACTCTCGCACACACACACTCGCACAGACACACGCAGTTACACCTACGCATATTTAACATTCTTTGCATATGAAAATGAGTTTTCATATTTTTTTAATGTTTGTTTTATTTTTTGGTTTGCTTTTTTGCTGTTATGGTTATTGTTGTTGATTTGTTGCCCTTTTTAAAATCCAATTTTAACAGCATTTACATATAGAGAAACTATCAAAACGTATTAATGTTAAAAAACCAACAGCGTCATAAATAATTTGACATTTTGATGGACAGCGGTCCAATGAATCATTGTGACTCGAAATTGCGATAAAGATCACGCTCCTTTCATAAATCCAACTACAAATTGCATTTCATTTGAGCTAAGTACATCATTTACATCGGCAACTTACTCAGTAAGTTACTTGAACTCTATTAATAATTATTTAATAGAAATTGGTGGAGAATAAACACAAAATAGATAAAATAGAAATCTAGTTACTGTTGTGAATATATGTCAATAGTTGATAAATATGAAATGAAGTTAACCCATTTCCATAAGTACACAATATCCAATAATTTCCATTCATTTATGAATATCTTGTTCACCATCATCTTTCTCATCTCCAACATCATAGGCATCGATGTCATGCCACAGTTGGTAGTGTTGTGCATTCGATTTGTATGTGTGACAGTGTTGGGTAATGCCCATTTAATTGGCTTAATGATGATGGCAACAGCAAAGTTCTTGGCATCTGCCTTGTGTTCACATCTCATTTACAAGTAATTAAATGGGTTGCAGCAATTTGTCAAGCCAGCAACTCGAAACTCACAACGCGCAACTCGCAACTCGCAATTCTCAAGTTTTCAGTCGGGTCACATAAACTTGCTAACTTTTCATTCCAGCTCATTACGAGTTGATGCTGATTCCTAACAACGTTCGCCACATCTCACATCTCCTCTCCTCATTTTTGCTCTGCTCTCATCTTTTTCCTTCCCCCTCCCCTTCCCTTTCCACTCCTCTTCTAATTCCATTTCCGCAAGCGTAGTTTTTGGCCATTCTGCAATTGTAGTGCTTCTAGGAAATTAAATTACGAACACTATCCGGCTGAATCACAAATATTACACATAAATTTCTTTCATTTTTTCTTCTTTTTCTCTTTTTTTTTTAGGATTTTTCAAGGGTCGCAGACGTCGCGTCGTCGCGTCGTTTTGGCCTTTGACATTTGCCTCAATTTCCGTTTGACAGAGCATTTTATAATTATGACGCCTGTGGGTGGAAAAGAAATAGAAGGAGAAGTGGCTGAGGAAGGAGGTCATCACTTAGACAGTCGCTATTTGCATTTGTATTCACATACAGTCCGTCGCCTTTCCTGTGTCCTTTTCTCTGATGGGCTCATGTCCTTTAGACATCATTTAGGTAAATTCACCAGAAAAACACACAGAGGGAACTTCAAATCTTCATATGACCTTAAAATGTGCAGACAAAATTGTTGAAGTTTCAAGTTCATTAACAAGTTGCACAGTCCCTCCGGCGACTTTTCCCTCACCATCTCTCTTTTTCTCCCTCTCTCCATTCCGTATATAAATTTATAACTATTTTTCTGAATGTTATAAATTTTAAAATACAAATTATTTGTCTGTCGCTTTGAATATAAAATACAAATACAAAATGTTGCACAGAGATGTTAACCGCAGCCAACAACTTAAAATTGATCAATAAAACTCAATTACATTTACAAGATTCGATTTAAAACATATTAAATATGAATTTGTTCACTATAATAGGCATGTCGCGTGAAACTATAGATAAATTCAGTGTTTTTATAATTTTGAATCTTTAAATACAAATTTAAATTTTACTTGACGAAAACACTTCAATTTTGATAATATAAAGCTTGTTAAAGACTAAATAAGTTACAATTTATTTCATTTAAAGTCACCAAGAAACATAAAAAGTATGATGAAACAAAAGATCGCATAGAAATAGTTTAATCAACACTGAACTTTTCTCTAACCACTAGAAAAATGCATGGTTTCTAGGATAGGAAGGTTCCATAATAATATGACTACAGACAGTCGCCAAAATCAAGTTTGCTATTTGATTATGATAAAGTTCACTGTGTCTATTAAGTTGGAGAAACAACTCTCTGTCTGGCAAACTTACGGACCACTGTCTCCCTTATAGTGAGTCTTGGCAGTCAGCTTATTATTCAATCTCTAACGGACGCAGGGATTGACTTATATATTGTAGGTGTTGGAGAAATAACTGAGTTTTTGCAGTCCACACTGCACTTTTCAGTTGAGAGGTGCAGCGAGCGAGGTTGCTTGTTGTGGTTGCTATGCTTAAATCTTGCTTTAAGTATCTGCCACGCCCACAGACAATTGCAGCCCCCGCACTATGGCAGAGATTGCAGAGATTACAATGTTTTCTCTATGTCTCGACCGGTTGCCGGAGCAGTGACTATGGAAGGGGGGATAATTGAGGCAGGAGGTGTGGCGTGTGGACTATAAGTCCTGATCCTTCCTCTGTTTACAAGGCTGTTGTTTTAAACTCACTTACCTGTTACCTGCTGGTGCTGTTGCTGTTGCACCCGTTGCAGAGTTAGCTAAGCTTGACCGGGACCAACAACAAACAGCGTCAACTGTAATTAACGGGACGCTGTATTAAGTAATAACCGTCCAAGATATCCTGTAAATCTATACCAAATTGATTAAGTAATGTGATATTGACAAAAATAATGGATGAAACTTGTGGAAAGTTTAAAATAACTTGTATTTGTCATGTCATTCTATAATTTGTATACTCTTTAATTGATGAGAATATCCTATGATCAATTAAAACTCTATCGCACTGAGAACTGAACTTAAGCTCAGTCTAGCCATTTTGTAGCCACAGCTGGTTGTAGGGTATAGTCTATGACAACAGTTCTGCAGCTGCTGTTGCCCCCACAATCTATTAACTGGCACCCCTCCCCTCCTCCATTCCCACCCCTATCCCTTACTATTTTTTACCTTTCGTTCGCTTGGTAAATATGAACACTCTGCCACTTTGAGCAAAAATGCAAATTTTGTTTGCTCTGTCTGTGAACAGCGACTAGGGCTATAATTAAATTTAAAAAAATTAGCAGCTAACTGGACTTTAACAGAATTATAGTGCTGCAAAATATATGCTGCAGCAGCGTCAACTCGCCAAATGTGTGTCATGGGTGAAAGGATGAGTTTCCGGGTGACATCGTGGCTCGGCAAAGATACAGAGGGGATGAGGCAGCGAGGACTGAACGTGGCTGGTAAGCGTGAAATTAAATGACGGATACTGTGCCCAGCGTTTCACTCACACTCATAATGCATACACAGTTAACCACACACCCACACCAACACTCACACTCACACTCACACTCACATATGGAGATTAGCACACAGAGGGGTTCTTGACACATGCGTCGCGGTCGCACAATGTCCAACAAATATTAAATTCTGAGAAAAATTTAGTTTGCTTGCTTCACTTCGAGAGATGTGGCACAGAAGTTTTTTAAAAATACCGATTTAAAGCAATTCTTTTTACAGTGTTGCTGTCATGCAGACGCAAAAACAAAACTCTACAATTCTACAAAATTCGTTGAATTTTATTGCTATATGTTGATTAAGTGCTCCCGATGAAAATTCGGTTCCCATCGCTACTCCAAACAATTCAGGAAATAATTTTCAACTCGTGCGGAAGTTCCTTATTAATTGTTCAGATAAAATATACAGTCTCCAAAAATGTTCAAGATGAAATCTCATTGGCATCGATTTAAGACGTGGTAGTTAATTTTGGAAAATAACTATAATGTTAATTAATTCTGCATGTAATGCATACATTCCATGTAAAGTAACCTAATGTAGTATAATAAAATAGCTAGTAATCACTTTTAATTTGTAAATTGCTATTTTGTAAGAGAAACACCGATTAATCACCTAATAATTTTATAATAATTTTTTAAAATTTCACGCAAGTTGGAGGTAATAATGTGATGATGATAATTACATATCATAAATAAATGGATACACGTATGTGATTTAGAAAAGCAATTGATACCAACTATGGGCTGTTGGAATTCTTAGAAGTTATATACGAGTATGCAAATGTTTTCAGTCAAACTTCAATAGCCGCCCTCGTAGTTAGACAATTGGCCAACTGTACCCATTGTACTGTTCGGGGTTAGCTTTTGATGGTGATGGGATTTGGTTGCAAGCCGCAAAACCGCAGTCGCTTCAAATGGATATGACACGAACACACACACACTCTGAGACACACTCCGACACACACTGACACACACGCACACACGCACACACTCACACACTATCACATTCAGGTCGTGGTTGAAAGGGCGTTCACTAAACGTGGCCTTTGTCGACTGTTATGTGACTTACTTTGTCTGTGTAAATTCATTTGTCAGTCTTTAGTGAAGATGACAGCAAATCGGTTTAACGATTGTCCAGCATTTATCGATTGTAGCGATAAATGCAAATCACTAATTCACAATTGTTTCAAGTTACAAAAATCCTCCCAAAACAAATACAACAGTCGGGCAAACATTCGAATTACAACAATTGCCATGGGCTTTGACCAAGTTACTTTTAATGAAAGTCTAATTAATTGACAGATGATATTACTATGGCACACACATCGCTCACACCAGAGAAAACAGTCGTAAGTAAACGACAAATTGACTGAAATTGCATACATATTTCTGCCAGGACACGAATAAATGTAACAAACACAGGACGAAGCAATAGAGAGGCGGGCTGAGGGACAAATGGACACCAGGACACCAGCACATCTAGGCATCAGGACAAATGCAGAGAGACAAACAATGGCACTCGAGTAGTATTAGCCCTTGGCCTCCGTGACAGGGTTTTAGTTTTCATTTCGTGCACAAAGTTTATTGAATTACACGCACTACACATACGCCACGTTGCCAGGACAACGACAAGAGGCAATGGCGAAGGCAAAAGCAAAGGCAAAAGTTTCACAAATTACTTGCAACATCTTTGCAACACTCGAAGCCCACAACAATTATTATCTTCTTGCTGCCAAGAATGTCAATAACAACTACAAAACAAACAAGGACTCCACAGTTCAGCTCCTTTAGATTGACCGAAAATAGTCTGGCAAATGCCGCTTTAATTAAAACACTTTCTGGCATTTCGATTTAATCAAATTGTATGCAAATAACATCAATTTTGTTTTATTTCCATGACGCTCTCGGCTAAAAATAATATTGTGATATATTAAAAAAACACAATAAGGGTTTCTAATTGACAAGGGGAGGCTGGCAGACAAACTGCAGTCTAGTCATTTATTCAATATACAATCGATTTGATCTTAACCTATACACTCAGAGAAAGTAGCAATAAATACAGAAAATTTTCATGTAACCTCAGTACATTAAAGAGAGACAACGTTCCAGTATAATAGTTAAAACATTTAGTTTCAACTGATCAGACAATCTTAGAATACCAAAGTCTAAAAAACACTATTAATTACCTATAGTTACCAATAGTAGTATATAATGGGGAATATTTCCAGTAAATGTGATATATTTTATTTTTAATTGTTTTGTTCAACTTAAAAACAAAGATGGTTAACTTGTAGAGATAAATATATCAAAGTGTAAGATTACGGAGTATTCTCTCTAGCTCTATCAATTATTTGCCTCATTTTGACTTACAATTTAATTTCAGTTGTATTCTGTACACTTTCAAGAACTTTTGTTTAATCAACACCCAAATCAGACACAGCTTAAGTTTGGAATCGATCACATTTCTTTTAAGAAAATATAAATCTAATCTTCGTTTGACTGTTGTACAATGTACATCTCGTCAGTTCGACAATTTCATGCCACAAACTTGAATTAAGCTGACTTACTTTATAGATATGAAAACCGAAATTGCCCCAGATTACATATGCGTAGCTAATTTATGTGTGACGGCAACATACGAGTATTCGTAGTATAATTAATGCTAATTACGTTGATTCATAAATTAGAGACACCTTTTGATTGTGCGCTCGTGACAAATGTGCGTTCCATTTGAGGTACTTGAACTGAGGTCCTGTTGGTCCTGGCTTGCGTGTGTCACACCATAAGTAAATGCTAATAGCCAGGCTAATTCCTGCCAAACTGCCAGGCTGGTCGTCTGATGAATATGACAACCCAGTTGTACATACACGTCAGTGAAATCGGGGATAATAAGGCAAGTATTTTCGATATAGTGAAATCCACAGGAACTGGACAAGTGATGGGGATAGTGATAAAAATATAAAAACGATTAAATAAATGAAATGGAAAAGCCAAGGAATATATATCACAAATTACGCCAACACAAAAATGCCAGGAATTGAGCATAGGAGATAATTCGATTAAGTTATCGAAATTTTAGCGGTGCAGAAAATTAAATATATATGCGAACATCAATGGATGTGTAAATTCTCCATAATAATGGAGACTGATGAAAAGGCCCGGATGCTCATGCTGATAGTTTTGTTAAGATACAGGAGTGGTCGAAAGTATTTACACAAAAGTTAAGTTAAATATACTCGCCATATAAACTTACTTCATGTACATTTTGGCATCAGTAGAAGGGAAGGAATGCAAATTTGTATATCTTGGGAAAAAAATCGACCAATTTTTATATGGAAGTTATTTTGATCAATATTTGTTTTCTTAATTAATTCAAAATCTTTGACTATTCTCACTCCCCAAATAGATAACATAATATTAAAAAAAATGTATTATAGAATTCAGGCCTTTGATAAATATCCTTCACTTCCATATTAGATGGTAACACTTTAACTAGACATTTTGAAATCAAAAAATAACAACATGAGCCGAAAGTAGTATAATTTTATTTTCTTTTAGTAATTAGTTATTTATTTATTTAGTCATTTTCTATAGAAATCACAGAATGACATCTCTTTGATAATTTATTAACCGCAGGAGAAGGCATTTCCGAGAGTGGCGAAGGAAATGATTTGCCAGTTGATGTGCGTGGACTTTGGGTATTATTTCAGCAAATGAAAGCGACTGCAAGTCATGATCTAACACTCAGCTTTATTCATTATTATAGTCCTACTTATTCCATAGTCATGCTTGATAGTTAAGGGTGATAGATGATTGCCAGATTTGAGCTGAGAGTTAAAGAAATCTATGCTATGTTTTCCCACTTAAGTTTTAATCAAATGACACTTGAGTTATACCTGCAAAATAAATGACATTTGCTTTTAATTATTTCAAGCATATCGTAATTGTTACTATGGTTTACCGATTTCTGGTTCCTTGATTTATCAATTTAGAGCAATTTTGAGAGGCCGCAGCAAAGACAACGACAAATTGCCACAGATTGTCGGTTAGTTTAGAACAAAATGCCCTTAGACTGTCGGCATTGTATGTGTTGTTGACCCTTAGTGGGTCTGGGGGTCTAAGGGGGAGTCAAAGTCTGAACCGTTTCACAGCTAATTATGTGCCAAAGCTCATCTACTGCACAACCGCATTTAGGAATTGATAGTTGTTGCCTCTCTGTTTGCCATTGTGGTTATAGTTGCTGTTGTTGCTAATGTTGTTGTTGTGGTTATTGTTGTAAAGGAGATACGGTTACAATTAGGGATCCAGTTCTGTCCAGTTAGGTCCAGTCCAGAACAAAGGGGCAGACAATGCGGTCGGCCCCGGGCTCTGTTGGATTTTAATTTAAATGCATGCGGCAATTTTTATACAAAAATTGTTTCTTTTTTAGGGAACATTTTGTCTGCGGTTTGTCTGAGCGCTTTTGGGCTTTGTTGTTGTTTATTTATTTTTTTTTTGGGTTTGTCGGGCTCTTCGGTTTTATGTTTAATTGCAAAGGGAAATTTGCCATTTGCCGTCGTTTGGCATCCGTTTTGTATTTAGTTTATGTTAACGCTTGCTCGTTTTATAATTTTGTAATTTGCGCTAATAGCCCGAAGGCGAAAGAGTATAAAAACCTATTAACATTAATGAAATACAGTCGAAACTTTCATTATGTCGCTGATCAGAGGCAAATACATTAACAGTTCAGCGTTATTCTTAATTATCATTTTTATGAACCCGTTCTTTGCCCTGCGGTTTGTTCGTCCAAGTCAGTGTATTATCCTGTTTTGATCTTCATCTAACCAATTAACGATATTTATCTATATCTATTCGTGTATCGGCTGAATTTTGAGCACTACTGGGCTTGATAGTTTCAATTGCTATATATACCACTGATATTTAAATCTTGGCAATCTTGACATCTTTAGACAAGAAGAAAATTACAGTGCGAATACAGTCTATGGAACGCTTTCAAGCAAAAGTCGAATGTCTTTAAAGCTAACCAAAGTAACATCAAACGATTAAATACATTAGAAGATACATACATATGTACTTATATAAATCAGAGTATGTAAACTGCTTCAATTGAAGTCTTTGAAAATCTCTACGAACCTTGAAAATTCAATAAGCTGCTTCAATAAAAAGCTATTTTTAGACCTTTTATAGATACTGTGTATTGTGTGAGACGCATAAATTCAATTGAAAATTAATTAACGCACACTGCCAATAAGACGAGAACGACTAAAACGAGAAAGACTAAGAGGGTGAGGGAGAGAAATAGAGACAAGTGAAAGGAAAACAGCAATTCTTAAAAGCCTAATTGCCTTTGATTATATACGTTTATCGATACTTGGGCATAAGTATGGGCTTAGTCACACACTAACGCACATAAACAGCCACAGAAAGAGAGAGAGAGTGGGAGAGAGGGAGAGACGGAGAAAGAGATAGATGCACACAGATGGATACAAATACATACACAGCATTAAATTGGCATTAGGCAGTGGCAACAACAACTTGTGGGTCCAGCATTGGACTTGGACTTACATATTTGCAGTGCAGATGGGTCTGTGTGTGTGTGTGGGTGTGAAGTGTGTGTGCTTAGTGGTTGTGGCAGCATAACATGCCACACTGTCGCTTTGACTTTTATTTATTTGGTTAGACGCATTTTGAAAAGCCAATAAGCAGCTTCTGATTGATTATCTGTTGCCCTGCTCAATGCTCTTCTCATTCCCATTCCCAATCCCATTCCCATTGTTGTTGTACAAAGTTGTTGTTGTTGTTGTTTACTTAAATATGAGAGCTTGCCACGTTGTGAGCGTCAATCAATTTTGAGTGAAATAAATGAGGCTTGTGACGCTACTTTTTGTTGCCTACTTTTTTGGGGCAAGGCTTAAATTGATCAACATACGATTGCTGCAGTGTTGTCATTTTAGCAATTTTATTGCTACATTCAGCACTATCTTACTTGCTACAAATGCTAGGCAAACTATGGAGATGCTATTGGCAAGAAATCGACGCTTTATATGTTTATTTTGTCATATTTGCTTAATTTAATGAAATGATGTGGTAAAATTCATTTTGTCAAAGGAAGGTTTAATTAGATACCGCAAAAATGCTTTTTGAACCCGACAAATATAATGATTTTGTCGACGATGTGGATGATATTGTCAAAATAACATTTTTGCTGTATTACGTTTTAAAATATTTATGTTTCCCTACAATTGTTTTATAAAGTATCCAAGAATAAAACGCAGCTCACATGGGAGAAAAATGTAAATACAAAAGCAAAGAAAAAAATAAATCCAAATCTGTTTAACAAATTGTTAATTATTGTAGTGTTTTAGATTTATTAATATTATTATTATTTTTTTTTTTATCAAATTTTAGCTATTTAGCTGACAATATTCTGGCAACACTAGATTGTTGTTGCTCTTACATATTACACTTTACTTTATTTCAGGTTGCTTCGAAAGCTCCACGTCCGGCGGTCGACAGTGGGAGAGTCTTATCCTGGCAGTGAGATTTATCCTGCCGACTGCGGATGCCAGGCGTCAGTTACTGAATTTTGAATGGCAGCTGAGCCGTTGTAACTGCACTTTTCTCGTTTTTTCGCACGTTTTCGAGGACATTTTCTTGCCACGCATTTTCCATACTCACACACACAACCACAACCACACACACACACACACACGCATATTTGCCGGCAGCTAAAAAGCAAAAAAAACTCATGATTTTGATGCGAACTTTCAAGTGCAGCGCCGACAATGACAGCCGGCAGCTGCAACCCACAGGACCTTTCTCGCAGCCAAGGGCGTAGGCAACAGGAGGAAAGCGATTTGGGGGGGGGGTTTGGGGGGTGTTGCGTAACTTTTACATATATGCAATAATCGAAATCCAGCCAGAGAAGTGACGTAAAGCAACTCGACACATCGATATGTATTCTTTTGTAAAATCCATATTAATTTATTTATTATATATATATATATAGCATGTTGGATCGGACGAGCAACGACATTGCTGTCATAACCACATACACGACACGATGTAAACACATAAAGAACGCATTAAAAAGCGAGAGTTCAAATTAAATAGATTAGAATTGTGGGGACAATAAAATTATGAATTACACTGCATCTTACTTACATATTTCTTATGCAAAAGTCGATTAATTGTTATATTCAATATTATTGTATGAGTAGTAATATAAATATTACATATTAAAAAATTGAAATCGATTTTAAATTCGGCTTGTGTAACATCACTAGACCAACATTAAATATTTAGACTAGACTAGACACTTCAAATAGCTATAGCAAGTTTCAGTAAGCTAAAATCCAAATTAGCTGAATTTCATTTAGAATTAAATAATACTGAGTTATAATACATAATACATTTTGTCTAACGGTAAATTAGCACAGGTTAATAATAATGCAGCACAAGTAAATATTTTAGTTTGACTCAAATACAAATATTTATGAAATTAATTTAATTTATGTGGCATCCCCGGTTGCTACGCTCTTGCCTACAGCAGTTGCAACATCATCTTCTCCCTTCGCCCTTCTCTTTCCCCTCCCCACTTTGGTGGCAAGTGCATTAAATGTGAATGGGACGAGGGAGAAAGCGACGCAGCCTTCGGCAATTTTCATTGCATTTTTTGTGTGTGTTGCAGTTTTGTTTTATGACCTCTGCGGTTGTTCTCTTCCTCTTCCTCTTTCCCCTTCCCTTTCCCTTCTTCTTCCTTCCCATTTCCTGTTTTCTCTCAATCTCTCATCCACTCTATCAGTCGCTCCACTGGTGAAACTTTCCATGCATATTTGTCAGTTTAAACGAATTTTGGGCGTGGCTTTGCAACATAAAACTGTTTAATCAGTGGAAAACTTAAACCTCTGAGCGTTCAATCTTCCCTCTTCCCCTCAACACCCTCATGCCACTATCCTCCACCCGCTGTCATCAAGAAGTTAAAAACTTTCATTATCTTAGGATTAACTAAGATGAGAACTGGAAACTGCGAACAATGTACAGTGAAGAGAGAATTGAAATGAAGCGAGAGCTTTGAAAATTACGTAATATTTGAACTATGCTGCGAAAATAGTTTTGAAAATAATTCAATTAATGTAAGTTCATTTCCCAGAAGACTAATTACAACTGTCGATTGATAAGCGAAATACCCTGTTATGTATGAATAGAAGGAAATTTTGATGACAGTTGCTAAATTCATACTATATTGACACATAGATAAGTAAAATACCAATGAAAACATGAGTATATTTGTGTACTTTGAAACTGTCACATACTTAAGACTAACCATCGAAGAGATACCCATTAATAGACGAATATATACCCTACATAGGCATACAAATATGGAGTTTCTAATATATAGTTATCATGTGATGACAGATAATCATTGATGCATAATAATTAGTTCTTGACTAAATATTGAAAATACCCTATAAAAAGCTTAAGGAATATGCTTACGACCGCCCAACTGACAAATAAAAATTAATTTCAACAATTTTCAGCAAAACTACAAATTCTTGGGACTGAAAATCAAATTATCGATGGAGGCTCGCAATAGAAATTGAACAAAATTATGAATTAACGATTTAATTTAACTCTGTAAATAAACTGTGATCGGCTAGCCAACTCATTAGATTATCAAACAGATAATTAAGTTGAAGAACTCGACAATCGATTGCGCGAAAATCGAGTTTACGAAATTCTACTCGTATTTTTACATCACTAACAATATTTTTACTATTTATATCTACGAAATAATGAATAGGTGGGTTTTTAATTTAAATTAAATAAGTTGTGATAATTGCCATGCCGTTTCCTTGCCTTTTCCTCCCCTCCTCCTCATCCACCTGCCAGCTCCAGCCACATGAACTAGGCGCTCGATGACGTCGTCGAAAACGAGAGTCTACGTCGGGGTTATCATTGGGGGCATCGCCGCGAGATGAGTTCCCCAACATTATCGGCTGATCGGCAAATGGATTTGCGCAGTTCTCACGCGAAATTCGACTCGGAATGTGCAAGTTGCAGAGTGTGTTCCGCTTCTTGGCGGTTTCATTGCTGTCAATCCCCTCCAGCTGCAGCTCGAGTCATCTGCCTGGATACTTGAGGCGTCACATGAATCCAGCTGTCGATGCCTGCGATGACTTCTATGCACACGCCTGCGGTGGCTGGGCGGCGGCACACGAGGAACGCACCTATCGTAGTCAATTGGAGCAACTGGATCATGTCTATCACGGCAGACTTGCCACACTGCTCGAGGCGACTCCAGTTGCGGGTCAGCCGCGATTCGTGCAACTGCTACGCGACAATTACAACGCTTGCCGCAAAATGCAGGGTCACTTTAAGGCGTCACAGCTTGTGCGCTGGCTTGCCACATGGGGCAACGTGAGCTTGGGGCAACAGTTGCAAACGGAGACGGATTACAGGAGGTTAAGTCTACTGTTCGAACACGGCTTCAGTTTTCGCTCCGACTCTGAAAGATTCTTTAAAGCGGATGCGGAGTTCAGGTCGACGCTGGAGGCGGTGCAGTGGCTGTTGCAGTTGCAACTTCCCTGGCCATCTGGAGCTGTTGATGCTGACGCATTGAGACCTCTGACGCGTGCCCAGTTCAGACGCCTCTATCACGCGTTGCAGCCACTGGATGTGCCACAGCAGCAGTTCTGGCAGCAGATCAAGCTGCTGGAGCGGAAATTCACTCAGCTGCCACACCATCGGGCAGGGGCAGTGGCAGAAGATGTAAATCCGCTAGAGGAGCATCTTATACCTGACGGCTGGCTGTTGCCACTGCCACTTGGAGAGGCACAGATGTTGCCTGCCCCAAAATGGGCCCAGTATATGCGTCGCCTGCGTGCAGTGCTTGCCACATGGCCTGTTGCAGATCTCATGAGTTACGCGCTGCTGCGACTGTTGCACCAGCTGCAGTTGCGTCCGCCTCCGACGTTCGGACGTCAAGAGTGTGCGGCACAGTCGCGCCACCTGTTGACGCATGCCGCAGTCTGGCTGATGCAGCAGCAGCAGACCGAGAAGGACAGCCAGCTGATGCATGCCACAATGCAAGAGTTGTTCGAGCAGCTGCGTCAACGCTTCAAGTTAATGCTGCTTTCCAATCGCAATCGATTCCAAGCGCACACTCAACAATTTCTTCTCGACAAGTTGCAACGCATGCGACTGCGTGTGAGCGTGTTGCCACAGGAAGATCGTGCCACGCAGGTGCAACAGTTGGAGGCACACTATGCGAACTTGCAGCTGAATGACAGTGACTACTATGCCAATCTTCTTGCCACCCTGCAACAGATCGAGCAATGGAGCCGGGAACGCGATGAGGATCGGGATGAAGATCGGTATGAAGATCGGTATGAAGATCGGTATGAAGATCGGAATGTGGCAAATTTGCTCTTACTCCAATCCGACGGCTTTGGCAGCTATGCATCGCCGTACTTCCTGCCCGATCGAAACTTGGTTATGTTGCCCGCCTCGCTGCTTGCCACGCCCCTTTATCGGCCGCATCAGGCAGCTGTGTTGTCACAAAGCGCACTTGGCTTCCTCATCGCACACGAGATGTCGCACGGCTTTTCGCTCACCGACGTCCACTACGATGGGCGTGGCAATGTGGCAAGTGGGCAACAGAAGTGGGACATCCATCGCAATGCACGATTCGCGAAACAAGTTCGCTGCCTGCGTCGCAGCCACAACGAGATCATCAACATCGATGAGAAGTTCGCGGACATCAATGGCCTCTCATTGGCCTATGAGGCGTTCAAGGTCACGACGCCGTCCGCCAACAATTCGATGCGGCAGCTCTTCTTCCTCAACTTTGCCCAGTTCTTTTGCCAGGATGATGGTCAACTGGAGGCGGAGGACATTTCCCTCCACGGTGACAGTCAGGAGCGGGTCAATGATGCCGTCGCCAACCTGGAGTCCTTTGCTCGCGCCTTCTCCTGTGACGGCCACCGGAAGCACAGGTGTCGGCTATATTGATTCCCACTAAGATATATTAAAATACAATTAAATAGAAAACTTGTCCTGCATTTTTAAAAGGATTTAATATATAGAAAGGATTTAGATAATAAATATATCGATGCATGAAGTTGTTTCATCACTTAGAGAAAGAGTTTTAGAAACATTTAGTGCCATCTTTACAGAAAACAAATATTGCGTACAAATATTGCGTATACGCCACGCTGACTAGTAAAAATCACTTAATTGCCACACAAAGCTTCAATATGACGTTGAATGAAAGAAACGATTATTGAAGATGGATCAGCAACAGTATGCATTTATTTTAGAGGGTAACTGCCAGACGAGCACAATGAAAGACGTTCGGTTTAGACAGACAACTTGAATTTTATTTGTTTTATTTATATTTGCACTTAATTAGCTAATATACATATACATATACATTACGAGTAAAACATTTAAACTTGAGATTTGTTTAAAATTCTTGTACACAGACAGATATCAACATTGAATCATCGCATTTCAATTCGCTCAACTCATCTTATTATTCGCTTACTTGATAATATAAAAAAAAAAACCGGAGTATCCCAAATTTAATACACATATAGTATATATACTTTTAAAAGTATATGTATCCATAATGTAACCGGTAATATTAGAACTGCAAACAGTGAAGATTAAAACTTTTGAAATTCGTTTATATTGATTATTTATTATTTGCCTGTCATTTAAATCAGTAAACTTTGGGGCTCAAAAGGTTTACGAATTTAAATGAGTTTCATACTTATTTTTCTTTGTTTATTTGTTGTCGTTCTTGTTTGACTAACGATTAGTTTTCACTTAAATAAAGTCGGCTTATTGTTAAAGTTTAATTAGTTTTTTGTTTACAGCAACTTTATCCCAAAAAGTCGCACAAAATACGCACAAAAATAATCCTTTGTTTTACGTTTTATTTCACATTCTTCACTCCTCATCTAATCGTTAATGTTTAGAAATGTAAATATTTTATAGCTATGTATGAATAGGTTCCTGTAATTATTATTCGATTTATTACATTGATCTCCACATTGTTTTCGTATCTATTTAATACACATATACATATATATATATATATATATATATATATATATATTCTTTTGCCATTCCGCAAAGTGCTATGACTAAATCATTTTCCAAGTTATAATCAATTATTTCATTTATTTTTCCATTTCCATATCACTTTCGATTCACCTTTAACTCCTTAATCATTATTCCATTATATTTTTATTTAGACAATGCTTGCAATGTTTATTTGATCTGTTAATAACACTGATTACATTGACAAAGTGTTGTTTTACCGTTTAATTAGCAAGAATGGATTTATTTATTAATGTATAATATAGTAGTTAGTTGTACACTCATAGATACACATACATAGTTTTAAATTCAATTGTTTTGCATTTTCAATTACCATTTTTTGTTTTCATATTCAACATTTAAATCAGTGAACTGGAACAAACATTGAACATTTAAATTCTTTATTTATTTGTGTACATTCAGAGGGGATTCATTGTTGAATAGTTTTTTGGTTTGTTTGTGTTGTTTTACGTTTTTCTGAATGATTATTTGTTTTATTCATGCAATGTTTTTGATATCGTTTCACCTTCACATCGCCAACAAACAGTTAAGATTGCCGCATTGTATGGTGAGAGATTTCCCATCTTGTCATCTAATATATTTAGATCAATAGAACAGTATTTCCGATATCGTATATTTCTCGAATTGTCATTTAATAGTGGAGATTGCAAGTAAATAATTTAATTATTAATTTGCATTTAATTATTTAATAATTAATATGCTTAATATGCATCCAAACTACTTAATATTCCATTCACCATAAGTTCGCCAATTATATCTAAACTTATTGACATTGGCGAAATAGCGGAAAAAGATATTTTATGAATCTCCAGATTTAGCATTGGTAAAATAGCAGAGCAATCGAATTCATCGCATTCCACAATTCCTCAATCGAATTGGTTTAAGGTTTTAGATTTTCTTTAAATATTTCTGCTTTTGTTTTTTGGTGGTTTGAAACCATGAGTATTCACCAGCTGAGGGAAACCTTAGACGTTGCGCTCCTCTGCGATTATTTCCATGTTGCTGGTGCGACGTTGTTGTTGCTGTGGGTGATAATGATTATTATGATGCTGATGCTGCGGCGACGTCTTGTCCGCAAGGGCTGTGCAAACGGCCTGACTGCGATGATGATCGCTGCTGCCACGCCGCGGCACCAACATCACCAATTACTAGAGGACAGTCTCGTTGGTGTTGGTGCAGGTGCGCTGTCCGTTGACAATGGAGTACTTGGACGAGCTGTCCTTCTTGCTGGCGTTGCGGCCCATAAATATCTCCTTAAATGTCTCACGAAACTGGCGCGACATGCCGCAGTAGATGCCAAAGTTAATCGGGTAGCTTAGCACCAGAAAGAAGTTGGTCAACATGATGAAGATATTGGCAATGCCATAGTTGAGGAACTCAATGATCAGCGAGCTGACAATGTGCATGGCCGTCACCACAGCAATCGGTATTTCGGCGATGAGGAAAACGGAGACAACCACAATGAGCATCAATGTGGTGCAATTTGAATCCCTTAATTTCTTGCACTCCTTCTTCCGATTCTCGCGGAACAACAGCTTGCGTCTCTCCTGCGCCTGCCGCAGTGCCGCAAACAACAGGATGTTCAATGTCACTAACACGATGCATGGCAACAGGTTGACAAATAGAACCCGAAATAGATAATAGCTGGTGTAATAGAGATTCACGCCAATGTATTCATGCACCCACATCGATGTCTCCACGTGGCACACCTCCGTCTCATAACCATTCCATTCGATCTCCATCGGCAAATAGGTGCGATCAAAGAACCTCGGCAACTGGTGCAGAAATGCCAGCAATGCTATGTAGAAGGTGCAACGCTTCACTCGCGGCATCGTGCACCAGGTGCGTGCCATGGGGGCGTGACAAACGTAGATGTATCTGCAAATCACCAAGGAGAGAGAGAGAGAGAGAGAAAAGAGTAATAATATTATCAATAAAATAGTCAACAATTTATAATTCGTATATCATATTTAGCACTACAAATCCAACTACTTTAACTGGACTATTAATTAATGATATTCATGAAATATCTAAAACCATTTTTTAATATGATTCAGCAGCAAAATTGCAAAACTTCAGCTTCTAGACTAATGTAAAGGGTTTTCCTAAATTCGGTAGTCCGACTTAAACTTTCCAAACAGTTTTCCTTACATTCCCAATGACGCTTTTTAAGAATTTTAATCTGACTTACTTTTGACAGCATCTTGATCATAATTTTAGTCCTTTTATTATGATGTCTCAAATTTCGAAAAAATATTTTTTCCACCACACTTCAAACTCGTTAGCTGAAACTCGATGTATAAATTACCAATTTATCGACAGCTCAATTCATTTAAAGTTGATTTTATAGTGTGATGTCGAACACAATTCGAAGTTGGAATTTACAAATCGAATTTCATTTTGAAAAAATTATAACATAAAAGTTGCAAAGTAAGTAGTTTCATATGTTTTGTCTATTTTCAAGAATGTTTTGTATTGCATTTTTGCCAGTTTGCAATAGTTGTAATGTTTTCAAAAAGCATTTTTGACTGGATCTTTAAGTTACATATTTAATGAGAAAATATTGCACACCGCAGTAAAGAAAACATATTGTTAAATTAGCGCTCCATTTCATGTTATTTTAAATCCAAATTCAAATTGTATTTTTAGCTGCAATTTGAAATGTTCATATCTGTATCTGTAGCTGTATCTCAAGCCGTGTATCTTTAAAGTGAAATGCTTTGCTTTGTCACATGCATCAAGTTAGGACTTTATCTGTCGGCCATTAGAGTGTCTGGCAATGGATTTTATTCATGAAATGTTAGCCGAGTTAAGGCATAAAAGCCACGTTGTCAGCGCGCACATCTTAACGCATTTGCCTAATATAATTTTATAGCCAGCCAGTCAGTCAGTCAGTCAGGCCAAGGAATAACCCAATTTCGCAGGTGCAAATTTATGATAGCAACGTGTTGACAACGTCGTCACATGATCTTTCCCTGGTCCCTCTCTCTCTCACATTCCCTACCTCCCTAATTCCCACTCCCAATAACATTTCCATTCCCATTCCTGATCCATTGCCAGGAGAAACAGCAGTTAGAGCTTATGGCCACACGCAATCAAAGCTAATATAAAGAAAAAGCTAATCAACTTGGCGCTTTATAATTTCATAATTTAAGTAATTTGTCAAAAGTGCTCTTGCATCGCTCAGTGCCAACATTGGAGCAGTAAATGGAGTCACAGACTCAGACTCAGACTCAGACCCATAGTCCCAGTCTGAGTCCGAGTCTCAGTCCCAGTCGGAGTCCGAGTCCGAGTCCTAGTCAGCGTCAGCCTAAGGCTCTTCCAGGATCCCCATGGTGCTCTGAGTACTTTGCAGTGTCAATCGCGACGACTTTTGCGACTCTTTATAGTTTCAACTTGATGGTAAAAGTCTCCCTCCCTTGCTCCATTTTCCCCCTCTATGTCCTTCTCCTCGTTCCCCCCTTTTCACTCTATGTTGTGGCGCTGTCTTAAGCTTATGCAGCTTTGCTAGACTTTGGAAACTTGGACTTTAACGTCTTGGAGGTGCTGCTCGTGGTCGTGATGTGGCAGGAAAAGGGAAAGGGGGATTTGGGAAGTGGAGGGGGCGTCTCAAGGCTGTGTGCCTTTGCCTAATTTATGCGCATAATTATTGGCACGCCCATCGAGCAACGTCTACGTTGCTTTGGTATTGGATTCGGTCTCCGTTTTGGTCGTGGTCTCCGTCCTGTCCTGCTCTCTGTCCTTGTCTCTGGGTCTGGCCACACTGGCACTTCAAAAATGGTTTTCAATCAATCTTTTATTGAACCTTTGTCAAGCGGGGATTTCATTAAAGTTGAAAGCAATCGTAAACAAAGGGACGAAACGATTGCCGGAGCGTTTAGCCTTAAATGGAATTGATATTAATAATTATATGAATAACATTTAGTACATCGCCATCTCTTTCCGACAATTGTTTCATCTTCATCGTCTTGTTCATTTTATACACTTAACAAAAAGGGCAACAGCATTCAACATTCATCATTCATCCAATCAATCAGCCAAGTGGAATAATAAGTCAACGAAATATTCGCAACTCATCCGGCCAAATAATTAGCATGGGTAATTAGCATATTCCTGTAAACGCAATGTAAGCAGATGAACCCAAATCTTATTAAAATTCATCTTGGACATTTAACGAAATAATCCTTTCATGATTTGGTATTTGTTCGCATTCGAATTCGATTTCGCATTCACATTCACTCAATTATTCACTTGAGTGGTTCGCTGTTTGGAATCATCTTAAAATGTTCATTTTATCCATTCTATAATCATGCTATTCAAACTGCATCTTATTATGCTCTCAGTGAACTTATTACTCATTATTCACACTGATTAATTCACTGAGTGAAGCTGTTGATATTACGTCGGCAACAAAAATACAGTTTTTTTTTTGTTCATAAACGAGACAATTTGAAAAATGTAAATTGATTCATTTTATGTGCAATTATGTTCTTATAATCTTGGGATTCACTCCAGTCGTTCTAAAGTATTTTTACATATTATTTAAGGAATGCAATACTAGAATTCACTTGATGTTGATTGAATAAACTCATTTAAATCAATGTTTATTCACTCGGACTCAAATATTGATCTAGTTTCGCTAGAAACTAAACAGGTTTCATCACTTGTCGCATTCGTTTAATTATAACTTTCCTTCTCAGTGAGCTTTGTCGGACGCTTGGCAACGAGTGACTTATTCATTTCATTCTCATAATATTCATTTACTCATTCAATTCAATACACAGACTCGAGTGCAGTCAGTGCCTGGCAACGTTGACGTGCCATTCTTCTACTTGTGGCACATGGAATGTCCATAAAATCACTTGAAACACAATAAGTTGACAGCGGCAACAACAACATCAACAACAACAAATGAAAGCAATAACAACAATAAACGTTGACTGTTTTATCGCGCTATTTGTCCTTCAGGCAATTTTCAACGCACTTTAGAAAAAGGGATGGACGCATTTTGTTCAATGCGTCCCTTGCCACATCATATTATTTAGCTATTTGCTGCATACACACACATGCCCACACTCGCACTCGCACCTATACCCACACACCCACACACACACACACACACACCCATTCACACCCACACACATATATGTTTATAGAGCGACCACTTGAAACGATCCAAGTCGCATAATGGCGCAAATATTTATGACTATTTTCATAGAATTTTTTAACGCTCAGCGACTTGCCTTCATTTTTTTTTTGTTGGTTTCAAAATTTATTTGCAAAGCTGTAAAATTTATGATCCCACACATGAGTTAATAGAACAATGCGCCAGTTTTCGAGTGGTCCTTACAGTGCTCAAAATCCTCGCTGTCCTTCCACTTCACATCCTCTGGCCTCACAGTGCCTGCCATCGACTCTCTGCCACTTGAAAATTTGTTGCTTCTGTATTCTTTGCTGTTTTTTGTACGTATTTTATATACATTTGCCACGCACGCAGTCACGATTTATGTTGCCAATTTTATATTAGTTTATTGTTTTTTTTAATATACATATACATATAAAACATTTAGAGCCTCTGACTTGACCTACTCGATCTCCCTCTCTCTCTCTCACTCCCACTCTCTCTCCTTGTCTATCTCTTTCTGTGTCTCACTTGCTCCATTCGTTTCGTCGGTTTATCGGCCCTTCACAGTTCGTGGCTTTATTTATGGCTTTTTGTAGCAAAAGTAATTTCAGTTTTAAAACTGCAAAAATCTCATACTCAGCCAATGAGTCTGACATTTTGATCCATGTGAACTGATTGCACATGGCGAAGTGAATTCTTCCTTTCGCATCCATGACTGATGTCCAGGCAGTGCAAAATGAACAGTTAATCAGACACTGAACCCTTTCAACCAGTTCTCAAGAATGTGGGACAAACTTGGAAATGGTAACTCATCAAGCTGCTAGCTAAGATATTATCTCAAGCCAACTTTAAGTTTATATGGAAGGAATGTCTGACGTTATCTCGAAAAGTGCTCTCTTTAACCAGCTTTCACGGAGTATCTCAAAATTTTTTTCTTTTAAAGCTAAATTTTAATATGATTCTTAATAAACTTTCTCAAGTCGATAATGGTTAGGAAATAATGCATGGATCAAAATATGGTATGTATAAAAATAATGAAATCAGTAGAGAAAAGAGTAATAAGCGTATGCGAGAATCTTCTATGAATCATGCTGATCCATAATTCGATTTCATTTACGTAAAATGCTGCGTGTCCTTTGGATTTCTAGAAACTAGTTTTCCTTTCATTCATTTAAGGCGGCCGCGAAAAGTATGCGACAGAAGTTGGCAAAAGAGATTTACGACACAAATGCGATTGATTGAGCTACTCACACACATAGACACGCACACACACACGCACTTACTAATGTGTGTGTCTGTGAACGTAATCGTCTTGTGCTGCCTCAACACGCACATAACTCATACGCACCGTTAGCTGGACGAGAAGAAGAAACACACACATTCGCACATGCACAGCATGCATAATTTGTATTGGCAATAGCAACTGTGAGTTTATTGACAACACGACGACGTGTAGAACTTTGATTTATTGTGCCATTGACAAGTCAAGAACTCAGTCGGTCATCCAGTTAGTCTGTCATTCAGTTGACTTTTTAGTGTGGAAAGATTAATGCTGTTTGAATTGTAATCGTAGGTTGCCCGATGACAAAGATTTGAAATTGTAATTTCAATTTGAGTTCGAGTCAAAGATAGAATACAAAAGACTTGTAGTAACTATTAGTGCAGTCATACTGCGCTATGATGAAAATAAAGACGCTCTTGTCGAATGCAACTGCAGTGAATCAAACTCTGAGCGGAATTGTGAATTAGGGCTACAATTCAGATACTAATTGGAGTCCTACTTAGAGACGACCTCGTAGTATGAACAACATCTGAGTGCAGTACTTTCTTGTTGAAATGAAAGTGAGATGAATGCAAGTGAGAGTTGAAACGTATGCACAATAAAAGTGAGCTACAGTGGAATTTTGTAAAATTGAAAGTTAGAATCGAGTCGAAATTATAACTGATCCTAAAAATTCCTTTATCATTTCAATTTCTGATCGAGGTATGGGCTAAATTAATATTATTCAACAAAGAACATAAGAAATGTTAACTCGATTGATATTAAGACAATTGGTTTTACATTAAATTCATTTCTAGTTTAATAAATAAATACATTTTCTGAAAGTACGAGGAAATTTTCTGAAATACAACTTTTGATAAGAAAACTTAATATTTTTGACTTGCTTTACTTCTTTCCGATATGTCTACAACGCGATACCTATTTCAACGTAAAACTCGCTCTCAGTCTGAATTTACATCACTAATAAAAGCGTTCATTATAGTTGGGCTTTTCTTTACTGCATATTTACCTTTGCACAGCCAGGGCGAGAGTCAGCCAGACGGAGATGGTGTGGCACATTGCAGGCATTATCTGAAAGCAGACACAAGAGCCCATAAGACAAATATATTATTAAATGTGTGGATGGACTGCATACTACATATGATTCGTGTGAAACTGTTGAGTGTGAATGGAAAATGAATCTGATTTTGAATGTAAATGTAAATGGAAATGAAAAAGGAAAATCACTGTACAGAATGCTGTAATGCTCTTAAAGGTCCGTGGAACCATGCAAACCATAATTGGAGTTCTCGAAATCTTACTTATTACCCGAATTTGATGTTTTTGAGTGCTTAAAGTTTCCAGCTGAATGCAGAGAGTACCATTATAAATGCAATCAGAATCCTTCTACATTTTTGGATATAAATACCTTTGTACCACAAACCTGTAAACTAATCCAATTTATGAACAGCGTTCTCCCTTTTCTCTCTGCTCTTTTGCCCGTCTGTTTTCTCTGACTTTCGCCCCAACACAATTGCAATTACGGGAAAAGCATCAGATTTGCTACGTTACTCTATCTCTCCCTCTCTCTCTCTCTCTGTCTTTCCCTCGCCCTCTATCTTTTTCTCTCTTCCTCCTCATTCTCTACCTCTCGCAACATCTCGTGCAATTTTTGGTGTTGCTCTCTATTTGTTATTATGAGCTTGTGTTCAGTCGAGTCTAACAACGAGTTGTGTCCTGTTTCAACTGGATTTTTCTCACTCCAGCCACATTGAGATGGCCATTAAACGTGTCGCACGCGAGACAGAGAGACACAAAGAGATACAGCGAGAGAGAGTAAATGAAAGATTTTCTCAAAGTTTTCACAATTTTCCAGGGGAAATGAAACAAAATCTTCAACTTCTGCATTGCAATGGCCGCCTGGTGGTTATTACCAGCCTCTGCCTGTTATGTATGTGAGTTGAATTTTATGGCCGTCATACGCAGATAGCCAGAGTTACCCTCTGACCTCCCCATGCCTCGGCGTCCGCTTTCCCGCTGTCTGTCTCTCTCCCCTTCTACGCTTGGCCCTTGCTCCTCTGTGTAGTCTCAACTAGCCTCCTTCCATGTTCGCAGCATGGAGTTTAGCTGGTACAAATCCCCTGGGAGCCCGGTCACAGCACGTAGCTGCCACCAACAACAATGGCAACAACAATGGCAACAACAATGGCAACAACAATGGCAACAATAATGGGAACAACAATGGCAACAACATTTTATCAGTTCAACACTACTCCAGTTGAAGTGAGTAAACAGTTTTGCTTTATGCCGCCATCTTTTGCCATGTGCCACGCCTCCTTTCGCTTCAGTCTCATTCTCTAAACGAGTGCCATAAATTGAAAATGTTGATTAATCAAGGCAAACGTGCAATACAGCAGTGTGGCACGGGACACGGGGCACGGGGAATGGGGCATGATAATGTAAAAAGCGCAAGAGATTGAATAAATGTGAGTGTAGCAAACGAACGCATGAATGAATGCGTGAATGTATGAATGTGTTGCACGAATGCCAGCAATTCTGTGTGTATGTCTGTGAGAGCGTGAGCGTGTGGAGTGGCATGTGGCAGGTGGCAAGTGAAATACTTTTCGGGCGCTCCTTTCATTATGCTGACTGAAATGACAAGCAAAGTGCAAAACGTAACGTGGCAGCAAATGCGATAACGATAATGATAGAGATAGCGATAGCGATAACGCTGACGATAACACCTTCTAAGAGGAGTAATCACAATCCGAATGAGCCGCCGCATCATATATGTATTGTACATCAACTCATAGACAATGGACGCCAACTTACATCTAGCATTTTATTTAGGTCAATGAGTGCCTCTCTTTCACCCCCTTGTATTCCCCCTTTACCACCGCCAGCAGCAGAGAGAAGGACCCCAAAAAGCAAACAGTACTTCACTTTAATGGCTGGCAAAAAGCAGAATCCCTCTTGAACTTGGCTAAGCAATTAAGAGCCTGTCTTTCGATTCTTCGGCATCAACACAAAATCTCTTATGCTGTGTGGAATTTTGATTATCCTCTAGCCGAAAGCAAAGAGGTGCAATCACAGTTAAAGAGTTAAAAGGGGTTAACTCCCAAAGCCAACTGATTTATATTGTTGATTTAATGTGAGTAGGTACATCTAACTGAAGACTAAAGCAAAGTAAGAGACAGTAAACAATAGTAAGTTAATGTTAGCTCGCCCAAATTAATATTTACAATCCAAATATGGAAAATATTAGTTTTGTATTTTACAAATCTAAGTAGCTACCCAAGAAATTGTCAAACACCTAATGAGTGTAGTTTATTTTCTTAAATGTGATTTAAATTATAATTATATAAAAAACTGTAAGCTAAAATGCTGAAAATGTACAATTATTTGTGTAGGTGTCATCGATGTGTCACGTGTGTATGAGCTATTGGTGAATAATAATTATAATATTTGTATATTCATGCACAGGGTATCGCTCTGTCGAGCAGACTCTCCTGTGTGTGTTTTAAGAGCCGTGTTTGCTTGTTGCGTTGTTGACTTACATCATTGAAAATGCTGTAGGCCAGACAGAGGGAGACCGGATGCATCGGCTTATAATGATTGCCGAATGTGTACATATACCATAGGCCGGGGGCGGGGAATACAACCGTCAGCATATCGCAGATGGCCATGCCTGGAAGGAAAGTAAAGGAAATGAAATGGTCAAAATAGAAGAAAACATCGAGTTACTTGTACGTAGATCAACAAATTGACAAATTGTGTTAGTCGGTGGCTTAAAGACTAGATGACCAACTTAGTTTTCGGCTTAAAAACTAGTTTCGTTCCCATTTCCTCGGCTCCCTGAACATTATTGTTGGTCAAGAGCTCAAGGTTTTTGCGGCTAAGCCAACAATTTGCCTTAACGTCATGTGCTCCAAAAACAGGAGGCAGTACATAATTCCCTTTATATATATGTTATACATTTTATGTGTACAAATATATTTATGGCTGAGTCGGCAAAATGTCATGAGCAGGAGAAAGAAATGAAAAGTCAAACCCTGGAATTTTAATTTCCGACCTCTAAATTCATTCACTCACTTCACTCAAGAAGTGAATCGATAAGTGGAACTGATTGTATAAAAGCTGACCTAACATTTAAGTGAATTAATGCCCCTAATTATTCACCTGAGAGCGAGACAACGGGAATGTAAGTTGTAGCTTAAGTATCTAATCAAGTTTGTATTAGCGGCATTGCAGTTAGTGATGACAAACTTATTAAGTAAGCAGAGCAAACCGAAAAGGTAGAGTTAATCAAAATAAACATACAAATAAATAGAAAAATTTAATACATATTTTTATTCATTTTTAATACTTTTTTTTTTTGTATTTGACCTGATTTTTGTAAGAATTTACGGTGCATTTTCATAATTAAAACTTGACTTTTGTAGAAAAACAAAACAAAAAATTCAAATACAACAATAAATACTGAATAATTTCAAATCGAACATAGAACTTGAACTCCGGATTGGAATTGATTGAAATTTATTTGCGACTGCATAAGTTTTAAAGAGGACATGCCTATCCGGAAAAAGGCTGAATTGCCAACACTGATTAGAGTTCAAGTTCATCATACGCCCCGTGTGACTCGAACTACGACTCGGCCACTCGACTTAACTCGACCTTTGGTCCCCATGGGTGTTTCATGTTCTGCGTCCGTTTAACTTACATTTCTTTGTTGTTTTCGCTGTGCATGTTGTTGTTGTTGCTGTTGTTATTGGGCGACACAAAGTTCATTTCATGTTTGGTCTACTGTCATTTATTGTCGCTTAACTCGCCTTCTGCCCATCAGCATTTGCTGGGCAGCCAAATGCGATTAGCCCCTGCCCTGAACTTGCACCCCTTCGTCTCCCCCTTCCAATCGACTGAGCTTAACCCATTGACAGCTAGCATAACTGACAGTGTCATTTGTCAGTTTATGGCTCCTCTCGTCTCGTCTCGTCTCATCTCGTCTCGTCTCGTCTTTCTGTGTTTCTGATGAGAAGCTGTTATTACGAGTATGCTGGAAAAATTGTGTTAAGAGCGAAGCACGAGACACGAAACACGAACGAAATGTCATTATGGCATTACTTTAAGCCTTACAGATGTCCAGCTTTCCACTCTATATTTCAGTATGTAGGTCTCAGTTATCAGTTTGCAGTTCGCAGTTCGCAGTTCCCAGTGGTTTAAGTAATCTGTTGCTACAAATTGCATTAACACGCAGCTCAAATTGAATTACCCCTTCCCCTCTATGGCAGTGATGCCATCTCAAGTCCAGAATCAGCTTGTTGCAGCCATAACACTGATCCCAATGCTACTTACAGCCAACATGAGGCAACTCTGTGTCACATAGTCAGTGACTTTTAATAAATCAGTTGCAAATACCAACGCATAACACAGCGCACCCTGTTGGCCATACCACCCCTCACTACACCCTGCCCCCGCATGCCTGGGCCGTGGCAACAGTCAGGCAGCCATTAGCATTACACACGCTATTAGAATATCTCTGAATTATAGTGCTTGAGTTGTGGCACGCGCAGTGCTCAGGACTGAGGAAAAACCTAACGCAACGCAACGCAACGCAACGCGACGCGACGCGAAACGTGGCACGCACATTTCCAGATATTTGTGAAATCTCGCAAAACTTCTGCCTGATTTAACATTGTGAAGCATTAAATGGATCCAGCAGTATCAGTGTCAGTATCGGAGGGGGAAAAGCACAAATCACTCTGGAGATGAAATGAGCGAATAAAACATGAAAATAATAATCGTAAAAGTAATTTGCTGAGAGGGGGTGGCTAACAGCTACAAATTTGAAAGCAGCAACAATTTCAGCAATTATCGATAATACTGTTATCGACAGTTACCATTAGCTGATGAGGCCCCTTGGCAGAAAAACTTTTACTATCGGTTTTTACGAGCCTCAAAAGATTTATTTATTACAATTAGACACTTTAAACAATAATGTTTCTTTGCGCGTTGCATTAATGACTAAACTATATTTTATTATAATTTAAAATTTTATTTAAACCATTGATTTCTCGGAGCAGGCTGCTAAAAAATAAATTAAAAATAAAATCAAAATAAAATCTTTAGCACATATTTTGGTACTTTACTTAAAGGTTTCTAGTGTAGCATTCCAGTTCGATAAACACACCTATTATTGATCGATATGTTAGCAATTGAAACGCTGTCTTATCGTTGCGAAAATGATCGAATAGACTCACCCATTAACACAAAATTGGTAGGCGTGGCCATGCTCTTCTTGCTGAGCACGAGCACAATCAGCGAATTCGATATTATGGTCATGAAGAGCAGGAAGGGCATACAGTAGCCGTATAGGGGCATGGCGTAATCCAATGGCGAATCGCAAGTGATATTCCAATAGGAATTGTTGCCGTCCGTGGGGCAACCGCTGCCGTTCAACTGCTGCTGATGGGAGGAGTAGTCGAGACTGTCGTTCATGTTCGTCGCATAGCCCACGAGCAGAAAATGTGTCTCATTGAAGCTGACGGGCGAGCTTGCAATCAATCCGGGCACACGCTCCATTGTGGCTACCGATGCGGCTGCCGATACGGATGCGAATGCCGATGCGGATGTCGATGCGGATGACGATGCGGATGACGATGCGGATGCGTAAGCGGATGCTGTGGGCAATGGCTCGACGGAGGCAGCAACACGTGCCCCACTTGCCGCCGCTGCGCTCCACTGATAGAGCACGTCCGATGCGGCGATATCATAGGAATAGACTGTATTATTTTCCATAGTCGATGCCATCGCAATGGCTGCAGCGGCGGCGGCGGCAGCGGCGGCTGTCAATGTTTTCGTGACTGCCGTTGACATATCCTGTGGTGTAATTAACAAACTGCCACTTGGATCAACAGACCACACATGTGGGCTAACATGTCGTAAAAATCTTTAACAATTCTCCGCTTGCGTTTTTGCATGTGTTTGCAAGTAGGCAATGTGATTCTCTCTTTCGCTCTTTCTCTCTCTCTCTCTCCTTCTTGTATTTTCTTAGTGTTCACTCAACTGTGGTGGATTTTGCTGTGATGTTGGTCGTGCTGCTGCTGCATTCATTGAATTTGGCACAGCTGCTTTCATCTTTTTCTCTGCTTTTCCTTTTTTCCCCGTCTGCAACAAGAGAGAGAAGCAAATGAAAGAAATCAATTTTAGTTCGAAATACTTTTCACAAATAAGACTCAAAGTGGAAAGTTTCCCATGCACGTATCGATGTATGTGTGTGTGTCTGTGTGTCAATGTGTCTGTGTGTGTGTCTATGTGTGTGGAGCTCCTTCTTCATCTCTTTATTTAATGGCCCTTTCAACCAAAACTTTTCCCATTGAGCCCATTATAATGGAGCTTGGGGCCAAATATACCCTAATGTCCAGGCGCAAACTGTTGATAAAAATGATAAAAAAAGACAACCATAAGGAAGGAAGAATGAAAAAAGCAACCGCAGTTAGCTGTTAGCTGTTAGCTGGAGTTAATTGTTAATGTCTATGATTGAAATAACTCAAATTATGAGTTATTACTGTACCCGGCCAGAGGGGCTTTCCATTTAAAGCTATTCCAACTAATTTAGTTTGTAGTTTCTCAGTTTTATCAAATTTATAGCTTGGGTTGATTTGCTTAAATGCATTTAAAATTTCTCGTTATCTATTAATATAATCTGCCTGGAAAATATCGATAACAAATATGCGACTCTGCTTCATTGTGATCCCTTGTGATTATTAGTTTAGTTAAGCCATCTTTTTACGCTTTAGTATCCATTTCGAGTAAATACTTTTACTTCAATCCCATTTGCTGCATGTGGCAGCATTTTTCGCTCATCACGTTGCATATGCAACAAACTGCAATAAAAGAGAATAAGCAATAAGAGGGAATTCCCAAGTGAATCAAAGCACATCAACCCATTAAATGGGTTTATGTAATGCGGTACTCAAATTGTAAATATGATGCCCCACTTTTGTCGACTTCTTTGACATTAGCTTTATTTCCTATTATGATCTCAGAATCAGACCGGGTATCCTGATTGCTCAATTTCGGCATTTTGCTATGTTTATGCTTTTTAATGGCCTTATTTTTCGCATTCAAAATGGCAAACAGACAGACACACAGTCACATTTTATTGACAAGTTGTTGGCATGGCCAAAGGCCACATTAACCCATATAAAGGACCCGAAACCAACTGGCGACGGGTCGACGGGGACTGAGACGAAATGTCGCGAACTTGAAAAGAAAATTGAATATGGCCTTAGAATAGCATTGGCATATGTATTTTCTGGCGAAAGCCCTTACCCCTTTCTCCCCCGAGGCATGTTAAACATGCTTAATGCGATTTAGTGGCCCATTGATAAGGCGATGACAAATATTGCGCATACGCCATGCTGACCTGCAAACAATCACTTAATTGCCACACAATGGGACAGTATAAAATTGAGATAACATGTAAATAAGGATATACTCTTTTCGAGACTCACATTTTTCCAGAGTTTCTAAAAACTACAAAACGAAATAGACAAAGAGCATCAACAGATGCTCCTTGTTTTTATTGAAATTACGCAAGAAATACTGTACGAAATATGTTGACTTTACGATAAACTGGTTGCAAATCGATATAACGAACTGTCTGTAGAGTCGAAAATTAAAATAGACTCCAATGTGAACTAGAAACTTATAGTAGAAAACATAAATAATCACTCACAATAAATGATAGACTGAATGTAATTTTCACGATGTATCTCTTGTAAATAAACCTGAATCTGGATTATATACATTCGATAAATACATTTATCCTCGTCTCGTATTATAATGTAATAAAACTATTCATAACAGTAACGATTTGATTTGATATAATTGTCAATAGTAAGCTTTCATTGCCGAACATAATCAAATGCTCATCAATCGCTGAGGCAACAAAGCGCATCAAAGCCAGGCTAACAGTCAATTTACCGACCAGTTGTCAGTCCACACGCCATTCGCATTCCACTTGCTGTGGCATGCTACAAGCCGCAAGTCGTCAACCGCGGTGCAGATATTTCAATGCCTAAATCCAGATCCAAATGCAGGAACCACTTCTCGCCCGACACATTCTTGTGGTCGTTAGAAAGACACAGGGACAGACGGACAGTTTGACAGACAAATTGACAGACAGTCATCCTTAATTGGCCTTTAAAATGCCAAGCAATTGGTTAAAACCCAGTTCGTCTATTTGCTGACAGCTTGAAGCAAATGGAATCCAATTGCAATACCCCTTCAAGCAACTGCCAATGGTTGCACTAACTGACAGACAGACAGACAGACTGACAGACAGAAAGACTGAAAGACAGCCAGACAGACTGACAGTACCACAAACTGGCTAAGACACTGACAACTTGTCAGCTTGTGTGATGGCTTTGTTTGATCAACTAGCAAATGCAAATTGCAATTGGCAATTGAGCTGCCAACACCTTGATGCATTTGACAGTGAATGGAATGCAAAAATATATGATAAATTTTATATGTATGCTACAATATTATTCAGTCATGAATCAATTTAAATAAGTGCACCATATTGACTAAATGCCTGCGAAAGAGCCAGAAAAATGAAACTGTGAAGTTGTGCAATTTGTGGCTCAAATTACTCAAGTTACTTCAAAACGGCACATGATTTACATAACATTATTAAAAGTAAAAAAGGCGTAGTTAAATGTAAAACAATTCATTATTGTATTGAGCTCAATAAGAAATTTGACGAAAGACTCAGAGTTCCATTCTCGTATGTAAAATTAAGCCTCAATTAAAGAACATGTCTTATCCATTCAAGACTTTGCTATAAGTTTTGATTAGCTATCACGATTTAGTTTGAATTATTGACGGCATTTACAATGCATCAGCACTTCCAATGGGCTCAGCCTTGAATAAGAAGAAGAACAACCACATCAACACTAACTGGGAGAACAACCTGAGTTGTTCTTGACGTTGATGTAAAAAAAGAACTTTAACTAGCACACACATCTGTTTGTTGAGCATGCTGGTGATTTCTGAGAGTTGCCCAAGAATCACAGCACCTGCTCCACTTTCACGCCGTTATGTTGAGGTACAAACACACACACACACACACACACACACCCATTCACCTTCACAGCAATACGAGTGCACAAACACACACAACCATAGTGAAGATATCATCATAAAGCGATTAGTGAAACTAAAACTGCCATTAAAATGCCTCGGGCATTGCCTCGACAGCCTTCGGATGAAGGACACTTGGCATTCAAGTTGCTCGGTGCTCAAATGAATTTCCAATACTTTCCTTAAATAATTCACTATTCAAATGTAGAGCACAAATGGGTATACAAGTATACTACACTCGTAAACACAAAGCTGACAGTTCACCAAATCACATCAATTGCCATTTTAAGAGTATTTTTATTTGTCATTGTATTTATATTTATGTTTGTATTTATTGATTTGCTTTCTACTGCCCCAGCCTGAGAGATGACTTGAGAATTATTGTCCTAGTCACTACATGGAATTAAATTGATAACAAATGTAAGGTTATTAATATTAACTATATTTCAAGCTACCTTCGTAGTTGCTTGTATGTTACTTCAATTTTCGATTTATTTAATTTAAAATTAGTTTTGCGTTATTGTTTTCTATGCCTGTACACATATTTGATTTTAGTGTACTTAGTTTCCCAGCAATAATCGAATCTACATCAACTAGAACAAGGACAATCTTGAGCACAGCATAGACCCACAATTACATGTTGTAGTGGCGTGTGATCGGCTATCAAGTACCCGGTAAGTAAGACAAGCTCAATTTTGAATTTTCACACAGTTCAATGTGTTCTTAATTTTCCTGTCATTTGACTTGCAGTGTATCAAATGATGGCTGGATAAACTTAAATACTCTTTTACCAGTAACAAATCGTCGTCGGTTTCAGAGACTGTGAGATATTCACTGTATATGTAGGAGACAGAAATAGAAGCAGGAATAGAAAGTGGAGCAGGAAAGGGAAGAAAGAAAAGGGAAAAAGAGTGGGAGGAGCGGGTAGCTCGACTGTCTGGCAATCTTGTGAGCAGTGCCCGTCGAATGGCTTAAGTACACGTTATCCGCCCGTTTTGGCTATTGTAAAGACTTTTACCAAAAATTTGAATGTCTCGCGCTTTTTGTGGTCCAATGAATAAATTTCACAGCCAGCGGCTAGAGACTCGTGTATGTGTGTGTGTGTGTGTGTGAGTGTGTGTGTGTGAGTGCGTGCGTAGAACAGGCTTAAGAGTCTAAAGGGAGGTAGACGGTTCTTGACGGTCGCTGTATATCAGCCAGAGCACATAATTAATTCCCTTAATAATAAATGAAAATGAAGAAAATTCACTTGGCCCGCTTGGGAAAACGAATGTGGTTTATTTTTATGGGCAGTGTACATATAAAAGGAAGAAAATAGTAGTAATAGAAATGATGGATCGAAGGGGTAGCTTATTGTAGGGGTAGTTTCCGCAACTGGCAGATGCCTTTAGATAAAAATGCATTTGATGGCGGACAATGTCAAACAAATTTCACGCCAAGTTGCAGACTTAATCATTTGTAATCGTTTAATGCTGCATGCTTATGGGCAGAAAGTCAAGCATTTGGACTTGGCCCTGGCACAGCAGTTCAGTCCGTCAGTCTGGCAGTCCTTTAGTCCGTTAGAAGTTAGTCGGCTAAGCCATGAACAGTTCTGCGGCAAATTCCCTTTCCAAAAAGTCGGATCACAGTTAGGCATACGAAATGAGCTTGGTCAACTGAAGAAACTTCGCAGACATGCCGAATTAGTAGTTCACATACGCAGCGGCCTGCCACGCCCATCCGCAGGCGACAAAAGGGGCGTTGAGCGTCCACAGGGAGCGTCGCGGTGAAAGTAACGTTAACAGAGTCATAGTCATAGTCAGAGTCGGATTCACAGACAAACAGAGTCAAGAGTTTGAGACGCTTAAAGCGTTTAGTGTTTTTAGTGTAATCGCAAGCTCAAACTTTTTCGATTTGGGAATTAAAATAAAAAGCAACAACAAGCGCTGTAAACCAACCCCCTTCTCTTCTCTCCCCCCACTTTCAAAATTTTCACCATTGTCCTCATTTTTCTCCTCCTTGTTCTCTTTGTGTGGGCGTCTCGTATTCTACGAAAAAAAGTTTTTGCCACGCATCGCTGACGCTTTTTCGCTTTAACTTTAATGGGCAAATCCACAGCATATCCTCCGCTCCCTGTCGCTTCTCTCCTTTTCCTTCCGTCTTGTCCTCCACCTCGTCCTTCAGCTCACGACCCGCGTCAGATAAGTGATAAGCCGCCATACAAATTGCTTGTGCCAGACACCCAAGTTTGCTGCACGCCAAAAGTGTTGCCTACTTTTAGGCGTATTCGCGTGTTACGGCTTAATAAAAAGGATTGACCAAAGCCAGAACCAGACCCACTCAATTCGTGGCACACATTTGCTGCAATTCCGATAAGTGTATATGCCAATGATATGTATATTCCAGTAAGCGTTCTATCATTCCATAAAAGAGGTCAACGCACTTTTTACATGGGTTAAGTTCTTAATTGTAGTTCAAGCAGTTTAATTGTAGTTCTGTTCGAGAATTGTATTATAATTAAAAAGAAAACGTGGATAATGAGCTTTCCGTGAATCTGACAATATTTTCACTAACAACCACTTTTTTATTTCTTATCAGATTAGATAAGCAAACTCAAATGATTTGTACTCACATTTATTGCAAGTTTTATAATTTCCACAGTTCTAATATTTTTTACAACTACTTAAAAAACAAGTTTGTCAATTTTATCATTATTTTGCCTCTAATATATATTACAATATTTATTAATAATACAATTAATTTTAAAACTTAAAATAAAAATGCTCCGGGAATGCTCGATATTTGCAACTCGATGTATTATTTGCCGATATATTGACAAGTCAATTTGTTATGCCAATGATAAAAATCGATATTAATCTCGCTTCTAAGGTTGAACTTACTTCACTAAAATTTATGAAATGGAATCGAAATTGTAAAGAGGAACACATCTTCTTCCAAGTAGCTAATTTTCCGCTAGCTTTTGCAGAATTTAGCGCACTGCAGTCAACTGGGTGGGTGGCGGTAAATAGAGTCGAATAAATGGGCGGTACCTGCAACTGCAACTGCATGTGCATCTGAAACATTTAAGTAGCTGCAGTGTCATGACACGCATTAGAAATTCAATTGAAATACCAAGTCGAGGAATGCAGATAAAGTGACAGCTCGGAGGGAAAATAAAAATACTCGTGCATGGAAAAGACTAGGAAAAGCGGCGGAAATGAAGTCCAAAATGTTCACTGAACTTTAAGGCAACGAAGAGTTCAACAAACTCAAAGGGGGACAGGTGTACCAGTAATTTAGTATGTTAGTATGTGTGTGTGTGTGTATTTTTAGGTGTATATAGATGTCATTGCAATGCAGTTTGTTACTTTGAATGGCACGCAATTTACATAGCAAAGCCGGAGCTCAGGCCAAGTTAAGCAGTTAACAGTTACAGTTAGCGCCACAAAATATGCAAATGGCCGATCGACTGACTGACAGACAGACAGTCAGAGACAATGTTGTCGCATAGACATTTTGGGGGCGTGACCGGGCGCCTTTTAATATTTAATGCGGCGTCTCATGAAATTCAGTCCAGCCGCAAAATGAAATTATAAATCGACGGATAAGGGTGGTGGACTAAGAAGGGAGGTAAGTGTATTAAGGGGGTTAAGTGGATTTATGCGTGTGTAGGAGAGTGTGTGAGTGTGTGTATGAGTCTGTGAAGGATATTGCGGCTAAACGCAATTTACTAGATTTCTAAATCTATTTAGCTCAACAGCTAAAATTGAGTGCGGCTGAGAGAGATGGCGACTTAGTGAGGAGTGCAGCACTTCATAAAATTTGAGACGCATCTTTAAAAGTTGGTAAAAACAGTAGCATCAGCATCAGCATCATCATTATCTTTAACATTAGCATTAGCATTAGCATTAGCATTAGCATTAGCATTAGCATTAGCATTAGCATTAGCATTAGCATTAGCATTAGCATTAGCATTAGCATTAGCATTAGCATTAGCATTAGCATTAGCATTAGCATTAGCATTAGCATTAGCATTAGCATTAGCATTAGCATTAGCATTAGCATTAGCATTAGCATTAGCATTAGCATTAGCATTAGCATTAGCATTAGCATTAGCATTAGCATTAGCATTAGCATTAGCATTAGCATTAGCATTAGCATTAGCATTAGCATTAGCATTAGCATTAGCATTAGCATTAGCATTAGCATTAGCATTAGCATTAGCATTAGCATTAGCATTAGCATTAGCATTAGCATTAGCATTAGCATTAGCATTAGCATTAGCATTAGCATTAGCATTAGCATTAGCATTAGCATTAGCATTAGCATTAGCATTAGCATTAGCATTAGCATTAGCATTAGCATTAGCATTAACATAATGCATTAGCATTAGCATTCGTATAATAGTATTCACATTGCAAAATATTCTTCTAAGGTTGAATTTAATCTAAATGTACTAAAAACTATACATTAAGGAGCGATTCATAAGTAATCTCTTTTACAAAGAGAATGCCAATATCGGTGCTTCAAAGCATGTTATTTTTCGCTCTATCGCCAGCTCTTTATGTAACAAGGCACTGGCATGCAGTCTCCAATAATATTCGCTCTGTATGTGTTTGTGTATGTTGATGGCACGTGCTGGCTACGCTGTCAAATAAGAAGCAAAGATCCAACGGAAAACCAAAGGCAAACGCGTCGTTAACATATGTTGTAGTCGAGTTTCCCAACCAACTTGTGTGCATATACTATATATACTCCATACTCTGGGTATGTGTGTGCAAGCTTTTTCTAGAACAATTTGGCAAATGTTTGTAGGAAATATACGAGTATTTCATACCTACACAGACATAACAACCAACACACACAGTGTGGCTACCCTAAGAGGAAGTGGGGAAAAGAGGATAGAGTAAGAGACCGATGGGACTGGCAAGGGGTTGCGCCCAAGAGGTGATGGGGGCGGGGGCAAGGGTGCAGCCTAGACGCTTGTCTAGATTCAAAAATTACTAAAGTGTTGGGCTCATGAGAAACACACACACACACACACACACGCACACACACAATAGACAAAACAAAAAGGAATGTAATATAATATAACGCAACAACAACAATGAGAAAAAATACAAGTCAATTAAATGTAGAGTGATCAATTCTGTGATACCCTATCTAAAAATAATATTAAGCTCACTGTGAAATTAAAGTAATAATAACACTGGCTAAGCTCATTAGACTTTCCAATTGGTAAATGAAGATTAAATTGCAGTAGATAATCGATGGTCTCAAGAAATAGCTTCGACGTAGATTCTGTAAGCAATATACTTTTTTATACTTGCACTACAGGGTATGCAAATATAGTAGAAATACTCGTAAAACAAAAGTGTGCGCAGGAGTTGAACAAATTTAAGCAGGCGAACAACACATGGCTCACACACACACACACACACCGCAATCACACAAACACACATATATATATATATATATACAAATATATATAACATATAGATAGGTGTACTTACATTGAGGCAAAGTATATGTTGAAAAACAATATCACTTGCGGCGCGTCGTGCAACAATTTGAGGCAAGGATTTTGGCAAATTTTGCGGCTGAAAAATCTGCACTTGAAGAGTTAACAAATTGCTTGGGCGCAATTTGTGTGCTGCCAACAAGTGTGAAGTACGATGGAATGACATACATGGTCGGAATGAGAGAGTGATAGAGTGAGAGAGACAGAGAGACAGATACGTACCGCGAGAGTGGGAAAATGAGAGACACAGAGATTGCAAATCAAGTGATCAATAAATCAAATGAAATAAATAAATCGTATATTAAATGGTTTTAAGTTTGCTTTAACTTCAGCTCTTTGGGCCAATAACAGCATTAAGTGGTAAAGGCTGCTTATCTTGTCGAGTCCAAAAAGCTGCTAACAATCGAAACATGTGCCCAACAACTTTTCTAGCCACTCAACTTCCCCGCTCTTCGGGAGGTCATCTCAACCCTATCCTTACCCTTGTCCTTTTCTTTGAGCTTGGCTGGATTTGTAGTTGGATTTTTTCGCACATGCATGTAGTAGTTGCAGGGAAGGTTACATCGATGATAACCCAAAATTCGTAACTTATGTTTAACGGTCACAAAAGGCGCTTACATATACAGTGTAAGATCACTTGACACAATTAACTTTATCTAGTCAGATAAGTAGAAAGGGAGACAACAAAAATATAACACTATAGTTGGCTCTATCTAATATTAGCTAAGTTCTCATAGGATAATAAGTAGATAGCGACAACTGTACTATACATAAGACATCGTATAAAAACCCAGACGAAATGAATAAACGAGACAGTTTTTAAACCAACGCGCAAGTGTTATTATTAAGAAATTGACAATCGTGCTTACACACTTGTTCTAATGCTGCGATTAACATCGCGACTTAGTTGAAGTCAAGATTTGCATGAACACTCTTGCTAAGACCAGGACTTTCAACCTTTTCTTTTGAAGAAAAGAATAACTTTTATCAACAAAAAAGCAAGAACTTGCTTTCTTGGGGAGGACAACTTAGAATTGACCGTAGATTCCATTTAGTCTGAAAGTATTTAATTCACTCAAGTATGCATAATAATTTAGAATGCATATAGAAATACAAAAATTTGACCTGCAATGAGTTGATTCTTGCATTTGCCATCATGTCTACAGAGTATCTCTCTGGTATAGCATAGTGATCTAGCATAATTTATGTAGTTCTGCGTCAGTTGTTCAAAATGCTCCTAACATTGTAGAACTCACTCGAAATCGTGTAAGCGCAAACATTTCATCTTATTGTTGGCAAACGAAAAAGTGCAGAGAAAGAGGATGAGGGTGAGGATGAGGGAGAGAAGTGGTAAGGGAGAAAAGCCAGCTTGCAACATCGTCCCGTTATCTGGTTACACAATACAATAAGCTGGAAATGCTGCCAAATTCGCATTCACGTGCACAAATGTTGCCTTATATTATTAAAAATGAAGACCTTGTTGCAGTGGGAAATTGGAAGAATGGAGTAAACAAGGAATGAAGGAACCTTAGGGAGAGAAGGAGTGGGGGGAGCAGATACTACTGCTTAGTAGCTTGGCTAGACAATGTTTAATGTGCTGTAAACTTAACAGGCTGCCAAAATCGAAATAGTTTTCTGACCATTGTCTACGTTTTCCGACTGCTTGGCTTTCATTTCGTTTTATGGCCCAAAACATGACAGTTGCCAGTAGCTACCAATTGCTTGTTCTCCATCTTGATTTCGTTTTCCACCTGTTCGATTTTACGCAAAATTAAACTTTACTTAATTAGGATTGAGATCTTTCGAGTTGAACAGAAAAGAGTTGGGGATAAAAGACATCAGGAAAGAACTACTTTAAATTGGATACTGATAAATAGATTGGACATTTAACATGGTTTAATTACAAGCATTTCTCACTTTCCCCATTATCTATGCCACCAACTGTCACCTGTTCAGTCTGCAACTTGTCACTAGTTTTGATTATGGCTATTCGGCTTTATCAACACCTACAACGTCATTAGATCTACAGATCCGTAGATTTAATAACAAATTGTGTCCATCAACGACATGTCAGAAGCAACCACAATGACTACAACAAAACCAGCCTCGTCGCAATCGCATTACATAAACAGCAAACATGGATACCATATAACCTATAATATAACAAACAGTGTGTATATCTAATGTGCCAATCAACTGATATGGGCTGATGACTGTCGAGCTGTCTGCTGATATTTTTAGACCACTGTGATGTCTGTCCGAATCATGTCTTATCGCTGGAATGTGCCACATGTGAAAATAAACTGAGTCAATTAATTAAAAATACGTTTTATTTCAACCTGTTCATTGGATTTGTAAATACAATCATGACACCAGAATTTAGGTTTAAATGTTATCAGTTTAGCTTCACAAAAAAAGGCTATAATAAAGCTAACTTTTGTTGTCTAGTTCTGCACATTTAAAACTTAGACAATATTTTCGAGTTATATGTAGTATAAGAAAGAAATGCAAGTCGAAAAATATTTTATACTCATGTGAAATAACTTTTATACTTGAACATCAATAATAAATAACAAATGTTTTTGTTTTTATTGTGCTTCATCAATTTTTCTCTAAATATTTAACATATTTTAAACAAAACTGCAAATTGAAAGTTCAACACGAGCGTAACTTTAATAACAGTTGTAGGACAAAGTTACAAAGGGGATAGGGATGGGCTAGGAATAGGGATTCAAATTCGAAATTCGAGGAAGAGGTCAACTCTATTTGTTTTCGTTGAGAGGCAACTAACGATAAACTAACCAACAAAAACAACCGCAGTACAAATGTTAGTAATGATGAAATATATCGAATTTCCAAAAACTGTATGAAAAGAACAAAAGTGGCCTTTGGTCCTTAAGGACGAAGTGAGACGCAGCCATTGGATGGGGAATCCTATTGGTTTGAAAATTATTATAACGGGGGAAATTTTTGTTTTTCTTAATGGCAAAATAAGATTTAAGTTGTCAGATATCAAATAGTTAAATTGGTTTCAGTTCCCCATCTTGACTGACATTGCTTAAAACATTAAACATTGAACATTGAACATGAAAACATTTACCGCTCTCGCTGTTTTCAAGTTTGTCAACAACAAGCAGATTTATTTGCAGAGAGAGAGCAGCTTTAGTTTGTCATTAGAGATGGTCGCGTGTTTCTGTTACGAGGAGTGAAATTTGTGATGTGGAAATTTTGGGATCACGAAGAAATTTATTTCTCTTTAATTTTTGCATTTAATACATGTACAATATGCAGTTTTTCTTTGGCTTTGTAAATTTTCTAGTACAACCAAAAGTCGTCAAATTCCAGATCAGACACGCAAAATAAACAAAGAGTTATATCGCTTTTAATTTTATACGCAAACAAGACACGTAATTAGTTTTTTTTGCTGTTGTTGTTACTGTTATTTTGATCAATACAAATGAAAGAAATAATAAATATAAAAGTTACCGCTTAACTAGGAAATAGAGCATATTCCAGATTTTTTTGTTTTGATGTGAATAAACCGGTAATTGTAAGTCAAATTTATCGGCACCTTCGAAGCAGATTTAAGAGAATTGTAATACTTTGACTATTTGCAACAATTACTCAGATTAAAAATTCACAAATGTGGCAAAATAATCACAGTAAGAAAATCAAATTGAAACTAGTTTCTTTATATCTAAACGAAAGTAAAGTATAATTTTCTGACATTGAGTGTGCATATGTGTATGGTCCATCTCCAATTGGGGAAAGCTGACTGGGGGACAAATTTGGACATTGTTTATCGTGTTGATTGCGTGGATAAATACACATTGAGCAAGTTGTGCGTTTTTTGCTTGAAGTTTTTATTTGGATTCTGCGCTTGTCTTTTTTGGTGGTTTTTTTCGGTTTGTGGCTTTTTTGTGGCTTTTGTCTAATTGAAATGGGAGTGCAGTTGGCAGTTGCGTCAATGGGAAACCCGCAGCCCAACAGCATCATCATATGAATTTGAGCACTCGTAATGGGTATCAAAATGTGAATCGGGATGGCAATCGAAAAATGGGAATGGGAACGACAACGGGAATGGGAATGGGAATGGATTGAAGAGTTTGGGTTGGGATCAGAGCAATGGATAAACTACGTGCCTCGGATAAACAAAATCAAACACATTCGAGATATACGATGGGTAGACGCCAAGTTAAAGATAAACGATAAACGGTAGTAAATACATATGCTTATAAATAGACATTTACTGAAATGGAAAGCATTCAAAGGTGGGGATGGATAGAGGGGAACGGGGAGCTGGGATCAGCTGGTGGCCATTGGAGGGGCGCTAAGCGATTTACGATCTTGTCAGAGATATATGCGTTGGCGAATGTACATAATTGAATTTAATTAGTTTATGCTTCGTGCCCCTGCTTCCAATTAGTCTTCCTTCTTTGACGCCGCCAACTTTATTGCTGCCTGCCATTATTTTGTAGTAGAGTGTTTCAACTTTTGATTGACATTGTGTAGGTATTTGGTACTGGCAACTGCTCTCATTTTCCTCAGTTCCCTTTATCCATTTTTATTTGTACGGCCTGCATTGTGTTTAGCTCTTTCCTGTTCTGTTGTTGTTTCTGTTGCCCTTGGCTTTCGTTTTGGCCACAGACAATAGCTTAAAGTTATACGACAATTGTTTGTAATTATGCGACTTCTTCAGTCGTCCTCATGTTCATCATCATGTTGGCCCTCTAATCCGACTAAAAGACAGCCAGAAGCTCCTTTGTGGTTGTCCATAAGCACTTTCCTCAATTATGCACATTTGAGAGGATTTCTCTTCTCTTAATGGACTCAAAATTGTTCTGTGCCAAATTATGAAAACAGAAACGAATATTAAAAACCCTAAAGAATATTTAAGAAGAAAAATGTTATTTTTCATCAAATAAAACGGAATTTAAGAGAAAAAAAAACATAGTGAACAATGACAATACTGTTTCTGATATCTTTTGGGAACACTTTAAGGGAGCTACGTTAGATTGTTCCCATGACAGTTGTATGATTTAGTGTCACATACATTTATTTGTTATACAGAATATGTCTATAGGGTATACTCTATACCGTATACTTTGAATAGCTAAATCAAATAGATGACTTTGAATAGAGTATATACATAATAGCATATTAGTAGAGTACGCGGATGGGAGTTGTTTCAAATAGATTTATTGAATGACAAATAAATATATCGATTTATGAGTATGAGAATTGAATTAAAATTCATAAAATTTAATTCACTGCTCAACATGCTTGCAAGCTAATTTAGATTTGGTGAGTCTGTTTGTTTGTTGTTTTTGGCCACATCTGTGACCTGATTCCGTTTGCAGTTTACTGTTTACTGACAGAATGTCAGACTGTCAAGGTCCTAATTAAGCCAAAAGTAAACATGAAGTAGATGTTAAGGTGTCAGACAAGTTGAAACGAATCAAAATACCAAGCAAAATGCCTTCAAATGTAAAAGAAGATTCTCTTGATGCGGGTAGACATTCAGTATCAAGTTGAACTACAAATTCCCCCTAAGAGTCAAACTCCCCCTGGAGTGATGATTCATAAATACCTGGCTTCGAATGTAAATGGGAGTGAAAATGAAAATGAAATGTAAAGGTAAATGCGAATAAAAGGGAAAACGAAAACGAAAATAATAATAATAATAATAATAATAATAATAATAATAATAATCCAAAAACAGTTCAGCAGACACATCAAGCATCAAGGCACGTCAAAGACCAAAGATGAAGATGAGGAGGACGTCAATGTCGATGTCGATGTCGATGTCGATGATGGTTCTGTTTCTGCTTCTGCTTGTCCTTTAATGGAGGATGGGTAAGGGGTTGGGGATACTTCGCGGAGTGGACCATTGGGGGCATCGCTTGCTTATTGCGTATGAAATCACTTAAGTCTCGGTAAACAGCTCCCAGTGGCAACATAAATATGAACTTGAGGCAGCAGCAGTTCGAGACGACCAACGACGACCTAATAATAATAAGCCTTGTCTATGAGGTTTCTTCCTTAGGCCCGCATTTGGAGTTGGTTTTTTTGTTGCAGTTGGAGTTGGAGTTGGGGTTGGAGTTGGAGTTGAGTCAATGGGAAATGGCAGATGGAGTTCTAGATGAATGTGACATGGTAATGGGCAGTTTGAGTGGGCCATGCACAGTTATTTATCGAGATGTCAGCTGTGGGTTAACTCACCAAAATGACAGACAACTGGCCAGTTGCCAGTTGCCAGACAGTGGCCCTCGCTGAGCGACTATTTAAGAGATAACAACGAGTTCGTAACAAAATATTGACTAGCTAGAATGTAAAACCTTTTCAGGCTAATTGTAATTGTATTGTAAACCATTTGTAGAGAATTAAAGGGAGTTAGCAAGGAGACAGTAATAAATGTCCTATATAAATATCTACATATACATATATAGATATATTTAAATTGCAGCTTTTATAAATTTATTCATTTTTAACCTGCTGCTTTTTATTTTATGTTTGTGCGACGATTAATAAGATTCCTAGCCACATTTTAATTCTTCGCCAACGATTCGAAGATATGTCTGCAGTGATTTACAAGTATCTATCAATAATCATATTGATTACTCTTATGCATGTCTCATTTGCTTGGTCTAAACGTTGTAGACTGCGCATAATGAGCTAATTGTGTGCCACTCGGAGCTGCTGCTCATCATAGGCCCTGTGGCGAACGTCATCGCCTTGGCATTTGAGACCAGAACCTAATGAGCATTAAGGCGGCTACCCGATCTAAGGAGGGAAGACACTTCGAACCAAAATCAATCGAAGTAAATCAATTGTGGCATCTCTCTCTCTCTCTCTCTCTCAATCGCTTACTGTCTCTGTGATGCTGACGTTGTCATGTCTCCTGAGGTCGTCGAACATTTCGCCCTGGGACCAACTCTGGGCAAAGGGGCAACAATTCGAGTACGTGTGGGTATATGCATAAATAAGTATATAAATATATATATATATATAATATGTGTGAGTGTGTGTGCTACTCCTAATCGTAAGAAATTCTGTTGACTGATGCGCACATATACAAGGATTCCACTTCACTGAAGCGTCGCCAGTGTTGCCACACTGTCGCCAAGTGGGCATAATTACATGTTTCTCTGGGTCTATGAACCGTTAATTTCCTTTGAAATGCCATGTGCCTCCCTCGCTGTTGCCGTTGTTGTTCTTATTCAATTGTTGTTCATTTGTTGTTATTGTTGTTCGTATTGCATTTAAACAAGCATTGCTCAAGTCTTGAGGAACTTAAAGTTGAATTCAGTTCAATAGATTTGCAAGTACAAAAAGAAGAAGTCTAAGTTCGTTAAGCGCATACACTGAACGGCCAAATACCCTGTGATGTTATAAAACTGAAAGAAGCTTCTAACGGGTAATACCCTTGAATCCACTCATATTTTAGCTCAAGCATTCATTAGTAAGATGACACAGTGGATATATTTTATTCGACTATTGGATATACTAGTAATCCAGTAAGCAGCAAACTGCTAACTGGTATACCCCGCAGTTACTGTTGTTGCTGCTGCGCAGCTTTGACTGTTGTTGACAGGCTCTCAACGATGGACGTACACAAAAGCCACACAAACTTGGCACCCATTAAATTGAGTTTTATATAGAGACGACTGGCAGACCGGGTAACGGTTATTGAATTAAATGCCTATCTCCCCTTCTCTCTCATTCTCTGTCTGTCTGTTTCTTAGTGCCTTTCAACTTATACTGTGTTATGGCTTTCAGTGACTTTACAGCAATTAAATAAGAATTTGCAAATTTTAAAGTCGAATCCTTTCTTTCCAAATATGATATAAGAATCTCTCTTATGCAATCTGTGTTGTCCTTATGCTGTTATCCACATCCGTTTACTCGGACTTGTCTCTGTCTCTATCTGTGTATCTTCAATCCGCTTTGGACTTGGACTCTTCTTGCACAAGTTCGTTGACCAAAGGCCAAAAAGGGCATTCGGCTATTTTTGGGTTAACATTTGAGTGCCATTTGTCTCGAGAGCTATTTAATTAACCATTTAATAGCAGCAAAACATGCTGATATCATGTCGCTGCCTCATCCATATGTCGAATCTATTTTGGAACCGGTTCAATAGCCCTACACACTTTTAGTTCTATGGAATTCAATGTACTGACTGACTGACTGATAAACCTTTGGGATAATTAAAAATCAACTGATGTTTTAGTGCTTCTTTCGCCTCATCAGCGTCAGCCCAAGACCTTGACATCAACATGCTAAATACACGAACATATGATTCTCAGAAAAGTGTCCACCTTCATGAGTGAGAAGTGAATCATATCAGTTATCCAGAAACTCAATTTTCAAGATCGATTTAAAATGTTGTATTTAAAATTCATTTTTGCTGCCAACAACTGGAGCTTCATTTTATTAGGAAGATGAGAAACGATTCGAGATATAGATATATTTTAAGAATAATTAAATTAGCTTCACAAAAAGTCTATCTCTTTCAATTGAGGCATTAAATCACTGTCATATTCCACTTAACCAATAAACAAATGTTTTCACACAATTCTTTTTATCTATCTTGCTGGGCAAAATATATTACGCATACGCAACGTGTGGCATAGTAAATGGTTAAAGAAATACTCAAAATGCGATTTGTTGTATATTAAAAAGCACTAAAGCCAGTTGCTATCAAGAAATTTATTGACGATTAGGTTGAGGAATCTCAACAACAACAACGTTGGCAACTCCTATGAGATTTTCATTTGGGACCGCCCTATAAAGGATTCACAAATAGCATTGATGCTTGGCATAGTTAGCCTATTTTAATATCCTTTCAGAGACAAGGTTTATTTGAAAAATCTAACGAAAATCAAATAGTGCTTTCTGGCCACATTGGCTATGTCAAATAGCCAGATTTGTGGCATTCGAAATAATTAATCCATTATCAGTTAGAACTGAGAAAATTTTTGAGAGAAAAATTTTGTTTATTAAGAATTATATTTCATAAAGTATTTAACGTTTGCAAAATGTTAAAAGGCTGAGAGTAAGAGTATCTTGTTTTCGACCAACTTAAATTCATAATTGATGGTGCTGTTGTTGTTGTTGTTGTTGTTGTTGCTGTTGCTGTTTTTGCTTCTACTTAGAGCTAAAGCAAAGTGGCCAATGTTCATATGCAAGCTGTTCGGTATAGATAGCAGACGAGAGGCCCACCCATGTGCAAGGGAGGGTGTGAAGCTGAATAGGAACTGGTCGGCCGGGGGGTTGGTGCACAGCGGTAACAGAGGGGGGTAACATAACTGGGGGGCCAAAAACAATAACGCAATATTGCACGAGGCTGGACAGGCATTGTCATCTTTTGATGGTTCCCCAGTTGCTTTGTGTGTATTCTTGCCAGTGTGTGTGTGTGTTGTGGGAGTGTGTGTGCGCTGTGTGTGGTGTGTGTGTGTTGTGTGTGTGCTTAGTGAGATTTGGCTTAATTAAATTCCTGTATAAAAGGTTTCTTTGGTTAGCTGTGCGTGTGTGAACCATTTTATGCCTTTTCACAAAAGTCTTAACGGCTTATTTGTGGCGACACATACACCACACATACATAACATACACATACACACACACACACACTCACTTGCTTGGCACAGAGGCCTTTGATAGCGCGCATAGATTTTAATTACAACTATAAATCATAGCGAAGCACGCCAACCCCTTTGAGTCACATAATAATAACCCCCACACACACTCACACTCACACACACACTTGCACACTCGCACACTCTCACACACACACACGCAGCCACAACAAATGTGTGTGGTATCTTGCAACACTATGAAAACAGCAAAACCATTAAGGAACTTTAAAGCATTCGTAAAATATTCACATTTTCCAATGCTGATTACGCTCGTATTTCTTTTCGGAATCTAGCTCATTGTTTCGGCCATTGTTCTTCCTATATTTCGCACTGGTCTGTGCAGCACGTAATCAGCTGGCCAATACCCCCATTCCCCTCCCGTTCTAACCACTAATTTATGAGCGGATGGTGTACATAAAAGTTGCCCTTACATTAAAAAGTTAAAGGAGTCTCTGCTATGATAAGTAGTTAGAGTCAGTTCATTGCCAGCTGGCAAAATGCCCGAACCTGTCGGAGACAGGGATTTGCACCACTCACAACCAGCAACCACCCACCACCCATCAGCTTCCAACCAGCAGCACCACCAAGTCTGGGCCCCATAAAAACCACTGATTTGTGGCCAGGCTCTTTTTGGGTTGAATGCTTAATGCTGGCCCACTTCATGCTTTATGCTTTTATTGTTGCAAAACTATGATAATTGGGAAGTGGAAAGTTGAGGCAACATCAATTGGTTGGCAACAGGCTGCCGGTGGGGCAGCCACACAAATCGGGGGCAGCAACAATGGCAGCACATCATTTATGGCAAATCAACTAATCGTTAAACACACTATCAACTGACAATGTTGCAAGACTATCAAGATTTCTGAATGAACATCAAGTATTTTGTAGGTTTACAAAAGTAAAATTAAATGGACTAAGTTATCAAATATGACATTGATGTTCAAACTGACTGATCAATGTTATCAATAGTACTTTTGAGTTGTCAGGTGTGAGTTGAAAATAAATCAAATTGTCGAATAACCTTAAATATAAACATCAATACAATTATCATATATCTTATCATCTGCATCACTCTGCTTTTCGCCTCTTCATTATGATGATTTTATAATTCAGGATACCTGAACAGAATCCATCTACTCAGCAGACACAGCAGATTCTAATCTGATTTGATTTGAAGTTATTCAACGATCAAATGTTCAGTCTGTCTTGAATATTTAAGTCGGTCTTCGCAACTTGTTTACTTCTCTTTCTACATTCGCATTTTATGTTCTTTTTGACTGTCAAGAATCTCTTCATACCAAGTTTTGATTTTATAGCTCCTCTTTTATTCAGTTCGGAATCCATTTGCGAAACACCCTCTCATTTCAATAAGTCTCAACTTTCTCTCCACACTCTCCTTGTTTTCCCACTGTCTTGAAGGTTAACTTTATAATTATCATTTATGCTGCGTCACCTTAACGAATTGACTTGCCAAGTTTGTTCCCCTGGGTTGCATGCCCCTAGGAGTCATAAACCAGAAGCAGCTGCTTCTTAACTCTGGCTAATTGCATATGTTGGTAATATTCCCATGCTCAATATTCTGTCTAACTAAGTAAGTAAGTGAGTAAGTAGCTGCTTACTTAGTTAATAAGTTAGTTAGTTTTTAATGGTAGCTTGATAGAAGTCACTGATGACATAAAGAGGCTGCAACATCTACCAACAACTGTGGCGCGTGTGGCACATAAACTTGTTGTTCGACGCTTATTGTCAGTGAACGTTGTTGTTGCTGTTGTCGTTGTCGTTGCCGTTGTTGCCGTTGTTGTTGTTGTTTATTATTATTTGTGATTTCAGCACTTGCCACTTGTTTGTTAAGCATTTTAAAATCGAAAAGCAGAGCTCGTCAACAGCAAGAGTCGAGCTGAAGGCTGGGGGGCACAGCAGGAAAGGTCATGGCGTTCATTGTCCAGGGATGTCATTGTTGTTGTCGCCACACCCTCCTTCAAAAATGAACGCCCACATCTGTCGCTGGTTGTGAGAGACAAGCCAAGTGACATTCAAAATGCCAATCAAGATACGAGCACACAATTTACGATTGGCCGGCAAACAACAACAGCAGCAAACAACAACAACAACTTTGAGTGCAGCTTAAGATTGTTAATTTTGTGCTTTCGTTTTGCTTTCTAATATGGACCTTCCGTTCCCCATCGCCTCTGGCTGCCACACAATGTTGCAATTGAATTTTGAATACCCTGTAAGGTAAAATAGCATTGGGAATGTGTGTGAGAGCGTAAGGAATCTCTAATGCAATTCTAACGATGACAGTCACAAAGACACAATTTAAATGGACATGGCTGTCTGTTTAGTCCGTGCGTCAGTCAATTTCAGAGTACTTGGCAATATTTACGATCTGGGCTGTAGGACGACATGCAGAACAACTTTAAGCTTTCATTTATTCTAAAAATTATTCAACAAAGGAGAAATACACTTGTATAAAGTCCAATGTTTGCCGATCAAGTAAAGCACGAGGTGAAGTGGCACAATTTAGAGCTCAGAGCTGTCAAGACGTTTATATTATTTGGTGTTAATGCTGTTAGGTATGATTATGTTTTAAGATACCTATCTTTTTGGGTAAACTTTTACTACTTAACTGAATCTATTATTCGATCGCTAGACTCTGGAATCCTTGAGTCCACACTTTGGAGCCGCTATTGACATGCTCTCAAGTGCTCGCAAGGTAATGAATATTACATCGAAATGGCTGCATATTCTGCTTTTTACGACACAACTTCCACACACAAAAAGGATGTGCTGAGACTTGAGGACTTGCAGACTTTTGATATTTCAGATCAGAGACAGAAAGAGAGAGAGAGAGAGAGAGGGAGAGGGAGAGAGAGTAAGTACTTAAATTTTAACAATGTACAAGCGAATTGTCAGTATTCAATGTGGATTCGCAGCAAAGTCCTTGCTTAATTAAATACAACTTGCATTAGTTCTTACCAAAAGGACACGGACATCTCCCAGTTACAATGTCCTTGGGCCGCAAGGTCCTGCAACGAAAGAAGCAAAGATAAGCACATATTTTCTACTTGAGTTTAGTGAGCTTATTTTTTATGTTAATTAACATTTGATTTGTTTAAATCATATTTATGCTGTTGTTTTGGACTCAATCAGCGAAATTTGTTAAGGGTTTAGTCAGCCGTTTATCACACATACGCCCCGTCGAACGTTTGCCTGTCTTGCTGTCTGGCAGTTGATATGGCGTGGGAGGCATTAATTTAAATCGAAGCACATACACACACACACACACACATTCCTTAACTTCGACCCTTTGGGTCAGCGTGAAAACATTTAATTTTTGCTTTCTAAACATTTCGCTTTCAGCTTTTCTCTTTGCATAATTTTGTCACTTGCAGGCGACGCAAGCTGACGATGAGTAATGTCCTTCGTAGAGTTCTTTTAACGTTGAGAGCTGGAGCGTTTGCCCGATTTGTAATTTGTTTGGGCCCGTCGCAAATAAATTGCTGAAGCCGCGGCTCAATTTCAGCTTTCCCTCTTCCTCTTGTCCTCTTCGCGCTCAACTCATTAAATTTTAAGTAAGGTCAACAGTTTTGCAATTGGGGAGACAAAGTCCTGTTGCTGTTGTTGTCTCCACTGCTGCTAATTGCTACAAGCTTTCGCCTGTTATGTCTCATGCCTCATTTCTCATGCCTCATGCCTTATGCCCCGGCTAGGGCAATAAATATGCGCGACCGTAGCTTGAATGAGGGTCAATGTGAGAACATTTGGGCAAACATGCAACAAAGAGCATACAAACAGCTCGAGCTTTAAATCCCAGATCGTTGCCAATGCTCCCAAGTCCTTGTCGCATCTCATCCCGCAGCTCGACAGTCGGTGCAATGCACGAACTGCTTCTCTGATTCATGTTGCTTGTCATGTTGCGTGTCATGTGCGACATTAACAACAGTTTAAGCAGCAGCAGCTGCAACATTGTTTTATTTTTGTCTGACAGACACTCATGCTTATTTCAATCAAGTGTCATTCCTAGCGCACCGATCAAATCGTGTGGAGTTAATTAATTGACTTCAGTGTTATCTCTAGCAATTCCACGAATTAGTGTCATCTCTAGAGTTAATAAATAATCGAACAAACTCATTTAGCAGGCACTAACGACAGTATCAAATCGATAATGCTGAATGAAAATCAATCAATTGAAGGAAAGTTGAAGAAAAATTGATTGATTAACGTCTACAATCGATTCAGCATCATCCACTGTCTTTAGAGAAGACAGTTCTACGCACTATCGATAAACATTGAAACGATAAATGGCACAGTGTCAACTCTAAAGCTCCCATAAAGCAGATGGCATATGATGAATATATCCAAAAATCATTCACAGCATAACATTATCGATTAATGCGCGTTGCTTATCGATTAATCAATTTTTATTCATAAGCTCATATATTTCTGCTACTTACATTAATGTCATTAAAGTAAAAGTAAGTTAAGTAATTTGTTTATGCAATTATTTATAAATAAATCACAGGGAAGTTAAGTAAATAATTTAAAATAATTTAAAATGCTTGCAGGGCATTCATTTATAAATTAATATTAAACATTCTATTTTACATCCTACGCTCGTTATGTCAATTTGTTAATCTGTTGTGATTGCTTTTGCTTTTGTTGTTTAGATTGAGCTAATCAAATGTTTGAAGGGCTCTTGAGCTCTGGTTCCCAAAGGAAAGCTGCCACTTGTGGTTGGCAAATGGAGTTTGTACATTGTTGACTTGACTTCTAAGTCGACCTCTTACTATTTTGGCCAGCATTTAAGCGGGGGCTCGTGCATGGCCTTAACAGCAAAGTAATTGCAGTCTCGACTGTCTCTGAAGACGCTGCATAATATTGAAACTGGCAGCTGGACAGGCTGGCTGTCAGCTAGTGGGCGTGGCAGGCTTCTGCCTGCTTCTGCTTGGATGACAATATATCCTTTCTGCTTGGTTGTCTGTCAGTCAGTCAACCTGTTTATCTGTCTGTCTGTCTGTTCGTCAGTCAGTCTGTCCAAATCTGTGTGAGCTGAAGATTAATATGCAGACGCTGCGATTTGATGGGTTGGGCAGTTTGGCAAACAGACAGACGAGGCTGACAAGTAAACAATTTCAAATGAAAGGATATTAGACGCCTGCACACACACACACACACACACACACGCACGCAAATAGACAGGATATAGGCAAATGCCTTGCATCTCGTATTAGCAACGATTGGCCAAACATTGCCTGCCATTTCAAATGTGTTAATAATACAATTTTATTTATCAACCACACACACACACTCACACCCAAATACACACGCATACACACATGCAGTGCCTATGAAAATTGCGTTCAAAACGAGCTGAAACTTTACGATGCGTGTTTCTTTCCCCTATAAAAACCATATAAACTAAAGAGAAGGGTGAAGGGGGCTGTGTCTACTTAGGGGGGGTGGAATGTGGGGAGTGGTAGGTTGGTACGATGCAAATTGCGTTAGCCCGTCTGAGTACGATTTTTGAAAAGGGTTTGACATTTAAAGCACACGTCCAGCACTTGCCCCTGCCCCAATGACTAAGCAGCTGCTTAGGGGTCACACACAACGGGGGGGGGGGTTGGTCATGGGGTCAGCGTTGTAGCAAAATGACAAAACGATGTCTAAACGAGCATTGAACGAGCAGCAAAGAAATTGACCAACAAAAGATGTATAAAAATAAAATAAAACAAAATTGGTATAAATGTAGTTCGTCTGAAGCACTGCCGCAGAGGCGTAGAGTGGCAGGGGAGGGGGGGTGGTCAGGTGGAAGGGGGGTGTCAGTCAAAGAGGGCAACCTTTTAGTTGGTCAGTGCTTAAGGCACACACAGTCACACACACACACACACACAAAACACAGGCGTATTTGCATATGCATGAACAGCGCATAGAAAATCGAGCACTAAAATGAAAAAGGACCCTTTTCTTTAAACAAAATCCAGCCACAGTGGCCTGAGTATTAATACAAATTCATACTTTGCAAAGTTAAATCACAAATTGTAAGAGCTCGTGTTGTTTAATGGATTTGGCACCACTGTGCAGCTAGCACACTGGTTGGAGAGCGTGTTATACATTCATTACACACGCACAGCTGAGGCAAAAAGAGAAAAAAGGCATAAAAAAGGAGAAACTAAATAAGAAGGTAAACGGCAGCGTCGGCCTTTTGTTAAATGTCTCAATTGATGTAAAGACGACGGTCCAAAACACATACGTAGACGGGGCGTATGCTTAATGTTTTATGTGCTCAGCAAAATGAAACGAAATGAAAGCAAAGCAAAGCAAATACTTTCACAAATAATATGCTTAATTTATTCATTTTAAATGTGTCCAGAAAGAAGACTTTCCGAGTGTCCCATTGTCCCACTGTCGCCTTGTCCCACTGTCGCTCTTAATGCTTTTTTGCTGGCTACAATTACGAAATCAGGAATATTTCTGGCATAAATATATGATTTCTCTCGTCAACTCGAGATGAATCCCCTTATCCGTACGAGTTTGTCTATGTGTGTGTGTGTGTGTGTGTGTGTCTGGGAGTGTGAAAAGTATTCTTGTTGGATAATTTATTTGTGTGGCTGCTATAACAATCAACATTTCTAGTTTCGGTATTTGAAAAGGCTTTTGGTCACGCAAACATCAATCTGCCAAAGGTAGATCTGCCTGTCTGTCTGTGTGTGTGTGAGTGTGTGTGTGTGTGTGTGTGTGTGTGTGTGTGTGTGAGCGTACATGTGTGTGAAAGTGCGTGTGTGGAGTGTGGCAAATGTGACAGACCAAATTACACAAAAGAACAATTTGGAATTCAGCAATTTATATCTCGGCTCTATTACCATCAACAGCGGTGTCTTCTTCTCCTACTCCTCCTCTCTCGCGACCCGCGTCTGCTTTTTTTCTTCACCCCTTTTCACTCTGCTCGCCCTCTTTTAGCTATATGCACCATCGTTTATTTCGCAATAATGCCAATAATAACAATGGGCGCGTTTGTTTGTTTGCCACTTGATAAATGAGATGCCAACTGGTTCGGCGGCATCGCCAGCCCTTAACCCTCTAAACACGTCTTTAACCCTTTCCTCGAAAGGTGTTAACTGTCCTGGTCGCATCGGTATTCGTATTCGAATTTGTATTTGTATTTGTATTTTTCTACTCTTACTGTCCCCACTCCTCGGTTCTCCTTGTTGTTTTCGACAGCGGCCTGCCTTTGATTAAGTTGTTGGGCGTGCCCCAGTTAGCATCTGTTTTGGCCAAATGGGCGTGTCCTCTTTTGTCCAGGCACATACTCGTTATACTTAGGCCATACAGTCTTGAAGCACATGCAAAAAACCACAAGGACTCTTGGCTTTTGAAGAAACCAAAGCGGCGACCAAAACTCGTCTTGCAAAAACCAAAACCAAACATAAAGTAAAATTCAAGGAAACCAACTAAACAATTGCAATTCGTTTTCGCCTTTTTGGATTAATGTGGCCAACTAAGCCACAAGATGAATGTCTCGAAGATACATTAAAATAAGTTAAGGCCAAGTCTCGGGGTCTGACTATTACACAAATCACTTTTAGACGGTCAGCTTCAAATGAAGATGTCTTTATAGAATGTTGACTCCCTCATTTAGATTAAACATCGATCTTGACTTGATCTAATTCGAGGAAAGTTTGATGAAATGGAAATTTTAAAGGTGAATAATGTTAGTTTCCTTGGCAAACTATTTTAGGAGAAAAAAACTAAATCTGTAATATCTAACTTTGTACTCTTTATAGGCTAGAAGTCTCAGCCCTAATTAATATTTGAATCTACCTTAAAGTTGCATTTACAAATTAGTCTAAACTATTTAGTTGTAATACCTATTAATAAATCTCTTACTTATGAAGTCGTTTAAGCCAAAACTATCTGATTAACTAAAAAGGATAATACAAAATAAACATTATAGTGTAGAATACAAAGCGGGATATTAAACAATTAATGAGGCTTCTAAACAAGCGTCAGATTCATAAAAATATACATATACAATAAATGGACATAGTGATTAGAGAAGAGAATGAGACAATAACAGTCAAAGAGTCCAAGCGAATTGCGAAATTTATAATTTATTGCGATTTTATCGGTTCTAGACTGTCAACTGTTAATGAGCTGCGTGAAAATCGCATACGCAGCGTTGCTTCAATTGCAGAGCAACTGTCAGTCAGGCATACTCGCCTGTCAGTACAGTCGCCTGCTGATATGTTTTAGATGTCGCTGACGCACATTTTAATGGCGGCCTAAGGCCATTGTTGCTGTTGTTGCTGTTGTTGCTGTTGTCGCTGTTGTCGATTGTCAACGTGTCGCGTCATCAGTTTTACGCACCACTTGCTTCTGTGCTTGGGTGTGTGTATGCGTGTGTGTGTGTGTGCGTGTGTTTCTCTTTTATATAAGCACAGCATTTTATGCCGTTGTTAGACACACCAGAAATTTACATATTTTTATGTTGTTCAATTTAACTAGAATTTGTTCAATTGCAAGAGACAAAGGGAGAATTGAAGAGGAAGGGGCGAAGAGATAGAGAGTAGATGAGAGTGAAAAGAAGAAGAAAACAAAATGTGAGACTGAGACTTAGAATGAGAAGTTGCTAAATCGACTGCTTGATATTATTGTTTTCTGTTCTTTCTGCAAACGAATCAATTGATTTTTAGTGCAAACAGCTTTGCTACATGAAGAGACAGAGCGAAAAATGGTAAGACAAAGACAGAGAGAGAGAGAGAGAGAGAGAGAGAAAAAAGAGAAGAGGGCTACCTTTGTGCGCCTCTCACGTTCGAGAGAATGTTTTATAGACTCGTCTTTATCTTTGGTGCCAATCAACTTGAATTGCTTTTTGTTGTCACTTAAGTGGTGCACAGTTCACAGTTAAGCAGTTGCCACTGCCGTGGTTGCACATTTATTTGCTGCTGTTGCTGCTGCTGTCCCAGTTTTCCCCCTGTCGCTGCTGTTGCTTTTGTTGCAACTCTACTTTGCTTTAGTATAGTTTGTTCTCTGTTGTCGCTCACACGCTCATTTAACAAACGATTCGAGTAATTTTTTAGCTGGTTTGCAGTGCAACAACTTCAGCTGCAATTTCAACTTCTGCCCCAAAGTATTTCCTCTTAATTCTTGCCCCCATTCTTGTTGTTGTAGCTCGCAGTCAAGTCGGCCACTTGCATTAGCGTAATTCAATCTGTTCATCTGGTGTACAGTGGTGCACAGTGGTGTACAGTGGCGTAGTTTTTATAGCACAAGTTAAACTCAAGTAAAGTCAATTCAAAATACGCAGTCTAATTCAAACCACAAGTCCATTGCGTTTTTACATATTCCTTGTTGCAAGATAATATTCAATTATTTTTCAAGAATTTTCACACTTATGTTTATTGCCACTTTGTCCTCTCTCTCTCTTTCTCACACTCTAAGTCTATCTATCTCTTTCTGGGCCGAGATTGGAGTGAACAAAGTTCTGCGGCGCGTGTTGCCACTTTGATTTTATATTTATATATAAATATATATATACATATATCTCTTTCCTTCGCAGTTGCAGTACAAATTTAATGTGAATGACAGTTGGAAATGACAGAGACAGCAATAACAAGAGAGAGAGAGAGAGTGAATTAACATAGGAGAGCACAACAAGTCAACAAAATAAACATAAAAGAAGACAAAACGCAATAAATTACTTAATGTGCGAGTTACCTGCAGTGCGGTCACATAGCGTATACGTAATGTATGCGTTTCACTGAAAAGTCCAGCTTAGTCAACACTTGCCAGCAGTGACGGGGGCGTGCAACAACCTGAGGCACAGAACCGACTGCCTGCAGGTGGTCCACATAAAGTGAGGGCTATTTGAATGCAAATAATGGATCGGGATTACAATAAAATCTGCATGGCAGACATGGTAACTTTTACGACAAGTTCAAAATACTTTTAATGGCAAAGCAAGACAGCGATGGCTAACTCAAATTTAATAATACTATTCTATAATTAAAATGAGGCAGTGGAAATGCTATCAATTTATCCTGAATTTTTAAACAAAGCCGACGTGCTCTAATTATTTCCAAAAGAGATCTGACTTATTACAATTGTGGAAACATTCTTTAAAACTTGCAGTGCAACCTTTTTAACCTGTCGAGTTATAGAAAGAGTAATAAAATATTTTCAATATTTAAAATCGAATTTTGTACATATATTAAAAAAAATTATTTGGTCTTAAGAAAAATTATAGTGCGATGACAAAAATAAAATAAATTAAATTAATGAAAAGTTTTAACATAATAAAAGGGGAAAATAAGCAATAACTGATTCAGATGTCTTGCAACTTTTAAGAACTCAATAGCATTGTAAAATTTTTCTTAAGAAAGTTTTTAACAATTAAAAACAGTTTGTTATTTTTCAACAGAATTCATAAATATCATTCAAGTTTCAATTTTTGCTAACAACAACTGCTATTTTTTTTAGTTGGAATTTCCAGAAAGCAAAACCATATCTTATCTGAGACTTGATTAGGTTTAGTTGATGTTCGTTAAACTCATGTATTTATCTTTGAAATTTCCCAACGTTATCCAGTTATCAATAGCATTTGTGAGTGGTTGCTATGAAAAAGGACTTAAAACGATGTAAGTACATTTCTGTTGCAGTTTTTGCTGCCTAACGTCGAGTATTTCATATGGGGGAAAATGAAAAAGATTTAAAAAAAAATGGTAGTTTCACCTGCGACTGCGACACGCAACAAATGTCGCTCAATTGCAATGGAAGTAACAACAATAAACATGGGAAAATAGCAAGGATAACAGACAGGCAGATAGACAGAAGGAGAGAGACAGAGAGAAAGATAGAGAGACAGATGGATAGACAGGCTAAATTGAAGATGGCAGAAAATAGCAACGAAATCACAGTCATTCGCAATGTGTATATTATATGTAACGTATACGCCATGTGTGCTGTATCTGTAACTCGATGTATGTGTCTGTGTTTGTGTGTGTGCGTTATTCTCATGATATTCGCATTTTGTTGCCGCTGTTGCTGTTGATGCTGCTGCTGTTGTTGTTAAATGCGACTCGTATGCAAAATGAGGTATGATGGTGTTTTTAATAAGCCAGGCACATAACGTTTTACAATGCCCAATACAAAGTTAATGGCAGAGGGCACAGTCAAAAAACGAAAGAAGCCGCAGCCCTCACTCCCCATCTCTTTCTTTCATTCTCTGAGTCAATAACACGCTGTCTCTGTCGAATAATTGTGAAAAATAATAATGTTGCAACTAATTGGCGTGCCTAATTGACAGTCTGTGTGTATGTGTGCGCGTGTGTGTGTGGGTGAGTTCCTCAACAGGCCCAAGGGGGAGTGGCCGCAAAGGCAAAATAAATATATAAATGAATAAAGTAAAAATAAGCCAAAAATGGTAACGTTTTTACTGTTTTGGGGCTTGTCTCCGCAACAACTACAAAAAATAATTGAAGCCATGCTCATAAAACTTTACCAGCACACACACACACACACTCACAAGTTAATAGCCATTGTGTGTGTGTGAGAGAGAGAGGGGGAGAGAGAGCATCTGATGTTTGAACTGCTTGATATTGTTCAAGTTATAAAACAAATACCAGCAACACTCTTAGCCAGGTACTCAAAATTTCGCCTCATTTGATTCTTATTCTCAAACTTTCTATTTGCGCTTTTTACTTTTTATTTCTTTGGCTGCTGTCTATGTCTTTGGCATTTTTTAATGAGTTGTCTTTTGCCTTGACAACGAGCTCCTGATAAATTTGTCAAGTTTCCTTCATTAAAATTCAAATGAATCACTTTTGAATGGACTCACGCACAATCTGTGAACTGTTATCAGTTTATTTTTTTGAGACTGGCTGTCCGTCAGAGTCAAGTTACCACTGTGGCAGCCATAACTTAGGGCAACATCATCAACGTTAACATGGGCATCATTATTAACATGCTCGTCATCATAAATATCATCAACTAGTTAGTATGTCTTAATCAAACTGACAACAGGGCAGGCAAATCTGCATCAAACTTTTTATGCTTTATGCTTTATTACGTTTTAGTTACAGCACACATACTCACACACAGCCAGCTCAGTTTTATGCGCAACTTAATAACTTTGATAAAAACTCCGGCAAGTTGTGCGCTCAACTTTATGAAAACAAATTAAAATACGTCCCCCGGGACCCGAAAGTGCAACAATGCGCAACTTGTGGCACGGCAAATGCTGCGATAACTAACACAAGTTCGGCTGTAGCACATAACAAACAGAGGTCTCTTATTTGGTGTTGTTGTTGGCTAAAGAGATCGGCAAATGGGCCGATTGGGGGGTGTCATAAAAATGACAGACACCTGCACAAAATCAATGAAAGTTCTTTTTGTTGCATATTACGTATACGCTGCCGGTGACAAGGCTACAAGGTCAGCGCTGTGAGATAACGACAAGACAAAGCGAACGAAAGAGAGAGCGAGGGAGCAAGAGCGAGAGGGAGCCAAAGTGGGAGGCTGTGATAAAACTAATGTACGCTGAGTCTTACATAGGCAGCTGGCGACCCGCTTGCCGCTATTTTTTAATGAGTATTCATTACGCGTCGCGTCAAGGCGACAACGCGACAAGCAGCGACCATGTGGCGTATACGTAACGTCTCCATATCCGTGCAGGTCCGTAAGTGTGCGTCTGTCTGTGCTCGCTTTCTAGCGAGCGGCTTTTGTTATTCATTTAAACGTGCTAGCACCTCCCCCTCCCCCCTCACTACCCGCCGACACCCTGTCCTGGCCCACATCACGGCGACAGCCACTAAAACATTCAGAGAGGCATGCGGCAAATGTTACACATACGCCCCATGTGCTCGGTAACAGCCTGTAGACAGGACAACAAGGACAGCCGGGACAGACGGAGAGACAACAATAGTTGCTTATTGTTTGTTGTCAGTGGGCTTTGCTTTTGCCACTAAAAATGTGTTTAGTGCTTCATGCTTGGGGTCAATCTCAGTTGCTTCGCTGCCGTTGTCTCCCATCCACACATTTTCTCTGATTCTCAGTCTCTTTCTCTCAATTTGTAGGAACACTTAATAATCACTCGATAAAGACATAATAATACTTAAATGCGCGACCTTGCGCTCTCAAATCAATTGCAATTAATTAAGTCCGTGTCAGTGTATATAACATATATACACTGTGCTACAAAATGTATGCGGTCATGTTGTCGGCCTTAAACCGTAACCCGTTAGCCGTTAGACTTTAAAGCTGCAATAAGCCAGCGTCGCTTTAGAATGACATGAATCACATGCTCACAAGCAGAACACATCATCTATAAATCAAGTCTGTTGACATCAGCACAGAATGCAAAAAGGGCAGAGTGCAAAGTGCAGAGTGTAAAGTCCAGAATGCAGTGTGCACTGCACTCTCGACAATTTCCTCAGTTGTCGTTGCAAGCGAATTATTCATATGACAATTTAATTAGTATTTATTTATGTGACAGCAGATAAACAATTTGTGTCCACTCGAAAGCCGAGCTCTACATTGTTCCAAGATGAATTGTTGTGGGAAATTGTAGCATACTTTTTGGGGCTGACTGAGGACACGATAATCAAACTCGAGACAAAACCGAATGCGAGCATTCAAAGGACATTTTTAGGTGACGAAACAACTGCTGGCGATAAATTTACCAATAAAGAGTCGCAACAAACAACAAAATAACGGCAAGAACGATAACAACAAGCAGAAGGTATTCGCATAACCAGAAAACATCAAAAAGGAGCAAGAAGAGCGAAAGAGAGGCGAACAAGAAGCAAGCACTTTATTATATTTGATTTGTGTGTGCGTGCCCATCGGCGTGGGCGTTTTATGGGCGTGTCCCTGCCTCAAGCCCCTACCTACCTACCTTCCTTCCTCTATCCTTCCCTCCGGCCGACAGACGTCCGTTTGCCAGTTTAACAAACGAAGAAATGCGCATATCAATTGGAGCATCAACATACATCTATTTGATATACTATATGATATATAATATATGAAATACACAAAGAGGTGTGCTCCTTTATTAGGTGTCTGCACGTGTGTGTTTGTGTGTGTTTGTGTGTGTGTGTGTGTGTATGTGAGCGAGTGTGCATATGTGTTTGCATAATCAGTAAATTTGATTAAGTAAATGATTAAATAAAATTGATTGATTCATTCCCAGCAGTGAGAATCGAACAACTAATGGGAAATGTATATAATGAAAGGGTAAACAGATGCTGAATGTGAAACGATTCAGATAAAATTGGTTGGCACCCAAATACTACAGGGTATATGCTATGAGAAATGTTAGGCGCCTAGGAAATATTCTGTTGAAAATTAATTTTTTTTTATATGTTTATTAGTGAATATCTAGCGAATTCCATTGCTTCTTTGTATACGATATGTAAATCAATTGAGTATCTACTTGTCCAACATATTCGATATTTTCGATGCTATCTGCAAGTTGGATTAACTAGTGTCTTTTATACATCTGTTTTTCATTCCCTGGGTATCTGTCAATCGAATCCATTCTGTACTTGATTATTTATTTAACATTTACTGACCGAATTGATTAATTCAATTGTTGATACCCATCAATTTTCTGCATAAAGCCCAAGCAAACATATACATAACATATCTGACGGGCCAACTGTGCGTATGCGTATTCTGTGCGACACAAAACCAATTCGAAATCACTTTAAGTGAGGTTTCAAGGCAATTGAAAAGCCGTTGGGCATAACAATGACTGTGACAAACTTATTGCTTTACTCTTAAAATAGCTATTTATTGGATAGTTGATCATTACGATAATTAACATGTCTTGTTAATTCCCGAGATATCTCTCGGACTACTGCTTCCAATAAAAATGAGTATTGCTTATTATTATTTGCAGATGAAAATCGTATGCTTCCCGGATTGATATTGCTTGTTTTAACGAGTTCTTCCATTGTGTTTATTTATATGCTCAGATACATTGAGATTGAAGTTCTCTCCCTTTAATTTTGCTATATTGTAGTTCCGTCAAACTTTGTTGTTGAGTTTGTTTACGAAGAAAAAAAGGAAATTCTGATAAAAACTTAAAAAAAACATCTTTCCCGATAACTATTAACCTTATCTGTGATTCATACTATAAATAATTGATTGGTTTTTAGTGGTCTAAATACACAAGCGATTTAAGCATTGTATTATATATATATGTATATGTATATATAAGCTCACACACACACCATATCGAGTCCATATCGAAGCATTGAGTGTTCTGCATTTGATTGAGTTGCAACAATATTAATATAAAACATAAACACAAAGGGAGAGACCTCCCAGCACAAACACACACACTCACATACACGGGGGAAGAAATTGTCTAATGATGTGTTAATTATGCTCGCACAGAAATTATGAATTATAAACGCTCTGCTTTGTGCCGCTCGAGCTGACTGCTGTTCCTTAACCCTCCGCTCACCCCCCGGCAACCCGTTCTTTCTACCAGTTGGTTGTGCCACAGCAGGTACACTAATTACGCACAGGTGTGGACTTGAGCAGACATAAATATGCGCGAATAGACTGTAATTAATTGCAGTCATTAGTCAACAGTTCCACAACTAAATAATTATATATTCAAAGATTTAATCCATTGTATGATGTGTACAGTGTACACATCTATCTGACCTGCTTGACGCATCCAATTTCAGTTCCTATTGTTGAGGACGTATCAATTATAATTTCAATACATGACCACTTAAAATATCAACAAGGGACGAAGACACAGACAAAAGACAGAAGACAAAGAGACAGAGACAGACACAGAGAAAAGACAATGATGAATCTGGTGTAAATCAATGCAAATCGATTCAGATCTGTTTGCCATATTATTTTGCTTACATTTGCATAATCAGTGGGAAATGTACCGAAATATTTGCATTTGTAATTCCGGTTCCAAATATTTGACAGCTTATTTGTGTTTTGTTCCATATATACGAGTAGTAGGTGAGGAATTCGTTTAAGTCCTTCCCCAGAAGCGGAAATTGCAATCGAATGGAAATTCAAAGGGGAAACTCAACACACAAACGAAGACAGACAAGAGTTGAACCTGCTCAATAAATTACATAGTTTCCAATTACTTACCTGTCAAGTTATTATAAGTCCTCATGCGCACAGTGTGAGGTTTGGTTCTATTAATTATATGTCTACTTGCGATGTTATGATACTACAACTCCAATGTATGAATTCAATGCTTAAGCAAATAATAAAAAAAACAAGTTTCCAACTTGTTAAATGCATATTAACCATAAATTACGATATGTCATGCATTAAATGCTGAGTAAATTGATGTAAGTTTATCAGAAATGGTTTAAAAACACTTTTTATAGCAATGTTTTCTAGCCAATACTTGTTTTGTTCAAAATTGAACAAATGTATTAACGTTGAGATAAGAAGAAAAGATAAAGTTGATTAGATGAATACTTATAGAAATTATGACAAATTTTGAATAATATACATGAAAAAAGAACACACCATTTTATTAAATATTGAAATTATTGTCCTCCTCTTTATACTGGCTTCTAAGAAAAGATCAGTTGTTTTGCTCCCCGAAAGTTTTTTATGCCAAGAAAAATCCACTCGTCGTTCTTAAAGTCACATTTCTGAAGTATCTAACGATTTGCCCAAAACTTGACATTTCTGATAGCTCTAACATCTTGTTAGCATTCTTGAAGTTAAAGTGCGCTCAAGAGATAAGTGAAGTTGTTAAAATGTTAGCTATGCTCTGGTCTATAAGTTTCGGCATTTGCATCTCAAATCTCTTGATGCTAAAAAGTATGCTACATTTTATTTTTGACTTTAGTTTCTCGGAACGAGTTGAGAGACTAAACCACATTCCCCGAAGACAAGGGAGTGAAAGAGTTGTATGTGTGCGTGTGTGGCAACCTGTTGCACGAACCACAGTGCGACAAGGTAGAGAAGGATGAGAAAGGGACGTGAGAAAGCGAGAAAGAGGAGAAGGAGATGGAGAAGCAGCAGCAGCAGTAGCTGTTAAAGAATACCTGGCAATGTTGGGAATACTCTCATTGTTTGCCCAATATTTCAACGGTTACCGCTGCCTGCCACTTGCCACTTGCCACTCGTCACTCGCTGCATGTTGTTACGCTGCTGGCATCAAAGGGAAAACCTTCGACGCGTTTATTTAGCTCTTCTCGACGAGCTGCTGCTTTCTTTTCATTATTGAAGGCGCAACGGGAACGCATTAATGTTGCATCATCGTCGCCTGCCTTGTGATTATTGTTGTGCCCGTAATTGCCTCACGCCGTCTGAATACATTTACATACATAAGTTGCCATGCCATTTTAACGCTCTGTGTGTGTGTGTGTGTGTGTGTGTGTGTGTGTGTGTGTGTGTGTGTGTGTTGCAAGGTGGCACGGTTCGAGGCGAGGCGCCTCTCATTTGTTATCTTTCCATTTTTGCCAACAGATGTCAACGAACTGGGCGGCATTTCTTCACAGTCAGTGTGTTTACACTTTTCCCAGCCAAAAACCGTCGCTATTCCGTGTTCCTACCTAAATTCCCCCTCCCCCCTCTCTCTCTCTCTCTCTCTCTCTCTCTCTCTCTCTCTACCTGTCCCTTCTCATCCTCCCTCTCTCCCTCTCTCTCACTTTCAATTTGAGATTCTTCCTGTTCGACGACAGTAAATCTAAATTCAATATGTTGTCGATAGAACATATTTCTCTCTGCGTGTCAGAAGGTGTGTGTGTGTGTGTGTGTGCGTGTGTTTTCATTCCTTATTCTGTCTCTTCCACTTTTTGTTGTCGTTGAGAGAGTAAACAAAGTGTTGTGCCAATATTTACAGAGCCCATGGGCTGCGCTTACGTCGACCAACTACGTCATTGGGCATCCAAAATCTGAATCGAAAACGAAATCGTAGCCGAAAATGAAACTGAAACTGAAACCAGAAGCGAAACAACAACCGCTTCCTGCTCATCCTGCTGCTCCTGGCCAATCACCGGCCATCGAGGTGGCATCACAATGAAATTATTGAAATTAAATATATCGGGCCTGTTTGTTGTGGTGTCGAATTTGAGCGATTATCTTACCCAAGGACAGCGTCGATGAGACGCGACGTTCCAATGCTCAATCGAACCAACAAACCAACGAACCAACGGACCAACGATCCCAAATGTTTGACATCCGCAGTCTAACAATCTGAGCACTGTCATCCGATAGGCGATGGCCCATTAAACGCACCTCTCACTCCATAATTAAAGTCCAAAAGCTTGGACTTGCCATATGGCAGATGCTAACCAATCCATAAATAATAAGAGTCTCCAAACTTATCGTTTTCTGAGCTTGGCTTCAGCGGAGTCTGTGGAACGGCAAAGATCTGTATAGGACTGTAAAGATCGCGCCTTCCTTCACAATATTTTTCTGGCACTCCATTTCTTCTCTCTTTTCTCATTGTCGCCCGTTGTCTTTCATGCTATATGTATAATTCTCTTTCCCACTATATCAGTTTCTCTAAACCGCTTTCTCGTTTTTCTCTCTGTCTCACTGTCAAATTATTTATTCTCCCTTATTTCAAAATGTGTGTCCCAAATGTTTAGCGTTCTCGATCACTATAGCATTTTCTCTCTGTTACTTTTCTCCAATTTTATATAGTTAATTACTTTTTGAATACGTATTTCTATATTTTCTAAGCTCTTTCTCTTGTACTACGTTTCTTTCCGTCTCTTTATTTTTTTCTCCGCATCCTTTTTCAATTCTTCCTGAATCGTTGTTTCTATCGCTAATTCTATCGCATTTTCCATCCATCGCTACATTTTATTCATATTTATGTCTATTTCTTTTTGAATACTTTCATCTCGGTCTATATTTATAAAACTATCTCAGTCAATCTCAGTATTTATACCCTCCTATTTATATTTTCTCCCGCTCTTTAAGTTGTTTGATGTCCGGGTATTTTTTATTCTTTTATTTAAGTTTGAGCTGAAAACCAATCGCCATTTTCTATTAAGAGCGTCAGTAGCGACTATTCACATTATTCATTATTTATTCACTTGTTACTGTCAAATTATTTAGCAACTAATTAAAACTTTCCAAGGTATTAAACTTTTTATTCAAATTCACGACAAAAGTAATAGAAATTTGAACTTATCGAATTCCAGGAACCATAAATTCACGGTCTTTTCATGACTTGGCCAATTTTCAATGTCGGTGGATTTCTTGGTCATAGATTGGACTGAAGTGTAGTTAATATGACGGGCAAAATTTGATTTCATTATTTTACAGGTATTCAAAATTGTTATAAAGCTACGTTAGATGGTTACCTGATACAGAGTTTTTGGTACATTTTCAAAAAGTACCTAATCATTTGCCTACAGACTTAATAACAATCACAATTGTTTTAAACTTTATTGTTAATTCAGTTGTTGCTCTTGGTGCTTTGCACGCTTTTCAGTTTGCTTGCCATCGAGTTTTTCTATAGGGTGAAAAACCTTAAACTTTCGCTAAATTCAAATGTGTGCTTAGCGCTCAATCAACACCAAGTTTCGTTTTTCTTTATGCTGGGCAACAGCATAAAAAAGCCAGTAGCAAATAATTTAAACTTTGTTTACGCCACAACGACAACAACAACAACAACAACAAGCTGGACAAGTTGTAAAGCATTTAAAAAATTAATTGCAACCTTTTTGCTGAGGTAGTTGATAAACCTTTCAGCAAAAATTCAGAACCCAGTCAATCCGCAGACCACCGAGTCCCCAGGTGGCTGCCCAGTGGTGTAAGTGTTGCTACTGCTAAATAAAGGGGGTTGGCGAGAAGGGACCTAGAGGGGTAGAGATCTTAGCTAAAGCCATTAAAATCATGATAAGCTGCAGCCACAGGTGCTATTAAACACAACCCAGACCCCAACCAACCAACCAACCAACCAACCAACCAACCAACCAACAATGAGAGCAGAAAAAAAAGGCAACACATCTGGAGGCTCAGACACGAGAAGAAAAATAAAAATTTGCCAAGAGCAAATAAGCCAACTGACCGCAAACAAACAACAAAGGTATGACTGGTTAAAAAACGAATGGGGGAGGGTGGGGAAAAGGTTATTTCATCTTAATGTTTTTCTTTCAATAATTCGCGCATGAAACTCGCCTCAGATCGACAGACGACACCAAAGTGAATAGCTTCGAGGGGGACAGGGCTATGAGTGAGGGAGGGAGGGGATGGGTTGAACCACAAGGTCAACGTCAAAGCCGCAGTTTGGCAAGGGTTACGCTGGGTTATGGTTACTGTAACGGTTACAGTTATGGCTTGCTTCGCCTTGCTTTCCTTGGGTTTGACTTCGTCTACGGTTTCAGTTTCGGATTCGGTTTCGGTTTCGACTTCAGTTTTAGTTACTTTTTCGATAACGTTAACATTAACGTTGACGGCTTCACTCTTTGCGCTGCATTTTTGGCCAGAAACTTGTAAAATGTTTGCCAACGTTTCTATATTTTTATTTTCTATTGTTTCTTATTTTTTGTGGTTGTTTGTTGCTTGTTCTTTGGTCGCCTGGCCGCTTGGCCGCCTGGCCGCAGGTCAAAAGTCAAATATCTTAAAGCGGACCAGCTGTTTTCTCAATTTCCTCTCAGTTCTCTCTCTGTTCCCTATCAGCTCTCTCGGAGTTATCTCTAAGTTCCCTCTCAGTTGTGTCTGAAGGCAAATGCCCAGCATTTGATGGGAAATCAAGCAGAAGCTATATGTGGAATTCTTGCCTCATTTATTGATCTTCTACTTTTGCAGGGTATCTGTGGGGTGGCATCCAATTGTTGTCCTATGTGGTGGCTGTAATTTGACTAACTTTTCGGCTGCTGCGGCAGAGCTGTCAAAGGTTTTGGCAAAGCAGTTTAATGCCTGCTGCCCGGTTCATTAATGTTAATGACCATATTGATTTATATGTGCGGCACGTGTGTGGCAACTGGACTCATGTGGCATGTGGCATGTCGCATGTGCCTTGTGCCAACTGAGTGGAGTGAAGTTAAACGTTTAACTCAATTGAATTCCTCATCTTGGCATCGAGTTAATCCTCAGTTACCACATGCACCACATGCGCCACATGCATCTTGCAACGCATTTACCTAAATGCAATTAACAATTACAAACTAATCGCATTCACATCTAATTGGTTTTCAAATCATAGCTCCCAGTTGAAGACTCGACTCAAATATCGATGCAAGTGAGTGAGAATTAGTTCAAAGTTCCTTACTACCAACTGAGAACTACAAACTAGAATTATAGAATGTTGCCCAGCAGATATTCTTGCGAAGCACAAATACTTTCGACACTTTTACAGTCGTCCACATGAAAAGAAAAACCATAGAGTGAAATGGGATTATAAAATGAGGGCGACATCAAGTCGAAGCGGAAATGCACTACCTGAACTTAAAATCGAATCACATTTAAGAGTGCAACAAAACACCGAGAAATCTGATTGAAAATTGTGATTATAATCAGAAGTGTTCTACAAATCTCTTTCAACTAAAAATAAATGTTGAGACATTTGATGAACTGTAAAAGTTTTGTAAGTTAGTTTAAGGCTGAAAATTAAACAGAAAATATTTTTCATATTAAAATTTAATTGTAATATTTTTGGATAAAAACTAAACAAATTTTCGGGGGGCTTAAAAATAATGTAAGTTTTGTATGAATTTAGTTTTTGCTTAAAATATTCCAGAACAAATTATATTTGTCGAAGTCTTTAATAAATTTGTTATAGTCGATAATTGTGGCTGTGAAAATGCAATTCTCTTTATAATTTTTAGACATAAATTAATATTTAAGAAAATGACAAAGACACATGGATTCTCCGCAAAGCTATCCCGGATTTCACTCGAAAATATAAAAGTTCTTAATTCACCTCTCGAATCAGTTTTTATGAATGAATGAAAATTATAGGAGAATAAATATATAAATAGTAAATTAATGTTCTACTTGGCAAATAGTGATATTGATATTAAGATCAGAGGTTTACGATTGTCGTTAAGTTGATGCAAATGAATTTTTAGCCTGTGTTCCTATTTATATCCCATAGAACAGGTAACTACTACGTGTTTTTTAATGGACCGACGAACAACTATAGTTAATATGCCCGTAACATGGTCGGACAGGATGCCTGACAAGTTTTTATTTTGCTCACAAAGGGAACAAACATTTCCTTTTTATTTTTAATATTTTCTTCTTGGGACTTTTAACTTGTTATGTTGTGGAAAGTTACAAGGAATGAAAAGAAACTATGCGCGAGTCTTGGAACAAGTTGAAACTTGCCCAAGGCCGCCAAATGCAGCAAGGTATTTAAGCCAACTGCAAAATACCAAAAACATTTATTTGTTGTGGGATCACTTGAAATGTACGGGAAATGGTTCTTATAAAGCTCATTTTTCCGCTACGGGGATATACTTGTCAAATACATTGTCAAATTTCTCTCGACTTCTTGCCTCTGCATCTTGCAATGTTGCAATCAATGCTGCTATAAACTGAACTCCTGCCGGAATCAATGATAGATTCCCCAAGCCTTTCAAAGGAAAAGGCACGATTGTAGCGGTAAATAGCTCCCTCTCTCTCGCTCTTTTACTCGCTTTCTCTCTGTTTCTCTGAACAAGGAAATAGTTGTCCATTTAGGAAATGGAAGGGAAGAGAGTTCCCAATAGAATATATAGCTGTGGTATCACAATAAATAGCATTAATTTAAGATGATTTAGTTGCCCGCTTCAATACAATTCAAACAAGGAGAGCATCGGAGAGAAGTGTGAGGAGTTCAGGGGGAATAGCCGGAGGGGTGCAATACAATTCAATTTTCTGTGATTTTGCAAGAATGTTACAATGTTTGTGCCATTGTCTTTTGGCCCCACAGGCAACAATAAATTCTTGCCCTATTGTTTGGACCCTGTCAGACGGACAATTGCCGAAATCTTTGTCGGGCACAAGCAAAAGTCCTCAAACATTAATTCATAGACAATTTACGTCACTTACCTGTTTGTAGCTTACACCGGAATTCCCAAAAAACTTTTTCTTCACATAAACACTGAACAAAAATTCAAAAAAAAAAAATGTCAGAATATTATTTATCTTAAAAACAAAACAAAAATATTTTAAATATTTGAGTTTAATTTTTTTTTTTTTGTGTTTCTTGATTTTTAGCTGAACAACGTTTCTCTTCTTAAGGCACTTTGCCAAATGTTTAAATATTTATACATATAGTTTTTTCAGTTTATTTATTTAAACTCAACTGGCAGAATTCAATATCAATTTCGATTCGATTTGGTATTTGGTTTGGTTTAAGATTTGTAACGATGCTTTTGACTGCTTCTGGCTCCGTCTGCTCGCCTCAAAAAACCCGCAACGACTGAATCAAAACAAACAAATTTCTTTGGTTATATTTGAAAAAGTTTTCTATGCGCGTCGCAACATTTTCTGCCTGCTGCTGTTGCTGCCTGTGCTGCCTGTGCTGCCTCTGCTGCTGCTGCTGCGTCGACTGTTCCCAGCACTTAAACTATCCGGCAATGCTTTATCCGCTTTATCCGCATGTGCTTGCTTTATCCGCGCGTCTGCGCGCTGCCCGCAATTCAACTGTTGTTTACATGGCCCCTGCGAACGAATTGACTGCCTGCTGTTATTGTTGTTATTGTTGCTATTGTTGCTATTGCTGTAATTGTTGTTGCTCTTTGACTCGACTGCTTAAACGTTTTTTATACAAATTTATCAATGCTTTTGTTTCTCACAGCAGCCATCAGCCATCAGCCACAGCAAGAGCAACAGCAACAGCAGCAGCAACATCTCAGCATCTGGCCATTTGCATTGCGGCTTTGCTTAGCTGTTGCTGCTTCTGTCTCTGCTTCTGTCTCTGCTGCTGTCGCTGCCTCTGCTACTAACACTGCTCTTGTTGTTGCTGCCGTAGTGGGCGGAACGTCGTCGACCTGCAGTTGGCGCTGCTTTAGCTTAGGTGTTTGACACTTTTCCGCAAGATCCGCAATAAACTCACTTACTTCAAGCACCAACAAAATAAGCTCAACCTGAACTCAAAATGCTCTATTATTTGGTCTTTGTCTAACGCTTAAATTGGTCAGTCATTTAAATTAGCTACGTCAGCTCGACATATGATTGTTTGTATTAATTATGGCAATGCAAATCCAAACTTTGGATCACCTAAATATATTGAGATGTCGAGTATCGAAAAATCGTAGAGACTTGAAAATATCGAGAATAGTTAAAAATATTATGTAGTTTAAAACGCAATTGTTATCTGAAAATACGTTTGATCGCTTTCGCGACATCGAATTGTCGATATAAATCGAATGTTTTGTATTTAATAAAATATTTCTTTGCTTTTGTAAGTCCACATTTCACAAATAAATAAAAACAATTGAATATAACCCTTACAAGTTAGTAAATTGCATTCAATTGATTTTACAACGTAATAAAAAATGTATCCTTTCAAATCCAGTAAACTAGCTAAAGTATCCGATTGCAGTGGCAGTGTATATGAAATTTGCTTTATGATTTTGGCTCAGTACGTTCTGTTGTGTTTATCGTTGTTGTTCTTTGACGCTTTCGATTTAACTTCTCGTTGTGAGTTTTGGCCATTGACTTGCCAGCAAAGATGTCAAAAGTCATTAACTTTACGCGTGTTCCATGCACGTAAGTAAAGTATAAATATGAATATGAATATAAATATATAGTATCTAGAGATACAAGTTAAATACTTTAGCCTCTTTTTGACTCAGTCGAATGCAATTTCCTTATTAAAATCGTACACTACAAGTATTGTGAATGTTGTTTTTCTATCTCTAAATTCTCAGGACCCTCGGTGCTTTTTTAATATGTGCACTATATAATTTGATTAGAAGCACAAATAAATGAACTTGATTGATTCTTTGTCAACATCTCCTTCTGTTGTCCTTGTTCGTGTCCTTGTCCTTGTCCTTGTTGCCCTTATCTTTCTTATAGCCGTTCCGTTTTGCTGGCCTCCTCTATGTCAGTTGTGTCTCGCATATCGGCAACAATTAGAAGTTCACTTTTACTCTTACATTCACATTCACATTCACATTTACAATCACAATCACAATCGGCTGCCATATCAAGTTGAATGACTTTTATTAGACATGTCCCTCATCTCCTTGCCTCCTTTCTTTATTTCGTATTGTTTCTTTGTTAAAAATCAACCAAAAATTGATTTCCTGCTGTCCATTGAAGTCTATTTTCGGTCATATTCGAACTCGAAACTCAAGTCGCTTCTTACTTGCCGCTTTGACACAGAACTCTCGCAATAAAGTAATGAATCCATATGACAAGCGTTAGATTTGAGTGCCACTTACTGTAAGGCACGCTTCAAAATACCATTGACCTTCAGCCCCACACCCCACACCCCTCACCACTTACCACTCTCCTCATCCCCTTTTCTTTTTTTGCGGCACTTCTATAGCAATAAGCCGTCTTCTCAACTCCTTAAAATAATCTGTCAAGGCTACGAAACATTTCAAAATTGACAAGGAAAGCATTTCAATTGCTTTTTGATAACTTTTTTGCACATTTTTAAGCTGAATCTGCGGGAAAAGTTGAAATAAAACAATTAAATATGCGAAATTTGGAGACATTCAATATTAAACTCAAACAAAGCAACTGCTTGCCCTTCAAACTTTTCTGTTTAACATGCAATATTGCTGAGGGTCCCAGAATATGCAGAGATTGAGAAAGAGAGAGAGAGAGCTCAAATTAAACATTAAACGATGCTTAAGTAGTTACTTACTTACTGTAATACATAAATGGACTTATACCCCGCACGGATTTCAAGATTAATTAGTTTGAAATGAAATTTTGATTAAATATTCATGACATACACGTACTATACAAAACAGACTTCAATGTGTTTAAATACGAGGGATTAAGCATATGTTAAATTCAGAAATTAAATTGTACGCAGAGTTTATTTAACATGCGCTCTAAATATTTGCAAAGATAGTGTTAATTTAATTGTCTATTAACCCATAGAGAGATGTAACCAACTTGCGCATACCATTTTATATCTAGGTTAAGGGAATCAAGAACTTTCGATTTAAATATTAATGGAAATAAAAAGTTAGTTTGGGTAACCACAGCACAAGCGTCTGGTAATTGCCTTCAATTGCAACGAATTCTCTTCGATTTGAGTTTAGTTTAGAGTTTAGAAACCAGGTGCTTTCACAGCTTCTATTGGATCAATTTTAAACTCAACCCGAGGGACGACAGCTGTGTTCAATCTCTCGATTCATCTTTGAAATGCAAACCGTAAAGTCACCGATTGCGGTTCTTATAATTGCATTTTTGTGTGCTGACACGTAGTCAACCAGTCCAACTCTCCGTCTATCCGTCAGTCGATTTGTCCGTCGAAGACTCAGTACCAAATGGAATTGCAGATTTGTCCAGCACATTTGGCAGTGCAACATTTGGTAAGTAAATTTGCAGCAACTGAGCACACGAAGTGATTCACACTTCGCCTGCACCTCAAAGCACACACACACACACACACACACACACACACACACACACACACACACACTTATTGTATGTGTTGAAGGTGTGCATGCTCAAACATGTACGAACGTGTTTGATTTCGATTGAGCTTGGCAATCGGTGAGTTGAATTATACGCGACATCTGCATAAAATCTGAAAAGTCCAATGCAAATTCGTGCTGTCAACTGTCAAAAGTGACCAAGATTGCATTCAATTTTCGAATATTACGCATACGCCATGTGGGCGTGAGTGCGTCTGCTTGTGTGTGTGTGTGCTGCATATTTTATGCTCGTTACCAGGTTACCATCAATGCCTGAACTTAACTGCTGATTATTATTCAGTTAGCACATAAAAGTTAACCGGCCACAGCTTTGTCAGTTACAGTTACAAGCACTTCCGCTTCCGGTTAGATGCGCTTTTACAGCAGCCTCTTCATGTCATGTTCATATTCAAATTTGGTTGTAAATCACTCGAGGCAATAACAAAATGCCATCACCTAAGTACACACACACTCACACACACACACACACACACAGCATCAGTTGACTTGTCTCAGTGAGAGAGTTGATAGTAACATCCTTGACTCACATGTGTAGGTTTAGCCGTTCTCAATGATTTCGCTTTGCTTCACCTTTTTTCAATACCCTCTACCCTCTAAAGTCACGAAATAAGGTATGTCTAACTTATTCATGTACTTCATTCTTTTAATGAGTTTAAGTATTGATACCAATCTTGTTATTGGCTTCAATTTGTATGCAGCTTGTATTCTAATTAATATTGAATGCTCCATTGTTCTTCCTATGTAGCAAGCTGAAGAATTTCTTAAGCTTAAGTGAATCTATCATCTTTCTGCACAGGATATATCTTAGTCCAGCAATTAATTGCGGTTTTCCCTTTATATGTGATAACATTACCTTGTATTATAATATTAATCAATTGATTCAAGTCGATGGTTTTTTAAACGTGATTTTATCTATTCTATGACAGATCCAGTTCAGTGAACCGTTTTTTATTCATTTTTATTTTTTTTTTGTTGGTTTACCTTTTACTGCCTCTTCTTATTAACAGTGGTGTACAAATTGTTTAAACTCTAACTAGAGGTCATTTCTGATCCAGCATGGATCTCTTTACTTCGCTTGTTAAATAGGGTATCACATAGTCAACTCTTTGGTCGTTTCGTTCTGTTTCCATTCATTTCATTTTCCTTTTATTTTTTTTTGTTTGTTTTCGTTCTTTTTTGTTGCCTTTGCTTTCTCTTTGATTCGCAGTTTTGCCTACTTGCTATCTTCAAAGATTTCGCCGTGCTGCACGTAAATGGCTTTGCTGTTATTCCATTCAGTTTACCCCCCCGTTCCCCTTCGCCCTTCCCCCTTTCCCAATCTCCCATTTCCATTTCCTACAGCTGTTCAATGTGTTCGCCTCCAGCGAGAGTCACCAAATATCTTTGGGAATGCGTGTATTTTGTTATTGGCATTTCCCCCATTTAACCCTTTCCTTCACCACGGGCAGCGGAATGTGTGTATGCCTGTTTGTGTGTGTGTGTGTGTGTGTGTGAGTGTGAGTCTGTTCGAGAGTGTGTGAGTGAGGTGTTTTCTGTGTGCTAGTTACAAATTGAATTTAACGTATTTACTTTAAACGCCTTTTTTTAGTTGAACACTCGAAAGTCCTTTGCTTGCATATCTGATATGCAGCTGTGGGCGTCAAAGTGGGCGTGACCATGGAGTCCGGTCTGAACTTGAAGGACAATACGTATTTTGGGCATTGCGAATGTCTTGCGATTTACTTGAGTTTCAACGACACGTAGCACATACATGAGGCGTGTGTTGCAAAATTAAAGTAGCGGGCGGAGCGGATGAAAGACAAGGGAATGGGAAAGGAGGGGGCGTGTCTGCAGGCGAGTGTGAGGATGTAAGTATAGAGGAGCTTAGCGTTTAAATCATGATTACCACAGCAGCAGCACAGGCAGCAGAGGCAGCAGACAACGCACTGTGGCACTGTGGCAGCAAGTAGCGCCGCATGACTTTCGCTGGAGTAATTAGGAGATACATCCGATACACATATAGTAGTACACACATATTTGCGGAGCTGAGTACGTGCGAGCAGGCAGAGCAACCACCAGTCGCACTGGGGGCAGTGGTGCTATAAATACTCACTAGATTGCAGAAAAGGCATTCCAAGTTGCCACTGACTGCGGAGACGCCACCAATTTGCTATTACTTATCGTGGGGTTATTGTTGCTGTGCGTGTTATGCGAGTGTGTGCATTTGTTCATGTGGCCTGCGTGCCAATAACCCACTGTTAAAGTTGCAAGGGGCAAGGGGCAAGGGGCAAGTGGCAAGTGGCAAATGCCAAGTGGCAAGAAGCATGAGTTACGAATTCCGGGCTACGCACTACGGCGGCAAGTTGCTAAACCAGACCGTATAATCGACTGTGGAGCGATGTGTGTAGAGGTGTAGTTAGGCTGTGGGCGGGGCTGAGTTTGGGACTCTGCTGGCATGTGTGGAATGCGACATTTTGTGCTTGCCGCAGTTGAAAGTTATCATCGACAACTGGAAAGCACATGTACTTCCGTTTTTATATTTTAATTTCCTTCAATATCACATATCGAATTCGTCTGCCATTGACATTTGAATTTATCAAAGTCAATGACAAGCCGACGCTTCAAATAGAACATGAAATATTGTGAATGTTGAGTAATACTATATATAGATATGTACTCGGCTTTTCCATTGCCTTCATCAAGAAGTACATGGCCTAGTCTTAACTATTGCAGCATTTATAAAGGACACAGTGTTTGGCCAGCTCATTCTATTTTAAATATTAAGAAGTATAATACAAAAAATGTTAGAAATGTCAATAAGCTGACTGCGGAAGGAATGTATTTATTTGCTTTTATTTTATGAATTCCTTGTGACTTAAATGATGAAGTCAACTTCCCCAAAATAATCATGCCTTTCATTTTATTGTATTGTATGTTTATTAAATTTTAGATTGACTTGAAGTAACGAATTTATGTATGATTTAAAATAAAAAAGAAATGAAGCCAAAATTATTAAAGTTGAAAAAAGTGGAAAAGTTTATTTTACTTCTTATAAGTGTGAACTGAAAACTAGTTTCAGTTTTAGCTTAAAGAAGAATAAATAAATTATTTTATTATTTATTCATTTTAAATTAATAACTATGCATAATATCAAACACTTAAGAAATAGATAATATAGGTGAATTTTTAAATTAACCCAAATTACAGAGAATAATTAAAAATACAAATTAAATTTATTCACATCTGCATCGTTCTCTATTATCAATTCTGTCTCTTTTTTCTCCGCTCTTGCTTTATTTAGCAGTTTAACAGTTTGTTTTACAAAACTAAAATATTTTGATAACATTAAATAAATTAGTTTTTGTTGGTTTTCCCTTCTACTTTTTTTGCTTGTAGTAAAATCTAATTTAATTGGATTTTAGTATGGAATGAAACAAAGTTGAGCCAAGTTTACATGTAATTACTGACGAGTTAATTAAAGTGGCAGCTACAGCAAAAACGGAATTACAAATGATGCAGGCAATTGCAGTCAAAGCTTCAGATGTGAAAACATACATAAAAATTTTTGAAGACTGACAAAAATTAAAAACAAAAAAAATAAACTCCAAATTGTAAGCTTAATGTCAAAGTTCAGATGGCAAAGTCACACTCTGGCTTAAAACTAAACGATACAAAATGCATTTATGCAGCTACTTTTTACATAATGAAAGTGATGGCAAGAAGAGTGGTGGTGAGGTGGGTCAGAGGTCAAAGGGCATGTTGCACACTCAACTGCCTTTACAATTTGCAGAATATTGCCCTCAACTGATTACGAGCTAAATTAAAAGCATTAAGCTTGAGATTATATCAATATTAGCGACACATAATTGTCTGATTAAGTTGATGCTCTGCCATTTACAGGCACATATACACACGCACACATGCACACACACACACACACACACACACACGCACATACACGCACACGCAGTCCTGCGGCTTTGCGTGTCGCTGGCTTGGCAACGTGTCGTATGCGTAATGTAATTGCCAGCCTTTCGATTTGCCTGTTGAACGAGACGAGAGCACGGGAGAGGAAAGGCGAGGAGACGAAGCGAAACGACACGAAACGAAAGGAGACGAGGTAGGGACTTTACCTTGAAAAGCAGCCAGCTCATGCTGGCAATTAGCACGTGGCTCTAGCCAAATCGTCAGCCGAGTGAGGCAAGTGGAACTGGGACTGGGACCGAGACTGAGACTAGGACTGGGACTATAACCAGTCCACTGCATGACCAGATTCCTGGCTTTAACATGGGACAATCAAAATTGACTATTCTCCATTGTATATGTGTATGTTAGCATGTGTGTGTGCGTATATGTGTATGTGTCTGTTAGCCAGCTTACTTAATACAGTTAATTTGTCCATTACGAACTGTAAATGCTTGACAAGCAACTTATCTACATATATTGGCTCAAGACTTCTCCCCATTGCTTCTCCAAAAAGTTAAGTACACATAATTAATAATAATCTTCTATGCTTTTACTTTTGATTATATATATCTTTGTGCTTACAAGTGTGGGAAAATTTAATCATTTTTTAACTTAAATATTTGTTTATTTTCCTACAGTTTTTTCATTAAAATCTACGTAATGAAATACTTTATTCTTTAAATTTCTCAACTGCTCTAAATTTAAAAAATAAATAATACCAAACTGATCAATAATTTGATTAAATGACTGACTGACTAAATAAATACTTATCTACATATATTGGAAGCATAAATATTAAATAGTGCAACAGACATTATGTTATGCATTAAAATTTTCGCATGCAATACAAATATTTATAGAAAACGTACAACAATAAATATCGAAATATTTGAGAAAAAAAAAGTGATATATGTTCGATAGCATGCACAAAATTTTTGGTTGGGATATGATGGATTTTAAGCCTTGTTCAAATTTTAATTTCCTTAAATTCATTACAGCAATTTAATCAAATGGTAAAGAAACAAATTTGGTGTGTTTCCCAAAATGTGATTCAACTCAGCGGCTTATTTGAAAGCCATGTACACAATCATATTAAATATGTGAACTGTACATACAATGTGTGAGCATGGACTTTGCAGATATACGAATAGTATATGTAGATATGCGCATATCCATCGCGAACTGAGTCCTGTGAAGCATAATGAGTATGTCGCCTCAATTATAACTTCAAACATTTGCTTAGTCTAATAGACAAGCCCGTCATAGACTTGGGCACATAATTGAAAGCAATTTTCTGAACTCCTCTCGCTTCTTTCTCCCAGATAGAAAGCGACCGAAGAGAACAAGAAAATACAAATAAATGAAAAGATAGAAAGAAAAGCAAAGAATTGAAAGCAGAAAGTACAAGAGCAAATAAGAAGTTAACGTTTTAAGCAGCTTGGCAAGCCTATGGCCTATGACCTTGTCCTTGCCATTGGCAAAATGGAAATTGCTGTGCGGCGAACTCATTACAATTTAATGCGCTTTGTTTCGGCTCTCGCTCGCATTGCAGGCTTAGTTAAGAATTAAATGAAATTACTTAAACGACATGTTGAAACTCTCTTACTCCTCATCTGCCACAATGCCCTACCAATTTATCCTCTCTCTCTCTCTCTCTTTCTCATTCTCTCTTATTTCCCTTTCCCATTTGCCTTCTTATTAAACAGTTGCCCCCTTAAACGCTTCTGGTTAATTAAAATGTCATTCGAGCTGACATCCATCTGCATGCGAACTCATACACTGGCTTCGGGTCCTGTATAATCGTATTAAATGTGTTTAAAAAAAGGATTTACTTTAAATCGCCTTAACCCATCGATAATGTACATACATATGAATTGATTGAGTTTGCACTGCACTTGTCCCACTGTCCGATGCTTTGTGATAAACACGTCATCAATCCAATGAACATGTGAATTAGCGCCAATAGTCGATTAATCGAAATTACTGGTATTCAATTAATGCTTGGCCTTCAATAATATTCAATTGATTTGACAAAAACCTAACTCCCTCCGTTTGTCAATCTTACTCTCACTCTCTCTTTCAATACTTTCTCGACTAATCGATTGATTAAATAATTTTCTATATTAAACTCTAATATTTGACTTCACATTGATTTTGTTAGATTAATAAAATGTCCATTCAAATGATCGCTCTTCAGTCATTTAATGCTTTCAAATCATTTTAAAGAGAATTAACTGAATCGTTTTAATACTTGCTCTTAAACAAGAAAGAGAATATAAGATTTGATCCAGAGATAAAAGATTAAGAGATTTACATTTTCGAACTAAGAAAATTATGACTTTTGTTTGATTATTTTTTAGAATGTTTCACTTAAACATTCTATGAAAAGTTGAACCAAGTTTACTACATTTACTATCATCTAATCATATATCGTCTAAGAAATAATGCATTAAAATCTATAAAAAAATAAATATATAATAATATTTTATTCCAAGAAATTTTTAATACACCTTTTTTTTGTTATTATTGAGGTGTCTTAACCAAACACACACAATATACATTTGTTGTTATTTAACACAATTTGAATATATTTTGGTGTAATTTATCATTTAAAGCTTATTACACGCATTAGCGAAGTTATATTCTAGTTGAATCGTTAAACGTGATTCAAATGCAGTTTTCTGCTAAACAGTTAACACAGCCTCGTAGCGAAGTAGGTAAGCACAATTAGCCATTTCGATGAAGATAAAAATGGAGATAGAAGAGGGAGTTCGAGAGGGGGAGAAACAGAGAAAAGCTGTGTTGGCCTTTTCCACAACTTCATTGAAAGTGTTTTGGCCAAGTTCAGTGACAGGCCATAAGCTAGAGCATTTTATCTCTGGACTGCACTTCACTTCACTTTTAACAGCATCATGAAACTTAACAAAGTGGCAAAGTGGCAAGCGACTTTGGCGCCACCTGCACAGGACAGACGGGCGAATTCTCCATCTCTCTCCCTCTTACTCTCTCTATCTCTCTTTGCCTGTCTGCGTGTCTGTCTGGACAGTCGGAAAGGTAATTTATGCATGGCATAAAGAACCGCTGCACTTGGCAGTCATTTTCAAATGTAATCAGGGCGTTGCCTGTTCCCAATGCACCCAATGCTCCCAATGCTCCCAACACTCCCTTGTATCCCCCCATTTTCTCTCCTGGAAAGAGAGCTGCTAACAAAATGCACTTGCAGGTCAAATGTTAAGCATTCATCACTGTGTCTGTGTAAGCATGTATGTGTGAGAGTGTGTGTAAATGGAATGATGGTATAAATCGCAATTTGTATTGTAAGTGATAGCTCATTCAGTTTTCTTTTCGATTGGTCCGAGCTTCCAGATCTAATGAATTCGTCAAATACTCAAATGATATACATATAAATCATTTAGATGATAAATTGCTTTAAGTAGGCAGCAGTTGAGCTAATATATGTAAGTAGATTATATATATATATATATATATATATTAAACATTATAGTAGTATATTGTTTATTGTGATTAGTGGATCAAACCGAAGCGAATGTCAGTGTTTGTTATGGTCTCGATAATTCGGTAATTATATTTGCGTTTACGCAGAATCTTCGAATAGCGGAAACACAGTTAAAACTTCGGTTGACCAAAACAATAATTATTTATTTTAACATTAATATAGATATTAGCTGTAGAGTATATCGATGCATTTTAATCTCAATCAATTCTGTTATACAAACTGACGTCACGTGCTCAATTAAATAATTTTATCACGAGTAATACTCTATTTAATGAGCTGCAAAACAAAAGCATAATTTCAATTTACCAATGGAAATTATAAAAGTTGAATTTAACTCGCGCTCGGTCGTTAATTGTGTTGCAATGACAATTTCTTTCCGTCTTTCTGAATTTTTCTCTTAGTCTCTCACTATTTATCCATCTCACCCTGCAGTTGTGTGTGTGTGTGTGTGTGTGTACTGACTGCAAATTAAGCAGTTTTAATTACAATCGAGCTCCACACAAAAGTGGCAGCAAGAACAACGAGATATTCAGCCCGGTGAAGCCACTTAATGAACGTGTGTTCAACGTGCAACAATAAGTGGCATGAATGCACATACGAGCCCCGTCAGACTGTAATGCATTAACCGTTGATCAATGTACTCAATTATCATAAAAGCATATATGCATACAAAATGTTGTAAAACGCAGCCACAGTATTGTACAGCAGGAAGATCTCCGACTTTGACAGCTCTCTTCACCTTTCTAGTAACTTTGAGTTTGAGCTGTTGCCTACTAAATTTGCCAGATAAAAGACTTGATAGACTCCGTTAAGTATCTATATTCTTGATCAGTATGATCAGTCGAGTCGACTTTGACTTATAAATTTGTCCGTTTGTCCGACCGTCGAGCTTACAGATATTAGACAGTTAGGGTATCTGCATATCAAAGCGAATGAGCTTAAGAGCTACACTTCATTTGTGTATAGTTACAGGCTATCTAGTTGTCGAGATTATTCTATCGCTTCCGCAGCATTTGTTTATTTAACTTAGCAACACTTTATTCATACTAAGGTTATTAGTTAGTTCGGCATACTCTGTTTTTTAAGGTTGCATATAGATAGGTTCATGTATTAAAACTTCTGCTTTAATTTAATTTTCCGCAAGAGTTTCGTTAATTGCTAATTTAAAGTTCATAATGAAAGTTGCCTCTGTTGCAGCTACCGGCGCCTTTGTTGCATAGTTGCAAGTTTGCAATACATTTTTAATAAATTGAAATATAGCAATTTATTGATTTTGCGCACTCAATAATGCACTCACTTGGCAACCCTAGACCGATGCGTAACCCTATAAAATATGAAAAGGACTTCAATGTTTCATAAAGGCGAAAACATTTGAAGCGGTCAAGAGAGGGGCGGGGCGGCTGATGGTAGAGTGGGGAGCGGGGAGGGTGGAGGGTTGGTGTAGGGGGCAATGAGCCAATTAGGAACTCATCTACATTGGCCACATCAACTTAATGGGCTCAAAGCAATTCAAGAGCCATTTGCCAGCACCATTAAAAGCCCGTGAAAACACACATTAAAGCGATTGCAGATAAAGTTGGCCATGTTAGAGTCGAAAATAGTATTATGCTTGCAACAATCGGTGGCACATACAATTAAATTGGCGTTTGTGTAGCGCATTTGCTGTTAAATCCACACCAAATAAACACGCGCGAAATACAACAAGAAACCAAAACGATATAATCAACATGACGATCATCAAATTCCCTAGACTTAATTATCATCTAATACCCAGTAATCCTCAGTAATCCCCAAACACAAAACAACAAAGATGAGTTTCAATCATTTCTTTGTCCATTTCCAAACACAGTGCAAACTTTAACAAGAAGAGTTTGTCATATACAAATTTTAGTATTTTACCTCCAGACTCAGAGTTCACGAAATTGTGTTTTACTTCCTGTAAGAATATTAAAGTTTTCATGAGAAAATTGGGAAAAAAAGCAAAAAAATGAAGAGGGGGTTCATAAGAGTTTAATATTTATTAATATGGAAGCTAAACAATTTATTAAAGAATAATATCTTTATTTAAAATGATGTAGGATTTATTTAAGCCAAACGTCAAGTTTCTATAAATCGGAAGTATGTAAATAACAGGGTATGCCTAACTAAAAAATATACGACACTAGAAACTGTGCCAAACATCGTTAAACGAGTCTGAAGACTTGTAAATTGTATGTAGTTAAATGTACTTACGTGACTGACAGACACCCTGTAAAACATTAACTTACATAGCTTAGACTCAATCTGCAGTGGATTATGCCCATTGAAAGTACTTCTGTTATTTTACAGGGTATTGCCATAAGTGCAAACTGCCATTAAAGTGTGAATGTGTAAAAGGCATTTGGCATTTAAGAAATCATTTAAATGACAGCGCTAATTGCTAATAGCCAATGATATAATGGCCCAAAGTATATGCGTCAATTGACCGCCAGAACAGACGGATTCCATTCCCAAACCAGTCCCAAAAATAAAAAAAATTGAAAAAAACTAAAAAAAAAACTGACTTGAAGACTATTCGATCGTTAGGATAATAAACAAAATATTGATGGGCCACCAGCTGTGGTTGTCTGCCCAAATTGATGGTGGCCCAATTGTTATATCCATTAGCTGTGACGAATCAGTGGCTAGAAGTAAATTTTCACTTCGCTTAAGAAATCAAACCATCTGTGGATACTTCGGTGTGCAACTGATAAATACCCTGTATCAAAATATCAACATATGTGCTGAGTTCAGTCTGACTTTTGCAGTTTTTGAGAAATTAATTAAATAAATTTTATATTTGTGGATGATTCCAATTAATAGTTTTTCTTAAACCCGTTTAATTGCCTAATCACTAATCACACATCACTTTTAATCAAAAGTTAAGTAGGTTAATTGTTAAGTTCGACAGTGTTATAATTATTTTCAAATATTACAAAGACATTAGGTCCTGGCAGGGGTAAGAATCGAACTCAGTTGATTTCAAACTGAAATACTATTTATATCAGTATATCATAAATATATGAACCGAAATTTAAAATTATAACAGTACAGGGTACGCAGTTTATAGCCTGTAATTGAAATTCATAATCTGTCAAAATGTGAAGTCATTTGCCGTGAACAAAGCCCTTTGTTTTTAGCCCTTTGTTTCAATTAACAGATGCTGAGAAGCTTAGCGAATTATTTTGACCAAACATTTATGCAGCTAGACACGTTAGCACTGCATTGGAATACGAAATTCAATTTGAATGCTTACAAGTTTCAGCTTCATCCTCTTTGGCAGCTAGCCACAAAATTATGTGCACTGCAAATGCAAATGCGGAAAATGCTGGAAATGCTGAAAATTGTGAAAATGCTGGAAATGCAATTCGCCAGCATTTCAACAACTTCGGGTGGTTTAAGTATTAGATCGGGTACGAGGAAGATTTCGCGAAATTGTTACAAAAGTGATAAACTGTTGAAAACTCGTACTTGTAGTCAGTGTAGGTTTTCCTTGGCAAAATGTACATTGCTCATTGCCCATTCAATGTGCTAACTTAATTTAGTTTACACTCGAAAACATTGCCCACATCTCAGCCCCAGTTTTCCACAGAAACACAGATGGGTGTCTCCTCCCATCTCCTTTCTCCCTGTCCCCGTTCTCCAGTCCCTTTCAGATCCAAGTGCAGCCGCACCTTTTCATTTGGTTCTGGTTGGGAATCTGGTTCTGGTTTTGATTGTGCTACTGCTTTTAGCCAAGTTTTGCTCCATTTCTTTCAGCACCCCTTTGCTCTACACACACACAGACACACATAACACCACCCCACATACACAAAGGTATATAGCACAAAAGTTGCCACACAGTGCGTGCTTTAGGGCAGGGGCAAGTGAGAGAAGTGGGAAGCCAGCTGCAAATTTGTCGTAAATATTAAAATTTTTCATACGTTTATGCAAATTTACTTTTGACAACATTACATCCTGTCGCCGTTGCCGGCGTCCTGATTGTCCTCCAACTGAGTCTCAGATCCGCTCCCTCCTCTCTCTTCTCTGTTTCTCTTTTCCATCTCCAGCTTCATCTTTGGCATCGTCTCCGTTTCCTTCCCGTTCCTTTTCCACCTTCGCCGTCGGCTTCCGTAATGAGTGAGTCCTTGCAGGTACCTCGACCGGTTTCTACGTTGTTTAAACACTTAACCAAGTCTGTGTACTGAGAGTGTGTGTGCGTGTGTGTGCAATTCTATTCTATATTGGTGTGAGGGACGTTGTGCTTTATATGAGAATTTATTAAGTTGAAATTACATTACAAATAATTTTCATATTATTGTAATGCAAGCAGACAGATATTTACACGCACACACACCACACGCACACACACACACACACCGGACACACACACACATGTAGCTACATATGTAACTAGACATTTGCCTATACAATTACACATTGAAGGCGTGTCACACGGGGCGTTTCGTAATAGCCGTGTAATATTTATGTAAATATGTAACTGTTGCCTCCATCACAACTCCGTGTCCTTCATCGCCCTGTGCGTCGTGTGTCCTCCTCCGACAGATTACGAGCATCTGACTGCTGTCAGTCAAAGTCTCTTTCTCTGTTTGGCACTCGCTTATTTATTCATTTGCATGAAATGTTTCCCAAAAGATTTTGATTTCATTTTGGTCTACAAAAATGAACACGTAAGACAAAAACAAGAATACAAAAAAAATTGAAGAAATAAACGAATCAAATGCGATTACTCCAGTCGGGAGTGTATAATAAGTAAGTAAGATAAATTCCCCTAACAAGGACTCCACAATAATATGTATTCGAATCGCAAGTTTTTGGTCAAATCTGTACTAGTCATGAATCTACCCAGTCCATGGTGCATTTGTATAACATTTAAAATAATATTACTTATGTAATTTTTAACTTTTTTATAGTTTAAACATAATAATTGAACTTTTATTAACTGACCAAATTCAACAAAGAATTTACATTAAACACACTTTACATATCAATAGCTTGTAATTTATGAAATAAATGTAGTTACTTACCAAATCTCTGTATTTCTTTGAATAAGATGTAAGCTACTGAGATTTAACAGAGTGATATAAAATGTGATTTGTTGCCTGTTGCACTCAGATAGACACGTCTTATGCGTTTCGAGGGACACAATAGAAGATTTCTATTCGTAATGCCAGCAACCTTGAGAGATATTCAAGATCGCGTTCTACAATTGAGACTCAGTTAAGGCGACTCAAGTTTCCACTATTCATTAATTAAAATTGCTTAAAATGTATATGCATTTCAAGTCCAATAAACACTTTTCTTTCCCTCACTTTGTTCCCCTCTCCTTCAAGGCTTAATGCTAGGGATGTAAAAATACATCCAAATATCGAACACTCGATTTTTGCGAAAGTAAATATCGAATACTTCCACTCGATCTTCTTTTGACGAGCTATCGAGCAGATTAAATTGATTCTCAAGAAAGATCGGCAAGTTTGTTTATCGTATCTATTTTTCCGATATAAGTTAAGTCGTTACATTTTTGTATATTTCCGATATATCGACAAGTCGATACTTACTTGTGGCGAATTAACTTACCGATATATTGCTCGATCGTAAATTAAAATTTACATCACTAGTTTAAACTAGATTGATTGAACAAAAGTAAGTCATTGTCGCAATTACAAGGCAAGAGATTTCTCTTTATCATACACACTTAGTACACCCTAGCTTAATCATAGCCACAGGGTATTTTAAATATAAGAATTTGTTAAATGTTATAATAAAGCATTCAATATTGAGTCTCAACAAAATAATAAAAACGGAGGAGAGTTATCCAAGGGGATATCCAAGGAAGTGAGACAAATGATGGGAGATGGAAAAACTGATAACTAATCGATTGCTAATTTATGATAATAGGACTTGTCAGTGGGAAATTAAATAAATATTGGTTCGGTTCATTATCAAATCGTTCGCTCAAAAGAGATTTAAAACATTCACATTTTATTGCAGTTTGTTTTTTTCGGGTTTTTACATTGCATTTTTCGCTCTGAACTGAAATTAATTATCAATTAAGAGCAGCGTCGGCTTACCGCCAAATATTTATTGTCCCTTTGAAAGACATATTTAATTCAACAAGGGAAATTACATTTTTCCTTATTGCCAATTGAAGCGTTATGCAAAAATCAATAAGAAAAGTAGATGACGAAAATTGAATACACTTTAGTTAATTACAACATATAAAAAATGATGAACCCAAATTTGGAAAGGAAACCAAATTTCGAGAGCTTTTGAAAAGAGGTATTTATTGTATATACATTTGTATATGGTAAATCAAATTTTAATTGCTTTCAATTGATCCGAAGTTTATTCTCAGATAATAACATCAGCAAAAAAATACAAAACTATTTAAATAATTAGAAAAATTCAGCGTGAAGTCTCAAAAAAATCAAATGCAATGCCGACTTAAGCCAACAAGTTAATAAAATGTATATGTATTTGTTTGTCGGTTTAAGAATTCATTTGATATTCATCAGATTCATTTTGAATAACAATTAATTGCAACGAAAATTGTGAGGCTGTTGCTGCTGTTGTTGTTGTTGGTTGCTGGTTGCATTTAAAATGTGCAGCATGATGCATTGGGGCAGAAAGTAAATTCAACACCAAAGCCGATGTTTACGTCCATGTCCACATTGTGAGCCAGCCGTCGAAGGGGGCGTTGATTGGACTTTATAGAAAGTGTGCCCACAATGCGCATACGCAGCGTTGCCCCTGCAAGTTGCACTGCTTGTTGTTGGCCCTGTTATTGTTGCTGTTGTTGTTGCTGTTGCTCAGGTTTCGTGCACATTGTATTGCAATGTGTTTGTTTTCGGTTGCTGACACTGTTAAGGCAGTCGGACAAGTGCTGCATACTAAATGTGACACGAAATCTGCGGGCAGCATTCAGGAAGCAGCTGCCAGTGCGTTTCGATTCAGCAGCATTGTCATAACAGAACTTGGTTTGCCATTTATCACACGTACCATTCTCTATTAACCGCCTTACTCTTGGCCTCTTCTGCCAATCCCCTTTCAGCCGCATCTCTTATTGCCTGACAAAATAAATATTATTGCAACTTTTTTGCCGAATTGTCATCGACAAAAGTCGGTGGCACGACTCACGCTGCTGCTGTTGCAATCTGAAATTTGTGTGGCTGTTTTTGGCATGAACAATTCACAGAATTTATGCATACAGTGGCTCTTAAGTCAAACAAATTAATTGGAAGTAGTTTTGATTGCATCAAATATTGTATACTTTTTGGCTGCAAAAGAAATATTCATTCCGATCATTGGAATAATTGAACTTTTATATGTATTTTATACAGAAATCAAACCGAATTCAATTTCAGTTTTGGTACCGATAAAACAATTAATTTTTAAGTATTTTTATAGTGTTAATATCACAATAATTTAGCAGATGTGTGCCAGAGCTAAGTCTAATATACTTTAAATTATATATATATTAGCTTTAGTAAAAAGAAAAATTATTTACATTTTGAAATGTACCAAACTGAAATTGTAACTGTGTTACAAAATAGAGAAAAACGTTTCTCGAAAATAATTTGTGAATTTAGGTTCTAAAAAAAATTTATTTGGGCAATCGATGCCGACCGACTTCATCTCCAGTAATTCTTCCTGACATTATCCTTAATTAATATCGTTTCTTACTTGCTACCAAACAAACTAGACTTTTTTAATGAATAAAATGCTTTCGAATATTTTTTTGCTCACACATTATTACATCCACCAATGCATTGGCATAATAACAATGTGGACATGGAAACCATTTTGTTTAGTAATCTTAAGCGTAAAATAAGCATTTACTTTTACAGGTTGATCATCAATCATTCGGAATGGGTTCTGGCAGAGACTGGGGTTGCTCCTCATCTCTTAACGTCTGTCACATATGCGTAGATAAGCACTTTGACTTTCCACAGAAGACGAGAAGAGAGAAGGGGGTGGGCAGATTATGCATTGGCTTCGCCTGCCACAAAATGACTTGCCTCGCACGCAAGGGGACTAAACTACCCTTTGGCTGTCTGACGAAATTATTAAAAATAAAAGAGGGAAAGCAGAAAAACAGAATGGAGAAAACACAAATGGGGCGAGATGAGAATTGTGCACTTATATTGAATTTTAAGCTGTTGACGATAAAGCCCGATGGATTTGAGCCACCGCCCGTTGCCGTTGTCGTCTTCGTTGACTAACACGCCAAATCAGGTACCCTACACTGCCCCTATTGTGTCCTGAACTGTCTTGCTCCGCCCCCTACCCCCATCGCCCCCCTCCCCCTCCCTACCCTGTTCATAGCTTTCCAAGTTGGTTGTCTGTCAGCGACAAGTCTTTTGCCTTTAGCTTTTCACCTTTCCACCTATTTTCAGCTTCTGCCGATCCCAAAAAGTATGCCAATATGTGTGTGCGTGTGTGTGTTTATTTGCTAACATGTGGCAAAATTATTTCCGCTCAAAAATCCACTTCCTGCCACACTTTTGGGGCATACTCATTTCTCGACAGTTTCCTTTGACAAACTTTTTGTTTCGTTTTTGTTTTAAGAAAATTGAAAAATTGCGCTTCGAGTAAATCTCAGAATGCCAGATTGTATACAGATTTGAGCACACTTGATGCCTGCTGATGTCAATGAAGAGACCTGAAACATAAAACACTCAGCAACAACAACAAAAATGACGGAAAAGGGAAACAAATGCGACTGTTCCTGTCAAATTGTCGCTTGTGTTGAATAAAGTTGTTGCTTTGAAGTATCGCAAACTCCATCCAATATCTCTCCCTCTCTCTCTCTCTCTCTCTCTCTCTGTGTGTGTGTGTGTTTGTGCGCACACCTGTTGACTGGCTCAAGAGTAAAGCAAACCAAAGCAACACCCAAAGGGCATTCATCTGGCTGCGGCGAATCTACTTCCTGATGACCCTTAACCCCACAACCAGACTAGATGAACTTCTCCATTTTACGCCGCTCACCCAGTTTTCGTCTCATTTTAATTAGTTTAAAAAAAAAAAAAAAAAGATTTCAGCTTAGTTTATTTATATCTGCTCCATCTACGTGTATGTGCGTGTGTGTGTGTTTAAGGATGTGTCTGGGTGTGTGTGTGATTCTAGTTTATTATTAAACATCACTTAGGCTATAGGCCATCTACCCCTTGGCAGCATATTGAACTTAACAAGAGCAACTTTCGTTCCTACTTGCTATCTTTCCACAGTGGCAAAACTGTTCCCACCTGCCAAAACTGTACCCAGAATTCACTCTCTTAAACGCTCTCTTAGCTCTCTATGTGCTTGGGGAACCTTTTATAAATGGATAATGCGCTACGACAATTTTCTGGGCATTTTCGTCAAAAAGACCCAACGTAAGCAAAATCTTGAAATTATTTAAAACTCTATTTTGGATTATACTGTCTTATCTTGGATTTTATTACATTTTATAAATTAAGTTAATATTATATATTGACTAAAGGCTCATAGCAAGCAAGCCGACACATTTACACAAATTTTGAAAAAATAAGATTTCTATTTAAATTACTTGGTTGTTCTGTAATTTAAATTGCGTTTATAAATAAATAAAATAATCTTTTTAGGAAATTTGGTCTCGATCTACTATTTTACGATATTTCGCCAACTCTATTTTCTATGTCACCATTAGTAACATTCACATTTCATTTGCACTAAACACAGTATTTAAAAATTATTGTGATTACTTTACGGGACTTAAACTCACCAAAGTTAAAGTAAATTTCATACTCACAATTTTGATGAAATAACCAAAAAAAATTTTAACAAAATTCGCTTCTAAAAAATGTTGACGATATTTGACGATTGTGCATAAATAATATTATAATAATATAATAGAGATGTAATTATTTTCTCGCTTTACGATGCTCATTTTAAGTGACTTAAATACCGAATAAAATCCAAGCCAATCCAATCCTCAACTGTTTTTCAACTCTTTCTCAACTGTTTCCACTTCTTATCGTTTTCATTTAATCGCCTTTTCGGCAAAGATCAGCTGAGAGTCTTAAAATGAGGCACGTGATGGGAAGAAGTATGCTATAATATTTTGAGACTTTATTACGCGTTGCAAGTTGCAGCTGCAGCTGCTGCTATTGCGCCCTCTGTTTGTTGCCTCTCTGTTGGTCGCTCAGTCGTTTTATGATTTCATAAACCGGCAACATTGTTGCACGCACAACTATTCGCAGTGTCCTCATGCATATGCATCTCAATCCGAGTTAAATTTATGTTCATTCCACTTTTATTTCATTGAGGGAACATCATCCAAATCCTTTACTCCATTTTCAGTTCGTAGTTTGTTTCGCATAAACATATATGGTAAGAAACAGTTCCTCACTCTGATCTGGTTCATTAAACGGTGGCAACCTGCATATTATGTATCTTTGAATCTTTGAATCTATTCATTACTTTTTGTAATATCATCTTTTATCTTATATATTTCGTCATATAATCAGATCATACACTTGGATACATCTTAAGTTTCTCTTGTTAGAACAATGAAGAACTTGAAAAGGTCACGATGCTGGAGCTCAGGAATATTAGATAGGATTACAGTGTAAGATCACTTGAATCAAATAACGTCATCTAGAACGATAGGTGGAAGGGAGACAACTACACTATAACGCTACAGTTGGCTCTATCAAACATTACCTAAGATCCCATAGGATAATAAATAGACAAGCACGACAGTACAGAAACAATGCGGTGGTCTAAACAAAATAGTACATAAAACATCCTATATAAACCCATACAAATTAATAAACGAGACAGTTCTTAAACTAACGCGCAAGTGTTAACATTTAGGGATTGGCAATTGTGCTTACAAACTTGTTTTAATGCTGCGACTAACATCGCGACTTAGTTCAAGTGCAGATTTACATGAACAACGACATTGAAACTAAACTCGAGGATTATCTGAATTATTTTTAAAACGAAACAGTTTTGTCCGTCTCTTTGCCTGTCTTGTTGCTAGTCAACACCCAGCACTCAACATTCAACATGCAACATGCAACATTCAACTACATATATGGTATGTGAGGATGCACTGTAAATTGATAACTCTTAATGTGATTTGGTATTTGATTCGAAAATGTCACTGCAAAGTGACAGTTTGCATAACTGGTAATTTGATTGTTATGACTGCTGCGAGGGGGCAACAGAAGGGACAGACAGTGAGAGAGGGAGAGAGGGAAAGAGGGAGAGAGAGCGAGTTACAGGGAATTTTGCATATGTTGTTGCTATTGTCGTCTCCGCTGGCACAGTTCCTCTTTCAATACATCTTTCTGCCTTAGGGAGACTACAGATATTTTTCTCGCAATTTCCGCTATGTGCAATGTGCATGTGTGTGTGTGTGTGTGTGTGTGTGTGTGTTGAAGTGTGTCTATGCGTCGTATCCGTCTAACGAAAATTGTTGCTAAAGTCACTTTGCCTTTGTAATTTCATAAATTGCGTAATTGCATTGGGGCGGGAGTAAAGCAGAAGCAGCAGAAGCATCAAAAGAGAGAGACAGCAATAGCAAGCGCTTGCCAATAAGCGACAAAACTCAATAGTCGCCTCTATGAGTGTCTGTTATGTGTGTGTATGTGTGTGTGTATGTGTCTGTGTCTGTGTGCTGTCCTCCTCGCTGCATTATTCATGAAGTTGATTTTATAAAAGTTTTCCTGCTGTTTCCCTTTGTTATTGTTGTTGTTGTTTTAATTTATATTCCTGCTCTTTCAGACTTACTTGTGAATCAAGACAAATCAAATTAATGACGCTGATGAAGCGTCTTTGATTTTCAACTGCATCTTTACACCATCCCCGCTCACCCTTCACTTCCTGCTACTGCCACTGCCACTGGCACTGCCACAACAGCACCTGCCACAAATTGCAGCAAATAAAAAACGATATGCATATGTTGATTGCCATAAGCATCGAAAGTCTCAACTCCAATGAATCCTTTGCACCCTAGTCGACCAATGACATTGAGTGCTCCCTCAACAATATTGTCATTAATTCCTTAGTTCAACAACAGATAACAGATCAGCTGAAAAGTTTCAGAAGAGGTGAATTTCATATAGTTAAACATAATTATATGGAATTGATTTTGACAAGTCTCATCAAATTTGAGTGTAGCATAAGACTTTATTATTCTAAAGTCGAGTATGAAATAAATGTAATAATTCGTTCACTATATTTGAAAAACCACAAGCGTGAGTTGTGTAGCTACAAGCATGCCGGAGTGTCATAGCACTCAGGCCACGTTTGTTGGACGTAATCAGCTTTGGAGACGGATTAACTAAACGGTCGCATAGCTGTCAGCTTTTGCCACAGCACACACACAAATCAAACGGAAAAGTGCAATCAGACGCGAAATCAAAACTAAATCAAATCGACTAGTGCAAATGCGAGGGTAGATCAAATAGTTCTTCGCTAAATTATATAATACTAAACTTCAGAACAGACTACAACAAAATAAATTGAACAAATGAGCGGGAATTAATTCTGGGTATTGATTGATGGAAATATTTGATGATTTGATTAACTCTCTGAGCAGCCCTCGCATCCCAATTTCATAGGTTTCGCGAGGAGCACGTGCTCGGCACTCGATTCAAATTGAAAATTACGCACGAGTACAAGTATATTGGCGTATTCGAGAACAGTATGAGTGTGCTCGACGAGTACTCGGACCGTGTGACTTGAAGCTGAAAACAATTGATGGCGGACATTGCATACCTTTAGGGGCTGTTTGCTGGCAGCAGCGTAAGGGGAGGAATAATGGATGGAAGAAGAAAATAGGTGAAATGCTCACTGCGTTTATTTGCCAGAGTGTGCAAAATGGCAGACAACGAACTTTCCCAGTTTTCCACTTACATAAGTGGGCAAATATCGCTGGGGCAACCGCAGTCGTAAATTGTAAAGTCCTTACCAGAGTCACGGATGTAGCCAGGACGAAGCACGAAGGACATGCTAAATTGATCAAAAATCACGTTGAGGAAATTGCTTTAAAATGTGCTAACACAGCCAACTGTGGAAATTCCTTCAGACATGACGGGCCAACAGTGCTGTCATTTTAGCCATTTTGTAGCTACACTCAGACACTTTGCACCTGCTAAGACAAAACAAAACTGAAACATGATTTAAATAGTTTCCACTAAACAATGTCATGCTCTGCATACAATATGTAATTAGAGATTGGAAAATTCAGAGATGTTGGGATGAAAAACATTCGCCAACTTGGTGCAATTTTCAATTTAAAAAAATTTGTCGAATTTGGTCAAATGAGTTCTTAAATCAACCTGGAAATATTTGCATTCAAAACAGCTAACTGCTTTTTAAGCTATAAGTCGCTGAGGTTCTTGCAACACTGCTTGACATCAAGGCAAACTTTTGTTTAAAGGCGGCCAGGGGGCGTGGCTACCGCCAACAGACGCCAATTAAACTTGTTTGAAATTCAACGTATTTATTTCGTTTCTTTCTTTCATTCGTATTATTATTTCTTTTTCTGTTTTTCTTCGTTATTTGCTGTTCTTATTTTTTTCCTTTGGCTGGTGCTGACAGATATCATATCGCCAAAGTAGGGGGGTGGGGGGTGGTCTTTTCGGGGGTAGCTGCGGGCATTGTGCCTTTAATGAGCTGCCCGCTGAAGCACTTGAGACAGCGATGAAATTGATTGATTGATTGATGGCGCGGCAGCGAGCAAATTTAATCGGAATCGAAGCAAAACTGAAGCCAATTCATTAGCATAAATTACCCGCAGGGCAAGGAAATCGGGCGACCCTCGAGAAATATACAGAGCGACGCCTACAAGCTGAAAATCAAAATAATAAAATTCGAATTTTAGTTGGAGTTGGAGATGCAGTCGCAGTCGGACTCGGAGTCCTGTTTCCATTAGCAAAACTGCACTCGTTTACCACTCGACTACATGGACATTTGGAAAGGCGGGTGCAGAGTAATAGATAGAAAGATACAAAGATAGAAAGATACAAAGATCCTGTTGCATTCGCATTTGATTGATGATGATGGCACTTGAGTGCGCACGGTAATCATTTATAAGGCGCATAAATGTTTGCTTCACGATTTTCTTTCTCTCCCCTGATTCTGGACACAGGCTACTTAGGGAGGGGGGGTAGAGAGGGGAGGCGAGGAAACAGAAGAGATTCGGATTCAGTTTCAGATTTAGATTTAGATTTAGATACAGTGTCAGACTCACTTGGCAGATGCGCTGAGGTCGTTGGAATTATGACATGCTCCCGCAGCAACTCGGTGGGAAGAGGTGAAGGGAGATGGGAGATGGTAGATGGAAGGGGGCAGATGATTCAACTTGGGCCTGTCAGCTGCAGCAGCGACCAAATCAGACTGTCCTGTCAGAGGGGCGTGTCCCACCAAAATTTGCATTGGAATTGGTTGCGTTGAATATAAAGTGCGTGTATTTGGCATTTGGAATTTGGCATTTGGCATTTGGCATATGGTGCGAATTACAGCTGCCCATTAAATACTTGGGGCATGACATTGAACTTTCAAGGCAACAACATTTAAACCCTCTGCAAGTACTTATTAAATATTAAAAATAATTCTCAAGCTCACAGTTCAAGTTTAATTTAATTTTTGAATATAAAAAAAGTTCAAGCACAAATCTAAAACATCAAATATGCAAATAACTTCAGATTATGGTCACAAATTATAATTCGATTTTAATTTATTTTGTTCAACAAGTTAAAGTTGCTCTGACTTTGCTAACAAATTAGATAAAAGTTGACAAAAATCTTATGTGAATTTTTGGATTTCGATTGATTTGAAAGCTAAATTCGGAATGTTTTCATTCTGATTAAGTTAAAGTAAACAAGTTTAGCAGTAGTATTCTAAAGCAGAGGGTTTTTTCTCAAAAAGTCATCTCAAATTACAATCTACTTATAAATATACATATCTAGCAAGTTCTTCGCTTAAGGAAAATCTGCCCCAACTGCACATTAGATATCTGTATTTTTCTCTCTCTCCCTCTCTGTCCCTTCTCTTTTCAAAGTCTCTATTTTGTATAATTCTAAATAGCACATTTCTTTGACTTCACATTGAATTTCTAAACGCTGTTGGCTGTAAGCGTTTCAGCCTAGTTTCGCCGCCTTTAATTGCTCTGCCAATAATGAGTTTGTGTTTATCATTTCAACTCAAATAATAAATATTTGCATGACACCTGCTGCTACTGCCATGCAGTGACATATTTTAAATAAATGTTCTATTTCGAGCACACACTCGCACACCATCGCAGTTGTTGCAGTTGTTGTTGCCACCATTTGCAGCAGGTGAACACTAAAAATTGCTGCTACTGCAACTGTCAATTATTGTAACTGCATTTCTAATTATATGGTACACAATGCACACACACATTCGTTTATAGAGATATACACAAATACATGTGTATGCGTGAGTTGCATGCATTGCGTATACGACGCATGTGACAGCATCCTGGCAGGCGATAAAGTAAAACAGCACAAAAGAAATTGCCATTTGCCACTACGAGTGTGCGTGTGTGTGTGTGTGTGTGTGTGGGAGTTCGTGTGCGTGTGAGAGTCCCTACGTGTACGTCGTCGCCTGTTGGGAGTTACACAGATGAAAGCTCAACGATGTGCATAAATCATAAAAATTATATTTTAGTGAAATGCAAAACGCCAACACAGGGAAGACGATTGTGGTACAGTGCGAGAGAGAGAGAGAGAGAGAGAGAGAGGGGGGGGGAAGGGCAATAGAAATTGCAACCGTTTTTTGCATAGCTAATTTTTGTGAGTCGTCGCCTTGTCGTCGTGTTTGTTTTTGGGGAGTCAACGTTAGGTAAGTTGTTGCAAGTTCTGTCGGATTGTCGTTGGCATTTTGCAGCATTTGGTTGCACGTGTTGTGGCATGATGGCATAAAGCGGTGCATGATGCCAAATTGAACAGTACAAAATGGCACTCACACAATGCACCATGGGGCATTTGCCCCATTTCGATGACATTAATTAAAAACTCCAACTACTCCACATATTTTGACACTTTTCATGTTATTTATAAACTTACTTAGTGTATTAAACACATGCAACACACAACTACAAGAAATGAGCAGCTTTACATAATATTACAAATATTAATTAACATCCACTGCAAATTTGAAATTGTAAAATGAATTTCTTGGATATTAACATTATTTAATATTGTAAATGCTTTGCAATTTCACAATTTATCAAAGCACGAGGTTTAAGGTAGCCACTATGTACATTAGAAGCTAATAATTTAACATTGCACAGTTTGATACATTTAATAATTAATAAGCAATAAGAATGCATTAATATTAATAATGCTGAAAAGCTGATTAATGTCACAAAAACTAGAGACGTGTTCCATAGTGCAACGTACCAAAGCGGATTTGTGAAGTGCACTCAACTTGTCCAAAACAAACAGCGCAGAAACAAGCCACAATGGCCAACAGCTAACACTACACACACACACACACACTTACAGTACACACCCACACACACTTACGGCACACACACACTTGCGCACACACTTAAATTGCCACTTTAATGTGGGTCAAATTGCTTGGAAACTCAAATCGAACCGTTTTTGTGGCTCATACTCATTGTTAATGTATAAATAGAGAGGAGATATTAATGTGAAATGTGTGTAGATATTATGATTGTATTTATTGTCATCAATATCATCAACTTATTGTCTTTATCTTTGGTCCTGCAAATGTTAGCAGATGCACCAATAAAACAAAGTAATTAAGTTTATGTTGGCCGTTTTACTTCCTTTATTTTTCAACATTGTAAAGGGTATCTACTAGCCGTGCACACTCTAAAATTTCCTTTAAAGCTTACCCATAACTAATTTAATTAAATGGCTGTTAGCTAATTCAATCCATTTTCGTAATTAAACTCTAAATTATTAATTCTATTTCCATCAAAGAAATTAAATTGCAAATCTAACAAAAATCAAAATTCAAATAAATGAATCAATAAATGATCTCAATAAAATATGCACACTTTCAACATGTATTCAATTTGCCAACACTTTAAAAAATTCGAAACATTACGAATTACTTAAGATAATAAAATCATAAATGTAATGTTTCCATTTATAATTTCTTATTGTTTTCTTCTTCTGAAACGATGGAGATAATAATAAATAAATGTATTATCTTATATATTAAAATAAAAGCACTTGCAACAAATTGGAATATGCTTTTATCGGGTGACCGACTAGTGAATATCCTGTATTCAGTATATTCAACGGTCAAGATCAATGGAAATGGGAACACAAGTCAAAGTTCAATTACATAAATACATACACATATAGTACATAAAATATATGAATAGTGTAATTTTAAATATTTTCAAGGCTGCTCTCAGATTCATTTAATCAAGTCACCGCACTGAAATAGTGGAGTATTTCTAAATTGTAATACTTTGATGCTGATGCCTCATCAGCCTATCAATGTATGAGTGTACCCATGAATGTTTAAACATACATAAATGTACGTATGTGTATGTATGTATCTAAGAGCAATTGAGTTGTTGTGGTTGTTGCATTCGTCATTTCCTGCTTGTTGAGCAAACTAAGTGATCTATGCCCATTTCTAACATATTTCCGCTGCAGCTGCAACTGGGCGTGGCCCAAAAAGATTTGCTGCCCATATCAAACAGCCGCCAACATCTGTCCCTTTCTTCCATGCATGTCGTCTCCCTCTGTTGATTACGCCAAATGCTTCCGTCCCAATTTGAAGACAAGTACCCAGGCAGTGACCTTGAGCCACTGGGACTGGGTGAACCGCTGGTTCCCTCATTTCTCCTCCGATCGCATCTAAACATGTCTCTCTCGCACACACACACACACACTTACACACGTTGAATTTGAATATGTTTAAATAAATTGTAGTTTGTGGTCAGATTAATGGAGCTATCAGAATCCAGCATACTCTCCTCCGTGTAGAGTATATCAATTTTGAGTCATCCAACTTGCATTACATCAATAGTAAGAACTACATACAGGGTATTTGCTAGTCGACCAACCTGCACAACCTAAGCTGTTCACTTTGAAAATTGTATGTTAATGTTCTTTTTTTGTCATAATTCGAACTATGTTACATACACTTTTGTTTGTCATAAATTAATATTTTCTTATCTTATTAAAGATGCAACTGATTAAGAATATTAAATCTATTCAATCGAAAATATTTAAAAGATACAAATTAAATATGAGTTTATTTTTATTCATTATTGTTTGTATTTTATGAGAGTATTCCGTGAACGGCGTCAATTTTCATCGTCCATTTATTCCACTTGCTCATATGCCGCATTTGGAATGAATCACGAATCTCCGAATTGCATTTCCCCACCTGCAACTGACTCACAGCTGAGAGTAACTTTAGCTCAATGGTAAGTACACACCCAACACATATGTACATGCCTAAATATATATATATATACATATGTAGTATGTCTTTAGAGTAATTTGCTGTTTATGCTACAATATGAAGGCCACTCAGCGATAAATTGAGAAATGAGCGAAGAGAGCAGATCACCAACTGATAAGGTCGCTCTCGATTCGAGTTTTGTGCTCAGTCAATTTATCAGAAAGCGATAGCCGTAAACAGACACAAAACAGACACCAAAAAACAGTGGCGGCAGCAACAAGAAAATATACTACATACATCTAAAACTGACCAGCTTTCGAAGAGAGTGAGAAAGAGACAGAGAGGGCGGGGAAACTGTTAACGTCGCTCTCTTTGCGAAGGTTGCTTCAGAAGTATGCCTAAAACACATTTCAGGAAAATTAAGTGAAATGGGACACAAAATATATAAAATACATATTATATAATTTTCTTAAAAATTAACTAATTTCATTCTTTGATTTTTTTTACATGAAACACTTTAATATAAGTGATATTACTATATGTATTTGGATGTTGAAGGATGACAGATAATATGAAAAGGTAGCATTCATAAAAATCAATTAGTTGGCATTCTGTGGAAATGTCGCGCCGAATGAATTAACTTTTTGTACTAAAGAAAAGAATATATAAATAAAATAGGAGAAATCACTAAATTTTGTAACTGTCCCTCAATTTCTTAGCTCAAAATTTTATTCAAAATAATTTGTTTTTGTGATTTAAAAGATGCAAACAATTTTCGTACAATTTTCTTCAATAATGTCAATGCATATATTTTTATTTCACTACATTTAAAGTAAAATCTTAATCTAAAATAAAAATAGGTAAGAAATTGGTCCGACATTTTTTGGTAAATTGGGGAAAACTCAGAAAAACCCAATCAGACCAAGACCACCATCACTTAAATGGTGTATGCTTGTACGGCAACTCTTGTGACTACCCCTGCTGGCTGTGCTCTCTCTCTCTCTCTCCCGCTTGTTCTCTTGCTCGCAGTCTCGACTGTGCCGTTTAGCGAGTGTTCTAAGCTTTTGAGTCGTTTAGTCGTGTCGCCGCCGCCGAAGGCAGTTCGTGCTTGTTTCTCTGCGCGCAATGTGATTTTATATTTGTTTTTGTTTTTATTTTTGGTTGACACCCGTTGCGCATTTGTTGTTGCCGTTTGCCCGTTCGCTGGCAATACGTCTTGTTGTTGTCGTTGTTGTTTGCTGGTTGCTTTGATTGTTATTGTTGGTGGCTTGTGTTGATTGGCGTGCTTTGCGTTTGTTTACGGTACATCGTTAGTTGTTGCAATGTCTGTTAACCATGACTTCGATCGCAAGTATTTGCGCAGCATTGAAGGCCTGTGCAAGATCACCTGCCTGGTAAGTGACTGCTAATCACGCCCACAACAAACAACCACACACACACACACACACACACACACATGTGTAGTTACACTCACCCTCTATTCCCCTCGTGTTGCTCCTCAGCTTTGCGGCTTCGTTGGATTCCTGTGCATCGCCTGCAGCTCGGTGCGACTGAGCAACTTTCGGGGCTGCTTCTATATGATTGTTGCACTGCTCGGCTTTGTGACGACACTGGCGCTGTTCGTCCCTCATTACCTGCGTCTTGGTCAGGGCTGGCGACTCGACGCGTCACGCTGGTCCCTCTTCGTGCACGTAGCCCTCGCTCTCTCGCACTTCATTGCCTCTGGCCTGGTGCTCTCGTTGGATATTGGAGCCTATACAGCGGCAGCGGTGAGTTGTTGTTGTTGCTGTTGCTCTTCATCTCCATGTTGACCTTGTCTCTATATATATCTCTCTCTCTTGTCTCTATCTTCTATCTGCCTCTTTCAGTTCTTCGGCCTGACGATATTCAGCATCAACGCCCTGGAGGCATATGGCAACTATCGAAGAAGTCGCCAGCGAGATGTTGCCACCCAAACGGTCTAAACAACAACATAAACAACAACAACTCTTGTCCTAAGCTAGTGTCAATTGAATGTGTGTGTGTGTGTGAGTGTGAGTGTGACTGTGTATATATTAGTTTTAATAAAGTCTGAGTTTTGCTAGTTAAGCCAAAAAGTCACAAACACTACTCACAGTTATTGTTGTTATTCTTTGGAATAACTTATCAGACAGAAGATACTGCGAGGAGAGTCTAACTGTGAATAGACGAAGAACAAAGAGAAGTCGGTCAGCAATGCGGGTTATCATCTATCATAGAAATGGAGATGGAGAAGGAGACGGAGACGGAGGCGAAGACCGAAAAGCAGCAACGGATCGCTGACTTATTATTATATCACAAAAGATATCGCTGAGGTGTTTGTGATTCTTCTGCTTGGACACTGCGAAAGAAGGAGAGCGAGCACGAGAACGAGAACGAGAGAAAGAGAGAGGAGGAAGATGTTGAATCATCAACAGACTACAGTTCATTTGCACGGGATGCCATTAGCTTCTCTCCAAACATGACGAAGTCGATATATCAAAAGTATAAGGAGAGTAAGCAGAGCTTTTCAAGCGTAAAGCACATTAACAGCTTTCACTGAAAGAACACATTAACAGCTATATTGTGTATGCACTTTTTCTAATTTTAGATAGATATTTTATTAAATGTAATTAATAAAGCTTTATTGGAAGATGAAAATAATCTACTTTGCATGCAGAGGCTCATTTAATAAAAAATCGTGTGGATAAAAAACAATAGTAATATAAGCCTGCCAAATCACATAAAGTTACTATTGAAAAAGAAAAGAATTTCAAATTGGCTGGACTCAAACAAAAGCTTCTGAAGGTTAGAAGCATGCAAAACTTATTGAAAATTGCTTAAAATGCTGCCGAAAGTAAGCAGAACACTCTCTCAGAGTATTTACTATGCATATACTTTGGATTAATCATAGAGAAAAGCTATAAATAAATAGATACTCATCAGTTCAGTTGGTCAGTTGAAAAGTGTTGAAATGTAGCAGGCATTAAAAAACTATGTAGAGAATTCCCAGGCGAAGCTTAAAGCTTTACAACGTAGTACAATATTTGCCACCCCGACAACAACAGCAACAACAAAAATGTAAAAACACCCCCCAACTCATTGTCAATTGTTGACACTGTGGTAACTCTCGTTGTCCAGTTCCCTTTGGGCAATGGGTCACATGGCGACGTCTGTTGCTTTGTTAACTTGAAAATTTGCACTTGTTACCCCTGCCAAAAGCGTCTCCCCTGCCCTCCTCTCTCCACTCTTCCACTCTTCATCCCTTCCTTTTCTCTCTCACACACGCGTGTTTTATTCACCGCGTGCTGTTTTTCTTGTGGGTGGCAGCAACAACTTATGTTGTTGTGCTTGTTGTAGTTCTTATTGTTGTTGTTGTTGTTTCTTTCTTGCCAGTTGATGAAGTTTTTTGTGCTTGCCCCCAACGTCGATTTTAAGCTTGTTTATTTATGTTATTGTTACGACTCTTTGTTGTTGCTGCTGTTGTTACAGTTGCTGTTGTTGTTGCTGTTGCTGTAATGTCTGCCGTATTGGCATAGGCAAATCTTGGCAGAGTACTTATGGTATGTGTGTATGTGTATATATATTTATTAAGCTAATGAACTGCGCCATATCTTACTGCAATTTATGTGTAATCTGCCTTCCTCCACATACAGTCACACACAATCACACACACACACACACACAGACTTTAAAGCAAAACATTACAACTCGGTCCCTCTCTCTCTCTCTGTTTCTCTCTGCGTTAGTTAGATAAAGTTTCAGTTGCGACAGGCTAAGCTAACATATACATATACATTCACATATATATTTAGGTAAAGGACATGTCCTTGAACCACATGACACACACAGACAATCACACCCACACCCACACACACGCACAACAAATATGAATTAAAAAATGCGCAATTGCAGTCGTCAGATGATCAATCCAAGATGGAGTCCAAACGGTGGCTGACAGAGGGATGCAGAGAAGGGGGCTCTGCTGCGTCAATGACCATGAGTCAGCAGCGAGTAGGTGGAAAGAGTAGGGGGAGGGGCAGTAACCATAACGAGCATTTAATCATTAGTCAAACTCACTGCCAATAGTCGAGTGTGGTTCAATAGGAGCACATACAGAACCACCGCAGCACTCAACGACTTTAACAACCAACACCGCCCCCCCTCCTCCGCACCACCCACCACTCGCCACCCACTGAAGCAACACTTTTGGTCATGCCAGTCACGCAGTGGGCAAATTAATTAGCTCAGTTGGCAGAAGCCTTAAAATGGATGCGTGCCTGCGACTATTTATGGGGTAATGAGTGTGTCAAGTGGGCCGAGAGCTCGAAGGGGTAGGGCAGTAGGAGCCATTGGGGCAGTAGCGCATTCCCTAACAATTATGATCGTAAATAAGCAGCTGCCATGTAAATCACAGCAAATACACACTCACACACACTGTCAGACACTGTCGATGAGATCGAGTGGCATCATTCCATTGAATGCAATCGTTGCAAGTTTCAATTACAAATGCAAATGCATGAAATATTTCATAAAACACAGTTAACTTTGCTACACACAAACTCGAGATAATAACGAATATTGTCTATATATTGAATGTCTTTATAGCTGAAATAACTATTGAAGTATTCTTCCAAATAACTATATATATTTTCATTTAGAATTCGTCTAAGGGAAGTATGACTGTAATGACATAATGTTGTGTTATTTAAAAATTATATTTTTATTTTTTGTTTCATCTTATATCATTTTCGGAATTTAAGTTTGATGTATATCCAAACTGAGAATCAAGTTGAAATCGAAATGTAAAAATTTATTTATTTATTTTCTTTTATATTATTTTTCCACGACTATTACAAGAATTTCAAACTGAAATATTATCTTTGTAGCAGATCGGTAATGATAAACCTAGAGTCACGGTACTTACCATTTATATTTCCCTATATCATATTTTATCATTATTACTTAAATAAATATAAAAAGTCTGCAACTTTAATATTTACAAAATATATATATCATATATGTATATTTAAATTAACTATATAAGCTTTTTAATAACAATAACATATTATAAATACATCCGAAACATCTTTCTTTTGAATGAACAAATGCATAATAATATTTGATTAATTTAAATTTATTAATATATGTGTAATTTGTCGCCATTTAGTTTTTTTAGTTTTGACAATTGTGTGTTTGATTGAATCTTGAATCATTCAAAAAGAAATACTTAATCGTATTCATATCATTTGTTTGTTTTAAATTAACTCTTAACTGTTTTGCACATTTTTTTTGTTATCCAATGTGATATATCCTCTATCCGAATTAATTCGCTTTGATATTTTTAAATCTATTTTTGAAATGTATTTATTTTATTTATTACAATCATTTAAACTATTCATTGTTCTGTATAAATGTTACAAACCTGCGTGGGTTTAATTAAAATATTAGAAAAGTTGACTGAAATTAACTGTGTAAATTAAATGGATTTATTTATTTGAATATTGTGTCATTGTTCTCGCATTCAAACGCCAATTTATCGCACATCAGCAGCTTTAAAGACCCCACATGATATTATATTTAAAGGGGTAGGTGTTGAGAGGGGAGCTCTATATGATAAAGAGTCACCCCATAATAGCCTATAGCGATGTTTAATTAAGAGCTGGCCGATTGAATGCGATTGTAATCACAGTACAGTATTTGATGCAACTGGACAAGTTGAATAAATATGATAAAGGCTGAGAGTGCGCGACGAGTAGATACTCTATATCATATGCATAAATACGGCACTAATTTCTTTAGTTTTACATAAGCGACAAATATAAGGTAACTTTAAGAATTGAATAGAGGTAACTTTACTGTACTCGAACTGACCACTTGTCTGTTACATGCACTTTATAATAGTGGCGTATTCTCCCTGTAGGTCCAGATGATTAAAAAGTATATAAACTTTGTATAAATGTATACTACGATTTGTTTTTGGAAGGACCCTTGAATTTAATAATTAAAAATTACATTTCTAAAATTAAAAAGGAAAAATCGAAACAAAAGCTAAACAAAATTGCGGGAAAGTCAGGCGAAAAGGGCAGAGACTTAAAGGGCAACGCAAAAGGTGAAAGCGTTTAATTAATGAAATCATTTTCGAATCAAGCGCACATTTCATCAAACGATGCCCTGCCTCCCTCTGTCCCTTCGTCCCTCAGTCCCATTGTCCATCTATCTTTCTATTTTGTCTGACTCCCTCATCATTTTCATCCCCCTTCCGGCCTCTCCCGTTTGCGGTTTTGGCCAAGTCAAATGGAGCATTTCAAAGTGAATCCCGGCCAAAAACAATGCGCAGACCAATGGGATCTGTCGGTCTAATGTTGAACCGGGAATTACGCAAAATGTGCTTACCGATGGACATAATGATAAGTTTCCGGGTTTTTGCTCCCGCTTTGGATTCTCCATCTATTCCTGCTGCCTTTCCTCTTGCAGCATCCAATTATTGTGGACTTCATTGTTAGCCATTGTTGTTGTTTTGTTGTTGTTTTTGGGACTGGTATTTAATCTCTGGACGCAGTTTAATTGTCGCATCTCCCTTGTCCAACGCTTAATCAGCTAATTTCAAGTGGATAATTAATTGCATTAATTACTTGCATTTAATATTTGTCAACCAGGACTCTCTCTCTCTCTCTCTCTCTCTCCCTCTCTCTCTCTCTCTCTCAACCACACTCTCATTATTGGCTGTTTGTCCATTCCCTTTTGAAAGAATTTTATGATTGAATGTGAAGTGCTCAAGTGCCCTGCAAAATTTTTGGTCTAAGAGAGGCAAAATAAATAAAAATAGCATAAACATTTAAAAATGTCAATAAAAATCTTTTCGATCAATTAACTTATATTGATTTTTATGTTAATACTGGTATACTAAAATTCTGGGTCGGTAAATGGTGATAATTTTGTTTCTCTTAATGAACAAAAATCTACTGTAAATAAATCAATTATATTAACATGAAGAGATCGTGAAATACACAAAAATTTTCAGAGCGAAATAACAAATATCTTTAAGTTATGCTAAAAAACTTAAAGAAAATCATTAATTTTGATTAAAACTAATAAAACATTGATTATTTCTTGAGTTTTAGTTTTGTTAAATATAATGTTTATTTTATAAGTTTCAAAATACAATAATAAAAAAAAACATAATGATTATGACGTAATTTTTGGAGAAAAATTTATTATGATTATAGTCTCTCCAAAGCTTCATCAATTTTAGATTAATGTTTTTTCTAGCTCTTATCGTCTCTAAAATCTCAGATCAAGTCAGATAGACATGTCTTTATCGACTCGACTGTTGATAATATTATAATCACATAGAAATGCTAATCAAAGTTAAAATTAAAATATTATTAATGAAAGAGGTTTATAAAATCAATAGTTTACGCCGTCTTAAATAAATATTGTTGTAGAACTTTAAAAGCAGCTTTTTAATAAAGTTCTTTTAAATTTAACGAAACGCTCGTCAAGTTACTTCGTGCAGTGGCAAGGGTTGAATATTGCACTCATATTTAAGAATCTTTGCTAAGCAGAGCTTTATTGGGTTGTTTAACCGCTTAGGCTTTTAAATGTGCTTTTAGCGATATTTTAATATCATTCGTTGAATGGCTTGTTGCAGTTTTCTACTTCAAAAGCGTTGCTGTTCAAACTAAAGTAGAGTTAGTAATGTAACTTTATCAACACTTTTAAAAATCCGAAAAAGCTTAGTTCAAAATAATATATTAAACTATTGCGTAAACTTATAATATTTGTAAATAGTTCTTAAAACAAGAAAACATTTAAACAACATTAAACAACAAACAACAAAATCGTAAGTATTTAATTATTTTTGTGTTAGAACATTTTCTTGACTAACTGAACTAGTTGTGTCATAGCTACGGCATATTTTGGGTTGAATACCAAGCTAAAATAGCCTCCATGTTCAGGAACCATTGTAAACTCCTTTTCAAAAAGTTTTACTATTATAAGTTACCATTTATCCTGTACACATACCACTGTACACATAACCGTTGACAATTACGCTCGCTAGGTGGCGTCCATCCTGCACGTTAGATTTAAAAAATAATTTCCTGAATATTTATTGTGTGTGTCATGTTTATCAAAATGTCATGTTCAATTTTAGATACAGACACTTGAATTAAACGGATTGTATAACTGTATTGTATTGTCAATTAAAATCATTTTTTTCTACGATTGTGTGTTGCGAATATAAAGTATATATAATGATACCTAAGATCTTGTAAGTACTGACCTTGTATGTAAAATATGTAATATATGTATATTTTAGATATAAATATTTAATCTGAAATCGTATATATATTCAAAAGCGAGTAGTTTAAGTGAAGAGAAACTGTTTAATTGCTAGACCATGTACTTAAAAAATACATTACCTAGATCTCCGAAAACATACGAACATAATATGTAGTTTCCTGTGTGTCCTAAGCAGATCAGATATATTAGTGTGCACCTTAATGTAAAGCGTATCAGAGACTATTGTACTCAGGGTAATGTGTTTGATTCTCGCAATAAAAATTCTACTTTTTGATAATTAAACAACAAATATTTGTAGTTGCGGTTTAACGTTGCTGTTTTCCAGTATCAGTACAAAATAGTTTATACCTATAAAATATTTCAATATTAGCTGGAAATATAGCGAAGAAATTTTTTATTCAATTTCAAAGATATATGCTTAAAGTTTTAAATTAAAATTTAAATCGATTTTATGTGGCAGCTGCTTGAAATTGCAATGTGTGTGTAAGTGTGTGTGTGAATTTAATGCGTTGTAATTTTACACCAGTGTATGGGTGAGTGTGCAGTACTTACACACAGAACTGTGCTTTGAACGAAACTTATTTGGATGACGAATCACAGAAATTTGGCCTCATCAATGTTTGCTCTTGAATCACAACTCAACTCAAGTCTTGTCAGTAAAGGCGACCTATACACATGCACCCCCCCACACACGCACAGCACACACACACAGCACACACACACACATAGCACACTTCTACCCCCTCAAATGCCATTGCACGCACAAACATCAACATTGTCGGCATCGACACGTTCAGCGTGAAACCGACTCCGACTTTGACTATATTACATTACATGATATTTTTCGCTATATGTGTGTATATGAGGTGTGTGTGTGTGTTAAAAATTTTGCAATTTCTTGTTCTTTTCTCGTCATCGTCTCTCATTTTTTGCAATCACAGCCGCAAAGCTGTCAGAACACATTGTCATCATCCGCAGACACAGCGGGCAAAATACGAATAGCACCATCCACAACTACCCCGCCAACCCACCACACCACCACACCACCACCCCACCACCGCATTCCACCCATTATCCACTCACCCAAAGCCACCTGGTCATAGGCTTGTGTATCGCGTTTACATGCCAAAACATCATACGAGTACATGTGTCCGTAATCGTTGCCTGTGCCTCGAATATGGCCAAGGAATAGGAATAGTGTAATAAAGGGCAGCTGAACAGCGCAACCACCCTCCACTTGGAGGACCATCCAATCCACCCAGAGCTCAATCTCAATCCCAATCCCAACTCCAGCCCCAACGCCATCATCTAGACGACTTCTTGGCTGGATTAGCGAATTCCGTTGGCATTTTTTACGCACTCCACAAAGCAAATCAGCGTTTGGACACCTTGTCTTACACTGAAGACGATAGACCAGGCTGTGGAAGCGGAAGCAGGGGGGGACCGGGTGGGCAGAGAGGACGCACAACATGTGCGACAGCAAAAACAATCACGAACAGATTTATCGCATTCATATTCAGCTTGATGCGATATGAGTATGTGACCGAAAAAAGAAGGCAGACATTGGGCAAACGTGAAGAATGAATAGGCGTGGCAACCCTAAAGAGCAGGAGGTGGAGGTGGAGCACTAGAATGGGAAGATGGTGCGTGGTCGAGTTACTTTCTGGCCTGGCTAACATTTTTTTAACGAATCGTGTGCGTATGTGTGTCAAGACCGCAAAATGGGATTACATTACTCAAAGAAATTTATTTTGACAGAACTAATATTTTTACACAGATCAGGCTGCCGTTGATGTGGCCTTTCCATTACAGCTCCCGCTCCCGCTCCCCGCTCCCGCTCCTGCTCCTGCCCCCACTCCCCTCTCCTGACTCCTGCTCCAATGATGTGCCGGGTTGAGGCGTTTTTTGGGCTTGAGATTGCGGTTTTTGTGCCTCAACGAACTTTGTGGGGTTACCGACGAACTTTCGCTTTGAGTTTGATTGAGTGGCAACCCTGGAAGACGCGTACTGCCCGAAAAACTGAAAATCATTATTCCATTTGATTCTACACTGGAAAAGGGCCGTTAAGGATTTCGAATATGTAAATAGAGAAGAAGAAAATATAAAAAAATTATATTTACGCGATATTTTTCATATATCTGTGTTTACACTAATGCTTTTCATTTTAGTGCAAAGTTTCCCCTTGAATTGATATTCCACTGATATTTGCTTCCAATTAAATAGAAGAAGAATCTAAAATCGGCCCAAGGTTAAAAGTTAACGGTAAATAATACCACACTATAATTTCACACAAATATATTGCATTTTATATGATATTCAGTAAAAAATATCGCTTTAATATCGCGCAGAAATATCTTTCGAAACATCAAATTTTTCCTTTTTTTGGATTTTTTGATTTTTAAAGACTTTCTGAAATTAAATTAATACTATTACATCAACCAAGATTCGTACTAATTATATTGATCGGATGAAACGTTTAATAAGTACATATTATGAATATATTAAATTTTTTGGTCATATTCTCTTTTGATTTAAATTCGTTTAAGTTTCTCATTTTAAATAACAATTTGTAATAATGTTTTAGGTCTTTGATCATTTTTTCGACGTCATTGAACTGATAAATAACATGCAATAGGCGCAGATTGTGGAAATTTTTTTAAAACATCCATTGCAGTTAGTTCTTGTTTGGATCAATGGTAAGAACTGCATAATCATAGCATTCAGCTATGCACAGAAAACACTAATTAACATACCAAGCAGATTATTGGGGCTTATGGAATATCAGCCTATAAACCTTGTCGACAGAATGTGTGAATGCATGAAGGGCAGACATTATGTCAATGATCGATTCTGATGCTAAGACTCTGACCAAGGCTATCAGTTATGCTTAAACAAAATTATCCTCCGTTTTCTTGTCTCTGCGTTTGTTTGTGTGTGCGCGAATGTGTAGGTGTGTGTGTGTGTCAACGAGAAAGGATTCTGTGAGGCAGATCGAAATGGCAGCCAATTTCCGCGTCTTGACTTGATAAACGCCAATGCTTAAGCAAGGGGTTGTGGTAGGAAGGGGAGGGAGGGGGAGGGCGTAGGAGAGATGGACCTAAATAATATGAGGGGTGGGAGAGAGCGTCGTCTGCACGTGGGGGATTGAGAGCATTGAATGTCACACACACACACATATACTTTATATATATATTATATATACCGTATATACCATATATATGCTTATATGTGCATATGACAGTCAGATCCTTGTGCGTTGTCCATGGCGTTTCTTGCATAGTCAAGGAAACGGTTTTGTCAGCCCAATTTTTATTATTATTTGCATTGCGACTGCGTTTGGTCGTATGTGTGTGTGTGTGTGTATGTGTGTGCGTGCGTGTGTGTCCTTGTGCAGGACTTTCATGCTTTATTTTTCGCAGTACAACTTTTCTTTGATGCAATATGTACAAACGACCCGGCCAACAACAGTAACGGTTAGCAAAAGGACGCAAGGCGAAAGGATGTCGTTCTCGGCTCGACCCTCACGTACGAACTTTTGCCATAACAACATCTGTGGCCATTACGATGCGAGAGCATGTGAAACACACACAAGCACTGGCACACACACACACACACACACACACACACACAGACATAGACACGTCCTGACGCTGTTTGGTCCTTTTTGGACATTCGTAGCAACGTCGCTACCTTGCGAGACCAATCCACCAGCTAAAACGCAGCAACCAGAACTCGAAACTCGAACACAAACTCAAACCCATACCCGAACTCAGTCGAAGCACCACCGTCACCACCACCGCCACCACCGACGCCGCCGCCATTGGCATCAAAGGCTTTCAATGGCAGACGCAGACATTGGGCTTTGGTCGACCGGCTACGACCGTCACGACAGTCCAAGAGTCCGACACTCCCCATCCCTGGTCCCTGGAGCTGTGGCCCGTGTCCGTTTTTGCGACTCGACGGACAAGCAATGGCGATGTTCGTAGTATTTGCTTTAGCCGTTGTCGTTGTCGTTGCCTTTGCCTTTGCCTAAACCACCATGCTACATGCCACATGCCACATCGCCACTCCTTTCCCTCCCCTCTCCACTCTTCCCTCTCCCCACTCCACTCGCCACTCTCTCACCACTCGGTCAACTTGGCCCGGTGGGCGTTTGGTTGTACATGGGGTTGATTTTTCGCCATTATTGTAGCAATTTTGATCAATGGCCCTATTTGGTCCGCTGTCCGCCAAACGAGTCCAATACTCGATACCGATACCAATACTAACACTGAGTCCACACTCTCACCCTCACCCTCACCCTCACCCTCACCCTCACACTCACCATCACCCATATAACCACCCCTACCCATAAACACGCTCAGCAACGACCTCGACTCCAACCCAATCGAACCCAATTGCGTTCTCTCATATTCATTCGCATGTCTTGGCGCTTTTGGGTATCGTCCTTTGTCCTTTTTCTTTTCATACCCTGCCACTCCGAGGTTATCAACATTTTGATATCACTTTTTCACTATATGTGCCAAAGGAACAATCCTTTTCTCTTTTAGATATCATAACAAGTCTCACACAAGATGTCATGCGGATCAAAATGCATTTTATTAAATAGCGATTATCGACAATTAACATTTGGCATGAAAACTTTGGTTTATTTTTTAAATATTTTCGTATTTTCCCAGATTGTGTCATTGATATGGAAATTCAATACGTAGTACAATGTTCTACGCAGTCTTACACACTGTAATATTTATATTAATTTTTAAACTTAGCTTGCAATTGAAATTTTAATAAGAAAAATAAAAGTTTCTAATATTTTGACGAGATTAGCCACGTACATCTCAAATAAACATATTCCTCTTATATGAAAAAGAACTCAAAAATGTGAAACTCTTTATCGACTATCTTCTCCTTTCTTTAATTATGATACTTGCTATGAAAATGATATTTATTTTCCTTGAAACGTTTATGTATATAAATATATCGAGAAAGTCGCTCGATTTGTGGAGTATTTGCAGTAACAGATATTTTGTATGTACTTCATTGTAGAGCATCTGACAGTCGTCAATTGTTGTGCACAGTTTTTATTTGTTTCTCCATTTTTGTATGTTTATTTTATTATTTATTTTTGCCGCGTTTGCTGCTTTTCCTCGACGCGTGACTGTTATTATTTGTGCTTTGGCCTTATGACCACACACACACACAAACACACACACCCTCTGACTGCCCCTTTTTTCTTGGGCACCCGCACATATGTGCGACCACAGGCCATGACAACATTTCGGGCTAATCGAAGTTAACCCTTGGCTGGCTTTGACAATTTTTTATGCATGGCTCCCATTTGCCATTCAATTCGATTCGATTCCTTTTTCGATTTCTGCTTTTGCTCTTGTTGCTGTTGCTGTTGTCCATTAAATTTACGACACAAAACGCAGTCGGGCAAGCAAACAAACAAACAAACAAACAAATCGACACATAGACAAACAAACAAACAAACAAACAAACAGAAGGGCAAACATTTTTATAAAGTCGCCGCCAACGATGCCAATAAGAAAGGCGCCCACAAATTCGCAAAAGGACTCTGCCCAATTGGCATATTCGGATACTCGGACTGGGTACTCGTTGTGGGTACAAGGACACATGTTTGTGGACATTTATGCAAAAGTTTTCTTTGTGGGTTGCCATCTTTTGAATTGGGAATTCAAATGCGAATTCGAAGTAGGAAATGTTGGATGTGGAATGAGGACTTGGTATGGAAAATGCGCAGTGAGTTCTTCCAAGTTAATTGCAATGCATTTTGTATTCCTGTTCCTGCCTTGGACTTTGCACTCAATATACGATATATATACAAATATTTCCTAAGAAGGTCGAATATACAGAACCAAGCTTAAGTGGTATATAAATTAATTTACTGTAAGTAGAATAATGTTTTGAAAAGGAATCTGGCTGCAGTTTCGAAACTAATGTCAACTCAAAAGTCTTCAATCTTAAGAGACAAACATTACACTGTCTTTGACATTAGTTCTCAATGATTAGTCCTGTCATTGTCATGTAATGGTTTGCAGTATTGCTTTAAACGTTTCCTTTCACATTTGTTGAGCCGTCTACAAAATCGAATAAAAGTTGAAAATGTTTGTTTTATCTAAATGAGAAGAGGGTAAATATTATGACCATTATTATTGGCTCAAAACTCTTTTAAGAAATGAGAATGGATTTTAAGATTATCAAGGTTAAATATAAATTTCACAGATATGTTACCTATATGTGGAACGCAGGCGACTGATGAAATCACTTGCCACAGGATGCAACCAGCATAAGCTGCAACTGCAACTAAATCCCACTGTCAAGTGGTCGCAGGATCTGAATCGCGATCAGGCTGAGAGTGAGAATGAGAATCAGGAGTGGAAGTGAGGAATCGAGGCAGATGTTGCTAACCAGCATAATGATTTACGTACACACACACAAACACACACGCACACACGCGATAATATTACCAAACTGTGCGAACAAGGTGCAAATTAAATGAATTCAAATGTGGTTGCCTAAGAGAAAGAGACGGAGACCGAGCGGGAGAGAAAGATATAGGAGCAGAGAGGCAATGAACTAGATGGACAATAAGTGAGAGCTAAAGCAGAGGCAGAAGAAAGAGAGACAGAGAGAGAGAGAGAGAGAGAGACAGTGGAAGGTTTGCATATTTTGTATAGGGAAACACGCAGATGTCCTTAAAAGCGACTTTTTTATCAACTCACACACAGACGCACACACACACACACAAACATGCACGTGTGTTTGGTGTAGGCCTATAGGCGAGTCCTGTTCCTGTCCTGTCCTGTCTGTGCGTTTACCTTTTATTTTCAAATTATATGAAAAATTTGTAAGCGCTCGCGATCTCATATGACGAAACGGGACATGCAAACTACAAAGGACCAACAACAGCAACAGCAGCAACAACAACAATAACAAAATCTTTCTGTGTATGTGTGTGTATGCCGCCAGATTGCCGCAAGGCACAAGGTATGGAATGGTATGTGTGTATGTATATGTGAACAGAAAAAAGTGCACACAAAATCAACGCCGCTTCGTTGTATCTCTTTGTGACGTGTGTCCCGAGTCCTGTGCGTATTTCTCCTCCTTCTCCTCCTCGTCCTGCTCCTTCTTTTAAACTCTGTTCGTTTTTTTTTGCATATCACAGGCCATGCGGACGAAGAGAGAGAGAGAGAGACAGAGGGAAAGGGGTGCAGGAGGGGTTGAATCATCATTTGAATAATTCGACATTTGCGGCTGCCTGGACGCGTCCTGTCTGTCTCTCTGTCCCCTTGTCTCTGTCTCCTTGCCTGCCTGCCGACTGTCGTCCTCTGCCTGTTAGTCGAGTCGTCTACCTTTACCACTTTATTCTATTTTTTTTTGCAGCTTTCCACGCGCCAGCCGCGCATCGAATGACGAAAATTTTCGTAATAAATAAATAATCCTTTCCGTGTGGAAAACTATGCCAGTTTAACGTGCGTCTGTGTGTGTGTGTGTGCCGTTGAGCGGGAAAATTTGCTCGCAATTTGAAATTATGCTATGCAGGAAAAAAGGAGGCCATGCAAATGCAAAGCCCGCATGTGGCAGCAACATGTGTGTGTGAGTGTGCGTGTGTGTGGCACGGAAAGTGGATGGCGGCTGGTGGCTGGCGACAGGGGCTGGGGTGGCCCTCAGCGGATTTTGCAACATCAAAGTAACACCTGGGCAACATTCGCAAATCGAACTCAATTCGATTCATATACTTGCCACGACTGTAAACGATGCCATATTGAATATTCAAACGCGTCAAAGTTGTACATTCAAAGATATAGAAGAAGAAGATGAAAGTTAAAAACACAAAAAAGAATATCTAGAAGTAATAGAATATGTTGTGTCCACAACAATCAATTTTATAATCTTAAACATTTATTTCAAATATTTAATAAATAGTTAATTAGTTAAACTCACTTATTATTCATTACTTCGCTATACTTTTTATTCATATCACATGAGGGGATAAATGTTTTTCATATAATTTTAGTGTTTGATGAATCAAATGTACTTTTCATAATGTTTTTGCATCTGTCTTGATAATTCTAACATAATTTCCAGACTGTTGTCATAGATGTTGAATTTATTTCTTTACTCATTTAATTTACTTTCAATTTATTTCTATTTTCAAAAGTGCCAGCCATTTTCGCTCAGTGTAATTGGCATTTGCCATGACATTGCTATCATTGAAAAATTTAGAAGAATACTTTTAATATCACCGCTGCGCTTTCCATTGTTTTCCGCCCTGCAACCCCGTTTTTGTTGCACTGTCGATGCAAAATAAATTTGCCTGTAGGAAATTCGCATTTGTTTTTTACTGTCGATTTTTCAACTGCAGCAGCCACAGATCCTCCGTTTGACAACCCTCTAAGCCCCTTAACCCTTCCCTTTAATTTGCTGAGTTGAGTTGAGTTGTTGTTGTCGATTTTGAGTTCGATTTCCAACTGAAAATGGAAAATGAAAAGCGTACAGTTATCCTTCTGCCATTCAGTCAGCTGTGCTCTATGCGGCATCCTTATCCGATTTCGACTCAACTCATTAACCACTTGACTAATTGGCCCCGAGGACATGTAAAGGCAGCAAAAGAGAGAAAAAAACTGTGCACCTTTTGACCCAAAAAAAAGTGGAAACACAGGAGAACTCTCTTGGGTTGACAGTTGAACAATGAGAGATCACATGGATAATTGTGAATCGGGTATTACTTTTGGCGCCTTTATCGCATTACACGGTGTGATGGACTCGCTAACAATCGAGAACAAGTAATTGTCCAGCCCAGCCACTGTTCCCATTTGTTTGGTGAACTGCATCCTTTTGTCCCTAATAATCGTCGGCTTCACACCTTAAAAACACCGCAAAAGTTTTGCCAGCATCCGCAGCAGCAGCAGCAGCAACAACTGACAACTGGAACAACAGGAACTACAACAAATATCCTCATTTTCACACGCACTTTGAACCTTTCCAGCATCCCCTAAAAAAAGAGAAGGGAAACCAAAGCAAACCCTAAGCATGATCTAATGCTATTGCTCTCGTACGCATTTTTTTGTGTAAAAAACTACGTTTTCGACATGATATCGTATCATATAATACCATAACATAATTGTTATGGATGGCAGCATCACTCAATTGGCTCATTGCCGGCACAAAGTCAAGGACCCTTGAAATGATCTCAACAACAACAACAACAGCAACAGAATCCCTTTTTTTTTTATTGTTATTGTACCATCATGTTGTTGTTGCTTTTTGTTTTCATTTTTTATTATTTCTCCCATTTTCCATGACGTTTTTTTTGGTGTTTTGTTGCTCATAAATTGCCGCTAAATGGTCGAGAGGGGGAAAATGCAGGGTCTCTCGCAGCCTGTCATTGGTTTGTTTAGGGTTTGATGTGTCAATATTTGACAGATCAAATTGATATTTATACTCATATTGTGAGTGTATCCATGTGCATGTGTTTTGTCAGGGGCTAATCAAAGTTGACTAATTGCCAGATTAATGAATCGTTCGTAGCGGTCATTTGATCTGCGGGGGTCAGATCAGTTAGGTGACCTTTTGGATCATGTGTGACGTGGGTGTCAATTCAAAGATGAGAGAACTGAGAGAACTTAATTGGTACCCCGGATATTTGTAGAATATTTTGATAATAGATTATTTCTTTTTAGATAATAATATTTATTATGGTTAATGTAAATTAAATATAACTAAAAATGTTAAGTAATTCAAGTTAGCACCTTTACATAGTTCATTATAATCACTAATTTGTGGAAACACTCAACTAATATCATAATCTTGAGCACAGACTTTGTCTACGTAATGCTCTCTCCGTAAGCAATTTTCCGGGACCTTTTCTTCATTTTAGATTGGCACAGCTGACAGTGCTGCGTGCTGTGAAGATGACAGGGCGAGGCACCCTGAGACGTTGATGCCCCTCGCTGAGGGTTGACGCCTTACCTCGCCCCGGTCGCGGTCACCGTCTAGGACCCGTGTGTTCTTTTCGCTGCGGCTCAAGGAGGCGCCTTTGCCTCTGCCTCTGCCTCTTCCTCTGCCTGCAACTGTTTCCCTTTTCTTCTATCCTCTTCCGATTTGGGCTGGCATTGTGCAACACCGGTACGAACGGTACCTAATCATTATAAATTATGTGGCAATGGGCCAGCGTCATCTTCAGTCGCATCTTTGTGGAAGGACGCAGCCTCTTCGAAGGGGTTAAACTTTCTCACGATCTATAAAAATAGAAATAGAAAATTGAAATCCATAAAAAATAGAAAAGGGAAAACGCAAAAGCCTTTTGCAATAATTCATCCTGCCTTCATTTGATCCATTCGTTTTCTTTTCTATCCTTTGCTACCTTTGCTACCTTTTAGCATGTAACGGGTTCTTTATGATCGCATCGATGGTCCGACAGTTCGACAGTTCGACAGCTCAACGGTTCGACGGTTCGATGGATCGACAGTCTTCAAATGGGAAAAGTGTTTGATTAAGTTTAATTGTTTGTCTGGAACAGGAAAGGGTAACGAACGCTTGAGAGTTTCAAATTATTTATGAGAAAGGTTTCCCTCCTGAATCTTCCTTTTCTGCTGCTTGAGAGAAATCTCAAGACAGCTGTGCAAATAAACGACTATTTGCAACGTCCAGTTGCAAGTTCCAAAACTCGAAAACAGATTTCTAATATCAGCTCCAATCTCATTGTCGTTTTCGTTTGTATTGCAACTTTTCCTATTTTCAGTTTGTTTGCTTATCGTATTTGTTTACATTATTACTTCTGTTATTATAACAATTATTATTATTATTCTTATTACGATTGGCATGTGTGTTGCCTGTGAAATCAGAAAAGGGGAGTTGAAAAGGAAAACAGACAAAATGAAAATTATGACAGTAAAAGAAATCGAAGACGCATTTGCCCAACAAAACAGCACAGACCAAAGCTCCATGTAAAGTGGATAACATTTCAGGTTAAAGGCACAAGGCACAAGGCAACAGCAACAGCATCAACATCAGCAACAACATCAGCAACAGCAGCAAAAACTCAGCAGCAACATCATAGCAGCAGCAACGACATCACAACAGCAACATCGTCAGGAGCTGCTGATGAAGTTGCTACGGAAATTCGTTATTGTGTTACCACAGGCGATGTGTCTGTGTCCCAATGTTATGTTGCCAGTTGGCAGTTGCCAGTCGCCAGTTGCCAGTCGCCAGTGACGGTGCGGCGACATTCTCCACCCACACTCTCAGTCGGATTCGCAGTCGGCGACGGTCTAATAACAACAAGAACAACAACAACCAGCAGCAGTTGCCGGCACGCATAGTGGGGCAGAAGTTATATTCTGCATAAAAACTTTATTCTCTTTAATCACTTATTATAAGTTAATAATTAGTTATTAAAAAATTGAATTTAACCACAATGATACTAATTAATCAAACACATATCATTTGTCCAATATTTTTATTCGATTTTCTCAACTATCAATTGAATTGATTAAACTGATTCTTGTGAAAAATCGAAAAATTAAGTTTAATTTGATTATCCATCAGCCTAATTTATTTTTGACATTCAATGCCGTTTAGAAACTTTTAAACTGATTTCCCTGCTGAATTTTATAACTATTTCACCTCTAATTTGATCATTTTTCAATAACTTCAAACTCTCATAATTTTGCTAAATATTAACTGATTTCCTTGCGGAATGTGAACTTTATAGTTATATGAAATCTTATTTGATTCTGTTCAGTTTTAATGTTTTTCGCCATACTTACTTTTAGCGTTTACATGTTAATCAAATCATTCAACATGTGGCTACTTTGTGAGGTCCGAACCGATTTCTTAACAGTAAGTTGTGCCCACTGTGCGGTCGCGACAATAGGGAGAAGAACACGGCGCTCGGCACACGGCGCCGGCCACCTTTTGCCTCGCCTCGGCTAAGACGTGGCGACCTTTTCATCCACGACGATATTTTAATATGCAAAATTTCAAATAGTCCTCACACACACACGCGCACACGCACACTCGTTGATTCTCTTGGTCATGTGTAGGACAGACGCTGCTGGATGCGGGGAGGGGAAGCCAGAGTCTGGGCAAAAGACCGAACGGACGCCCGCTAGGCAGTTGAAAGTTGGTAGTTGGCAGTTGGCAGTCGGCAGTCGGCATGCCCAGCGCGTGGGCGTTTTTGGTCGCCAGAGTATCCAATTCAAAAATTTTGCAAAGCAACCAAGCGGAATTGCCGAGGAAGGCATATGAGAAGGGGAAGAGAATGGGAACGGCGGAGGGGGAGAGTGAATGGAACAGGCTGTAGCTGATGCTAAGGTTGAGACGCAGACTGAGACGCAATCCGAGACTGAGACTGAGCTTAAGAACCCGTCCGAGAATTGAGGCGGTATTTGGTTCGCCTTTTTTCATTTCCTTTTCCGTTGGCAGGCGGCGACCACCGAAGCGCATCAAGAAGCAACAAGGAGACATCCATACGACCCACAGTCCACATACAGCCCATACCCCACACCCCACACATATGAGGTACACAAGGGCGTACGCAAAACGACCCCGGGAGCCAAAAACGGTCGACTAACCGACCGACGACCGACGACAGACGACCGTCCACCGACAGTCACTGCAGGTGGTATAACTCAAGCTGTAGCTGTAGGTATAACTGGGTTTGAGTCTAATTCTGTTTTTGGCCCTCGCTTTTCCGAATGTTCTGCGATGGTATTGGTAGTGAGGGATGGGTGGGGAGGGAGTGGCGGTGGGGGGTGGGGGGTTGGGGTGTTGAGTTTAGCTGGCATATTGAAATTATGTGTGCAACCGTTTTCAGTTTCCATTTGCATTAGGGCGACTTAGCTTGAAACGAGCCCAAGCTCTTGAGACATTCTCTTGACCAGCAACAACAACGGATGTCAAAGTCCCTTGCTCCCACTTCTATCCCTTCAATCTCTCTTCCATTCAACAATTCAACCATTCATTCATCCATCCTTCTATCCATCCATCCATACGTCAGGCAGTCAATCAGAAGTTGCTTGCCACATTTCCTGATTTACGCAGGTAACGTCAAGTTGACTCCATTTGTGGGTGTGTTTGTATTGTTGTGGGCAGGACACAACACACACTCACACACACACTGAACTACCGGGTATGCTTGGGGTTGTTGTAGATGGATGTCAGTGCATTAGTTGGCCCGGCCTAAAGAAATCCCCTTTCGATAATAATATGTTTGCTGTGTGCCAAGGTTTTTTGCATGCTTGGTCAACAGAAATGATTGGATAGAGCGGAGTTTAGTATGAGATTGAAATCAATTTGATTAGATTCATAAATATGGAGACCATTTTAAAATAGTCCAATATATCAGTGTGGCGGATGTCGATATCTGATTTGTATGTCAACTTAAAAATCTTTTTAGTGATGAATATTTCAGTCAATGTATGTTGATTCAATATAAGCAAATGCATTCCATCAAAATATTCTTTTTAAAATAATACTTCTTTCGTTTATAGGAAATCAGGTCTAGTTTCATGAAACTTAATTAATCCTGAGAATATTAAGACACTTTGCAAGAATTTGGCTTTTATAGATGAAGTCGAGTCAGTTTTTTTTTTGATTTTAAACAAAAAATAACTTTTATTCATGTAAGAAAGGTCACAATTCGCTTTGGTTAGTTTATGGAAATCATTTTCGCAATTATGGAAATGAATATGAAATTGATAGGGAACTTGTTTTTTTATTAAGAGTAAAGAATGAAACAAATTGAGCTAAAAAGTATACCTCTATGGGATATAATTGGATAGATTTAGTCGAACTTTCTTGAGCACTTTCTTACTTCAAGAAATATAGGGAGAGAGTTAGAAAGAGAGAGAGAGAGAGAGAAAGTTCCACAAATCGCATGGTAAAGTGAGCAGCTTAATGGTTGGTTGGCCATCCAAGCATTCTCAGCTCTTTGATAACCTATTTGCCATGCATTTAATTGGAGCTCACAGTCGGTAAATCGATGCGCATTGTTCTTAGACCCCCCTCCTCTCGTCTGCCCCGTCTTGTCAACCCCTTTGCAGTCGCCATCTCTGCCCATTTTCCATGACACTAGTCGCAGTCGCAGTCGCAGTCGAAGTCGAAGCAGGTAAAGCGTACGTAATGGACTTCAATGTGGAACTGAAGTTGTTTCTCTAAGAAGAACAACAAAGGAAATCGCCAACTTGCATTTATCGCCTCATCCGAGGAGCATGGACAGGAGAGTGGGGCAGGCAATTGTGGCAAGAAGAAAAAGGCGACAGAAAGAGGGAGATAGCGGGAGATCTGGGGACAGCGAGAAACAGCCTGACATGGCCAGACTTGGCTGCCAAGCGCTTGTCTCTGGGCTCAGCTTGACACTGGCCGACTGAAAGAGCCAGCAACAGAGAGCAGGGAAGGGAGTGAACAGAGAGAGAGAGAGAGAGAGAGAGAGAGAGAGAGCGAAGAGGCGCATTGGGGCAAGAAGACAACGCAAAACAATATGCGACGATATGATGCGTGCCTCGTGTGTCTTTCAGGTTGTTTTTGGAGCGCAACTGTCGCGTTCTTGTTTTCACAATATGTGACCAGCGACTCGACACACACACACACTCACACACACACACACAATAGAAATACATGTGCGGCGTGTGTGTGGATTGTGAGGTGGGGAGAAGTGAAGATGGGGAACAAGTATAAGGAAAGGCACGAATATTTAACAGGAAGAAACCAATAAAACCTAATGATATGAAAAATGCAATTTTCTGAAATTCAAACAACACACACACAAAGCAAACACACTTGCACACACTAACACACACAATACATTTACACTTTTACATACTGAATATCGTTGGGGCAGCGCCTTAAGACCCCATTTACACTGCTCAACAACGAAAACAGGCATGCAAAATGAGCTAAACAAACAGCAGCAGCAGCAGCAGCTAAAATACAACCAAAAATAGCAGAAAATATTGTGGTAATATCAGAGTATCGGTCTACATTTGTAGAAATGCTAGCAGCTGCAACAACTGAAGTGGCAACAGTAGTAAGAGTGTCAAAAAGTATTCCAAAAAAATTCTGCCACATTCAAGAAAAGCAGCAGCAATAGTAGTAGACATTATGCGATCAATAGCAAAAGAGACCAAAAGTAGTAGCATAAAAACTAAATTACTAAATTTAAAAACATTAAAGTTTTTAACGACCTGATTTAATTTTTATAGATTAAAGAATTCTAAGAAAATGTGTAACAAATAAGAAAATGAGTTGAAGTCTTGTTTTACTGTTGCAAACATGTGTTTTTTGATGCTTTGCAACCTTGAAATAGACTAAATATATAATGTCAACGGCAAACAATTGTAATTCGATATTTTATAACTGATTTCGATATATTTATAAGAGAAGCTTTGCTGATGTCGTTGTCGCTGTCGATATCGTTGTCGTTGTCGCTGTCGTTGTCGCTGTTGCAACCAGTGTTGCTGCGGCACAGTGTAAACAACGCAAGACGTTTGATTTTCCGCTTCAGAAAATCAGAAACACCAAGCCTCGTCTTGGACGAAGATGATGATGATGACAAGGATGATAATGTTCATTGTGTTGTCGTGTTGTTATTGTTGTCGCTGTTGATGTTGTTGTTGTTGTAGTTGTTGTTGTTGTTGTCTCGTTGTTGCTGTTGTCCGCGCAAGTTGTCATATGTGAAGTTTTGCGCGTTGCTGAATTTTTATATTACGTGCACAAGAACAACAACCAGAACAAAGATTAAAGAAAATAAGAGAAAGAAAAGGGAATGGGAAAGGGAAAGAATAACCAACATGTCTTCAAAAAGAAACGAGAGAGACAGCAACAGCAGCTGAGTGAGAGCGAGTGAAATGTAACGAAATGAAATGAAATGAAAGACAACGCAACAACAACAACAACAACGACAAGAACAACACTGATAACGATAAAGAAACAACAACAACAGCAACAACAATGATATGAAGCAAAAGAAGAAGAAAAACATAAACATGGCACCCAACACTTGTTTTCATGTCCGTCCGTTAGACGCTTGTCGTTTATCCTTCGCTTGGCAACGTCCACTGCGCGCTTCGGAAACGGGAAGAGATCGGGAGAAGGGGTCTCGACTGGGAGTGGGACTGGGAATGGGGGGAATGAAGCTGGGGGCTTCGGCTTGGCTCTGGGCAATGGGCTTGGTTATGAGGCAAGAGGCAAGAGGCAAGAGGATGACACGCCAGCCGCTGCATATGACAATGTATTACCGCTAAACGGAGGCGGGCGAGGGATTCTAAAACCGAAGCTGAGGCCGAAGCTGAAGCTGAAGCTGAACCCGAGACCAGGCGCAACGCATGTAAGCAATTTCGCAAAGTACTTAGTCAGCATCTTTTAACCCCTTTCCTTGAGAGAGCAATTCCCTTCCCCATTCCCCAATTCCCTCCCCGTCTCTCCACAAGCAGTATCCCCTTCCGTTAGCCCCCTTGGCCTGCTGTTGGCCTTTGAAGGTGGCCCGGGGTGACCGTTCGTCAGCAGGGCCCACACGCATGGCATTGCGCAGATACCGAGGGTAATGTTATGTCCTGTCACTGGCTACAGTCGCAACGATAAGCCAGACCCTCTCTCTCCAACTCTCCCACTCTCCCACTCCCCCTATCCCTCTTCATCATAGCACTCTCTAGTTCCTCTGTCCTCCTACTAAACTCTCACATATATATACATATATATTTTTTTTTAACATTGCGTTTCGGTTGACTTCGGCAACGCAACTTGTTTTTTTCCTGTTCCTTCGCTTCCATTTCTTGTTTCCCCGTACTTTCCTTAACACATATTAAGCCGCAAAAATATTGCCGGGTACGTCGAACTGTCGTACCGTACGGTGGTGGTCTCCATGCAAAAAATGAGAATGAAAAAGAAAAAAAAAATGAAGGAACGAAAAGGAAAGGAAGAAAGCAGGCATATACACATATATGCAAGTTAAATTCGCAAAACTGCCCAAGGGGAAGGGGGGAAGGTTGAAAGGGGAAGGGAAGTAGTTTAGAAGAAAGGAGGAAAAAAATGGCACTGGCCTTCTAATTCAGTCGATAGCCATTCATTGGAAACTCTTGATTGATGCTCTGCCCTTGTCTGCAGACTCGTGATAAGCTAGCAAAGACTGTGACTCCGGCGGACTCCCCCGCCAGCTCGACCTCCGTTTCTCGACCCCCTTCTGCTCCAGCCCCTGCTCCTGTTCCTGTTCCTGCTCCTGTTCGCCTCCCCAGACTCATTTGAAATGCTCACATTTTTACAACTGCTGCGTTGTCAGTTAGTTTTTCAATTTTTCATTTTAGATTTTTACATATTTCAGGGATTAGATAAGGACAACAACAACAACATCAACAACAACAGCACAACAGTTGCTGGCAGTGGGAGTATGGAAACTGCAATAAATATATTCATATGACCCAGACTCAGATTTTGATACACACACCCAGTTACGCGGACGGATTCACTCACTCATACCGAGGCATTGTGCAGTTCACTGATTTTGACGGAGACACACACATGTGTGTGTGTATCTTATGTTTATTCCTAACTGGATTAAGGTACAAATTGTTATTTCCTGCTTCAAATTATGTATATTATAAATTTGGCTAATACATTTTCAATCAGAAAACTTTTGTGCTTTTAATCGATCTATACACATTTTTTTAGTATTATGGGAAACCTTTGGTATTCAGAGAAAATCAGATCTTGGGATTTCTTTTGTTCGGATTGTATAACTCTCTTCTCTCTCATACGGAATTTACGAATGTTTTCAGATCTGGAACAGAACTGTATACGCTAGCAACTACAGAGAGTTGTCAAAACTGAGGACTGAACATACTTTTATTCTCTGATTGCCTCTGAGTCGAGCACTTCCTTCTGGGTTCCATTGTTTTGGTGACATGTGACATGTCGTACTTCCCAATATTGGCACGTTGTGCTTTGTTCCCCTATTCACGAATGGGCAAGGTAAAACAATGAGCCAGAATGTCTCAATGGAAGAGAGAGAGAGAGATGGTGATGGAGTGGGTGAGGTTGAGGGGCGAGGTTGAGGAGGAGTGAAGTGGAGAGAGGGGTAGGTACCCTTCCTATCATGTCCGGTGACAACCAACATAAAGCTCTGCGATAGAGTCACGTTTTCTGGGCTCAATTAATAAACGGAAGACACGAATAACTTGTTCACCACGATTTATGCACACTCTACCTTTAATAAAATGGTTTTGAACTCCAAAGTTAAATAAAAGATTGAAAATTATTGTATTATAAAACAAAACCCAACCTATAGACGGAGACAACATTTCTAATCTATTAGATAAAGATGAAATGAAAGCCTCCATTGAAAATAAAAAACTCTTCTGTGAAATTGAGACAATTTTATTATTTGTATCTTGATTAATTATTCAATTGACTGTCGTACTCTGAAATCCTCTGAACTGCTGCCATGTCCTCAGCTCCTTCAATTCATTATTTAATGAATAAAGTCAGTTTTGGTCTCGTAATTGACATGCTCACCTTGTGCATGGCCTCTACTCTTGGAACTACTTTGGGTTCTGGTTCTACTCGCTGTACACTCGATCTCTCCTTTGGTTTGCCCTCTAAGTGGAACTTACATTTCCATTCCCATTTCCTACTCGCGGTGACATTTCGGGTTATTGTTCGCGATCTGCGGGTCGCCCCTAACTTCGTCTTTTGACAACTTGTCACTGGCACTTCAGGAAACCAGGCAGTCGGGCAGTCGGACAGTCGGTCGGGCAACGATCTCAGCGAAGACGACCTAGGCCCAACCCCAAATAAAAAAATACCCAAGAGGAACTAAAAAGTAAAAATGAAAAATGATAATTTCCATTGACGCAATTATTAACGTGGTGTGTGTGAGTTTGAGTGTGTGCGTGTGTGTGTTTCATTGTTATTTACCTGGCATTGGGATTGGGATTGGGATTTGGGTTGAGGATCGAGATCGGGAGCGGCAGCGGCAGCGGTATATGCAGTGCGTTTACGGGATTAACTCGATTTACGAAAGGGTTATGCATGCATCCCAATAACAAAATATACCAAAGTGTTTAATGTGCAACTGCTGTTTTTTCTCCCTCCCCTTAATCATTCCCGTTCCCATTTCGAGCCCAGTACTGCCAGGTAGTCCTCTGCTCTCTCTCTTTCTCTCTGTACCCGGCATGTCCTCTTTGGGAATGTGAATAATGCGGAATGAACGTGCACAAAGCATAGCTCCTTTGAGAGGCAGAAGGGGGTAGAGGAAGTGCTTACAAATTACGCAAAAGCGAATTAACCCTGTCGAGCTAACAATCCCGACATAGGCAAATGTGTATCGTCACGATCAGAGACCGAAGACCAAGGACTCTTCGAGCTCACAGAGATCGAACGTCTGGCGACCCGACGGGTTGTGTTCTATACACCACTCGTCAATTATCACTTCGAATTACTCTCGCACTCCGTCTCGCACTCACACTCATCAGTCTTATCGATTTGCCCCATCGGATCTGCGCTTTTACAGTTCGTATCTGGGTACGGCAACTACTCGGGTTGTTGTTTCACGGCCGAACAGCTTCAATGATCCGATCGGACGCAACGATCAAGTCAAGTGGCCGCCACAAAGTACCATCAATTAGACCATCTCCATTGTTCAATTCCTGAACAGACTGTTCTTTTCGCTGTAGATCAAACGATTATAGACTTTACTTAAAATGAGGTGTAATGTATATAGTGCATATAGTATTTGATTGAATGTAGGCATTGAGAAATCGTCTAAAATAAAAATATCATAGATTTGTATTCGGTGTAAAATAGTGTTGGTCAATAAGAGTTATGGAGATTCTGTAATTTATTTCTTTCCCTTTTCTAATCTATAATTACATTACTCAATGAATCGAAATCATCCTATAACATCGAAAAACCTTTCCAATGATTTTGTCTTTCATTAAAGAGAACTTATCTTTGTCTTGCTCTGTTAAGGTGATTCAATAGCATTAAGCTTAAAGAGTCCTTTATGCCCTTATGGATGGAGTCGTATACACGCTGATTATGGGCAATTTATACAGTTTCAAATTGGTTGATAGACTCGGGCCGTCATTGAAAAAGGTACAATGGGAAATGGGAAAGTGGGAAAAATGTTGTCAAAAACCTACTGTCAAAGGACATTCGAGAAATTGAATTGTGTTCTTTGGTCTGGGTATTTGTTTAATAATATGGCAAATGTGTTTTGTCTGACAGTCTGACTGTCTCTTCGATTGTTTGTTGGTATGTTGGTCTGTTTGATATCAGAGCGAAACATTTATAAATGTAATTGTGTAAGTGGGCTGCTTATGCCAATATTCAGCCCAAGGGAGTGGGCGCTGTGGACAGTTGTATGCTAAGTCTAAAGCCGAAGCTTTTATCGTAGGGTTGAATGGGTAATGGCCGCTGTCGCTGCTGCTGTCGCTGCTGCTGCCTCTGTCCGTTAGCCATTAGGGGTGGACTTTAGATTCGATTTGAATCGCAATAAAAATATGACCAGAGTCGGCTGAGCGAGCGAGAGGCAAAAGCCAGCTCAAATATTGTACAATTTCAATCCACTTCAGTCCTCCACCCGACACTCCCACCACCAACACCACCAATGTTGACTCTCCGTAATGTCGTTGTGTCGAGTCCGAGCAGCCACTTCAGCAGACAGGACGCAAGGACTCAGGAACCAAAGGACTCCAGACTTAGTGCCGTCCATCACTTGGACTAACGAGCAGCCAGCTTCGACTCTATGACAGCATCGAGCTCGCTGAGAGCGTGGACAGCAGCGCCTGAGTTTAAGCCTTGAGCCTTGAGCGCGGTGTGAGGGTGGTTAGCTTCTGTTCCTCCCTTCCTCCCTTCCTACTCCACCTACCCCTTCTCATTATCCTTCTCTTTCTCTTTTACTGTCCGATTCTCGCTCCAAACAAAAGGGTCAATGCGTATAGCCGAGCTTGTTGGTCTGCTCTGGTCTGGTCCGTTCAGTTCTGTTCCGTTCTGTTCGGTTTGCTTTGTACACATTCAACCCCTCGGACAGATTGACTTTTATGTTGATAACTCTCTGTGTGTGAGTGTGGTGTGGCGTGGCAGGAGCCACCCCTCCACCTCCTTTCGCTCCCGCATTTAACCGTTTGGCTTGCGAATTGTGTCCGTATTTCGCTTTCGTTTGTGTGTGTCCACTACGACGCAGTTATCGGCTTCCCACCCCTTTAGAGGCCATTTTGAATTTTATCAGGGACCGTGTTACACCTTCCGTCGCTTAACAATTGATTTTAATAACTGAGTGGCAGCTTTTGACCAAGTTCGGCTAAGGAATTGTTTAAGCACAAGCAAAATGCTGAATAGACACCTCAGGAATGGTGGGGTTGGGTGGGGAGGGGGGGAGTCTCTTCTTCTAGACGGTAGCTTATTTTTAAGTTAAACAGTGGAACCATTTTACCAAGTTTAACAACTAAGAAATTGCCCAAGAACAAAATGAAAACTGCTTGAATCCTGAATAGACAACTGAGGCGATAAAAAATGAACCGAATTACAAATTGACTTAATGTGGGTATCACTACATCTGCAAATAAAGCAGAATACCTATCGATAGTTCTCCTTAGGAAGAGTTTTAAAAATAATATATCATCCTTTACCTCCAAATTGTTCAATATTCATCATTTAGAGTTCTTGGAAGATTTTATTCCCCACTAAACAACTGTAGAATGTGGTAACCCTTTCTGCAGAAATCCTGAGCTATACATTGACCATTTAGCAACTGTTTTTAAGGAAACACTTCTGCTTCTCATTCTTAGGATGATGACAGCACAGTTATCTCTCCTTCTATTCGATGTGTCTCATTTCTTTGTGTTCTCCATCAATTGTTAGTCAACCATGGCACATAAGTCCGTAAATGCACTGGGGTCAATTTCACTTAACAACTCAACGAATTACACTTATTCGACAGTTTGTGGGGTCAACTCTTAAGCCATTTCGGCTTTACCTGGTCCACTTGCCACATACATGTGTTGCCTCTAATAAGCCGCACAATAAGACGGGACTAAGTTGGTGTCCAAGTGCCGAGCGTATGCCAAATCCATTACACGCATCAAATGCTGCCACACACAGGATTCTGCAGAGAGAGAGAGAGAGAGAGTAAGAGAGACCAACTGGTCTATTCCTTGATAGAGGCAATCCTTTGGTCCTCTACAACACTCGTACTTATCTCAACACATGCAACCCCATTGGCGTATTAAGACAAAAGGTTAAATTTAAATTTGAAACGCAAATGGACACGGAGAAGAGGATGGGCAAGGGAGTTGCAAATGGGAGGTAAAGGGGCAGATGGCAGGCAGACGACTTTGAGCATCACGTTCTGTATGCGTGCTCCATGTGCCTTGGTCATACATTGCAATGTGGCCAGCCGAAAAGCTTCTTTCTCCTTGATCCGTCTCTCACTCTGTCTCCTGTCTCTTTCTTTTGTTGTTGCCCCCACTCGCTCTGGCAGGCTCAGAAGTGCGCCTCCAAGCATATTGTTGGCTCGGAATTGGATTGTTAGGCGTAAGGTGTAGCAGATGGTGTGCATGGTGTGGATTTCGGCCTGGTCGTGTGTGTGTGTGTGTCTTTCGCGAAGAGGAGCGCTCGACTGTGCATGAAAGGAGGGTAAAGGGTTATGAATGCGGGGTGAGGGGGTGAGGGGTGGAGGATGTGGGGTTAGCCGTAACTCGAGCGATGCGGACTCAACGCTTGTCCTGCGTGGTTGCTTCTATTGTCTCACTTTCTCTGTGTTTGAGCCAAAAGAATAAAAGGAGTGGAAAGGAAAGGCCAGAGACGTGGCCAAGACCATCGAGAGAGAGAGAGAGAGAGAGTCTGAACTGGAGACAGAGAACTAGTAGCTAAGACTGCGACTGAGAACTGGCTGGATACGTATGCTAATGGACATTCGAGATTTTGGTCTGGTATTTTAAGCAGCTCAGAGTCAGAGTCAAAGTCAGAGTCAGAGAAGTTGGGCTCAGTTCTTGGTACTTGGTTCTTGGTTGTGTTGAGTTTATTTTGGGTCTCGCTTAGGCTGAGCTCTTGGGGAAAAGCTGATAAGTACGTTTGATGCCTTTCGAATGCTCTGCGTGTTTGACTCGCTGACTGGGCCATGGCTATAACCCATTGCTTCTCTCAGCTTGTGGAGCAGATCGGGCGTCGCAGGAACATGATACTCAATTTGTGAGTGTGTGATGATGGATGGGTCATGTGCCGGTGGACTTAAGCCAGAGCTTAGAATACCTCAAATAGGGATGGTTGTCGAAAGGCCGAGACATTGTAGAACAGCGCCTCAGTCCAGTTGCAAGTCCTTGAGTTCTTGGCCAAGTCCACAACCACGTCCAGGTCCAGGTCCAGGTCCGGGTCTAGGTCCTAGCTCTGACTTCGACTCTGACTATGCCTTCGGTCCGCTCAAGTGTATCGGCCAAAGGATTCAAACGATTTAGCATTTGAAATAAGTTGGCCCATTGTCCTTTGACTCTGTATCCTGTGTCCTCGATGCTCGCTTCTCCCTTCTCGCTTCTTGCCTCTCGCTCCTTCCTCCTTTCAATGTGTGTCCTCTGCTTTGTTTGCACTATTCATACCTGATACCCTCGACCATTAGCTGTATAAAATATGCATGTGGATAAACATAATTCCAGGCATGCGAGTAAATACTTTTGTCAAGATTTGACCATGATTGAATGTTTGTTCAGCATTCCCTGAGAATGCTATTCCTTTACCCGCCCCGGTGAGACCCAAACACTCGATCTTTGCTTTGTCCTAAAGTGTCCATAATTCATACGGTCGATTGGCTTGCACACATTTCCGTCGGATTATTTACGCTCCTTGGTCCATTCCGGGTCAATGTGCAGGTGTCAAAGTTTATCAAGTTTGTCTCTTTGGAGTTTTACTCAATTTATTGCGAATATGTAAATATTGGACAGTTGTCAATATACTTAAAGGCGAGGTACTTATAGTATCGATAAGTGTCGAATTATTAAGTCAAGTATTTTGAAGTTTTGAAGTATCAAGTATTTCATATGCAACTGAAAAACCTTTCAAGTATACGAATTAAATGTCTCTCTATTATAAATTTGAAACATAACATTTAACTAAAATATGCATTTTTAAAAATGTTGCTCCCCGGTAACCACAAATCCGTAAAAAAGTACATTGATTATTAGATCACTTAAATTTTTGTTGAGTTTATACTTTTCTCTTTTAAAAATTAAGTAATTGAGAGGATCAATCGGGTTTCTCACAGACTCTGACTTCCAAACTTTTTAGCTCACATAAATAAATATCTCTCTCTCTCTCTTTCTCTCTGATATTGCTTTGAAATTACTCTGAGTAGGTGTTACAGCTACTTTAGCTATGAAACATTTTTATTTTATTCTTTCAAAAGTTGAATTCTTTATAATAAATCACATAAATTTAATATTTCCCAGTATTCTTAAAATAATTTAATTGAACAATATTTGTTATTATTTAAACTTCTCTTTACTTTTCTGCAGTCCAATGTAATTTCAAATTCAAATAAAATGATTGAAATGCTATTCAATTCTAGATCAGCATCGACTGTGCAAATACACATTTAAATATGCGTGAGTACTCATATATGGACATTCGTTGCATGAATAGCAACTCATAAGTGGGTGTGTCACGAGGCGCGCACTCATTTAAAATAAACGTTTACATTTTGCAGACAATTTCAACCTAATTGGCCCACATTGGGATGCTAATTTGGCAGCTGAGTGGTGACAAAGGGGGGACAGAGGGGGGCCAAGGGAGGGACTGAAAGTGAATAATGGAAAAAATAACAGAAATGAAAAATAAGTGATAACAAGTAACTAATGTGAACACATATGAGTTCTCAAAACGCGAAACTTCTGAATAACAAAAAGAAAAGCTGTAAACCGAATATGAGACACACATAGAGCGAGAGAGATAGAGAGAGAGAGAGAGACAGATAGATCGCGATAGAGAGCGGAAGGGAGAGTGGGAAATAAAATGGAATAAAATAGCTGTGTCATTTCTTATTTTTGAGTGCTATTATTAAGCATTTGAAATATCATACCATGATGCGGGACATGAGTCCTTTCCGAATATGTACATACAAATATGTGTGGTGAGTTTGTGTGTGCGTGTGTGTGTTGTGTGTTTGTGTTGGCGCGTTATCCATTAGCTTATATTAAAATCATTTTTTGCAGACTGAATGGCTGCTGTATGTTTAAAATTCCCCAATACCTAAGCCACGCCTCAGACCCACCGACGACAGAAACAACCAACAATCACGCACTCTCACACACACACACACACACTTACACTCAACTGGACGAGAGATGAATGGACTGAGCACAAATGTACCGAGTTGGCCGCATTGTTTAATGAAAGTTCTTTCCCAAAAACTTTTCCTATGGTTTTTGCATATTCCTACAACGCAGGCCGCCACTCGAATGGGTCTATGTGAGTGTATAAATGAGTGAGAGTGTGTGTGTTGTGTGTGTGTGTGTGTGTGTGAGACGGGGTTGGGAGGTTGATGGTGTCCTGGGACATTGGCCGCACGTATGCAAATGCGGCTATGCTGTATGTTATGTGCAGATGGGCGCGTCTGGGGGACACAGCTCGGCGATGTGACGTGTGGTGTCAGACGGCAGTTGACAGCATGTTTATTTGTCTTCCTCTGCTTGCCGCACTCCCCTTTTATTGTGCCACTCCAATCCCCACCCCCAGCCGTTAGACCCGTGCTCCATTCCATTGGGTCTGAATGTAGCCAGTGTCAATCTGAGCGACCAACTTGGGGCCAACTTCCATTCTTTCTGTTACCTTTTTGGCACTCATTGTGGTCCTAGTTGACGATGATGCGGCTTACAACTTGGTGGATCTGAATATGCATTCAAACACATATTGATTTGAGTACATTATTTAAGTTTAAATACAATTCATACTTTTATTAGCATTCACTTTTTAAAAATGAGTAATTTGCATTTGAATTGTCTGAATATATTCAATTTAACCCTCACAAGTAACGTCAATGCAGGTGGGTATATGCAAAATTTAGCATTGTGAATACATGTGAATAAAGTGAACACATTTACAAATGTATTCTGAGATATTTACTATCAACTTGCTTTGCCTGTTAAACTTACGTATGAATAGCTTGAGTACATTCATTTATTTGCCGAATGTTTCTATCTAGATGGACTGCATTGCACTACGTCCAGCAATGAGTACATTCACACGAGTACATTCGCCCGTCCACTCACTTGTCCGCCATATGTCCGATTTTGGGACATGCGCGATATTGCATTCACAGACACTCACACTCACACTCCCACCCACACTCACACTCATATACACATACACACACACAGTCATTTGGTCGTGCTGTGTGAGCTCTGCTCTTATCCTTTGGTTGGATGCGTCCATTCGCCCATCGCCCGTCTATTCTCATATGAATACATACGCATTCACATGTGTATATGAGTGAATGTGAGTGTATGTAAATATGTGAATCCATTGTTGTTGCTGCTGTTGTTGTTGTCGCTATACAGGACTTTTGGTCCATTTAACATGTCTCATAATAATTGTGATTGGGGTTTATTTCGCATTCATTTGAATATGAATTAGCATCGTTTCGCATTTGAATGTCCAAAATGGGCCACATGCGAATGGGTGGGTGGCATGTGGTTAGATGGATCCCGAGTCCCGGGTCCTGGGTCCTGGGTCCAGAGTACTGGATCCTGCGTCCTGTGACTGGGCTTGGGGGTCATTCAAAGGACAACGTGGCTGAATGGAAGAATAGACAAGAATTTTGCCAATTTAGCAAAAAGGGAAACGTTGCGATTGTATCTGAAAAGTGGACCACACACACACCCACATCCACACCCACACCCACACACTCACACACATACAGGACATGTTGTAACGCATCCTTAAGGATATAAAAGCAGCTGGCCACGTGAGTCAAGCGGTTTCAAGAAGGGCTGCCCAACTGGGTGGTTGACAGTCGTAAAGACGTAAAAAACTATGCAACATTTTTAACTGTCAGTTTTGTGCAGTCGCCAGAAGTTGCTCGCCCACACACATACACAACCACACACATATATTTATATATATCTATATATATTTATATGTGTATGTGTGTGTGTGTGTACAGGATGCTACAGGATGCAAACCACACCCGGAATGATTTGAGTACTCGCTCCACGCTGTCTGACGCTCGTTTGGGGAATTTGCTCTTATTAATTAGTGCAAAACGGCCCTTGGGGGACTGGCTGAGTTCTCAGTTGGCTCAGCTCCTCACCTTCCAGTTTCCCTCAGCCCCCTTTCCATGGAGTTGGGTGCTCGCTTCTGTGTCCTTTGCTGGTTTCTATGGACATTTGATTAAAGAGTTAAACTGACTGCCGAGTGGTCAACTGTACGTGGCAAGTCAACTACGAGGAAGTTGTGCTCACTTCTCGACATTTCAGTGTAATACTATTAATTTAATTTCTAGAATTATTGCTATATTATGAACATGTCAGCAGATATAAAGATAATATAGATTTTGATTTGTCAGATTAATAGAATAGATGAAGCTTTCAAAATGCTGAGAAAATACATGAATTTATTTCACATTCAGAATTTATTGCTTTTACTTAAACACTTGTTAACATTGTTGGGAAGGATTCACGATTACGTGCATCCTAAATGTATTAACCTTGTGTTTCTGTGACTACGTATTTGATATCCTTGTTTTCTTGAATTGTAATTGTTTCTTTAGTCAATCAATTCGCTTACACTGACTTGCTTTAGTTGAACCCACTTATAAAGGGAATTTACTGTCCAAAAATGAATCAAGTTTCATTCGTGAATGATTTATTTTGTGGTTTAACTCAATTAATTTGATTACAGCTTACAGATTAAGGGACATAACATACGTTGTCTACTCTACAGTCTTCTCAAACACTCTTCTCCCTTCCACTCGGTCCTTTGCTCATATTCTGTATGTGAGCCGACTAATAATTCTTGAATTATTTAATATCTTTGACCTTTGACTAGCCTCGCTTGTCATTTATTTTTCCATTTTCCATCCGATTTTCATTGCGATTCCCATTTCCATTACTATTGCCATTTGCCATCCCTATTTTTGCACTGCCATCTCTAATTGCTGCTTGAGTTGAGTTGAAATTGTCGTTTGTTTGCACGGCGTTGCATTGCGGTAAACGCCTAACAGAAATTTTTTAAAATGCGCCCAGAGGTGTCCGGACAGCAAATGCCAAAATGTAGCGCATAAATTGTGTCAAAAAAGAAAAGAAAGAATTAAATAGAAATTGCAACTGTTGTTGCTGCTGCTGTTGTTGTTGTGTTAGAGGACAACGGGATATCAATCCGCAGAAACATGCCCTTTCACACCGCGTTATCAGAGCGCCCCTTCGTGCAGCCTCGACGTTGTCCTTGCCATCGTCCTGGTCCGTCATCATTGCGAGCACATTAGATCATAAATAAAATTAGACCAGAGCAGCGCTGCCTCTGCCGCTGCCGCTGCCGCTGCCTCTGTTTCTCTGTTTCTCTCTCCTCTGTCCATTAGGAAATGCGCGTCCTATCAGATACGCCTGGTGTCTGTGTCTGTGTGAGTCTGTGTGTGTGTGTGTGCGAATAAATGTATCTGTATCTCTGGCTGTATCTATGGTTCGACTGAATGGGTTGTGTAATATTGATTAAATTGGTGAAACTTCTGCTTTTTTTTAAATTACTGTAAAATTTCGCACACTCACGCACAGTGGTTGTTGCAGCCTCCTCATCTCTTCCTCATCCCCATTCTCATTCTCATTCTCATCCTCATCCTTGTCCGTGTCCGTTTCACCCTTTCGCCATTATCCTGTTCGATTGCTGCTGCTGTTGCTGCTAATAATATTGACACAAAGGATACTTTCTGGTCGTGCACTTCATACAAAAGGTATGAAAAAGAGGATGAAATACAGCAACAGCAACAGCAACAACATCAACAACAGCAACAACAACAACAGCAGCAGCAGCTTTGATCGGTGAAGTCAATTGTAACACATCGAATTGTTCGCATTGATAGATTTTGATTTATTTGCAGTTATTTATAGGCCTTCAACTGCCACCAGCCAAACTGTCTATCTGTCTGTGTGTGTGTGTGTGTTGTGAGTCCCTGACTCGACGCCTCATTGACGTGACGTCCGTGCATGGAATGGAAGTAACTTTACCTACTTCACTGCGACATTAGATTATCCGTTCTTATCCTCGATTTTTGGTTTTTACCCTTTTGAGTCACTTTCCACAGCAAAAGATTCGCAAACACACACACACACCCACAGAGAGAGAAAGAGAGATATATATATTTATGTCTGTGTATGTTGCATGCCACGTGATGCACATGGCCTACATGACATTGCAACTGCTTGGCAAGGTATCTGCATACCACACACAGCTCACAGAATGCAGCGAGGGCAGCTTCAGCAGTTTATCAAATCACTGGCCAATGCATCGGCAAAGTATTCAAATGAAATTTCACACTTTTCATACCCTGTGCAAAGATATTGCCTTCTAAAAATCAAAAACAATGGAATTACATATTTTTCTTTAAATAAATGAGAACTTTAAAAGAAAAATGTAGAGAGATGTAATGTAACAGTCATGAGGTTATCTCTATTTTTTAGTTATTTTGGCTCTCGATGCATTTGCAAGACGACAATTCTAAACCTTATTGTTTATATTATTATTAAAACTATTATAGTTTCAGCCATATTAGATAATTTATTAGGAAAAACAATCATCGTCTTTCTGATTGATATTTATGTTAGTCGTAATTTTAAAATCTTTTCTTTATTTTACATGTGATACTTAGTTAAACTTCTGCGAAAGTCATTACCCTGAACAAAGCTCTTTCAATAAAGTTAAGTTAAGCTTTGTCCGAAAATCGGTATTACGAAGAAGTGTTCAAATACAGTGTTATATATATTCAAGGACTAAAACTTCGATTCTTATTGGATTGCTTAACCTATGCCTGGTATATCTATGTCAAAAAGTATCTATAGTATGTCCGATTATGCAACTGGCGGCCATTCGACCGCCAACCACAGACCATGGTCCACAGGGTAGTTCAACAGATAACTCAAAACACACACACACGCATACATACACAACCGCACAACCGCACACACACTGGCTGGCTATGAGGATGTGTGTTTATTGCATATCCTTAAGGTAATCACATTCACAATATAATAAAACCTCGCGGTGACGGTTCCTTTTGCGTTTCCAGCTGCCGCTGGCCAAGCGAGCTCAAATTGCGGCCAAAACGACCGACAGACAGACACATATGTGAAATATGTATATGTCTGTATGCGTGTAGATGTGTGGAGCAGCGTCTTTGGCCAAGAAATATGGCAAGTCTAAGAGAAAAGGCTTTCTACATCTCTCCGCTTGTTTCTGTCTTTTTTTTTTGCATCTTTCTCTTCTGGCAGGGCTTCTGGTTTTTCGTTTATTTTGAAAAGTTTGTTGGTATCCGGCTACAAGTCCCTTGGGCAGCATTTACCACCCCATTCACAGGCTGCCAACCCCCACACACACAACACACACACAACAAACACATGGACACACACTCATACACCTTTGACTCTCACTCTTCGCGCTCGAAATTCTTCAAGTTAATGTTGTTGTTCTTGTTGTCTTTTTTTATTCCGTGTTGTTTTTTCCTTTCCAAAATGGACATATGGCCATTGGCAAGCTCGAACCCAAACTGAAGTCCTGGACCCACATTTATCAGTGCATATGTGTGCGAGTGTGTGTGAGTGTGTGTATGCGGTTATCTCCATGTGGGTTTTAAAACCTTAAACAATTTCGGCAACGGCTTGCGAATAGACTGTAAATTGGAAAATTAATGGCCCTGTTACGGCTCGTGTATTGTTTTTTAAAGGGTTTTTTCTTTCCTTTAATTTTTTTCTCCTGCTTCCTTTTAACATGTTTTCCTATTTTCCGTTTGACTGATAGGAGGCGTATTGCCTCTGTGGGTGTCAGTGGGTGGTATTTGCGTTATATATGTGGATTTGGACTTCGTCTGCATTCTTGTGGATTTCATAATAAGTTGCATTTTCGGATTATTGGCTAACATGATATTTTTGCAACTATGTATGCTATATATGCTCATTATTGTGCAACTTTTTTGAAATCTGATTAAATGAGTTGGTGCATGTAGAGTGGCAATCTTCCTCAATAAGGGAAGCTAGAACAGGTACTAGTTTGAGGCCAGTTATGAAAGAATGCTAAAACATCTTTATAATAATTCTGGTAATATGGAGAGCCATTCTCTTGGACATCATCCATTCAGCGACGGGTTGTCAAAGATTACAGAAACCATCTCAGAATTTGTATTAGATTATTGTAGACTTGTTTACTATATCATTATAATTATATTTGCACATTGTCGCGATGCAAATGGACTAATAAAACACATCTTGTATTGACATATTTAATTATTAATCAATTTAGATACCAACTGTTAGTTGTAGAGGATATCGATATCGATTTGTAGATTTCCCATAGAATAAAATAGAGAAAAAAAAACATTTTCATAGACACCAAATATGAAAGCATTAACAGATAATTTTGATCAGCAATTTAAATATCTGATTACTCATTTTTGAACTCAACTGCCGAATTTCAACGTTTTCTATAAAACTATCGAGTCTTTTTACTAATGAACATTCGATGCTTTCCCTGCATTCGCTCCAGTTCTCTATTAGTCTCTTTACCGCTCCACGTGAGATAATTGATATCTGTAGGTTAATTGAAAGCTGGGAAATAAATGTAAGATAGGAAAACATGACAAAAAGTGGCCAAGAAATTGAAATTCAGACAAAACGAGGAGACACAAGATGGCACAAACAGACAGAAAGATAAACAACGAAGCAGTGAGAGAGGGAGAGGGAGAGGGAGGAGGATGAGATGCAGGAGAAGGAGGTAAAGGAAACAACAAAACAAGCATATGCAAAAAATTTTAAATAATAACAACCCAAAGGAAAACAACATTTGCAGATATTTCTCGTTTTTCTGCTGGGTGGTTGCTGTGGGGAAAGTTGGCGGTGGTGGCCGGGCTGCGGGTGAAGGCATATGGCCAAGCGGACCGGTCAGGACACGCACAGCAGCCCCATCCCCGCCCCACCCACTGCCACACACACACACACACACACACATACAGCACCATAAACAGAGAGACACACACACACACACTCAAAGAGACAGAGGGGAACATAGATCGAATGGAATGATACAGCATTGAGATCCCAAAGCGGGCACGGGGCTGGCTGCTCGGACTTTTTGTTGGGGTGGCTTCGCAATGGATACGCTGCGAGGCAGGACAGCGCAGGACCTTTTATATTTACATGTCTTAAAATTTTAAAAAGGACACAACCGTCGACCAGGCGACGCGACCAGAAAGGACCTTGGCATCTGCTTTGCATACGAGCTTTTGGGTGTAGTTTTGACAACGAGCATTGGGGCCAACAAGTTTGCTCTGCTGTATGTAAATATGTGCACATATGTCTGAATATGTGTATGTCAATGTGTGTGCCAGTGTGTGCCAGTGTGTGTGTTCATTGTGGACACTTTTGGGTGGCAGGGTCCAGAAGCTCAGTTCAGTTCAGTTGCCCGGTTCCGTTTTATTAGTTGGACTGTCGTTTCATTCACCTTGTAGCTGTATCTATATGTGAATACATGTCTACATATACTATATATATGTATATGCATGTATACATATATATACGCATGCCTCTGTGTGTGAGTGTGTGTGCGTGTGCGTGTGTTTTTAGGCTCCGCCGAATGCCGAATTGGATTTATACGTGTATAATAAAAGTACTTGACGGGAGGGCCAAAACACTAAATGACTATAAAAAGCACTTTGAAGAGGGTCAAATGGAGATAAATTTGTGTGTGTGTGCGTGTGGTCACACATACACATACACACACACATACTCACACGCATACATTCAAGCATAGGAAAAGCGAAGTCGCATGTCCTTCGACGCTGTATTAAGGAGAAAGGATATCTGCTTGTGTCTAATGTGTTTTTATTTTCCAGCTCGTTTTCGTCTTACGTTTTACGTTTTACGATTTCGTCGGTCACTTTGTGCGGACTTCACCAGGGACGTGGGACGTTGCCAGGCGTCAAATGTCCTTCGTCCTTGCGTAAAAGGGCTATTTGCATGCATGTGTGCAGCCCTGTCTCTCCCTCTCTCTCTCTCTCTCTCTATCTCTCGCCCTGTGTCTATTTGTGTGTGTGCCTTTGGGGGGCTTGGCTTGAAGCTCGTGTATTTTATGGCCACAAAGAAGAAACTTTCTTATTGCGCCTTTTGACATCGGTCGACGGTCGCTCGGTCGTTCGGTCTGTTGGTCTTTCGGACCAAACCAACAACTCGACCCCCAATATTTGAACAGTTAGCATCAGTACATTAGCAGCAGTTGCGCCCTTTAAGACTTCTCAATACCCTTACAACTCTTTGAAGTCCTTTCTCTCGTTTCTTTAGGCCTATAATCTAATGATATCCATAATTCTAAAAATTCAAGGAAATAAGAAAATGTTTTCCCAGATATCGAGATCTCTAGTCTCTACTTTCAAGATATAGCTAGTTTTTCAAACGATCTCTTCTTTTCAAGTATTTTTCAAACCTCTTTCAATTCCAATTGAGTTGAGAGTCGTTATTCATCATTCTTTAATCCAGAATCTAACGATATACATCTATAATTCAAGAAAATCCAAAGTATTTCTTCGAGATATCGGAATCTCTGCTTTTCATGATTTGCAAGTATTTTCCAAACATTTTCAACCACAATGAAGTTGAAATTCCCAAAGGAACTCTGCTTATAATAAAACTGACTTGTGTCCATTTATTCAGTGACCAAGTCCTTAAATGTTTCAAAAGGTGGAACATAACTTATTCTAAACACCGGAAAGTGTCTGAGTTCGATGGCAAAAGCAGGGAAAAGCACTTTTCATTGGTAATGCGATACTTTTGTGCCGGGTTAGATGCGACTGGACCTTTGCATCCATTTCTAATTGCAATCTGTCAATTACTTTATGTGCGACAGAGACGGAGTGAGTGACTGGGAGTGTGAGAGAGAATGGTGTGGGGTGAGGAATAGAGAGTTATAGAAGAAGTTTGGCCACAGTTCCCGGCGGAATACCCTGTACGCGATACACGTAGTCAGCATGCATTTACACGTCAATTTCCCCATCTGGCAAATGGACAGCGGACCAAATTTGCAATTTTTATGGCTTATAAAAAACCAATAACAACAAGGAGGAGGCCTAGCAGGGGAAGGGGAACTTCTTCGTCCGAAGTTGTAACCCGACACCGAGAATAGCAACAGCAACAGCAACGACACTGACATCGATACCGAAGCCGAAGCCGATGCCAATACTTGGCCCATTTCTCCCCCTTTCACTGAAAAGGCGACAAGGTCGCTTCACTTTCCAAATTTTGACGGACAAAAATGATTAATTTTTTATGCACTTTCAGCACAGTTGTTTTGTCCGTCCGTCGGCTTTGTTGACGTTGTAGTTGAACTTGTTCTTGTTGCTGTTGCTGTTGTAAAGTTGTCAAAGAAAGCGACAGCGAAAAGCAAATCAATCATTTACACACTCTTTCTTGCAAGGGATTTTCCATGGAAAATCCAACAAAACATACATCTAATTGGGGTGCTGGCATTTGGCCTGACCGCAGTTTTCGTCAAGTCATCGGACATTTGACCATTGGCCAAGAAGGTCCTTCTTCGCGTGCGAATGGGTTGTCTTCCCCTGGGGTTGAATTCAAAGACGCTCAACACGACTTGAGCAACTGAACAGTCGGTATACCGGACCGTCGGACCGCCGGACAACTTGAATTGGTCTCCTTGTCCAGCTTCGGTCTGCCTGCATCTTGATTAACATTGAGAGTCACAAAAGTCACAACACTTTGGTAAAGTTCAAATTGATTAGACCGTTGAATCACTATGAATATCATTATTGTGGTTGTGACACCTTTATTGAATTGAGTACATTAGGAGAATATGGAGATGAAAAACCGTTTTTGAAAATCAGTTTTCCTGTTCCTGCTTTTGTCGAACAATTACCTTTTTATTCCTTGTTTATAGTAAACTATTTTTTATGTATTCTATTTAAGTGCTTATATAAAAATTCTATAAATAGATAATTTAGTCAGTTGAATTGATAACTATTTTCTCCAACTAGTAACGAGATAGTGATTGGATATATTTAGCAATGACTTATTTTAAGTACCTCTTATTTACTGTAGTGTTATTTAATTGAACAATGATTTCTCTATTACTTAATTGGGATGTTTTTTTTTAGCAATGTTTAAAGTGTTTATATCTGCTACTTATGTTTATGTATTAGTTAACAGTGTTCCTTAACTATAAAATACTCATTGTAATTCTTTACCCATTCCTATCCTATTATTTTCCCACTTCTATTAATTTTTCCTCATTTCCCCCACTCGAAGTGAGTCTCTTTAACAATTATTACTCACGATCAAATTGAAGAAGCAGCTTGTCAGGCAAAGGAATCTTAAATACTGACGCCTTAAATTCACTGCGATCTTCTGCATCGTTTACAGCTACAGTCCCGTCGAAAATATTGATACAGTCGGCAAAGCAAAGGTCACACAACAGGCACCTCCCCGATCTGATTAGAATTTCATTTCACCCAATCGGGACAGTTTACTGCATTTTGAAGGGTGGTTTGCGATCTCGACTTTAAGTCAACCCCTAACAAAAAGTTGTAGCTGCTGTTGCTAGATTTAGCTGAAGAGCAAAAGAGGTAGATAAAAAGAAAGAAGAGAGCGGCGAAAATTGCGGGAAAGGGAAAACTGTATTCTGTAGAATTGCTTGGTCATTCCACATTTGAACATTTTCATTGATAGAACATTAATTAGTTAATTAACAAAATTGAATTACATAAAAGTAAAAACAAACAAATTGATAAATATAGCGGGTTAAATAGCATAACGGTAGCTTCGATCCAATAATGCATGCATCAAAAATATTCTTAGTTAAAAATATGTATTTGCAATTTGAATATATGATATTTACATGGGATATCAGGTATCTCTCAGTATGAAAAATAATAATTTTAAAGCTTAAAATTTATAGTTACAGTTGTGGTACGATTTCATCAAAGAATATATATTTAAATAATAATATATTGAGAATCACTCCAAGTGGCTCATAAATTTGCATTGCCTACTTTTGGGGGACGAGAGCATTAACACTTGCTCCTTGCTAGTTGTGAGTAATTCACAAGTTGTCCAAGGAATGTTGATCATAAGCAAATAATTTGCCTGACGAATTTGGAATGTGTGTAGTTGTGTCCGGGTTGAGCTTGACTTCAGTAATTTGAATAGGCCTTCTCCTGCCAGGAATGAATGTGATGGGTTGGATGGGGGTTAAAGGTTTGTCAAGTCGACTCGTCTAGACCTAAAACAATGAATGTCGAATATCTGTTTGTGATTTGTTTAAAATACTTTTATAAGGTACACACACACACACACACACACACACACACATGATGACACACCCACACATTCGACGACACACCCACACACATACAGGCATACATGCGCGCATTTAAATATCTTTCGAATGGTCTCAAATTAATTTACACCCAATACGCACATGTGTCACACACATGAGAGTGCCTGTCTGTGTGTGTGTGTGTGTGGGCGGCTTCGGATGACAACAACATCAACAACAACAACAATTAGAAGCCACAAAACGAAGCCAAGTCACCAAAGAGAGCACAAAGGGCCCCCAGCGTCGTCTTTTCTTCCATTTCTTCAACATGGCATGAATGTCTGCGTGTACGTGTGTGTTACATTGAATTGTTGTTTTTTATACCTACATACTTAGGAGTGTGCAGATTCACATGGCTGAGTCGCAATGCTCTCAAGTCTCGTTCTCAGGTCGCATTTCTCGTTCTCCAGCTCGTTCTTTAGCTCGTTCTCGTTCTTGGACTCGTTTATTCGTTTTGGCGAGAACAAAAGGTTAAATTCGCTTTCTAATGGTCAGAATCTTTTAATGATGTGAGTTTTAAGGTGGATTGGCGGCTGGTTGTTGCCGACAATGGCGACGGCGATGGCGATGGCGATGGCGGACAGGCAGGCGCACTGCGTCCAATCTAAATAGAGTGGGCGACCACTCACACAATGCTAGCAATCTCTACACGTAACTGTGTGTGTGTATGTGTGCGTGTGCATGTGCGCGTGTGTGTGTGTGTGTGCAACAGAAAGGGTTATTGCTGGCGGCAAGCAAACACCACCGGCTATTCCACACTGTGTGGACAATGGACAACGGACAGCGAACACAACTTTTGCCAGGCGAGGCAGCAACCAACAGTCGACTTTGTTTCCCTCCCCTCTCCCTCTCCCTCTGCTTCTGCCTCTGTGACTTTGGCTGCTAACGGACCATCCAGCCGTAAATCCACCCGCATTCGACAACAAAAAACAACAACAACCACGTTAACAACAACGACAACGCCGCCATTACAATAAGCATCCATTGCCATTGCCGGTGTAACATAACTGTATTTCTCAAACGACCAACTCGCTATTTTATGTGTCCGTTTGTCCGTCCGTCTGTCCGCCTGTGTCTCTGCCTATCTGTCTAACTGTCTCTCTGTCCATCTGTCTGTCTTTCTGTCCGCCTTGTATCTGTGCTGACTGCATTAGTTTTCCGTTTCAAAATGTCCGGCCCTGAAAATTCCATGTGAACAATTAGCAAAAAGCCCGAAAAGTTGCTCAAACTTTGTAACGTTTTCAACTTGTGGTATTTAAGTCCATTGGAATTGGCAATAATTGTAAATGAAATATTTAAATAGCAGCACTAGTCAACAAAATTAATGTTATTGCTGCAATAATAAGTAATTTTCTTTTTCAACCCAGCCAGTCAATTGATCAATCAAGTTATTTCAATTTGTTTAATCAACTTTTTACAAGGGTCAACAAAACTTGACATACCAACAAAATTGAAAATATGTATTATTTTTGTTTTATTATGAATCATATAAATAATTCTTTGATGAAGTAAAGATAAAAGAATAATTATTTTTTAATTTTAATATTTGCTGGCTAAGACAAAGAAAAAAATATTTAAATTTGTTAATCACTTTAAGAAAAATGAGTTATCCCAAATGTTCTATATGTATATGTTTAATGTAACTAGAACACAAAATAAATTTTGATAATTTCATAAATATAACACTATTTAAGATTCAAAGGCATTAAGTCTAAATTTATTCATGTTTAAAAAGGTCACTTAACTAATGTTACTAACTATAGTATGTACTTAGAATTCTGTGAACTGTTATTCGCAGTATAGTAAGAAAAATTAAATTTAATAAGAAATTTGTTTGTGTTTTGAGTTTATAACAATATTTAGAATTTAAGTAAAGATTTTAATATGTTTTCATGGACACCAAAGATATATTTTAAAATGCATGCAAATTATTTCTAAATATCTTGTAAATACACTAAATATTGAATAATATAACAATAGTCAGAGTAATGCAAATGCAAATCAAATGACATTCATAGTAAATGTTCTTTGAATATTGTAGAAATCTTAGAGTCACTAGGAAAATAACTGAGTTTCCAATTCTACACTGTCATGTTAATAATCTGTTATATATCTGTTTTCTCAGAATCTTTCTCAGAGACTAAAAACGTGACATATTAATAAATTATATTTTTTTTTAAAGATAAACATAAAATCTTACTAATACATATAATAAAAATTGGTATATCAATGTATGATTATAACTATTTTCTATTTAATTGATATGACTTATATAACTTTGTAATCAGAAACTGTTTAAATTTATTTCTTCATTGAATACATTTTAAAGAAATCGGTTTGCGATATTGTTAGACAGGTTATACGTAAATAATTTTGAATTCCATGGTATTTGCTTATGTCTCTTGTTTATATAGTTTCATAGTTTATTAAATTAAACTGTGAAATACTACTTGTTTAATGAAAAAAACAATTTTTTTTTAAATATATAATTAATAATAGTTTATTTGCTTGCAATTAAAAGAGTTAAGCAAATATAATAATCGCATCTTTTGTCTGGGATCGAAAATGCTAACTAGTAATTAAATATATAATGTCGATTTAATAAATATTTAAATATATTCCGAAGCTCTCCAAAAATCTGCTCTACAAGATTCTCCACTACAGGTAAATTGTCTGAAAATGTTGGGAATATTCGAAATAAGCTGCCAAAAACTAAAACTGATATTGTTAAGACGACATTTCAAATGACCTTCCGTCTATTGTCCACCCTCTTGAATCTATTCTCAATGCGTACGTATTCGTAAAGTGAATACAATTGATAGAGCAAATCAATCTACAGGACACATTTAGTTTTCAAATGTGTAAACGGACAAGGGGGTATGGGAATAGAATAGCAAAGAGTCTAAATCTCAATCCGAGACGAATATGATCCATAGTGGAAAAGGGGAGGATGGCGGGATATCCATCAGGCATGTCATTAAACTAAGTAGAGCGATAAAAGTGTCCTTTGAAGTTCAGTGATGAAGAGGAGAGCTTTGCATACTTCGATGCTATGTAAGGTCCAAGGTATGTATATAAATATTCAATTCTAATTCTAATACCAAATGTACATAAGTTTCAATTATGTGAGTCTGTGTTTCTGTGTCTGTGTGTGTGTGTGTGTATGTGTATGTGTTTACCGTTGAGGGTTGATTTGCTAAACTTTATAATGAGAGCAAGGAACACACGCGTGCCTCAAAATATTTACACACAATGGGACGAGGCCGAGACCGAGGCCAGGGTTGGTACATGGACTTGGAGAGGACAGGACAGTGGTCAGTAACGGCGTTGGCCTTTGGTAATTTGTTGAGCTTCAGATGTGAGACATGGCATATACAAATGTCTCGGTGTATGTGTGTTTCTATTTCAACCCTTGATAAGCGATAAACTTGTATCTGGGATTGGTAACGAGAGACGCAGCCATTGCATCTGGTCAAGCAACTAGATTTGGGAATAGGCAACGGGCAACGGGCAACTGAAGTTGCACGTTCAGAACTCACAGCTCAGCTGGCAACAGACGGCAACGTGGAATAGGAATAGGAATAGGAATTGGAACAGGAATTGGCAGGAAGGTGGTAGATGGTAGATGGAAGGTGGAAGGAGAAAGAGAATGTAAAGGGAGGGACAGGGGAGGCGCCTCTCGAGCCAGTTGGACAGGCACGCACGGGGAGAGATTAAAGGTTAGCACTCGCGACCTTGCCATGAGGCCCCGATGAGGCGCTCTAACTCTGTGGCAGCTCGCTCGACTGTGTGGCAGCTTGGCAAAGCAGCTTGTGGCATGTACGTGCTCGTTGTTTTCTGCCACACAGTGCCACGATGAGAGTCCGTAAAGCCGGGCAACCCATTAAAGCGAATCGTAAATCAAATGAGTTGCATAAATGCCTACAAAATGTTTCAATGTTTTCGAATTTTGCGGCCTACGCGACTCGCCGAGATCCGCGACTGGGCAATAAACATTCGTACAGCCAATTTAGCCAAAGGACCTGCCACAAGCACTCCCTAAATACGAAAAAAACAGAGACCCACAGTGGGAGACAGACAGAGAGAGGGAGAAGGAGAGGGAGAGGGCTCCTTGTAACTTATTGTTGACTTACAAGTCTCCAGATTATGTTGAAAGTTAGATGTTAATCTTCGAAAACATATGCATATAAAAAGTCCACATATGCGTTACCTTCTGCCAATTTGAAGAGCTTTCGAATAAAACAAAAGAGAATCTGTTTTTCCCTGGAGACAGTTAATATTAATATGATTGAAAGTGTTTGTGAAAAACACTGAAATGATCCAAAAATAATTGAGCATCTCCGACGATAATAGATTTTCAATAAGCGAACTAAGAAGATCGGCTGCCAGGAAATTTCTTACTGCAGATTATCCTAAGAATTATTTAGTTTTCTTAAGATATTTTAAAATTCTGCAATAAGTAAGTATATTATTCATATTTTGTTCTATTGAAATCACTTTCAAAACGTGAATTCAATTAGTACTTTGGTGTTCTACAATTACAGTACAGCTTATTTGCTTATTCTATTATAAAAACATTAAACGCGGCGGAGAAAAGAAGCAATATTTAATATTAATATTAATAAAGTCATTAATATCGATCTTATTTTAAGTTCGATTTCATAAATTCAAAACCTTCAGTATTGAAGTGTTTGCATCCATTAGAATGAGTTCAAAACTTAGTAAACATACTTTTACCTCTGTTAATGAGAACGAAAATTATTTAAAATAAATGCTGAATATCGAAAAATTATATTGAGATGATACACATTAAGAAGTAAGCACTTTTCTCTGATATTGAATAATAATACCGAGCCAATACAGAATTTAGAATTTAGAATCTAGTAGATTATTAGTAAAAAGGAACTCAGATTTATATGTTTAATGAAGAAGTTCAAGGGAGTTTTCTTCGGTATTTGGCAACCCTGCAAATAGAGTTAGTTGATTTTGCTATTCCCGGTATTTGGCAACACTACAAATAGAGTTGATTTTGCTTTTGCCAAACATAGTTTACAATTCTCCAAATTTAGTAGACTTCTTGTGCAGCTCTTCTCCCCTCCCCCTCCCCTCTCCTCTCCAATCATCTTCTCCACACTTGCAGACTTTGTATGCTTTTGGCCGCGTGCAGGAGAAATTTGCAAAGACGGCGAGGGGGATTTCTGAGGGGTCTGCTGCTAACCTAGTCAAATAAAACACTTTCTAAAATTTGACTTTGGGCAGAAACCGCATTCATTACTCTTAGCCGAAGGATGTGTAACCCTTGCAGGAATTTACCGTTTTTAATCTCATTTCAAAAGTCCTTTCCAGGCGTCGCACACACACGCGTCTCGTATGTGAGTGTGCGTGTGTGTGCATATGGTGTAAATATGAGTATTGGTCCAACTTGGCTAGTGTCAGATGGAAAAATAAGTTCTGGTCGAGGGCTTTTTTGGGATTCTGATGGAACAGGAGGAGGAGGAGGAGGAAAAGTGGAAAATGGGGATTGAAAATGATGGTCCGACAGATTTTGAAAATTGCCAGTCGACAGGCAGGACGGAAGGGAATGTGGTAGGTAGCGGGGGGAAAACTGCCAGACAGCCGCCAGGCATCCGTTGCAAGTGGCTTCAGGGCGAAAAGAGAGTGAAGAAGAGGGACAGGCGACGAGAGCGATGGCGGAGACTTGAGTGGAATTTGTGAGGGAGACAGAGAGAGAGAGAGTGAGAGCGAGTGGAGAGTGAGAGGAGGGGCCGGGGAGTTGGTAGGACTCGAGGCGACCGCAGACCTGAGCCTTGAGCTGGGTAAATATTTGTGGTTTCCGAAAGGATACTTTTAGCTATGCGTAAATTCAAAAAGGCAAATTGGCAACTTCTGAGCAGCGAACACCACCTTCCCCCTCCCCCACCCCAACATTTGCTCTGCTCCCCTCACCTACCATCATCTCCCTCTCTTCTTCACAATCGCCAGCTACCCAGTTTGGCGGCCTGAGCTCATTTGCTGGCCGCTGACGCTTTATTGGTAGATTGAGGCGTGTGTGTGTGTGTGTGTGTGTGTGTGTGTGTGTGTGTGTGTTAGCGACACATGTGAGTGTAAAGATACATATCTTTTGGCGTTGCGTTAGCCGCAGCAGCAAACAAACAAACATACATACATATGAGACAGTTCTGCCCCTTGCGGCATTTGTCTAGAGATGAGGAATGCGGGGGCAGCTTGTTGGGGATCTGGACTGGGACGTTGACTGGGACGGAGATATGAGTCTCGGCCTGGGGCCGATTGAGAGCAGCTTGAATAGTGGTGGGAGTAGGCGTTGGTGATTTCATTAGGACGGTGACCAAATAGATTTATTAATCCTAAGGCTAATAAATAGTGAGCGACATTAAAACAGAACGAACCGCAGACCAGCTTCCACATGAGAAGCGGATGTGGAACCGGTCGATGCTCGAGCTTGACATAAAGCGAGACAGAGCGAGAAAGGAGGGGGGTAGAGAAAGAGAGCAAGGGTTGCTGTTGCTGTTGCTGCTGTTTACTTTTTCGGGCCGAAAAGGGTAATTTTCACAGGCCGTTTTGCAGCATCAGTCGAATCCATTGAGAGATCACATCTCTGCCCCCTGACCTCTAACCCTAACTCTGGCACAGCCCCTACCCGTACCGCTTCCCCCTGTTGCATGTAGCTGCCCATTGGTCAGTTTTAGTCGACAAATGTGGCAATTAACCTTGTGATGATCTCGATTATCTCTCAGTTCCATAGGATGCTGTGAGGATGCTTAAAAAAAAAACCATTAAAAATCAAGTTTTTAGCATAATTTTGAAGGGGTTTAAATGTGATTTTTTTCAGAGGTTTAGCCGCTGTGCGACGACTTGTTAGCCTCTTGAACTGTTAAACTGTTGACCCGCTGACCTCTGTTGCGTTGTTATTCGTGTGGCATTTAAATGCTGTTGTTGCCAGCTAGTAATTAGCAATTGTCGTGGAATTTAATTAGAAAGAAGCGGCAAGAGCTGTGTCAGCAGTCAGCATTCGACAAGGTTCGTCCATCACTTAGATAGTTCGCCAGATTCCTTCCCTGCTGTCACTGCAGCAAGCAACCCGAACGTGCAACAATGTCACATGCCACACAACTCTTTCGCAAGCCCTTCAAATTACAACATGTGCGAACTGAGCCTGCAACTGCCCCTGCCACTGGACTTGGCATTTGGCAATTAGAATTACGAATTAGGAACTTGGACTGGAACTGGGACTCGAACTGAGACTAAGACTGAGACTGGAATCGGGATTGGGACTTCCACTGACTCTGGCGGTGTCCGAGCAATGAGCACGCCCCGCATAAATTTGTGCAAAGTGAAATTAAATGGGCGGCACTGCGATTTCAAATTTAATTAAATTAGCCCACGTCTTGCCTTGCCACACGTTGCAGGGCAGTTGAACGTTTTACTGGAAAAACACACGGCAGGAAGTTAGTCGAAACTGCAGTCTGTACCAACTGTTTAGCTTAACCCCAGGGTGGTTGATGCGGTGACTGAAGGAGCGTTAGAAGTATTTTTAAGTTATCGAAGCTGTAATCGTGTAAAAATAAATTGAATAATCCAAATTTAGAATAATTATCAATTTGATCATTTTGACTTATTTTCTTAATAAAACAAAGACGGATACAAATAATTCATAAGGTGTTTTTTTTTTAAATGCACTTTTATTACAATAAATATCTTGTAGTAAGTACGTGTTTTCAACCAGTTGTGTTGCCACATTTTGCAACACAGCTCGAGGTGAAGAGCGTCTGATGTCCTGTTTATAATCCTCTCAACATTTTAAAGATTTCCTGTAGAATATTCGAAATCTAATGGGAATATTGGGATGGAAATGTGCATAAGATCTGGAATATTAGAAGCGGTAATCCTGTTGCAAGTAAACGAGTCAAGTTGCAGTCCAGATGATGATTTCATTCGTGTTGGAGTTGCTCTTTTTGCTCTTGTTGCTGGTGTTGCTGTTGTTGTTGCAGAAGCAACTGTTAGTGGCAAATACAGCGAGGGTCATTAAAGATGCCAACGGCAGTTGGTGGAAAACGGGAAGTGGCAAGGTTCCCACCCTCTATCTTGGAGCTCATTCCGCTGCTGCTGCCAAGCCGACTGCAATTGTGCAACGTGCAACGTGCAACAAAACGTAGCAAGCGTTGCGGGCAACAAAGCAAAAGTCCGTCTAACATTTAAGACCAAGTTGAGGGCGCGAGAGGATGTTTGCCTTACCAAGGTGGACAAATGGATTTTCCAAATAAACGAAGCGGTCTATAGAGAATGAGGGGGGGGGACCTTGGTTGGAATAGGGGTGGGGGAGCAGTGGCAAAAAACAAGTCAGAATAGCATTCGCATTTGTTTGGAAAGTCGAAAGAACAACAAAAAACACACACACACACACACACACAGCACAACAACAAGAAGAGCAACAGCAACAGCAACAAATTGTGGCAAACAGCAGAAGCATGCAGCACAGCACACTAAACCCAACTGAAAAGTTAGAGAAGTCATTGAATGTCAGCCATGCAGCAAGGAACCTCGGACTGCCCCCTTTTGCTCCACCCTTCCCCTCCTCTTCTCTTGTGCCCACCGACAAGGCGAGAGGGGAGGGGCAGGGCGACGAGGCAGCCACAGCAACCTGTGTATATCCTTGTATATATGCATGCTTGCATCCTTGCATCCACAGCACACATTCGCCCCGGCTTAATGATTCTTTTATTCATTATTTTCCCTTCTTTTTTCACATATATCGCATGAGCTTTGGACACCGGCGCGCATTTAGCCAGAACGAAAGCGGCTTGCAGCGTGCCAGGGAACGCTGGGAGGCTACCACCCCCCCAGTACTAAAAGGGGTGGACAAGAGAAGTTGGAAGTCGGACAGAGGACAGAGGAGGGGGCAACGGGGCTTTGAGGCTCTTATTAACGAGCCAGCGAGTGAGCGCGCTGTGTTCTGGCCAATGCAACTACCTCCTGCTATCCACGCATCACTCCCGTTACTCTCTCTCTCTCTCACACATACACACTCACACTCTATCTCTCTCTTTGTCATTGTATACCTGTTTCTCTTAGAGTAAATGGCTATATTATATATGATGCAGTGTATGTATCAAGGAGAAAGCGGCGCAGAACTAATGTGACGATTTTTACTGCCTTCCTGTGCGAATTTCTGAAAGAAATCGCCTTGTGGCACGACGATTTTCTCTAAGCTATGTTGTGTCAAAATGTCATTCTCCTAGTTCTTACCGTTTGGACGGCACAAATATCAGTCAGTCAGTCAGTCAGTCAGTCATTCAGGACAATTAGTTTTATATATGTAGATGTTATCTCAATGCGCAATGTCAATTTTAACAGCTTACCTTCCTTTTTATTGTAAGTTAAGTAATCCTACTAAATTATATCAAGATTGAGTAAACAAAATGAAAGTTATGACATTACAAATTTTTTAAGCTTCAATTTCAATGAAGTTGATGTACCTGTTAATATGCACAATTAATACGAAAAAATGAAGACGGGTATTTTAAAGTCGACGACTCGACCTAAGGCTTCATATTGCTTTCTCTCTATCTCTATCTGTTTTCCTGCTTGCGTCTCTCGTCGCAGTGTCAGTGCGAGCAGAAGACAATGTACGGACAGTGCACTCCACATGCCACACACACTCACACACTCACACACTCACACACTTGCACATATACTCATAGAATTGCAGACAGACACATGCACATGGTCGAGGAACAACACGAATTTTGTGCACACCGAAAAGGATGCATTGAAAGGATGTGCGCTGTCGACCGCCGTCTCCACAGAACTCCATCCACTTACCCACCCACTCTTCGCACAACTCTCTCTCTCTATCACTTTATGTTTCTATCTCTCTTACTCTTCCTGTAGCGCCGACGGAGCCAAAGCCAAAGCGCCACAAAGGTTCATGGACAGTATGAGAGTCCTTAGCCTGGCACAAAAGAAAGGCTTAAGTTTCCATTTGGTCTCTAGAGCACGATATCCAGCGTTAGGACGTACCACAACCAACACACAAACACACACATGTCCTATACGCCGGCTAGAGTAGTGTTCGGGTGGCTGAAGGAACAGGAGCTGGAGCAGGAGCTGGAGCTGGAGCCGCAGCTGAAGATGGAGCTGGCTCCGGGCCGCTTCGGTTCGGTTTGGCTTGGTTTCGTTTAGTTGGGTTGTGGCTTTCGCATACCCTGCATTGGGAAGACAGTGCATTTGGCTTTGTGATATACCCTACATAACACAAAATTGCATATTAATTATAAAATATATACGAAGAGAGATGATTTAAAAGAATTATTATGATTGTGACTGGAAACTCACATGTACGTTAATTATATATACATATATTATTTATATATTACAATAAAAACCGCATTTAAAGCAGTTGCAATAATATTATTTGAGTATTTATAATTGGTTTGTATAATATTGTATAATAATTGTAATTTAGTATGTAATATAATATTGGCACTGGACAGGGTATTTAATAGTTTAGCCGCATTTGTTTTCATCATCTGAATTTGAATTTTGAAAGGCAAAGTTTATTTGATTATTGCTCTGATAACTTAACGTTACACTGTTATTTCTTAAATACACGGTATTCTGAAGTCGTGCATGCCCTCTGTTGCTGTTCGTGTTTGCTTTTACGAATGTTTTGTGTGTCCATGTGGGCGATGGCAATGGCGACGTCGACGGCATTTGTTCTTTGACTTTCTTTGCTTTCCGGGTTGCCTGACTCCTTTTACCTACTCTTCCACTATCTCTCCCCCTCTACCCCCCTCCCCCTTTGTGTGTGCGTGTGTATTGGCGCTACTGTGACAATGGCCATGGTAAAATCCAATTCAACATTGAAGTTCGGGTTTGGCCATTTTATTTCGCGCTTGCGGCTTCATTTTATTGTTTTCGCCTAGCGCAATGATAAAAGTGAAGAAGTTCTTTTTCACTTGGCCTGTTTCGCGATCCGTTAACTTGTGCCCAAAGCCAACGCACACACTGAGAGAAACACACACATAGAAACATACAAACGCAGATGCGTATAATATTTGTTGGGCTCTGGGAATTGTGTAATCAACGCATGTTCCCTGGACTCGCGGCCATGTTTGGCTAACTGTCTGCGTTCATGTGGCATGCGGCATGTGGCATGTGGTGTGTGGTATATGCCACGGGTGGGTGGCCGGTTCGGTTTGGTTCGGTTCGGTCGCTTGTCCTCGTCCTCGTCCACGTCCATGTCCTTGTCAGGCCGCCATGCTGGCAATGCATTCAATTAAAACATCACCCGTCTCTCATCTTCTTCTCCTTCCATACGACACCCTCAAATTATTCAAGTGGTCAGATGGTGTTGTTCATTATTTCTGTGGCTGTTGCTGTTCTTGTAAATGCTCACACACTTGCGATAGGGTTGAAACCCACACACATATGGGAATCTGCGCCTGAACCTGCATTTCTAGCCGAGTCCGAACTTAAGGCAGTTTACACGTACATATCTCTTTCTGTGAATGTGTGTACACTGTACATGTGTGTGTGTGTGTCTCTGTGTGTGTGTGCTGTCCCGGCAATGGCTGTTACATCCGCTCGCATTAACAGCATTGGTAGCTCGGTCTTGGGTCGGTGTACGGGTCTGACTCTGGTTTGGATTCTCGTACTGGCTTGCCGAGTGCTTCAATTCGAACATAATAAATTAATTTATCATCAGAAAAGAATCTCTGTAAGCAAGCAGTAAAAGTTTCACCCTTATGGCTACACACACACTCACACACACACTTATACAGACTTTTACTGTAGGTTACCCGTTATATACGAGTATCAGACACACACTTGAATTACTCGTACCGAATGGGCAGAAGTTACCTCCCAGAGTTACCCAAAGGCGGGCTCCCCATTTCTACCTATTTCTACCTATATATCAGGCCAACACGTAGCTGTAGTAGTCTCCATATTAGTCAGAACCCAAACCAATCTTTGCTTCTATTGGCAAGTGTTGGTTTTTACTAGATGTTTCCCTTTTTTAGGTAAAACATGCGCTAATTATATTTATTCAAAGATATTTATAAGAAAATTAAAACTATTATTGGCTCATTTCCAATTCCTTGCTGTCTTATGGGCGACAATTCCGTTAATTTATTAGTGTGGTTAATCGAGTAAGAATTGGACTAACTAAATAGTCTCATTTATAGCAAATCAAATGGTTGACTATATTATTAATTACTTAAAAGTAGCTATTACAATATCTCTCAGCTCGCTCTTCACTTTATTTGCATTTGTTCAAAGTTGCTTTTAATAAAATTCAAACTATAGTGTTCTCTACCAAAGGCAAAAAATAAAAGCAGTACAATTGTAAATAGAGTAATAAGTTTATAAAAACAATTTAAGAAAAAAAAATTAATTTTTAATAATTACTTTAATGCGGTTTCTATTTTGAACGATCAACCGATTTGATTTGATTCTGCATAAAAATTAAAAAATTATATTTTATTTACACCACTGTCCATTTTTAATTTCTCTTGAGTCATAATGTTGCCAAATCTTAACCAATATCTAGGCGAGTTTATCCTCAATTGGTAAAATTGAAAATTTAATTTTGTTGCAATCACAATCAATTTATTCCATAAATACTTAACACTTTTTGATATAAAGTGTTTTGAGAAAACTCAATATTTATAATTCAATGCATTATTTTTCGATTGTTCGACAACTTGAATTTATTTCCTTTCGATTTTTATGTTTGGAATTCACCTTGCATCACCGCTTGGATTTTCATAGGTATTTAAATTCATTTGCATATTTAAAAATTATACAACGTGAATATTGTACCCCATCCAAAAATATAATGCAAGTATCTGAGATAATTCCATTGTGCCAACTTTTTTGATTCAGGTTCGATTTTCTTCAAAGCTCTTCCTTTTTTTTTTTTGAGCAGCCAGCAATGAAGTAAGTAACAGTTATTTGTAATGCTCCTTTTAGAAAAGTGGAAAGGGAATCGGCACACAACTCAAACTATTGTGAAGACCGAACATGTTCGATGCTGGTGTGTTGACTGTCGAACATGTTCGAACCGGCCACAAGCCAGTCGCAACCTTGGGCATGGGGTGGCAATGTTGGCCTGGACAGCGACGCGGGCAGCGCCACTGGCGTTGCCGCTGATGTCGACTCTGACGTCGACGTTGACGTTGACGTCGACGTTGACGTCGACTTTGGCTGACTTGGCTCACACATGCGCCACATATGCGATGGTCTCGCAGTCGTTAGATTCCAATGCCAATTGAAGTTTGTGTCTGCCAATTGGGGCGGCCAGTTTTGTTGGATTGGTCACTGCTGGTCGAGCTCTGTGCAACATAGGGGGTATCCGGGGTCCAGCAAGGGTCGGCCACATGGCTAGCGGCCAATGGGGTCTACTGGGCAGCCAACAGCAATAAAATCAACAGCAACAGCAGCAACCGCACATGTTTGAATACGCTGTGGATGGCGCCTTTCTCGTATTCGCTCTCCCTCTCTGCCTCACACATGTGTGACGTATGTGTGCGTGTATATGTGTTTGCCTTCATGTGTGCTCAATTTGAATTTGCACGCTGGGGACACCTGGCGGTTTTGTTGATCGCTGAAAAGTATGCAATATATTTTTGCTCCCGCCATGCGATCGTTTCTATAGAGTTGCCTACTTTTGGGCGCAGCCATAAAATGTTTATAGCAAGTGATCGTTCGTGTAATTAAAAAATGCGATTTCTACAGTTTTTCCATTTTGTATGTATTTTGTATTTGTATTTGTATTTCGTAACACAGACAACTATTTTTATTAATTATTAATTTACGCGTTTGTTTTTTTGTTATTGTTTATTTTCAAAAAAATTACACACACTTGAAAAATATTTTTGTTTGTTTTTTTTTGATGAAATTTTTATATTTCTTGCAATTTGCTTACACATTTGCTTTCTTTTTTTAGTTGCACATTCCGCTTTTAAACTAATTTACGGCCAATTTACAACAATTTCGATAGTTTTTCTTATTTGTTTCCTTAATTTATTTTGTGCTTTTTATTAGTATAAATTGTTATCATGTTTTTTATTCATCTTTATTGCTATATTAAATTTTCTATGTTTCTATGATAGTTTTTAGTATGCTTTTGTGTTTTAATTTCTCAACTTTAGTTTCGATTTCAGATTTGCTTCGCTTTCGGTTTGTTTGCTGTTCCAGAAAAAAATGCAGAAATAAAAATCATAAAAAATAATTTTTTAAAATAATTCTCATGATATAGGTGAGGAAATAAAACATAATGTTGTATAATTTTTAAATATTTGCTTTTTTATTCAGATTTCTTCATTTGATATATGAGCTATATATAGGTATATAGATGTATATATACTTTATCTATACATACATATATAATATTTCTATATATGTATTTAATGTCTTTTCTTCTGAAACACAGTGCATTGTCGCTCCACTTTAAGAACTTCATTTATCAATACCTTTCATATGCATTTCTTTACTTCTCTTCTCTTTTCTCTCTCTCTCTCTCTGTCTCTCTTTATTTCTATCTCTCTTTCAACTGGTATCTAATAAATTATGCACGATAGACTTCATAGTTGGCTTAGAAAATAAACAAAAATTGCCTGTATTATCGCAGCAGCTTAGGGTGACAGTTGAGGGGTATGGAGAGAGGGATCAAAGGTCAGGGGTGTCTTTTTAGGGGTGTGTCTTAGTGCTGAGATAATAGAGGCAATTTTTACTGGATGAGTTAGAGAATTTTTAAAGCAAAAAATTAAAAAAAAAGAAAGTTAAGAATCTTTTTTCAATTAGTTTCTTAGTATTTGTTTTGAATTTTGCTCACCAAATAAATTTGCACTAAAAACAATTTTTTAAACATTAATCAAATTGGGGTTTTGGTTTTAGTTTAGTGTAATAACGAAAATCAACAGCAAAAAAACATTTTAGCTCTAAAATAAATGCATTTTGTTTGCTTTATTTGTTTTCACTTTCTTGTGTTTGTCTTTTGTCTTTTCATTTGCCAAACAAGAAACTAAGAAACAAAAATAAGAGACAACAAAATACATACGTTAGTTCCTCAGTCTTCTAAATCTAGTTATTTGTTGTTGTTGTTTTGTTATTTTTTTAATAAATTGCAATTGCTTTAAAGTTTTACGTACAGATTTCAGTTTTCCAATATTTATGTCGAATGCATTTCATCGGTTTTTCATTTGTTTTTATTTTTGCAAATTTTATGCAATTCTTAAGCTAATCTTTTGTTTATTAAAAAAAAATGTGTGTTTTACATTTATAGATTTATTTATATATGTAAAAAAATTTGATTATTTTCGTTTTTTGTTTAATTACAATTAATAATAATAGAACTATTTTCTAGGCAAAAAATTGTATCGAAATCATAAAGTAGACACAAAAATGGTTTGTCAAATGAAAATAATAATAATTATAATAATTATTTATAAATATAATAATTGTAATATATGTTGATATATATATATGTATTTGTTTACGAATATAGTTTAAGAAGATTTTTACAAGTGTTGCTCTTTAGTGCCTAGAGTTCTATATTTAGATTTACTAAAATGTACATCGATTTTTAACAAGTACGCGACCTTAAATACACACAAAAAAAAGATATATTTTTAATTAGATTGTTTATATTAATGTTTTTTATATAGTAAATTTTAGCGTATAATTTGCTCACTGGGAGCGTATGTCGTGTGGTTTTTGTGTTTTTCTTGCCTTTTCAATTATTTTTAGTGGGTCTTTTCACATAGTTGTTTTTTGTTTGTTTTTTTTTTTTTTTGTAAATTTTTGTTAGTTTTTTTGTTTTGTTTTTATACAAATTGTTGTTGCTTAATTGCTATAAATACACTGGAAAATGTGTCGCTGGTAGGACGAGTGTCCTGGCTGCAGCTGCTGCTCCTACTCTTCTTCTCTCTTTCTCAATTTGTTTATAAATAACGTAAAAATAAGTGTTTAAAAAAATTAAAAAAAAAAATTGATTTTTGTGCAAATTATTTAAATAAAATTTAAATATATATCTATAAATATTGTATCATATTTTGTTTTTGTATTTTCGCTGGACATTAAAAAGAGAGTGAAAAAAATGCATTAAAATTATATTACATAACGGTTATTGCTTTGGTATTAAATGCCTCTGGTCGTGTCATAACGTGTCACGTCGTGTCACGTCGTGTCACTTCGTGTCGTGTCTAGTCGCCTTCTGGTAGCTTGGCTTCGTAAGAACTGCAGCTCGTGTGTCGATATCGGGGGCAATCTTTTAGAAAGTTGCAGTCGGGGCGGGACTTGGGGGCAGTGCTTTAACTGCCAAGGACTTGGACTTGGGGTATTTACAGTGGTCAGAGTCGCGGGTCTAGGGTCTAGGGTCTCGGGACGGGGACGGGGACGGGGACAGGTGCAACATCTTTAGAAGATGCGCGACATGAGGCGGCTGCGGCTGCTGGCCAGTTGCTGATGAGGATGTTGCTGCTGCTGCTGTTGTTGATGAAGCTGCTGTTGCATTGGTGACAACAACGGATTGCTGCCGCGCAGCTGCAAGGCATGTGGCGGCAGTTGCAGTTGCAATTGCGAGTGATGCGGCGATGTTGCTGCTGCTGCTGTTGGTGTTGGTGGCGGGTGGCTGCTGCTCCAGCTGCTAAAAAGTCATGCCTCCTCCTTGAGAGATATTGAGTGAGCTGGCAGGCTGGAAGATGCATTGGAATCGTTGTCCCCACTCACGCTGCCAGGCAGCGACAGATTGTGTCCGAATTGGGGCGGGAAACCGACAGCCACGCCCATGGGACAAGCGGGCGATAGCTGTGACTGCGAGGGTAATTGTTGCTGTTGTTGCTGCTGCTGTTGCTGCTGCTGGTGGTGGTGTTGCTGGTGCTGCTGCTGGTGGTGTTGCTGGTGTTGTGCCTGGGCGGCAGCTGCCTGCAGTTGCTGAGCGGCAGCAGCTGCTTGTGCGGCGGCAACAGCGTTAGCCCATTGGCGGCGGCTGCGGCCGCCTTGCCCTGGTTGACGACGCACTTACGCATGTGCTTCTCGAGCGTAGAGGGGACACTGAAGGGCATGTCGCAGAAGCGACAGCGGTACACATCCTTGCCGGTCCGGCCGTGCGTCTTCATGTGGCGGGTGAGCTTGGAGCTCTGGGCGCAGGCGTAGGAGCAGAGCTCACACTTGTACGGCTTCTCGCCGGTGTGGCTGCGACGATGGACCGTCAGGTTGGAGCAGTTCTTGAAGACCTTGCCGCAGAACTCGCAGGTGTCGTTGCGCTGCCGGCTCTCCTTCTTGAGCAGCGGCCCTTGGAGTAGCGAGTTGGCGCCTCCCAGCCCCAGGGGCTTCAGCTTGAGGTTCTCAAACAGCGCCTCGTTGCGGTGCAGGGCGGACATGCCCCACCAGTCGCCGCCGTCCATCTTCATGCGCTTGGAAAGCTCGAAGGGATTGGGGAACGGATTGAAGAGCGGCACCTGGGCGGGCGCCTCCTGCGGCTGCGGCTGGAACATGTTGCAGTTCTTGGCGAACTCGTCGCGCAACCTTAAAGCTGCCACTGGCAAACCATTCAGTTTATCGGACAGAGGCTGTGCGGCTGCTCCAGCGCCACCCGCTGCCGCCGCGCTGCGATTGTTGTTGTCGACGGCGGAAGCAGCTGCTGCTGCTGCGGCCACAGCGGCCGCCTCCTTGCGTCCCGACTCCTGCAACGCCTGCTTGTATGCCTCGGAGTATTGGGCAATGTTCGAGAGCCCGAACTTGTCCATCAGCTCGCCCACCAATGAGGTGGCTCCCGAGCTGGTCGTCTTGGGACTTTGGCTCTTGCCATCGATGCGATTGTTCACACTGAGATCTTCGGCCTCGTAGTCGACATCCTCGCAGTCCTCCAGCTCATCCTCATCCTCATCTTCGCCATCGCCTTCGCCCTCGCCTTCAGCATCGGCATCGACGTCCTCGTCATTGAGCTCCTCATCGGACTCATCGGGATTGGGATCGTCATCGTTGTCCGCCTCGTTTGTCTCCAGGGAATCGGCATTGCTGCCGCCGTCGTGGCCATCCTGATTGTTGTCGCCGCCATTGCTGCTGCCGCCGTCTTGGGCCTCGGCTGGACTGCGATGGACACGCATGTGCTTCATCAGCTTCTGGATGTGGGAGCACTCAAAGTCACAGGCCGTACACTTGTACGGCTTCTCGCCCGTGTGCGTCCTCTGGTGAATGATCAGGTTGTTCTCGAACCGGAACTTCTTGTCGCAATAGCCGCAGGCAAAGCAGCTCGTTTCCAGCAGCTCCGTTGCCATCGCATCCGTTGCATGGATGCTCGCCTGGTGCTTGCTGGGCGGCGTGCTTGCCGAGCGTGGTGTGTGGATAAGGTTTAGATTGCCAGCTCCATTCTCAGTAGAGGCGGAGTTAGAGGCGGAGGCGGAGGCAGCTGCACTCTTCTCCGGCGGTGTCAGCGAATGGGGACGCGGCGTGGGCGTCGTCACAGAGCTGGAGCTGGGCGAGGGGCTCGCGAATCGCGGCGATTGCTTCTGTCGTGGACTCGGCGAGCTCGAGTTAACAATGTTGCCAGCTCCAGGGCTTGTTGTGCCCGCAAGCTGACGCAATCGCTGCGAGTAAAAATCCATCTGCTGCGGTTCCAAACTCACCGACGCAGGACTCACAGCAGCGGCAATGGGTTGCTGCTGCTGTTGTTGCTGCTGCTGCTGTTGTTGCTGCTGCTGTTGCTGCTGTTGCTGCTGCTGCGAGCTGAGCGATGGCGGCGGCAGGGAGGCTGGCGGCACAGAGCCACGTTGACTGCTGTTGCTCGACGGCGGACGCTGCTCGATGGCATTAGGAACATTGACGACAACGCCTTGACTGGGTTGCTGCTGCTGCTGGTTGCTGGCGTTGAATTGCGCCTGAGCGGCAGCTGCAGCCGCAGCCAAGTTGAAGCCATGATGACGAAACTGCTCGCTCACCAGCTGCTCCATCCGATAGTGATCGGCGGGCGAGGGGCGGCCGAAAAGTGGCGACACGCTAGGAACTACATTGCCCTGGGCCAATGCTGGCGGCAACGGCATCCGCAGCAATTGAAACGGATTCGCGTGCATTGACTCTGGCGGCGCCAGCAATGGATGATGACGCATACCCGCTGCCATTGCAGTTGCCATGTTGTGCTGCTGTTGCTGTTGCTGCTGCTGCTGTTGCTGTTGCTGCTGTACACGGTGTTGCTGCAACAGTTGCTGTGTCGGCGAGTTGCCGCTGCTTGCATTGCTGCTGCTGCTTGTGTTTGCAACTGTTGCTGCTCCGACTGAATTATTGTTGTTGCCGCTGCTGCTGTTGTTGTTATTGTTACTGCTGCTGTTGCTGCTATTGTTGCTGTTGTTGTTGCTACTGCTGCTGTTGCGCTTGGCAACCGGCGACTGCGACTGCGACTGCGAGGCAACTGCCTGCGCCATGAGCGCGTGCAACGGCAACGGAACACCAACAGCTGCTGCTGCCGCCGCTGCTGCCGCTGCAGCTGCTGCTGCTGTTGGGCTTAGACTGCGATTTGGGCTGACGCTGCTGATGATGCTGCTGCTGCTGTTGCCGCTAACGTTAATGCTGGCGTTGGCGCTGGCGCTGGCGTTGGCCGCTGCTGCTGTGGCCGCCGCATTGAGGGCGGCGGGCGTGGCAACTGTCAAGGTGGCGCCACCGCTCGACTCCACGTAGATTTTGACGCCGTGCGAATGTTGCACGTGCTGAATGAGGCGCCACGCGGATGTATAACGGGTCTTGCACGTCGAGCACGTGTAATTGCTTGGCTCTGCGAGAGAAAGAGAGAGAGGGAGAGAGAGGTTAGTTATTTTGTCAGTCAAATATGCGAATTGTCAGGAAATGAGACTGCCAGCAATTTGGCTTATTAATTATTAATAAATCTCTGCGAGTGGGCGTGGCAGGGACGGCAGACAGTGATAGGGGAGCGAGGGGAGTTCCAACTATTTGCGTTCATTTATTTATTGATTTTGCCAACACATCACACACAACACGAACACATACTGCGACACATTGACAGTGTTGCTGCCGTGCATTGCATACAAATGGGCGCGGAGAACAGCGGCAACATCCCAGCAGCAGGTGCCTCAAACAGTCGCTACACACACACACACACACATATTTACAGACTCACACATGCACGTCCTGTCTGCCGTAATAGTTTCGCCTTCGTCTTTATTCTGTTGTTGCTGTTGCTGCTCCTTTTTTGCGGTTTGTCGCGACGTTTGTTAATTTGCCACGGAAACCAAAAATCAAAAACCGTAAACCGTAAACCGAAAATCGTAAACTGAGAGCTGAGAATTGAAAACCCACCCACAACATGTCCTGCGGCAGGAAATTACAGGCGAGCACACACATGAACACACATGTGTGTGTGTCCATAACTATTGATGATAGAACGAGCACAGACTGCAGAAGTAAGGGAAGAACTCCGGACAGTGGCGTGGAGAGAAGTGGGAAGGGGAGAGGACAACGCAACACATGCGATTTTTTAAAATGAAAAATGTGCAAATGTGCAAATTTGCTACGGCAACAAAGAAATATTAATAAAAAAAAAAGGGAATGGCAGAAAAAACCGACTAAGCTCTACACTTTGAAACAAGATGAGACAAAGCTAAGAGAAAGTCTGCAATACTAAGTCATTCAGTTAAGGTACGAGTATATCGTCATTTCAGATAATCCATAATCTAACCTAAATAATCGAATCTTAAATAAAATACAACAGAACCTCAAAAGCGACAAAGTGTGTGGAGAACGGAAAGCACACGCATTGTTAGAGTATCGAGACACGTAGATTATAGATAAAACCGATTGCGGTCCAGGGCTAATCGAACGGCGAGGGCTGCGGCACAGGTCGCCACATGTCACCAGAGGCTGGCCATGCGGGCAACAAGGTGTTAATGCGCAACTATTACAACAAGCGAGCTACCCCCGGGAGAAGCGAGAAGACCCCGAGTAGCGGAAGGAGACCTGGAAACGCACTCTGCATTTAAATGACGCTTTAAAGTGAATTTAAAAAAAGTGTAAAAAATGAAAAGTAAAAAGTAAAATGAAAATGAGAATGAAAATGAGTTGAGGTTGCAATAAAGGGAAGCGAAGGGAAGGGAAGGGGAGAAGCGCATGTTGTGCACGAGCCTAAAAGGTTGATCGGAAAATAGACACACACACAGACACACACACAGACACACACACACACACACATGCAAAGTATCTGTACACTTTTGCTTTCCTTTTGTTCAGCTTCGTGTAGTTTTTTTACTTGTTTTTTTATGACGTTCCGCGCGATTGCAGCTTTCTTTTATTTCATTTTATTTTGTATTATTTTAGTTTATTTTATTTCCTGTCAAAAGGTGAGAGCGTGCTAAACAAGATTCGGTCACGACCCGAGCGCAAGGACAACGCCCGATCAGCCGTGTTAACCGAGCGGGAGGGACAACTGAAGGATAAGGGTAAGGGAAGCGTAAGGGTTAGGGGGTAAGGGGATCTCATAACAACAACAAGATGCGGGCAGGAAATGCAAATGAATCTGACAGATACGAGTTTCTATCTATACAATATTTTGTTTGCAAAGGGTTAAAGCGATGACTTAAGGGTTGGGGTTGCCATTGGAACTGGAATTGGCATTGGCATTGGGGTTAGGGGTTGCTCATCACATGATAATGATCATCAAGCAGCAGCAGCGTAAAAAACGAGGCAAAAGTTGTCGAAAAACGTGAGGCATTTGCTGCGAGCGATCAAGTATACAAGGATAATGAAAGGAGTTAAGATTGAGGACTGAGGTTCCTGCTCATTGTCGCGCGTTGCGCACGCGCCAAGCAGATCCTTATTGACCTGCCGTCTGTTTGTCTGTCTTCTGTCTGCTGTCTTCTGTCTGCTGTCTTCTGTCTGCTGTCTGCTGCTTGTCCTGTGACTGGCACGTTCTGATTTTGGCAGCTCTTTCAGCTGCTTCGCAGTTGTGCTGCTGGCATTGTCCTGCGGGAGTCGAGGACTCCAACTCGGTGGCAATCTCAAGTGAGCCCAGTGACTGCATTGAAAGCAGCTCAGACGGAAGGAAGCAGCGAGGGCAAAAACAAAACTACGACGAGTCAAGGAAATGGCAAATTGACCGCCTGCTGCACAAAATGTGGAGCCAGGAAGTGCGCCAGGACAATGTTGCGTATGAGCAATGCCACAGAGGATGCAAAAAAATGAAACAGCAGCACAAAGGCAGCGGGGACACAGCGGGACACAGTGGGCCAAGACACAGCTAAAGCTAAAGGGTTGCACAGTAATGGGATAATTGTTGCAGCCTCCGCTGCCACTGCCGCATGTTGTTGCCAACGCAGCAGCAATGTTTTGTTTTGTTGTCGAGTGTCCTGCGGGCTCCTGCGGCGATTTGCATGGCTCGACCTTTAGCTTAAGCCTCTCTCCCTCCATCTACCTATTTTTTTGCAACTTTTTTCGCCTCTCACAAAGGGAAAGGCAAGGCGCGCGTAATCCTTTTGTGGCATCGAGAAGGACGTGAAATTGCATGAGCCGAGCGCATTAGCCATTGATTTGGATATTGAAACGTTAGCCCACAAAAAAATAAAGAAGAGAAAAATGAAAATGAAAAGGACATTCAGCTTGCAAGATGTGCCACAACGAGGGCAAGGGTCAACTGCGTGGGTGAAGGAGAGGGAAGAGAGAAGAGAGGGTCACACTAATGCCTGGCTTAGTGCCAGCATGAGTCAATAATTGAATGCGAGTGCGGTGAATACTGAATACTGAATGCTGTAACGTTTGAATGTGTGAATGGGGTAAACGGGTTCAAGCGGCGTTGTCCTTTGCTGACCTCGACCCTTCCGCATCCCCCTCTCTCTCCCCATCCCCATCCCTTGATGCTGGGCTGCTTTAAGCCAACTTCTGATGGTGTTTCATTGTCATTGCGGTCGCGACATGCTGCGAGCGAGTCAAACAAATTGATAATTAACATGATTCACACAAACACTCATGCACTCAGTCGGTGAGTACTCACATGTGTCTCTGACTGTGACGGGCAACAGCGAAAGTAAAAATGTGACAAGCGAACGCAACAAATTTTATATTTACATTTTCCCCATTTTGTTGACAGTTTTTCACAGACAGGTGACTGGCAACGGTTGAGGGTGGGGAGTGTAGTAGTGAAGGTGTGTGTGAGGGGGGTTGTAGGAGTTGCCTTGGCAGCAGTCGCTCCATATTTATAATTACCAAATGGACAGCAATTGGATGCGAGCAGCGACAACAACGACATCAACTTTCAAATGCGTTGCGCGGCAGCAGCAACAACAATGCAAAAACAACAACAACAACAAAATACCGAGTGGAAAAAATGAAGAAAATAAAACAATGCGTAATTAACATGACAGATACACATACAAATGTATCTCTCGCTGTATCTGTAGCTGTATCTGTATCTGTAGCTGTATCTGCGACTGTTGTTGGAATCGCTGACAGTTTTGCATTGTCAGGAGTCAAACAACTTTTTTGTTGTTTTGCGTGCTCGTGTCAAAAGCGCAAAGTTCAAGGGTTAAATTGTGACAACGTGTGTGTGTGTGAGTGTGTGTGAGTGTGTTCGAGTTGATCTCGGAAATCAGCGACAAGTCTGACAAGCATTCGTCGTGCTTTGATTGAGTACAACACACATACAAAGTCTTGCATTCATGAATATACTCATGAGTACACGCGTGAATAGTATATGGGTATATTCCAGACAGTAAGTGCAAATAGTTGCAATTTCCTGTAGATGAGTGTAATCGTGAGTGCATTTATGAATAGCGCGGATATATTCATGAGTGTATTTATGCACACTATAAAAATGCGTGAACTGCAATTCTATACATTTTAAAGAATACTATGAGTATATTCATGAGTGCATTCAAAAGTGCAGCAATTGCAAAGAGAGGTGCAATTTGATCTCCGACTGTATTCACGCATGCACTCATGAGTGCACTCAATTTTTCACTTGTCTGTTGGAAGAGCTAAGACTTCGACTTCGACTTCGACTTCTCTCTGTATGCAAATACACTCAGCAGGAGTGCGTACTGTGTGCACTCATTCAAACACTCACACGAATCAGCTGTCAATTGCTGACACGTGACGTTGTCGTTGTTGTTGCCCCACCTCACCTCACCTCACCTCAAGTCGAACTTTGACCCCTGGCACGTGGTCAAGTCGCAAAAAACTGACCGCTTTACAGCGAGTTCTCTTCCTCGCTTCCCCCTCCCCCGCCCTTTCCCTCCTCGTTTCGCTTTGGTCCGTTTAACCCTCTTTTTGCCATCATTTATTTTTTGCGTTGCTTTTGTGCGTGTGTCAAGTCCAGTTTTGTATTCACATTCACATTCACATTCCGATTCCGATTCGAGTGTCCTGCTCCTTTTGTCCAGTCAAGTGGTTGTCCCTCTCTCCCCTCCCCACCGATTCACTTCCTTTACTTTTCTTCTCTTCGCCTCCCTCTTTCCACTTTCCTCTCAGTGTCCATTCGCATTCCTTTGGTTTCCCCTTTGCCTTTGCCTCTATTCCTCACTCTCTTTAAATTAACCCCGAGGGCAGCTCGACTCTCGCTTTGGCTTTTTGCTCATGCTTTTGTTCAATGTCCTGTTGGTTTCACCCCTTCTTCTCTCCTATCATCACCTCCGTTCTCTTCTCCTGTCTCCTCTCCTGTTATTGCTTTTATTGTTGTCTTTTCGCTCTGGCTTTTCATCAGTTTCATCGTCGTCATCATTTGCATTGAAAAATGTCAAAGTCAAAGGGCAGCATCCGCGTGACAATCGAAGCTGTCACCCCCCCATCCACCATCCACCATCCAACATCCCACACCCCCTTCTGCTACTACCTCTTGCCACTGACCGAGTGTCCTTCTTTTTCAGTTCCTGCTCCTGCTCTGCCTGCTGCACTTCAGTTTATCAGTTAGCGTGGCGCTTTGATGTCCTTCCTCTGTCGTTTTTCTCCTTCGTCGGCGTTTGCTGCATGTCCTGTTTACTTTTTCCGTTTGCAAACAATGCGCAATTGGTCAGAAAGCACAGCAGAGGGGGCGTGGCACGGTGGGATGCGGTGTGGTGTGTTAATGCAGCCGCAGCCGCAGCTGCAGCTTATCGCGCTCAAAGCCCAGCGGCCCGATCAACTACGACTTATGGACAGCCTGCATATCCTTTGACACACACACTCCCACACACATCAAACACATTTTTTAGACACGTTTGATGTTGGGCTTTGGTCAACGCGAAAATTGGCAAATGGGAGGAGGCGACTTTGATTTTTAATTTCCATTATGCGCCAAATATGCGACAATTAAATGCCGACAAAATTGCACGCTCAACCTGGGCATGCCCAACAGCAGCTGCCCTGTAGTCAGTTAGTCAGTTAGTCAGTTCTCAAAAGAGCCAAATAGTAACATTCAGAGAGGACAGTTGAACTAGATATACATATATATCTAGTGGGTCTCCCTACACCGCGTCACAAAGGGAAATGGCCTCGGAAAGGGTATTTTGAGTCGGCTATTTAACTCACCTGTATGCACTGTGTTGGCCTCGGCATCCACCAGCTCCATTTTGGGTCTTTTGGCCAGCGGCTGTTGGCAATCGTCGGCGGGCTGTGGTTGTTGTTGTTGTTCGCTGTCCAGATCGACATGTTGTGTCTGTGGCAGTTCCTGTTGTTGTTGCAACTGCAGCTGCTCATCCTCATCATCATCAGCATATGTCGGCTCCTGTTTGACCTTCGGCTTGTCATCATCGTCCAGGCCGCAGTCATCGATGTGCGGCAACTCCGACTGCGATGGGGCACGAGGACTGTTGCCTGCCCCCAAGGGCGTGGTCGAGGTCAGAGCATCGTCATCCGCCTTCGGCGTCGTATTGTCATTCTCTGCAAATTGAGTACAACAATTTAAAGTTAATTCTCCTACAAGTTCAACATTATTCTCTTAGATATTTATGAGGTTTTGTCTTCGCAATTATCAGTCAGAAAGTGTCTGTCTTCTATATATTCAAAATTGTCAGCTGTGAGTTGTGAGTTGTGAGTTGTCGCCACTTACCATCAACCAATCTTTTGGGTGTGCTGCTGGCGCCATCGGCCAACAAGTCCGCTGGACTCGGCGGTGGTGTGTGTATGCGTGAGCCACTTGCGGCACTGTTTGCCACAGCAGCCGCTGCAGCTGCTGCCGCAGCCGTTGCGGCCGCTGCAGCCGCGGCACTTGCCACCGCATTGGCTGCCCCACTGGCTGCCCCAGCGACGGCAACTGGCGCCGACTTGCGGCCCGCTGTGATGGGCGCCGATATCGAGGGGCGGCGATTAACCAAACTCAATGGACGACCCTCGTCGGCATCCCGATCCATGCTCGGCGCCTGCGTCGTGCATTGTCCGTAGTTCTCCTTGTTGCACTGCAGCACCTTGTGCTGAATGAACCGGACAATGTCCGACAGCGCGAAGGTCTTCTGACAGGCGCCGCACGTGAGGATGTCCTGTGCGGCGACAGCATCGTTCTCTGTGGAGTCGGAATCTGCAAGGAGGCAAACGGGATTCGTTGAATGATATTTATTCCGATCACATATTCATACTGTAGATATGACAATATTTAACTATCTTCTTTGCTTACAAAACAGATGCAGTTCGAGAAACAACAATTCTCATTTATTCTTTGAATATTTATATTTTTACTAGATGGATATTTGTAATTAAAATACTCGTAGGTATAAAAACAAAGGCAAATAAATTTGCCCTTTTGTGGAATGTCTTTAATGTGAATCGCTTGTTCCTCTTCCACATTCTCGTGGCTCCCCTGCCTGCCCCCCGCCCCTGGGTTGCCACTTTGCACTTGCAGTTCATAAATTTGCTTGCCGAGTTGTCGCTTTTATGGGCCCATCGAATGTTGGCCATCAATTTTGGCTTAATGCCGCGCCAAGTTAACCACATGAACTCTAGTTGCTGTTGGTGGTTCATTCAGTGGTTCACTTTGCCCACCCATTGTCTAATTTACTCGACTGTTTCTTCGAGTCCGTCTTCGTCTTCCTCTTCGTCTTCCTCTTCCTCTTTCTCTGCTTGCACGCGTTGTTGTTGTCACTTTTATGGCAGCAATTGGCGGGGCCGACAGCCATGAATAATTTTGTGGCAAGCAGCGACAGTCAAGCCCCGCTAAACACGAAGCCAAGACAATTAGCGGCTTATCGATAAATGCATATCGATTGAGAGGCTGAACATAACTGAAAGATTGATTTGCACTGTCTGACTTATGACGAGTGAGAATTACGGGTATCTATCCATCTATCGATAGACTTATCGATTAGCTAATCAGCTATCGCTGCTGATATGCGAGGCAATTGTCATTTGGGCAATGGATTCATTAAGCGAGCTTAACTAAATAGGCAAAACACACACATATAGAGAGAGAGAGAGAGAGAGAGAGAGAAAGAGAGCGAGTGATGTGTCACAATTGATTTGCAACAACAATTTATGTTCTGGGTTTTTACGGGTAACAATCGGATTGAAAGGCAACCATGACCAACTGGCAGCTATGACAACCCTGGCAGCCCACTTATTTACATATGGACACACACAGCTCTGCGCATTGATAAGCCTCTAACTGTATGCCAACGGTGGTGGGGGTGGTCTGATAGCGAGGGGCAGGGGGAGGGCGCGTATCGATTCGCTTGCACTTTAATTTATGTATTTTGCGTGCGCCCAGAAAAACCAAAGCAACAACAACAACAATGACAGCACCCCGAAAACACCGCACACATAGATTCAGATACAGGCACACATAGTGGGGTAATCTAAGCACCACTCCCCACCCCCCTTCCGCACCACTCACTGTGCTATTTGCATGTCCAATGTGAGAGAAAACGAAAAATGTGAGCATAAATTCCAGCCGAAAATGTTGTGAGGCCTGCAATTAATTCGAATCGCAATGAAGTGATATAAAGTTGTGGTCGCTGTTGTTGTTGCTGCCGCTTATCCGCAGAGCAACGGCAGCAACCACGCGTTGTGGCAAGCAGCCGTTATTTGCCCCGCAGCTGCGGCAACTTTTCTCAATTTATCGATGGATTTTGATTGACCAAAGCAACAAAACAAATATGAATACACAAACAACAACAGCTTTAAGAACTAAAGTAGCCGGAGGCTGTTACACACAACTAACACACACACACTCACACACACTCACACACACACATGACAGCGCCAAGGGATATGCAACGAAACCCAAAAGTAGAAAAGGAAAGAAATTTCCGTTTTCTGCCCATTGATTGAAATATGGCCAAGTGAGTGAATCAAAATTGACCAAAGTTGCCAGTATTGCAATAAAAAATAAAGAATTGAATAAATGAAAGTTGTATTGTATTTTCAGCATATTTATTAAAGAAGTTTTTCCCCTCCCTTTCTTTCCTTTTGTCTCGTTTGATTCGCTCAACTTTTGGATACAAATTAGTCTTGTTCTCATTTTAATATTTATTTCAATTTTATAGTGCATTTATTTATTTTTAAATTATATTTGATATATTTATTACATTTGCATCTTCGCTTAAATGTCTATTATTAGTCTTTGAATTTATTATTTGATGTCTACTGAATAAATGCTAGATTGCTTATGGAATTGTCCTGCGTCTTATGCCACCTCCACTCTCCCTGTGACTTCTCGTTAACTATAAGTCTGCTGCTCTCACCTCCCCCTGCTGCCGCTTGTGTGGCATTATCAATTAGCTGTCGCAACATCGCAACATCCATAAAAAAGTCGAGAGAACAACAACAATTTATTGACGCGCTGTCGGTTGCCACTTGTCAATTCTTGTTCATCTTGTTGTCCAGTTTCAACCGTTTGCGGTTGCCCACACACACACACACGCACAACAAGCTACTAATGTGCCCCGAAGCGTTGCTCAACTTGCACGTCCTTTGTCCATTCAATCGTTCTCCGACCTTCGTCCTCCGACCTCCGCCCTCCGCTCGTTTACTGCCTTTTTTATCAATTGATTGTCCTGCGACGGGGTGACAACAAGCTGCTCACACTCACACACACACACGCAATTTATTTATCTCATATCATTATTACTACATATATTTTTTGGCTTTTCCCTGCTTTCCTTTCTGATTGTTTGGGTGGAGCAATCGCATCGTTTGTCGCTTCGTTTTGGTTTCTGTTTCAATAACAATACAAAAAAAAAAATAAAATATGTTTTTCGCTTTTTCCTACGTTTTCCGCCCTCCGCCTCGTTGTTCGCTCCCCTCGTTGCCCTGTTGACTTTGCCTTTTTTATGGAAAAAACTCGGTTCATTTTTATTGATTGGCGATCAGTGGCGTGAAATGGACGCAGGACGCAATTAGCCGCCTGTTTGCCTTCATGAATTAAACATGTGTTGCTGCCACACGCACACATTGTTGTTGTAGTCGCTGTTATTGCTGTTGCCGCTTTGCCATTGGCCAGTTGTGGCATGCGGCAAGCAGGCACTGTGGCAGGTAGCCGACAATGTTACCTGTCTCTTATTTTACTTTATTTCATTTCATTTTATTTTATTAGCTCTCTTTTTTTTTGGTAGGCGTTGCCGGGCACTCGAAACGCGTTAACTGCTTATGGCCAGGGTTAGAGAGCAAGGGAGAGAGGGAGAGCGGGGGCGTTGCCAGCTATTTGACTAAGCGATTAGATTAGAACTCTCGCAAGAGTGAGCGAGAAAGGGAGAGACTCGAAAAGATTAGCGCATTTCTGTCAGCCAAAAACTAAGAGTAAATAAAAATACAAATAAAATATAAATAATATAAGCAACTTATTGACAGCTCCAAATAGAGTCTGTTGCAATATTGCGCGAGGGTTGCAGCAACAGCAGCCCTGGATGGAGTGGGGGAAGGGTAAGGGGAAGGGGAAGAGAAAGGGGCAGCAGCAGCTGCTGGCCAAAAGGTGTATTGAAAGGGTGTTCAAAGTGCCCGAAACTGTCAAATGTCAGACAGACGCTGACAGTCGCCTGACAAGTGTCAACAGAAGGTAGGCGACTGTATGCGTGTATGCGTGTGTGTGTGTGTGTGTGTGTCGAGTTCACGTGTATTCTGGCGAATATTTCATAAAGTCAGCTCATAAATTGAATTATCTGCTCAAAAGGGCAAAAAGGACACACAACAAAAGGGTTCAAAGCACAACACACAAAGGGGGCAGCCACAATTGAAGCAGCCAGAACCGATGCGCTAACAATTCACTCAACTTGCCCTACACCCTATCCAAAACGAGTACCCCCCATCACATGACATCACAGCACATCACATCGCAATTGACCAGCTGAGCTGACAGGCGAAAATAGTTTAGCCAAAAGATTCACAAGATGGCCGAGAAATTTGTGATGTCATCGCGACTATGCAATTAACTGTGACTACCCCTACTCTCACACCACCCCCACAAGCACACACACACACAGACGCACAACAAATAAATTGAAGTGCGTCGATTTGTAAAGCGCGCAGCTTAAGAATATTTACGAGCTGCTGTCGTTTCCCTCGCAAAAGCGGAAGAAACTATCCTGCGGCTATTAATATGCGCATAACTGTATCTCTGTGTGTGTGCGGTGTGTGTGGTGTGTGTGGTGTGTGTGTGTGGCGTGGCAAAGTAGGACAATTAAGAATTAACATATTAATAGGACTTTTGCGCAAATTATCAAGACGCACAAATATGAAATTCAAGCAAAAGCCCAGCTAAAGATACAGATACACAGCGACAGTGAAAGATACAGATACATAGAGACATCTATCGATGTTGTGTGTGCTTGTGTGTGTGTGAGTGTCTGTTTCGCTCGTATTTTTGTTATTTATAACATTCTCATGTTATTGACTGCACGATGCGGCAGCTGCCTCACTCCCTGCCCCCCTGCCACATGCCTCCTTCTTTGCTGGCCCACAATCTGCCAACTTCTTCAGTTGCTGCTGCTGTTGAAGGCAGCGGCAGCGACAGCGGCAGAAAACAATACGTTGATTGTGCTAATTTATGCCCCCTCCCGCCACATACACACAAACACATATATATATACACATATATATAAGTATATGTATATACATGTGAGCCAAAGGACGCGCTTTATGGCCAAAAAGGTTATGGGCCAGTCGAGTTGGCTGAGCAATGTGGTTGGGGTGGTTGGGTGGTTGGGTGGTTGCTTAGACCAAGGCTGGCCATAAAAACCAGGCGAGCGCCACACGGTCGACTGTTTTTAGGTGCCACACACTCACACACAACTACACACACACATACGAATACAGAGCAACGCCAAATGAAAAATGGCGACTGAAAAACAACGGCAAATTGTCGAAAAGCCGCGGAAAAACAGTGGACCAAATGTGCCAGCTGCAGCTTTGATGTGCGGCCAGCGGAAGGTCAGCTCACACACACACACACACACACACACACACACACACGCTCACACAGCCACACACACTCTCAACTAGTTGAATTTTAAAGCTGGCAAAGTTTTCACAACATTTTCAGCTGAAAATTTAATATTCTCTTGAATTTTAGCTCCGCATTTGATTTCTCCTGAATTAAATTCGATTATAAAATAATAAAAAGTAATGCATAAAGAAATTTCGAATGACAAATAAATCAAATTAGACATTTAAATGAAATACTCCCAAAATAATGAAAAGCAACATATTACAATTGTAATTCGCAATGAAAGATTCATATAAATATGTAATTGCAATTTAGATTTTAAATATTGTTATTAAATAATACAAATCATGTGTAAATAATAAACAAATATTGCTTTAGCTATTTCTCTACTCAATTTGAATAATTTAAATTCAATTGAAAGTCTATTCCATTTAACGCTGCTATTTAAAACTCAATATTTTGAGCATGTGAAACTTCGAAATTTCTCAGCTGGAGGCAGAAGAGAAAAACAAAACGGGGAATTAGAAAAGACGTCAGAGGAAGATGGGGAAGAAGGGGGACAACAATGTTATTATGACACCAAGTGCTCCATTTCGTTGTCTATAGACAAATAAATTATGTACTAAAAAACAAGGCATTTATCGTCGCTGTTGTTGTTCTTGTTGTTCTTGTTGTTGTTGTTGCTTTCGTTGTTGTTGTTGTTGAAAAGAAAGAAATGCTGTGTAAATATTTAAAAATGCTGAGCCACATTTTGTTTGTTGCTGTTGTTTTTGTTATTATTGTTGTCGTTTTTGGCCAACGGCTGCCTTTTGAGCTCATTTAAAAAGTTAACTAAAAATTCTGACGACGACTGAGACAAAGAAAAGCAACAAAAAAAGGTTAAACAAATTCGAAATTTTGTTACTGCCACGATAACACACGCACACACACGCTTGCAGTGTGGGGGCGTGTGTGTGTGTGTGTCCACTACCAATACACACACAGCTGTGACAGTGACAAAGCGACGCTACGCGACGTCAGGCAGCTGGAAAGCACGCAAGAAATTGCCGAGCGAGACAGCGATGGCTGGATGGATAGGGGCGGTGGGGAGGAGGGGCGGAGGGGCGGAGGGGCGGAGGGGACAGCAGTTGTCGTTGTCGAGCGGTCGCCTTAATTTGTTTAAACAAATTACGTGGATAACCAACAAGCAGAGGCAACAGCTACAACTGAAGCTAAAGGTGTTTCATATTTTTACTTTTTTGTCATTCTTTTTTGTGGCAGCTGAAACTATAACAAACACATATGCAATTGCCCCCCGTTCCCTACTCCTCCCCTCCCCCTCTCTCTCACTCTCTCTCTCTCTCTCTTGTCGCACTGTTTGGACTTTATGTGTGGGTGTCTTATCAGCAACTGGCGGCCAGCGACGCGTCGTCGTTGTCGTCGTCGTCGTTGTCATCGTTGTCGCAAAGTGTTTTAGCATACAAATTTGGTTTTATTTGTCTACGTTGTTTTTTTTTTCACCGCCCCACTACCGCCGCAACCCCCCTTACCAATGCACATACTTTTGCTGCTGGTGGCCAGGTGCCCCTGCTATCCGTTTTGGTAGGGAGACTGACGTAGAAGGAGTATGTGGAGTAGGAGTAGGAGGAGGAGGAAGAGAAGGGGCTGGAGGCACAGCTCCAATGAGGGTGGCGATTAGCCCAAAGCCAAAACGTTGACTGCTGATAACACCCGCATGTGTGTGCCAGTGTCTGAGTGTGAGTGTGCGTGTGTGTGTGTGTGTGGACAAACAAACAGTCCGCCAGGTTGAGTGAATGAGCCATATGCAAATATAGGCGGCCTGGAAGCGAGCATTAAATGTGCTCACACACACACACACACAGCCACACACTACATATATGCCTAGCTACAATAACAACAAATTAAGCAGTGTTGTGGGTGTGTGTGTAGTTCGGGCAAAGCTGCAAAATGCCGCCGTGTCAAGCCAAAAGCTGGACACACACACAGCGCCTACACACTGAGTACTGCGTGTGTGTGTGTGCGTGTGTGTGCGTGTGTGTAGTGCAGGGGGTACAGCGAACGGTTGACGGTTGACAACGCCGGCGGTGCTGATAAGTTGCTGGCAAAGGAAATGCGCACAAGGCGCAGCAGGCAAAAAGAAAATGTTCAGTTACATTTTGATTAGACGAACTTAGCAGTGTTATCGATTAGCACTATCGATGAAAGTAAAGCAGCAGCATAAGTTACCATACAACTACAAGAAAGCTTGAAGCTAGCTTTGTAGCGAACATTTGTTGAAAATCAATCGATAAATGCAACAATCGAAGAAAGAGCAATATATTTATTACAATCATAATCATATGGAATACATTAAACGGTTTAGTTTGAGCTACTACTGTCAAATAGTTAAGCCAACTGAAGTTTTTGGTAAGTGCAATTGTCGAAACCTGCAATGATTGCACTTTTCGATAACTTAATCGATAACTGCTTGACGCTAAGTCTATCAGCCATTTGGTGGCGGCCAAGTCTAAAAGACCGCCAACTGTTTGCCCGAGTGGCATGAGACGTTGCCATTGTTATTGTTGTTGCTGTTGATAAGAGGTAATTGTTGGTGTTGTTGTTGGTGTTGCTGTTGCTGTTGCTGTTGTCCGCTTGCGACAATGTTGTAATGTTTCTGTTATTTTTTCCAGGTCGCTAAAATATTTGTATTTGTGTTTGTGCTTGTGTTTGCATTTTGTGTGGTTTGTTTTATTTCCCCCGAAAAGTCAACGCGAACAACAGCAGCAACAAGAACGAGACCGGCAACAACAACGACAGCAACAACGACAACGGACATGTCATATGTAAATAGCCGCGATCTATATAGGTGCCATAGATATAGATATAGGTAGGTAGGTCTGCCATATAAGTATCTATATGTCTGTACATAAATGTATCTCAGATTGTGTGTGGGTGCGGGCGTTGGCTTATTATGATTGTTGTTGCTGTTGCTGTTGTTGTTGTTGTTGTGGGTTTCTCGGTACAGGGCGCTTATCAAAAAAATAGAAATAAAAGAGGGCAGCTTGAAACAGGCATTTCAACGAGCACAATTTCACTTTATTGTGAGCTCGATGTGGAGGACGGCAAATGATTAAAGAACAACGACAACAACAACAGAACAAGCGGAAAGGTGAAGAATTCTTAGAAATGCTGCAACTATCTCTAGAGATCGTCTATCTCCCCAGCAAGTTACTTATTAAGGTACCAACCAATTGTTGTATCATTGCGTTGATAAGCGTGGCAAGAAGATTCCCCCTCCCCCTACCCCTACCGCTCCACCATTTTCATCCTCTTCCAACATCTAAGAACTGCCAAACACACATTTCCCCACACGAGTATCCAAAATATTTGGCAACAACTTACGGCTCAGCGAACGGAATCCATGATCCTCACTGATCGACAGCATTTTGTTGTACATCTTCTTATTGTTCGTAGCGAGCATTCACTGTAGCATTTAGCATACAAAAAAAATGTGTCTTTTGGTTTGATTTTGTATTTTACGTTGTTTTCAGTTTTGTTTTGTTTCTTGATTTTAGCACATCACAAAGTTGTTTTATATTTAAAAAAAAAATTGGTTTCTATGATTAATTGATTGATCTTTATATATATATATATTAGGTACATATATAGAGCTGATCAAGGCACCGGGGCACACACACGATCGTAGGTAATCCAATTGTCCTGCGCTGTGTGCTGGGCCCAAAAAAAAAAAAACAATCTTTTCTCAACAAAAAAAACGAATTTTATCTGAAGCACGTAGAACGCGTGTAACGGTTAAGCAGTTGAACGTTTGAACGGTTAAGCGGTTAAACGGTAATTTCGAGTTCGTGTTCGTTATCGGTTTCTTTAGTTAGTTTTTCGTTTAGCCAGAACGGGATCTTGAGGCGCATCCTTTGCGTTGATCTGTGTCAGGGCAGAGCGCGTGTGTTGTTGACCCCACAGAGGCTTCACGTGGACTGACAATCGAAAGTCTTCCTGTGACGGTCGTCGCCGGTCTCGACGGTTGTCGGTCCCAGGTCCTGCCCTGCCCTGCACTGTCCTCACTCTCTCTCTCTCTCTCTCTGTCTTTCACTCTCCCTTTGTATGACTCTCGACAGAGGCTGTGCTGTCGCCGCTGACGCTGGCTGCGCTGCCCTCTGTCTGCGTCTCCGTCTCAGTCGGACGACGGTCGCACTCGGTCCGTGTGCGGGACATCACACACTCTCACTCGCATGCACGCAGAGCATTCAAATAAAAAAAACGTGAGTACGAACAAACACACACACACACATGCAGGGTAGTTGCTGCTTGCCTCTCGCTCGCACTACACACATGTGTTAGTGTTAGTGTGTGTTAGTGTGTGCTGCGAGTGGACTTCGCTAAGAAAAAGGGGGATGAAAACATCTTTGGACTGCGACTCTGTCAGCTCCTTTGGCCAGCGACGCTGTCGCCACTCCGCTGCCTCTGTCTCTGCCTCTGCCTCGGTCGCTGTCGCTGTCAACGTCGCTGCCAGCGCTGGTTATCTTGTTGGCGCTCTTGTGTGCTCTCTCTCCCTTTCCCATATCCGCTGCTGCTCCCGCTCCCGCTCCCATTGCTGCACATGCGTGCCCCTGCCGCTAAACGCTCAGCAAATTGAGTTGTTGCAACTGCAACAAGAGCGACATCAATGCAGCTGATAATAACAGCTACAACTCTATCAACAGCAACAGGCTGAGCTTAGCGTACAATCCCATCAAAGAAATGCGAATGCATAAAACTGAAGAAATAACTACAATTGCCCACAAAATCTGCCTGAGAAATAATCTACATATATTGGAGATACTGTGGATAGTAAATGCATATTTTGATGCACTCATAGTTATGAAGTAGATATCCTTACGGCAACTCATTTGCACTTCGCCAACAACTATTTTATAGCAATTTTTTGAGATTGTTCTTTTGAAATAACACAACTACGAAATAGACTTATGTATAATCTCAATTCTTGCAGTTATAGTAATAAAGTATTCCATATTAGTTGGCTTGAAACTTGTAATTGCCTATTTCCATATCTTAAAAATAATAATTAAACTAATTAAAAATAATAATAATTACTCAATATTTTCTGGTCTTGAAAGTCTTTAGTACTTTTAAACTGTGGCAGTTTAATATCAGTCTCTGATTCAAAAATCTAATTTCAGCTACCAAATCAGCAAGAAACATCATGAAATTCGATTGGGAGCAAAACTAAACAACTAACGGCGGGAATCTATAATATGTGTAATAGTTCTATTACTACACAGTTTCTGCTGAAACACAATAAGATTTAAGATTTTAAGTTCTATTTTAGATCTCCCTTTTACCCGTTCCACTTCGTTGGCTGTTAGTTAAGATGCTCAAAATCCTTGCATCTTGCGCATCCTTTTTCGAGTTTGTTGCCCCCTGCGTAGTGTTGAGGCATGTGCGCAGCCAAACAGAGAACAGATGTATATAAAGCGAGTGAGAGAGAGAGAGAGAGTGAGAGAGGGGGAGGGGGATAGAGAGAGAGAAAGAGAGAGAGAAAGAGACTGAAATGAAGAACAAGAATACTGGTCCATGTGGAAGCTGCGCAATAAGCGTGGCGGCCAGCTCCGAATATTGTTGTTGCATTGCCCCCTTCCCCCTTCTGCTCGCAACCCCTCCCTAGACCATACTGCGACTCCTTTCAGCTGAGAAGACTCTAATAATAGATGTATTTTAAGAGCGAGCGAGCGAGCGAGCGAGAAACGAGATCAGCGGGCAACGGATGCCGTAATAGTTTAAACACTCTTGCATAGGGTATCTTTATTTTGTCATCGACTGTGTAATGCCTCGACACAAATACTTTCCATTCCCTTCGTTGACAACTAGACTTCCAGTCTAAGACTTAGAAGATCTTAAATGCAGAGGTAGCTCAATCTTACCTACATCCTGTGTACTTTAGATTGTTGTCTGAAATTGGAGTGTTAGTATGAAATTTAGTTAATCGACATCGATTAGTCGAAAATTGGGAAGGGTATCAAATCTACAACTTGACGAAAATAGAACATTTCTTTTAAACTTCTCTTATTGAATTGTTGTGTGTGTGTGTGTGTGAGTGTGTCGGTATGTGTGCGTGTGTTTTTTTTACTACAACTTAATCCTTTTCGGGGGGTAAGTAATATTTTTTTTGCGCGCGCATTTCTTGCAATCTTTTTACCCCAGGCGACGGCTGCGCAGGCGCCGAGCGATAGGGACGACAACAAGGACGACGTCTTCTCAGATGCGCAGCGTGTAAAAGGATGCTGCTAATGTCCTGCCGCAGCCAGGCAGCAAAATTACAAAAAAAAAAAAAACGCTGGCTGAAGAAAAAAACGTGCCCCGGCATTGTGCGCTTAATCAAATGCCATTCAATGGCAAACGAGGAACGGCGCCTGCAAATGCGACTGAAGGCGACGCAGGAGCAAGGGACAAGGCAGAGGGGAGAGGGAATGTGAGCGTTGCATTGCTGCAAAAGGGGGAGGAACGGGAACAGGAACAGGAACAGGGGATGCGTTGCAATTTTTTATGCAATTTGCCGATCCTGCGCTTCCTCTTTCACTTCTTTAAGTTTTTCCCAAAGAACAATAGTGTATAAAAAGAAAATCATTTCAGTTTCAGTTTCTGCTGTTGCTGTTGTTGTTGATGTTTTTTGCACGTGACCCGCGGAGTTTTGCAACCCTGCAAATTTGTGTGTCCTGCGTCCTGCGTCCTGTGTACTGTGTCCTGTGTATCCTGAAGGCCCTGAGGGTGACGTTTTTTTCTCCTCAGGTAGGCCCAGCTCGACGTTCTGCCCGTCCTTGTCCCCCTCCACCTCCCCCCTCTCGCTCACTCTCTCTCTGCTATGCAATGGTAACGTCTTGCCTCACATGCGTGTATGCATGTGTGTGTGTGTGAGTGTAACGGCATTTTTTTCTATGCAAATTTTTTTATATTAATTTTTTATGCCCCTCGTGCGTGTCCTGTTTGTGATGCGTGTGCGTGTGTGTGTGTGTGTGTGTGTCCTTGTAGCTTTTTTTGGCCTGTGAGCGGCTTCTTATTGTTTTTTTTTTGTTTCGCTGTTTTTTGACTGTCAGTCGCCGTGGGTTTCTTGGGTGGTGGCCAAGATTTTCCCAAGATATGAAATGCGCAGGGGTATGGGGTGAGTCCGGAGGGGGGAGGCAGGAGGGCCGGCTGGGAAGGGAGGGTAACCGTTGTCACATGTGAGGCAGACAAGGTTTTGCATTTGATTTAGGCAGCAAGGAGAATCATCAGGACCCTCGCCGGCTGTGCTCGACTCTCGTCCTTGCGCATTGATTACCGTCGCTTTTTTAATTCAATTCAACATTGATATAAAAAAGAAGAAAAGAAAAATCACAAGCAGAGATGCTACGACTGGGTGCAAAGCCCGATAATAAAAAAAGAGACACCCTGACAGGACAAGGATGGAACAGGACGAGCCAAGGAGGACAATGCCAGGCACCAAGACGGGCAATTGTCGTCTCCGGTTCTTTGTGATGTTTTTGGGCTGATATTCAATTTTATTTCAGCAGTTTTCGTTTAAATGAGCAAATCTCTGAAAAATTAAAAAAATGCATTCGTTTTTAACGGAAAATTTATGAGTCCTCGAACGGGTTACCAAAGGGTTAACCGAAACCTTACCCCAGCCCCGAAATAGTTTCTAATTCCTTTCCCCGATATTTCAGTGAGGTTTTTTGCATAATTTGGTTGGTTAGTTGGATAGTCAGGAAGTTGGTTTACCGTTGCGTGTTCAAGATACGAATCCTAAGAACTGCGCACTTGAAAGATGCATCTCGAAAAACGAGGGAAAAAACTAGAGAAAAACACTATGGAAATTTGATCATTGTAGGAAAAAAGTGTGGAAGAAAGCTGAACAGACCTTTATTAGATTGAAATGATGTGAAAATTAATGGTTTTCTTTAAAAAACGAAACATTTCTAATTCAGCAAAAACAGTTAGCTTAATATCATAAAAAATTAATGATTTAAGCAAAGAGAAAAATATAATAATAAAATTTTGAAAATAGACAGCGAAAGTAAAAAAAAGTGTGTCACAAAAAGGATCAAAGAAAATGTAATATTTTGGAGAGAATTGCGATCGATTCAAGTATCATCAGATTAAAAATTGCTAGTAAACAGAAGAAAAAGTAGTGGAGTAATATAAGATTATACAACCTAGACTCTGTCAAATATTTTATTTAATTTTCAAAGTCTTAATAAAATAAATGTATCCAAACTATTTTATTACAAACAACTGAGCAAAACTCCAACTTATTTTCAATTTATATGAATGCTGCTTTTTTTGTATTGAAGATGGATTTTTGGTTCTCTCTAGAGTCGAAAACTGCTTGACCGTTGCAGAACACAGGAACAAGAATCAGTCGTATCAATCAGTTTTCTCATCTACTATATACACGCATACTCGATAAGTACATTCAGGTTTATTTTCTTTCTTTATTTCTTGAAGTGCTTGTCACATTGCTAATTCCCAGCAACAACGACAACAACTACAATGAAATATACGTGTCATAGTCGTAACTGAGTCGCATGCATAATAACCAAGGCGAGGGAGTCTGGGACTGAGACGGGAACTGAGACGGGAACTGAGACTGGGACGGGGACGGGGTCTAAAGTCCGATGCCATTCAGGGCTCGTCAAATGTGTTTTTGACAATTATTGTTATTGGTAAGGTGCTCCTTTTGCTTTATGTGCGGCATCGAAAATGAAATGATGATGATGATCATTATTATCAGCATCATCAGCATGATGGCGATGATGAAATGTTGTCATTGGACGTGGACACAGGTCTTTCTCTTTCACAGGCTGGACAACTGTAGTAGATCACGTATGGGAAGACAATCAGATACAAAACACGAGGCGATACAGCTACAGATATAGATACAAATACGCAAGACAACGAGATACAAAGATGCGAGCAAAGATACCGCCAGGGAGCAGAGCAGAGGAGAGGCGAAGAGAGATAAGAGACGGAGACAAAGTGTTTAAATAGCTGCACGTTGAGCAACGTCCAGTGTTTTGGACATGCCAAACGATCACACACCCGCACACACACACACATGAGATTGGGTCTCTTGGGAGCGTCTCGTTTGTCGGCTGTGATGAGATCAGACGTCGCATTGACACGCAGATTGTGCAACTGGACGGGGCAACAACGCAGGCAACAAAAGCCGCTAGCTGCACATGTCCAAGCCAAGTCCCCTCCCCCTCCACACTCCCTCTCCACAACTCACCGCTGTGTTGGCCATTTCGTCAACTGTAAAGCAAACAAAACTTTCTTCATCTCATGCACTGCAACCAACCGCCTTTTGTTTGGGGGAGAATGAAATTGAAAATGGGAAAAATAAGCCGTCGCATTTTGGGGCAACACCAATTACTCAAGTGACACATCTTCATCTGCATCTCCGTCCAGTGGGAACGTGCCCCATCGACCTTTTTTTGGGGCGCAGCTTCAACACAACTAAACTCTACGTGCGTTGCATTTTCGATTAGTTATCGTTCGAGGGGAACGTATGGATTGGAACAGACGCATTTGTGTTATGTTTTTAATAATCAAATGAAAATTCCTACAAGTAGAATTGAGCATTGCAATTCAAAATATGTCTGTTATTAATAAATTTTCAAGTCTTCTTCAAAAGTCTATTAAATTTGCAATCATTAAAGACAAAACTATTTTATTACTCGTATAAATTAATAAGATTATCTCTATTTCGTTATATTTTTATATAATATGAACTATTTTAAAATCTTCTGTTATTTATAAGGTACATTATTTTACATAAATAAAGGAGTTCAATTTAATACAATTGAGTGTAATGTTTTCGTTTCATTTTATGAATTTATGTTTGTTTGTATTTGTTGCAAATTATTACTCTTGTTACCTGTCGAATGACTAACGAATAGCCGCAGTTAATGGGCGTCTTTGTTTCCAACTGCCAACTGTGATTTACACGCAATAAAATGCAACAAACAAGGACAAACAAGTAAACAGAGGGACGCAAAACTCTGGCAATAAGTTGTTGTCCTTGTCCTTATTCTTGTTGTTGTTGTTGTTGTTGTTGTTATTGCTGACCAGCGGCGCTGACATTAAGGACAATCGACAAAAACAATAACAACGCCCACACCAGTAGCTGCGGCTGTCTTTAAACAGGCTCAGACTCAGACTCAGTTTCGGACCAAGGACTAAGGGTGATGCTGAGAGTGAGGGTGAGGGTGAGGGTGAAGCGAAGGTTGGGGGTGAGGGTAACTAGTCACAACACACGCACACACACGCACGCACACCACATACACTCTTGTTTTGATCCTGTGCGCAATCATAAATATAAATTGATGACAATCGAATTGGAAATCGAACAAGTGTCGCCACCAACAGCCGCAACAAGTGGCCACAGATGCCACAGGACAGGGGGCAGGGTGCAGGGGGACAGCAGCAATTGCAGAGGCGTGGCCGACTCTGAGCCAAATCATTGTTGGCCTAAAACTGTTGCAACCAATTAAGGCAAAGTGTGGCAGCTGGGATCATTTGAAGTATGCGCATAAAATAAACTACTTTATGGTTATCGATTGCTACAAACGATAAGTCATTATCCTGGGGCATACACATACACATAATGATCGATTATCAAAATATATATGTAGACTGATAGTTTCAGCATAATATGTACATGTTATCGATAGACTGACTTACATATTGAAGTCGATACAATTTCTATTTAGAAACGCCAACAAGTTGGTTTTAGGTATCGTTTATGCTGATTTTATATAGATAGAATATCGAATTGCAACAACTTGCGATGTCATGGGAATTGAGCCAGATTGACTACATCATTTCGAGCTTCAATTAATCAAAATTATGCTCTAAAGTGAGACAGATTCTCAACTGCTTCGTCGACTTATCGAAATGCATCTGCGCAACGAATTGCGGGGCATTCGGAATGCATTTTCGGATGCATTATTATGTCACGGGCGGCATTCAACTGATGCGGGCTGCCAAAAAGGGTTACACAGTTGGGACCGAGCTCAAAACTCAATTCAAAATGTGAATTTAGCTAATTTCATTTTACAATTTAATTAGGTTTGGATTTCCACATGTCCCGCATGTGTGTATGCACTATACTCATACACACTGTACTATATTGTACGTGTGGCAAGCGGCAACTTCAACTCTTATCCACGGGCTGCGCGTGCGCCTTGAATTTAAATTTTCAAAGCAGCCACAGTGGAACCACCCAATGAACGGACTCGACTCGTCAACAACCGTCAACACATGCGGCGTTTTCTTATCTGCCCCATGATTCAGTCGGAGTTTGTTAATTGGGTTAGACAACTCTACGCAATTTGGGTCTTTAAGGTGGCAACGTAAAGTTGATTGACTGACTGAGTGACTGAGTGACTGTCATGCGTCAGATTCGCTTCCGGCCAACATTTATAGGTTTCTTGGCTCTTCTTTATTGTTCTTACGTTTCGGGGCGTGTCTTTTGCTCATATTTCACGCTTGATTGCTAAATGCTGATCTAAAATGCTAAAAGATTTCGATAAATAAAATTGTCGTCAGCATTTTGGGTGCATTAATTGCTCTCGTAGGCTCCACAATATGCTCAATGTTGCCCACGTAGCCCACGTGACTGTGGCGCCCAATAAAGCAGCTCTTGCCACAGCTCCAACCAGAGTTGCAGCTACTTGCAACTGCAGCCCGAGACGACAATAAAAGTTCGTGAGAACTTGATGCTTATCGAACCCTGGCAGAACGTTGCCAGACATTGCCAGACGTTGCCCCCAGCGAGTGGGCAGCGGGAGCGTGTCCAACTTGGAGCCAGAGCTGCAGCTAAGGTAAAGGTAAAGGTAAAGGTAGATATACAGCTAGTCCCCAAAACCAAAAGCAAAACCAGAATCAGAACCAGAACCAGATCCAGGGGCAAAGCCAATTCAGATGACATTTGGCAATTGATTTTCTTTTGATTAACAATCGAATGCCACGCAGATAGCATGGAAAGAGAGCGAAACCGAGAGCGAGAGAGAGAAAAAGAGATATTAAGAGATATGTACAAGAACAGAGAGAGCTAGAAAGATACAGTGGTTAAGATCTGCTAATTTTAAATTATGGTACTTCTAAGCGATATTTGTACTTCAACATATACCATATATATTGAAAATCTCAACTACTTTGATCAATTTTTATTGGGTTGTGAATATTGTATTATATTGCTATATTTCAAAAGTCTTCACCAAGTTAACAATTCTTATTTCGGAACCAGCTATAATACACATTGAACCAGTTCCTTATAAGTTTCGATTGACATTAAAGTTGCTTTTCAATAAAAACTTCACATGCGAAGTTTTAATATTATAGCTCTAATATTTGCTGATCTAGTCTGGTCTTAATATCCCTTTTATCAATAGGCTCTCAATAGATTAGTCGACACATTTACGGTGTGCGTGTGTGTGTGTGTTAGATCCAGCTGTCCCTACTAACACACACAAGCACACACATACCTCTTTGTCAATCATCTAGGCGACAAATCCTTAATCCTTTTTCTCACGCACCAAAAAACATTCGCTGCCAATAAAAAAGAAAGAATGAAAGGCAAAGAAGAAGAGAAATGCGAATCATAATAGTGAAAGAGTCCCGTAAAAATGTTCTCAAGCATCTTGCAACCGGGTGACACGTTGCAAATATCTGCCCTAAGGCAGGGCAAGGAGCAAGGACAGGGACAGGGACAGTAACAGGGGCAGGGGCAGAAGAAGGGGCAGCAATGAAATGCGCACTGTCATTGTCCTGGACAAGCGGCGACGGCAACGGCAACGGCGATTTCGCTACAGCAAATCTCCGATCTGCCCAGGTAGGAACAATAAATGCATCGCCAAAATTAAAAAAAAAAAACTGCATCTGCATCCTCATCCTCTTTTCGTCCTCGTCCGCGTCCTGTGGCTGCTGCTGCTGCTGCCTCGGGGCAACAATGGCAAATCATGATCAATTCAATTACTCCCCCGATGCGATGTAGTGCATGTAGTGCGATATTCATGCACAGGACATGCGAAATGGGGCCCAGAACAGGATCCCAGGACAGCACCTGCTCGCTTTTCCCATGACAAACTGTGCGCTTGTATAGGAAATTTTCTTCCTTTATTTATTGCGAGTGGTTTTTCGCGGGCGGCAGCTAATCGGGAGACCGGGCAGGAGAAGGGGAAGGAGAAGGAGATTGAGGCACCTGTATCAGCGGGCAGCCTTCGTTCTCATCTCGACTCAAGTAGCGCAAATGAGGACAATGTCCTTGCCACACTGGATCGATCATTTTGTGCTGACTGAAACATGAAGCGGCCAGCAAAAGTGCCAAGAATGCGAGGCAGACATTCCATCCTCTCTCCCTCTCTCTCTCTCTCTCTCTTACTGGCTTTGTCTGCCCCTGACCTCTCGCAACACTGCTGCATATGCGCTTAGTGTAATGGGATAAGAACGGTTGCAAGGTCCAAGGGTGGGGGGCACTCACACATCACACACTCCCACTCACACTCGCAGACACGGACACGGACACGGACAGAGACACATACAAGTGCGCGGTAATGAAATTTTAGACTTGTTCCGGGCAAAGAGCAACAACATTTTATGTTTGAAAATTGTGGGAAAATCTATGTTAATCCCTGCCTGATCAATTGTTCGAACGTTTTGCAGGTGTCTATTGTAAGTAGACCTAAGTTGTAAGTAGTTGTATGTGTGTGCATGAATCTGGATTCGATTTGGACAATCGACAGATCGTTGCGAAATTTATTGAATATAAACAGATCGTTCACATCTGGAAGATGGTATCACTAAGCGATCAGTAAATAAATATTTAGCTGAATATCACAATATTCATGTTCTAATTTAACGGTATAGTTATGCATCTATCTTGATCTAATACTTAAAGACATGTGTTGGATCATGAGTTTCAATTGCGGACATAAACTACTAAGACGTAGAGCTTAAATTAAATTAAATTAAAATATCTTAAAGATCTTCATAGAAAATATCAGTATCTAATACTATTCTAATCAACATTATCTTTCAACGTAGAATCTAGAATGAAAATGGTTTACAGACTTGTGATCGGTTTCCACTGAGATTTGACTGATATTTGAACTGATTCAAAGGATTGCACTGATTTCATTAATCACTGATTAGTACTCATCTGATCCATAAACTCTGCGATAAGTCCATGTAATCAGACTTAGAAAGATCTTCAAAAGCTTCCAGCTCAAGGGACTTAACGGATCGCTTTTAATGTTGGCCAATTTGACCTCCTACCTATGATCAGTTTGTTGCCAACTTGCCGCATAATTTTAATTGCAACGTGATGGGAACTTGTAGTTTAATGCCTGCTCCCAAAACGCACCTTTGAGTACCGTTAACCGTTAGACTCACCTGCAAGTAGACAGAGATAGAGAGAGAGAAAGAGAGAGTGAGAAGGGGGAAGAGCATAAATTATTAATTAGCGGCGGCAGTAAATGAAAATAAATTAGCTTAAGACAAGAGCAAATGGTGAGAAGAAGAACCTGACTGAGTGTTGGGATTTGTTGAGGCAACTGTTGACTGGTTGTTGCTTTTGGCCACGTGTTGCACGCGAGTGGGTGAAACCGGGAAACGGGTATCGCAAAGTGGGAAGCGGGAAGCGGGAAGCGGGAAGCGGTAACTGGGAACCGTTCACCAGCTGCCAGTGACCAGTAATGACCCCCACCGGGGCATTCAAAGCAAAAAAAGGGCCACCGTTGCAGTTGCAAGTTGCACGTTGCACACTGCGAGTTGGTGTGGCAGTTGCAGTCATGTGAATGTGCTCGGGAATTTGCACTGTTTACGAGCACAACAACAACAACGAGAACAAAAACAAAAGAAGTGAAGTTCGCATAACTGGAATTAAAGCAGCGCCAAACCACACACATCAGCAACATCAGCAATAACTGCAACAGCAACTGCAACAGCCACTGCCAGTGCCACTGCCACTGCAACTGCAACTGCAACTGTCTGTGGCACATTCAAAACGGCGCTCGTGGGTAGCGCGAGTGCTAAATGGGGCACAGAGTGTGGAGGCATGGACATCTCGGCTCACATGCAATCGAATCCGCTGGGCAGTGGGAGCAACAGCAGCAACAACAGCAATGCCTGAGGATGGGCTGGAGTGGACATTGACGTCGTCGGTTTGTCGCGCCGTCACTTCTCGTCGAGTCACTCACCCCAAGCAGCGCCAGGCTGAGCGCAGTGCAGACCAGGCCAAGCGGCTGGGCCAAAACCAAAACCAAAACCAAGACCAGGCCAGGCCTGGCCAAGACAATGGTGGGAATATTCTCATATTAAGAAATCGCGCGATCTGCAGCGCCAGATGTGTGACTGTGTGTGTGTGTAACTGTGTATATTTGTATTTGGTGCAACGGCAGGTCAACCCACCGCCCACTGCCCGCTGCTGCTGCTGCTGTTGCTGCTGTTGCTGCTGCCACTTCTGCCAGCCCCACAGCAGCAACAGCCAAAACGTTCGTGGCAAATTCGCAACGTGTCGTGGTCGTGCCTCTGTTGTCAGGTCCGAGAGTGTAACAAAGACCTAGCTGCATAACCCCTCTATTCACTCCGTCCCCCCGTTCCCTTTCACCAACACTCTGCTTCCCTTTGTTGCCGGCAACTCTTGCCCTGCCCCCCCAATATTGGCTGCTGTTGCCGTTGCCGTTGCCGTTGCAAACGCCCCCGCGCCAAGTAGCGCGAATAAACATTAAACACAAAAACAAAAACAAAAAATGTAGCGGCAAAAGCAACAACAGCAACAGCAACAGCAACATCAACAACAACAACAACTACGGCAACAACAATAATTGCATTACACATAAAAATAAATTGTAATGAACTTAAGGAAGAGACAACAAAGCAGCAGCAGCAACAGCAGCAGCAGCAACAGCAACAACAGCGACCAATGTGAAAATCGATGCGGAAGCAGCAACACGAAAGGGCAACAACAACAAATGGTAGCTTTCTTCATTTCACTCAACATTTCACTGAGGAGCAGCTCAACAATCTGAGAACACAACTTTTGGCCAATTGTTTTGTTGTATTTGCATTTGATTTTCTTTCAATATATACATAATTTGACACATGCAACACATGCAACACCAACACAACAACAAAGCAACTGCAATCTGTCCATAAGAACATTTTATTTATTATAATTTTAATTATGTTAATACGTTATAAGAATCTTCTCAATTTTGCTAACAAAGTTAATTATTAGCTAAAAAGTTCTTGGCCATTTCCCGTTAAACGGGCAACGGAATTTGATGATTATTATTTTTTAATTTGCATTGATTTGTACAGAAAAACATATTGTTTAATATGAATAAATCAATTGTAATTGTAATTAATTTAGTTAATAGTTTAAACAAATTTAAACAAAATTAATTAACATTAATTATTTAATAAATAAAATTTGTGATTATTTTATAGAATGTAATTTAGTTCAATTATCAAAATATTTTAAAGCTATATAAAAGGTTAAATATATTGAATATGTATAATTTTAAATATTATATGTTATATTTATTATTGAAATATTACGAAATTCTGCAAACAATTACAAAGATGTGTTTACACTTTTACTAAAATCTAATAATCTAATATCTTTCTTGTTATTAAAATGTTCAAATACTCAAAAAAACTTAAGTAAAGCTAAGAGTTTACATTATATTTATTATATTTTAAAATTTTCTTTTATTTCAAATGTAATCTCTTACCCTCTTTAAAAGGGAATTAAATGCTAAATTGTCTTAATTTATTTTGTCTGTAAGTTTTAAATTTTTCATATTTTTCAAGGAAATTTCAATTATCCTAAGTCGTTTTTACTTATTATTGGAAAGCAACAAAACTCTCTTAAACTGACGTGTTTCAAGTTTGCAGTTAAATTGTCCAGCAACTCACATATTGCACATATCTACATATATATTTCTATATGTGTAAATATATATATTTATGTGTGTATGTGTGTGTGTGTGTGTCAGTCAGCGAGTCAATTAATTAGCCATGATTCTCACGACCTCAAATTAAGAGAAAAGCCATAACAAATAGAAAATAAAACGGAGGCAATTGTTGCTGATGTTGCTGCTGTTGCTGTTGTAGCTGTTGTTGTTGCTGGCTAGCACTAGCTGCAAATCCGCATAGACAAACAACCAAAAAACACAATGGCCCTAACCTGCCCTGGCCTGATCTGTGCCAGCTTTTGGCTTGGACCATTTTGGCCTTTTAGCCGAATCTCAAGCTGCAACTGAAGCTCAAGCTTTTGGCTCGCTTGCGTTTGGCCCGAAACGATAACAATTGTCGCGCGGGGGGGGGGCACAAGAAATCGAGGAGGGAAGTTGTGGACAGGGGGTGAGGAGAGGAGAGGAGAGGCGGCAGTTAGTAGGAATGTCAAGCGTCTTAGTAGGCGGCGTTGGCGTTGGCGTTGACGTCGTCGTCGACAGCAACAGAGCAGAAGCAGCAGAAGCAGCAGCAGCAGAGCTCTCTGAGAGATCTGATTTAAAACGAAATTAGAAATAATGGCAATGGCCTGCACATGACACACACACACACACACACACACACATACACACACGTGCATATGAAGAGCATGCACAGTTACACACAGCAGCAGTGGGCGGCAGAGGGTGGGGGAAGTGTAGGGAAGGAGAATGAGAATGAGCAAGAGGAGGAGGAGGAGCAGCAGCAACTCAGCGTCCGAGCGTTGACAGGCAGCAAATGCGAACAAGACAGTTTTGTACCCACAATGGACCAACAAAAACCACATAGAAACCACGTAGAAAGAAGGAAGGCAAAGGAGATTAAAAGAAGAAGCAGCGAATGAGAAGAAATTGAAGCAGCGAGCGGGCGAAAGAGATGGAGAAAAAGAAATTATCTCACGGATAATCCGAACAACACGTTCAACTTCAACTCTCGACTTGACTGCACCGTGCTGATTGCTTCATCCCCTTCCCCACCACCACCACCACCACCTCCACCTCCGCCTCCACCTCCACCTCCGCCTGCCCCCTAACTGCCTCCTGCTGCTCCTCCAACCTTCACCCAAATGTTGCCTCACCCTTTTGGGCCATTTCGCAGTCACAGTCGCGGTCGCAGTCGCAGTTGACTGCGCTGCTGGCGGGGGCGCGCCTAAAAAACAATGGGCAGCTCTGGCAACATGGCAAATGCACCTGACACAAAGCGGAGCTTCAACTAGAAACTGGCAACTGGCAACTTGCAACTTGCAACTTGCAACTGGAAAGTGTTAGTTGGCTGCAAGTCCAAGTTGCAAGCTCGCTGATGCTAGCGCTGTGGTTGGTCGCGCTGCCATGCAGCATTGTGGGGCATTGTCTCTGCTCTGCACTTGGTGGCATCTTTCGCTGTTGCTGTTGCCGTTGCTGTTGCTCTTGTTGCTGTTGTCGTTGTTGTTACTGCAGTTCGTAGTTCGTATCAACGAAGCACAAAAGTTATTTAGTATTTGTATTTGGCGAGAGAAAGGGTAACAGATTCCCACACTCTTCGACGGTAGGACAGACAGACGGACGGACCGATGGACGGACGGAGCGGAAGGGAAGACTCTGTTGACAACTGCAGCAGCGGCATCGGCATCGGCAGCGGCAGCGGCAGCACAAGCGGCAGAGCCCATTGTGCACCACAAAGCGGCAACTGAGACTGAGATATGAATAAAATGAATGAGTACTCGCCTGTCTGAGTGTCTGCGTGTCTGCGTGGCCGAGCCAGTTAAACTGTGTGAACATGAACATGACGCTCAGACCTTAGCTGATTGATGAATGTCACACACAGCCCGAAACTGTCTGTGTGTGTGTGAGTATCTAACGGCACCTGAGCGGAGAGCAGGTGTCATGGGAACCCAACAAATAGGTCGCGGTCACACACTCAACCGCTGCACGAAAGCAGCAACCACAACAACAACAAGAACAACAACAGCTACTGAAGGTCGCCAATGGAGATCAACTCCGACTCCGAGTGGGAGTTCAAAATAATATCTAAAGCTGGGAAATCCCGGCTAGAGAGAGGCAAGAATCGATAGATCCGTCACCTGTAATTCACATATAATTGACATATCTTTTATTTGACAAAATAAAAAAGGTAAACCAAATAGATTTCAAATTTTTCCATTTTTTCTTTGTTTTGATTGCTCTCAGAACCATAAACAACAGTGATAAAATAAGAAAATCATTTAAAAAAGAAAGAATTTCAAGAAAAAACAATATTCTTTAACTTAAGAGTATCATCTGCATTTCAATTTCCTTTCATATTTATTAAAACTTAATTTCAAAGACATGTATCGAAGTATTTGTTTTTATGTATGACAGAAAAGCCTTTATATATATTATATTTCCCTCAGCTGTTATGAACTATTTACAGCTGTGTTGAGTTAAATTTAATAGCAGAAATACTTTTCGTATTAATTGAGTAATTATTTCTGTAAAAAATATAATTTTACTTTCCTGTAAGCGGAAAACAATAAATTTGCACTGTTTTTCAATTTTCCTTTTTAAATTCTTCCAACTCGCAACAATCCAAAACACATTAAGATCAGACAATGCACAGTGATGATAATCATGATCATGATCATGATCTAAGGCAACAATAGCTGCCAGTGTTGACGTCAAGTTTGCAATGTTCGATGTACGTTGTTTAGTGTTTATTGTTTAGTATTAATTGTTCAGTGTTTAGTGTTTAGTGTTTAGTGATTTGGGGGATTTGGTTAGTGTTTGCTCAGCTCCTGCAAATGGAGCCGGCGACCACTTGAAATCTTCAATCTTCAGATCTTGGAGGCGCATTAATTTAATTTCATCATTTGAACGGCAGGCCTTGAATGAACTGAGCAAACACAACAAAAGGTAAACACAATGACAAGTGACGTGCGACCGGCAACAGGCGACAGGCGACAACAACAACAATAATAACAACAATAATAACAACAACAACAACAACAAGAACAACAACAAGTGCATCATCTGCAACTGCAACAGGTAAAGGGGCAGCCTAACTGTACAATGACAACGACTAACCCAAATAGACAACCAAATAAAGCCAACAAAAAACTTAGCGCTCAAACTAAAGTTGAAAGTTGAAGCTGAGTCAGCCAAAAGTATCTGCCAGATACTTCAGAAGATGCTCTGCCAGCGACCAGTCGTTGTTGCTGTTTTCGTTGCTGTTGCTGTTGCAGTTGCTGTTGCAAGTCGAGGCCCAAGCCCAAAATTCAAAATCCGAATAAGCAAATCCCAGACCAAGTCATTCTCTGTGCTCTGCGTGATCGACCGACTGTCGAAGACTCGACCTAGCTGCCAGTTGCCATATAGTCAGACTGCCGGACTGCCAGACTGCCAGACTGTCAGACTTGCAGACTGTCAGACAAGCCAGGTCAGGCATCCATCCATATGTATGAGCTGTTTGTATTACGTTTGAAAGTCATGTTGCAGATACTAAATTTAAAGTATCTGCATATCTGCGGGCACCTGCAACCGCAACTGCAACACCCCCACCTCTGCCGCTCTCTCTCTCTCTCCCGCTCTCTCTCCCTCTCTCTCTCTCTCACACTATCCCTCATAGCTGTCTCCCTCTCTCGCTGTGGCAACACCATCACCATCACCATTACCATCACTATCAACATCAACATCACCAGTCGCCACTTGCATATCAATGTGGCCAAAATAAAATGTGACGGCTAACGCGCACGATTAAAACTGCGATACATGTGTACAAGTGCAGATGCAACTGCATCTTGCAGATACTTTTGGCGCTGCCTAGTGCGTCGTCGTCGCTCTGTTGCAATTGAAGGCCTCCAAGCTCAAGACTACATTATACAATCAACAACAGCAGCAACAACAACAAAGCATTTAAAAATAATGCTACATTGAAGTTAGCACGACTTCAATATACTCTACATACTAGAGATTAACTTAACAACTCAAGTCCCATTTTGAGACATTAAATATTTATAAAATGAACTGTACGATGCAGGTTAAATGGCCTAAAGATACTTTAGACCTAAAGGTTACTTTTCTAAAAGATGCTACTCATATTTTTCTACAAAGATATGCGACGATTAGAACTAAATTATAATTCACGCATCTATATTATATTTCTAAATTTATTTAGTATATTAATTATGTACTAAACTACATCTAAGTCATGGATGATAAATAGGTAACAATAAATCAAAGGCAACTCAAATAATGTAACGAATCCATTTAAAGTTAAAATCTAACAATAAAATATTTAATCAAAAACTGTTAATGTGTTAAAATACCCTATAGTTTGATATGAAAAAACAATAAAAGAAGCGCACATAACATTGAAAGTGCAACAGCAACAGCAGCAACAACAACAACAGAAACAACAACAAGAAGCGTCGTGTTAGTTTTGGCCCTCGGCCTGTCGTCTGTCGTCTGCGGTCGGCAATTGAATTCATTCAATGCCTACACTAAACCTTTTCCACTCCCCGCACATCTTCTCTCCCCTCTTCACATCCACATCCATATCCACATCCACACGAGAGACCAGACAGTCAGAGTCAGAGTCACAACGACAGCGAGTTGATTTGCTTTTTGGCTTAGTCAACCGCAAAACAACAGCAACAACATCAGCAGCAACAACAACAACAACCACAGCAGTTACATTGACGACTCGTCGCGGTTACTTTGCAATTTGTATTAAGGATTTCAACGACGTCCATTCGCTCTGCGGCGACTGCGACCGCATTTAACTAAAGCAAGACACCACCTCCCCTCCTAACTCCCTGCCCCACAGTCCGCTCTGAACAGTCTGTAGTAGCATCGGCAAACCCAATACCAATTCAATTTTCGGCTGCACATTGACAACATTTGCATTTACACGCACTTGCCATAGGTCGAACATGCCGCAAGCTCACAGATGCCATCATCCTTTGGACCACACCAGGCATCAGATTCAACCCCAACTCCAAGTCCAACTCCAAGTCCAACTCCAATTCCAACTCCATGTCCATGTCCGTGTCTCGATATCAATCGGATTGCGGTAAAAAGCGGTTGCACAGTGGGCAGTTTAGTAGTAATAGCTTCAACTATAATCAAACATGTTATCGACAAATTACACGGGAGCGAGAGACAACAATGGGAGACTTGAGAAATTCGTTATAAAGAATTTCTTTAATTGTCATCGTTTTCACCATTTTTTAATCCGTAAAGTTTTCCATTGTTGAAGTTCGAAAGCGAAAGCGATACAAATCAAATAAGTTATCGCTAGATTTTGAAAACTTAAGTTACCTTTTTACTTGGCTATAAGTTTTACTTGTCATGTTATCGATAAAATAGAGTTGTCGCAAAAATTTGTTAGTGTAGTAATCGTTGTAATTTTACATTAATCTTTAATGACAACGATAAGCAAGTAAGCGACAATCTGTTTAAACAATTCATTATTATCGATAACATTTTAAAACATGACAACAATAACATTTTATTGACATCTCTGATGGTTTTCTTAACCGGAAATGCCAAAAATAAAGCTTATCAAGAAATAGTTAGCGAAATAAACGTAAATCTTAGTATAGCTTATAAATGTTTTTAGTTTGCATTTTCAGTGGGAATACTACTAATATTTGAATATAAGTCACAAATCGGTTTCACAAAATCCCAGCTAATGCCCATGGTGCGGCGTAGTGAGTGCTTAAGCTGTCGCCCGGAAGGAAGTGAAAACAGGGAGCAAGGGCAAGGAGACGGAGGCAGCGGAAAGGGCAGAGGCAGAGGCAGTTAGCTTGCCACGCATTGACACCTACCAATAATTTGAAACACGATCCACTCTTCCATGATTTGCTTACTATCTATCCGTCTAACTCTCTCTCTTCTGTCCCTCTCTCTCTCTTGCTCTCTTTCTGTTACACTCATGTGGATATAGTTGTGGGTGTGGCATGCAGCTGCATCAGCGATTTGTTTCACTTAGTCGCCGTCGTCATCGTTGGAAAATTTACGTAGAGCGTCGTTGGGATTTGAATTGTGTAGACATGCACGCAACATTACCGCGTGCAATTCAGATGCTCGTGATGATGTAGACGATGCTGATGATGGTGAGGATGGTGAGGATGATGAAGCTGATGATGCTGATGATGACAAACCAAAACCATGCAGCGTATAACGTGCAACGTGCAACGTGCACTGCCTGCACCGCCAGAGATTGACATTGGACAGGTCAGAGTCGAAGTCAGAGTTAAAATCAGAGAACAGTCCGAGTTTCAGTCAGTTGATTTGGCGACATGAGTTGTGTTTAGTATAGCGGCTTAGCGGTCGCTTAACAAAGAGTCAGCAAGTTGAATGCCACTTAACGTGCAAGCAACTAAACGGACTGATCCATCCATCCATCTGTCCATCCATCCGTCCAACTGTCCATCCATCCGTCAGTAAGTCAGGCGGCAGTCAGGGTTACTAATTAGGCAAATGCTCGTCTCCCGCTTTTGGCCCACATGATGCTAATTAAGCGACGTTGCATCAAATGTCGAAGAGTCGCAGAACATTTCGTACACGAAATGAAAATATTCTGCGTTTTCTGGCAACACAAAATTCCAGTTCCCAGAGTCGCGACTCGACAACAACAGCAACAACAACAACAACAACAACAAAAACTAGAGGAAGAATTGACATCCCAGCTTGGACATTGACAATGCTCCCTCAGAGGTTTGACATGTTAGGCCAAAAGCCGCAACTATTGAGATGTCATCGCGGTCTTTAGTATGTGAGAGATCATGGGCCATTTGAGTGGGCATGAGGTTCAACTCTAAAGAGAGACAGAGAGAGGGAGAGAGAGAGAGAGAGAGAGAGAGTGAATTGGAGTACAACATACCCTGTCCATGCTTGAGGCTAACGAGCTTGACTTGTCGAAGAGCTGACCGAGAGGGCGCCTCCTCTTTGAATATGCTGCTGGCATAATTAAAAGGCCAACATCGAAACAAGTTGCGATTACACGCGTTGGCCATGTAATGGGCCATGTACTTAACTTGTTGCAGTTGCCCCAACTTTGCCACAGCTTCAGCCAGATCTGATTGAAATGCCAGCGACCCAAGACCAGAGTCAGGTCCCAGTTTCTCAGTTTCTCAGTCTCTAGTCTCCAGTCTCAGTGTCTTCTGTCTTCGTCTAGACACAACTTTGGGCACTCTATGGGAAATCAGAGCAATGTTCACGTTTCCAACACGATTGAAGACCACTGACTCTGCGACTGACGCTGAGACTAGAGATAGAGACGGAGACTGACGAAAAATGTGCTGGGAAATTCGTTTAATCTGACTCCCTTCGTTCTCTGTGCTTTTCTGCCACATAATGAGGAAGTATTAGACGAAAAGTATTTTGAAATACACGAATTACTTTGATATCGAATCTTATGTGTTCGAAATTATTTGCAAAGTCATTGCGACTTCTCAGAGACTACTGGAAAATTTCAGAAGCATAACTTTGAAGATCGTATGTTCAGTGTATTCCAAAACCAAGTTTGCAATGTTATCCCAAGAAAAGGCTACTTAATCGTCTTTTATTTATTCAGTAAATTGAAAATATTTCCATTCAGATGTTGCATTTTTTAGATACTTTTTATTAGTACTAGAAATCAAGAAAATAACTAGTTTAATAAGGTTATCGATAACTCAAGTCGACTATGCATTTATTATTAAAATCAACAAATAGCTTACCAATGTATGTCTGTGTCAACTTGTTAAAATTATTTGTAAGAGCGATTCTCTAACTCACCTGCAAAGAAAAATTAAAATAATGGTCAAGTTATTAGTAAGTTGTAGCTTTGTTTTATTTATATGTATGGTAGTGTTGTGAATAATTGAATTTAATATTAAGCATTACAAGTTGTGATCTTTGGGATTGTCTCCTAAGCTTTTGAGGTGTGTGTGTGTATTTGTCTGTCCAATTGTCTGTCTGTCTGTAGTTTCATTAAAATTCTCCCACGCATTTGCAACCTGGTCGTCTGATGGTCGCCTGGTGACCTAAGCCTGGCCAGAAAAGCGAGAAAAACAAACAAAGGCAATTGAAAGATCTGTTACCGGTTCTCAGTGGTTGTTGCTGTTGCTGTGATTCTTCTGCCTCTTGTTGTTGCAGTTGCAGTTGGAGTTGCAGTTGCAGTTGTTCTTGTTGTTGCAATAAAATGAAACCTAAATGAATTCTATTGTATTCTATATGAATAATGAGACAATTTTAATAATTTATAGACAGCTTTCGGTTAACCGCAATAAGCCAGAGCGATGTGCAGACAATGCATCAATACCAACAGCAATAGCAACAGCAACCATGCAGCTTGCGGCATATACAGCATGCAACATGCGGCAACAACAACAGCAACAACATCGCAACCGCAAAGAGTTCGATGATCCTAGCTCAAAAGTCGGATATGGTTTCCCAGAGCTCCCTGGTCCCTACAATCGGCACTAGAAACTGGCCATCTTCTTTGCCATCGAGTTTGAATTGGAGTTTGAGCTCGAGTTCGAGTTCGACTTGCGTCATCTTTAGCCGTGATAACAAATCGCGATTGGCATCGCTTCCGATTCGCGACAAAGGTGAGAAAGCTGCAAGACTTTGACTCTGCCTCTGTCTCTGTCTCTGTCCCTCGACCGTTTCTCTGGCCATCCATTGATTCATTCATTCATGTATTCATTCATTGACCGCAAGGCCCACAGCACTTCAGGCAATCGTTTGTAATTGTATCTGTCGTCGCTGCAGTTGCTGTTGTTGTTGCTGCTGTTGCTGTTGCTGCTGTTGCTGTTGCTGCTGCCGTTGCAATAAGTCAAAGCTGTCGCCGAGTCCAAATGGTAAAATGGCCCGTGGCTGAGTTTCAGTTACACATTTCGTTACATGATACAATTTTCTTATAGTTTTTATCTGTTTTTTTTTTCTCCTCCTCTTGGAGTTGTTTGTTTATGGCTTGGCTATTAGCTTCAGGAAGAAGAACTAATCATCCAGACGCTGACAATTGGACGCCAACTCGACTCGACTCTCAGCGGACAACTGGCAACTGGCGACTGGCAATTAAATGGCTTCAACCACAGCACAGGTGACAGTGGTTCAGAAATTGAAGCGGAATCACAACTATTTATAGAGACAAATGCGGTTGAAAGAGACATGCGACGGAAATCTTTGCAGATTGAAAAACAAATATGAGAAAATCTCTAAAAATGTGTTCACTTGCGAGCTCAACACTAAACTTGATAACACGTATAGTGAATTTATTTGCACTATTTATCCCTGTCTGTAGTTTAAACAAGCATCGAATAAGGTTTAGTAAAAATGTTTGGCTTAGAAATATGAGTCTAGTATAAATGCTATTGAGGAAACCAGTGAAAAGTGATGAAAGTCAGCAACTAATATGCGAACTGCTTGAATTTAAAGTGAATATGTTCACAGCTGAGTTCACAACTCGCTCAACACTGAAATGCGGTAAGAAAGTGTGCGCTAAATAATATATTTTCTAATAAATAATGTTATTGTATATCAAATAAATCAAGCTTGTGGACAGCATAGGGAAGAGTAAGAAAAACATAATGAGTAATTGAATATCAAGTTAAAATATTCGCAGCTAGATTCACTATACATATATTCAAAGCTGAAAAAATGTATACTGGGCGGAGTTCTGAGCCCGAATACAAGCGTATGTTGGTTGAAACTTGCAAATATCACGCACACGCCATGTGGACTGACCACAGCACACGCCCATTTGTCCAATGGTGTTGTGTGGTCCCCAAAACACTCATACAGTCCAACCCCAATACGCATACACATTCACATACACTCAGTCAACTACACACACTCACACTCAGGCATGTCTCACACAAGCAAACAAATTCAGCAAACGCAACGTAGCCAAAATCAATAGCGCCCCAATGTCGGCCCTGACTATGTGTGTGTGTGAGTGTGAGTGTGTGAGCGTATGTGTCTGCCATCTCGCTCTGTGGTCCATGACTGGGAGTCCGATTCGGGGGTTCGACCGGATGCGGCACTTAAACGATGACGTTGCCAGCGTCGAGCGACGAGCAACGAGAGTTGAAGTTGAACTTGGAGTCAGAATCGGAGTCGGAGTTTGGAGCACAGGCCGATGACGTTGATAGTACACGTACGAGCAGCACACACCAACATACACACACACACACACACACACACATAAGAGAACAGACATTTAAACATATATATATATATATATATATATACCATATATATAAATATATATACGCTGCTGCAACGGTCGCTGGCATTTTTCGCCTCGGGTTCACAATAAAAACTTGAAGTCCTGTCGATTCTATTTGCATTGCTGCTGGTGCTGCTGCTTTTGCTCTCTATGCTTGCCACAGACTGTCCTGGCAACTGTTTCGCAACATGAACTTTATGCGGCTGCGGCTGAGTAATTCGTGCTGCAACAGAGCCAATGCCAATGGCAGACATTACCAGCTGGAAGAGACTCAGAAACTCGCCAACCGATAGACGAAACACCACCCAGCATTCGAGTCGCGGCCAACTTTAAAAGTTATATGTTATGTTCGCTACGCAAGTGGACCTTGGCTAGGTTGCCACCAAAGAGCTGTCGCTGATGTTGCTGCTGTTACTATTGTTGCTGCCACAGCCAGTGTTGCAACTCGAAAAGCACGCGCCGTTTTTGCCACTTATTGGGCAGTGTCCCTCTGCCGTAGCCAACTTCAAATTCGACTAGACATATATATATATGGTATATGCATGTATCTATATTTATATGTATGCATATATCTTTATATAGGTAGCATCTATGTATATGCTACATGTGTGTCTGTGTGTGTGTGCCTCATGTTGCAGACGATGACTGCAATTTAGAGAACTTAACCGCAGCAACAGCAGCAGCAGCAGCAGCAGCTTCCACCGCAGGGCAGGACGCAAATTGTGAACAAATGAAAGTAGCGAAAATGTTCGAGGAATCCTTCTTCCATTTCCCCTGCTCACTCGGCTCCTTTTCCTCTGCTGCTCCTCCTCTTCCTCCCGTTATACATGTGTATTTGCTGCTTGCCCCAAAAGAACTCTGGCTATCACACTGACTGTCCCTTTAGTACGTTTTGTTCCTCTGTCTCCGCGATTGTCTCTCTGTCTCTCTGCCTCACTGCCTCACTGACTGTTTGTCTCGCTGTTTGGTCGCTTTTTGTTTTCGCAACGACAACGATTCGCGTCTGCTTCCTTTTTTCGGCAGTTTAAACTGGAGGTCAAAAGAATCGCAATGCATCTGTAGCCGAAAAAGCTGACGCATCCACAGTCCACAATCCACAATCCTTATCCCCAATTCCAAATCCAGCTCTCGCCCTTCCCCCTGTCTCTTCCACATCCCCTTGCTCTTCCTCTTCATCTTCCTGGTGGCACTGTTCGGGCTGTTGGTCAATGTGCACCATGTGTGGGTGGCACTTTGGCTGCTCGGTGGCTCGACGGCTCCGTTGGTTGGTTGCCTGCCTTTAACCGCAGAGCGGATGCGACAGGCAAAAAGCAGCAGCAAATAAAATACGCAAGTTGAAATAATTGAAAAGCGGGCAAAGTTTATGTGCGAAAATAATTTTCAGGCATTGCAGTTAGCCAACAAAGAGGGGAGTAAAAGGCGAGGAGAATGTCGAAATATGTAGGAATTGAAAGGCAAGGTAGACGGACATATTCGAGTTTTGAAGACGAACCAGGATAGTTTTAGAAAATGAGAGAAAAATTGAACTAGAAATCTTCAGCTACAAATTTTCGTTATTTATTTTTGGGAAATCTTTATTATAGCATTTGAAGGGAAGTTTCGTCAACAACCGAAAATAATATAATAGTAACTTGACAATTAATTAAAACAAACATATTTAAGTTTGCAGTCTCTTTTTCTTTATGTATATTATATATATTTGATAATGTAGAAAAGCATCCCCTATATATTTATTATCAAATTTATGACCTTACTTTGACATTCTATCTGATATACGTTGATTTGTAGAGCTTCTAAAAGTTACTTACTTTATGAAGTAAAGCAACAACATTTCAACATTGCTACTATTGAAACTACCTTTGAATGTTGCATTTTCTGTAGTTGGCACTCATTATCGAAGTCAAATATAGAGCTACATTCGTGATGAGTTACAAGAGTTATTTAATATGTGAAATTGTTGCTGGCATTGTGGCTTATTAGCAAATGGCAGGCTTATGACACACCCAGAGTCGAACTCGTATTCAAACTGCAACTCGCACTTATAGTCACATTCGTGGACGCACTCAGAGGCAGCTGGAATATTCAAATGTGTGGTTTGGCACTCTTCAATTTACAGCAAATCGTTCAGCGGGCAACCCAAACACTGGCAACAGCAACAGCAACAACAACAGCAACAGCAACAACAACAGCAACAACATAAATCAGACGCACACGCACAGACTGAGACTCACACTCACACTCACTCTCGTGGCACACTCACATTCATAGTTATATTCACACAGTGCTTGCATATTTCTTACACACAATTGTCTCTTTTCTTTTGGCCTCGCACAATGCAGAGTGGAGTCTCCCAGTTGTCTTTCTCCTCTCTCTCTCAGTCTTTCTCTCTGTGTGTGTGTTTGTTGCTCCTCCTTCAGAGCGCTGCTGTTTCCTTCTTCTCCTCGTTCTTCCCGTTCTCCTTCGCTCCTTCTTATCCTCCCATTCGTCGTCGTCACTTGGCTTTGTGAATTGGTGTCCAAGCGTTTTATGTTTCAATTATGCGCAACTTGTGCCCAACAATGGCGACGCTTTAGCTGCTCGCTCGCCTGCTCTAAATGATGATGCAAAGTGACTTGGCCCAGGATCCAGCTCCAACTGCTCCCTGTGTCCCCTTATATCCCTGTGTCCGTGTCCGTGTGTGTTTGTGTCTGTGTCAGTTGATGCATAAATTCCTTTAACATGTGGCACAACCAGAGCACAGAAAGAACATTTACTTAGATTGACACACGCAACTCCCACAGCTTGCACACTCACTTGCCACTGCATGCGCTTATTTGCTTGCCACGTTCGGTGGCAAGGTGTGCTCAAGTAGCCAACAGTCATTTTCAACCATTTGCCATCGAGGCCTTTGCACTTTTCTATCTACGATTCAACCTTTAAACCTTTGGCGCACGGCCAACATCTGAGTGAGTAAGTGAGTGTGTGAGTGTGTGGATGTGTGTGTGTGAATCCTTGTGAATAATGCGTCCTGTATTCACACAGTCTTCGACTTTCGACTCCCTCTCCTGACACCCAACACCCCGGTCCACTCTGTTTTGGCCAACACTTGGCTAAAGCCATTCAACATGCGTTTCAAGCCCAATGCGAAAGCCTAGCAAACTCTGAATACATTGTGAGTACACAAGTATTCATTCAGCACACGTGAATTCGCAGGAATATGGGCTAAGTTAGGCATTAAATTGGCCAACTGGCGACTTGAATAGTTTGTGATTTTTTGGGTTCAAAGTGAAGTTAAAGTTTTGTTGAAGCAACATATAATTCAACTCTCTTCTCTTTCTCTCGCCCGATCTCTGAAGATCTCAGTTAATTGATCTATAATAATAATCAGGGAACCAAACTGAATTGCTTCACTTGCCAGTTTAGTTTTTAAATTATGCTCAAGGCTAGATTTATATATATTCATTATATATTATTCTAATTTAAGGAAAATTGGCATAGACAAACTTATATATCATAAAATAATCAATAATCTCTCTCTCCACGATCTCTTTACCGCGATTATTAATCTGAGCAAAGATTACAAAGGATTAAGTTCTTAGTTATTAAAATAAGTCAAAAACTTAAAAGAAAAAAACTTGATCAATATTTTTCCAAAGATCTGTTTCTTGCCTTCTCTCTTCTGCTTTGGCTTTGTTTATTCACGAAAGCTTAAAATGTTCAAAGATCTACTTGGAATCCTACTAACTCTTGGATATTTCCAAAATGTTTATAAATCTTCTGATTCTTCAGCGAACTTTCCAGCTCTCTTCAATTGTTGTTACTCAAATCTTGGCTGGAAAAATATTCATAAATTCTGGTACTTTCCCTCTCGTTCTCGCTAGACTCACCCTTAAAAGAACAATGCTGGACATAAGATGGACCCACTAAATTAGAACCCCTTGAGAAGGCAGCCAATAAATGTGACATCTCAAGCTGTGATCGCACAGCGGCAATCTTGCAACTGCTCAGCCTTGCATGCAACTGCTCTCTCTCTCTCTCACTCTCACTAACTCTTAGGCTGTTTCTTTCGCGCTCTTTCTTAGTCAACTCTTTTTACAGACTCACTCGCACAAAATGGCGATCAATTGATGTATGTATATAAATCGGGCAGCTCTATATACTTGAGTCCACATCAAGGTGTGTGTGTGAGACTCGGAAATGCAAATGTTGTTGCTGGATGTGGATGTGGATGTGCATGTAGTTGGATGTGGGCATGCTGCGAAGGCGCAGTCGATGCTGATGATGATCGTAATGATCATTATGATGACGATGATGACGACGCCTTGGCCGAGCCCAGACGAGGCCCAGCCGCCGTTGGTTGTTGCCCGATGTTGGACGTTGTTTTTTTTTTTATTATATGTTTTTTGTATTTTTTTGGGCTTGGCCCGTTCCGGCCTCGGCCTATGTACGAGTCGAGTTATCAAGGTCTGGCCAATCAAAAAGCCAATTCGACAGACTCACACTCAGATTGTTGTTGTTGCTGCTGTTGTTGTTGTTGTTATGTGGAGGCCGCCTCGATCGACGACAGGTGTGAAGCTTCAGTAACGCTGTGGGGCAATAACAAAACCGTAACACGGCGGCAGATAAGCAAACACTGCTCTCTCTCTCTTTCGCTCTGCCTGTCTGTCTAACTGTGTGCGCGTGTGTGTGTCTCTCTTTCTCTCTCTCTCTGACAGTCTCTTGGCTGGTAAAGAAGAAAACCTGCTCAACGTTTGAGTGTGTGTTTGAGTGTACTCAATGCTGATATTCATTCAATGCGCTTGGCCAACAACTCGGCCCGTTGTTCGGCTTTTGCCGTTTATCGCTCGCTGTCTCTCGCTCTCTCTCTCTCTCTCACTCTCACTGTCGCGCTCCCTCTCTCGCTCTCTCTCGCACGAAGAGCGAGCGAGCGAGCCAACCAAACGGGCTACAACTGGAGACTGGGGACTGGGGCTGGGCCAGGGCCAGGCCAAAGCTGAGAGGCAGCCAACGGCGAACGACGCAACGCGACGACTCGACAACGTGACGCGACGCAGCGACGCAGCGACGATGCGACGACGGCCAAAGCCAAAGCCCCCCATAAAGTAAATAAGTTATCAGTTGAATTGTAACTGGAAACTCTCTGTAGCAACTACAACCAGAAAGCAACAACAACAATCAACAAATGAATGAATATATAAAAGGGGAGGCGTCAACAACAGCGACAACAACAAAGAACAACAACGAACAACAATGAGCATAACAATAAGAAGACGATGATGACGACAACGACAACGACAACGACAATGACAAAGATCAGAGCGCGTCTTGGAGACTGGGCACACATACAGAGTCTGTATTACAGACATACACAGACACACACATACATATGCTGGCTCCCCCAAGTGCGTGTGTGTGTGTGTGCGTGTGTGCCACACATGCGAAACGAGCGCAACGAATGGCGAGCAAGCGATTTAAAAGTCGCGCGTGCCCATTGAAATCTGAATGCGAATCAATTTATTTTATTTGTTTGCAAAAGAAGAACATAGAGAAAGAAACAGCAAAGAGAGGCAGGAGAGAACTTTCAAGAGAAAAATCCCAGATATGTATTATATATTAAAGCTGCTAAGCATCAGCTACAGCCAAAGTCTACAATTTATTTTGTGGAGCGAAAAACCTCTAAAAAGTTCTGAAAAAGATCAAAGCATCTACCTAAGATATGTAAAAGTTGTAAAGTTTCTAGTTTTTAATATTTTTTATCGTCACAATATCTATACTATCTATATAATAATTTTTGATTATAATTTGTATTACTGTATATTTAACGTTTCTTCACTTAATATTTTTTTTGTATTGTCTTTTAAAATTATTTTCAATTATTTTGGCTTTATTTATATGGTTTGCATATTATTAAAAAACTTAATTTGAGTGGTATTAAGTAAACCTGTAAGCCTTAAAGAAAACTGACTTTTGCTTAAAATGTTTTTCAATTGTTTTTAATTTCTCATTGATTTCTTAAGTCTATTAAATTGGCTCCTAAGAAATGTATTCTTTTGCGAATAATATCATTATTTTTACCAGAGATAAATATTCTATTCGAGGAAATATAAAATTATAAACTTTGATTAATAAGCAAAAACCTAAAATATATAAATAAAAACAAATATTAGTAGCATTTTGGATAAACCCAATTCAATAAGAGCAAAACATTTTTATTAAAAATAATTGAATTTAATTTTATAAGCAAATAGAAATATTTTGTGAGTACGAATTATTTACTTGTATTTAGTGAGTGTAGGATTCTTAAGCCCATTTACAAGATAAGGGGAAATCCAAGTCACTCATTATGGAGTTCTTTACCAACTGCACCGCCAACTGAGCTCCACTTAAGGTGTGCAATGTGACAATGGAATCTTCTTAATAATAATAATTACAGGCCCAAGCTGATGATAATGAGGGGCCTGTAAAATGGGGCAGACCTCAACACGAAAAGGGAAGAGCATGGGGCAGGGAAATGTAGGTCTGAAGAATTGGTGTGGTGCCATCTCCCGATATTAATCGCCTGGCAAGCGGAAATGGGGAGTGCCACACACACACACACACATACAATTCGAGGTGGGTCTAGCGTCCAGGTGCGGATTGCGGGTAGCGGATAGGGGGAGCGCCTTTTTTGGAGCTCCCTAGCACTAGTGTGGCAGTTGCTGTTGTTGTTGCTGTTGTTGTTGCATGCAATGATTGATTTATTTATTTGACGCACGCGTTGTCAGTTTGTTGTTGCTGTTGCTGTGCCTGTTGTTGTTGTTGTTGATTGTGGGCATTGGCAACGTCATTCGCGTCTTCGTTTCAATTTTAAAATCTGTAATCATTGAATTAAATTATGGCAACAAAGCAAGAAAACCCCAACCCAAAAATCCAAGCCATCATGAATATCATTATGATGTCGGCGATGATCATCATGATTATCCACAGACCCATCCATCTATCCATCCATCCATCCATCCAACTATCCAACAATCCATCCGGGGATGGGCTTTACCGCCGCACCCACACCTACGAGACAGAAACGTTCAACAATCTTCAGATTGCAGCACGCGTCGTTGTTGTTGTTGTTGCTGTTGTTGTTGCCATTCGGTTGGTCACATGCCAAAACTGTTCATTGGCTGTGAAGTTTTTATTGAATTCATCTCAACCGTCGACACCCACATAAAGCCCACAGAGCAAGAGACAGAAAGCGACAGAGAGAGTGAGAAAGAAAGGGAGCGAGAGAGAAAGGGAATGAAAAGAAATATAGATGTGAGGAGTGGAGTGGAGAGTGGGGAGAGTGGAGCAGCAGAAAATCAGAAAGACACACAGCTCCAATTACAGCTAGAAGTCCATCTTCCAGTCAGACCGATGACCTCCCTTATTCCCCTCCCCGAACCCCCTTCCCAGCGCACTCTCACTCGCTGGTTGACTCTGCGGTCTCTCAAGTCTCTGCAGGTCTCTTTCCAGAGGTCTTCAGTCTTCGTCTACCGTCTGAAGTTGATCTTTTTTGGGTGCGCCGTGTCCACAGCGAGTTGCGTGGGCTGCGTCTTCAATCTGCGCTTCGTGCGCTATTTATAAACTGAAAATGAATGAATGAATGAGCAGACAGACCGCCAGACAGACAGACAGAGAGACAGAGCGACAGATACTCAGCTAGTCAGTTAGTCAGCGAGGCAGCAAATAATAATTGCGCTGCTCAATTAAAAACCTTACCAAAGGTAGAAAAATCCAAACCGAACCCAAAAACAAAACAAAACACGAGACAAACTACATGAAGAAAACGAAGCAGAAGAAGAAGAAGCTGCGTCCACTTGGTGATCCAAGGGGATGGGGGAATGGATGGGAGCATCCCTCTGCTCATATTTTGACATTGCGTTGGCGTCAGAAACTCGGCTGCCAAGCCTTTTGGACCCGTTTAATGAATCGACTCTTAGCCCTGACACTGGGCCCTGGAACTAATCAAATTGTTGCTGCCACACGGGGTGAGCCAGCGCAATTGGGCGGGCTAATTTATGCGGCCCGTGCGAAGCAACATCTACAAAATTGAGTGAAATTTGTAAGGAAATCAAAAGAATCTTCTGCGATTTTTTAAAGGTTTTTTTAGCGCATTTCCTGGCCGGAAGAGGCAGCCGGTCTTGTCTCAAGTTGCGCGCTCAGTTTGGCAACTTGTGGCACGTGTTGTTGCCAATGCCACTGCTGCTGCTGCTGCTGTTGGTGCAACAACAACCACAACAACAACAACAACAAGAGGGACAAAGCAAACATTGAAAAATAGGCAACAACTTTGCGAGGCGCGTGCGCCGACAACAAGGATAAAAGCGACAACAGCAACAACGACAGCTGGCAGAGCAGAGAGAGATGGAGCAGCAAGGGGAGGGAGGTGATATAGGGGCGGGAGCAGAGTTCACTTAGACTGAATGGAGGCAACGCTGCAATCACTCAAAATGCTTCGCCCAACTCCTACTCGTAAATACATTTTGCGGTTTGTTTTGCTACGCAAATTTTCAACGAGCTGCACAGCTGCTCAAGGCAAAAGCGGCCAGAAGAGGGGCAGAAGAGGGACGCAAGAGAGAGGTGGTTGGTGATGGGGTGTGGGGGTGTGCAGGGTGTGGTGGAGGCACCATCTCTCGGCAAACAGGACGCTAAAGGAGGCAAGCAGGACAAAGGTGCCAAGTTCTCTTTATGCTTTGAATGCAGTGGCAGCTTTTCTCATTCTCATTCTCTCTCTCTCTCTTTCGCTCATTCTCTGTCCCATTCTCCTTGTCGCCATTGAAAGTGAAAAGTTTGCCAAAGTGCGAAGTCGTCGTCGTTGTCGGCGTCATAAAAATATGCGCGTCAAAACAAACCTAGTAAAAGATTCATTAAGTTTTTGCTACTTGCTTTCGTTTCTTTCTGCCTTCTTTCTCCTCACGTTTTACACATTTTACGCATTTCTTCATTCGGCGGGCTTTCCCCGAAGCAACAGAAACAACAACAACGACAACAACAGCAATGGCAGCATCAACCGTCGCACAGCTGGTCAAGCAATTGCGTATACGCCACGTTTGACCGCTTTAATTCATTTCTCGCAATAATTCAACGGCTATTTTTTTTATTAATGCCCAATATTTGTTTTCTTTTTTACTATTGCTTTTTCGACATTCCACTTTAAATGAATCTAATTATGGAACTATTTCCTTGATGACCTTAAAACAACATCTACTTAAATTACAGATTTCTAACTTTAAGAAATAATTATTTTTGTTGATTTGACGCTTTTGCCAAATTGAGCTCTTTTATGTCTAAGCTCAAGCATTTTTTTATATCTTTAGGCAAATATCTTAACCATTTACCGAACCGTTGCATAGTTAACGCCACTATTGTAGATCAATAAATTAAATAAAATGGGGGTAAATATAAAAATGGAGAATATATAAATGTTTCTTAAAAAAAACTCACTGGTTGTGTTATAAATCAACTCATACATTATATTTTAACTTGTACTTAAATATACCTCAGAGTCAGACGTAGAATCAATTTGTGAACCGGTTCATAGACTCCTATTTATTGTACTTCTATTCAAGGATGTGAAAATAAGTTTCCCTCAAAACTGGCTGAGATTGTGTTGCAGCTGCTGTGCACCATGCCTTGCAACATGCATCCTGTTTTAGGTTGCAGCTTTTATTTTTTAATATTATTCTCTCTTTTTTTTTGGAAAATTGCCCAGCACACATATAAATGCACAGGATCGTGTACATGTGCTTGGGACAGGAGCGAGGACTTTTTTGAAGGGGTTTTTATTTTTATTTCAAACGGCGCTGTGCTTTGTTTGTCTCGCTTTTATTGTTGCTGTTTCTTATATTTTTGTCGAAAAATTAAAAGTGGACTGAACCAGAGAGCGAGAGAGAGAGAGAAAGAGGGAGGGAGTGAGGGAAAGGGAGGAAAACAAAAGCTAAAAGCGTATTTAAAACAAAAGAAAGTGCAAAACAATTCATGCCCTGGCCGGAATCTGAATGTGAATCTTTGCATGTGAACGTGACTGTGAATGTGACTGTGAATGTGATTGTGAATGCGGCTGTGAATGTGTGTACAAATGTGAATCCGCATCCGACTTAGGGAGTAGCGAGTGTGAGTTGCAGTTGTTGTTGGTGTTGTTGGTGTTGTTGTCTGGCTTTTTGGCTTGACTTGGCTTTGGTCGAGCAGACTTGGCCGACTGTCGGCGACCGCCCGCTGTCCCCAGTGTCGAATATAAAACGGACACGGATGCACCTAGTGAGGAGCCGACTCGGAGACTGAGACTGAGACAGAGACACAGAGGCAGAGACGGGAAAGATGGCGGAGGCGGAGATGGAGACGCCGCAGCGGAAGCAACTTGCTGCGCGCTGTTGTGGCTGATTATGCTGCCAGTGGCAGCGAGTTGGCAGAAGCCAGGAGGCAGCAGCGGCGACTCCAGCGGCGCAGGATGACGAGCAGCACACACACACACACACACACACACACAGAGAGAGAGAGAGACAGCCCGCTGTGATAGTCGCCCCAAAGTTGCAATTTATTTGGGCTGCTTTCACAGATGTCCTGCAGACTTCAAGGCACATTTCAAATGCACTCCTTGTCCCTTTCCCCTCCCACCCTACTACCCACCCACCCGGAGCTTGTCCAACCAACCAGTTACCACTCTCCAGCCCCTCCCCTTCCCACCACACAGTTGCAATTGTCAGCTGAGCCGTTTAAGCCGCAGCTGGACAAAAGTTTGACATCCACATGACGACACAGGCGACTGAAGGAGTCTGTCGACTGTCGAGGGAGGGAGGAGTGGACAGCGGGGGGATCTGCTGCTGTTATTTGTTATAACAATTGCTGACAGTCCTGACAGAGACGTTGCCATGGTAAGGGGCATGCCGCAGGAGCTGGATAACAATATGGTAAGCGGACGTGTCCGCGGTCGGTCGCTCGTTCGCTCATTTAATGGACACTGTTTGGTCGATAATCAAATTAAAAGCTGACGAGCGAAAAAATTAAAATATGTGGAATAGCTCGAGGCAGCTCGACTCTATGAAACCCTGTACTTATTCCAGCTGCTTTAAATTGTTGCTTCTGAGTTTATCATCCGCTCCAATTGCGATAAACCGATCCGAGAGCAGCGACAGTCGGAATCTGACTTATAATTATAATAGATTTATAATCTGTGATTTCCTAAAATAAATGCTATCAGCGTGTAATACAGGACATTTACCGCTTAGAATCTCTAAATTGGATCGCCTTTAAACTTGAGGGTAAATCGAAACTGATCAAGAACATATGTAGCTTATAGGTTCTGGCACGACTTCACCTAACATCATTTTACATATACCCTTTGTGCTTTCAAGTACAGGGTCTGAACGGTTGGGTGAGAAAAGGTGACCCCAAAAAGTCAGGCACGACCAGACGACCATGAGATGGCCCCGTTCGGCAGGTGCCAAGCACACACGCACACACACATACACACACACACGGGGTCATACTCCATGTCTATGTCCAGGCACATGTATCGATTCAATCGATTCAACCGATTCCGAGGACAGCTGCTCCTTTTGCCGCTCGATTAGCCGTTTGACCGTTTCACGTGCTTCGAATGCTATTTCCGAGTGTTAGTCATATTCGTAATCATGCAGAACGTGGATCGACCGAAGGGTTGCCAACTATCCCGATGCAAAGAGGGAGAAACAGGTGAATTGGGCAACCCCCTTTTGCAGGTGAGTTAAATATATTCATGGAACGTGTTCGTTTGTTAATCACAAGTGCATTCATTGTGTACGAGTGGGTCTAAGTGAGTCGTGGATGCAACAACTCAAATTTGACATTTGAATACTCTCAATGGAAGTTTCAGTTGGTCAAAACTGGGTTGCGAGTACTCATAGTTAATACGAGTATCGCATACAGCATTCAATTGATTCAAATTGATTCAAAATTATCTGATTGGTTGACTGACTAAGTGAAAAAGTTACAACTAGTTTTAGTTTGTTTAATATTAATTCGATTCAAGCTGAATTTAAATAAGTTTAATAGTCACAATTATAAAAAAAGTTGCTCAATATTTGAAGTCTGTATTGTCTTTAAAGGAGAGAGCATCCCCTTATCCTATCAATCGCTGCTTAAGAAGCTTTATTCGCCAGCATAAATTCCTCTTTCCTCTGGTCTATATTCAGATAAAAAATAGTCGAAAAAAAACGAACATTTGGCAATGCGACTTGTTCTCGGAAATTACTCATTAGTTTTTGATAAGAGCACCAGAAAATCATAGGAAGAACGACATAGGAACAGCAATAACATTGTGGCATGACGAAATCTTGTAAATTCGGAGATCTAAAAGATTCCCCAACAACAACAAAATATGAGGGGAAACAAAAAGACGGGGACAAATAAATAATGAAATTGTAGCAATTAATTATGATATAAGACAAAAGCAAACCTGATGGAGGGGGTGGGGAAGACAAGGGGAGCGATAGAACTGAACAACAGCAATTTTGGGCAAAACACAACAGCTATCGATAACAGATAACTCGTTATTTTTGAGGTTTTCGATTTTCCCCGCTTCACACAATTTACGAGGGGGAAAACAAACTTAAAATTTCCTCCAAGCTGTTGCTCTAAAAGTCATCGGCAGCAATTAGTCGCAGAGTTGGAGCTCTTATCAAATGGACTGAGAAAATTGGTAGAAGCCCAATGCTCTATGCTATTTCCCCTCTCCAGCCCCTCTTTACCTTAGCCGCCCTCTTCTTCTTTCGCTTTTGATTTGTAGCACAAATAAACCGAAAAAAAAGTAGGAAACAACAATAACAAGGCAAACAACTTTGTAAGCAATTAAAACTGTTTGACGACATCGACGACAGTTGGGTGGTTCAGTGGTGCGGTGGTTCGGTGGTTCTGTGGGTGGTTGCAGGTGGGGCAGGTGCAGCAGCACCTGATAAATGGCCAGCGTTCGGATCGTGGCAAGTGCGTCATTGGGCAGTTCAGGGCTGGACGACGACGACGACGACGATGATTGTTATCTAGATAAGAGCAGATAACAATGCTTAAACGGGGGCGGCGGTGGGTGTGGCGGGTTGTGACTGAACAACAAACACAGACACATGAACAGCAAGAGCAAGAGCAACAGCAAGAACAACATTAACGTGGGTAAAAATGAATCTCTGCCAAAAACTAACAGTCAAGGAGAAAATACAGTCATATTTTATGATCATGATACTGAAAAACCCAAATACGGTCCGTATAAGTACAAATTCAGCTACGATATATAGTATATACATACATACATATGTATATGTGTGTTGAGGCCTCATTTTTTATGGTTATACAGCTTTGATTTCCCTTTGAACTAGCCGTGACCAGGCGCTACACTCACAAACACTCATCGCACACACTCGCAATTTATTTGTCATGTTAATTGCGCCCATTCAGATCGGACAACAAAAAAGAAAAGCGTCAAAATAATAATAATAATAATAATAAGAACAATAATAATAATAGGTAATAAACCAACTAAATTGCGGCCATCGTCGTGCCAGTCAGAGGGACGTTAACTTTACAACCGCCAACGCAAAAAAATAACAACAACCACATCAAGAAAAAAACAACCAAGCAACAAAAATACAAAAAAGAAACCAAAAAAAAAAATATATAAAATCTGAGAAATCATTGCAAACACACCTAAACGGACGGGCTCTGATTTCAGAGCATTTGCGATATCGTTGCGATAACCGTTGCGACTCGTGCGACTAGTTATGAGTACCCGTAGATACAGAGAACAAAAAGAAAACACAAATAATATTAAATAAAAAGAAACAATAACAACTGCAAAAATTTATTATTTATAGTATGTCGAAAATGACAATATTATATATATATATTTATTTTTTTTTTCTAACATTATTGCAGTATTATTTGAAATAAAAATTCTACCATCGACACATGATTAAAATTTGTTCAAGGTGATAGAAGCACGGTATTCCTGGATTTTCTTTTAGTTGAACAGAATATTCCTAAGTACATGCTAAAATCAAGAAATACAAACTTGTATATTATAATGTTCTCTTTCTGCTTAACTATTGAAATAATCTGGTGATTGTCATAAAATTTGTTCTGCATCTTTACACAAATATTCATCCTCAGTCAGCAGGTTCGAAATTTATTTTTTACACACGCCAACTATCCAAATAATTTGAAAATAACTAACATAAGGGCCAATTATTTCTTTAAACTTCACATACTAAATTTCATATCTGTAGACCGATAAGTATAGTAGCAACAATACATGAATCTGCAGCAGTTCAATTTATTTAATGTAAACTACAAAAATGTTGTGAAGATAAATAAAGTATAATAAAATAGTGTCAGCTTTGAGTAAGTGGTCATCGATGCTTATCGATGTATTCAGAAAAAGAAAAAGATTCGTATAGAATAAAATAGAAATTTGTTGTAGTTAAAAAGACTCACTACGTATATATTCAGTTAGTGTCGTATGGGATATTAAAGCTACGAGTATTTAAAATGCTATCACTATTATTTTACCTGACTATCGATAGCAGATCGATAACAGAAAATAATGTCCTATAAATACCAATCCTTTCCTCCGAGTATTTTCAACTGCCTCAACAAACCCCAACCCACAGGTGTCACCAGTTCCCCTCTCCTTCTATTACCAAGTCGCGCTTTAAAAACGTTTTCATCATTTTCAACACAATTCGCAGGAAGGAACTTAAAGCCAAAGCAAGTTGACATTTGTCGAATGAATTTGTATGTTTTTAAACTCACCTTGTGCAATTCGAACCGCGGGCATTTTAATTCTCATTTTTGTTTCAATTTCCAAAGGTGGTTCAGAACTTTGCCGAGCGCTCGCCCCCGCAATGGCAGCTGGGCGGGCCACTCCTGCTCCTCCAGTTGCTGTACCCACAGCTTCTGTTGTTGCTTCTCCTTTTACTTCTCCTCTCCTTCCTCGTGTGCTTCCCACCTTGTCAGCTGTTGCTCTGTCGCGTTGTTTCCAACACTTGAGAAATGTTGAATTTTGTTGATTTTTCAATAATTTTTATTATCTTTTAAATTTATTCGTTATTGCACTTTTTCTTTATTTGTTTGTTTGTTTTTCTTCTTTCTCTCTCTCTCTAATTTTTGCAGTTTCGATTAGTTTAAAAAAAATGCACAAATTTCTGGAGATTTGTATTATTTATAATAATTTGTTTGTTGTTGGTTAGGGCCTTTCAAAAGTTTCCCAAGATGCGACCACTCGGCAGCTTCATTTTTGTATATTTAGTTATTTTTGTGATTGTTGTTGTTGTTGTCATTTTGCTGGCAACCAATTTGATTTCTATGATGATTATAAATATTTATTATTATTATTTTCGCATTAATTACTATATTTGCCAATTTATCAATTTGTGTGTGAACAAACAAACAAGCAAACGAAACAAACAAAACAAAAACAAACAGTTTCGCACTCGAAGGAACAACAAACACACGGCTTGTGCTGCTTCTTCTCTTCTCCCTCTCCTCTTTTCGCTCTGCTTCTCTTTATTTTTCGCATAGGAACCGCATGCACTGTAGTTGTAGTTGTTGTTGTTGGTGTAATTTTCTTATTTGCCTATGTTGCTGTTGTTGTTATTGTTACTTTTTAAGCGCGCTCCTCATTTTTCTTTGGCCCACAATATTCTTATTATTCTTATTCGATTATCCGCTTTCTGTTTTGCTTCACAACTTTATCGTTCGTTTGTTGTTTTGTCTCACGTTCACGTTGCGGTGTTTTCCAATTGGCAACAAATCGCCATCCAATTGGAATTCAACATTTAACACAAAAACACTTGAAAAAAATTTCACTTTCTTGGCGTCGATATATTTATGTGTGTGTGTGTGTGTGTAGAGGTGTGTGTGTGTTATGTTTTTTACCGGTTGAGCGGACGGTTGCAATTGTTTGGTGGGTGGCGGGGAGCAGGTGATACGGTGTATGAGAGGGACGCGTTTGAAATGGAATATGTTTCGATATATTTTCGATATATATGAAATTTCTAATATGCGTGTATCAAAGAGCGCGTCATTAATTGTTGATGTCCTGTGGCTAACTGTAAACTGTAAACGGTTAGCTGTTAACTGTTATTGTTGCAGTTGCGTTTATGTTTGCTGCTGCTGCTGCTGCTGCTGCGTGCACCGCGACGGCGGTGGCAGCCTCGTCAGAAATGTGTGGTGCTAACGGTAACGGCGGAAGTACGCGACTACTGTGAGGCGTCGAGCGGCGAGCGCGTCTTCGCTGGCTCTGCTGCTGCTGCTCTGACTGCGGCTGTGATGACTGCGACTGCGGCTGTCGCTCTGTTGTCGTCGTTGTCGTTGTCGTTGTCCAACCAACAAAGCACAAAGCACACACACTCCAACACCAACACCAACACCAGCACTAACACGAGGCCAGTGAGTGAATGGGCAGCGGCGACCGAGAGAGTGAGACAGTGGAAGAGAGCGAGCGAGAACGAGAGCAAACTTCGTCGTCGTGGTCGGTGTCGTTGTCGTTGTCGTTGTCGTTGTCGTTGTCGCTGTCGTCGGCTAAACGAAACGAACGAAAGCTTCACGAGTGGACGAGCAGTGCGTGAGAGAGCGAGTAAGCGTGCGAGCGTGTGAGTAAATGTCTATATGTGTGTGCATATGTGTATGCATATGTATGAGTGAGCGCGCACACACACACACACCCATGCGAATTGATGAGAGCCAGTGACGCAGGCAGCGACTGTGGCAGCGACTGCGGCAGAGAAGACTGCGAAGCTTATTTTGTAGTAAGACGAGCCTAGAAGAGCCAAAGTCGTTGTCGGCAGAGCAGCCAGCGACAACACGAGAGCATGTCCGAGCGCGACGATGTCCTGCGAGCGACTGTGGACGCACACGTTCAGATAATTCAATTTTATTTTACGGTTTTGCACTTTAATGCCAATCTGAATATTTGATTTTGGCTAAGCGACGCCGACGCCGATGCCGCTGCCGCTGCCGATGCCGACGCAGACGTTGGCGGTAGCGTCACCGCCAACGCCAAAGCTACAGCCCTTTAACAGTTTGTTGGTGGTGGTTTGTTGTTATTGTTGTTATTATTATTGCTGTCGCCGTTGCTGTTCTTGTAGTTGTTGTTGGTAGTGGTGGTGGGTTGGTGGGTTGGTGGGTTGCTGGGTTGGTGTTGGCCGGGTGGACTGCTGCCGTTGCCGCTGCCACTGCCGCTGCCACTGCCGCTGCCTCTGCTGCCGTCGTTGTCGTCGTCGTCGCCGTTGCGTTTGTTTATTTGGTTTGCTGCTACTCGTTGTTCCGTTGCCCACATATGTGTGCGTATGTGGGGGTGGACACACACACACACACACACACACACACCCGACGGCAAGAGCGAGTGAGTGTATGTGTGTGTGTGCGAGCGAGAAAGCGAGTGAGAGTGAGACAGAGAGAGAGAGAGCGCCAAAGTTCGCATCAGTTGAAACAAATGAAAATAGTCAAGTTCGATGGGGCGACTTTTACATGCCACACTGCACACGACGTTAACTGCGACGCTGGCTGCGCTGCTGCCGCTTAAGTTTGTCGCTGATAAGAGCGCGTCTCACACATGTGTGAAGCGTGCGGCGTTTTGTCCAAACTCTGGAAGGAGTAGCCCAAAAAGGGGGTGGGCAGCGACCAAAAGCAGGAAAAGAAGCTGAAGCCGAAGCCGAAGCTGAAGCAGCAGCAGCAGCAGAAGAAGAAGAGGAAGCTCAGCTGTCGCTGTCGCTGTCCATTGACCATTGTGCATTGTTCGCACAACCCTCGCAACCGGCGTCAACAACAACAACAACAACAACAACAACAACAATGCGCGCGCAACTTAAGCGACGACTGCGCGACCTTTTTTCCTTTTGCCGCGCAATTTAAAAACATTATCAACAGCAACAACAACAACAACAGCTACTATTCATGCTACTCAGGCTATTCATATTCATAACATTCAAGAAATCGAATTTACCCAAAATGCGAATAATCCAAAAAGCAAAACCAACAAAAAAAAAAAGAATAGAGAAGGTCAACAAATTACACACGAATTTTGTCACATTTTCAGAAAAGCGTTGACGCTTTTCAGATTTTGCGCTTTTCGCCTTTAATTTCGAGTTTTACGCGCGCGCGCTGCGCTTGCCGTGAACCGGTTGAACTTGTGGCAGGAACTTGTGGCACGTCCTCACAACGCGGCTGCTCGTGTGCATCTAATAAACTAAACTTAGTTTATGCCCATCTTCCATTCAACAAGAGGCCACTGTGGCGCTCGCTGCCAACGCTGCCATCGCTGCCATCGCTGCCACAGTCATAGCCACATTCATAGCCAACCGACCAAACCACTCGCAACGTTAACGTTAACGCCAACGCCGACGTCGCTGCCAGCGGCAGCAGCCGCCTTCGCCTTCGTTCGTCGACTTCGCGACCGCAACGCGAGTGGCCCGAACCTTTGAGCTGCCATTTGACGTAGTCGTAGTTAGTCAATGAGTCGTTTGGGTTGAAGTTCAGCTGCTTGTGGGTGCTATTCAGTGCACAACTGCTTTGGAATGGGTACTCACATTTGGCATTGCATTCGAGTGTTTACATATTTGCATTATTCAGCTGTAAGCGAGTAGCGGGTATTCATTTCAAAGTGAATGCCTTTTCTGAACACACATACACGTAGGAGTAGTGAATGAATTACTATATTCATTAAAGTATTCATAACGGTATTCATGAATGCATTCGTGACTGTATTCGTGAGTGTATTCATGAATGTATTCGTGTGTGTATTCACGAGTGTATTCATGAATGTATTCGCAGGTGTGTTCGTGAGTGTATTCATGAATGTATTCGCGGGTGCATTCGTGAGTGTATTCATGAATGTATTCGCGGGTGTATTCGTGAGTGTATTCATGAATGTATTCGCGGGTGTATTCGTGAGTGTATTCATGAATGTATTCGTGTGTGTATTCACGAGTGTATTCGTGAGTGTATTTATGAGTGTATTAATGAATGTATTCGTGTGTGTATTCACGAGTGCATTCGTGAGTGTATTCATGAATGTATTCGTGAGTGTATTCATGAGTGTATTCATGAATGTATTCATGAATGTATTCGTGAGTGTATCCATGAATGTATTCGTGAGTGTATTCATGAATGTATTCGTGAGTGTATTCACGAATCACACATCACGCCTGTGAAACTGTGGTTTTGTGTGATGCATGTAGGCAGATGCGTACTACACATTTTCAATTGGCGTTTGCTATTCTGAAATGCTTATACTCAAACTCACACCCATACTTATGCTCATACTCATACCCAAACTTAAGCTTAATGCTCGCTCACCGCGGTCAACACCGGCTAATGCACATTAATCATTGCAGCAGCAGCGGCAGCAGCAGCGGCAGCGACAGCAGCAGCGACGTCAACGTTTGCGACGTTGTGTTTAGTGGGTGGGCGATTGTTCGGGTGGTTGTCTTGTTGGCTCGTTGCTTGCCTCATGCAGCATGTTGCAAGTTGCGAGGCGGACAACGGCTCTTCGAACCATACACACACACATCACACACACACACACACACACACACACACACACATTCATGTAGTAAAGCTGCTCTCAACGCTGACGCCGCGACGTCGCTGTCGCTGTCGCTGTCGACTGCGCTGCCTCACATTGCACCCATTAATGTCAGCGCTTTGATATGAGAAGCACAGCACGTACTCATATGTGGGTATTGCATGCGTGTGTGTGTGTGTGTGTGTGTGTGTTTAAGTGTGCGATGCTGGCCCAAAAGTGAATGCGAATTGTTTTTATTGCAAAGGTTTGCGTTATTGTTAATTGTGCTGTCTGCCTTTGAATGAGTGTGAGTGCGAGTGTGAGTAAGTGTGCGCGCGAGAGCGAGAGCGACAGCGTGACAGAGCGAGATAGATAGAGATCATTAGCGCCACACATGTGAGCGTGTACATATGTAGATACATACATACATATATGAGTGTTCGGGTATTGTGAGTGTCCACTGAGACACAACTTCAGTGCGTCTCCATCCTCCTCCACCAACCGCTACCCCTAACCCTTGCCGCTGTGTGTGTGTGTGTGTGTGTGTAGGTATGTGTGCGTGTGTGTGTGTGTGGTTCATGTGACACTTGCCTGCAGACTCCGCAGCGCTGATAACCTCCAGCTTAACCCATTGTTTAGTCCTCCCTCTAACCCCTTTCAACACCCCCTACACCCCCTACACATGCACCCCTCCCTCCTGCCCCTCTGCTGCTGTGGACACACGCATGCCTCATGTGCTGCGCAGAGTGTCCACAGTTGTAGCCCCTTGGCTATAGCATATGTATCGGCGCATTTGCTTATGTGCACTCACACTCGACTCACATTCACAGTCGCAGTCACAGTCACATTCGCAATCACATTCACATTCGCAGTCACATTCACAGTCCCAATCACATTCACATTCACAGTCATACGTTCACATATTCGCACTCACACTCACACTCACACTCACACTCACACTCATATGGGGACGCACTCATACGAGCGTCGCACACGCGCGTTCGCCCCATCGATTGGCCATCGTTGCTCTCGCCATGTTCGTATTTTCCTATCCCCCACACCTCCCTCTTCCCCTCATCTACCCCCTTCGTTGTCACCCCCCTTCCCACCTCTTCCCATCCCTCCCACTCCGCCCAACCTGCTGCTGAGACACCGTTAAGCGCGCTCTCGCGCACAGGTAGCCACACAGTGAGAGAGCCAAATGAAAGAGAGATAGACAGAGAGAGCGACAGAAGGAGAGAGAGAGAGAGAGAGCGCGAAAGCTGCGTTGCTGCTGCTGCTTCTGCGGTTGCTGTAGCTACCCTTCGGTCTACTGAGCGAGAGACCGAGAGAGAGAGAGAGAGAGCGCGCCGCACATGTGTGAGAGCGCACAGCAGTAACTGAGAGTGAGCGAGGGAGAGAGTTAGAGAGAGAGAGAGAGAACCACCTTCGGATGGGGTTACGTGCAGACGAGCTTTGCCATCCGTCGCGCGCTTATCAGTCGCTGTCGCCGTCGCAGTCGCCGCAGCAGCGTTGACAGCGCCGGCGGACACAACGCCGGTCGCATGCAACAGCGGCAACAACTCAACATAACTATGGATATAACAACTGCAACATATTGGCAATAATTCATATCATTTTGATTTCAAATTTGCTTCAATTTAAATTTCAAAAACTTGTTTACATTTTTTATTTTAGTCAATTTTTCAAATTAATCTTGTACAATTTGAATAACTTTATTTCAACTGCTTTTAGTTATTAAATATAAGTAAATAATGATCTAGCTATCAAGCGGCAAAAATTTTGAATTATTCAATAAATTTGAAATATACATACATATATATTTACTTTTCTTAGTCTAAACTTTAAGGGCTTGGGTAAATTACACCTGCATGCACACATATACTGTACTATATGTAGCCAATTAATATGTAGGTTAAATATGAAGATTGTAATCTTGAGAGTGAGAATGGAGGAGAGTGCTTAGATCTCTTAAAAAAGCTTTTCGAATTAATTGATCGAATTATATTTATAAACCATCATGCCTATATAAATATAATGATTGAAATATAGTTAAATCCGGTTAATGCGAATTTCAATGGACCGACGATTTACGTCGTTATACCCGGACAACGCACTAACAGATAGGTGGAAAAAAACAATTTTTTTGTTTATTTTATGGTTGCCATGTTCCTAATATGTTTTAACATAAAACAAATTAATTTTTATCATCATCAAGCGCATTTAGTGCATTAACTCACATTTGGCGAATTTACGCATTAAGTTTTATTGGAAAAAAGCAGAAAAAACTAAAAATTTATCGGGACATCTCATAGAATATAGGCATGAGGTCTGCATACGCACGCTGTAAACATTTTTCTGATTTCGCTTAAATTTGTTGGCATTATTTTGCTGAATTATGAAAAATCTCGTCTGTATAAGCGCTTTGTCGCTAAAAGCGGAGACGAACTGACGTACTAACCGGCAGTCCTTTCATAAAACTTTGTATGGGGACCAACCAAGCCATCGAGTATCCATCACAATAACCGGACAAACGCTATAAGCGGAGTTGTTATAATCGGATTCTACTGTAAATCCAAATGTTTGTTGATTATTAGGATAACAATTACAAGGGAAGATGCTTCCAGAAAAAAGGGTCTAAAGGGCTATTTCGCTTTTAAGTGGTTTCTTTTCGATTGAGTGCAATTAGAGTTCTAAAAGTTGCTGATTTGTATTGCTGACTTCGATAGATGGACTTTTAAGTAAAAATTCGGTTTGACGTTCACACCCAGATATGAAACATTGAGTTGTGCTTAGTATGTAATAAGAAAACAGTAGTTATAATAAAAATGATGACTTTGCGAATGCCAATAACTTTGACAAAACTAATTTTGAAGTTTAAATATTATGTGTCTCTAATACTGATGCAAATATTTATTATGCTATCGATTACACAAACGATATGTGAATTGTACAAAACACAAGTGTAATATCATAAACGTAGTCAGTGTCTGTTGACGTTTTTAAGGTTTGTTCAAAAAAGGTTGAGTTTAATTGAAAGTTGTAGGTGTGTGAAATGTGTGTGTGTGTGTGTGTGTCAGAGGTGTGTGTGCGGTGTGTGTGTGTGAACAATGCTTGCCAGATTTTTACATTATGTTTTTTCTTCTCATTTATTTTGTAAGTTTCGGAATGCGGTAACTTCAAACGGAACCAGAAAGGAGCACTCGTAATTACCCTTCGAAGCGGCATTTCAATAAGTAAATATTAAGCGACAAGGTTGAGGGAGGGTGGGAGGTTAGTGGGCTGGGGCAGGAGGTAAGGGGAGATATAAATGGATCTGTATATATATTTGTTGTAAATATAATATATGCATATATGCTGTTGTTGCTGCTGTTGTTGTCGGCGAGATGTGAGAAACGCAACTGCAACTGCAACTGCAATTGCAGCAACAAGAGGCAACAACAAAGCTTGCAATGAAAATTGCAGAATTGACGACAATTACCGCAGGCAAGAAGGTAGACAAAGGGGGGTGACTTGAGGTAGGGGGAGGCAGGGCGGTAGGGTGGTTAAGATCGAGGCAGTAGTGTGACATATGCCAGAGCAATACAACGGAGCTGCTTGAGTTTTGAGTGTGTGCACTCCTGTTGCAACTGCAACTGCAACGTGCAACGTGTAACGTGCAACTGGGCTTTTGCAACAGCAGCAACTTGGTTATTATGTGATCCTTGCGGCACATGTCCAGCATTAGAAGTGTCGACAAATTGGCCAAGCGAAATGAACGATCGGTGATCGGTGGATCGATCAGTGAATCGATCGATGGTTGGATAAATTCTGTTGCAGCTCCTTCATTATCTGGCCAAGGGGCAGCGGTTGTTGCATGAGCATTAAGCGTGTTTGCCTCATCTGGCTTGGCCATGATTGCTTCTTAAGTGGCGGCCCCGATCGCCTCCAATCGTTGCCAATTTGCAAACTTGGCCAACGGCCGCCACAAAAGCTGCCCATTATCACGGCTACCGTTGTCTTCTCCTTCTGCTCCATCTTCTCCATCTTTCTCTTCGTCATTTGCTGGCTGCTGTTGCTGCTGTTGTTGCTGTCGTTGCTGTTGTGGTTGTAGCTGGGCAGGGACCGTGCCAGGCGTCGCCACGGCGTTGCCCAGCTATTAATTGTCGCGTGAACGGGCGTCTTTTTGTTGGATCGATTACGGGTCACAAGCTTCGATAGCACCGCTATGTCAACCCCTAGCCATTGAGCCGCCGATGGACTAACCGGCCCATCGACCCAGCGACCCACCGAGCGTCACCAGCAACACCAACACCACCACCAGCCGCTGTGCGGCATGTGGCACCAATTGAAGAGCTCTCAATGCCAAATGCCAAGCGCCAAACGCTTGGCCGTTGATCGATTAAACGAGCAACAACAACAAATTTTGACACCACCTTCCCCCAACTCCACACCACCCGCTCCACCCAATACCTTCTCTACACATTCCACAGGATGCGGGCCAATGTTTCATTCCGTTCCATTTCGTTCCATTCAAATTCATTTCATACCATAGAGTTGACAAATTGTTGATTGACGCAATCCGTTGGCCAGGGCCGCGTAGCCATGGAATCTGAACTGTGGTTAGGCTATTGGTTATGATGATGGTGGTGATGGTAGTGGTGGTGGTAGTGGTGGTGGTGGTGGTGGTGATGGTGGTGGTGTTGATGTTGCTGCTCCTAGGGGCCGGCTGCTTCTTGTTGTTTCCGTGGGCTAAACAAAGTTTATCGATTTAACAACAATTCATTGGGCCTAAGAACCAAGAGTGCCACATTTGGCTCCAGCCACGGCTTGCAACGGCCTCACTGAGCACAGAGAAGGAAGGGGACCCAAAAGATGGAGGGGGTGGCCCTTTGGCGGTTTTGGCTTTGTTTAGATGACCCAACAAACTCTTGGCTTTCGGCTCTCGACTCTTGGCCCGTTTGCTGGGCACTGCCACCCAACTGATCGATTATACATTCGATGGCCATGAGGGCTAACAACTAAGTACTATAAACGTCGTTTGTCCTCAATGCCCTTCCACCATGCCATAGATACCAGTTCCTAAGGTGCTCAGCTCCTCAGTACTCAACTCGAACTTGGGATGATCTAATACACTTTGTCTATCACGTTCTGCACTTCAACTGAATCAGATTCGATTGCAATTGCAGCTTCCCATTCGAGCTAAACATGTGGCAAGGATCTTAATGATCTCAAGGATCTATCCTTGATAAATACAGGTTCTTACCCCCTTGAAGCGGCACATCTGAGTCTGTCTTGTCTCTGTTGCAAGGCTTCAAGTACATGGTTAATTGAATTTTCAAATTCTTCAAGTGACACCGCCACACACTTGACATTTCAAGTGCCACTTGATTTGTTGTTGCATTCAACGTGAGTCCTGTCCATATCCATGTCCTGGTCGCCGTAATACAACACTCAGGCCGTATTACAGTAGGAGACGCCCCCTTGCTGGGTTTGTTATTACATGTTGTGGACGGCTCTTGAAAGTACTTTCAGAATTTTAAATTGAAATTGAATTTTTATATTCGTACAGCTATTGTAGGATATATTAGTAATTGGAACAACTTAAAACTTGTTAGAGTTAAGGAAATTGTAAGTGAAATCCTCGTTAAACGGTTTGGAAATGAGCAGAAGAAGAATTTGACAATTGTCGCCGCTGGCCGAGAAGAAAAACAGTTGCCAGACTGTTAATATTTTTGGCAACAGCTTAAATACAGAGAATTGATCTGATTTTGCTTAATAACGAGAACAATATTAATAGTACATGAGCAACAATGGAAAATTAAACCAAATCAATTTATCTTGGTTTCTTTTTAAAAATAGGTATCCAATCGAATTTAATAAAGTTTAGATACAGGTTTGGTTAGGTATTGCGGATATAAGTTATGTAAAATCATTGCATATCAACTGAGTAACGGTTACCGATTTCTTTTGTATATTTCCGGTTTTCGGTTCACAAATATAAATAATGAGTTATAGTGATTTTTTTTAAATTCCTCCATTAGAAAGCGGAAAATATAGAAAGATTTTGATGATTTAAGACTATAAATTACGATTATAAGTTGAATTTCTCTAATAATATGGAAATTGGAGAAACACAATTCCTGGACTATTCAGTTTCATCAAAACTTGATGAACTAATTTTATGTGGAATTCATCCATTTATCTACTTGTATATCAAATAGTCATTTCTTCTGTTCCCTCAGCAATATTCAGTTCAAGATCGTTTTGAAAATAAAAAGAGTCGCACATTAATTTGGACAACGAGTAAAAGATTTGGATTTGTGTTCAAATTTGAATTTATAGTTCGATTCTCAAGTGTCTCTGTTTCGCTGCGGAATTGTCTCCCTTCTCCATTTACATGCGACAATGTCCAAGTGACAATATTGAGAACAAAGACCGCAGCCCGAATGCGGGAAACAGTAGCAACATTTGCCATTAAACACAGCCAAAGACAACAAAGACAACAACAACATTTGGAAATGTTCGGTAAATGGGAAAATAATATAAATACATGTACATATACATATGTATTGTATATTGTTGGTTTGTTGTTGAATTAATGGAATCTCAAGTGTGTCCACAAATGGAACCATTGACAATGAGTTTGTCGAGCGCGTCGCCTCCAGACGGGGCAAGTGACAATGGGGTCGGATCGACTGATCGATGGAGGCAGCGACCAACTCGAAAAGGGAATTTTCGCCCAACATCTCCAACACATTGCGTTGTCGTCATCGTGGGCCAACGACAATGTCAAAGTCGCCAGCGGCAACATTCGGTGGCAACATCATCATTCGTGGCAGCAACTCTTGTTCTTGCTGTTGCTCTGATTGTGGCTCTGGCTGTGGCTGTGGCTGTGGCTGCGGCTGTGTCAGTCGTCCGTTCCGCTGACTGGCATCGCCCCATGGACAAACATATGGCAGACACATGTGATTGCCCGCCCAGCTTTCAAGAGTCCGCGATGAGACCGCTAGTCCGGGACGCGGGCGTTATGGGTTATTTTTAAGCATCGTGGGGACAACACAGACTCAAAGTCAGTGTGATCGAGAGAAAAGAGACAGGCAGAGAAAGAGAAAGGGAGAGTAACACAGAGACAAAATGAAAATAAGACAGAGGCCAAGCAAGTTGGGACACTGTCAGATATCCAGATCACAGATCGCACTGACAGTGACAACGGATTCGGTTGCAAACGGGCCAAACACAAATCACACACTCTCCGTGCAACGTTCAACTTTCAACATTCAACATTCAACGCGCAACGTGCAACGTGCAACGCAATAGCATTTGACCAGACAACAACACAGTTCCAGCTCCCTTTCTAGATCGGGACCCAGTCCAATTCCCAGTCCCAATCTTATTCTCTTTCCGCAACAGCCCCAAGAGCACAGCTCATAGCAGGGGGTGATCTTGAAAATATTCACATTACGTGTGAGATATTTATATATTTCCACTAGTTTTTTATAGTCCCACAAAATGAAGCCTCGAAGTACAGTCAAAAAAAAACTGATCCTGTATTTGGGATCGGATATTAAATAATCTATGGACAAAAATTAAATATTTCACACAAAACATAATATATTTCAATCCATTTTTAACATCTTTTGGAAACATTTGACAGCTTTTCGACAAGCAGCAGGAAAAAAGGATTACCTTAAATAATAACAGAAAAAATACAGTTTTTCCTTTAGCTTCTATATCAATATCTATAGTATATCAATTTGCTTGAAAAATAATTAACAATCAAGTTTTGAAATAGTCCACAAGTTCATTAAAAATTAGGTAAACTTTACTAATCAAACAGATTTGAATCTAATGTCTTTTATTTATTTTTCTATTTAATTTTTGAGTCAATGTCACTTAAATTTAAGAAATATATTTTACAATTATGCATATCCAAAAATATTTGATTAGATCAGAAATTAGATGATTGAGTTTAAGAATTTACAGTCATTTACTTTTCTAGTTTGTAGTAGAAACATTTCCTAATTCAGTCTCGTTGAAGCCTTAAAGATACCTTTAAACTCTGTATAAACTTTTTCTATTTTCCTAAAATATAATACAATACTTTTCCGAATTAAATTAAGTAATATTTGTTCTTAATTGAATAATACAGTTTAATCTTTACTTGGTTACTTGGTTAAACTGAAACTGAAACTCAATTCATAGTCCTTTGACGCGATCGCCGTTTGACTTTTTGGCAGCATCTTTTTTTTTTTGGTATTTTATTTGGTATTTACAAATCTTTGGCTGTATTTTCTTTGCATGGCAATTGTGGGTATGTGGATTTAGTGGCACTGATTGGAAACGGGCAACTGCTAAACAAAGCAAAAGGGGTTGGGAGGATAGCAGAGGAGTGGAGAGGGGCACTTGGCGGGAAGGGGAGTCACGATGACATCGGCATTGCCTGCAACGCAACGTCGGCAACGGCAACAGCAACGGTTGACAGCAACGAAAGCAACAACGGCAACAATAATACTACATATAGAACGGTTAGGGGTTAACTAGAGGGGTCTAGTGAGTGGAAGAGGGGAGCAAACCTATGGGGCGAGGAGTAGAGAGCGAGAAAGATAGGCAGAGTGAGAGAGGGAGGAAGAAAGAATGAGAGGGAGAGAATGAGTGAGAGAGTGAGAGAGAGGAAACTAACCAAATACTCGCATACGGCGTTTATGGGTTTATCTTAATTGCAATATCTCTGGATATCTCTTGATTGCAATCTGAGGTGCATCATAGAGCACAAAGTGAACTTATCTTTGGAGGCATGCGATTTGCGAGTGTGTGAGTGTGTCGGTGTATGTATAATATATGTGTGTGTGCCTATGTGTGTGTGAGTGCGGCTCTCCCAAGCGCATTGCGATCGAACAAAAAAATAAAAATAAATACAATACAAATAAAAATAAAAATAAATAAATAAGAAACAATGAGGCGGAGTAGCAGTCGGAGACGTAGACGTAGACGTAGAGACAATTCGAGCATTGTCATGTGGTGTATGCTCTATAAGAAACTTTGGGTATTACAAAGCGAATATATGATCTGACCATAGCATTGGGGACTTGAGCTGGAGAAAGAGAAGAAGACACAAGCACACATAAACAGTGTTTCCATAAGTATATTAATCCTAGTATATTCAAAATAAAGGAGAAATCTAAATAGAGTTTCTATAAGATAGATGTATGTATAACATGGAAGATCTGATCTTGTCACTAGGGAAAGTGAAATGAATAGAGTAGATCTCAATCAATAGAGTATCCAAGTATAATATTTCTTATTTTGAATACATAAAAATAAACAACTTGTAATAAGTCTCAATTGATTCAATTCTTTATGTACCAAAAAGTCATCGACTCACTATGCACAATTTTAGCTTAAACTGTATTATATTTAACTGCACACATTTAATTGTTATAATATGCGTTTGGTTGCTTCTTTCTGAGTTGTTTTTATTGGTCGCTCAGATAGATCGAGTGGATTTCATAGGGTATACAGAATTAAGCATAGTTTAAGGTATTTCTTAATTCTATTTGCTGCGAGTCTCTCTAGGCTCTTTTGTTTTGTTTGCTCTTTAGCTTAAGCAGCGACAACCCACGCAGTCTGCCTATAAATCGAATGACTCGCCTGGGCTAAATCTCAGAGCATAATGAATGAATTTGCTAGCTGACTGACTGACTGACTGACTGACTGAGTAACTGCCTGACTGACTGAATGTTTGACTGGCTTGCTGGCTGGCTAAATGACAAATGGGACTGGCAAAAATGTTGTTAAGGTGGCGCATGACACCAAAACAACAACAACAGCAACAGTAAGCAACAAGAAAAAGTTGAAGACAAACAACAATTACTACTGGCAGGCCAGCATTTAGTCAAGCCCAAGCTGCCGTTGTTGTGTTGTGCTGTGTTGTCTTGACTTGACTTGAGTTGAGTTGAGTTGAGTTTGCTGTGTATTGGCCAGGCCCACCGCAATGAGGGCTAAAACGATCAATTTGAGCGACGCTAAACGGTTCGCGCGCTTAGCCAGAGATTAACCATACTCCAAATCGATCTGATAAATCCATCTTGGAATGTGAAGGTAATCGTACCAATCTCGAACTAAGAACATGTATATTATGATTTTCCTGTATCTATCAAACTTCAATTGAATATCTTAAGGTAGTCCAGCTTTGTATCTCAATCACAGAGACTATCTTTAATATATAATTTTATTTAATTTTTTGCTTTTTGCTTTTCTTATCCCATTTCTTGTTGTGGTGGGCATTTAGTGGGTGAGGTAATTGTAATTGCAGTAAAGTCCTCCTCATGAATCGCACTTGCACACACGCACACGCACACGCAATCAGGCAAAGGTGCAACGTGCAGCGTGCCACAAAGTGGCCGTGCCCCTGGCCGGAGACTTTGTGGAGGGGGGCGGGTTTGGTTTGGGCACAGATCGGACTCGCTGCTCCACATCAATGAATATCAAATGAGCTAAGGCGTACCTGCGATATGTCTTGCTCCCATTCGCAGCGATACGAATACTTCACCCTATCTCTCTCTCTGCATCTCTCAGTGTGCTGCGTTGTGTTGTTTGTGCCCCAAACTGAAACTGTGGCTCACGCACACGCCAGCGAGCGGATGAGAAATCAGCGCCCAGATATCATTTTGGGGCACCCAACAACAACAGCAACAACATCGACACAACCAAGTGCAACTGAGCGTAGGCTGGGACAATTTTGTACTTGTAAGTGATCGCACTTGGTCTTTAGGAAAGCCATATCAGCAGGAGAGTGCGGGAGAGCGAGAGAAAGAGAGAGAGAGAGAGAGAGAGAGGAGAGAAAAGCAACTTGGTTTTGAATTTGGTTTTATTTTGGCGTGCCTCAAATACAAAGAGGTAGAATAACATTGTGAAACTGTAGGTAATATTCCGACCACACAAATGATGATTGTGCTTAATATATTTTCGATCAGCATTGACAGTCGCATACCGATATCAAAAACAATGCACTGATCAAATTATATAGATTTCTAAATTCAACAAAAATTGTCTTGAGGATTTCAATATTTAAATGAAACAAATAAAAGAAATAAAAACTAAGTGGTCTTAGTAAATAAGAAAACAATCAAAATGTTTTCTCACTTTTTCATAATTTTTATAGTATAAATCGATGCATTTTGTTCCAATGTAGAAATATACAGATATATTGCTGTTAAACAAATTCTGATGATAAACTCATAATAATTTTAAACTTTTGTTTGTTTGTTGCAAATAAAGCGATAGAGACAAATAGCAAGTATTTCCCTGTCGAGCTCGCTCGATTTTAATGATTCCTACATGCTTTTTTTGGGTGTGCACGCGCCCATGCCAAGTTGGGCGAATTGAGGGGCATGCCAGCCACGCCCAGTTTTTGTGGTCATCAATGGCACCACAGGCAGAGCTTAGAGCAGCGAGCACAGTCGAAACAGAGATGATGATGATCATATTCGTGTTGTTGTTATTGCTGGCAAGCCCGAGACACAGATGGAAGACGACGGATGGAAATGTTGGGGAACGAACGGAGACGGACCCTGAGCTGAGACCGCAACTGAGACTGCGACAGAGACTGCGACTGCGACTGAGACTACGACTGAGACTACGACTGAACATTTAGTTGCGAATGGAACTGGCGCTGTACTATTTTCAGTTTGGGTTGTCATGCATCGACAACGTCGAACTAATCATATGGCACCAATATGCGTGAGTCGGTTATGGACTCAACTCCTCAAATGCCGCATGCCGCATGCCTTATGCCACACAGCTGAACCAGCGTCGCACAGATCTCAGCTCAAAAACAAATTCAGCTCATGGGCAGCTTACAGACTATATGTTTGCATACTCTCGACTCAAAAGGTGCTACAAGGTATATTAGTGTTTAAGACCCATTTCAGTTGTGTTACTTGTAAGTCTAAAACTCAGCATAGACATTTAATGGATATTAACAATTAAATGAACTGAAAATTTGGATTCACTTTCATTAAACTTGAGTTCAACTTGCAACTTGCACTGTTAAAGTTAAGTTCTTTGTCTAATTAAAACTATGGAATGCTTTGGAAATTATGTCTTAGTACGAGTATGTGACAACTTAGAACAAGGTTTTAGCTGTTCATTTAGTAAGTAGATCAATGTATACCATTTAACGCCAACATTGTATTTCATAAGACGCTTAATTACTCCATATGTACAATTTGTATTATTATTAGATATGTTAGTGGCCGTTCTATTGAAATTTTAGCTTCGCGTGCTAGAAACTGAAATCTAACTAATAAAAAAAAGTCAATTGACAACTTTTGAAGTTAATATTTGAGATAAGTAAGGGAATTGTGCGTTTAGTTAGTTTTCGGTTTTCTCTGCACTTATCATGAGGCATCTTTTAGTCTATCATTCAAGTTTGATGAGTATTTTGGTCTGTTAACGTCACCCGGCGATCATCGTCACCGGCGAAAAACAAATGTCAGACTTGAGTTGGCATTTGACGATCGCCGTCGCATCTTTGGCCGGTCAATTTCAAGTGCAGAGTGTCTGTGTGTGTGTGTGTGTGTGTGTGTGTGTGTGTAAGTGTGTTAGTGTTGAAGCAGCTGCTTTTGCAATTTCTCGCTTGAGCAGCGATGACAACGACAACAACAACAACAACAACAACAACAGCAAACGTCTGACTAGCTGACTTTGCATTCATAGCGAGTTCAAAGTGCGCGAAATCGCACATAATTCGAGGAGAAATTGAAAGTGAGAATGGAAATGGGATTGGGAATGGGAATGGACTGAGGACTGACAAATAGACAGAGAAAGCGAGAGAGAGAGAGAGAGGGAGGGATAGAGAGCAAGGAAGGACGGGAGAGGCTGAGTGAGTTGGCACTTTGCATTGATTTCGAATTAGTCATGACATATCATTAGGTAATGTGGAATGACCATTGCCCAACACAAACTGTCAGCTGGCACAGATCAGTGACGATCAGACGACGAAGACGTCAGAGTCAAACTGGGCCGACATCAACATCAGTCATATCCACATTTACAACCTCAACCACATTCATATTCCCATGCACAAATCCACAAATCCATCGATGACTTGCTATGACAGCGTTGCGGAGGTGTGTGTATGTGTGTCTCAGTGTGTAAGTGTGTGGCACACTGGGATGAGACTGCAACTCCATGGCTCATTATTTAAACGACGCTGGCTTGACTGTTAAAAGCCATCAATAAAAACCAAACGTATGGGCTGGTCACAGATCCACACTGAGAGAGTGACAGAGAGAGAGAGAGGAGAGTGGGAGAGAGATCCACTGTGATCCACTGTGATCCACAGAACCACCGCTCTAGAGATCTGTGCTGACCAGCGTGCAGGGCTTGGCAACATTGCAGCAAGCATTGCAACATGCAAATGTGAGTGGGTGGGCAGAGACGCGACGCGACTCGACTCAACTCGTTGCAACTCAGTTGCAATGTTGGACGCTCCCCCAAAATACTGCAGTCCCAGTCGCAGTCGCAGTCGCAGTCGATGTCGGCGTCGCAGCTGCCGATGAAGTTAACTTTTGGGAGCAGCTTTTAGTTACACAGATTAACGCTGACAGATTTCTCAGTATATGGAGAAGATGTCTATCTCTCCAGCTCCTCCACCTCCAGAGGCTACCTTAAGAATAAGCTCCACATACGCGAGTTAGCCCTGGCGTTAAGGGGTTAATGAAATGCATAAGCACACAAACTATATGACATCAACTGACGGATGTGGCAAACAATGAAATTAAGATCTATGTTCTCCTTGAAAATATACTCGACTTGGCGATACCCTACACGCCAGACAATTAAAAAACTGATGCATACAAGCTCATATTATATGTCTTTACAACTTAGAGTTTCTTAGTTTCAAGTTTCTTAGACAAATAAAATTCCCACTTTCTAGACCAAAATCTTGATTTTAACCCATTATTCTGTTATCAGTGTAGCGATTTTTAAATTTAAAAACTGTAGCAATTGTAGCATTGGAGCAGTGAAGTCGAGAAGTTGGATAAAGTAGACTCTTTTATTACTTTTCCGTTTCACATGTGATAGAACAACACAGCATTAGAACCAAAAGCTAATCCACTGACCCAGTTCTCCGATCAGTTCATGTCGCTGGCATTTCAACTTTTCCTTATTCTAGTTAAACGTGGACTTCGCAATGGCAACTTGTGAATAACGCGCACAGGACAATACAGGACATCTTTGGGGCATCCTTGCGGACAGAACAAAGGCAATGGCAAAGCCAAAGCCAAAGGCAAGTATTGCTTCAGTTCCGGCTAACTTTTCCGGTATTGCCATTTCATTCTCCTGCTGCTTTTCATTGTTGAAAAATGCGTGCTGGTGCCGAGCGATGCTTATCAACACTACACACGATGATGGCGATAACCAAAAAATTGGAGACCAAAACTTTGAGTTCACCTCAAGCACTTTGACATTGGGTCGTTGATAGGGGGAGGGGGGACATGTGAGCAGGGGAGAAGGCTGGGAGAGTGGGGAGACTGCGTACGCTGGCTATTTGTGCGGGTGCCGTGTACCTGACGTCGTGTCTGGGCCTCCTTGGCCCATCTTTGGCAAGTTTTTATTTCGTAAGGGCATGCGACAGACAAGTTGTTGTCATCGTTGTTGTTGTTGCTGTTGTTGCTGTTGTTGCTGTTGTCTCTGAGCTGGCCCGGGCTCACACTCGAGTGCCCACAATTAAAATACAGCATGTCCAACTGATAAGCCTTCATGCGTTCTTTGCTCTCGTCCCCGTCCACGAGAGTCGAGTACGCTACTCACTCCCTGACTCCCCGACTCTCTGACTCTCTGCTCACAGTTCCATCTACCATCTACCATGTCCCATCTCCCAACTGCCCGCTCCCTGCTCCCTGCTCCTTTCAACTGCCTCTTGTCGAAACAAAAAATTGAAAAGTTTTGCTAAAACGCAAGCAAATTGAATGGATATGGGGTGGTGGGGTATGAGGTGTGGGGGCTGGTGTGTTGGTGTGTTTGGTGTGTTCGTGTTGCTGTGTTGCCAGCAGGCGAACAACAAAAACACACGACTAGGCCATGATACAATTTTTTGAATTAGCTGGCCAGTGACAGACCCCCTCCCCTTCCCCCTGCCCATTCCTTTCAGATTTCATTCATAGTCTCTACACACACATGGAAAACTTTTAATTTGGCCAGTTTCAAAGGTGAAAAGAACATTATGGCAAAGGCGATAAACAGCCTTGTCCCCGATGAAATATTTATGCCGGACAGTTGCTTCCAACTGCCTTTTGCCGGAGATGTGGGTTTCAGTGGTTGGACTGTGGTTAAAAGGTTGACTTGTCTGACAAAGGGAAAGTTGGCTTCAAGACTTGGGCTGCTTGATTGCTGTGATGCCTAAAAGCTTATCAACAAAAGGAAATAAAGATCAATTGAATGAGAGATAGAGAAAGGAGGAGAACGAGAGTAAATCTGCAGAGACTAGAAGGGATTGAATACTAACGAGTCAGACTGAGAACACAAGTCGACTTGGAGTTTACACACTTAATGAATCTATGAAAATTCATCTAAATTTTAATTATAAATTTAAGAACCTATTGTACATTATTGTATTTATTTTATGAATCACATGTTAAGAATATTTATCCTAATAACAAGTTCTTATAACTAAAGCTCTTGGTTTTGAGACCAAAATTCTGATTTTAGGACATATCTTTTATCAGTATAGTGTTACACGAGGAAAAAGTTTAGTGACGAAAGCATGTTATAGACCGATAATTACTGATATTACATTTTAAGCATATCAAAATTATGTTTAATATCAGAAAAATATAAAATATGCCGCTTTCGGCACTAGTGATGATTGATTAGAATAACAAAGATGGCTAATAAATCTTTCAATTAAGTGTCCTAGCAGATCTAGAAGATTTCTTATATTTTTTATATGTTTAATTAATCTAAGATTCATTAATTGTCATTGAAGTGTTTTGAAATTCAGTTTCAGTAAATCTTGAAACAACTTCAGGCCTAGAACAATCTACACAAATAGAATGAGAGCTAGATCGATTAAAAGTGTTCGAAATGTGCATTATTATTATTATTATATTGATTAACAAACATTAAATCGCACCAAGTGGTCAATTAGAGAAGAATCCCAAAGCAGAGCCAATAAACTATGGTCAATTTCTGATTTCTGTTTGATGACTGATTGACAGTTAAATCGAAAGTGAGCCAAATCAATCGGAGATCAATCAATCAAATTAATAGAAGTGTGCATGTCCATGTTAGCACTGACTAAGCATGACAATCACAATTCCTGTTACTTGAGTGCAATCAAATGGCAAAGACATCGAACGACGACGACGACGACGACTACGATGGATGAATGAATGAATGGATGGATCATCGTTGAGCTGATCAATCGACACTGAAGCTCGAGCCACTGTTGAGTGGGGTTGTTGGCTCATTTGGCGGTTCGCTGATTCGCTGGTTCAGTGGTTCGGTGGTTCAACGGTTGCCATTTGTGTAGGCAGCAGAACATTGCAGCCAAATGTGAGCCACCACACATGCCACATAATGGGGCAACTGGATTTAAGCGACGTTGCAGTTGCAGTTGCAGTCAAAGATAGGGAGATCAAGCAAGAGCGAGAAAGAGAGATAGAGCGGAAGTCATGACTAGCCAAACACGATGCGATGAGATGAGCTGCCGTGTCACAGAAAAGCAATCACAGCAACAGTAACAGCAGCAGCGGCAAAAGGAAAAAAACCGAAACACTAAAACAACAGAAAAGAGAAAAAATTACCAACGAAATGTAAAACACTAAACCAAAAAAAAAAAAAAAAAATATAAGAAAGTTCGTAGATTATTTCGGGCAGACTCCAAAATTGCGCAGTCGTCGTATAATTTGTGCGCGTGAAAGTGAGAAAAGTTCCAATTACTTTGATGGCGACGCGACGCCCATGAGGATCGTTGGGCACCCACATTCAGAGTACCCCAATTCCATCCCAATCACCCCTCTCAGTTATCCCTTCCCCAAAGTCCCGCTGAGAGTCGACATGTTGCATTGAAATTTGTCATAACCACGATTACGATTACCTCTCGGTGATTGTACATGCCCAATGCTGTGAATGAGTCTCTCTCTCCAGGTGTATGTGTGTGTGTGTGTGTGTGTGCAACAAACACGAGCACGTTGTACCGCGTGGCGAATTTCGCGCTTGTGTCCTAATCGTGCCTCAGTTAGATTCGTGAGTTTAGCATACATATGTCGGATGTAAATCATTTGACAATTTCGCAAACCGTCGTCGCCATCCTGCAGCCCCCAACTAATCTAAACCCCTCCAGCCAACACTATCCACCATCAATGCTACCGTTTTGCCTGAAGCGAAAGCCACCGTTATCTGAGTGGGTGGTTGGTGGACCTAAGGTGCAACATTCGTAAGTGGCAAGGGAAGTGAAGCATAGCCGTTACTGATTGTATATAAAATTAGTTCAAATTTGGATGATATCGATAATGGTGTATCAATAAACTTGAATCGATAATTGTCTATCCAAGACTCATTACTAATTATTTATTGACACCAAATAAGGCCAGTTTTTAAAGATCTTCTTGTGTATGTTTATCGATAGTCAACAAATGTATCATGACTATCGTTAATTAATGTTCGTTTAACTTTGCATCGGTAACAAACCTAATCATGGTGGTATTTATTGTGATGATTTTTTTTTTGTTATTTTTTATCGATTTACATAGAAATAAGCATTAATAAATCTCGTATTACTGAGTCATTTACACTGATATGTATTATGATATAGACGATAAATATATCTCTTTATGTCTCACTAGTCGAGTTATCTATAGAAATAATTAACAATCATAAAAGCTTCTTTTTACGTAATTGCATTAATTCGATCAATCGATCGAATGCTTTTTTTTTGGATGTCTGCTTGTTTAACGCACTCGCACCACTGTGCGTCCAGCGTGTGGCCAAGCAACCCACGTGTTGCTCCCAAGACCCATCAAACTTTACATAGTTGCCAATTGCGATTCATTCTGATCTGCTACGCCTTGAGTCGGAGTCGAAGTCTCAGTCTGAGTGTGAATTTGAGTTTGAGTTTGAGTCTGGCTCGGGGTCTGGACCGGAATCTGCGGTACCTGGAAAAGGTACTACCTTTTGGCATCGGCATTATTAATATTGCTGGGCATTTCATTGTGGTGCAAGTTGACGGTGGTTGGTGGTTGGTGGTTGGCTGCCTCGTGGTTTTCGTGATTTATTTTTTAAGCAAATTGTCGCAAAGTCGAGCTGAAGACGCTGGTAAAACTGTCGCCAAATGGCTGCCATGTAACGGGGCCAATGAATAAACCGACCGTGGGAGTGTGGCGACAGAGAGGGGCGGTTAAGAAGAGCTGCAAGTTATTTATATGTATATATATATATATATATGTGTGTATATTTGGATATACATATATTTTACTGGGTGCTGGAGTCGTGCATGCCAATGCCCGTTTGTGTAGTAGCTGCATCTGCCTGAAGATTACCACCTCCCTGGTCGGGTCTGAGCAAATGTCGCATGTGATTTCCCAAACTGTTTCCACGCTCGCTGCCCACAAAGACAACAACAACAACAACAACATCAACATCAACAATAACAACAACAACAACGACAACAGCAACAAATGGAAACGGCGGGACAGCAGCTTCTGCCGCTGCTGCTGCTGATTATCATCAAAAGATCGGAACTTGCAAAGACAAACGAAGAGGAGACTCCTCTCATGTGACTCCAACTTAAAGTCGCTGCCTGCCTCTTGCTTAGCCAGCAATTGTCGTTGTCCTGCCATTACAGAGGGTAGTCCACTTATGTAACTAAACATGTAACGCACTACAAATATATGAGAATATTCTAGATCAGAACATATAAAATCAAGTACGAACTAATAAACATTTGTAGTAAATTGATTAATACAACAATCTACTTACCTCTTTAGTTATTTAATCAGTCAACAGGAATTTTTTAGAAATTTTAAACTAACTATTCAAAAGTTTTATCAGATTGCAAAACTTGTAATTTGTATGAAATTTGTGACAGGCATTTAAAAAACCTCGAAAAAACAGAATTATATACTGCAAAGTAAATAGAAAATAATGATGTAAACTAAAGGAGAAATAAATTGATGGGTTTATTGGAAGCAGTAAAGAATTTTTCCTTGAAATAAATAATATCTGCGAGGTGGAACTTTCTAAGTGTCCATTTCGATTCAAACTATTTAATATACATATGTAAGGGTAATAAATCATCGGCGTGCCGAATAGAAGTTGTCCGTCTTGGCGTTGTTGTTGCTTGTGTTTAGTGGAAAGCAGCGGCGTTATGCCCTATAGCCACACAACAACACACAACTTCATGTGGCAGAAACGAGTGCAGCAAGCAGTAAGCGGCAAGCAGCATTTTCGTGGCAAATTAAAGTCCAAGTGCGAGTCAAATTATTTCTTTACAAGTGAGTTACTGTTTTCATTGCGCCTCTTAATGTAACTAACTGTTTAGAAATATTTATTATTATTATTATTACGTGTATTATTACTATTACTATTGCTGTTGCTGTTGTTGTTGTTGTAGCTCTTGTTGTAGGTGACGTTGCCGCTATTTTTACTTCCATTGTGATTATTCATCGTTATTCGTGTCTTTGTTGTCGCTTGCTACAGTTGCCGTTGCCTCGTTTAATCGCCACATGATGATGATGACAACAACAACAACAGCAACACCGACGACGACAACGACAACGATTATTAAAAATCACTCGAAATCTTCTTCAAGACACAGGCGGCGAATGAAATTAAACGCCGGCCAGGCGCATCTAACCGCAGAGCGTGAGGTGCGATCTACATGGGAGGGGGGATGGTTGACTCGGGGAGGGGGAAATAGTCGACAAGGGGGGGGTATCGTTCAGATGCCCATGGGCCGATAACCCAGCCCATAGGCAAGAGCTATGAGCTCTGCATCAGGACTAAGCAGCGCAATACAGAGTTCAAGTTTGCGATTTAAGTTTTCTCCAAACTTTCTTACCAATAGCTAGATAGATAGTTAGATAGATAGATAGGTAGATAGATAGATAGATATATATATATATATATATATATATATAGATAGATAGATAGATAGATAGATAGATAGATAGATATATATATAGATAGATAGATAGATAGACAGATAGATAGATAAATAGATAGACAAACAGAATTTAATTTAAAACAATTCGATATTTTAGTACTACAACTTTTGTGGAATCTATATAGATATATATGCACTTTTTTGGTCAAAAACAGATAAAGTGCTGTCATTACATCACTTTGTAATATCCGAATTTGTGTCCATATAAACATATGACATTGTGAAAACCAATACAGATTTGTTGCTCCTAAATTACCTCATGTTACATTGTAGCTTCTTAATTGAGGATATATTTATTGTGATGTGAGATGTGTCTTCAAGTAATTAATTTTCGAGTTTGAATGGTAGTCAATTTGAGTTTTCAGATTGATTTCCGTTTAATATATTTCATAATACTACAGAAATAAGACTATTAAAATATGAACTTTTAATCACAAATACAATTATTTAATTGCAAAATCATGGCTAAATTAAAAGTAAATCTCAAAAAAATACTTTTTGGATGGTTACTCAGGAGAAGTTTTTCATTTTAATTTCTTTAAAAACCAATTTATTTTACCACTTGTTTTGTCTCAATAGATAAAATTATAAGTTATGAAAACCGTTAAAGTTTTGTTTCAAAAACCATAAGGCAAATCGTCAGAATAGTTATGTTGCCCACTGTAGCTGTGAACTGCACAATTAGCTTTCACGGAGTCTTTTATATGAAGTGTTTTAGTTGCTATAAGAAACCAACTGAAGATATTATATCAATAATAATTTTAATGCAATGTTTTTTTGATATATTTGTTTGTTTTTTACTATCAGTAGTGCACTCCTAATATTGCTCAATTAACTCATAATCGGCTTGAATTATTCACATGAGTACTCATACTCGAAATGAATGGTATCTAAACGATTGTCGTGCCAAGTGCAACGACTTTCGACGGCACTTAAATTAACTTGTATGTCATATATGGGCTTGGACATTGTAATGAAATACACACGCACACACACGCATGGGTAAAGTAAACATATGTATAGATATGGATACAAAGATAACAGACAGAACTAGAGGACAATACTTGGTTCTAGGTCTCGCTCTGGGCCCTTAGCTCTCGGTCTCGATCTCGGTCTCGATCTCGATCTCGATCTAGTTCTGGGTTTAGTTCTAGCTGTGGCTGTTGTTCTTGGCCTGGTCTAGTCTGGTTCTGGTTCTGGTTCTGGATTGTGGTCTGACACTGGCAACGGCAACGTCAATGGCAATGGCAATGGCAATGGAAATGTGTGAGCTTTGGGCGCTTTAAAGGCGCTGGTCGGCTGCCCTTGTCGCGTTTTGCGGCTCAGTTAATGTTAATGTTAATGTGCTCCAAACTATTTGTAAGCCACTGCACCCCCCGCCCCCTTCCATTCTCAAACTTTACTTATTTTGCTGTGTGTGTGTGTGTGCAATTGTGACCAGTGGGTTAAACCAATTTCACGCCAGTAAAGCGCCAAGAGCGTGCAACCCTAAAGGCAACAGCATTGAGAAGGTTCTCTCATGTCATCTACCTTGCCCAAGACACTGCGACTGCAATAGCGACAGCGACAGCGACAGCGACTAAATGTGCATGACGTACACTTTTGGACACACACACACATATATACATATGTATGTATGCATATATAGTTCGAATGTGTATTAGGGTGCATCGACTTGTGTAAGCTCTCAACAAAATTAGAATATGTTTACCCAAATCTGTAGTCTACGCTCAGTGCTCAATTTTAAGTCCCCGCAGAATTCCTGTGTCTTTTGATCCCAAGCATATCAAGATCGTACAAAAACGCTAAAGATATGCTAATTAAATTATACGAAAGTGTCAATAAAAAGATACATTTTCATTTCAAGACAAAAATCGGGGACTGCAAATTGATTTTAGAACTATAGTTTCTTAGTTTCTTCGAAAACAGCTTAGAATTGAGCGAAGGTTACAAAGTTGGGCTTCCATTTGTCATCGTTTGTTTGGGCCACCCTAATACACACATTGACTGATAGTCATATATGTCGCCAACGCGCGGTGATCTTTGGGCCGTCTGTAACCACTGGAACCACTGGAACCACCAAAGTCGCGCACTTTCATTCAGTCAGTGGAGCGCAAACGCTGACTTGGCCACATTATCAAAAGCGTCGCTGGTCGCAGCTATTGTCAATGCTTTAACGACACACGCACACAGACACACACACACGGAGAGACGTAGACATAGACAGAGACAGAGACAGAAACGAGAACTCATATTAGGCCATTAAAAGAGCGATAAGAAAGTTCAGCGGAACTGAAGCGCGCAATTTCAGGCTTAGTTTAGTTTTAGTTTAAAATGTTGTTGTTGTTGTGTTTGTTGTTGTTGTTGTTGTTGCAGTTGTTTAAGTCACAGGTACTGAGCGCAAGAGGGTGGGAGGGGGAGGAGGGTGGCAGATACCTGGCGCTGTCTGTGCTGCACTGAGACAAACGTGTGTCCACTACAAATATCACGATCTGGCAAAATACATGCCATACACATGTCGATATATCGCGGCACTGAGCGCACTTCGCGGCGTGCTCAACTTTGAACATAATTTTCACAAGCACAGCAGAGACAGAAGACAGAAGACACGAGACAGAAGACTGAAGACTGAAGGGAGTGCAGTGGGCAGCGCGGGAAGAGTTTGAAGTTAAACAATATTATTGATTAATGAACCATAATTAGAGACATTTACAATGAGCCGCAATAATTCTTCATTACTCCCAAATGCTGAGCGAGTTTCTGTGCCACAAGTTGCAAGTGCCACAGTGCATCTAGTACATGCTACAACTGTGGCTAGTCACCCCCCAAGGCAAACGCTGGACGTAGCTGCCTGTAGTTGTCCCGTTTGCCTATCCCATTCTCTCTCCCCCTCTCTCTCCACCTCTCTCTCTCTCCGTCTCTCTCTCTCTTTGTCTCCCTCCCTCTCTTTCTTCCAGCTGCACCTGTCCCTCTCTACGCAAACTGTGGACTGATCGTGGCTCACGCGCACAACTCATTCAATTTCCATGGCAGACACGACTCCAAACCAACAGGCCAAACAGACAGTGGTGCTGTGATGCAGTGGTGCAGTGGTGCAGCGGGACTGTGGTGCTGTGGTGCAGCAGTGCTGCTGTGGGGATTTACCTTGAGTCCGTTGAATGAATGAATTTGGCGTCTGTGCATTGCCAGCATTCGCAGCAGCAAAGCCGCAAGTTGCAATCATCTGAACTTTCAGTTGAAATCGGGCACATGGAACGTGTCAATCGCACACACACACACACACACACACACACACACACACACACACACACACACACACTCACACTCACACGCTAACTGATACTTAGATACATCTGCAGCTAGCTGGCAGACCAAGCAGATGCGCGGGTGGACGCACATGGACTCTAATCACTTCCGACTACAAGTTCATAAATCGCCAGCTATACTCCGATCTCTCTAGGTCTCCTATTCCTCTCTTCGTTTTCCTCTCCTCTTCTCTCTCTAACTGCCTATCTTTGATGCATCTCCAGGTGAAGCGCCAAGCAAATTGTTTTTAAATTTAACGCATTTTCCCAGCGTTTTCTTATTTCAAAATTTGAAAACATTCGGAGCTTTTCACTCTGAGAGGAAAGTTGGCTTCATTTAAGACGATACATTTCGTTACATGCTCTCATCGATATGAATATCAATCAAATATTCAATAAGTTTTTTGATGTTTTAGATGTTTCGATTTAATTTGGTCGAAATGTATCTTTTATCGACTAACAATTAAAGTGGGTGTATCAAATCGATAAAGATAATTGAAAAAATGAAAAATGAATGCCTATCAATAAATAAACGGCTCAATCCATAAGATTTTCAGACAATCGATAAATGCTCGAATTGTTAGTAGTAGAGATATTATTAATTATCGATAACCATTCGTTAAAATTGGCTGACTTGGTTAGTTATCGATAACGGTCATATTTCGATTAATTGGACAATATTTATTAAATATCAGAATGTTATTAAATCTCCGATTTCCCACGTTATCAATAGATGACACTATTTAAATTAATGGAACTGCATGTACCACATTTGTTGATTACCAAGTAATTCTACAATAAGTACAAGTTCGAAGCGTGGGCTGATCGATCGATTAACGATAGCAGAGCAGTTGGCATCGCCAACGCTATCGCCACCGTCCGTTGCAGGTTGCAAGTTGCAGTTGCCACCGGTTTGGCAGCCTGGGTCCGATGGTTTCGATAACTGCAAGGCAGCCAAAGCAAAATAAATCCGAGTCGTAGTCAGAATCAGAGTCAGCATCAGATTCAAAGTCAGTTCGCAGCAACTTTTAGATGAGTTTTACATAGCAATTTAGAATGCATATTTATTTTGGGAAAATAAGTAATCAATGAGGCGAAAGAGGGAATGGGAATGAGAATGGGAATGGGAGTGGGAAAGGAAATAGAAATCAAAGTGGAAATGGGATTGGGAAAAGGGCAACCGAATTGGCACAGGAAACAACAGAAGAAAAGAAAAGAAGCCACATCCCCAGCCTGCAACTGGCAACTTGCAACATGCAACAACTCAACAAATGTATAAATAAATAAAAGCTGATTTATGTAATTTCACAAATTGCGAGCAGAGTCTCGTTTTGTCCATGATCCAAATCAATGGCAATTATTAGCTGGCCAGCAATCGTGTCGGCGTCGGTGTCGGTTGCTGTTGCTGTTGCAGAGTTGGTGACCAAGCCGAGAGACGAACCTGACCTGGCCCAAGCACACACACACACACACATACAGAGTGAGAGACACTCCAATGTAGACAGCAGCCCAAAAGGCAGCAGCAACAGCAACAGCCGGCGGCGACTAACAGCAGCAGGCCGCCAAAACAAAGAGACGACAACGATGATCCCGGACCACGACCAACATCATGATGATGTTGCTAATCATGATAATGATGAGGATGATGATGATAATGCCGCGGTGCGAAATTTAAATTTTCGCTCGAAACGCTTCTGGGGACATTGTCGCGGTTGCCGTTGTTGTTGTTGTTGCTGCTGCTGCTGTTGTTGGTGCAACAACTCTGGAGCAACTCGGCCAACGACCATTTCGACCAGCGACCAACGACCAACGACCAACGACCGTGGACCATGGTGCATGCCACTTGCCGACTACGTCGACGTCAGCGGACATGGACGTGGGAACTTTGTGTCTAGGCAGCTGCCCCTTGGCAAACGCTGGGCAATCGCTGCCGATTGTCGACTGCTGCTGCTTGCAACTTGCTGCTTCAGCTGCTGTTGCCGTTGCTGTTGCTGCTGCTGCTGCTGATGCTGTTGTGGTGCCTTGGGGCTGTAGGCTTGGCGGAATATCGCGCACGATTGAGGAGCCACTGGCAGGGCAAAACAATGCAGCGAGCGACCAAAAAGCCACCGCTAAGCCCCCCCTTACAAAATGTACAGTTGTAGTTGCCTCTGCTGCTGCTGCTGCCGCTGCCAGTGCTGATGTTGTCGCTGCTGGCTGCCCACTCCCAGAGCCAGAGTCCAACCCGACTGTGGCAACAATGGAGCTGTGTGTGGATCGATTAAATTGGTCGCTAAAGGTCGAAATTAAATCACGAAATAATTGTTACACCAAATAAGTTGGTTCCTCTTCTTCAGGATTTGTGGCATCTTCGTGCCACAAGCAAGCTGCAGACTCTGCCACAATGCCTCGTTTCAAGATCGATCAATGTGGTTAGCCGCTTGTCTTGGACATTTTGACTGACCGTCAGTCGCAACTCTCTTTACTCTCTCTCTCTCTCTCCCTCTCTATATCCCTTCCACAATATGAACTTGGCGTATTTGTATTATATTTGACCCTCTCGCTCTCTATCTATATATGCTTAAATATATCTGTTAACGTGTCCGTTTTGGCCAAAAGCAGCCGCTGCTGCTGCTGCTGCTGCTGCTGCTGCTGCCCAAGGCAATTACCTCGTGTCACAATAAATTGTTTTCGAGCTTCGAGCTGGAGTTGGAGCTGGAGCAGAAACTGCCGAGGTTGCGGCCACAAATCTTGTTTCGACTGCCGTGTAATATGTAAATTGAAAATGCTAAACACCAGACATTAAACGATTCGACCAACAAATACAGCAACTGATACAAACACAAATACAGATACAGATACAGGCGGAGATAAACACACAGATACAATAATAGCTAGAGATACACAATTGGTAAAAGTAGAGAGGAGCTCAGCACAACAAATCCTTATTGAAGCCCTTAATACCGCTTGGATCTTATCTGCATTAGAAATCCAGAGATCTTTAAACTATGAGCTAGTAGCTAGTAATGTGACTAGGGAGGCTGTTTGATTAATATCAACTCAGCTAAAAACTTTAGCCGTCTTTAAGGAATGCGAAAAGAAAATAATCAAATTGTCCAGCTAAAAATATCGAGTTTGCCAATTCCCATTTTCTTGAAAGTTGTGGAAAATAAATTAGTCGCAAATTTTAATGCAGAATGAAAATCGACACAAAATAATATTAAATTGCATTCCGCACGGAAATCGGAAAAGATTTGACAGTGTTGATAAGATATGGATTTTCCAATTATGGCACAGACTAAAACTGGAGGCCGAATAATAATGAAATTGACTTTCCGCACGGCAATCGGTTAAGATTTCAAAACGTTATAACAGAGTAAATTTTTGAATAAACTGCATTGGAAATGTTGTCAGTGTTGGTAAATAATGGAATTAGAGTAGTAATGACGATTTTGTCATTAAAATCGATTTATACATCTCGATTAATCGCCAAAAAAAATATTAAATTAGTAGTTGATTTAGTGTTTTCAATACTTCGATGTATTTTGTCATCTCTAATCTTTTGATTATGGCAATCGATACTTTTAGTTTGGGGACTTCATTTTCCTGGTATCTCCATTTAGCAAACTCCCGAATTAAAATCATCTTACGAATATATTGTAAAAAAACAGTACAGATATTTAATTCAGAAGACTTCAAACCCAAATGTTAATAAATTATATTTGTCAATGATAAGCATTATATCAAATTGGGGAGCTTAAAAGTCAACTCATCTATGAGGAGTTCAAATCCACGTTTATTCTCCATTCTCTTTGCCTTTCCCTTGCATGACGCATGGGCCATGGGGCATGGGGCAACGGGCATGAGGCATGAGGCAAGAGGCAAGATGTCGACGAGCTAATTGAAGACGAAATGTGCCAACAACTAGAATATTTGAAAGAAACCAGAAAAATAAAAAATAAACATAACTGCAAATGCAGTTGCCTGATGGATTTTGCTGCAGTGGTGCACGGTGGTGCACGGTGGTTGTCTGGTGGCAATTGACAAAACGATTGCCAGTGCACAGTGCCAAACAAATTGAGCTATTGTAATTGCCCAAAACGTTCAAATCCATCTTGAATGCCCCTCTAGATGTTGCTACCAACAAAAAGAAATAAATAAAATAAAAGCAATGCAAAGTACGTGGGGCATGCGACGTACTACTGGTGAATTCAGTGCCACGACTTCTTGAGTGGCATGTGAACGAGCAACAATGTTGTAGTTGTTGTTGTTGCTGTTGCTGTTGCTGTTACTGTTGCTGTTGTTGTGTGGTGCTTGCGAAATGCGACCAGACCACGATGCATTGGTCCTCAGTTAGTGGGTGAGTGATGCTGTGGCGCTGCACAGCGATTCAAGGTGCAATGCATCCGAAAGTCTACCTCAGTCACAGCAACAGCAACGCCTTTGACTGTCCCTGTCCCTGTCCCTGTCTCTGTCTGTGTCTCCCTCTCTTTTTCTCTGACTATCTCTAACTCTGTCTGCTCTCATCTGGCTCGCAATGAGTGATTGCCAGCGAGTCGAGTTAGGGTCAGGTGACGGACGTCGTCGTTGTTGGCGACTGCAACAACGGCAACGGCAACGGCAACTGCAACGGCAACAACAGCAGCAACTGCGACAGCAGCAACAATAACAGCAACTGCAACTGCAACTGCAACTGCAGCGTGCCATGACTTGTTTGAAAATTACACACGATCATTAAAAGATTGTATTCATGTCGAGATATTTCGCTCACTGCATTCGTTGTTCCTATATAACATATTGTACAATGTACACACACACACACACACATACACACACACACACACACGCAGATAAACACGCACACTCAGAGGTATAATCTGCAAACTTGGTCTTACGCATGTATTGGAGCATTCAAAATCAAGAATATTTCAATATTTCTTAGCTGAAGGAGATTATATTATATTATATCTTAGATCCTAAATGTTACCGTCCCTTTTAAAATAGTTATGAAATCAAACAATTTTGGTTTAACTTATAATATCTGGTGTATTTTAAATAGCCTGATGCTATGAATTTCATTATTCTAAGAATATTAAAAAAAAATACATTATCTGAAAGCTCTACATATTTTTTTTTTATAAGAGATAGATATATGTCTGTGAAAAATTTTAGATTTTATTGACTCGAGATTCAAGTAGAATTCAATAATTTTTAATTCATGTTCTTTACTTCTCCGGGAAATTACATGATTGCAATAAAGAGCAATATTTGAGATAAAAACCATTAAAATCTATGATGAGTCGATTAGGATATTGTGTCCGTATCGACAAACCTGGTGCATGATAAATTTATTTTAGATTTAAAAATATTACCAAGCTGGCAGAAAGCATTTTGATATAAGCCATAATTCAACCGCTTCATTACTTCAATCAATATATAATCATAATGTTTTAGGTACAAGTAGCTGGTGAATTTGTTTCCTTTACCAACAACCCAAAGTTTAATAAAATGTCTGTTAATTGAAGTTCAATATTATTAAATATTTCAGCGAGTTTTAGACACACTTTAAATTGTGTACATAAAAGAGCATGAATACTTCGGCATGCAGTAAGTGCTTGAAACACTGTTGTTGCCCCGTCTGGTTGCATGTCGGCCAAGCGTGCATCTGCCGTCATAAGCGGCAGCTCCGCCAGGCTTTAATGGAGCAGCAGCAGCAGCAGCAACAGCAGCAGCCGCGACGGCAACATTAGCGCCATGAGGAAGCAATGACAGCCTCGGGTAGCGGGCGATCAACCAACAACCAACAACCCACAAATAGCAACAGCAACAGAAACAGCAACTGAAACAGCAACAACAATAATGAAGAACGAACAGCAGAACAACAACAGCAAACAGGCAACAGGCACCGGGCACGGCGAATGGCAAAACGGCAACAAGGTTGTTTGTCCGACATGCTGATGAGTGTTTTAGGCGGTTGTTGCAACAATAACAGCAACAACAGCAGCAGCAACAGCAACAACAGCAACAAATACTACGATATAATCATGACTGCCCGCGTTGTTGCCGAACTTTAGAAACTGCGAATGATCTGAGTCTTGAGCCGCCGCCAAGAGATTCAAGATTCAAGAGCGCGTCACATGTAAATGAGGCAACAAAAACCAACAATAAAATCAACAGCAAAATAACCAACAAAAAATTACTTACGTTGAAGCTGTCGAATGTTGAATGTTGAACCTTTTGAATAAATACAAATCTAATAATGATGATGACAGCAATGATAATGATACCGATGATGATGATGATGATGGTGATGGTGATAATGTTGATGATGCTCATTATTGTGCCAAGGTAAGAGACGGTTCGCTTTGCCAAATAGTTTTCAAATTTAAATTCAAATTCTTAAAATAGAAATAGAAAAATAGATAAATAGAAAAAGGAAGGATTTTGTTATTTGCCAGTCACCGCGACGAGTGCACAAATCTGTGCAACAAATCGACAAGCGCTTGCCGCAGACCCAAAGCTGTTTTTGTTGTTGTTGTTGCCGTTGCCGTTGTCGTTGCCGTTGCATTTGCAGTTGCAAGTTGTTGCCACAAATCGGTTTCACAACTCATAGCGCACGATAAGAGGCTTCGCAGGCAGGCGGTGCTGCTGCCGCTGGTGGTGTTAGTGGTGCTGCTGCTGCCGCTGCTGCTGGCGTGGATAGCGACGGTTGCAGGGATCGCGGGGGTGGCGATCTACAGCTGCATGTGGAGTGGAGCGGTGGTTGGCTCCAAGCAAAAGGTGAGCGCTGCTGAAGAATCCTTTGAATTGTCAAAATATTGTATGCCAGATTCACTCACGAGTTGCCAGCGAGCCCGTTGCATGTATTGCTTGCCCCGTTGCCAGTTGCCAGTTGCCAGTTGCCGGTTGCCAGTTGCCGGTTGCCAGTTGCCAGTTTTCCCAGCAATGGTGCTCCGGTCATGGGGCATGCCACAAAAGTGGCGAGTGAGCGGCCAAAGTCAGGCGAACGGAACATGAATAAGCGACGACGATGACGACGGATTGCAATCGATGCTTAGATGTTGCAAGTACTCAATGTACTCGATACTCGACGCTTCACGCTCGACGCTTGATACTCGACTTAGCTAAATGGCAAACAAAATGCAATAAATGTCCAGTTTGATGCTATTGACACATTTGCATGTGGCATTCGGCATGCGGCATTCAACATTCAACATTCAACATCCAACATTCAACATTCGGCATTCGGCATTGAACCCAACAAGCAGCATGAAGATCCACCAAATGTGGCACACACACACAAAGCGCAAACAGCAGGTGTGTGTGCCTCTATGCGTGTGTGTGAGGAGTGTGCAAGTGTGTGTATGAGTATCAAATTATGATAAACTTATGGGTAACTTTGCACAGATCTTCAGAGTTCACATATGTAATGCCATTTATCACTTTGACCTACATTAAAAAAATAATGAAGCTCAGCTTGTTCTTTCTCTTTCTGATTTATAAGATAAAGCTGAAGAGAGTGAGAGAGCGAGGCACGGAGATGGAGAGAGAGACGTGACTTAGTAGCGACTAGTAGGCGATTTTTATTAGAAAATCAATCAATCAAACACTTTCATAAAGCTAATAAACCTTTGAAAACCTTTCAAATATCCTCATAAATATTGTATTATAATTGTATAGAGGAAACAAATGTATAATGTGTAATTGATATCACTGATTATATGAAAATTCTTTCTCAAATAAATTATGTCTTTCTTTTCATTCTTTATTTATTTTGACTTTATTTATTTAATTGACTTTAAACAATTAAAGCAGTTTGGTAAAGAATATAAAATTTATTAATAAAATTTAATAATCAAAAGTTTGATTTAAATAGAATGTGCATCATTTTATAAAACAATGTAAAATTAAACAGAAAATATTCTCAAAAATATTAATAATTTCAATAATAATTGTCTCGGGATATTTCAAAAATTATTAAGTTATTTAACATGTCCTGTATGGATTGAGGGAACCTTAAACAGATCATTTACTTAAGTGTGTGTAGCGGTCTGCAAATAAAGTCAAATTGTAGATCATTTCAAGTATATTTTTGCGCAACCGGATATAGTTTCGTTATAAGTTTTTGATAACAATGAGTTATTAACTTCGCAATCGATAGAGACGATCTACAAAGTGAATTAATCACTTCAAATGCCTCCATCTGTATTTATATCACAGTTGTATTCGAATCACTGGACTGATTGGCAAGCTGCAAGCTGCTAGTTGCAAGTTGCAACTGTGCAAACGCTTCTGGGCTGGGCAACCGCTTATCCACTGTGCTTGCCACTGTGGCACATTGTGCGAGATCTCGCACCAGCGACAAAGATGAAGACGACGACTCATCTGGCCAAAGGCGGCGATTGGCAAGTTGTTTGCGAGGCACCAAAGGGGGATGGATCACCAGATGGATGGAGTGGGCTGGTGGGGAGCAGGGAGCAGGGAGCACGGAGCACGGAGCAGCGACTGTGGGAGGAGGTGCAGCAGAGGCAAGCCCAAATAAATGTTCATAATTCTCAAGTTGTCAACGGGAGCGGCCAATATGCAGCGGCTTCTGCAGCCGTCAATAAAAGCAATTGTGCCATTTGGCTAATGGCTAAGGTCCATGTACAGACAAGACGCTCCTCCACTCACTCAGTCAGTCAGTCAGTCAGTTAGTCAGTTAGTAAGTTAGTCACTTGGTTGATGGTCCAAGCTTATGCATTCACCTAAATGCCATGATGTGCTCGGGCAGCGGCGTGCGGCATGTGGCATGCGGCGTGCGGCAGACAAGCAAAAACAACAAGAAGAATAACAACAACAAGTCACCGTCAGCATCAGCATTTCCTACTGCATCACGTTTTGTGGCCAAGAAGCGAGGCAAAGATTTTGACTTTTGATTTGAAGACTGCAAAGATGAAGGAGACGAAGAGGTTGAGGAAGACGAAGAAGAGGAAAGTAGCAAGAGGAAGAGCCAAAGCTTAGAAGCCATAACATCATCGTCTTGGCCCTTGGTCACCTTCACCTGGACAGATCCCGAAAACAACAAGAACAAGAACTAAAAAACGCCAAGTCAAAGACTGCAACGCTGTCCAGGCTGGAGAGCAGACTGCCACTTGGTCATGTTGTCCAAAAAAGGGACAACCTGCAGTCCAGTTGGCTCACAACTCGTCTGGTCTATTTGGAACACCACAAAGTTCAAGCAATTTGAACTTTTTGGCCAAAAACCCTGGAAATCTCAATGCTCGCGGCAAACGCGACAAGCAACAAGCAACCCGCAACCAGCGAGATGCAACCAGCGAGATGCAACATGCGAGGCATACAACATGCGGGGTAAACGGTGAGTCGTGAATTTCACAGCAGTCACATTACGTTAGTTTGTTGCGGATCTGCGCTCAACCGAGTTGAGTTCTAGGTTCCAAAGACAAGTTTGCCATAAAGCGATTTTTAATTCACATTCTTAACGATTTCATGATCAATAATTGTAATTAGAATTCTCTCTTCCTCTCTCTCTCTCTGTCTCCCCCTCTTCACTTGTCTCCGTCCAACTCCCACATTATGCATGCAAAAGTCTTTCATCGTCTGACGATGAATCTACATTTGAATATATGTAGCTGCCTTCAGATCAGCTCCAATATAGCATTTAAATTATCCACAGACCTAACTTGAAAGTCAGAGAAGCCACCAGTTCAAGTTACTAACTCAATTCTAACACTATCCTCCCAATGATAGCATGTTTAGTGGGCAGCTGAACATCTATAATTGTAATTCAGCTAATATCTGCAGATATCAGAGATTATATTAAAATATCAATGGATTTATGTTTTCTGAATACATTAATATCCGCAGATATCAAGTAATATAAATTATATAGGAAAGTATCTCTGTTCTCTGAATTATTTTCACCCAAAGACCTCTTTGAAGTCTCCATTTGTCTAATGATAATTCGTATTATTGAGCTTTATTGATATGAACGCTAGGACCATGAACGATACCACACTACATGCTATCTGCACTGATGAAATCAGGCATTAATCGACCTCCGAGCCACTCCTAATCATAGTTAAGAAGAGCACACTCCCTAAACGAGGTACAAGCATCTTTCGATGCCCTCATCCTTTTTGAGATTTTGTTTTAGCTCTGTCGCAACTTAAACACAAACAAACCAGTTGCCTAATGATTTACTCGTTGGATGTTGGTGTGGCACAGTTGCAAGTATTTTCCTAAGATGACAATACAAATATGGATGCACATGCCGCTTCTACGGGTATCTAAAGATATCTGTCCGTCTAATAGACTTTCATTCTGGGCGTCTGGTTGTCTGGCTTGTCTGGGTTGTCTCGACTGTCTGAGTTGTCTGTGTGCATAATCCCATCGAGTAGATCTCACATATCTAATGGATTTTGCACACATTACGACATCCTTGCAATTTGCAGGACAACAGGACTACGGAACAACAGATGCGCCAGGCTTGAGTAAACGGAGTGAGGGAGACGGATGCTTTCTAGATGTCCCCTGATATTATTCAACATAATACGAACTGTTTTGAAGTACCAGAGCATCTCATCTTCTCTCTGCGCAAATATCGATGCTATCCTTCGTCCTTCGTCTGGCTGCCGCTTTCCAATTAAAATCAATCACATTTCGAAGGCGCAGCGATGCGAAGCGGCACTGTAAGCAGATAAGCTATTGAAAAATGATCATCATCATTTGCGATCATCATCATTATGAGCTCCCTCCGCCTCCTTCTTCTTCTCCTCCTCCTCCTGCCTATCCTTCTCGTCTTTTCTATGTCTCTCTATTTTTGTGAGCGTGTTTTTCTTTGCTTTAGTTCTTTAGTTTTTTTAAGAAACAAACGGCGTGCGAAAATGAATAGAAGCCTATAGAAAACCTGGAGGCCAGGGGCAAAGCCAAAAGAGAGGAAGGGCAACAGAGAGATGTAGAGGGAGAGGGTGTGATACGAGGCATTGTGAGGTATTTGTAAAAAAAACCGCTAGGTATTTGTTCTTCAAGTATACTATGTTCATCCCACGTTTCCCGGTTCTCTGTTCCATGGTGCTTGGTCCTTGCTCCTTCGACCCACGTCTGCGTCGAGCGTCGTCCGGCGCGGGTCCATTTCGCTATTTTTTATGTATGCATGTGTGTGTGTGTGAGTGTGTGAGTGTGGAGGATGGGGCAGGATGTTGGTACCGCTATAAAAACGGTCGAAGCGTCTTAAGTTTCCTTTTCTTTGCCGCGTCTTCTTCTTCATCCCGATCATCTCATTTGAGTTGCTATTGTCCACAATAACAACTGGGAACAGAATTCGAAAGCAGATACCACAGAAGGTTGCCGTTCACACACACAAGTATATCTCGTAGGTGGATTCCCCCGCAGCCACCCCCTCACCAGCGATAGTTAAAAAACGAAACGGGATCTATTTTTGCCAGTACGGGAAACTGAGAGACGATGGATAAAAAGCGGGCACGAATCTCGATGTAATCGTAGTTAGGTCAATACCATTGTTGAGTATTCCTCAATTGACTAGTTAGGATTTCATGTCGGCGATTACAGTGGTTCCCTTAGAGGTTCGGCTAATGGGATGAGCAAAATTGCTCAACAAGACAAGAAACACATTTTGTCTATAAGATAAGCGTACTTAATTGGAGAGAGAGTTTCGAGAAGAATTATTATAAAAAATTCTCATTAATGGACAATTTACTAATGTTCTAATTTATTTAATAAGCCAATCCTTAGGATAAAGTCCAGAGATAAGCAATTTTCTTAAGATATCTCATATATATGGTCTCTTTAAAATAACTCATATGATACATTTATGAGCGGGTTAGAAAATTAAAATCAAATTATTTGAAGTGAAATGGAGAGATATGTATGTTTAAATAATTGAATAGAAAATCTTCAGTTATATTTAGAGTTTTTTTTATTTATTTGATTACATAAATTTTTTTATTTTACAATATTTACAATAACCAGCAAAACTGATGTAATCAAATCTGGAATAAAAAACTGTACATAATAATGTCTTGTGTAAAAGAGAGTTAACTCTGTGCTAACGAGTATAGTTACTTTAGTTTTATAGATAGATACATTTGATAGATGTTCCAATGCATCTGGGAATAAGTTTAACTACTAATCTGGACAAGAATTATCAAGTGTAAAATAAAATTATGAATCTGTTTAAAGAGCACAACAATTGATTTGCCTGTTCAAATGGAGGGCGTGGGATAATTTTCAAACTTCGAACATTCACAACAATCACACTCCAGAGTTTTGAGTAGTTGTTGTTGCTGTTGCTGTTGCTGATGGTATCATGTGGGTGTGCATCTTGTTCACTGATTGAAAGGAAACGCCAGGCGGCAGAGCCGAGCAACATGTGTGTTACAAATTTCCCAATGCCATGGAAATTATGAAAATGGACAGCAGCAGGTCCAACGATTTCCGGTAATTCTCTCACAGACCAGCAATGTTAATCAGGGTCAAAGGAGATTTACCTCTCACTCTCTCACTCTCTCTCTCCCTCTCCCTCTCTCTCTCAGTGTGTGTACCCACATCAGGAGCAAGTGCATTGACGATGAGGAAAGGATCCTTTTTGTGTATGCTGATCGCGTTCGTATCTGGCTTTGATCTATTATTCTATTTTCAACGTGTTTACAAACACATCAGAGCCTCGATTTAGCCAGACAGCGCCAGAACAGCAAGGCAGAGCAGGGAAGATAGAAGAGGAGAGGCTAAGAGAAGAGAAGAGAAGAGAGCAACCTACCTGGCTACCTGCTGTGGATGGAGAGGGTGAGGGCGGCATACATCTGGTACCGTTAAGGCGACCAAAAGACATGGTCACAGCAGGAGGGGCCGAGGTCGAGGTCGGGATCGGGGTCGGGGTCAATGTCGGGTCAGCGTCAGCGTCTGCGTCATCGTCGATTTGTCTGTCTCTGAGATTGCACTTGGCAGTCAATTCATTTCCGTGTCGTGACTGCGGTCAGTGGACTTCCGCAGGCCAGGATCCTTACCCCGAACTTCAAACTGAAACTGAAACTGAACTCTGTTCCAACGGACCACATTGCCCGTCACTAATCTGCGTGTTTCATTGGATTTTGCGGCGTTGATCGGCCAAATTGCTGAGCTGTCCAAGACTCAAACGCAGGCTCACAAATCCATTGTCCTTTGTCGGAATGCGCTTCTAATTATAGCCGGTAAAATCAAAAACCACAAGCATAGTTCGTACCTTTTGAGGATCTACACCTTAATTGCGTCTTTAAGGCAAGAACTAAAAGAAGCAAAATAACTAAAAATCTACTGGACAATAAACAGCTCGGAAGTTAATGAAATCCTTCGAGTCAATCGATTTTGCGCATTGCTAACCAATTGCCAGAAAGGATACAAATTTGTTGTGCGGAAGAAGCTGGCAGCACTAAGCCGGATCAGAACCTGCTGATAATTGCATTTAATCGCACCTGAATTCCTGCCAAGCAACTGCAATTTCCCAAGATCATCGATCCAAAATGGCAATCCAAATTATTTTCGAGTTGTAAATCTGATCATTTAAACTAAAAGTTGCCACCGAATGCGATTTATTATGATGAAACTTATGACTACAGATAGATTTGAATTTAGATACCACATAATTAGACAATTTAAATGATAATTGAAAGTTGCCATCGAATGCGATTTGTTATGCTGAAATTTAAGACATACTTAAGTTTAATGTAAAACGACAATAATGAACTTGAATTAAAATACCACATAATTTGACGAGGGAATCATTGAAATCGAAAGTTGTCAAATGCGATTTATATATTATTAATATTCTTTTAATTTAAATACCGCATAATTAGACAGGCGTCAGATAAAGCGGTTAATCTTGAAATCGATTGATCTTGAAACATTTTATTAAACTAGTATTGTCGACTATTCAATCAATAAATATTTAAGTATATAATACAAATATATAAGTATTTCAAATATTTTAATTGTTGCAGAGAGAGTATAGAAGTGCAACCTATAGCTGAACTGTAATTTCAAACAGTTATTAAAAAGGTCACAAGCTAGCCGCTTTCCCAAGGATGCAGGGAAAAAATGGTCAGGGAAGGCGAGACCAGCATAAACGGAAATGGAAATGGAAATGGAAAACAGATACAGGACACATTTGAATAGTGTTTGCATTCATGAAAATTAAAATCACAGTGCTCAACCCCGCGGGATGGGCGAGTTTATAGTATTCTTTTTATTGTATATCTTTTTTAAATTTTTTTTGTTACCTACATGACCTGCCTGATGAGCTAGAGCAACTCTCAATAAATAAAAAAAAGAACAGAAGCAAGCTGAATTTTGGCCAAGGGGTGCGAAATTGGTTGACAATGTCGTGGTATTCGAGTCGAGTCGCGGGTCATCGAGGTCTGCCAATGAATTTACCCTGAAGATGCGGCTCGATGGTGGCGCTGACAACGCACCGCGATCTGTCGAACTTCTACCCCTGCCCCTAACCCCGTTAACCCTTGTGGCATTCGCATATGCAAAGGACGAATGTAAATTAATAAATTATAGTCAACTAATGAAAAGAGAAAACGAAAACGATAACGAAACCGGAAGATGGGAAGAGCACACACATAAAAAAAAAAAAAAAAAAAAATGAGAATGCCCGTGTGATCCATGTCAAATGCCTATAAAAAATTCTCTTCGACATTTTCTGTGTGTGTGTGTGTGTGTGATGCATAGTTTTTTCTATTAGTTCCGGTTTATTAGGGGTAAATGTTTTTCCATAAGTTGTTTTTTTGCGCAGCCCTTTGACTGCACCATTTCGGACGAGGCGAAACATTTATGCATATTTGTGGAAAAGACTGGGAATGGGAAGAAGAAGACTTGTCCCATTCCGGACCTCGGGTTATTCAATATTCGCGGGTAGCGCCCTGCAGGATCTGAGCCGACAGGAAGTGCATATCTGCATATCATACATGAATTTCAATACGAGTATGAGGACGAGTACGAGTACGAGTACGATATTCGTGGACTATGTACACAACTCTCATATGTAGATACTTTCACTGTGTACGATGATTCTAGTATATGTAGAATTCGACATCTGCATCGCCCGGTTTCGATGTCTTCGGGTGTCTGTCGTGGGAATTGAAGAGCGCCCAAATAAATCAAAGTGCAACAACAGCAGCGACAGCACGCCAACAACAACTGCACGGACAGAGAAAGAGACAGAGACAGACACAGATACAGCTATGGATACATATGCAGATACAGATACACGTACAGATACTTATGGTATACAGATTCAAATGCAGTGGCGACTTGGAGCAAACGAAGTAGCATCATTAGCAAGCGGATGCAGGCCTCACTGCTCGACTCCATTCGACTCCACTCCACTCCACTCCACTCCACTCTACTCAGAATTACACCAAAGTCGAGCCCAAAAGAGCAATCAACTTGGGAAAGATGGCTTCTGCGAGGGGGAAAAAGGGGATGGCTGAGGGAGGCCTGCATCCAAATGGTCACACACTAACACATGTGTCACATGGTCGAGTCCCTGAAACAACCGCCCTTAACCTCGATCCACAGATCGACCAGGAAGATCGACACACTCATCTGTACACTCACATCCTGTGTCTTATCCCTCAGTCTCTGGGTGAACTTAAGTATCTAGAACTCATTAAACATATGTATGCTGAGACATCTTCCTCTTTGCTCGGGAATCCCAATCGCAATTTGTTTCTCAGCTAGTTAATCTTAGATAATGTTGAACAACAGTGAAAACTTCGTTTTTAGTTGTGGTTTATCGTTTAAAACAAGCCAGAAACTTAAGATTCGGTAGACAACTCAAAATGATGCTACAAATCTAGGAATATCCTATGAAATTAAACTATGAACTTTCAGTAGATTAAATACATTTTAAGTTAGGCCATTAATACTATACTTCAATTCGTAACTGAGAAACAAATGGGTTACTTAGTTGAATTCTCTAATTTACATACTATAGTATAAAATGATTATTTGTCCTGGAAATACCAGGAACTTGTTCATAATTTTGCAATGGAAAACATTCTTCTATTCCTATGTGACTGACTTATTTAAGATACACACAATCACAAATTTACATAATAATATTATCAGCGGTGTTCCAATCTTATATATTTTAATACAACAACGATATGATTAAGAAAATGCTCTATATATTGTGGGCGCTAAATAATCATTTTATATAAAATATATTTACGGATAATTTTGTATATTTATTTCATAAAGTATAATTATTTATCATTGTAATAATATTAATATTTTTTATAATAAACTCAATTTTATGTTTCCCACGAAGTCTCCTATCATTTTTTATCGATTCCAAGCTGATTTTAATGAACCAACATTAGTTGAGATTAAATGTATCGGTATATGTATCTGTTTCTGTTTGTGCAATCTCTGACTGTAGCTATGTCTCAGCAATATCTCCATCCTGAAGTAGGTGGAGTAGTCGAGCGCAAAGCGGACACAAAGTACAGTAACACAAATTAAAACGGACACTAAAAATAGCCACCCTCCGCGGTCGGTCGCAACAGGGCAACGGCTGGGGCGCATCAATACTGGGACTGAGACTCGAGACTGAGTGAAAAAGAGAAAGAATATGGGAGAGGGGGGAGTGGAGAGTGGTGAGTTGAGAGTGGGGAGGGGGGGGAGTTAGGAAGATGCTGCGGCTCGGACTCGGACGGTTGAATAAATGAAACACATATTCGAAATGACATTAAGTAAACAGACTAGCAACCATGTCAATGTCAAACACACTCGCCACATGGGCGCAATGGAACGCAGCATCGCACACACACTCACACACACACATACATGCGCGTGAGTGTGCCACATGTGTGCGAGCATGTAACGGATAATGCTGCAGAAGATACTTTTATTTTGGACACCAAACGCAGGACGCGCATCGCTCGGTTGCATCGCCAGCCATTGGTTTGTGTAAGTGTCTCACACACTCGCACACATAAAGTGTATGTGTCTGTGTGCGTGTGTGTGTGTGTGCGCGTGTATTACGCACATCAGAGTGTCGCATCGACGGCATCCTCACGGTCACCGTTCACCGTTCACGCATCTGCAACAGGCAACGAGAACATTTTGTATCCAACGGATGCGCATGTTTATTTTAGTCACTCACGTAAATCTCTGTATGTGTTTGTGTGTGTGTGTCTGTGCTGTACCGAAACGGTTATGCAGCCACAGCAACAGTTCCCCTCTCCCACCACCCGCCACGCCTTCACTCCCCCGCTGCCTGCTTCCATTGACACTCCCCCGTCCCATTCCTAGTTCCACAGATATTGTCTATTTTTGGTGCCACATACAAATATCTTGTATCTTTAAGTTCCTTCTCACTGCCAAAGTCAAAGTCAAGTTCAACGGCGATCGGATATGTCGCTGGGTTTTGTACAAATTCGATGCCCGCTCTTTACTTCCCCATCATCTTTTGTAGATTTCCACACAGTTTTCATGTATGTAATAAGAAAATGCAACTATTTCAGTCGCTTGCACTGATGTGATTATAATATTTATATTATAAACTACTTTACACTTTAGTTACTAAAAACTGTGAGCTGCTAAAGTTGTATTAGTCGCTTCATATCGTCAATTTCATACAGAGTTCAAGGCTGCGTGTTTTTTAATATGTTGGACCAGGTTTAATTGCAAAGTTCGAACATCACAATTGAGTATAATAAATGTTTAATACTTACATATGTGAGTAGCAACATTTTCCAAATAACTTTCACAACATAACAGATATTTTAGATATTATAATAAAGAAAACAATTAATAATTAATTACAATCAAGTCTGTAAAATAAACAAAATAAGAAACATAAAAATAAAAATTTAATAATTATCTACTCATTTCTTTTATTTTTTCTAAATTACATTTTTGCCCTAAAACTAAGCATTTTATTCTAATCTGAAAAACAATTGATTATAAGGCAACGGACTCAATACATAAAAAGTACTGAGATTGTATCAAAAACTATGTGAATAAAATATAGAATGTTCGGTCTAATATGAAAGTTAAGTTGGAAAAACTTTTTGGTTTTTATATATTTAACAAATTGACAGAATCAGCAATCAAATGTCTGATACATCCTGAACGATGTTAGTTTAAATCCTATTCATAATATAGATGCTTTTGAAACGATTGGTAGAAAATACAGATTTTGTAAAAAAACCTTTATTTTGGGAAATATCTGAGCCAAACGAACCACTTATTTATCTGGGCGGGTATTATATATATCCTAAAACAAATTTGATTCAAATCGGGTTACAATATCGTATCGCTGTCATTGAAACAATTAGTCAAGAAATGAGCACAGGCATCTACTTGCCCGGGCTCTAGGATTCTTATAGTAGCAAAGTCTCAGTTTTTGACATAGTAAGTAGCGGGTCTCCAAAAGTCGAGTATGCTCGTCGTTGACGAAAAAGTCTTCATGTAGGCGCCAACTTTCCAAATATAACGAACTGAACTGAACTAAATGAACCAGGAGCTCTCAGATCTAAGACTCAATAAATTTTAAATAGTTTTGATCTATTAGAGAGACTAACGTCCAGCTGTTCTATTATTCCCTCAGTACCGCAGTTTACAATGCCTCCTGACCAGGTTTAACTAAGCTGTGCCATTTGCTTGCTCGAAACGAACCTGCAGGATCAACGAATTTGACTTTGAGCTCGCGAGCGGCATAAGTTGCCTTTTGTGGCTAAGTACTCATAAAAATCAAAAGGACACACTTTGTCTGCCTGTGTGTGTGCGTGTGTGTATGCGTGTGTGTGTGTGAGTGAGTGAGTGTTTGTGTTTGCCGAACAAAGGACCACAACGGACCGGCAAATTGTTTTATTGGCAGTTGCCGCATTCGGTTTGGCGATAAAATCAATTTACTGCCCGCTCAACCGCTGACCGAAATCTCTATGTCTATGTCTCTCTCTCTCTCGCTCTCTCTCTCTCTCTTACTTTGTGTCTACTGTAACTGTCCGTCAGTTCGTCCCTATGTCCATTTGACTGACTGTCGACCAGGCGTGAGGTTTTTGCTTATGCAAAATTACAAATCGTCATACGCACGCACGATTTATCTAATCCATATTCAAATTTCGGACAATAGCTATCCCTGCCTCTGTCTCCCTGAACCTCCTGCCCTCTTCCCCCTGCAGCGGACAAGCCCTCGACTCGAGTCCGATTGCTGTCCGTTGAATGCAACGTTTGTTTGCGGTTGCGATTTATTTTTATTGAATTGCAAAAAATTAACAGCCCTCGTGGACCCAACACTATACTAACATAAGACCAAAATCTAGACCCGGACCCGAGTTCCAAACTCTATTTCGGATTCGGATTCGGATCCATACCAGGTTGCAAATTGTACAAATATGTCGAAACGTTGTGCAAATCATTTAATTGTTTTTCACTCTCTCTCTCTCTCTCGGTTTGTTAGTTCCCTGTATTGTTTGTGTGCTCAAGAAGCGTAGTTATGAGGAGAAAGAGAAGGTGGAGGTAAGGCTGGAGGTAGAGGCAGCACCAGCGGCAGAGGTTGAGGTAGGTGTTCTGAAAAGTACACACTCGATTAGATAATTGAGCAGCTCGCAAGTTGAGATGCCATTGCAAATACCAGGCTATTTTTGGATCTGTATTATCAGCTTTGACTTTCTTTTTGAAAGTATGATATCTTGAGACCTTGAGCTTAGCTATGAGACTATAAGATAATTTATTATATTATTTAATGAATTAAATCAAGTTATTTATTATTTACTAATTTAAATTAATCGCATAAAACATTTTTAAGCTTTCCCTAAATTTTCCAGGTGGAAAGAATTTCTTTTAACAATGAAAATTAAATAGCAATTATTTATGAAGAATGAATTATGAATTATTCATTATTAATCGTCTTACGGCGATTAACTACAAATTAAACATTCATGATCAAAAATTTCAATTTAATTTGAATGAAACAAATTGAATTGATTTAAGGCTCAAGATTAATAGTATATCATAAAATAAAACACAAAAATAGTAAAGAATTTGATTTAAATGATTTATCTTTAAAATAAAAGTACTTTGGGAATTTAAAGTGAAAGTCCCAAAAAAAACTTCGTTTTTTATGTTTTTATTAAATAACTCAAATATAAGAGTTATTTCGTAACTGTAAATAAAAGTTATCAAAATTAAAGTCATTTCGTAAACATGAAATATTAATGTAAATTCTGCATTTGTTATTTAACTGCAAATTGTTGAAAGTACTTTTTATGTTGATTATTAAAGATTTTAAATAAATAAATATGTAATTTGGATGCTTTTGGTAGAAGAAATTTGTCAAACTCTCAGCTAAAATGAAGTTAAAGAGTTGAAGCCGAAGAAGAGGTGAAAAAATAAGCTGCACTGCAGTTATTTAGAGAGGTCTATAATGAACGATCGCTGATTCAGCTGTCTTCGACCAGATCATATTATATCATATACAATAAGATGTTGCTAACCCATTTCATGGAACGGCCTTTGCTAATGGGTGGCCACCAGAAAGGAGCTGAGAGGAAAGCAGAGCTGCTTCTTTGTCCAGTTTTGCAGCAACAAGAACAGCAATAACATCGACAACAAGGACAACAACAACATCAACAACAACAATGAGGATAAACAATCAATGGTTTGTGTACGTGCGTTAAGGCGAATGCTGGCAATATCCTTAATATCCTTATAAACCCATCCCATATGCATGCTGGCATCGCAATGGGCCTTCTCTTCATATATGTTTTTTATTTTCACGAGTATTTGCGTCAGGACAATGCCCAACTCAAAGGTCAGCGCTCAATTGTTGTTGTTTCCCTTTTGTTTCGCATATTTTGCGGTTTTTTATGTAATCTCACGTTTGACGTATTGGTTTCAATCTGCCCCCCGCCCCTGCCCCCGACTCCTGCCGCTGCTGCTACTCCGTCTGAGCCTCAATCTCTGGCCTCTGTCGACCTGTCCAAATTTTGCTCGACTGCCTGCATTGGGTGGTCTACAGACAGCGGTAACACTCACACGTTCCACACACGCACACACACACACACACACACACACACACGCACACACACACACACTTGCCCTTATGCCACAACACAGCCCTAACGTGGATGCAACATCATCAAAATCAATCAGCTGAGCCATGTCCTTTGTTGTCTGCATTCGACACGACTGCAGCGCCGCTAATTGGCACCACCACGCCGCCCCCTTTTCGCCATGCAATCTGCACCACTCCGCCCCTCTCACAATTAGTGCTGTCTATTGTTTTTATCGACTCGTATGCAAATTGTCCAGCACTGACGGCACTAATCAGAGACTAGAAATGGGGAGATAGAGAGAGGGAGAGCGCGAAGAGACTGAGTGAGCAAAAGAGAGTGCTTGCGATTACAATCGAACTTGTCAAGCGATTCGTTCTGACCCAAAATGCATTTGACATAGCGGTTCATCAGAGCGTCATCATCAGATCCTTTAGTTCAGCACTCACTTCTGTCACGGATTGAGACTATTCCTTTCGCTAATGGCAACTGACGTCGGTCGCTTAAATGTCTTCCAGATCACCCCCATGTGTACTGTTATTTTATCTAGATATCGATACAAATTTCTGTAACTTACTACCAATTCTTAAATTATAATTTTAGATATGTTAAAGCTCTGTGAGGATTTCTAAGCGTAATAATTTCATAAATTCTTTTAATTCAATCAACGAAATCGGTCAATCAATTTCTTTATCTGTATTGTGTTCTTAATATTTCTGAAAAAACCTTACAAGCTCTCGCATCTTTATGGAGATCTCATAATTTTTAACCCGATTTGTTGGCAACTTTCAAATAAAGATTTCAAACATAAACTGTCTATTTGGGTACAACTTTCGAACTAAATAATATTTCTAGATTGTCTCTCGATTTCAAATCTACATTAAGACTATATCACAACTCTATAAAAAGCAAAGATATTCATAAATAAAACAAACATTTTTCAGTTTGATATTAAGCTATAAAAAATACATTTATTGCGATTGGAACTTAAAATAACATTTATGATATATTAAAGGTGTGTATAAATATATTACATCCTTTATATTCCGTATGAATCGATGCAATTTTTTCGAACTGTACACCAAAAATTTCTAATTGTAGTATTCCTAAGATATAGGATAAAGTACAGTCTAATATGAAATTATTTAAGACTTTGAGAGAAATTGATAGTTTGAGAAACTCGAAAGAGGAAGTTGCTTAGATTTCATTGACAACCCCTTTTGCTCCATAGAATGTTCGGATTCTTCATAGATGAGACAATATTATTATGTTGAAAGATACTTGAAAATGCGGCATTGTTTTTCTGATCGGGATGCAGTGTTTTTCGTATCCATTGTTAGTTCGAAGCGCCAGCGTTGATGGACACGAGCAACTGCAGGATGTTTATTATTGTCACTTGAATCTCAAGTTGTCTTATTCCCGTTGCATCAGCGTCCAGTGTTCGCGGGGGTGTAATACGCACACACACACACTCACACACACACACACACACACACTCACAGAGACATGTGCCGTCTTATAAACAGCCTCGTTCTCAATCTCATTCTCTGTCTTCCTCTCCCGTTGTTGTACTCCAAACAAAAACCCGAGCTCGAGCATTTTATTTATGGCATTTTGAGCTAGGTGACTGAGGGGCAGGGGTGTATTTGGATCTCGAATGCCTCGCAAGTGGCTCCGTTATGTTTGCGACCGCATTCATTCATCCGTCGAGCGACTTGTGTTCTGCCTTCCCTCTTCATCCTTCCCCTCCCCAAGACTTGTCTTTTTTCCCACTGCTTTCGTTTTGTCCGCTAGTTCTCCGCTTCAAGAATCCGATTGAAATGTACAGTTATGCAGGTTAACCAGTGAGCTCTACATTTTTTAGCATCCATTGTAAAACCTTGAAAAAGAAATCAATCTGCTTGAAGGAAACTTTCTATTCATAAAATTCATATGGTTTCTTTAAGGTTTATACGATTTTCATTGCTGTAAAATACTTAAAGATTTCTTAAATGAAATTATATAGCAGTTGAATATCAGCGCCCAGACCGGACCACTTCCTTGAAATCAACTTTGAATGACTATATAAACACTATGTAATCTATCATTTAAATGAAGCTGGATTTTAAAAAAGTAATAGTTTGATCATCGAAATGATAATCTTTAAATTTGGTTTATTGAGAGTTTAAGCGCCTTAAACATCAGAGATAGAGCAAAACATTTGTTATATTTATTCGTTTGTACATATTATATAAATAAACAATTCCCAAAATAATGTCCGCTAAGAAAATGCATTGAAATTGGAATTTCCTGACCAAATAGACATGTTATGTATGCATGTAGACCTGTGTGGACTGTATGTGTGAGTGTCTACTTCATGTGTGTATCTATCCATGTGTGTTTCACGTATGAGACCATAAAAACCACCCCAAAGAAGACCAATTCAAGCCTTCCAATTGGCATTTTCGTGTGCGCGTGTCCAATCAGTTGATGGCGCCATCTGTTGGCCAAGCACCAAAGCTACAGCGGCCAACAGGTGGCGCTGGATGTCCGCACACATAGGTATATCTATTCAACTGGACAATCAAGCTAAAAATCAATTATTAACATGCAATGTTAGTGGGAGAACTTCCTCTTCTTAGAAAATAATGCAGACAAGCATTAAATAAAAAACTGCTCGCTGATTGATGCTGATCAAAAGCTGAAGCTAATTATGGACTGAGCCGCAAAGTATGCAATACTTTGATGCGATCGTTGCCATAAAAGGAGGTGCCATAAAATGATGCGAGGACACGAACCTCACCTGAGATCGGCTAGACAGATCCATTTCGTAGGTTCCAGTGTTGAGGACTAACAAAATGTAGCCCTTAGTCGAATCGATTGGCATTGGGAGAGGGTGGTTCAATAGCCTAATACATCCCCTAACAACTAAGGGGGAGGCCACACACTCACATGTGTGTGTGTACGTATACTGGCTTCTACATGCGAGATAGAAGGCGAGAGCATGTGTGGGGGATACATGCACATTTGGGATGCTGGAGAGTCCGTGCGGCCTCGTCGACGTCCCCTGCTATTCTCTCACACACACACACACACACACACGTACATATGTGTGAATTTACATAAACATACACACACACACACATGGATACAGGGCACACACACTTAGACATGCAGAGACCATAAGCCACCCTCGCCTTTTACATACATACAAACAAACATATACATATGACCAAAAGTTGACGTCCGTGATAAAGCGCAAGACGTGCCCGGGTGGTTTTTGCCAATGGGCCAAGTGTGGCAACGGATGTGAAAGGGGACAGGGGACGGGAGACGGATGGCGAGGAGTTGGGTGGGGAGTTAGAGAAGGATGTAGCAACTGGAACGAAGGCTGTTAAGCTTGGGACACATGGCGTCCTCTCTGTATGAGTACGAGTATATGTTGAATATATATTTTGCAAGTGTGATGCTGCTGTGATGGTGGTGGTGTTGCTGTGTTGCTGTGATGCTGTGATGCAGTGGTGGTGTGGTGGTGGTCGCACCGGTCACACAGGCCAGTGGTGGGTTATTTTCATTTTGCAAATGTTTGCCAGTCCAGACAGTGCCCACCCACCCGAGCCACCCGAGCCACCCAACCACCCAATTGTCGTTCTGCTGTATGTTATGGCCATATAATGACAGTCGAGGACCAAGCACAAAACCAACCCTATTTTGTGTGTCCGCATCTCCACAGCTTCCTCATCTGATTTCTCGCTTGCTTCTTCTTATTCTTTTTTTGCGCGCGGGCTACCTTTGGCTTCCCCCCTTCATCCTCCCCCCCACCTCTCCCCATCTCCGTGGCCGCTTCTCGAGTTGGTCTTCCGGCTGCATCATCAGCGCAACAATGTTCGCAAAAAGGACATTTTATATGTGCGCCATAAAAGCATTAGCATTATCGCTCGTTATGTCCTCGCCTGCTTAGACTGTGTGTGCTTGTGTGTGTGTGTGCCTGTGTGTGTGTGTGTCTGTGTGTGTGTATTTCTGTTTGTCCACCCTCAAAGCTCAAAAGCAAGCGACAACGCCATATGCAAATGAGCTGCCAGTTGCGAGTTTGAAGTAAAAAATTCGCATAAGCCATCAATACACATAGTTGGGCAATTTCAAATTCAAATCCAATAAAGTCCTTGCTCAGAGGATATTGAACTACTGCCCAGCTGGGGTTGCCTCAGTTGCCTGTGGCAAGCACACGTCTCGTACGAATACTATACATGCTGTAGCTGTCACGCTTCTAATGACACTAGCAAACAATTTAAATGCAATCGTTCTCCAGAGACAAAGAGAGAGGGAGAGTGAGGGGGAGAGTGAGAGAGAGTGATCCAGATTATTAATCAAGCATTCTAAACAGATGCGCATTAAGTGCTTATAATGGAGCAGAAATCCAATAAAAGCAGCCAGATAGAGAGAGAGAGAGAGACAGAGAAACAGAGAACGAGAGAAAGAGCGCATAAAAGACTGAGATCGCTGAAAGGTTTTCTCCATCGATTGCTTCTCAATTTTCCTTTAAGATATTAATGACACTTGCTTTCAAAAAACGCAATGTGTTTGTTTTAAATTATGAAGTCAATTTCACACTAAATATACAATTCTCCACATATGAATTTATAAATTTAAGGAGTTTTTTCGTCATTTCAATATCCAACATTATTGAACACAGATGACAATAAATAAAACATGTTTAAATTGAACATTTTATACTGGTTTTTATACATTTAACTCGCTAGTTCAAGCCAATTTTTATGGCATTTTATTTTTAAACAATCACAAAAAACGTTGCGAAGATTGAAAACAATGACGATAGTTTCAAAAGACCAACAACTAATTTATCACAGTTATTAGGTTAATAAAGATTCCAAGAGTACAACGTTTACGAAATTTTGATTGCCTTGAACAAATTCAATCTAATAAAAATAAAATGAAAGGAAAATCATAGATTTTATTTTTAAATGAGATTTCCTGGAAACTGGAAAAATGGTTACATTAAATATTAGAAATGCGATTTTTGTACACAAATTAAAGTTTGTTTACTATCTAATAAAATATTTATTGTCATTTTCAAAATAACATATTTTTGTACCTGTTTCTCTAAAATTAAGTAATGAATGTTACAATGTATGTTGCCAAATATCGCGAAATATCCTACAGCCATAGTTTTTAAGATATTTAGCTATTTTTAGAAGTAATGCTATCGATTATTTATATCTATTAATTGCATTAAGACCGATTAAACAGTTCGTCATAAAAATCAGTTAATAGATTTCACTTTTAAAGATATTCACCTCCTAAAAGTATGTAACGAGTATTCATAAAGTCGGAGGGCCGACTTTAACTTTTTAACATTTTGTTATATTATCTGACAGTTTTTTGAATAATTTATATTTGAAATATGTAAATGATGACGGTCCCTGTTTTGCATACATACTAGAGGTGGAGAGAAATAGACTCTGCATAAAAAGAAGAGCAATACAAAGTCGACTTGTGCGATTCGATTGCATTGGCCTTGATGTGCTCAATTTTAAAAGCTGGCCAAGCAGAGCTACACACACAATCACACACGCACACACACATACCTAATGTGTTTTACACACACACACAAGCAAAGGACGCTTATGCTGGCCAATCGTTCCCAAAAGGGGATTGTCACAGGACTGTGTTTGTGTACTCCAAATGCCAAGAGCCAAGCAATAGGAGACACACACACACACATTCGCACACAGACACATGTAGGGGGAGAGCATATACATATGTGTGGCTGTATGTGTTAGCTGGATCATTCATACATAGATTTTATGTACTGGCAAGCTTCCAAAGCGCATTAATCTAACGACCACATCCGGCACACAAAAGCTTCAGCCTCGACTCGCCTTGCTTCGTCGAGCTGCGTCTGTGGTTGTGGCTGTGGTTGCGGCTGTGGTTGTGGTTGTGGCTGAGACTGAGACTGTGACTCTCTTTCTGCTAGTACGTATGGCTGTGGCTGTCACTGTGGTTCTGCCTTTGGTTCTTCCCCATTCTTATACATTGCTTATGCTTATGTCCTTTGCATATTTGTCATTTGGATGGCGATGGCGATGGCGATGGCGATGTCGGAGCCTTTGCAAATTCCCGATTTTTGCACAAATCCCGTCGTTCTATGTATGTGTATCTTTGTATGTATATCGCACACAAACACACACATAGCACGAGACTTGTATGTGTGTGTGCATGCAAATGCGACGGTCTTGTCCACGCCCCTGAGACGATGTGTACGAAATGTTTTGCATATCAAAAATATAAATCACTTGGAGTAAGACCAGCGCAAAACCCGCCTCTTATTCCCCCCCCCACTTCCACCGCTCTTCACCAAACGCTTGCCGAACTCCACTTTAACCCAACTCAACCCAGTCAAATGCCCACCCACTTCACTTCTTAGCTATTGCCAATGGACCTGGGGCTACATGAATGGTTAGATGGATGGATGGCCTCTGCTCCTGCACTCGTTTCGTATCGTTTCGATTTGCAATATTGAGACCCTGTACCTCAAAAGTACACGGTGTGTATTGAGTGTGTCGAAGGCAAATCAAATCTGTGCCTCTGCAAAAAGATATACATTCCTGATCAGCATTGATAACCAAGTATAGTCATGTCATGTCTGTATGAAACCAAATTACAAATTTTAGGCTTCTTTGAATGTTTTCATATTGATTTCTACCAAAATATCTAAAAGAAATACATGCTGAAATGGCGAATATTAAGCTTAAACGTTAAGAAGATTGTTGTTCTGTGTAGAGTCTTCAAACTTGCACATCTTAAGTCGATAAAGTTTGTATTATTTTATTGTCACGACTCTTCTGCATCCAAAAAGGAAAAGTCAAATTGTGCAATATATTTTAAAGCTAGAGTCGTATATTAAGGCACAGATTAACAATGTCGTGATCTGTCAAACTCAACTCGGAACGCACTGTGTGAGCAAAAGGAAGAAGAAAATAATGCAAATTGGATTCAACTGTGCGAGTACAGGGTCTCTTACAGTCGGACTCGGTTGACTGTAGCCTCTTCTTTCTTTATTTTTTTGCTTTTCTTCATTGTGTGTGTGTGTGTGAGTTTTATTTTGAATTCGACAGCTCGTTCCCGCTGATTTCATAGACCGGGCATGGCATCAACCACAGTCGGAGTCAGGACGACAGTCAGATGCGAAGCCCGAGCCACATTCACTTGTTTGCGAGCCACTTGGTCTGCAGTCCATAGATTCGCATTTGCTTCGTATGTATGAATCGACAAACTTTGTTCTCTATATCTTCATTTTTTTTTGCAATCCCCCCTGACACTGCCTCTGCCACTGCCCCTGACCCTGTGTCGCCGCCTTGTGGCAGCGACAGAAGCGGGTGAGGCCGCTACGGTTAGCGTCAGTTTGAACACTTTTTGCTCAAATGTTTTCGGTTTAGCATTCGAATTCCGAAGCAGTACAGTTGAGTATGAAAATGGTATTTTCGTAGTATACACACACACACACACACACACACGCACTCAGTTAGTGAGAAAGAGAGAGCGAGAGAGATAGAGAGAGAGAGACGGAGAGAGAGACACACATGCATGTGTGTATATGGGCTTTGTATGTGGTACATGCGCACACCCACACATACACATATACGCTTTGAGGAGAAGAATAAGACAGCTTTACAGTGAGATATATATGTATATACATATATATAGTGTGAATGCGACAGAGAGAGATGGGGAAAGAGCAAAAATTCATTGTCTTTTGTTTAAAGGTCAACAAATCGATGCAAATGACACCAATCGAAATAACCCAAGAGAAATATCAATTGTTCTTATAATGCATAAAATGTTAAAATGTTAAAAGGTTCTTAAAGCAAGATACTGATCAGAACTATGAATTGTAGTCTAAATAATGCGTCAAAAACATAAAATTGGTTTTAGAAACACTTCTAATAGGAACTGAAATGCTTTTATTTTGGGGAACACGAATATAAGTAGTGAAGATAATAAATAAAAAAAGATAAAACAGGTTTTTAATTATTAAAATATTATAGCCTTCCAATCGAGCTATTGTCACATTTGTAAATATGAGAGTTCATTATATTGAATTGAATAATAATAATATTTTTGTGTCCAATATTTTGAAATATTTAACTAAGTCTATCACATGAACAGATTAAAATCTAATGATAATGATACTCATCAATACAATTTTGTTATAAGTTTCAAGATAGTTATGATACATTGTTTCAAGTTTTTTTTGACAAATCGGCAATATGATAAATATAATTGTAACTAAAGATCAAGATGTCATAAACGATATTTATAAGTTCATAAATAATTTTACAACTCGTATTTAGTTTAGATATCTGTTTCTATATTCTTTATTATTTCACACCCTCGCTCCCTTGTACAGTTAAGTGACGGCTTCCATTTTATAGATTGCCTAAATACATGGGGAAGGACACATATTATTCTGCCAATACATTGAAAATCATCACGATTTCCCCTGAAATTCCACCCCGAAAATGTTTGACAAACGAAGCAATACGAAAGACTTCATGTCCACAAATGCCATTGCCATTGACCACACCCTCCCTATTTTTTTGCCGCACCAACAAACTCACTCCCTTCCGGTCTGTCCGTCAGTCCATCCGTCCGTCTGCCCGTCCGTCCGTCTGTCTGTCCGACCTTCTATTTATGCAGGCGAAACCAAAGAACGCGCGGACACGAGCCTATTTCCCTATGCCATGTGGGTTGTTTCTATATTTCCCTTTCATCTATGTATTTATAATGTGTGAGTGTGTGCGAGTGTGTGCGTGTGTGTGTGTGCGTGTGTGTGTGATTGAATTGACCAATGTGCAGGCTGCAGTTTGTAGGCGATGGCGTCTGTTTTAGATGCTATGAAATACTTTAGATAGATACTTTAGATAGATACTTTAGATAGATACATTAGATAGATACTTTAGATAGATACTTTAGATAGATACTTTAGATAGATACTTTAGCCAGATTATTCAATGATTACAGATCGTAAAATCTCTACATTAATTGACATAAACTCATTCCCAAAGTGTAATATTAGTTTCTTTTAATGAAAGACGTACGATAAAGTGTTTATATACTTGAAATTAAAAGTATACCGGTGCAATTACTTTGATAATTGGTTCCAAAAAAAGGATTTAATTTAATGTTTGGTGCTAGGACTGAAACGGTTTATGTCCCCTACTAAAGATCCTTAACACACATTTATTACATAGTACATAGAATATTTGGCAAATTTTTCGATATATCTATATTATTAAAAAAAAACTATGCGTATTTATAGGTATCAAAAACAACTTGTTAGTTGTCTATATTTGTTTGATCAATAAATAAAAATGTTATGCGATACATTTTATTTGATTTGAATTGTAAAAAATAATTAGCAAATATGTGAATTTTAAAGCATTGTAAGATTTTCTAAGAGTATTCAGTTAATATTAATATGAATAGCATTCATTGTATAGTATGCACACTGCTGAATAAATTGCTTTTAATTCAATTTAGATTGGAATTTCAATTCCTTTGCTTTCGCAAGTCTCTTCTTAGCTCTAATTCAACCGACTAACTGCTACTTATTAGTTTCAATTTAAAGTGGATAGTGTATCGCGTATATCGGTACAACGGATTGCACTTTGGCAGCTCGCCACATGCCACATGCCACCACTTTTGATAGACAAACAATCAGAGACAAAGGCAAAAGAATTTGCACACAGTCGAAAGTACAAGCAGCTAATAAATTATGCAGTTACTGAATAACTGTGCGAATTGCACGACTTCATTTGACGTCACCCCCCGTTAGGGTAACCCTAAAGCCCTACCGCCTACCCTAACACCCTCTATCCCTGCCTTTCTCTGCCTTCCCCTGCCTTTCCCTACTCCCGCCATGCGTTTGGCGTCCACATCAACATCCAGAGCAACATGAACGCGTCAGCGCCACTTTCACTTTGCCTTGGCAGCAAACTTGCAACTTGTTGCATACTCCATTTTTTGCTGCCTTCGCTTGCTTGCTTGTGTCTTTTCTTTATTTCGTGTTTTCTTATCTCATTTGAAATTATTTGCTTTAATGGCAAACACACAGACTGAAGCAAAAAAAATATGCTTGGGCGAGAGGCTGCGAAGAAGAATGACAAAAATAAAAAAGAACTCAAACCAGGCAAAACAAAACGTCGGAAATAAATGGCGTCTCGAGCCTTTCCCCCGCCCACCGCACCCCTCCCATTTTCCAGCCAACACAACGCACGCGACAAGACAAAATAAAAACTTTTTCATTACATTTCCCATTTCCGCATTAAAGAACTCACGATGCGACGACCTTGAAAAAAAACGAAGGAATAGACGAAGAAGAGGAGAGGAAGAGAAACAAGAGGCAGTAACAACACCAACGGCAACAAATGAGAGACGAGCCAAAGAAATAATCATAATAATAATAAAAAATGGCAGAAAGAGCCTGAAAGTAAATCAGTCTACATTTACACACAGAGTGACTCCTTCCTCCCACCCTCTCTCCCCCCTCCCTTAAAGGTCACAGCATTTGTAGAGCGCTGCCTGTTGGTGTTGGTGGAATGGGGTACGAAGGATGCTGCAACACCGCTTATATTTTCCATAGCGTAATTTCTAACAACGAACACAACAGCAACAACAAATGGGAAAGGCAAATGCAAAGAAGAAAGCGCGAAAAAAATACTACGGAAATGCGGGGATTGCGCTGTGTAAAATGGTGTGGCATGCGGGGCATGCGGGGCACACGGGGGTGTCGACTCAATGTCGTCAATTAGAGACTCATTACGCTCTCACATTGCAGACGGCAAGCAGACTTCATATAAATATGTATGTATAGTATATAAACTCATAGTCTTTATACATTTTTTTCTCGCTCTTTTATTTTTTTTTGCTTCTTCGCTTTGCCTCGTCGTTCGTCCTTGGTCCTTGGTTCTTGCTCCTTGCTGCTTCGTCCTGCATTCTTTTATTGTTTCTTTTCTCTCCTCTTCTCGCGTCACGGGCTTTGTTGGGGTTTTTTTTTATTTTAGAAAAATTCATTCATGAAAGAAAAGCGTAAAGTCTGAGTGGAACTTGGACAACTTTTGGTGATTCTGGTAGGCCAGCCCCCTCTGTCTCTCTCTTGTCCCCGCCCTTCCTAAGCGTTTGTAGTTGAGTCTAACACGCTGCACAGTGTCCTGAGAAATTGCATTTTCATAAGTGTCCAACGTCTTTCTAGACAATTGCCCCAGGGTTAGAAAATATAATCCAAATAAGATAAGAATCAATTAAAAAATAGTCACATATTTTTATATTATTAATTATATACCTAAAAGCCCAAGAAATGTATTTACATATCTTTTAATTTGGATGGATTAGCTGGTCTTGCGTTTAATTTTTATTAAACTTAAAATCAAATCCCTGACTTTGACGGCATTTGATCCCAGTTTTTACACTATGTTCTGTTTGTGGCGATTCAGGGCGACTGGACTAGAATTAAAAAGATTTCTATTAAAGATATCAATAAAGAAAAATTGTTTTATTAGAAAACTATGTTTATTTCCTTAATTACTTTCCATTTCTTCTTTATTTACCGACATTCATCTTTAAACATTTTCAAAACTTCGTAATATTATTAATTAATTGGTATCCTTTTTTTATTCGTTTTACGCCGATTGGTCGAAAACTCGAATTATTTTCTATTTTAGATTTTTACATTTTGGCTTACACTTTCTACTTACATCACTAATATAGTACACTTCGAAAATTAAGTCAATAGTCGGTTAATTAGAATGATTCCCAGACAAGTTTCAGCTAGTTGCGCACCACGGTGCAAATGCCTGTAAATAGATGGAAAATTGTGGCATTTCAAATTAAAATTCAAATTGAGACTTGACGGGCAAGGACGTGCCGCAGCCACCAGCTACAACAACAGCTACAACAACAACAACAACTGCATCAACAACAACATTCCAACAGCAGACTCCTCAGCAACGGCGCTGCGACTGCAAAAGCAGCTGAGAGAGAGAAAGCATTTTTTATTTGCATTTCGCTTTTCTGTTATACAAATTCTCTTCTATTTTATTACTTTTTTTTTGGATTTTATGGCGCAGTTTGCAGGTCGCATTTTTAAATACTAAAGTCGCACAACTGTTGCTGGCAACACGCTGCGGCAACTGTTGCTGTTGCTGCTGTTGCTGCTGCTGCTGCTGAAGGGGGGAGCTTTAAGTGACCTTCAATTGTTGCCCAATGCTGGGTACGCATGACCCGCTCCGCCCCGCCGCCTCCCTCCGCATCGACTTATGTCCATGACCAGGGCAAAAGCCAGTTGCATTCAATCATTTTGTTGCTTATAATTTATGCCAAGTGGCAAGTGCCAAGTGTCTGCCCGAGGATCATAAGGACACTCGGCACGCACCGGGACAGCACCTTTGACGGGGTTGCAGCATCATTGTGAAATAGTTTTATTATTTTATATTTTTTGTGTTTCTTCCTGTTGTTGCAATGGCGTGAAAGACCACTTGAATAATTTACATTTCAAGGAAGCCTTCGCTTCAATTCCTTCCGTTTGGTGGTGATTGTCAAGCGGCGGGCATTTTCAACTCACTCCTGAATTCAGTTAGGTTCAGCTCAATCATCCATCTATCCATCTATGCATCCATTCATCTACACAGCTGTTGCCCTGGTTTCACTCTTGTGATTCGCCGTTATCGATCCTGGCAGGCGACAGTGTGTGAAGAAGTCCTCGAGTACCGCTCTTCACTTTTGGCCACGCTGTGACCTGATCACAGTTTCATCATTTCATCACGATAAGCGATTCCTAAACCAGCGACTTTTTAAACCAGTTCAGCAATTTTCCTATTAGCGAAGCCAAGCCGACAAATTGACGCTCGCAATTAAAGGAAAAATAAAATTCAGCAGAGCAAACTAGGATTACAAAATCTATAAAATAAATAACTGTTTAACATCTACATTTATTTACAAAATTGAACAATATTCAAGGAACATTCCTAAAAGTTCTTAAGTCAGTTATATATATATAGTTAAGTGAGTAATATTTGTAATTCAAAGTCTATAAATAGCTATAAATTGAATTGAAAGTCGTGTCACGTTTAAATAAGCTTTACAATGTGTGGTGAAAATAAACCAATATATAGTCCCGTTAAACCTTAAGTTTTATGAAGATTTCAAGGCTTTTTAATAATGTATAAAAGTTATTATTTGCTTTTTTACTTTTTCACTCATTTTATTTTTATAAATATCTAGACTTTAATTAGAATTGAGAATATTTCAATATATAAATGACTATTGACTTCGAGATATAATATAACTGATTCCAGATTTGATGTAGACCTTAAGTCAATATGATATAAAATATATTTGAAATAATGATTCGAAAGATATTAAACTTGTACATTATTTACCCCCGATATTGTTAGTTTTCTGGCGTCAAATATATGTAAAGCCTTGAGTTGTAAGTGTTCTTGATGTTGCATGTTTATAATGTTAGTATTTCAATTCCATACGCAAATCTTTTGCATATAATGCAGAAAATCCAAGTGAAGAAAATCCAAATGGCATAAATTAGATGAGACGTGACGGAGATACGGGACAAGGGATACGACAAACGGGACATGGGACATGGGATTTGGAATACGGGCTAGGCGGTACAGAAACAGTAACAGTAACAGTAATAATTTTCACGGTGTTTACGGTGCGTGTGTCATGTTACATAACTCTAGTCAACCACTTACACACACATGTGCAGATGCAAATGCAGACACAGATAAAGATACATACACTAGATTCACCCTATCCCTTTCCACACAGAAAGAGAAGGAGGGAGCGAGAGAGAGAGAGAGAGAGAGAGGCAAGAGGAAAACTTCTCATCGCTGCCCAATTTGCATGGGTAATAATTTTGTTAGATGCATCGCAGGCATCGCAACAGTTAACCGTTACATCGTCTGTCAAAAGGAAATTTATACCTTTTTTTCGAATTTTAATTAAATGGCATCGTCTGTCGACGGTCTGTCGAGCTGTCGATCTGTCGCGTCTGTCGTCTGTTTGCATATTGCAATTTTTTGAGTTCGACTCGAGGGACGTCTATATAGAATGTGAAAAGCGCGCCTTTCTCTCTAATTGCGGCTCACACGTAGCGAAGGGTTTTCCACAGACACACACACACACACACGCAGACATACACACATCTTGGCTGTATTACTTTTGGGCAAACGCGCATTTTGATGCATTGAGGGATTGGTCTTCAGTTTGCATATCCATCACAAGACCGAGATAATTGAAGTCGGGCGCCCGATTTTTAAAAATTTACATGCGCACAACCCCCTAACCCCGACCCCGACCACGACCACGACCTCTACCCCTACTCGTTCCGTTACTGCATTACACTTACCCTCACCCCAACCCTAACTTTAACCCTTGACAGCTCCTAGACAACCCTCTTCTATGCCTCTTGCCCTGTGGTTTCCGCATTGAGCTTGTAATTTGATTACAGACGAAGACGCTGCTCGACCCGAAAAGACATTCGAGATTCGACAATGCTAACGAAGCCATTGGCAAGGGGCAGGTTAACCCCACAGAGCCCGGAGCCCGAGGATAACTATTTCCCAGGCTCAATTGCAGACTACATTTGACATTCGTCATCCTACATCCTACATCGTCATCTACATTCTACATTCTACATCCTGCATCCTGCATCCTGTGTGTGCCACAATCCGTCGCATGCAAAATACCCGTCGTGCAATTAATGCAAAAATGCAAAGATGCAAAAATGCAGAAAGGGGTGCAACCCGGATTCAATTTAATGATTTTCTTCAACGGCAACAACAAGAGTTTCCTTTAAGAAAATTCGCACGGTAAGTATGCGAATTGGGATTATTTGCATTGCTATTCAAATGAAAATAAAAATGATAGATTGACAGCTGGGAAATTGAAAGATGCGAAAAGAGAAGATTAAATACTAACACCTTATATTGTGTGTATCTGCTGATATCATTGAATACAATCTTTGTGTTTTTGTCATTGCTTGAAGTCCCAATAAAACAGAGAACATTTCGTAGTCTGGGATTCCCATAGATTGGAAATCAATGCAGAAACTGATACATCAGCATCGAATTTCAACTTGTTAAACAATAATATGCATTAATTTCTGATTAATGTTAGGCATTCTGAGATGTTTCCTGTATTATCAAAGATTATCTACAAACTATGAAACACAACCCAATAACTACATTAATCACTAAACAATCTTCGCACAAAATGAAGCTCCGATCTGTTTTAAACGCATCTTTATACTCGAGAAATTTTATTATATACATTTATTTACATACATTAATTTGTCCAACAATTCCGGAAAAAATAAAAGCTGAAGGAAGAGATTAAGTGGAAGTAAATTTCTTTAAATTAAACAAAAATAGATATAATATGTATATCGATCGTTGAAATAATTTCATTTTTAGGCGCAGTTTTGCAAAGTCTTGTTAAGGAGTCGGATATGTATATCAGAGATATTTTGACGTCAAATACTCGTATATAGACATGTACGCTGAGCTGAAATACAGCTTTCATTTTAGCTATTTTAACTAGTTTTTCCTCTGCATGTCACAAAGAAGAAGACAAATTAAGCTTAGGAGCAGAAGAACGAAGGCGTGGAGAGGGTGGAGCGGAAACGGGTTGGTAAGAAAGTGGGAAAATGTGTGTGAATATGTTGCCCACCTAAAATTGGGCGCAGTCGAAAAGTTGTGAACTGCTGCCGTAATTGAAAACTGTACCTCAGCACAGATACAAACACTCACACACACACACACACACACACATACGCACATATACAGAGCCACACGTCAGCAAAATGTATTGACTTTTAACTTGGCAACCCCTTCCATCCAAACATGCTTCTCCATCTTTTCTCTGCCATCCGAAAACTCAACCCTGAACCGCCCACAGCTTAATGTAAGTTGTCGTTGTTGTCGTTGTTGTTGTTCGTTTGGTTGTTGTTGTTCGTTTGGTTGTTGTTGTTCGTGTTGTTGTTGGTGTTAGAAACAGTGCGCAAAGCGCAGCAGCAAAGATAAACGTGCATGGGGAGCGACATAGCTAAATCGGTGGTGATAAGACGGGGGAGGGGAGAAAGCGTTCCGCATCCGGATCGAATTCGGGTCCAGGCTGAGCCGTCAAAGCTCTACAGAGAATTTAAGTTCGGCATATACCGAGTATTGGCCCAAATGGCAGCAACTCAACTCGTGACTCGTGAGAATGTCCACACACACACACACACACACACACACACACACACACACACATATGTGTGAGAGTTGTTGAGCCAGCGAATTTCACTTCATTTGTTCAGAGTTGGCAGCCAGCTCCATTAACGTATTGCAATCGATTTGTACAGACACATACACATACACATACACATGCACATACACATATAATGTGTTAGATGTGACTGTTTGTGTGTGAAACTTAATTAGAAACTGACTCGCAATGTACATAAATAAATATCTATTTATATGCAATAAATTTATTTATGTATTCACATATAGCGAGTTCTTGGGGAAGATGCTTTGGTCATGCCCCAAGTGTTCACTGTCTGCGTGTGTGTGTATGTGTGTGCTCACATATGAGCAAAATGGCCGCACGACGCGTGGCAAGCTCCTCATTTGCCAGCAACAAAACTAATTTATGCGCATGATATGTGACTAAAGGAGCGCTCGACAGTTTAGTAAGGGGTCGGTTTTGGGGGTTGTTCGACTTGTAGGGGCAGCGGGTGAGGTGGGGTGGGGTGGGGTGTGGAGGGAGTCTAATCAGCTTGTCCGCTCGACAGTCGTGTCATGTCGTGTGTGGTCGCTATCAATTTAACTGAATGCAACCCACACAGATACCAGGGTGATGGCGGGAGGTGGGGGGGGTGTGTCGGTGGAGCGGTGGTTGCTTGGTGTAGTGGTCTATGAGGCACCACTCTTCCCTCCAGTCCAAATATAAACACACACGTACCAAATGGACGTCAGCTGCGACGTCGACGTCGACAGCACCCTTTTTGACAGCAGCGTAGACAGAGACAGAGAGAGGGGAAGAGAGAGAGAGAGAGTGTGTAGGGGTGGTTGTGGGTGGGGTGTGGAAAGGGCTTGGGAGAGGCTGAGGGCAGGAGAGGAAGGGAAACTGCTGCTGAGGCTCTGTGGAAAGAGGTTTGGTCAGGTCATTGAGTGGTTGGACGCATGGTGGGCAGATACCCAGCAGCACGCACACAACACACACACACACACAACAGTCACACACATCACACACTCACGAGCGTTCACAATGCATTAAGCTACAGCAATGGCAGACACACAAGACACACACACACATATGTAGTATGTGTATGTGTGTCTGTGTGCTGTCTATATGCATGTCCTGCTCACACACACACACATGTGTGTCTGTGTGGGTGGCTTTGTGTCTCTCTGTGTGTGTTTGAGAGTGTGTGCTACCCCCATCGCATTTAAGGGAAGCAAAATGTATTGCTCATCGAAGGCTATCGAATGTGTGTGGTCGTCGTCGGTAGTCGTTTCTCTTCGTGTTGCTCCCGAGTTGTGGCTGCTCTCTTGTTCTTGTTGCTGTTGCCTGTGTTGCTGTTGTTGCTGTTGCTGTTGTTGCTGCTGCTGCTGCTGCTGCTTAACAATGGCAGCAACATTGCTGTTGCTGTTGCCGTTGCTGCTGCTGGCCGAACATGTTGCGTTGTCGTTGTCCATTTTGTTTTGGGCATGTGAGTGTGTGTGTTGCCCACACATGTTGTCTCACATGGCGCTTCGTGTTTTATTACTCGACCTGCGTACTATTCGAATGCGAGGCACCCACACACACACACACACACACACACACACACACACACACATAGACGCACACACACGACGGCGACGACGATACACACATTGAATATTAGTAGCAACCGAAACTTGAACTCACACACGCATATGTGAAGTTGTGTTTGTGTGTCGGTGTGTGTGGGTGTGTTTATACGTGTGTCTGTGCTTGTGTGTGTGTGTGTGCTTTGCTTTTTCGCACATTTTGAACTTTCGTTTGCTCCATCTCGCTCGCCATATCGCCGCATCTTTAATTGAAGGACTTTGCGCTGCTCACACACATAGCAAACACACACACAGACACACATACATACACACATCGTTACTCCTACTGCCTCTCCGACCATTACAGCCTTGCTCCTTTGCTCCTTCCCCTCACTAACTCATTCTCTAGCACGCTCTGTCGCTTCCTCTTCGCCTTGGTCTCCAGCTTCAACTCCAGCTCCAGCTCCAGCTCCAGCTGCAGCTCCCTGGAGTCGTCCATGGCAGTGGCTATGTGAAGAATGGAGAGCAAATGAATATCTCATGCTTATAATGGGCATTGCCCGGGCAGGCAGACGACATGGGGACGATATCACGAGATGTGCTCCAGACAAAGCCAGTTGACTGCGACGTTGACGTTAACGGCGACGTTGACGCTGACGTTGTCGTTCGTTGTCGTTGTCGTTGACGTTGACGTTGACAGCGCTGCCGCTGCCGCTGCCGCTGCTGAGTAGCCCTTTGACTACTGTGAAAACTGTGTGTCCTACGCCCACTTCATATTGTCTCCTGTAGCCCCAACTCTGTCCCAACCTCGCTCTCTTCTCTATGTATGTCCTGCGGCTGCTGCTTACCTACACGCCCCCCCCTCCCCACACCACCACCACCTAACCCACACACACATGCACACTTCACTCCCTTTATGTGAGAGTATGTGCGTGTGTTTGTGTGTGTGTGTGTGTGTGCGGGAGCACTTTAAACATATGCACATTTCGTGCTATCAGCGACGGCCACATGAGTGCAATAGAGAGCGCGCGAGTAAGCGAGACAGACGGACGCTGAGCTGACGGCAGCTCTGTGCGAGAGCAAGTGAGAAAGTACAGAGCAAAAGCGGTCGAAATTCACAGAGAGGCTAGCGAAAAGCTTATGTAAGCCAATACATACACAATGTGCGATATTTATGTGCCCCACAAACACACGCACACACACTCGCACAACATAATGCTTATACATGTGTGAGTGTGTGTGTGACACATGTGGCAGAACTTTCATATTCGATTTTTCATGACGGCTCGCTCAAAAGGTTTTCCTCCTTTCTTTACCTTTTTTTTTTTTTGGTATTTTGTATTCGGGAACCATTTCCCCACATTTTATTTAGCTGGGAAACTGCTTACATAAGTTCTTCAATAAGCAAATGATTTCAATTATAATAATCATTGAACAAGTCTGCTTTGATTTGCGATTAGTTTTTTGAAACTTGTGCAAATAAAAAAATTAAATATTATAAAGAATAATAAAATGTCATTGAAAATAACTACAAATATCAATATATTTTTATATATTAGACTTAGAATATACATTCTATATAATTTTAAGCAACTTCCTTAATTTACACTATATATATTGGCCTTAGTACATTTTTCCAAATTTATTGACGCTCATTTGTGTTTCTCACTGTTATACATATACACGTATCTATAGTATATAACTTTAGAATAATTTTATAAGACAAATTATAATTTATAACTAATTAAAGCATTGTAGTCAGAGACAGAAAATTTAAAAAAAAAACCAACTTATAAGTGTCTTAGGAAAAAATGATTTACACTAAAAACATTATTTAAATTTCTGATTTTATACGTTTTTCTTCGATGATAATCATTTATTTTGTGTAATTTAAAAAAAACCTAAAAAATCTAAAATAATCATTATATTTTTCGAAAATAGTAAAATCGTTTTAGATTTTTATTTTTTTAATTTATATTTATATAACTCAAAATTTATGATTATCAATGATGAAAAGGTACCAATTTAAATGTAAGCATTACCGAGAAATAATATTACTTATATCGATCCCAGATTTTACTATCGTACGAATAAGAAGTGATTTGAACATAGATTTTAGGATACAATTAGAGTCTAACAAAATCGTCGATAAATTAGTAATCAAGAGTTTAGGAAAAAGGCAACGAGACTCAATCTTATCGTGGTCATCATTTGAGTGTAAATCACACTTTTGGAAACAATCGAGAAAGGAACAGAGGCCAATGTCCTTCATTAAAACTATCACATGCGAATGATTAGGAGAACCGAACCCAAACCCGAACCCGAACCCGAAACCAAATTCGAAACTACATCCGAAACGATAAAGCACGCGAATGCAATGGAATTGAAAATTGGATTGAGCAACGGATTGGGTAGGGGTAACTGCAATGGCGGAAGGAGAATGGAGGGGGGTTACAAGGGGTATAGCATATGCAAAGTAGGTAGACAAACGGACCGGATGTGTGAGCGACTAGCCTGTAATTTGAATATTCAAATTTCAAATCGAGAAAATGCCGAGCGTTGAGCTCAAATCAATTATTTGCGAAAATGATGAAAATTAGGATGCAATGCAGTGCAATCAAACGGTGTGCAAGCACCCCGGAATTGCGATCCCAAATTGCATATTGCCAAAAAGGATAACTACAAAACAAAAAACAGCAATAGCAAGAGCAATAACAATTCGCATTTGCATATTTATTGATTTGAATAAAGAGGGGAGAGGCAGGAAGGAAGCAGAGAAAAAAGGTTTAATGACGGGGCATTTTCATTTACCTCACTCACAATCTCTCTCTCTCTCTCTCACTCGCTCTCTCTCTCACGTGCTTTTTTAGAAAAATTTAAATTATAATACGCACGATCTGGTGTTCGCTCATTCTTTTCTTCTACAGCGCCTACTGCATCATTATAATCTTTTATACTTTCGACTATTTATTTTCTGTCAGGGTTGGGACTGCAACTGAAACTGAATCAGAATTAGAAGCAGAGACAGGAACAGAAACCGAAGCAGAAACAGAAACAGAATCCGATTCCGAAGAGCAACTGAAACAGGAAGATCTGTTCTCATTGTGGTTGTTGTTCATAGGTTATTTTTTATAATCCGCAAATAACAATGCACTAAAAATCGAAATTTGCATAAGTTTTGCGCGAACGTATTGAAAACAATAAATTGTGAAAAACGAAATAACAGATGTCCCAACATAGCTGAGAATTTGAACAAACGAAAGAGATACACGCAAAATGAGAGAAGCAGACTGCCAAGAATCACAAATTGCTATTTTGAAATACAGACAGTTGCCGAGGGACAGCTAGGGATGTCGCATCCTTTGCTCGAACGGAAACAAATATATCAAGTGATCGGAAACTGAATCAGGTGAGACCAGACGATCTTTCAGATAAAGTTGTAATATAAATCAGGACTATACACAATATTTAGGTCAAGCCTTTTATGATCACTTCACTCGACTTATCGCCAAGAAAGACATCGAAGATAAAGTGGATATAAGTTGCTTGCTCGATTATCGATGCAGCGATATAAAATATAGTACTTGCAATGTCTTTGTTTGAAATTTTCAACAAAAAAAACAGATACAACTTTTTACTCCTTAAATAGAGTTTGACTTTGGCTAGTGAAAAAGTAAAAGTATGAAGTTCTTGTTTAAATATAATTTAGGTAACTTCCTGATAAATTCTTTTTGATTAAACGGTGAAATAATTTAAAAGCAGCGCGATGTATTTATTTTATGCAATAATATTCATAATTACAATGGTTTTAACAAATTTTAAGGATCTTAAACAACGTTGAGAATATCTGTGTCTTGACATTCTCAGAGTATCCAAAGTCCATGTGGATTATGCACACATATCACTACTACAATAGCTGTCATATATCGCATAAGAGGACGACTTTGGTCGAGACGTCATAGGGCGACACTGAAACGTTGAAATTCTGAACTCTAAAATTCTGAAACTCACACGAACGTTGATCGAGCGACGTCTGACGTCTTCAAGCTCCAAGCGTCAAATAGGGCAGAAGGGTTAGTCCGTGGCAAGGACGGGTTAAAAGGGTGCAATCTCTGCGGCTCTGTGGTAATTTTTAGCATCAAGGACATCCAGAATGAGGACGCGTTCTGAATTAATGAGCATGAGGAATGCCATAAAGCAAGGCATTGCAAAGCAAAGCCAGCGACGCATGATTGACACGTTGACAGTTCGGAGCGGCAATCGCAAGTCCCGCAAGTCCCTTCGATCCCTATCCGGGTCAGTTTAGACTAGTGACTGCTTCTCGGTTTGCTTCTCGACCTGGATCCCGTTGCGATCCTTCAATCAGATTGTTTTACGCTCCGACACAATGCGTTGCCCCGTAGACTGTTAAACTGTCCCCTGCTGTCGAATTGTTTTAATACTCGTATATGTAAATAAAATTAGGAGTGAAATATGATTTAAGTCTGGTTCCGAACACGACAACTGATTCTACACTTATTTTCGCTTTCCGCAGTTCTTATTTGATAACGGGCAAATCAAGTATGAAAAGGGAATTTCCCGGTTTTGCTTTTATTTTTTAATATATTGAAAAGTCAAAGTAAGAAATTCCCACCTTAAGGACAGTCAAGTGGCTGCAGTCATTGAAGTATATAAACGATTAATACATCGATCAAATTAATGGTAAGTGGATATAATACTAATACCTAAATAATTTCATATTATTATGTTCTTTAATCTTAAACGATCGGACCACAATTCGAAATCGATTGTATTGCTAAACTGAAAGATATTTAAAACATTTATCGGTTAAGTAAAGTTAAGTTATAATAAGTTAACCAATGCAAATAATTTGTAATCTTTGAAGGTAGTTGTCTTTAGCATAACTTTGCAGAATAAGTCCCTACAAATATGGGAAACTATTTTCATCAGCATCTAATAATGATCAGTTAAAGCTGGAATATCTCTGTCTCTATCTCTATCTCTATCTGTTGACCCGGTCTAGCCGGTGGTTGGTTGTGCGCAACTTAAGCACTTGTCGCTTGTTGTTTTAATAAATTAAATTCCGGAAAATCCACAGGAAGTCTGTCTATGCATTTTCTCTCTTTCTCTCTCTGTGCCTTTTTTTCTTTTTTCTCTTAGTTATTTTTGCTGTAGTCAATAGGAAGGCAGTGTGGTTGAGGAGAAGCAGCGTAGGAGTTTGATAGTGGAGGGGTGGGAGGAGCTTGTAGACTGCAATGGCAGCCATTCATTCTATCACTTCCTGGATGGGCGCAAGAGCGCATGCCGGCACGGACTTAATTTCATTTAAGAGTCGCCTCGACTTTGGCTTAGACAGACGGAAAGACAGACGGACAGACAGATGGACAGACGAGCTGAAGTAAGTGGCGGCAAAATAAATGTAATAAATGTGAATAACAAGTGCGTTGCATGTTGTGCGCCATCATCGTCATCGTCATCGTCAATCGACAAGTGTCACACGTTGCAAACAGAAATCAAAAGAAGAAGCCAAAGAAATGTATGCAAACCAGTTCCATAACTCAATTGACTTAAGTTCCAACCCAAATGATCAAACGACCAAACGACCAAACGACCCAATGACCAACACGTGCCACGCACACACAACATACAACAAATCCCCGACAACATGCAAAGTGCGAAGGTCACTGGGCACAAAATTCTGGGTTAATTTTATGAAAAATGAAAAATTAATTGAGAAATAATGTTGACAAGCGCTGACCACCACCATGGGACCACAGGACGCAGGACGCAGGACAGCAAGGACCTACGGACCCCCTGCTTGCAGTGTCAATGGGCTCTGTCTAATGCGATTTTGCAGCAACATCTTTAGCAGCGTCTCGAGGGTCTCTCGGCTCTGTCGGGTCCACAGCTTAACGCGTGCTGCGACTGACCATTGGTCAAAAGTTAAGTCGCTGACGAACAAAAAAATATAACTAAGGAAGGAAGTTTGGATGTTGTCGGCCATTTTGTGCACGCATTGACGGCTCGAAGTAGACAACAATTGTTAGGCAGCAACTCGAAAGGTCAGCCATCATCATTATCACGCTTATAAAGAGGCACAGGCAGGGGGTAGATGGTCGATGGTAGATGGTCGATGGTAGATGGTACATGGATGCGAACGACTGACCAACGGTCGAAAGGTTGGGTCAACCCCTCTAGCAGCTGCCACCCTGCGTTCAGGGGTTGATTGCCATTCGATGTTATTGTTGTTGTCAGTGCTCGCTGAGCAAATCAGTCCAAGCAATTGCTATGCAAATTAAAGTAAACTTTTCTTTTCCCCCTTGCGTTGATTGTTGTGCGTTTAATGAATTTGTACCGGTTCCACACAGTCCGAAACGGGTCGAGGTTCGGGTCCAGGTTCAGGTTCGGGTTCAGGTCTAGGTCCAGGTCCGAGTTGAGTTCAGCTTTTTTTCGTTTTTGGGCCACTTCCTACGACGGGGTGAACGAGGCGACGACCAGCGGTCAACTTGATTAGTGACCAGGCCCCGAGGTCGCATCGTCATCGTCATCGTCATCGTCAAATGGGATTGGGGAGTGATCTCTTTGGTAAAAACATTGCAGTTTCACATTAAACAGAACATAAATCACAGAATTAATGGAGAAAACAAAAAAAAGGAAAAACAAAATACATCCCCTGAACACGGCCCAACAAATTGAAACAAACAGACATTGACCATTTAAACTGGGAGTGGGCTGGGCACACGATCAAAACATGAAAATATTTGACTTACTGCTTACAACGGATGCCTCAAATGAATTATTATCAAATTGACCAAAAGGGGAATAACGAAAACGGATAACGAAACGAACTAACGATTGGTCCCGTGTCATTCCAATTTGATTCGAGAAGTCGCTCTCAACTCTCATGTGACTTGTTAATGCACACAAAATATTGCGTCAAGGATTATCACATTTTAACGAACCAGAAAATGTTGGAGACAAATTTCATAGTATTTCTCGATGATATATGTTTACAATTTGATGGTGATGTTTCCAAGCACATCAATTATTCATAATTTACATCCTTTCATTAATATTTCAGCAATATCCAAAAGTTCACATTTTATTATTTATGTCTATAAAATAGTTGTTGCATCTTTGGATTCAGTAAATAAATTATTCAAGATTATTATGTAGTTTTTAACAGTCTACATACAAAATAATATCAGATTGAATTTACCTAAAATTTCATGTCAAATGATATGATTCCTTCAAAATATAACTTGATAAACTATGTAATCCCTTTGCCCCCATTTGTGGTGTGGCAACAGTCCACAAAAAACATGCAGTTTCTTATATGATTAAGACAGCTCAGCTTTTGGGATGCCGTCATATCCATTTCCCTTCCAGTTTCAGTTCCCTATTCCCTTACCCATAGCCGACGTCTTCTCATGGCCTCACCTATGGCGTATTGCATGATAAATGCTGTTGACATTTGAACTAAAACCGTTTTCTTATAATATGGCAAATAATAATCCCCAGCCAGATGCTTAAAACGGAAACTATGCCACTGACAGAGCTTATAGTACTTTCCGCCTCAGCTAGCTCAACTGCTTGCGGCAAGAATCGAGAGCCCTACCTCGTAACTTCCCTCGTCCCCCCTTCGCTTCACCTTCTGCCTCCATTTCCCCATATCTTTCTTACTGCCTCCACTGAACGGCATTTATTTACCAAGGCGAATGGCAAACAAGCGTTGCAAGAAGAAGAAAATGACACACAATGAGAAAGAGAAGGAGAAGTATAGACAGAGACAGACACAGAGAAAGCGGGAGCGAGAGGTCTGAGAAAGAGCGAAACTGTAATCCCAACGTAAAGTAAATTGTATTTCTGAACAGACTTGTTGATGTACATATATATATAAATATATTCTAGTTAGTGTGTGTATAAGCGGTTGTGCATCTTACACATTCGGGCATATCAAATATTCTAGAAGCTGCCGATAGTATCCCAGAGATAAAGAAGAGCCGATCCTTGGAAAGCCTAAAAGCCATTGATTGAAAGGTTCTACAATCTAAAATATTCGACTTAAACACATTAGTCTTTAAGAGGAAAATATTCTCAATTGCAGAAATATATGGTCTATAGTCAAAATATTTCCAATATATGTCGGAAATAGAGATAGCTAAAAATATGTTGGAGACTTTTATCAGGTAACTTTGATCCTCAATCATAATTCACAATTATAACTTTTAATCGCATTACTGATACTACTTATTTAACTAATGAAAGAATTACGAAATAGCAAGTTGATATAAAAGGCAGCTGTCATCAATTCCATGTACCCAAATGCCCCACACTGTAGAGTACAGCAACAAATAGATACTTAATCACATATGCAAACACACACACACCCACACACACACACACACACACACACTTTTTTACATGTCAACTGAGACTTGGGTTAGTTGCTGGGCGTTTTCCTATGGATACGTTGTTGGAAGATATGCTGCTAAAGAAAGCTCTGTTCTCTTTCAGTTGTTGTTTCCGTATAGGGATAGGATTGCGGGAGGGCGTAAGGCATCTAAAAACTAAGTTCTCGAAATGCTTATCACGGATATGCATCGCCAGGCAACCCTTCCCAACCCGACAGAGCTCAGCTCCAAACATCGTCCCCACATCGGGCGTATGTTAATAGAAAACAATGACAAAGAACGACGGAATTAGGAAGGGAATTACTGCAAGAGGACAACAAGAATGGTAAAAATAAACTAGGAACCCACTCTAAAGATAAGCTTGCAAGAGAAACGAACTGAAATTGTGCTCCAATGACAATTAACCAGGAACAAGACGCGTTTAAAGATTTCTCCATAAATACTTGACTGTTTCTTGTTACACGGAAATAGAAACTGAATCAAGAATAAAAAGTGAAGAGTGAAGAATTACATGAAATAAACCAACTCTTCAAGTTCAATATTTGAATCACAAGCGGCTTTAAGACGCTTCCCAACTATTCGATTGCTTAAGCCACAAAAGTCCAATTATTTCACGAACAGATCTGTAAACAACGAAATCAAGGCAACTCAGTCAACTTGAGGATTCACTTGCCAATGCATTTGCCATGTGTAAGTGCAGTTGAATTTCAAAATAGGAGGAGGGATAAAGAGAAGGTCTGTCTACCGGAAGCTTCTCATCGTCCGAACTGAGTTCTCGACTTCGGATTCGATGTTCGGTGTTCGGTGTTCGGTGCTCGTCTTGGCCTCGTACTCGTCCTTGTCGTCTCATCAGTACTAATGGAACATTTTCCACAACACATTGGAAAGCACAAGAACAACAACAGCAACAACATGAGATAGACGACAACATTCGCCCAGTCCCAGTCCCCGTCCCAGTCCCCGTCCCAGTCCCATTCCCTCACCCACCAATTCCACTCTCATTCCCTTTCCTTGTTGTCTCCATTCTTCATACGCTATCCATTCGAAGTCGTCGTTGCTTGCTACTCAAACCACTTGGCTGGGGCTCCACTCTGCACCACTCCACTTTACTGTACTCCACTCTGCGCCACATTCCTCCCGCACAACGCTCTTCACTCCTTCAGTTTGCATCCGTTCACTTGATGTTTTCACGAGCTCACAAAGTCGATAAATATGTATACACATGTATGCACACACACACTCACACTCACACACACACACACACACACACACACACACATACTCAAATATACAGTACTGCATATAGACAAACATCAAGCATCGTGTGTGTGTGACGTTTGCAAAGAGTTGTTTTTTTGGGGGCTTCAGTTTGGCTTTGGGATTGGGATTGGGCACGTGAATTGGAATGGGAATGGCAAACGGATTAAGAGTGGGTTCAGCTCTCTGGCTACACATGTCAGGCTCAAAGTTTTAGTGAAAGACTGACGCCCCGCGGCAGCTTCAACTGCTAGGACAACCGAGCATTCGGTACGGAATCCGTACGACATTCAGTAGTTACCGATGCCCGAAGACCAAGACTTTGTCGTTTGCCTAACGACCACAGCGACCAGAGTTGCACCACTTCGCCTCCACATCCCCCCCCCCACATACACACACACACTCTCACACACACACGACAATCCCACACCAATTCACACCGAACCACTAAAAAATCGCTGACAATGTGTGCTGAATGTGGATGCTTCTTTAAATTTACTGTTACCTTAAGGACATCATATTGTACTTAAGTGTATTATCACATCATGTTGCATCCGACTAAATTATATAGTACATTATTAGGAAATTGAGATATTCGTACCGATCAAATATTACTTCATATTAGTGCGACTGTTAAATTTCTAACAAATACTATAATTATATTTATTAAATAACATTTGTGCTTCATTATTATTCAATATCGATCATAATTAACATAATTTAGAGTTATATACCCTATATTCCATATATATTCCAGTTTTTGCAAGGACTAGTTAAGATCTCATATAACAAAATTTGACGATATTTCGGCGAAAAATGTATTAAAACGATTTCAAATCTGAAAATTGTATCTTAATTAAGATTTAACTGAACTTTACCGATTCTAATAATTTGCAAAATTATAATTTAAAAAGTAAATAATTCGTGGTAAGAATATATTGTCTGAAGAATTTTATTAAACTAAGTTTTATGAATCTTACGAGAAATATAGTATTGTTAATAATGTTCCGATAAATTCGAGCGTCACCATATGGCTTTATATGTATAAAACTTCAAATGTATTATATTGATTATATATATTATATATTATATATATTATATATTGCAGAAATATTTAAATATAAGAAGATCTTAAAATGTAATCCTATGACAAGTAGCAAATGTTTTCAAATTACAACAAATTTACGAGTGAGTTAGAAAATATAACTCTTTTTCATTTACATTTATTTTTAAATTAATTTTAATTTTATTGTTTTTATTGGGTTTCTGCAAGTTCCATGTCAGATGCGAGTGCGTGTGTGTGTGTGTGTAGTACACACTGTGTACGCTGTACACTATCGAATCAAAGAGTCAGAGAGGAATAGTGACAAAGAGAGGGAAAGAGGTGGGAAAGGATAAGGCAGGGGGTGAGTCAGGAAGCAGTGGGAAGCTCACATACATGGCTCCAAAAAGGATTTGAGACCTTTATTTTCAGATGGAGTATGTCAGTTGGTTTGCCACCGCGCGAATTTCAAACTTTTCGCACACGCACACACACATACACAGACACAGACGCGTGCACGCTGAATTTTCATTTGCATGTGTGTGTTTTTGTGATTTGAATTAAACTTTGGAACTCTACACACACAGAGAGTCGCTTGCAGCGCCAGAGCATGGAAAATTTTACTGCAGACAACAAAAGGCTTGTGCCGGTAGCAGGAAGAGAGTGGAGAGAGAAAGAGAGAAATAGACAGAGGGAGAGAGAGAGAGAGAGCGAGAGAGAGAGAGAGAGAGTGAGGAGGAGAGAGAGGAGGTGTGGGGAGAAGAGAGGAGGATAGAGGTGGGTGTTGGACTTCCGGAGAAACGTTTTTGCCATAGTTACCAACGTTGTTCTACCACCCCTAACTGCCACCCCCACCCCCACATCTACCCCAATCCCTAAACCCACTTCAACCCCCACACCGTCCCCTGCGCCCGCCACTGCCAATCCCCCTGGCCGTCGCTTGACATCTATTCTACACAAGCTGCCGTTCCATTACGTTTTGCTTTTCTACTTTTGGAAGTTTGCGTCAAAGCTTTGTTGCTGTTATTGTTATTGTTGTTGTTGTTGTTGCTGTTGTTGTTGCTGTTGGGCAAGCATTTACCATATATGTACCTATAGAAGCGTACATATGATGTGTGTGTGTGTGTGTGTAGCACACATGTGACTGTCTGTATGTGCAGAGTTCTGTAAGTTCTACATATGCATATAGAGTATCTGTGTGTTGTGCGTGTGTGTGTGTGTGTGAGTCTGTGTGTGTTGGGTATATGGCAAAGAAGAGCCTGTGACAGCTTGTGGTCTGCTCGCGACATTTGAACATTCATTTTGTTTATTTTGAACACACGCTTTGGGCTTAATACGACACACAGACGCATGTTGGGCATGTCCTGATGCCATGCCCCAACCCTTCCCCACCCCCTACCACCAACCTCCTTCCCACCTACATACTCCCTACCAGCTTTACCTTTCTCTTTCTAGTGTCCCACAGCAGTCTCTCTTTCTCTAACTTCGCTGGTTTAAAAAAAAGAAAAGAAACCTCATACAACTAACCAAAACGTAGAGTGGAAAACTGAGATCTTTAGATATTTTCAGACATTTATGTATTATTTAGTTATTTCTCTAAAACTACAAGTTCTTTGAAAAGTAATCTCAATTTAAAGAAAACCTATTTAATAGGTATTGAATTATACTTTGCATAGTTTTTGATACTTTAAAATATTTAAAATATTTCAGTATTTAAAGCAATAAAACTAGGAAGATCATTTGAATGTTTTAATGCGCATCTTAATTAATTATAGATATTAGATGCAATACTTTTGATAAAATGGTAGCAGTTACCTATATTAATTGTTAATACCTCGATGAGTGAATTTATTATTCCTAAAACTAAAATTCAAAATATACTTAAAGTGTGCTTTAATCAAAATGCTCCTCAATAAATGGAATAAGTGTTATATTCCGTTTTGTATAATATAATCCACATATTTACAATTTTTCTCAATTATAGTGTATTCCATAAAAGGATAATTCCCTGAAATTGTATGCTCTATTTTTAAATGGGATTTAAATTAAGTGAATTAAAATTTTCTCAAAGACTCTTAAATCATCGGAAAGCTTTTTCCGTTTTAAAACGACAACTGAATAGAAAATTTAACAATTCAAAGATTTTTTGTTATAAAAATCGAGTGATAGATCTTAATCTTGACCAAATTCATCAGCTAAATATATTTACGTGCAGCAACAAAGGTTTCGTCTGGTTGTAAAAGTTACGAGTATTATTTGCTTTGTGCCACAGTAAATCAATAATTACCCAACAGCAAATTACCTTTCCCTCACCCCATTCACATCCCCTCCACCCCCCCACCCCTCCACCTTCTGGCAAACCAAAGCGTCGCAGTGGTCAGCCCAAAACAAAATGGTGGACGTTGGAAGCTGCTGAATCAGAACTTGTCCCCCTCGCCACTGAGTTCATTGACAAACCCAGACACATAAACAACTGGCTGCTTGCAAAAAGGGGAAGTAATCACTGGACATGTCGTAGTGCGGTGGGAGGTGGGGCGGAGGGGCGTGAGTTCATATTTTACCCTCACTGTGGACGATAACAGCGACGTCATGGACATGGCGAGGGTCCAATGCTGGGGATAAGTAATAAATATTTTACGTCAGGCAGCCCGGATCACGGGCACGTTCAATGCAGCATTACCCCCTCCCCCCCATCCTTAGCATCATCCCCTCTGTCTGCCCTTTGTCCGACAACACTTCCGACCAAAACACAAGGAAAACTTTTGCGTATTGAGTTTGTGACGCGACCGCAGAAAGCGGTAACAATAAATACAAGGTCCTGTGAAGCGGGCAGGCAGACCAGGTCCTGGTCCTGATTTTGGCTGTGTCCTAGGCCGGTCGTGTCCTGATTGAGTTCTGGCCGTGTCGTTTCCAGTGGCGTCTGCGTTTGTCCTGTTTAAAACCTTAGAACTGGCCAGAAATAAACGAAGAGAACGCCACTCGACACTCAAAGTTGCCCTTGAATCATTTCAATTTTAAGCAAATTGACATAACATTGCCCAGCTGCCCCGCTGTCTCCTCCTACCCCCTGCCACCGCCCCCACCTCCACGTATCGCCTCCCTGTCTTCGCACTTCGCGGTCTTTCTCTCAGGACAGCGGTCGAAATTGGAAATACTTACGCCTGCCCGCCGTACCCCGGGCAACTCAATAACTATCAACGTCTACGGCAACAGCGAATCGAATGCGAAACTTGGCCAGAAGCATGCCCCACGCTCCACGCCCCACGCCCCATGCTCCTTGTCCCTCAACCCCCTCCTTGCAAATTGCTACCGTCCCTGGCTTTAACTTCGTCTCTGTTTCCACCTTGGCCACGGGGCAGCCGCGCGTTGACTGACAGCCGACCAGGGACTTGAACTGCCCCAGACTTGGCAGTTGGAGGGGATGGTGGCTCCAAACGGGGTTGGCCAGACGCGACACTGACAGTTGGCCAAAGCAAGCACAGCGTGTGCTGCGGGGGCAGATTGTGGGGAATAAAGGTTACTCACAAGCCAGACGCGGCACAGAAATAGACCAACACTTTAAAGAACCAAGCGACGACACACACAAGCACACAAACACACAAGCACAACAGCAACACACACACACAGACACACGCGCGCATAGGGTAAATGCTTATTCAAAATGGCTGCCACCCCCTCATCATTATCCCGGTACCTTTCGCCAGAGTAACTGGACCCTGCACGGACATTCACAAGGATATTTGATTGGAACTTGAATTGATAATAGAAAATTTTCAACTGAGTTGTATATAAGAATATTGCATAAAACACTTAATCGAAATGAAAGTAAGAAAAGTAAAAGAGTGAAAATAATAAAGAGACAAATGTGCATAAAGAAATCTATTGAAAATATCGAAATATGCAATTCAAATAGAATAATTTAAAAACATTATATGAATTTATCGAAAAAGGAAGCAATGCAGTAAATTAACTGAAATGAAAAACATTACATAGACCATGATAAAAAAGTGATAATGATGAAAAGCATTGATAAATAGGTACAACAAAGCCGAAAATGTTATAAAATAATATTATATTCATGACTTAAACAAAGGTAGAAGTTTATAAGTAAACAGTTCAATAGATATTCAAAATTCGATGATATTTAAAATAATATAATCTTGGATTTTGGTAAATTTTCAGAATCTATTATATTATGAGTTAAACGCAACCGTGTATAACAACATGCATATTTAATAAGTATGAATTTGTGCAAATCAACATAATCTAATAAAATTTAGAATATATTTATTTATATATTTATAGTCGATAATTAATGATAACGAACCTTATACACAATTCTTTCCAAATCTAGTCAATATTTTATTTATTGAATATTGAAAATGAAATTTAAGTCTTAAGTAATTTAATTTCATAGGTTGCATATAGTACGAAAATTATGCACAGTGACAGGATATTAGTATATAATAATAATAATATAAAAACAGGTCAAACGGCATTAATTTCTTAATGAAAGATCTGGGACAAATCTGTTTAGTCTAATTTGCGATCTAGTAAAAAAGGACAGATTTATGGGATACAGCTGAAGTAATCATATAAATATAAATATAGTTCACAATCATTTCAAATTCGTTCTTGAGTTTATTTCGATCCCAAACATTTATATCCATATAAGTACTTAGAAAGTCAATTAATTTGAATCATGTTGTCAAAGTTTGTGTGAATCTTTCAAAAGACATGGATAAGTGCTTCACAAATTGATATTAGTCAAGAGAACTATTCAGACATGGTTCTATAGGGGCCTTTCTCACGCGTATGATATAGTATACGGTATTAGGAAGGTGGGGGCGTCAGAAATTTTGGTTTCTTGATTAAAAAAGTAATTAGAAAACTAAATGAAAGTTTTACGCAGCAGCGTCAAAGGGTAAGTATTGCGCATGGAGGACAAACAAAAATGGTGGGGGGAGAGGATGGGGAATGGGCGATGGAGGGATGGAGGGATGGGGATGCTATAGTCGTTTGGCGAAATTGTAAATAATGTAAAGTGAAATAACAGTACATGGTCTTCACACACGCACACTCGCACACTCGCAAGTCGAAGCTCATGTGTGTTTGCCTTTGTTCTGTGTGCGAAATTGACGGGGGAGGAAAGTGGTAAGTGGAAAGTGGAAAGTAGAAGTAAACCCGAAGCTCACCCCTTTCGACGGTGAGGAATGTGTCCTGTAGGGTTCACTACATACCAAATGAACACCCACGTTCGTACACACATGAGCTCATGTGTGAATGTGTGCGTATGTGTGCGTATGCGTGTGAGTGTGAGTGTGTGTGTGTTTGTTGTATAATGGCGCTTGGGATTGGAAGGGGGAGGGGGAGTTGTCAGCATTTGCTGGGCCGGGCTCTTTGGGCTGTTGTCCTCAACTTGATGGGTGGGTGGATGTTTATTGGGTGGTTAGGCGACTCGCTGGGTTGGTCACATGTGAGCTGAGCTCAGCCCGAGTCCTATATGCACATGATGTGTACATGCACATGTATACAATACATGTGTGTGTGTGTGTGTGTGGCGCAATAAATGTTTTCGAATGTCATTTGCTGCAAAGATGGCGACCATTAATATGGAACGAAAGGATTTGTTTTAATTTCGTTGCCCGTGCTACGAGTGTGTGTGGGTTGTGTGTGTTGTGTATGTGGTGTGTGTGTGAGAGGGTGGATAAGGGAGTGGCAAATTTACAATAGTTGCTGCCGTGCTGAGGGCCAAACAATTTCGTGGCAACTTCTTGAGCCATATGTGTAAATTAAACTGACACAAACACACTCGAGAAGGAGCAGGAGAAGGAGAATGTAAAGGATAAGGAGATGAAGAGGCGTCCACACCTCATTTAACTAAAGAAAGTCTCTCTTCCTTCCAACTTCCTCTCCACATCAGGGTTTTATATGTTAGCATCCACATACATATATGCAATAGTATGTACCTATTACATATTTTAGAGTATTTCATATGACTTTGGCTGGATATTCCTCCTACTCTGGGGGATCTTTTGTTCTCGGCTGCGTTCCTAAATTGAGTAATTAAAATCGTCCAAAATGTTGAATTGCATTCATCCTGACATTTGCCTGGAAAAGCGTGATAAAGCTTTTATTATCGCCATAAGCGGGTCACGTACTCAACTATGCACTAACTTTCTTATATTTTTCAGGACGACACCCAAGGGAATTCCATAAAATATTTTTAAATGATATTTCATTGATTCTGAATGTATCTGGGAATCAAATATATAATCAATATTTATATATATGTGTTTTATTCATATTTGTTATACTTTTTGTGTATTTTTAGAATTATACATACTATATAAGATAAGTTTGCTTATAGCGAAGAACAAGTTTGGATTAATAAATCAGTCTATTTCATATTTATCAAAATGAAGACAAAAAAATGAAGTATTTCATTGTGTGAATGACATTTATTTGAATTTAAGAGTATATAGTATATTTCATTAGAGCTTTCGGATATCCAACCAAAACTTTATTACATTCAACTTTTTCTTGGATTGAGATGGATTGATTATACATCAATAAAACAACAGACTGAGTTTTATAAATAGGAAAAAGAATATACACATATGTGAACATAAAATTCAATTTAAAGTTCTTTAATGATTTCGATTAAAAATGCCATTTATGAAGAAGTTAACAACATATAGAAAACACCTCTGCTGACATAGGAAAAATATTTAGCTATCTTGTAGTTTATATACTATCTGTTAGCTCTTAAATAACCCTTGTATAACTTCGACAACTGATCAACTAAAGCTCGTCACTTCTTTATGTGTAATTGAAAACGTATTTTCCTTTGAAAGTGCCAAGCCCACACATATTGATAACACCTGAGGACTAGATAAGTTTGTAAATGTCCTTTAACTCAATAACCTGAAATGTCCAATCTTATAAGTAAGGACATACATTGAACTCTTGTGCAACTAAGTGAATTCACATGAATTGCTCTGGGGGGAAGAGAAGGTGGGAGTTGGGATATGGGGTTAATGGGATACGTCAGGAAGTTCTTTTTTTCCTTCGTTGTATTCGAAAAATCATTTGAGAGATGTACGTGGAATGCGAGGCGGACGTTACATGGCAACAGAGAAGCATTTAACCAACCCCCAACCACCCACCCAACCACTCTGCCCACCTACCTAACAATCCATCTATAAGCCCAAACTCATGACAGTCTTTGTTCTCATTCCATACGTTCCGTTCCGTTCCGTCCCGTCCCGTCCCGTCCTGCGATGGGATTCGCGATGGTGCGTGCCTGTCGGCCCATAACGGATATTTGCGTTGTCATATCAAAGTCCCATATGGCCCGTAAACGAGGGGAAGCGTGGGAGAAGGAGACAGTGGTACAGAGGGGGTGGTGCGGTAGTGCGGAGAGGGGTTAGCAAAAGTGTCATCAAAGTCTAGGGCGCTCCAAGGATGCCATCAAAAATGCCAGTTCTACTACGATATATGTATGTGTGTGTATATATAGGAGGGGTATTACATGCATATGTAAGTATATAGATGGACGCCACACACACGCACACACACACACGCGCACACACACACACAGGGACAAGCAGTTACATAGTTACATAGAGTAAAGCGAAGGAATAAACGAAATGTGATAATAAAATACAAAACCAATAAAGGAAAGAGCTCTTTACACTTCACTTGCTTACCAAGAATCGTCGACACACACACACACACACACACTCACACCCTGGCATACACTTTCGACTGCTACTGTTCATCAGACGTGGCCCTGGCGAAGACTTCCGATGCCATTTCACAAAATGGTAAAAAGCCTACGGGTATTCGATGAATTCATGGCAGGACTAGAGCCAAGACCACGGCCATCAGAGCGACCCACAGGGCCCAGGATAAACGGCAGTGAAAGCAAAGGACCCCAGCGCACAGGCGTTGTCCTGGGCAGAGTAATAACGTGATAGAGCTGCCTTCCAGATGGGCTTGGAGTTGTGGGTCCTTTTGCGGGGGATGCACGCAACGGTGCGTTACATGGGCCGTGGGGATGGGAATGGGAATGGGAATGGGAATGGGAATGAGGGTTGGGTGAGAGTGGATCATCATTTTTTATTTTCCGTTGAGCCCCGACAGCCGAATGTGGAAAGGAAAACAACAGCAACAAGAACAACAACAACATCAGCATCATCACATGACACCCAAACTCGGCCAACGGCAAGTGTGGCACATTTGCTTATGTCCCCGTGTGTGTGTGTGTGTGTGTGTGTGTGTGTGTGTGTGCCAATGTGTGTTACTTTTATTTTCGCTATCAGCCATTTGACACACACACGCACACACATTCAGGAACACACACACACACACACCCCATTGCCACATCAACTGTCAAGTTTACTGATGCTCCCCCCCTCCTCCCCTTCCAAACACCCCCTCAACCACTGCTTGCGCCAAGGATATAAACATTTTTTATCATAAGCGAATTTCGCGGCAGCTTGCAAAAAGTAACAACAACAACAGCAACAATGAAAATGAAAACAACGACAACAAATACATATTATAAAAAAAGTATGCCAGAATAAAACGAGAAACGGAGCTTTACTGCTAGGGGGATTTCCCCTCTTCTATTTCCACACTTTCGCAACTTACCTTCTGCACAACAGATGGCGCTTTCAATTGACAGTCGACAGACACTCTATGAACTTAAACAATTGTTTGTAACAAGATGTTTGTAATTATTGAGAACCAAACCAAATTATCTACAGTTGTCAAATAGAATTATTAAACACAAATATTCTATTCAATATAAAGCATTTATGTCGAATTAAAAATGTTTTATATTTACAGATTACAGTTACTGATTTAAGTCTATTGATTTAGATTGTAAGTTATCTTATTTTGATTAGATATCGAGGTGTCGCATTCAGATGAAAATTACACACCAATGATTTTAATATTTCTCTTCATATTCCAAAATATCAATTCAATAAAATTGCTGATAACAAAAAATTAACTCAAGGTGAGATTTTCAAATTATTCCATAAGCTTCTTTTCTGATTGAGTTTTTAATTCAAATCACTGTCCCCTTTGTTTTTTTATTTAATTTGATAGATGAACAGTTTGACAATTCATAGTGTAAATTCGGAAGCACATTTATTTTATTTATAAAAAAAAATAGGTCTGGAAAACGTATGCGACATAGTGAAAGTGGAAAAGTCGAGTATAGGCTTCTCTATTTCAATATTTTCGAAAGAATTATTAAAATATAAAATTTCTTATGAACACTTAGGAAAGAACTTTTCAAATCACTAAATTCCAAAGACATCATATTTATTCATATCTAAAAATAATCTAGAACAAATAATTCGACAACTGCAGATCTCCAACGTAGCTGCAAAAAAGTTCAGTTCATATATTTATATTCGCTCAGCCAAACCAATCTCTCGTAAAACTGAAATAGGCAGTGCCAAAAGAATTTCGCACATGTACTCGTATCGCAGTATACATTTTATGCACATAAGCCCCCAACTCCACCTCCCCCCTCGCACACTCTCCCGCACCCTCCCCACATATTTCAGCTACCCCCCAACTCCATCCCTGTCAGTTGCCTAAAGCGTTCACAGCGCCATTTGACCTACGTCCTCCGATGTTTAGCAGTTGAAAGGATGTTTACCTTTAACGCGTGTGCCACAACATGCCCGCCTACTGAGTGGGTGACTGAGTGAGTGAGTGAGTGAGTGGGTGAGTGGGTGGTTGTGTGAGTGGTTAAATGGCATCGGTGGTTGGGTGTCTGCCTGTTGGATGGGGTGGGTTGGTCTGTTGCCTGGGCAGCGCCCCAGTAAATTTTGAATATATTATGTATGCAAAGTATTCGTGAATTGGTTTTTTCGCTTATCCAACTGCCAATTTTCTATATGCTGTGTATGTGTATACATATATATATATATACATATATATATTTAGATATGTATGTGTGTATTGATGTCTGCACCGCCTGTCGAGTTATCTTATGGCAATTTTGCACTGTGCAAAGTGATCGGTAGGGGGGATGCAGGGGCTACATAAAAAGGGCGACGGTCCACGGCCCATTTTGCACACCCTCTTCGCCCGTTATTTAAAATGGGTTCCGTTTTTTTTTTTTTATTTTTTTTGGCAATGTTGTTATTGTTGTTGCTGTTACCGTTTCGCCTGGCAAGACAAAATGTGGAGTGGGGAGGGACGCTGTAAATCCAAAGGACTTGGTGCGGAAGCCAAAGATAACATTTTTGCACAATTCTCTGGTGTCATTTTCATCCATGCACATGCCAATTGATGTGTTTTTACTTTCAACTTGGCAACCACCAAGCACAAGCAACAGCAACAGCAACAACCATAAGCATCTCACAAACACATAACAACAGTAACGATTTTGAAATACACTTTCCCATAACTAAGGAACTACAAGTATGTTAAATATAACTTGGAGGACACCAGCTCTTGTAATGTTCACTATAAGAATGTCTGTTGTAATATTCTTACACTAATTAATCCTATTGTTGATTTCACACTTATATGAAATGAAAATGTATTAAATATTTTATTACAAAAAATACTATGCGAATTGAGAGCTAAACAATTTCTTAAAAATGCTTTCTTTACGCCTTTCAAATATTGAACTTTGTGGCTGCTTAAATTCACAATAATTTTGACAAGGTGAAATAGGAACTGATTACATTATTTATTCTTAAAAAAATCTGACCGAGGTGAAAACCGAAACCTGATTATATTTGTCTTCTGTTCAATTTATAAATCATTTTATTTGAGTCACTAAAATCTAAACTTGTATTAAAACATTCAGCAAACATTGTTTTGACATTTGCAACTAAAGCTGAATCAGATTACTTTTGGTCTATTAACGGATTGCTTCACATGTCTGAATAAAATAAAAGATTTATTTAACAAATATATATAGTGCATAGAGTACCATATAACCAGTAACTGTTACCAATTTCATCTCTTAGCATTTACTCCCGGTTCAAGGGCATAATCACCTGGACTACCATTGGGCTAGATGAATATCATCATCGACCTCATCATCATCCTCATCCACACCAGCAGCGACAGCGACAGCGACAGCAGCTAAATCTGGCAAAAGCGAGGGGCATGTGGCTGACAACAGCAACTTCTCCCTTCCCCTTTTTCCCTTTCGGCTTTCCGCTTTCTAGCGAGTCTCCTGCCTCATTTGATTTGAAGGCTTGGATTAAGGAGCACTCCGATAAGAACATGAAAGCTGGCAAGGTTAAAATGTTGCCAATGCTCCACAACACGACATGGCACATTAGTCAAAAAGCAGGGTAGAAGAATGTGTTTGGTTCCAGCTGCAGAGATTATCTAATGCAGAAATAACAAAATTATAATAATTTTAATATTAGAAAAACTATAAAACTGGAAAAATAAATGTATAGGTTTTGCCCACTTCCAAGTCTCGACAAATTATTATTTTTTAAGATCAACAGTAGATGAAAATCAAGTAAAGTGAACATGTAAAAATAAAGTTGAAGCGACCTTCTGCTTATAGATACTGTACAATATTGATCTTAACTTTCCTACACATTTTTCTGATAAATACAATGTATATTTGAACACTTTTCTTAAAACTCTCTTCATACATAGAGATCTATATATTTATTTCACGAAACCCAAAGCCAAAAGTTGTACAAATATAAATGAAAAATCCAAAATAAAATCAAATATGTATATTTTAAATATTTTTGTTCCCTTTTAAAAAGATTTTCATTTGAAATCCCTGGCTAATACTGTCAATCAATTGAAAATGGTAAAAAACAAATCATAGAGTTAAAAATTTGTCTTAAAGGCGAAAGAGTAGAAATAGGATTCTGATTTCCATCAGCTAATGAAGCAAAATCATTATTTTGTTATTTCTAAAATACAAGAACTCTTTTATTTGTAACATAACTTCATATAAGAAATATGAGTCAGTAAATCAAGTGCTTTAATTTAATATATTCTCAACAGATTGCATAAGTACTACTACTACTAATGTTGCTCCTCAGAAATCACTGTCTCGTTCTAGTTAAGCAGGAATTTTTGTCGAAATAGTTTTGCCGAAATCATGTTACAGTTAATCCCGAAAATATTTTAACACTTGGAATGTGTTTGATCCAACACAAAGCGTGCGAATAGTTTGGTTAAACTGTTGCCCCTCTTTCCCGTCGCCCTTTATGGCATTTGGAAAATGTGTGTTGCAAGTGCCCGGCGGTAATAAATATAAAATGAACTGTATCAACAGCAGCTACAGAGAAATGCAATCAATTTCAAGTTACATTTTTGGCATATCGAGGTTTACGAAAGGCCCCAATAGACACTCCCCCTTTGCATACACTGATGGCAGCTCCAACCCCTAAAAAATAACCAAGCTACGTCGTCGTTTCCTTCACACATCCCACACATGCTCAGAAGGGGGCAAACACACACACACACACACAAAAACACAGCTATCGACATTGCCCATCATGAGCAGCATCAGCAACAGGAGCTCCCCAAGGAGCAACGTCTGAGGGGGAGGGGGAGGGGAAGTTACAACCAACACACAACACACATACATGGCAACATCCCCGAAGAGGACGAGGATGAGGACGAAGACGAGAGCATTGCTGATGGCCACAAAAGACATCATGGCTGCCGAGAAGCCAGCGTCCTAACGCTTCACTGGATACTTACTGTGAAAGTAGACCCATTGAGATACACACACACACATATATGGGGATTATGTGCGTGTGTGTGTGTGTGTGACAGCAAATACCAAAACCCACCCGCCACCCACCATCCACCTAACGAAAGCATCGTCCATGCTCCTGCCACATAAGAGCACACACACACACTCACGCACACAGGCTTACATATGAGTATCACATGTGTGTGAGTGAGTGTGTGTGCGTATGCATGTATGTGTGCGTGGCCATCGCCCAGCGAGCGCCATGTTGGCGGCAATGGCTGCAGTCATGTTGAAATTTTAATTCCTCGCCCACTCAATTTGCTGCTGCTCCATCTCCCCTGCGCTCCACCCGCTGCCCGTTGCTTTGTTGCGCTGTCTGGCACTCAAAAGTTGTCCCCATGTGTGTCTGTGTGAGTGTGTGTGTGAGTTGAGGTGGTATTGGGGCTGTGGGACAGCTGGAATATCGCTTGGCCGAACAAACGCCCAACGTCACATTTTCTCAATACTCCAACTCTCTCTCTATCTCTCTCTCTCTGTCTCTCTCACTCGCTAGCTCGTTCACTGTTTCTCCTCTTCTTCCTCTCTCCCTCTCTCCCTCTCTCTCTCTCTGTCTGTCTGTCTGCCTCTCTTTGACTTGCTGTCCTCGTGCTCCTCTCTGTCTGCATGATGATGGCAAGCAAAAGGCTGCCTGGTCGTCCAGGTGGCGTCGTCTGGGCTCTGGGCTGCCTGAGTGCCAGCAACAGCAATCCTTAGGGTACCTCCCTCGTTCCCCCTCCCCTTCTGCCTCCCTCCCTTTCTCCATCTTTCTCTGTCTCTCTTTGGAAGGGGGCACTGTCTGTGCTGCGGTAAGCAAGGATCCAACTAGGACAAAAGAGCAATACTATTCACAGCACAAGACTCGTTGGGCATGTGTATATGTGTGCGTGTGTGTGTGTGTGTGTGTCTGTGTGTGTGTTTGCATTAAGTACATGGCTCCACTTCACATGTATTTGCATGTGACTGGCCTCAAAAGAGAAGCAAACCGCACAAAAAATGAAACACCGCAAAGCGTGTGCCATGACATGTGATTGAGGACGACGTTTATATGCAACGACACACACACACACACACACACTCACTCACACACGCACACACTTGTAGTGAGAGTTACCTGAGTTAGTTAGTTCGTTAGCATTTATGCACTCCTTTGTATGCGCACATCATCCTCTCCTTCTCTCCTTCCTTTCGCCGCCTGCCTTTCCTTGCGTTTCCCCCTACTCTTTCCTCTTTCCCTCCCCTTACCATCGTCTATTTCTTGTTTTTGATTTGCTTTCTTTGTTTTTTTTATTTGAAAACTTGTTAGCTCACCAAATGTTAAAGGCAATGAATCTCAACATGACTCAAGAGTTGTTTCCATAACACAAATACAAATTGAAACAGCAGCCTCTGCAATTTCAGTTCAAAGCTCGTAGCTTTCGCGTTATGCTTCAGAAATCAATAGATTTTTAAATTGTCCACTTGAGCAAGCCGATATAGAATGAGTTAAAATCAATGTATATAGTCAAATCAATTATGCATACTATAAAATGTAACTTAACTCTTAGAAGTTTGGAGTTAAGTTGAGATTGAAACCATTTGAATATTTATCCTCCTAAGACCTGGACGTGTTTTCTCAAATGAAACCAATATAATAACTTTGCATGTACTATTAATAAATAACTGGGTTCGAATCCCACCCAGTCAAGGTCAAAGTCAGAAATGTGTTTTAAGCTCATAAACTAAAATTATTTTTAACACTTATAATTTATTAAATTAATTTTCATACTACATATAAATGAAACTACTAATTGTCTTTAACTTTTAGACTCACCCATTGTAGTTCTCAATGTAATTTAAAAATTTAAGGTAAATATCTATCTTTAAATCTGCACTACAAGTTGAAATATTTTTAAATGTTCAGTGATTTGGCAAGATCGTTATAAAATAGAATTCCCGAGAAATCGAACTTAGTTGCCTTACAAACTAAAGTTCTATTGAGGCAAGAGGTCGGTGACTCCAGCTAGAGGGACACGGGGACTCACAGTCTTAATGCAGCTTTAAACTTTACTTGACTTTGGTGGCCAGCAGAGTGGAGCTCTTAAAACGTTCGTTAATGCTCCAAGTTGATATTGTTTACTGTCAATCGACAACAATCAGAGTTGATTGGTGCGGTGGTTGTGCAACCTTGGGCTACATACAGCCTAGCTAATAATCTATAGTGTCGCATTCTTAACGCTCAGTTGGGCAGATTTGCATTGCAATGCAAATATCGAGATTGGCAAACTGATGCACATCTCCCCGCAGTGCAGGACAAAACCGCAGCAAACACAGATACGTAGACAGAGACAGAGACAGAGATAGATACAAATGCAGGAGGAAACAGGCATCAAGGCAACCTTTTTGAGCAGACACGTAGAACGTAGCGCCGTGCAGTTCAATTAATTATACGTGCGCAAATACCTTAATCCGCATATTCACAATCAAAATTCGAGAGCTGCTTTCGCAGTATCCGACAGATACTTACAACAACGGGGGACATTCGTATGCAAACAGCGCACACACACACACACACACACACACACACACACACAAACAGTAGCTCATCAGTCAGTCTGGGAAAGGGTGTTAGGGTACGCTATAGGGTCGAAGGGTTCTTATCATTATTTCTTCGCTGGGTATGCAACTGACAACCGGGGACTATCATTTGGGTTGCTCTTGTTGTTATTTACGTTGTTGTTGTTGTTGTTGATGTTGTTGTTGTTGTTGTTTGCGAGTGTTTGGTCCATTTGTGGGTATTACCCTCATATTGTTGCAAATTTTGACTTGTTTCGCCTGTTAATCGAATTGCCAAAATCCTGATGGTCTTTATTTACAATTAGCTCTTGAAGAATTCTTTTAAATGACAATGCAGTAAACGAGCTCATCGGACAATAAACAAAGATTTTGGATGGGCTTTAATTCTTTTCTTTATTTTCTACGATTTAATTTATAAAAATTTCATTTAATAGATTTTTCTATTCCTTTAATATCAACTGAAAATATTTTTATGAATAGATAAAATATAGATTATAGATAGATTAAATATAGAAATGTATTCAATTTGTTTAATTTTATTTTTTCTTAGCACAAGACAAAGCAATTCCAAATTTGAGTAACTAAATATAAAGTATGCTTAACTAGAAAATGAAAAATAATATATATAGAAAAGTATACAAAAGATTCTGGATGGGACCACAAAAGATTGCTTCTATTTTTCACAGTTTATTTGATCAAATTTGAGCTTGATATATTTTTTTATTCTACTTATTTAAAAGCAACCTTAAATTATGTGATGGAGAATAAAATAAAAAAAATGATCGAATATGGGTAATTATAATTTCCTTAATTCAAGAAAGAACACTGCCAACTGTGAATGCATTTAAATTCTGCTAAGCTAGTAAATAGAAAAAGAATTTATTTGGCACACAACGAGGTATTTTCGAGTGCACGTTTTAATCAAAACGAATACAATGTATGATTATTCAGTCTTTCACATGAATCAGTGGAATATAGTGCGAATACAAGCAACAAATTCAAATTGACAGGCTAGCTTGCAACTTTAACAACTGCCACAATATAAATTTAGTACGAGTAGCACATAGAGATAGAGAGAGTTATAGATAGAGTTGGTAATAGAGATAGAGATACAGCTGCATTGTTGAGTACGCCAACGAATGTGAATTGTGTGAATAGCACTGTGAATAGATAGCTGGCAGTTTCGTTACGCAATCAATAATTCGAATCAAGTGCGAATGGTGACGCATAAAAATCGCATTGATTCGCTCTTCTTTCCTGACTTTTATGTAGGATCTGTGAAATCTGTCCCAATAAATATTGGCTGTGTCAAGTCACATTACCCTCTGTCCCATGTCCTTCGACTTTGTCTCCGTCTCTGTCTCTGTCTCCGTCTCTGTCTCCGTCTCTGTCCCTCCTCCGAGCACAGTGGCCTCTTGGTTCTTCTGTGCCGCGACATGACCGTAAAAAACACCACACAGCGGCACGTCCTGTCGATGCTGTCGAGTCCATGGGGGTGCCCAACTTACCGCAGTGTGCGAAAAAGGGTAACATCAACTACAACAACAACAGCAACAACAGCAACAGCAACTGGAACCACCAACAACAACAACAGGATGAGGAACATTCTGTCAGTCGTTTCGGTATGTAAATCAACTTTCATTGTTCGATTTAAACAACGCATTGGCATTGAAATACAAAAAATCACATTTCAATGCTTACAAAATAATAAATTATCAAACACACACATTTTAAACCCCCACCCCACCCCATCCCACCTCACCTCACCTCACCTCACTTCACCGTATTTCAGCAAGGGGTTGGGTACGAAAACAGCGCAGAAGTACATAAAAAAAATTGCAACAGCCAGAATAGGCAAAAAAAAAAAAAAATATAAAAGATAGGTGGAGAGAAAAGGAAGAGATTGTGTTACCCTGCCGTTAACCCCTCGTGCAATCAGCGCTACTGACATTTGCATGTCCTGCCAGAGAAATTGGAAAAGGTTAAGGGGTAGGGGTAGCTGGGATGGGATGGGATGGGAAAAGGGGTAAATGTTAAATGTGAAATGCCTAATGGAAATTTGACACACAAATCTCATAAAACAAAAAACGTCGAAATGCAAAATGCGCATTGTATCTATTCAATGTCTATCTATCTATCTGTCTATCGATGGATGCGAGCATGTATCTATGTATCTTTACTTTCGGGTTGCGAAACGCCCGTCCAACGTTATAGAAATGAATCCATAAATCGCAATGTTGCCAAAATGGGATAACAACCTCGGATAAACATGACACCCAACTGTCAATAGATATTTCGCGGTTCCTTCCATAATGTTGCACACGCGCATTTGAATGCGAATGCGAATGCGAATGTGAATGCGAATGTAAATTGCGAATACGAGTACGCATATGAATGCGAACGGGTGAATGCGCAGGATATGCGAGAGGATATTTGTGTATGACGTGGTTGGTTGGGATGCTGCCTCCCTTGGTTAACTGGATGGATGGATGAGCATGCTGCTATTTGATTTATGTCAAAATTCTAACGAGCTACTCCGACTCCTACTCCGACTCCGACTCCTACTCCTACTCCTTTATTTTTGGATGTTCGCTTTTTGCATCATTTCCAAGTGCTTATTTTAATACGAGCAGGCAATCACACACATGCTCACACACACGCATTCACACTCTGTCATGTGCGAGCGCATCCTTTTGTTGCTGGTTAAAGGATGTTCCCGAAAAGATTCTTATCATTAATCAAGGCTTTGTCAATAAATGTCAGCGCTGTGAAAATTCAATTTCACACCGAAACAGCTAGACTCCCAATTGCCAATTCACAACTGTCGCACTGTTATCGTTATCGTTATCGTTATCAGCCGCAGCGCAAAACCGCAGCTAAAGTTTGACATCTCTATTAGGGCGCAAGCGAAAACAATTTATTTGAAGACATTCAAAATAATTGAGCTGAGAATCATTTTTAACAGTTGACAGCTTTCTTTCAGGGGCTTGTTATCGATTATGCCGCTTTTCGATTGGTCAATTATTAATGGTGCCCTCATATATCTAATTTTATTTAATAAACGCATGTTAAAATGTTTATTAATAATCGGTATAAAAGCGAATATTATCTGCTAAACTGTAAAGTGAATTTAATGTTTGAAAATCACATTTAAATACAGCAAAAATTGATATAGATGAATGTATGGATGAATTTTTTTTAAATCGATATGCGTTGTCAATGGTCATGGTAATGATATAATTTGTTATTTAAAGTCCATTGAGTGCTCCGTTACAATTATAATATTTCGATTAATCGATTGCAGACATGTACATTGCAATGTTTAATCGATCACTTCGTAATAAATAAAATTAATCTTTAAGTTATTTTTACAAATCTAACATCTATCGACCTATCGATATATTCCTAACTATATGAAAGGAAATTTCGTTAATGCAGATTATTCTTTTCTTACTAATCTTTTTGATCGTAAAATAAATATTTCATCATAATCAAAACTTATCGCATCACTGTTTATCGACCATTTCTGGCCACCTTAAAAGATATCGATTTATCGATTAATACTAATACTAAACCAAATGGAGAAATTGCATATTTTAACGGGCACACCCTTTGTGTCTCGTGTGCTTGATGCTTCACTCAGCAGCTCGCATTATTGAACACATACGACACACGATGCCACTCCCTGCTCGTCCCTTTGCCCCCTCTTTGAACGCCAAAACAGGCAACCCCAAATCCCCCCCCCCCCACACACACACACACACACACGTGTCTGCAAAGTCTGTTAGCCACAATTGCCGAGCGGGCGAACGGGATGCGGCTTTGCAATTAGGAGGAGCTACGACGATGACTATGACGATGACTCTGACGATGGGGACAACATCAGGAGCAGCAGCAACAACAACAACAACAACAGCCACTACAACAACAACAAGGACGTCCTAAGCAATGTGAGCACATAACGTAGCAATGCCACGACTATATACTTCAATGCTCCTTCACTCCAATACCCACTAACCACCCCCCCCCCCACAGCCTCCCACCTTATGCTCCTACTGCTCGTCCTGCAGTTCCCCCTTTGTCTATAGCTATGGCAGGACTTTGCCAGTTCTATATTCGTGCTCGTACTCGTACTTAGCCATAAACTTTGGTCGCCAGCGATGCAGCTAACAGTTAAATTACCACACATGCCCCGCCCCCTGAGCACTTCGCACAACCCCACCACTGCCCTCGTGCCTCATCCCTCCACAACCCGGGGTGGCCACTGTTTGTGTGCACCAATTAAAAGCGGCATTAGCGATGCTCCAGCTTCAGCTCCAGCTCCAGCTCCAGCTCCTGTTGCCTCCCGAAGACTCCAGCTTCCTGATGTGCTTATACAAGTGCTATATGTATGCAAGAAACGCACTTGAAAGCCACCAAAAATTTTCACTAACATGCAAACTGAAAGAGCATGGACGATATTCGAAGGGGTGGGATTGGCGGTGGGGGCTGAACGGTGGATTTTAGAATGAGACGGCCCATATGCAAAATTTCTAACCATAAATTGCCGAACCAAAGCTTGTACAGCGTACAGCGTAATGTTTTCATTTTTGGCGGAGGGCGTAGGGGATTGGGACTAAGGTTGATGGAACTGAAGTGTGTATAGATATTAAACCAAACAACGAAGCAAGAACGAGGCCAAATCCGCATCCGATTCCGAGCTCGCATCCACATGCGCTAATGAATATGCCGCGTGTGCCTCTCTCTCTCTCTCTCTCTCTCTCTTTCTCTCTGTGTGTTTGTGTGTGTGTGTGTGGCAAGTTGTTGGATTGCTGCCGTTGGTCGCCCTAAAACTAGTCGCCGTTTATTTAAAATTATCCAGCTATATATTTACATGTACATATGTCTGTATGTGGCGGTGTGTGCCACATGTGGCATTTACAAGCATTGCCACAATGTCATCCAATCGGAGTGCCATACATAACGATTCCTACAGACAATAGTTGCTCTTGTTTTTGTTCTTGTTTCTCTTCTTCCTCTGCTTCTGTTTCTAATATGTAATTATCAAAGCTCCGAAATCTAAATTAATATTGGGTACAACTTATTTACGTATTTACATATATAATCTTAAGCGAATCGAATTCTATTTACTATATCCAATTATCCACATTGCAATCTTAGTGATTCTTCAATTGCCAATTATATATAGCTATCACAAACTAAAAGTAGCTATTGCTTAAAGACTTATGACAAATACTTCCAATCAAGATGTATTTCTTATTTTTAGAATGTAAGTTGTAAATCCTGAAGTATGAGATACAAATCATTAAGTCCTCTCAGTTCACAATAATAAACATGACAATCACAAAAGTGTATTGGCAATCGATAAGAGGTCGATATTATACAGAGTTAAGCAATCGATCATATCACTCAAACTAGCGAAATAAAAACTTGACACAAAACTTGATATTGACTCTGATTAAATCTGTACACAGATATATGTATATATATATATCTCTTGGGAAAACTTCGAAAAAGAGATTTTTTATAAAACTATGTCATTTTAAAAACTTTCATATATTCCATATGTATGTATACATAATTATATATATATATTTAAATATATATATAGGATTAACACATGTTAAAAATCAAGTATTTGTTTTTAAACCAATTTAGCTTCAGTTAGTGTTTTATTATTTATATATTTTTAATTATTTTTTATCATAGCCACATTTTGACTAAATACCATAAATTAGAAATCGCGCTTAAAGTTTAAAAATACACACAAAATATTTCATGACAGCACTAAAAATGTAATTTCTTATGTAGTGCAACTTTTGTAATTATTAGAGTGACCAATTTGTGTAACCAATGGAATCGATAAGCTATCAAAATCGCAAATATAATTTTCCACAACTAAAATAAATTTTTTTGAAGTGTTAATTATATTCACATCGATTAGTTATCGATGTATTATACATACTATCATATTTTCTATAAGAGACACATCCAAAAAGTTAAGTTAGAGATTCAATACTTTTCTTTGCATCAATTAATATTAAAATATTTGCAAATATTTGGAGCCTGTCAAAAGTTGCCAACATTTTTTTGTTGATAAACTGACTTCATTTCTGTGTCCTTTGTGCATTAAATGGAAATAAAAGCAGCTTGCCTTGCCCCGCCCACTTGTTTAGCGTCTTAAAAGCTGCCAAGTCTTAATATGATTGATATGGACGTTGTCCGACCTGCGCCGACGTCAACTGCAACGTTGACAGCGGCAGCGACTGCGACTGAGGATGAAAATGAGGATGGGGATGAGGATGAGGATTAGTCTGATTCTCAGCCAGTGACAGCAGCAACAGAGCGCAAACAAATGTACTCAGGAGCAACCCTAATCCAACTAGTACACAAATACATTAGCCCACACACACACACACACATACACATGGGCGCACACACACAGGCACACATCAAGTTAAAGGCAGAGTTGCCATCCACACGCAAGGCACCAAATTGAAAAGATAAACTTTGCCATCCCAAACCCAGATTCTAACCCAATACCCAAGCCTCACCTGCTGCCACACACACACACACACACACGCACACACACACAGACACATACATAGATATGAGCATGTATTGATGTTGGCAATCGGTTCCCAGTGGCAACGCGTGGCTTCCACTTGGGTTTGCAAATGGCACTGATAACATTTACCCGCCTCCTCCAACCTCCACCCTTCCCCCACCCGGCTCAACTCCATTGTCCGCTCTCCTCCTTGCCAACGGCCTCTGTTATCCTCCGTCTCTGTCTGGCACTTATTCTGTCCAGGACGTGTGTGTGCACATGATAAATGAGACAATGCGCGAGAAGAGTCAGCAAAGGAGCCGTTGGCTACAGCGACCTCACCTCACCTCCCAGTGCCACTAAACCCCCCACCATCCACCCTTCCACCCTGCCCACTTTGGCAGCTAAATCAACAAAAAGCAACCCCACCGTGGGGGAAGAGACCACCCACATTAATAAAACTTTGGCTGCCTTCAGTCGCAGTCGTTTCGCAGCTCTCGTCCTCGCACAGACGCTAAACTGATACTCAATTATACACACACACACACACGCACACACACATGAATATACATATACACACACAGAGAAACATCTCATATGTACGTATACACGTATGTACAAAAAACCTCCTCACATGTATGTAGACGACTTCGCTCATATGTATTAGCATCGTGTGCATCCTCGCAATTCTCGTATGTATCCTGGGCAGCAGCCATTGCCATTGCCAGGCCGAAAGCAGAGCACAAAAAGGACACACCACCCACACCCACACGCACACACACATGACAACGTCTCCACGCCCAATGTTGGACTGGTTCCAAGGAGCCAAAGGACCAAAGTCCTGCACGACGAGACAAAGTTGAATGAATGGAAAACCAAGCGAAAAATTTGAAAATATTGAAAATAATAGAAACATAAATTTATAAATATTTTTCACAAATGGCACTAAACAATGTATAAAAAAATGTTAATTCTTTTGAAAGAACTAGTTCTGTGTAAATACGACTCCAATTGAAAAAGTCCTATACCAAATGAACTAAAGATTTTCTGCCAGCTGGAATAAAGCATAATGAAATTATTAAAAAAATTTAAGAAAATCTTATCTAATCTCTTATGTAATAATATTATTTTATTTCATTATATAATAAAGAACTTATTCTATCTCATAGATGAATATTAGTCTTTTATATAAAGATAGTTGCTAACATCAGTTAGATTAAAATTAGCTATTTGTCTGTTTGACAGAAAACAGTCAAGAAATGTATTAAGTAAATTTAAAAATATATATATATTTGATTTATGCCAATTAGAACAGAAGATATTTGCCAGTTACAAAGGACTAATTTGAAAAGCTATATTCCAATCAAATAAAATTGTGATAGATCGATAATGTTCGCTATTCCAAAAAGGAACCAAGGTGTAGAATTATAAGATAGAACTAATCTTTTCAAATAAAATAGAATTTCATTCAATTAGAATAAATTTTAATATAAATTGAAATTAGCTTAATTCTATTACATTTATTTCGGAATACCTAAACCATGTCTTCCCAAACCATGTCTTTCGAAACTAACTTGAATTATTTTATAAAAACATTTCATTTTTTGAACTTTTTGTAAATTACTCTCATATTTAAAATTAGTTTAACCATCGATTTCTTAACTTGCATAAAATGCTGACCTGTGTTTCAGTTTTGGGCACAAAATTAAAATATATATTCTTTACCAAATGAAACAACAAATAATTAGTGATGAATTTAGCAAGTCATCCTTTTTTAATTAAAAGGACTTTGAACAGTGGCAAGAAATCCTTGAAAGATCGATCAAAACGTAAAGGATTCTTGTGCAGCCTTTAAGTAATCAAGCTAATGAGATATGTCACTTGTCGACACACGACATCAAGTTGCACTGGCAGCTGACAGTTGCCATAGGTCGCCCATAGGGGGCGCTACTGACAGAGGCATAAGCTACATTTGTCTGGTATACAGACATACATATATTTGGCAACAATAACCAACCAGGCTGACAGTCCTCTTCACCTGGATATGGTCACGGGTATGGGTGTAGATGTAGATGGTGACGGGACTCGTATTCAGATTCAGAATCAGAATCAAATTCAGGTTCAGGTTCGGTCTCGGGTTCAATTTCGGGTAGAGCGAAAACATCTGCCCCGAGCCTCCGGGTTGTGTTGTATGTCGGCCGGGCGCGTATTCTATGCAAATTAGATGGGCGCGCGCTTATTTATAAGTAAAATTATGCGTACCAATATGTATATAGATACATGTATATATGCGTGTGTTTGTGTTTGTGTGTGTGCGTGTGCGTGTGCGTAACTGATGGCCAGGCACGGTAGCTACACATACATACACCCAACACTACATAATTGCGGCCGAAAATTGTATAACAGACGCTTGGCACATGAGCCGCAACGGATAACTCAAAAACCTTATTCCAACGTAAATGCAAACAATAACAATCACGCATAAAATATATAAAGTAGCGCTGACTGCGACGGCGACGGCGACTGCGACTGCGACGGCAATGTTGCTGGTGATGTTGCGACTGCATAACAGATTGCCATCATCGCGCATACGCCGTGTTGTTTCCAAAAATTGAATTCATATTTCAACAAGAAGAAAGTCGAACTTGCACATACTCTGACTAGAAGCACAGACGTATTTCAAACGATTCAAGCTGATCTATCTATTTCAAAGATTGTTCAGAATTTTAATATATTATATACTATATATGCATTTCTTAAATCGCGCAACTCTTTCAAGCTTCCGGTAAAAATCATATAATTATAAGTCAGTTTAAAAGTATATTTAATATATTTTATAACTAAATTATTGTATATTATTAATTAACTTTGTTTAACAAAATATTAATATTATATTTGGCGCTATGAATTCCTGAAGAGAAGTCTAAACTTAATTAAGCAAATAAAACAAAAAAAATGATGAAAAAATATTTAGATAATGTATGATATATGCTTTGGTTAACCGGTTCGTTAGTGGTTCAGTGACATCTTTCAGAAGTTATTGAACGGGGTGTAATAAATATACATATGAATAATTGGTCACATATATTTGAATCTGTGAACATATTCCGAAGATAGCTCGGCATTATATTTCGGAAAATATCTACACTAAAATGCTGAAATTTAGTAAGTGAACGTGTTAGCCTACTTCACATATAACATGCTATCTCAAATTAAGATCTAAAGGAAATTCAATATTATTGAGCTCAATAAATGTGGATGACAAAGTCAAAAGAGATTTACGGATATTGAGTGCATAGATAGAGTATGACACACACAGAGATAACAGCACATGGTTTATGCATGTGTCTGTGCAAAATTGTGAATGTATTTTGCATACCTTTGCATACTCAAAACAAACACTATTATCCTGGCGCCATTATGCGCAGATTGATGTGCGTTCGTCAGTGGGCGTTCCAACAACGCGAATGAACGAAGAAACACTTGCCCCGAATCGTTATATATAGTAGATAGATGGAAAGATAGGTAGATAGGTAGATAGATAGATTGAAATCAAATGGTTTGCTGGCTACTGATGATGCTGAAGGGGGAGGGGAAAGGAAGGCAGGAGAGTTGGGGGGAATATCCTGGCAGGCATTCATTGCACGCTTCGATGACCCGATAAAATTATGCTGATGTTTTGGCACAAACTGGAAGTTGCCGCAAACTCGACAGGCACTTTGAATATTCGACTACGCATTCGAAATTGATGCCAAACAGGTGAATCAACACCAACAATAACCACAACAACCACAACAACAACAATAATAACAAGCTATTGTAATAAATGCAGAGAATAATCAAAATTCACAGTCTTCAACTCATCACAATCCATTCAATTTGATTCTATTTCAAACAATCAAACATACACATTTCCATACAAAATAATTAAATTTAAATAAAATATTCAAAATTTACTAAAACTATCCTCCAATAATTCCTTAAAATTTTTAAAAAATAAAGAATTAGAAATATCAGTTAGGCATTGCAATTATTTTTTATAAAATTGCAGAGCCTGAATTTAATATTAATTGTTAAGTTAAATATCGAATTGTCAGTCTTTAAATAATTATTCGGGATCTTTTGAAATATACACGTAGAACTTGAATTCAATTAGAAGCAGAAACTCTTAGAGTGCTCATTGAGATTATAACAAAGTGAGTATTTTATTTGTCCATCTAATTGACCAAGAATTAACCTCGACACTCAGGGAATATGTACATATTTTGGGTACTTTTGATGATGATATCCCTTGGTAAAGCCAGAGAGCAAACAACACTATAACTGGTTGTGTCCGCTCGCCTCTGACATGTGACGTCACGATGTCATGATGAGCGGATTCAAGTGCTGGGCGTGACACATGCGGCCTACAGAGTATCCTGTCCATATCAAATATGGTATATGCCTGCGACTGTGTGTGTGTGTGTGTGTGTGTGCATGTTTGAGCGTGGAGTTTGCATTCATATAAATCAAGTTAAAAATGAGTTGTGCGACCCTCTTCACAATATTGAATACCACAAGTGACCCCTGTCCACCACTGGGACGAGAGTTTCGTGTCCGACCAACTGGTCAAAATATACAGACCGGTATATAGTTGAATCGTGGGGAGGCAAACGGGATCGTTGCCTAAGCTGCAAATCGGTGTGTGAGATGTGACAACTGCGACTGCGACTGCGGCTGCGACTGCAGCAACAACAGAGCGATTCATGGTGCGAGGCAATGGCAAAGGTTACGCGTGCGTTCGGTTCGTGCCCATCGTCAAATTGTGATGCGGCAACCGCGACGCGACGTCGGGACTTTGGGTCAGTAGCTGTCGACATCATTTGGAGTTTGATTTATGGACCAAGCAATTGCAGTTGATTAATCACACCACACCATTTGTGGCATTCAACCAATCATACAGTTATACTTTCAATTACAAATATTAACTACTTATGTCCACATTTGAGAGTCAAAGTGGAAATGGCACTTTCGATTTCAATTTTAAACCCATCCAACTCACCAATATTTTCCATGCGATTTCTCTTAATCTGTTTAGATTACAATCAACACATAATTATTAAAAATTTAATATTTTTTCTTTTCAAATGATTAAGAAAGTTATGCATAAAATTAATTGCTAGATTGACTAAGTTAAAATGCTAAACTATTAAACAGATCAATACTCAAATCTTTGTAATTTATAAAAAAAAAACTAGATTTAATTCCAAAATCAATTTAGAAGTATTAACAGTGATTTAAGAATGTTTGAAATGCTCTGACGCATTTAGAGAAGTGCGTTTTATTCCTAAGAAATTTACGAACACAGTCAGGATCAACATAAAGGTAAATAATGTGCAGTTCGTTTAATAATTCGTTTGACCAAACATATTTGTATTTCTATGAATAAATTTTTGTAATTTCTTGATTTGTTCTATCGGCATGTTGCACATTATACTCACAATAATCTGGCAAACCGGCAAAGGTGTTTCTAGGTTAAAAGAGACTTTGTAACCTTCTGTGGGCCACAGACACAACACACACACACACACACACACACACACACACACACACACACACACACACATTGGCAGAGACACAACACGCCTCTTTTGCGCCAGTTGTTTTTTTTATCTTATTTGCTTCGTCTTTTTTTGCATATCAAATGAAAAATAAATGCACAAAAATTGTGGCAAGTGCAAAGTAAAAGTGCAAGCACGTGCATTATGCAAAGACACACACACATACACTGAGGGACACTTATATAATGATATATACTTATATATATATATATATATATATATATATTTGTATACATAAATACATTCTGTATAAGTGTGTAAGATAAAATATCAGAATATAAAATGCATTTTATTTTTTGCAGCTGCATGTGTGTATCTGCTTGAGTGTGTGTGCGTGTGTGCGTGTGTGCCAGCGACCCAGTGGCAACGACCCCAAACGGCGCATTTACGCAATTCAAATTCAAAAGTCTGTAAATTATTATTATTATGTATTATAGCAATCAATTTTAAGTTATAAAAATGACCAATCTAAATTAGTAAACATTTTATTAAATTAATTAACATTCACAACGAAACTAAATATTTAGAGACTTTTTATTATATAAATTTTGTACTCAACTATTTATTCACTATATTAAGGATATTTTGTATTTCAATAATCATGTCCTGAGACTAATATAATACAATATAATATAACAATTCCAATAGAATTAAAAGAAATTCTTCAAGAATGTCAAAAATGTAGACGGCAGTGGCATATTAATTGAAATGATACCCATGCATAGATTCCCGCAATATGCTAATCTATGTTTAAAACCGGTTTGCCATTATCATGATCTCGCACATGTTGAGAACGAAGCGTTTTTTCATTAACAAGTTGATTGAATTTTGAAATATTTACATTGAAATGAAGCCACTTACTCATTCGCTCGCAAACCAGTTTCAGACTTATCTTTCATTTCCATCTGTAAACGGCTTACAAACTTATCCGCCAGGCTGGAAGACGCCCAAAAGAATGCAACAGTTTTTCTGCTTTCAAATAATTCTCCCTTTTTATTTTTCTTTCACTTTTCATTTTTCTGCCACTTGTTTTTATTGTGTCAAATGTATTCCCCATGTTTAACTAAATCTGCAGAAAAAATGAAATGAATAACAAATTCTCAACGCATTCTAGATGAGAACGAAGCGATGTGTAAGGAGCGGTCGAGGGGAAGAGGTGATGGAGAGAAAGGCAACACAGTCAACACCTTCAGGTGGCAGGTGCAAATGCAGCAAGTGCAAATGAGGCAAATTTCAAAGTCAAGTTTACACCACGCAGCAAATGTTTTGTGCTCCAACGCGTTCGCTCTCTTTTTACCTCTAAGCCCTATCCCTACCCCTACCCCCCCCTCCCTGTTCACCCCTCAGCTTATTCCACGCCTCTTATAAAAGGCGCTTTGCATGCGCCACACAGTTGTGCATGCCGAAGAAAAAGTTCCCAAGTTCTGCTCGCTGCACACTTCTCTGCACACAACTAACACCAGTTTTATTTAAGCAACTGTAAGTAAATGTGAGTTCATCAAAATGTAAGGATCCATAAAATGATCAATCGGCATCTAGTTAATAAAATCGAGATTTTGCCAAATCATTTTTTATAAATAGTGTCAAGAGAAAAAAAATATCGAACTTTTTATTTGGGTGCTGAATCAAACTTAAGTTAAGTTGAGTTTCGATTTAATTAACTCGATAGATAGCTCAAAATAAAGTCAAGTTGCAGTAGTTGAACATTTAGCACAAGAAAATCGAGTTTTTGATTTTCCACCTAATTTTACATCACTTATTTGTTGAAACCATCAGCATATCAAGGAGTTAAAATTTATATAAATACATTATTAATATATAATTGCCTTAAACTTGCTATATTAAGTACAATTCTTTTAGAGACTTAAGAGTAAAAATCATGATTAAATAAAACTGTTTGATATTCTTATCTTTTACTTTATTATTTTCTGTGATATCTTTATTTATGATATGCTTTAAAGTTACTTCAGTGTAAGCTTAAATCAATAAAAAAATTGTCTTCAATATTATTGCAATTTAAATTAATTGAAGGATGCTTTAAATTAAATATTTTATTAAATAACTTTTTGCCCTAAAACATTAGATATGCAAATGTGTAAAAAAAATGTCAAATATTAAAGATAAATGTCTTAATAAAAGCTTCATCTGCACAAACAGAGAAATATATGTACATATGAAATAAACTCTAAACGGAAAGTCATTCATTATTGAATTTTTCAGACCATTTTTTATTCGCAGAAACTGTCTCTACAAATGAATCCCGCATTGTGTTTCATGCCGGCAAATGTGATGCGCCTCACGATTTTATTTTCTTTTCTATTTTTTTTTTCGACAGTGACTTTCCCACGCTTTTATTTTTTTATTACATGATTCCTTCTCGCCTGCTCCTTGCTACCTTATTTTAAATACATATGTAGGCAAGTGCAAAGGGGAAGGCAGAGAATAAAAAGAGTTGAGAGAAATGCTATTTGAAAATAAAAATGCACGAATTGTTCTAAATCCGCTGAGGAGTGAAAGTGAAAGTTAGCAGAATAAAGAAAAAGCGGCAAATAGAAGGAAGTGCACAAATAAAGAAAAGAAGAACAAGAGAAAGACAGAGAACGAAGAGAAACAGAAACAAAAAAAATACAAAGGTGAAGAATGCACTAAAAGGGAATTAACAGTAGCCTTTTAAAAATTGCAAAATCTTAACACTTCAAATTACTCACAATGTCAATGAGTAAATATGTATGTATAAATGCGTGTGTGTGTGTGTGTGTGTGTACAAATACGAGCACACTAACATATATGCTATCTTTATTTCCCTGTGTCGCTCACGTCTTTTGTTGTTGCTCGCTTTTAATTGACGCAAAACAGAAAACTTTCATTTGCCTTTCGTAATTAGTTAGCAGTTGCCAGTTGTATTAACAGGCAAACCCAAAAAGGGATATGTGTATTCTTGCCACACACACACACACACACCACACACACAAATACACACGCGCGCGCACATAGTCAAGTACATAGTCGCCGTCTGATACATGCGCGAGTCCTGTGAGTCCTGCAATACATAAACAGTCACACATCCCCACACACACACTCACACACACACACACACACATACACACATATGTACACATATGCGCTCTCACATACGCAACACAACAACCGTTACAAATCGCATGCTTCAACCTTGTGTCTGTGTGAGTCCAAAACTCACGTATCACATACACGAGTGTGTGTGTGTATGTGTGAGTGTGTGTGTGTATAGGGGGTGAAACGAGTTTCACAAGGATAAACACACCACACAAACGTGGGCGTGGCCAAAAGTCCCTGCATGCTCCTGCCTTGCTTGCTCGCAACGAGTGCAAGCGAGATGGATGCACTCGCTTTAAATAACTCTCCCGAAATGCGTGTGACGATTGTTTTGTGTGCCAGTGTGAGTGTAAACATATACATTTATGTATGTGTGTGTTTTAGCTTCACTGTCAGGCTAATGCAGAGACAGGCTACTCGCCAACAACAACAACCGAATATCCGAAAAACCGAAAAACCGAGCAATAACAACGAATGTGAATGCGTGTCGTGATTTCTTTTATTGTGAATTCGTCAAATTTCCGGATTTCGTTGCAAATATGCAAATGAGCTAACATATGAATACTAGAAAAGATTACATAAATATTTAAATTTCGCTGCTAATTAAAAAATAAATCCAAAAATCAAATGGGAACCTAACTTTCTAGAAACTTTGATTTCTCAAACCATTATAGCAGTAGCATATCAAATTGTCTAGAATTATCGATCATAAGAATCTAATTCAATTTCAACGCAATAATTTAATATAATACTAGAAATTAATAGCTTTGCACAATTGAGTTTTGAATATTACGCCAATCAGACAATAACCTTTGAATACTTTTTAACGCTTTCATCTATTTCGTAAATATTCCGCTAGATGGCGTCGCCGCTGTGCTCATAATTGCGTCATTTAGCGCGATAACAGCGCGATAACAGAGCTTGCGTTAAAGTTGCGTTGCCATTTTCCGGCTGCAATGCTGCCATACCGTTAGATTCACTTTCGTGTGATTCGGGTCGTAAAATTGACAGGCGCGTTTTTTAAATAAGCTTGCGAATAACTTGCAAACTTAATAAAAAATTGCACAGGTGAATATTAAATAATTACTCTAATTTTATATTAATCTGCAACCTTGTTTTAATTCTGACAAAAATTTCGTAATGCTTTTTATTAATTATTTCAAGTTGGAAATTGAGCCTTAATCTGCAAGCGAAGCGACATGAATATTAAAACAAGTTGGCAGCACGACTATTGCATTTTTAAATCAGCTGTGCCGTCGCGACCGAGACGGTCGGTCGCAAAGAAAATATCTGTTTTGTATTTTTAATTATCTATCGCAATTTTAGCTATTTCTGATAACTTTCCAGCCATAAACAGCTTATTTTTCCTACAAGAAGTTGGTAGCACTGATTGAAATAGCCACAATTTAAATTTTGGGTAATCAAATGGCGAAATCCAATAACTTTGGAGATGAGTAACTGCAACATAAATTTTAAAAAATATATAAAAATTTACAAAATCCAAACAAAAAAATTCTAGGTTATAAATTAAGAGAAATGAAAAATTTGTTTTATTTTCAATTTACTATTTTTACCTAAAACTGTACCACTTGCCAGATAGAAAAATGTTGCGGGGTGGCAGCCTTTTTGGAAACAGTGGATATCGATATCGTCGACAACTTCGTCATTCACCGACCAACCGCACTGGAAATTCCTCTATTCCTTTATTTATTATTTTTGTTCGATTTGCGCATGCAACATTAAGGTAACAAATATTTGCGGTGAGAACAAGAAGGGAACCAAAAGAAACCTACAAGAACAAATCGAAGAAAACGGCAAGCAAACATGTGAGTAATGCGCAACAAACACAATAAACCAAACACTCGCATCGCTCATTGCCCCACAGCCCCCGCTACGGGCCTTTGGTTTGGTGTGTTTGTGTGCGCGACATGCACTTTGTTTTTGTTACTGACAGTGTTAGTGTTGGTGCTGGTTAGTCATACGCCAGTTTCGACTTGAATTTGTAGTTAAAATGCGTAAGAAGGATTCACAATTATGTTAGAATAGTTTGTTAATTAATTTTCAATTTGTTTTCATTTTGTTGATCGATGCCAAAATCGATAAACAAATATAGGTCCATGCTTGTACGTGTGTGTGTGCATGTGACGTCACTCGAAATTTGCGATTATTAATATAATTGTTTTGGAATATGTATTATTTGTAGTATAGTTTAGACAGAGAGCAACCACACCACATTCATCCATGGCAGCCGGCACCACATTGCAGAAGGCTATCGATTTGGTGACAAAAGCCACTGAGGAGGATCGCAACAAGAACTATGCGGAGGCGTTGCGTCTCTACGAGCATGGAGTCGAGTATTTTCTCCATACCATTAAATGTGAGTAACGCCCCCTCCTCTCTGCCTATATATCTTTATCTAATATCTGTCTGTGTGTGTAGATGAGGCGCAGGGCGAGAAGGCAAAAGATTCGATTCGAGCGAAATGTTTACAATACTTGGATCGAGCCGAGAAACTTAAGGAATATCTAAAGAAGGGCAAGAAGAAACCGATAAAGGAGGGCGGCGAAAATAGCTCCAAGGATGACAAGGACAAAAAGAGCGACAGTGATGATGATGACGGTGAAGATCCAGAGAAAAAGAAACTGCAAAGCAAACTCGAGGGAGCCATTGTCATTGAGAAACCGCATGTACAGTGGTCCGATGTTGCTGGCCTCGATGCCGCCAAGGAGGCGCTCAAAGAAGCTGTCATCTTGCCAATCAAGTTTCCACAATTGTTTACCGGCAAACGCATACCCTGGAAGGGAATATTGCTGTTTGGTCCGCCCGGTACCGGTAAATCGTATCTGGCCAAAGCTGTCGCCACCGAGGCGAACAGATCCACATTCTTTTCAGTGTCTAGCTCCGATCTGATGTCCAAATGGTTGGGCGAGTCCGAGAAGCTGGTAAAGAATCTCTTCGAGTTGGCCCGCCAGCACAAGCCATCGATTATATTCATTGACGAGATTGATTCCATGTGCTCCGCCCGTTCCGACAATGAGAACGACAGCGTGCGTCGCATCAAGACGGAGTTTCTTGTTCAGATGCAGGGCGTTGGCAATGACACCGATGGCATACTCGTCCTCGGTGCCACCAATATACCCTGGGTACTTGATTCCGCCATTCGCAGGCGTTTCGAGAAGCGTATCTACATTCCGCTACCGGAAGCGAATGCGCGCCTTGTCATGTTCAAAATCCATTTGGGCAACACCACGCACGTGCTGACCGAGCAGGATCTCAAAGAGTTGGCCGGAAAAACCGAAGGGTAAGTTCGTCTCTGTCCTTTTCTAATCGGGGCAGCACCTACCATCTCCCTCTCTCTCTCTCTCTCGCGCTTTCTCTGTCTATATCTTTCGCTTCATCTTTGTGCTGCAGTTACTCTGGCGCCGATATATCGATTGTGGTGCGCGATGCATTAATGGAACCTGTCCGCAAGGTGCAAACTGCCACTCACTTCAAACGCGTCTCTGGACCGTGTCCAACCAATAAAGATGAGATTGTCGATGATCTGCTGGTGCCTTGCTCGCCAGGCGATTCGGGTGCCGTCGAAATGAACTGGATGGATGTGCCTAGCGATAAACTATTCGAACCGCCTGTAACTATGGTAAGTTCAAGAACAACTGCATTCCGGCTTAACTTAACTACTTGAATTCATAATATTGCAGCGCGACATGTTGAAGTCCTTGTCACGCACGAAACCTACCGTCAACGACGAGGACTTAACAAAGCTGCGCAAATTCACAGAGGACTTCGGTCAGGAGGGTTAGGCGTAAAGTCAACGCCAATTCGAATTCGTCACCGCCACCGCCAACCAACAGCCAGCACCATCAGCTAATTCTTATTGTTGCCTATTGCATAAATCGAAACAAAAACAAACAAAAAACAGACGCCCTGGCTACATTAGTTTTGCAAAAAGATCTTGATATATATCTATATAGTTTCTAAATTAATATTATCTCTTATACCTTTTTTGTTCCACTCTTTTTTGATATATGAGAATGTATGATGATAGTATATACATATGTATGGCTTAAAATGTAATTCATGTTAATGGTAGTCGAATGCTGCTCCAGTTGCACCGCAGACGCGCCACCCTCCCCGCCCCTCTCCATCACACAGAGATGTTGCTGCAACTGATGTTGCAATGGCAACGATGAAAAATCGAAAAAGAAGTTGATGTATTTTTTTATACTCTTAATGTTAAGTCGTAAATCAGAAATGGAGCCGAAAGTTATACAGTTCAATTGTAACTATGTGAGAGACTGTGTGTGTTCGGGTGTGTGTGTGTGTTTGCGCATCTGTGTGTAATATGCAAGCGTGCGCCACATTCGATTGCCTTCACTCCTGGAACACCTGCTAGCACATACGCCGGACAGTCAGCCAGACAAATAGACGGACGGACAGTTGAGACAGGTAAAGAGCCAGTTGGCCAAGTAGCCAGTTAGCCAACCAGCATACCAATCTTATTTTAATTGTAAACTATCGAAAAAATAAACGATACTAAATTTAAAAACTCGTATGTGCAAGCTGCCTGTAACCCTAGCACGACTCTCAGATGCCCTGTAAACTGTGCATCCGTTGGAATATATGAGCCGAAAAGCATGTCTCGAATTGGCGTAAAGTTTTCCTAAATTCCATTACAAAAAAAAATGCAAATTGTTAAATAAAATTATTATGAACTCTATTGTTATTTCAGTCAATCCATTATCAAAAAATTCTAGTTTCCTTAAAATGCGGACGTAGCTAGCTTAAAGAATAACGCAGAAAAAATAGCTACAATCTAAGAATGAAACGATACAAACTTTCTAGCTAGCTCATTTGTCAACAGATTATTTTCTTGAATAGCATACAAAATTAAATATTGATAATTAATTTGAGAAAAAAGAAACTAAAAGTTTGTTTTAAGATCGCTTTAGAATCTTTCTCAAAAGTTTCTAAATTTTAAGACGATTTATATTTTACTGATATTTTGTTTGTTTTTTATTTTGCATTTTAAAAAATGCTGCTTTAATTGAAATTCAATTTTAGACATTTTATGCTTTTAGGATATTTAATTTGATCAGATCGTCTTAGACAAGAATTGTATTTTATTGATGCATTTGATATCAAAAACAAATGTGAAACTTTGAATGTGACGGGACTACATCTATAATTATGAATGTATCATAAGTTGTTGCTTTGCTTCGATGATAAATTAATGGGATCTCCCATGCCAATATATGTATTTTTAATATCAAATCCGATAAGAAACCAATTCTTACTAAGTGGCGTATACATGATAATATTTAATAGCAATCATTAAAGACACCCGCGTGTACAGTTTAAGCCGAAAAGTATGCAACACTTAGATAAGGATACAGATATCATATCTAATAAGACATTGCAATTTAAAAATCTGTGCAAGGTGAAGATTTTGGATACCCCATTGCGGTTGTTGCTTAAGTGGTACAAAGGCATTTTTGGAGCGTGCTCAGATTTTGCGAGCCGCTAAAGTGGGTCAAATGAGAACTTTCTGTGGGCAGCCGAGCAACGCGTGGTTTGGCTTTCTGTAGAGCGCCAATTGTTGATATGTATGTATATCATTTATCGGTCAATCGCCAATCGGGTTTCCCTTCTCCCCACCTCTGTCTCACCATTCCCAGTAGACGGCAGCTTTGGTAATTTGCTGGTTTTTCTGTCGTTGTTGCTGTTACTGTTGGGCTTTTGGCAATCGTACGTGTCGCGACTGGTGACGATGCCGATGACCACCTGATGACAGTCTGGCAGCGCTGCACAGTGGAAAAATAACTAATTTAGCGGATATTAATTGAAATTTCTAAATATACCAAAAATGAAGTGACTTTAAAGGCACATGCTGTTATTTTTTATAAAACCTATTTAAAGAATTAAATTACAGTAAAAAAATACCTTTTTTATAATTTTCAAAAGCTTAAAGCCTTTGTCAATTTCCGATACATTTTTTACATAAATCTTTCGACTTTAAAGATGTTTCTGCTGACAGCGATTGAAGTGCTAATTAATATCATATCTAATTAAATACTTCCGATTTCAGAAAAACAATGTGCCTGGAGAAAACATTACTGTTTTGGAATTATATATTTTTTTGCGCCACATTCACCAAATCGCCCACTGTGCGCTGCCGCAAACGTAACCGACAGCAACACCGAAGTGTTGAGCCGAGCTCGTGTTGCTCTTGCAGCTGCTTCGTGGGTTTCGGTTTTTCAGTTGATCTTCAGCCGCGACGGTTTGCGGTTCGTGTTGTCGCGTGTTGTCGTTTACTGCTTTATTTATTATATTTTTTTTGTTTTCGTTTGCTGTTGCGTTCAAAACTTGCAGCAAGCGTCACTGTCTTCGTCGTCGGCTTTGCGCGTTGCATCTTCAGGTTTTTTTATCCGGTCGGCGTGCTTTTTGTTTAGTGGCAAGCATTGATTTGACGACAGCAAAGTAATAATACTCGTAATAAATAAAAAAAATGTGCGTATATTAATTGCAGCCAGTGTTTGCATTTAATGTTTGTCTTGGCTTTGGTCTGTGCCCGCCCTTTTTTCTGCTTGTTGTCTGTGCCACAATTGTGCCACTGTGTATGTGTGCGAGCGTAGGTTGTTGTTGTTGCTCTTTATTTTTATTGTTGTATTTTTTTATTTTTGTTTTTTGTTTTTTGTTTTTGTTGTGAAGCGCAACTTTCACGCGCCTCAAGTGAAACTGTGAGTTGGGCCCGGGCCCGGGCCCCAAAACCAAAGCCAGCAGCAACATCAGCCGCATACTGTTATGGTTATTGCTATGTCTAATGTTGCTATCTTTTATTTATCACAAATCAGCAATTTTACATATTGTTTACTTATGCATTGGCCCAGTATTATTCACATATCTTTCCCACACCTTTGTTTATGCATTCGTCAGTTTTTGTTTAGCACTTGCTACATTTCGAGTTTGTCGCTTAAGTCATTTTGGCAACTGCTTGCACTGCTTGCTGCAGTTTCTTCAGCTTCTTGTTTTGTATTAATGCATTTTTTGTGCTTAAACCCGTTCAACACCGGCCTCTCCATCCCCCATCAGTCATTATGCGTTGTGCATACCAACAAAATAAAGAAGAAAAAATATTAAGAAAAAAAATCATGCTGACATTGACACGAATTGCAGAGACCGAACAAAAGGCAGCCAATTTTGATACCAACGAACAAATTCATAGTGTAAAGTCTAAATCAACATAAGTGCAAACTAAAACTAAAAACTCAAGACTAGGTGCTGCTGACAATTGTCGCCTGTTGTTTGACTACCAGATACCCTGCAGACAGGCCATCTAAACTGTATTGAAATTATTCGAATCAATATCCAATATATAAGTATATGCAAAACAATATAATTAAAGACTTGAGTAGGAACTATTAAAGATATAATAATATGAATGTAAAGCATATTTGCTAAAAAGATTCTGCACGATCCTCAAGGTAGAAAGGTATGAAAGAGAATAAATAATTTCCTTTTCCACACATCTGGAAATATTGATTCTATAAGCTATGTGTGTGTTTTTTTTAAGATCGGATGTTGGTTGCATATCTTATCATAGTAGAGTGAATGACTAATTTTGGCAGCTCCCAATTTCGTGCACAATTTGCATACAGGGTATTCTCGTAGCACATACGAACAGCACACGTTAAAGCAGTCTCCTATGACGAAAATTGTTTTCAATTAAACTGCATAAATTCCTTCAATGCCATGCATAGCAACGGCAACAACAACAACAACTACACAAGCAACAACAACAACAAATACAACAAATTTAAATTTAGCTAAACACTTTATTGTTGTGATTGTCGCTTTTCAGTTAACATAATTTACCTGCAGTTAACAGCCAATGATTGAGACTTACTCAAATTGTTTTTGATGTTGTCAACTTTGTTTTTGTGGCATTGTTGCTGTTGTGGCGCTGGTTGTTGACATGGGCAAGGTCATGAGTCAATTGAGCTCAGCAAGTGGAAAATTCAAATTAAAAATCCACAACTTTAAAATTGTGAACATGCTTATCATGGTTTAACTGCAAATTAATTGACAATACTCGATTTTCATAGAATTGGTTGATTAAAGAAATTCAATGAGCTAAAGTTTGAGAAAAATAGATTTTGAGAGACTTAAATTTTTATTGTCAGTAGAGTTTCATTATTTAGTTTTGAAAATTTCACTACACTGATAATTGTATGGATAATGATAATGATGGGTAGACTGATAGATCTGAGAGATGCTTAGTTGTGTAAAGAAAGTCCGATGGACATTTTAACAGTTGTTACAGTTGATTATCAAATTATTCATTAAAAATGGTTCTTTAAAGCAAATGAAATAAAATATCGATTTAAAACTATTTTTCTTTAATATTAGAATATATAAATTTCATTAATTAATTCCTATTCCCGTTACTAAAAAAAGTGTCCATTAGAAGGAGATATCTCCGATTCTATAATAAGTATATATTTATATTCTTGATCAAACATATCGGCAGTAATAGCAGTGTTAATTTAAAAAACAATCAAGTTTCCATCAGTATGTAACGACTATTCCAAGGTACCAACTTAAACTTTCCGACTAGTTTAATCCATAAATAAAATATCCAAATATTTTCATATTATTTATTTAATAACAGTAATATTATCACTTAGTAATAGACGACATTACAACTTAAGCAATGTATCACTTATATACAATTATGACAATGAACATTTTATTAAATGATTGGTTGCGATGATTCTCATTATATTGTGATGTATTGAGGTTTGTGGGGCAAGTGGTGCTCCAGTGGCACAATGTTATCAGCTTTATCTGTGGATTAGACAATCCGAGTTACAATTGCCGACAAGAAACGCGACAAACGTTCGTTTTGTGTAGACGAGAGACATTAAATTGTGAGTGATACAACAAGAGGTACTCGTACTCGTATTTGGATGTAATTGGAGGTATTTCTTCTAAGTGTCATAACTGTCTTGTGTGTCTGCTAAATGGGGTCATGTGGCATAAAGTGCTCTTCCTACGCTTTCCCAATTGACCTGATCTCAGTTGACTCTACTTACAGCACTCTGTATTCTCTGTTGTCTTTCGCTTCCGGTTGTATATATGTTTATGTGTGTTAGTTCGACGTAAATTGAAGTTCTTCTCTCATAACTTTCTGCCCGCAATTAATTGAATTAATCAGCTGTTATTATTTATTTCAGTTACCTCTTGTCTCACTGAATTGAGTGAAGTATAATTATTTGAGTATTCTTGGTTCATTTAGTTCAGTAAATGCCAAAAGCTATTCCTATTCTATACTAAGCTTGTTATTAACTGAACCCTGATCTTCTCTATCTCTTCCTTCAATCCAAAGATGTATTAAGATCACTTGATCCATTTCTGGTTTTGTATCTGTACATACTCCATTAACTTTCCCAATAAATCTATTCTTATTGCGGAATATTCCGACTCCATATCATATTGAAGGCATCTTCGCCAAGTACGTTTCCAATTGGGTCACATAATACTGGAGATTCTGCCTACGCTTTCATCACGCTCACTTCGCATGCTCTCAGCTGCCTCTTTTCTCTTTGTCTGTTCTCTTTTCACTTCTGTTTTTTTTTCTCTCAAGAGGTATTTCCCTTTTGGCAACGTACTATAACAGGTTGGGCTCTGGAGCCTGGATTATATGGCCCAAAATGTGTGTCACATACGTTCGTTATTGCATGCATGTAATTGTTGATATCATTGTTGTTGCTGCTGTTGTTGCTGTTACTTCTGGCTGTTCATTTTACCGTTGACTGACTGCAGCGGAGGCGTCGTCGGTTGATTTATGGCGCATTGTCTTTTTGGCTTCTTGAGTGCATGCAGTGCATGGACAATGAGATTGTGGAAATTCTTGTGAAAACCAATGCAACAACAACAACAACAACAACAGCAACAACGATAATAACAAGCAGCGTTATTAGAAGCAACTAATTTGTACAGCTAAACAACAACTGCTACAACTACAACATGAAAGCTATCAAATAACGGCGGAAACTTCATGCGCTGTTGATTTTCCATATATTTTCTGGATGTTGTTGTTGCTGCTGTCGTTGTTGCTGCCGTTGCTGCTGCTGTCGTTGCTGCTGTCGTTGCTGCTGTTGTTGTTGCTGTCCAGCGCCCGTTGACTGCCTCCCTTTAGCTTCAGCTATGTTATTTATTTTTGGTTCCTCGTGTCCGTCGTAACAAACAGGAAACGGTTTATGCGACTTGCCTGTCATGCGAAAATTGGCTAAGGAAATTTCAAATTTTTTTCCAATTTTTTTTTCTATTAATATTTTTTTGGCTGCGCGCCAGCGATCGCTGCAAGTTCGTTGCCTAAGTCTTTCGTATGGCAAGTGGCGGCCATAGAAATCGTGAAAACAACAACAAAAACAACAGAAGGCATTAAATGGCACACACAGACACACACACACACACTTACAGACAGTCAGATATTGAGGCAAAGTTGTTGGTTTGCAAATCAATCAAAACGATTGCCTAAAAGTTGCCACAAATGCTGTAGCATTGTTAGCGCTGATGGAGCCATGTGGCAAGTGACAGCTCCTTTTGGCCAACATAACGATTGGCCAATTGAGTGGGTCCCAATGTATGGCCAACATTTGCGCTTTTCATTGGCACGGTTCGATTTCATAGCTGGCTTTCCAAATGCGCTGGATGCGCCGAGCCAGTTCTTGAGTCTTGAGTGTGCTTGCAACATGTGGCAGCAGTTGCACACACTCATGCACATGCACATACACGTATATTTTTCTAATGAGCCAAATTAGCTGCAAATGAGAAAATGAAGTCCAACTCCAGCAACAACAGAAAGCGGACCCAGCACCCCAATTTGGGTTAATCTATTTGAAAGTGGCTGACGACTGCCGTCGACAACTGACACCAACAAGCAACTGACGTCGCCGTAGAAGACATCAGCGTAGAAGTCATGCGAAAGCCGCTTAGAAGAATTATTGCGAGTTACTTTCCATTTTGTGATTGTACTCGAAGTCGCACTCATATCTTGTTTTCCCAGCTTGCGACAGTTTCTGTCTGTCATCTGTCATCATCTCTTGAGAAATTGGCCAAGATATGCCTCCGATTAATGCCACCAACTGTAACCCTTTTGTTGTCACGCTCCATTCCGGTCCGCTCTGTTGATTCCGCCATTGAACGGTTGTCTTTGCGGGTGGCCACAATCCATCGATTGATTAATGATCGTAACCATATTCCATTCGCAATGAAATCAATGCGATTTTCGATATGAATGAACTTAAGTAACAGTAAAAAACAACGACAACGACGAGAGTTGCTTTCAATACAAATAAGATCAATTTATCGAAATAAGCAAGAGCCTATTTGTCATCTATCGAAGTCAATTTAAAAATTGTTATAAAAGTGTAAATTATTTTCAAATTTTATATAATAGCCAAGAAATTTTATGTCCAAATTGTTCTTAGAATTCATTTTTTTTACATCATGTGGATCTTGGTTTTCATGCCTTAGACATTGTAGAATTTGATTTAACTACAAATGAATGTTAATGTCGTAGAACTTAATTTTAATGTTGAAAGCATCTGTTAATCTTTAGTGTCTTGTGAACTGTTAACACCTTAATGTTAACCTTGTACCGAGCATTTGTGATGTGACTCAAAGTCGCAACACACTCTATAAGAGGTTTATGATTTGAAAGCAACCAAAATCCATGTGTCAATTTCAGAACAATGTCAAATGTGTTGCGAAATCACTGACCTCATTCACTTAATAAATGACTTAAACATCATTTAAGTGAACTTAATTCCAGCTGTTAATTAAGTTCAATTAAGAAAACAAGAGCTCCTTGATGGCACAACGATTTAACCAGTAAGTCGATAGTGACAACACTTGATGAGCTAAAGACTCCAAAAACTTGCCTAACACTCGACTAGAAGTGCTAATTGAAAAGTCGCATGGCGATAACCAACGAAAGTGAAGCTCAGCAAGCAATCGATATTAAGTCAATATTAATACATCAATCGATATATATGTATTAGTTACAGTTACAGTTTCAGTTTCCGATTCTGCTTCTGTTTCTGTTTCTGTTTTGATTTCTCATCTTGGCCACTTTTTATGACTCGTTTGAAGTTTTCACTTTCGTTGCGCGCTTTACCCCATTTCTTCTGCATCTTCTTCTGTATCTTCTTCTGCATCTTCTTTTTTATCTTTTGGGCGACTCTCCCGCACATTAAACACATGGCATTTCTTTGAAAATTGGCCAAAAGGTCGACAAAAGCCAACTCGATGACAAACTCTTCTCTTTTGTCTCTTGCCTGTTGTCTTTCGACTCTCGACTCTTGACTCTCAACTGACAACTGCTGCTGCTGCTGCTGCTGTTGACCCAAATGTCCACATTCAAAAAACAATGTTCAACGTTTATCGTTCAACTCAATGGTAAAGCACTGTGCTACAAATTACCAACATTTTTAATAACCAATTTTTATTAATATTTTCTGCAACATACTAAGTTTATACATCTAGTTTGCTTACTTTTTGAGATTTTATCTCGTGTTCTTTGTCTGTCTAGATATTTAGTTATTTATGTATATCGATTATGGAGAATTCATAAATAGTCATTGTTGCAGAGAGAACAGTTTTTGACCTCTTTAACAACATCTTTGATCCATTGTTGAATATCTGGAAATGGTGTCAACTCGCTTAACAATAATCGATAAATAGTAATTGCTGTAAATTCTTTAAAATGATTAGTATTTTGAAATTTTATTTTCCTTCTTTCCTTTTTGAAAACTTCTTAGAATTTTCTTAAAATTTGCAGCATAGTGTAATGCGTGTGCTGTCTGAGCTTGTCAGCAATGTTTATATTTGAACAATGTCTGTTGTAGCTGTTGTTTTTGTTGTTGTTGCTGTCGCTATTATTGTTGAGAATCAGAGAAGCAAGTGACTTCAAATGGGGTCAATAATCCCATCGAGTTTAGTGTTGCTTAGCGCACATCCTGTCTGTGAACCAGCTTATTATGCAATAAGCAGACACAACAACAATTCCAACAACAACAACAACAACAGCAGCAATATCACATGCTGCAATACTTTGTTGCAATTGAAAATCGATGTTGCTTCTTTATAATTGAAGAGCACAGAGAAACAAAGCTTATAAACAGTCAATCAGCTGCAATCTCCATCAATCAGAGCTCAAGCATCTGCCAGAAATTAGAGCTGTGCTGTTGCTGCTGTTGGTCAAGTGAAAGCTTAGCTTGTTGTTGTCGCTGTTGTCGTTGTTGTCTTTGCTGCTGTTGTTGATGTTGTTGGCGAAGCGTCTTCTGCCACATAATTCAATCAAGCGCCAGCACCAACGCCCAGCAGTTTGGTTCATAGAGCAACAGTCCGACTGTCCATCTGTCCATCTGTCCACCTGTCCATCTGCATCTGCTTAGTCAGTCAGTCAGTGAGTCAGACGGCATCGCAGCCATTGGCCGTGGCCAGGAACCAGTCACGATTTGGCCGGCAGGTTCACAAATAAGTGAAAGTGAATTTGTTTATGGTTTATTGCTATTACCAAAGCGAAAGAGACACAAGCGCATAATGCCGAGAGAGCATTACAAACACACAGACTTACATACATACATATATAAAAACATACATGCTATGTACGATAATAAACCAAAATAAAAATGGCAACAACACTGATATTTAAATACATCATAATAATAAATATTCATTATAATATTAACAAAAGCTAAAGCAGTGCAATGCCAAAGACTCAACTGTAAGACAATTTAAAGAAGCTAAAGAGCAGAAAGTGAGTGCAAGAGAGAGAGAGAGAGAAAGAGAGAGAGGGCCATTCAATTATCTCAACTCTATGAATGCCATTTGGTGCTGTCAACTTTATTGGATAAACTGTTGCAACAACAGCAGCACGAACAACAGGAACCACAACAACAACAATGTTGCACATTTGCCTCGCGCTGTCGTTGTTGCTGCTCAGCACAAACTCTAGCGGTAAGTAGACGTACTTTTTTGTAGTCAGCTCCATTAACTAATTGACTTATGCTCGACACTTGAACTCAGCTTTCCCCTTCCTCACCCTACCGTTCTGCCTCCCTCCCCCCACCATAGTCTCCAGTTTCCGTTTTCATCTAATTGATTTATTGTGTGCTAAAATGTTCAACTTACTGAGGATGCTTACAGTTTGAAATTGTTTATCGTTTTCTTTATTATTTTCTTTTCTTTTTCCGTTTTTTTGTGGACACACTCCAACTCCCCTCGTCAGGCCCGGCTCGGACAAGGCCAGCGGGGAATACTGTGGGTGTCTTTCAGTTTATTTGGGCCCAGTTAAGTTTCACTTGACAATTTTTGAATTTTTTTGCTTTTTTGCCATTGAAGCGAAGAGTGAACACTTCACGGATTGCACAATCGCCATAAATACCACACACCAATACACACACACACACACACACACAGAGAGAGAGACACAGACAGACAAACTGTCGGTCTGTCAGACACATGTAATCGGAAACAGTCAACAAAGCGAAAGAAGCGAGTGCAATGCCAAAAATGTGAACAAAGTGTTAAACGTAAATGAAAACACAAAAGTGACAACATCAAAAACAACAACAGCACCCTGACATACCCATTAAATATACTCTCAATATCTTGTTAATTAGATAAATATCTAACATTTGTAACTAGATATGTTATCGATTAACTTACACATTTTCTAAACACACCTCTGCTCTGCGTTTTATATGTTACGATTGCTGGGGATTTTTTTGTACTCAACTTTTCTTTTTATTTAAATTACCAGCTTACATCTTTTTATTTCCTTTTCGCATCTGCTTCAAACCGCAATTAATGGTGATATTTGCCATAATCCAAACAAAAGTAAAACATTTTTTTACAGAATATCTTTATCTTTATATTAAATTCCTATATTGCATAGCTTAACATGGCGAAAATCTCTACAGAAGTTCATTAATTTGTTCTATATTCAATCTCTATCAATCGAAAGAATTCCCACAATCGGTTAATATAATTTCAATGAAACTTTTCCGAACACGCCTACAGTTTTATTGTTTTTTTTTTTTTTTTTTTGCTTATTACAAAGCTTAGTGTTAATTCAGTCGGGTTTTGGCTCATGAGCTCAAGAAAGTGCAGTAATTATTTATAAGTGGCTGTTACTTATATGGGTCTAAAGCGTAAAATGCTTCCCATTGTCTGTGTTGTTGAAAAACAAAAATAAATCAAAAGCAACACCAATACTCGTAATAACACAAAAACAGAAGGAAACACAATAAAAACTTGGATGCATTTGGTTGCATAAGGGCCCATAAGTCACGTCGTCTTGATTAATGGAGGGCTCTTGTCCAAGCACTTTTGGATGTTGCTAATGATGTATGGTATACAAATGGATTAGTCGGATATACGAGTATGTATTCACATGAGTATTAGCCAAATTACCTGTTCAACAGAGTGGACACTAAGAGTCTTTGGCTCTTCTAGCACTTCACGGTTCCCTTGGACTTTTATTCGGATGATTATGATAATGTAATAATGTAATTATATTGCCACTTGGCGACGTGTGTGGCAAATCGTGGACAGATTTTGTTGTTATTGTTGTGTTTGGTATTCTCTAATTTTCCATAGGCGTTTGGTGCTTTGAAAACATAATCACGCCTCGGTAATTCATCATCGCATTTAGCTAAGCGAGCCATATTTGTTTATGTGATTCCATACATCCACAGAGATGTCCATGTTGATGGGGTTAAGTCATCGGCACGTTCCCAAAAAATGATGGCGCAGTGACTGGAGACGCGAAATGAAAACATTTTACGCGATGCCATTAAATAAATTCCTACAAGTTTTTATTATTTTTAATTGCCTATGACAATCATCAGACATACTGTACTATACTCGTATGTACGTATATTTCACTGGTGCTACTGACGAAGTCTTCTTTACGTCTTCCTGTTGCTGTTGCTTTAAAGTAAGCAATTATTAAAAAAATTTGCCTGTTGTTATGTCAAATGTTATGCAAATTAAGTAGCTTCCTGATTATTTACGTTACAACCATTCGACGATTGCCATTTCTTATAAAGTGCGATCTTTTCTGCAACAGGTAAACTTACCTTAAGTAAGTGTTGATTTTGGTTTCTTACCTTCCTCCTATATCCTTATCTTACCTTGAGACTTGTGTGTTGCCTCATTCCTATCGTATTTGTTAGACTTTACCAACGGATTGCGAATAAGTTGAGGAATGAAAAATCTAACCATGCGATATTTTATTTTTCCTCTTTAAATTCCATTCATTTCTTTATTTTATCCCAATTTCTTCGTTAATCACTTTTCTGTTTTGTTTCCTTTATATTCCTGGCGGTTTTTATTTCTGCTTTATAAATTTCAAATCACACAATTTTAGTTTAATTTTGTTCAGAATGCATCTATAAATTGAATTGGATCAATCTTTCTGTTAATCGACAACCTCTTGCATACTTTTAGATTATTTTTGAGATTTCTTTTCTTAAATTATCTTGTTATCTTTATCAATATTTCTAAACTCATTCAACGAGTGCAGATACTAAATTTGAGTGAAGTCAAAAGAAGGGAAACTATATAAATTGGAAGCAACTGTACCTTATTAGATTGATCAGACTGAAAGATAGCTCCGAGTCAGCTCGAAATAATTATGTATGGCTCGTCAAATAAAGTTAAGTCATATGTTCACATATATATATTTATATATTTACTCTCGCATTCTTTACGATAAATGGCCACTTGTTGTGGCACGTGAGTTGGTTGCAAAGTGTCAAATTGTCGGCTCATACAATCGAATTACATTTGAATTGAATTCAAAATTATACGAAATTGATCAGCTTACTCATCATTTGCAGCTCATGCCGAGGAAGATGCGAGGGGAGAGGATGCCACGCCCACATTGCGAGTGCAACGTTATTCGAACTACACGGAACTGTCGCAACAGGTGCACGCCTCGTTGTTGGCACATGAGCAGTTGCACCAACAACGACAACAACAACACCAGCAACATGGACGAGTTAAGCGGGCGGTGAAGCGGGTGTGTTACAATGAACTCGGTTGCTTTGAGGATTCGGGACCGTTTGCCTATTTGGAGATGCTGCCCTCATCGCCAGAGGAGATCAATACAAAGTTTTATTTTTACTCCACGCGACAACGCTCCGATCGCCCGCTCATGGAATTGTCGTTCCTCAACATGACGGCGGCATTTGGCAAGTCGAAGGCTAAGCGGGAGTCGGAGACATCGACGGGAACAACGAGTTCACCAGGCTCGGCTGGCAACACCAACAACTCCAGCTTCAGCTCCAGCTCCAACGAACAGGCGACTGCTGGACTGAATGTGACCACAGAGAAGTCGACAAGCGGCAGTCCTAAGAAGTCACCCTCCATTGATGATCTCGAGGGTTTCGATGAACTCTCCGTGCGCGTCATCGTGCACGGCTTTGGCTCGGCGTGTCCGCATGTCTGGATTTACGAGATGAAGACAGCACTGATGGCGGTGGTAAGTGGATTTGATTAGGTTGTGCTTCCTTGACTTCATTTCAATCACAAGCGATATTTGCATATTTGATGCAATCACTGAACTTACGAGTATATTGTCAATTTTCAATTTGAATCGAGTTGGGAGTTTCCCGTGCTACACGTTCTAATCTGCGTTACGTTCACAGGAGGATTGCATTGTCATCTGTGTGGATTGGGAGAATGGGGCCACATTTCCGAACTATGTCCGGGCTGCAGCAAACACGCGTCTCGTGGGCAAACAGCTGGCGATGTTGCTACGTCATCTGGAGCAGCACAAGGGTCTCAATCTGATGCGCACCCATGTGATTGGCTTCAGTCTGGGAGCTCATGTTTCGGGCTTTGCAGGCGCTGAGCTGCCAGGACTTTCACGCATCACGGGCTTGGATCCGGCAGGACCACTTTTTGAGGCACAGCATCCGAAGGTGCGTTTAGATAGCAGCGATGCGGACTTCGTTGATGTCATACACTCGAATGGCGAGAATCTGATCCTCGGAGGTTTAGGCTCCTGGCAGCCCATGGGACACGTGGACTATTATCCAAACGGGGGACGTGTGCAGACAGGTTGCTCCAATCTCTTTGTGGGCGCCGTCACGGACTTCATTTGGTGTAAGTGTTGCATTACGCTGGATGTTTCATTACGAGTTCCAATTGATTGATTGAGCCTTTGATCCTTTGATCTGCAGCGGCTCAGGCAGCGGAGGATGAAGAGGGACGTTCGCTGTGCAATCATAGACGTGCCTACAAGTTCTTCATTGATTCCGTGGCTCCACGTTGCATGTTTCCGGCTTTTCCCTGTGCCAACTACGATGATTTTCTGAAGGGCAAGTGCTTCCCCTGCGCCCAGGATGATGAGGATTTGGCCGAGGGTGTGCCACGCTGTGGCAACATGGGCTACTATGCCGACCGATCAACGGGACGCGGTCAACTTTATCTGTTGACCCGCGAGGAAGAACCCTTTTGTGCTCATCAGTTTCAGCTGCAAATCTTCAACTCGTTCAACGATCTGCCACTGCGCACAATTGGCCGCCTGGAGGCAATTCTCGAGGGAGATGGCGGCCTCAACGAGACCTTCGAAATATCCGAGTAAGTTTAATTGCAATCTCACATGTACGAGTAAGCAACTGGACATTTAGATAAGCGAATCTCATAAGAACAAACAACAACAACAACAAAGCGACGCATGCTTTCTTAAAAGTGTTCTTTTTTCTCAATTCATTCAATTCAATACACCATTGCTCTCTCACTCTTTTCTCTCTCTCTCTCTCTCTCTCTATAAGTGTCCTTTCAAATTGTGGACAGCACTCATTTATACCATTTATATGGTCATTACTTATAAAATAGGGAAAAAGGATCTATTCTAGTCGTTGAAATACATGTAAGAGGGATATGGATGATATATATATATATAGTCTGGATCAGTCGAGTCAATAAAGCCAGGACCGTCTGTATGAACATTGTTATCTCAGAAACTAGAGACTAATAGAGGGGGACATTGCCTTGTTTTAAGTTGTTACTTGTTGTCTCATAGCACAACTCTTAAAGTTAAGATAACTTGGATAATTAAATCGCTCCTTCGGAAAGTTGAGCATTTCATTTAAAATGTTCTAATAAATGGGCTAAATGAGTCATTGATCAGTTTCATAAATTTCTCCTTGCAGAAAAGACGATGCTGAATTCTTTGCTGGCGACATTGTCTCCAAGATCATAGTGCCACATCCAGCACTGGGCTTCCCCACCACGCTGAGCCTGCATTATAAATCCTACAGTGGCTGGCTATCGAAGGGTCTGCCCCACTGGGACATTGACAAGGTGGTGCTCACGGATAGCTTTGGACGCAGTCATTCTCTCTGTCGCCCGAGCACGAAGCTTAGCAGCGGCAGTCCCGTGAGAATGCGCCTCCAAGCCGGCAACTGTGAGCTGGACAATCAGGATGATTATGGTGCCTATACGACACAATCGTCGGCCTCGTTGCCGCCAAGCACGGATGCACCACCGCTCGATTCGAGTGTGCAGGAATCTGGAGTGAGCGTCACTGTTGATGACGTGGAGAGTGTGAAACAACGCAAGGATATCTTTAATCTGGGCACGAGTTTCAAGCTGGCACAGAATCAAACATACCCCTTGGATCAATCCGCTGAGCTGCCTTGGCAACCGATCCTCGTTGGCAATTCCCTCGACAAGGATGCCAACGAGGCTGAGGCCGAGACTGAAGCCGAGGCCGAGGCCCAGGCTGCCGAGTCGAGTCGCAGTCTGTCGGACAGTTTGGCATCCGGGCAACAGCCAACGAATGAGATCTTTGAGCCGGTGCTTAAGGATCGTCGTCTGTCGCTCAATCGTGGCCGGAATCTGCAAGAGTATACGACAACCGAGGAGATCGTCGAGCCTGTGCTAAAGGCAACCACACCGAGAGCCAAGCACGGCAAGGATTTACAACTGCCGAGCATCGAGTCTCCCGGTGACAGTAAATCCGCACCTCAATCTTCCAAACCAAACGCATCGGAAAGCCGCGTCGCAGCGACACCGTCGACACCGTCGACACCGAAAATGATGGCACAGTTGGCCAGCGGGCAGGAGGAGCCACAGACGGTGCAATTGTTGCCCTTCCGGCTTGGCGAGCTGTTGCAGCGGGCCGAGCGCTATGCGCGGGAGACGCTGCTGCCGCTGATCTCCGTGCAGGCACCACGGTTCTTTGGCTTTAATGTAACGCCGTACGATCGGGAGCAATCACGTTCCGGCGAGTCGCGGAAACCACGTTATATTCCGCGCTACGAGGAGGCCGCCTTTCTCAACGACACGAGCCGCAGCAAGAGACCCAACTCAAAGAAGACAACGGAGCAATCGGATCAAACGGATCAAACGGATCAGGCGGCCAGGAGGAATCTCTTCAAACTGCTGCGCTCGGATGGCGCCAGATCGCGAGGTCGATCAGGCCAGCGACGGAGGCATCAGGAGGCAGCCAGTCCTGTTGCCACCAGCGATCCACACACCGAGATTACCTATTATACGAACCAGCAGCTAACTGAGTCGCGGTCAATGCGACCGGAGTCGCCCAATTATCGTCCTGTTTTCATTGATCTGCCCACATATCGACCGCCGTTAGCGTCCAAGGCGAAAGCCAAAGCGTTGCGACGCGGACGTGTTCAGCAGTTACACTGAATTCAGCTCGGCTTAATCAGCTTAATATATGTACTATAAACATTATGTGATATGACAATCTGATAAATCGCTAGTGCACCACCTGCTGCTGTGGGGCAACTCTTCTGTTTTTGGTGACGATTCGCAATTGGCGATGGTCATTAAATGTCCTTGCTGATCGTGATCAATAATCGCTAATCAATAATCGAAAATCGGTAATCGAAAATCGGCAATTGCTTATCGAAAGTCGCTTATCGGGCTACTCATCCAACCAAAACAACTCTTCGCTCTGTAAATAACCGTTTAGGGAATTTCAAATTCTTATTCAACATCCTTATGCTGTTGACGAAATTCTACATCTAAGTTAGGAAATAAGTTTATAATGTGACAATTGAATAAATTATTAGCGTTTTAAGCATACACACACTAACCTAAGCATTGCATCTTTTCTTTAATCATTTTTTATACCATAAATATCTCAAAAACTTTCGATATTCCATAAACGTGTGCTGAGTACATTTTACTCCAACAGAAATTTAGGAAAAATATTGGACAAGCTCATATTCAGAACTTGGTTGTCCTTACGTGCTTAAAACAATCCGCATTCCGTAGTCAAAATATTTATCCGATTATGTAAGTGGAAGCCACAAGTTATCAGTCAGGTGTTCTCTTTAATAAAGTTCAGAATGAAAAACTTGAAATATATATAAAGACCTTAAATAAAAGACTTGATTGCGATTTGAGTTGTATTTTATAAGTTTTTCTCTTTAGCATAATTTATTTTTATATACTTTTGTCATTTAATTTGCTTTTGTGTTTATAAAGTAACGTGTGTCTGCCTCTGTCTGTGTGTGTGTGTGTATGTGTGTATATGTGTGTATATGTTATGTGTATGTGTGTCTGATAGTGTGACGTGTAGAACTGATCGGCTTTCAACTGTAGCCCCTGTTCATCATAATGTATGAATATTACATTTATCTAGTATCTCTCTAAGATTTCATTTGAAGCTGCTTAATTTGGAAATCCAATTTGTTTTACAATTTACTCGGCTGGTAAAAATTTTTATTGAAATTCATTTTGATATTCAAACGGAAATGTTGTGCTTGCACGTTTGTTGTTATTTGTTTTGTTGTGTTGTGTTTCTTTGTATCTTAGCTGTTGTGTATTATTTTCATATTTAATATATAATAATTTTCTGTTTTTTGTATATATTTTTTTGTTGTTTACTTTTCTGTTTTTGTTTAACTATTTATAAAACATTTCACTTTTAGAATCATAACAACATTTTTTTAAATTGCTGCGGCATATTTATTTTATATATATATATATTTGTATATATATATATAATATATATACACATATATATTTATTTATAATTATTTAGCTTTATGTTAATAAGTAGATCTTTGGTTTTTTTTTTCGACTTTTATTTTTGATATTATTGTACGCATAATTTACATGAATTTTTCGTTTTGCGATAGTTTTGCAGCTTTTCATTTATTACTTTTCTTCTATTTTTTGTTTTGTTGATTTTCTTTAAAAACTATTCAAGTAATTGGTTAAATCAAAATCGAAATTGCACGTGTACTAATACTTTTCTGTTGTTCTATGTGTGTGTGTGTGTGTGTGTGTGTGTTTAGGTGTGTTTGCACGTATAATTAGTTTATATCATACCTATGCTTTTTGTAATAATTGATTTTCATTTATTTATACCCCTGCAATATTTATAATGAATTGTGTAATAATATTAAAAATATTTCATTGTCCTGATAAGTATGCTACACTTTTTTGGAATGAATCTGCTAAAGGAAGAATTGATTACTTGAATTAATCTTTGACAGTTGTATTGTTTTATTTGAGGACATACTTAATTGCAGTTTGTTAAGTTTGTAAGCAAGGGTATTAAAGCCAACGGCAAGCCGTGCTTGATTATTATAGCGTATCCTTCTTCGACCTTGCCTTGCGTTTTGAGCTAAATATTATTTAATCGATTTCTGTTGCGGCGTGTATGTGAGTGTATGTGTGTGTGTGTGTGTGTGTGGGTGATCGGTTTGTATATCAAAATAAAAGTTTTGTTGTTTTCAATTTCGGGGATGTGTATGTCGTATGAGTGTGTGAGTGTTAATTATAGTAAGTAGGTTTTTGAATACTTTCTTGCTTATAATTCGAACGCATTTCGAACGCTTCGCATATGTATTTGTATTGACCTTGTTCTCATTTTATTTTATTTTATTTTATATATATGTATGTATGTCTATATAAGTATATTTATGTTACTTGTTGTTTTTGCTTTTATTCCAGTCTTCTTTATTAATGAATTTTCTAAACCAAATTTGAAAATAGGCAACGCAAATTGACAACTTTATTGGTAAGATTCTTTATATGATAATATTGTTTATAAGTACTTCGTGTAATTATTATTATTATGTATTGTTGTTGTTGGTAGATCGGTTTGGAAATTGTTACTTGATAGCAAAGCTCAGCTTGAAGGTTGCAGTATTAGATTCCATAATGATTATTATTAGTGTTGGTATTAGTATTAGCATTAGTATTCGTATTAGTATTAGTACTAGTATTAGTATTAGCTTTAGTATTGGTATTCGTATGAATATTAGTATTAGTATTAGCATTAGTATTTGGTATTAATATTTTGTATTATCATAATTATAATAAGATTTCCTATATTAAAATGCCTATTAAACTAGATTTTTGCTGCTGCTGGCTGAACTCGTTTTACTTTAGGCATAGACTAATTGCTTTCTTAGTGATTAAGAAAGCACAGTTGTTGCTTTTATTTAATTTCATTCCATTTCATTTGTTGTTGGTGTTCTGGTTTTTATTATGTATTATGTTTAACTTAATTATTTTGGCAAGTTATTTTGTTTTTATATGTATGATTTATATCACTTTGTAGTCTGGCCTGACCAATGTTTGGTCCAGACAAGCGCCTCGCCTTCTCTCGCTAGTTCTTTTAGCTTCTGTTCCCCTACCATAGTGTTGTCTCACTCTCGCGCTGCTATCCCAGTATCTCTCGCTTTCGCTCTAGCTCACACTTGCATCTAACTTTCTCTTTATTTTGTTACTACTTAGTAAGCCTTCTCTAGCATTAGAATTAATTTACTTGTAAAAAAAAACAAAAAAACTTTCTTGCATGACTTGAAGACGATATGTTTTTATTTTTATTGTTATGTATATTGTTTTATGATATTTATAATTATAATATATATATTTATATATATATTTATATATATGTAAATATATATATGTTAATAATAATTTATATGCATATCATATATTTTCATATTTTTTTTTGGGTTTCAATTTTATTGCTCTCAATTTGTTTTTCTAATTAATTGGCTATACTATTCTCTTATCTCATCTCAGGAACCGAACCAAAAAACTAATGCACAAAAACAAAATATGTCAAAATATAAAATATATATAATAATATATTTAAATTATGTGTATATATATGCACCTATGTAGTACATACAAACTATATATAAGTATAATATTCAATATACAAAAAATACACATGGGCGCCCAACTTCAACTTTTGTTTATAACTAAATTTTGCGCGTCATCATCTGCATCATCATCATCATCATCATCATCAATATCATCATCATCAGCGTTATCATCATCATGTTAATGCTTAAGGCCAAATCAAGTATACGTAAAAATGTTTTCTCCATTGCTTCCCTCTTTTTGTTGTTATTTGCTGGCTAAATTTTCATTAAAAACTTTATTTTTTCCCCCTCTTTGATAGTTTCTCCTCAGAGATTATCTATGTATTTGTTTTAATCTTTTACTGTGTGCGTGTGGACGGTATTCAAAGCTGTAAATTGATTTGATTTATTTTACTCTCTTGCCATTTGTGTCTTCAATTGTGTTTTGTTTTTTGTTTTGCTTTTTATACATATTTACAGTACTTGCTCTTGGATTTTTGTTTTATTGATATAAATATTATAATTTTTGTTCGTTTTGTTTAATTTCTTCTTAATTACAACAAGCAGCAAATCAATGAAAAACTTTTTATTCAGTCGCATATTTTAACAGAAACATACTAGTTGCATATCTATACAATGTCTATTTACAGATATACTCCTATATATGTATATTTATACGCGTTGGTTTCAGCGTAGTTGTTTTGTTCGTATTTGCTATGTTCGTGAGATGTTTCCATGGTCCGAAGGAATTGAGGCTACGTTAAGTTATGTAAAGCAGAGCTTACATTGGGAATATTGGAAATTAAACGCAAAAAAGATTTGTTCACAAAAACAGTTTTAGAATTTTACAGTCCCTCCCAGTTAAAGCCCTCAGTAGATATGGAAGCATATGAATGCAAGAAATATTCCTAATTTATCAGTGTGTGTGCGTTTGTGTGTGTATACTAATTAGAATCATAAAAGGTGCCCTACATGTTGATGTTCGGTATTCCACCAATTTGTTTCGGTTTGTTATCGAGCATTTGACAAAAGTTGAAGTCGCTAGATTGAACGTTAAAAAAGAGCTGAAATGCATTCGATACAATAAAACGGAAGACAAAGTACATAGGTTGGAAATCATAAAACAGTTAATAGGTTCTTAAGTATGTGAGACATAAATAATGTGAAAACATATACCTACATGTGTATATAATTATATGCACATGCAGATACATGTAGATACATACTACACAACTGAAGCAACATCTACGAAATATTTCTGATCTATACGTGGATAGTTTATGCTACAAACATCAATATGGTTTATTTTTATTATTTATTTATTTATTTATTTATTTTTTTTTTTTTTGTGTTTGGGTTGGGTCTTTTGGAAGATCAACGGCCCTTTACGAGTTGCTGTGGTTGTGGTTCGTTTCATTTCATTTCATTGTTCTTCATTTTTTCTTGTATAGCAGTTGCTAAGTTTAATTATTGTTTTTGTATCGTTAGCAGCTTTATGTTCGTGTTCTTGTTGTAAACGTTTCTTTTTAATTTTTGGGTTTGTTTTGTGTCTATGTCTATATGTTCAGCTTCTGCTGCAACTTATTTATTTACAAAATAGCAGTTTTCTTCTGTTATGTATATTTATTCATATATCTAACATATATATGCATATACATATATTCATATAAACAAATATATATATACACATAAATATCTATATATATTCAAATATATATATATACTATGTACATATATATTTAATGTATGTACTTGTTTATAAATAATCCATTTCATTTACTTATTACATTAAACTTAACGGCAGTTTGATGTTTTAGCATTATCATGTATGTGTGTGTGTGTGTGTGTGTGCTGTATGTAAAGATGTCGTGTGTATGTGTATGCACGTGTGTGTGTGTGTGTGTGTATTATGACGAAAGTGTCTTGACAACGCCCATATCCCGACTGTGCAAATCTTAAGCATAGTTTTCATATAGCCAATTGGGGCGCTACTTAAGTTCTAGACAGTTTTTATTATATATAAATATTACCTCTCGCATTGATAATATTTCGGACGTTTATGTTTATTTTTTAATTTCATATTTTAATTCGCTACTAAACGGTTATGTCTACAAGAATCACTCTCTCACGCTCGCGAGGAAGCTGCTTTTCTCCATTCTTCTTTGTGCACAAATTCGGCAACGTTTTGCTGGCTGCGCTACATATCGTAAATAAAAACTCCACTACACAATAAATGCCAATTTGCAATAGGTATCGAAGAGTTATAACTTATAACCGAAATATGGACTTATCTTTTAGAACAGCAAGGATGAGGACGTTGTCAATCGCAATCACAATCGCAATCGCTTTTCGTCATTCACATTTTCTTGCATTTTAATTGCGTTGCCTTAGTTCTTTTGTGGTTGAATCGTTTTGAATCCTCTTTTTACTTTATTTTGAAATTTTTTGTTGTTTTCGTTTCTTTAGATTTTACTAATACTTTTCTAATAATATTTAATAATAGAGCGTAATTTAAAGTTGAAAATAAAATTAGGAGATATTGTATGTTTTGTATGTATTGTTGCATTTTTGTTGTCTGTTCTGTTTATTTTTAGTTTTGCGTTTGTAGATAGCTTCTAAGGAAAGGAAGAAACTCCAATTAGATTAGACTGCTAAGATAATTTTAATTTTTGGTTTTTCTTTACATTTTTTTGTTGTTTTTCGATTCTTTTCTTTAGTTTTATTTTGCTTTTGATTTTTTTTTTAATAACGATTGTTAGTTGTTAATTTCTAAATTTGAACATAGGTATCAAGTTGAGTTTTCTTTTTCGTTCTTTGGTTTTCCTTGTGTGTTTTGGTGTGTGTGTGTAGTCTTCTTTTGAGCAGCTGTGTAAATTGTGGCTGCCGAAGTAGATTATTAAAAAAAAATTTCGCTAGCCTGACATTTAGCTACTTAAACAAGCCTGCTGAACTGGCTGTACGTGTGAGTGTGTGTTTGTGTGTGTGTGTGTGTGTGTGTGTGTGTGTGTGTGTGTGTGTGTGTGTGTGTGTGTGTGTGTGTGTGTGAGTGTGTGTGTTGGTTTGTTTTACATTTGCTGTTTAATTTACAACTACGCTGCTTACTAGTTATTATTACTTTAATATTTATTTTATTAATAAAATTCTAGATTAGACTGCTTTTGATGACGTTTCTGGCATCCAACGTAACATTTCACTTCGCAAGTTTCGTCCATTTTCCATTTGTTTGACTGTCGCAGAACAGAAATAAATAATAAATTGGCAGATTCGAATTCGCGTATATAAATGACACTAGCTGGAGCATTAATAGACTAAACTGATATGCATAGAAATTTGTCAAAGGTTCGCCTTTTTGCTATAGGCAGTTCATATGTTGGATCCGGCCGGATTGGAACATTGCAGATTGTCAAGTAACAATCGTAACAATTGTATCAATCGGAACCATGAACATCTTGTTTGTCCTAACCTTGCAAATATTGTTCGAACTATTGTCTGTTGTTGCTAGCGATAGTTTAAAGAAATTCACGGGATTCAATTCTCAGCTGCACACATCTTTAAAGTGACGGAGTAAGCCTTTCCTATAGCAATAATTTCAATTGATCTCTCAAAACAGCTTTAGGTTGATAAATATGGTTTCTTTACTTAATGCCAATGAAAACTGTACCAAATACCTTCTTTAGTGGAGTTGCATTGCTAAAAGTCTACACATACATATGCGATAATTATTAATTTAATTTGTTTATTTCTTTAAAGCATACATATATAGTATATGAAAGAAATTGTAGCCGAAGTCTTGGCTTAAGATATTTAACTCAATTTTCAAGGTAATTCATAAATCGTTAATCTCAAGTCGTATATGAATATGTAGCAGCTAATGTCATTCAAATAGACGTATTTATGTGGTTTGTCTGCTCACTTACCTAGTAGTCAGACGTCGGTCTCAATACTGACGGCCATTGCGTTGTTATGCCTTAACTGTAAGCTGTTTGTGCTCCTCAAGCCATTTTGGCCCTGTTGATGTCCCTGCTGGAGTCCCTGCTGCTGTTGCTCTTGCTGTTGCTGCTGCTGCTGCTGCTGCTGCAGTTGGAGCTGCAACTGTTGCTTCTCAAACGATTGCTGTGTTCTCAGAAATGGAACCATGTGGCGGCCCGTATGATCAGTCAGACCTGGTGTGGTTGCATCAATGCCATCATCCAAATCCATTATGTCCGATGACGATTCGGAGAGTGAGGATTTTTTCAAATGTTGACCTAAGTTTGGGTTCGTTTTGTTTTGTGGAGAAAATAACGTTGGGTGTTTTTTTGTTTTTTTGTCGGGAAGGGGGATGATATAGAAAAGGAATCGATTAGCATTGCTTTGGCATGGTATGATAAAATGGGCGTGGCATTTGGCAAACGTTTATTTATTTTTTTTTTTTTGGTATTTGTAATTCAGTTATATATATGTACCTAGTGCACCAGGTAAATATGAACAACTTGTAACGTGGTTGAAATTTTGGCTCTGCATCTCCTCCTGATCCGTTTCGCGGTGATAGAAGTAATTGAAATTACTGACGATAACCGGTACCGGCAGTGCGATTGTCAGCACACCAGCGATCACGCACAAAGAGCCGACAATTTTGCCCCAGAAGCCGACGGGCCTATTTATCATTTAATTTATGTTTTTTTTTTTTGCATATTTTATTTGCATTTTTCATAAAGTATTCGATTTATTTTTTTTGTAATTTATAAGAAAGTTTTTTGTTTGAATTTTGGTATTTTTGAAATATGCAAATTTGTTTTCGATTTAATTTCGGTATAGAAATATATATTTTGTTTGCATTAAAATATATATTTGTATGGTTTTTTTTTTATAGTTTTTATATTAATTTTTATTTTTATTTTTTGTTGTTGTTGTTGTCGATTTGGTATGAAGAAGAACGTAGGAGAAGAACGAACGCAGTGTGTAAATAAGGTAGTATTTATATTTATATTTAGGTATATAAGAAAAAAAGAAGGTAAAGAAACAGAAATGAGTTACAAGTTATAAAAATATATATCTATATATTTATCAATAGGCTACAATCGTAGCTGGACGTCAAGATCAAACACAAAAAAGTAAATGTTAGAAACGAAACAAGTTTAAAACAAAATTAGTACACGGAACACAGAAAAAAGCAAACCCAAAGGATCGTATTTTTTTTTTCTTTAACTCCAAGTATTTTAATAGTAATATGTGTAGGTGTGAGTTTATACGTGTGCTTGTACGTGTGTGTGTACGTGTGTGTGTGTGTGTGTGTGTGAGAGCATGTGTGTGTATGTGTGATATATTGATATTGGAATATTGGTATTGATATATTGATATACTGGTATATTGGTATTTGGTATATTGGTATGTACACATCGAAAGCAAATTGCTGTTGTTAATAAATTGCGCTTGCGTCTGAATCTCTTTAAACATAGAACAGAAAAGTTGGCTATTTTTATATATATATATGTATATATATATATATATATTGAGTTGGCTAACAAAAAACCGAAAGCGTTTTGTCAAAAATTGAATAAACAAAATGTGCCGGCGTTTGGCGTCGTCGCTGTTAAACTTGACATAAAAATAAAAATATATAGAAAAACCAAAGCAAATCAAACCGAACCGAAACGGTACCAAAACAGATCCGATCGGATCAGTTCTGATCAGTTAATAGCTGCTGATCAATCAGTACTACAACATCTCCAAATCAAAACAGTACTGATCAATCAAGCACACACTCCAGTGTATCTTCGGCAGAGAGCGACATACGTTGAAGAAAATATAGTTAGTAACTGGCATGATATAGGTAGATAGTTAGATAGATAGATAGATAGATACGTTATGTTAGTGTATGTATCTATATATATATATATGTGTGTGTGTGTGTGTGTGTGTATGTGTATGAGTTGTTCATTAAATGACTGACTGACTGAGTGAGTGATTGATTGATTGTGTGCTTTCAACAAAATTTGAGGTGCTCGTAATGTGCCAAATTTAACAGTCACGCTGTCAATGTTAAAAGGCTAAGGCTGATAAGCGTTTAACATTAACAGAACTGCACTGCTAACGTTAACAGTGCTGCACTGTTGCCATTAACAGTGCAAATCAGTGATTACTGTGTCGAGTTAGGAAGAAAATTGTAAAAATTGTGAGATTTTCATGGGTATTGGGGTTGGTGTTTCTTCGGTGATTGTAATTGATAGTTGTAATTGTAGCTGCTGCTTTTAATAATAGATATATATATAACTATATATTTAAATTTAAGTATAGTTAAGCGATTTGAAGTAGAAACAAGTAGTAGTTGAATAATGCTCATTCGAGTAATTGGTAAAAGTAAGCGTAAAAACGATATCATAAAACAAAGCCAAGAAATTCGGTGTGAATGCGTAATCAAGTACGAGTAGTTAATTAATCTCAGTGTCTGTGTGTTTGTGTGTCTCTTTGGGTATGTGTGTGTGTGTGGGGGGGGGGGTGTATGTGTGTGTGTGTGTTTAGTGGATGCTAATGTGCTAAGCGTGCGCCAAGTGTTGTTATTGTTGTTGTTGTTGTTGTTGTTGTTTATTTGTTGTCTTTGCTTTAGCGAGCGATCGTGCGAGCGGTTTCTTGTTGGTTTTTTATCAGTTATCATTCGACTTCTTTTTGCATTTTTTGTTCTTATTTTGATTTGATTGCCTTGCTGCATTTTGCATTGATTTGCTCGTTTATTTATTGTAATTGGCATTGATCGATTTCTCGATTCAAATTATTCGATTATAGCAACTTAACGCACATGCACCGGAATCGGGAAGCACAGGGAAACGGGACTTAGGAGCAGAAGCAGGAGCCGTCGAAAGCCTCAGCCGTAGCCGTAGCCGTAGCCAGAGCAGGCGCTTTTCTTTTCAGTTTTCAGTTTTTCAGTTTTCATTTTAATTATTTAGATTTGAATATACTTTCTATTTTCTATTTTCTTTTCATTTCATTCGTTTGCATTGCTTGATATGTTTTTTTATTATTATTATTTTTGCTGCGACTGCTGTTGCTGATTGGCTCTGGCATTTGATTGCTGTTACTGTGATTGTTACTGTTGCTATTACTGTTACTGTTACGGTTACTGTCACTGTTACTGTTACTATTACTGTTACGGTTGCTGTAGCTGTAGCAGGGTTTTGATGTCGGCGGGTGCAGCAGGCAGCGCTGAAGCGTTTCTTACAGTTATAGATAAACCACAAAACCGATAAGAGAATTACAAATAAAAAGAAAGAAAAAGGTAGAAGAGATATGCATAAAAGAAAATAACCAAAGATATAAGCATAAAGAATATATTTGTACAGTTATATAAGTATAGATATTATAGAGTTGTATGCATATATGTATGTATACATACGTATACATGCATATATAATATATATATAAATATAAATATTTATATATACATATAGAAATATGAAAACGTTTTATGAATGAGTGAAAAAAGTAAAAAATTGAATTGTCCTCCGAGTCAGCTTATTTATTTGAAGCGCACTAGCAATATGATTATACATACTCATATGTATATAGATACATATTTGTAATGTACATTGTATATGCAAGTGTATCAAATTCAAATTAAAGTTTTGGTGCACGTTTCCACAGTGCACTATGTACAATGCGAATGATAGGAACCAAAGCCAATTAAAGGACACGATTACGATAACGATAACGACGATAACAGGCACAATACACATGACTGGGCACATTCTTTTGTTTTTGGTTTTGTTTTGTTATGTTTTGTTTACACAACCAGAACAACTGGGCACACTCACCGTTTCAGAAGGAGGAGAGAGAGCGCATCTTATCTCAATGCTCAGTGATTGCAGCACCATTGTTTTTCTTTTCATATATATATATATATATATATATATATATATACATATATATATATATAATTTTGTAGTTTTTTTATATTACTCTTGAGGGGGGCTTTCGGGGTAACTTTCATGTTATAATTCATAGAGACTTGACTTCCAATCTAACACTAAATGATACGACTGAACTGCTTTAGGTTATGGTATACATATATATCTTAGAGAGATACTAGTGTAGGTAGTATAAATTTAAGGTTAAAGGACAAATATAACTGGCAGACTATAGCTAAAGCATGATGGGGCTGGACTGGCTGATTGATAACTTAGTTGATGTTGTGGATAATGCGACAGTATTACTTTTGTTCTTATATACAACTTATTGGTTGATAAACCTTAGAAACTTAAAGCTACTAACTAAAAAGCAAAAAACCTTTGCTTATACTGAAAGGGAACTCCCGAACTCGAATCTTAACTAATTGAATTAATTCATGCGTTCAATAGGGGGAAAAACGACGTCTACTATAAATAATTTAAGGCACTATTATAATACACTAAGTACTAAACTATTAAGATAAGAGTTGATATGGGAAGGTTGTGAATATACTTAGCAAATAACTTGATAACAAATTGCAATAATTTTTTCTGTTTACTTTTCAGTTTACTAGATTATTATTTGATCTATGTTTGTTTGTTTTTTTATAATTTATTTTTATTTTTATTGAATAACGATTATAAAACATTTCATTTTAATCTTAACAACATTTCTCTTGGTATTTTAGGTTTTTACTATGTTTTCTTTTTTTGTGTGTCAATGTGTTTTGTTTTTAATTGTAGTCACAATATCTTATTATGCGTAATACTAAATTTTTGATATTATTTATATATTTATTTGATGCGGTTGTTGCATTTATAATTAGTACTTCTATTTGGATTTCACTGATATATTTATGTTATAAATTATTGGTGTTTCTTTACTATTGTTTATTGTAATCGCGTTTGTTTGAGAAAATTTATATTGAAATGTTTTTCTTAGTTTTTGTTTAAAAAAAATGAGCCTTATTTTGCGTCTGGATTCTCCGGTATTTAAAATGGAGGTATTACTGACTATAATAAAGAATTCTGGATGTCTTGTAGGGCTGCTAACCAAACTAAACTATCTTTAATTGTTTAAGTACATATAATAAAAAATGTAATTTATATAATTTTTATAATTTGCATAATACTAATGAATACATTGAAAAATGATTAAAAATATTTGAAACTAAAGGCTTTAAATAAATAAACGAAATTTTCTTGAATTTATCTGAATTATTTATTTAGACTTTTAAATATCGTTTATTTATTTGTAGTATTATTATTTATAGTATTATTTTAATTTTGGTTTTCTTTGTTTTTATGTATTTTTAAATCTCTATTTGCAGTCTTTGTCCTTAATAGAAATTTGTTTGTTTCGCTTTTGGTTTTTGTTTGTTAGCATTTTTCTTTCTTGAAGCATTGAGAATAGTGTTGTAAGTTGTTCAGTGTTTATGTTGTTGGTGTTGTAGTTCTTGTTAGGGCTTTTGATTTGGTGTCGTATTTAGAAAGTTTTCGCATTAATTATGTGTGTAGTAAGTTGGTAGGGTGATAAGCAAGTATTCGTATTTGTATTTGTTTTTGTGTTCATATTTCATGTACATTGAATATGTATTACGTTAAATTCTTCTCTGTTCTTATAAATTATTTAATTAAATTTAATGGAAAACTTGAAAGGATTGTTTTGAATTGAAATCGAAGATTAAAATAGAGGGTCGCCTTTTATTTTGTGTGTTGTTTCGTTTCCATCCATTACCTTTTTTCGTTTTTTTTTTTTATCATATTATTATAGATTTTTGTTTTTGTTTGGTTTTTTCATTTTATAATTCGATTTTCTTAGTTTTGAGATTATGTTTTCTGTATTGTATAGTTCTTATGTATGTGTGGTATTGAAGTTGTAAACGCTTTAAATATATTTTTATAAGTTTTTGTCGTGCTGGTTGTTTTATGTATATGTATGTCAATTTCATTTTTTTAGTACGTAGTTGATTAACAACGATATGTTTGCTTCTTATGTTCTTCATTTTTTGTATATTTTTTATTTTGCATTTTGTTTTCTCTTTAATTTCACGGCTTTATTAAGTTGTCTCGTCTTTTGAATAGCTCTTTAAATGCAGGCAGCTGAGTAACTTTAGTACTCGTAGTTCAAGCTTACAAACTTCTGATAAATACATCGCTCTAAACAAAATTCTATTACGAAAACCAATAAAAAGCTTTTAGCTCTAATTGCATCTAGTTCGCTGTGAGGGTGTTGTTGTGTATGTGTGTGTGTGTGTGTGTGTGTGTGTGTGTGTGTGCTGTGTAATATTGTTGTCTTGGTTCTACAGTGTTGTTTTCTTTACCTTCGCTCACATATACCAGAATTATTTCATTCCAAATACCCATTTGATTGTATCAAATGAATTAAATGCATTTGAAACTACCTAGTTTTCTCTTGATATTTACTTTATAGGCAAACTTCACAAATGCGATAGCTTAAGGCTCAAAGCTCAGAAGCCCTTTTCTGGAATAGCCGCTTTTATATTGTGGATCATGAACTCGAGTGAACTTGCTACTTGAAAGTTGGCTCTAGTATAAACATAGATATGCAGGTTGTACTAACTAGTAAAGAGCGTAAGTGATTTGCAGAATCTTAGGTACTTAGCTACTAACCGGCTGTATGGATTGTGCTATGATATACTAAGTATAATGCCATTTAAACATTTAAGTAATACATAATAAGTAAGTTAGAGGAGGCGAGGCTTGAGCTCAGGTAAATGTTTCAAATAATTGCGTATATTTATATACAATTGTTTAATGTATCTGTGAGTATGTGTTGGAGTATGTGTCAGTGTGTATTAGATTTTGAGTGCTGTTTAATTGTTATATAATAACTAAGGACTCAGTTAGACTACAACAAGTTGTACATGATTTCAACTGACAAATAGCTAAGTACGAAGAAAGTTTTCAGCACACATACAAAAACCAATTACAATTACATATTTACAGGTTGGAATTCAACTGTTACACAGTTTCTATACTGCAAAAGTGTTTTTTTTTGTTCTCAATAAATACAAAAAAATTCATGTTATGTCAATTTTTTTTCCGCATATTTCCATAGCGTTTTTTTATTTCAATGATCAGCTTTTGGGTTTTGTTTTTCTTTGATTTTCTTATGACTTTTATTTTCGATTTTTTGTAGTTTTTTTTTTGTTTTCATATTTTTTTGGTTTTATGAGCTATTTTTTTTCTTAATATACAATGTAATATTACTGATATATTTGTTGGGAGGGTAAGCCTGGTTTTTTAGTTTACTATTCTTTAAATGTACTTATATACAATTTTGAATTGTTTAGAATCTTATTAATGTACTTAATTAAATTTAATTAAATTAAATTTTTGTGTTGATTTAATTCTTCTTGGTATCCTGCTACCTTCTTTTTTACCTTTCTAACTTGCTTTCTTTTCAATTTGGTATTAATTTTAGTTGTTTAAACATATAATAACATTATGTCGCTGAACACATTTATTCCAAATTTGTTGTGGTTAATTTAAGGTTTTATTGTAGCTTTTGAATTTTAGCTAATTTTAGATATCATCTGAAGTGGCTCGACTTTTTTATTGTTACTGATTAACCAAAGTTGTCGAATGATTCCAAAATGAATAACATATTGCCTGCTTTGAATCCCGCGACATACTTCGATCTATATGCTATAGACTATGTAATTAGTTATTCATGCTAGCTGTCACATTTCATTTAGTCAATTGCCTAGTTTAATGCCTATAAAAAAAAAATCTTATATTTATTTCAGAGCTCCAACGGGTTGATTTTTGTTTTTTCTTTTTTTATTAATTCTAAAATCCTTCACGCTAAATCATCAAACTTAAGTTTAAATAAGCGAATTCTTTCCTTTTAAATAATAAAAATGTTTAGTTTTTGTTTGTTATGTTTGTTTCATTTTGTTGGTGTTTTGCCTCAAAATACCTGGATGTTGTTTTTCGTTCCATATTATAGATACAGGACTTAGTACGACTAGATACAATACAATACAATACATTATAATATAGTACATTAGATGATATTTCATTTTGAAATCATTTCATTTGTTCATTTTTTTGTTTATTAATTTGAATGCTTCTTGTTGTAATTCTAGTTTTATATTTCATTTTTTATTGTACAAAATACCAATTAGCTATTTATCTATTCTGCAATTGCTGTTGCATCGAAAGTTGAAAGTGCTTTGAGTGTATTTACAGCAGAGTATAGGTACGCTACAGTGAAGCTTGGCCAAGACGATTCCCACCTGCGGCTTAATGTAATCTTGCTTCCTCTTGAAATTAATCTATGTCTAGAGACACTGCATTCTTTTCTCTTTCTCACCCACTCCCTCTATTTCTCTCTCTCTCTATCTCTATCTATTTTAGATATGCTTTGACCCTGGCTGTCGCCTGGTCGCATTAGCGAGCGTTGACTGTAGCGTAGTTGAGATGTAGTCAAGTGTTTTCTTCGTAGCTTTATTTAGTTAGTTAGTTAGTTATTTAATGGCTATTGCCAATATTGTTTGCTTGCTGTTATTGGCCTGGGCCCATTTCGATATGGGACTCGGTTAGCGTGTTCAGTGAGATGCGCAGAGATGTTCACGACCCGGCGCATTACGAGTTTGTGTGTGGGGTTCCTTAAGGCACTTGCACTTCCACTTGCACAGCTCTCTATCTCTCTCCCTCTCTATCCTTTCTTCTCTCTTTGTATCATTCACACTCTTACCCGCTCTCTCTCCCTCTCTCAATTATATATCTGCTCCTTCTTAGCCTGACTGTTGGCCATATACACTTTCCGTAAGTCTCGTTTTTGACTACAAAACATTTAGCATTCTTAAGAAAGTTTATACAAATATGCCAAAATGTACGCCCGCGTGTGTATGTGTGTGTGTGTGTGTGTGTGTGTGTGTGTGTGTGTGTGATATTGCCTTGCAGCTGCGTATAACGACAAGGATATTGTCGCTGCTCATTCGCCTGCATGCACTTTGGTAGTTGGTATTTGGTATTTTGTATGCATGTGTGTGAGTTTGAGTGTGTGTGTGTGTATGAGCATACAAGTATCTGAGCATCTTTGGCTTTGTCTCTGACTTTGTGTGTGTGGACGGTTTTCAAAGCCTTAATATTTACGCTTGAACGCTTCTTTATCATGCGACAATGGTGCTTCATCCTACACATAATCATTTTCAATGTATCATGAATTGGAATTCCCAAAAACGTTGCATTGAATTTTACAAAATGATCGGATCAAACTTTTTGTGGAACTTGTTGACACCAATACACGCTTTAATATGGCAATTCATTTAATTGGGTGCATGGCATTCATGGCATTGAATTCATGGACGCTAAAGTTGTTCGGCTTTTCACACAAATACGAGCCGACGTCAGAACGATTTCGATATATATATAGTTATATATTATATTCACAGTATGCAGCCATTATATTTCATAATCACAATTCATAACTTCATAATCAATTACATGAAAAATTCAAGTAAACTCTAAAGTTAAACAATCGAATCAAATTGAGTTGAGAGAGGTCTTCTTTAAAGTTCAGTATATTCATCTATTGCTAGTTATCGGAGATTTTTCTAGGCATCGATATACTCCTTAGAAACTGCCGTCTGCAAGGGTGTGTGGCATTCAGCAGACCGAAGATAAAACTTGAATTATTATCATTATCATTATTATTATAATGTTATTATTGTGGGTGGTCGTGTGATTATTTCATTCCCTTATCTTTTCACATGAGCTCACATATGTAAAGATATTAATAACCACAAATGTGTAGGTGTATGTGCATAAATGTATTTGATGATATTTATTTATAAGTACATCCCTGCTAAAGCGAATTTGCATAGTTTCAGTCGACTTATTTTCGTTTTTTCTTTGTTTCTTCATCGATATTCTGTGGTCCGAAATTGTCATAGTGTCACAGTGTCAACAGTTGCACACACCCATACACATACACACACGCACACACACACGCACACACACACACGCACACACACACACATACATTTTTGGCAAAAAGTATTTCAACTATGCAGAATAATATCCCTGGGGCAACTCCTGCGGCAAGCAACATTAGTTTATTGTTTGGGTTCAGATACGCATCCATATTGTTATTTATAGAGCTTACATTGATATTAGCTCATCACACACATACATACATAAAGACGTGTATACATACAATGCATTGTACATGAACATCTCATACATATTATGCTTTACTATAAAATCATAAGAGCGTTTTCTTCATTTTTTTCCTTTTTTTTTGTATCTCCTTGTATCTCTCCTTATTAACTTCTTTTTAATTTATTCCATTTTGTTTTAGCAGTAATTAGAATAAATATTTTATTTGCTTTCACTTTCAATTCACTTTAATTCAAATCTGTCCTGTGACTTGTATTTTAATAATTTAATATTAGTTTCATTTAATTGCAGTCGTTTTATTTATTTCATATTTAGGTATTTTTGATGTTACAGTTGTTGTTCTTCTTATTGTTGTTTTTAGTTGATATTTTTGAAAAATAATTGTGATATTTGCTTCGCTTTTTTTGGGATTTAATGAATATTTGTACTTTTTATTTCGTGTTTTATTCGGGGGGAGTTTTAAGCAAAATTAGCAGGTTCGCTCTCATTTGTTATACAATTACTCAGTGTGTCATTGTTTTGTGTGGGTTTGTGTATGTGTTGTTGTTGTAGTGGGTGGGTAAGTGGTTGGGTGGATGGGTGGGTCGATTTGTAAATTAAGCTGTGCCTCTGAGAATTTTCGGTTATTTTGTATCTTTCTTTTCATTTGTTTTTTTTCTCGCGGAAACTCGTGAGTTTTGCAACATTGCCAAATAGATCATCAGCTCAAGTCTACCTATAGACTATAGTAGTATTACAGTGATGTCTCTACAGTGACTCTTAGTAGTATGCGTTTTATGTATTATTATGGTTGTCACAGTTAAAAAGCATATTCATATTTAATATTTCAATTATATTCTTTGTTAATTACTATACAAATTCTAGTTATTAATATTACGGCAGTTTTTTTTTTTACAATGCTTTTTGTTTACTTTTCTCTCTTTGTGTAAGTGTATGTGTAAGAGTGTGAGTGTAAGGATGTGTTTCTTTGGATGTGTGTGAGTGTGAAATGCTTCTTACAGAATTGATAACTTTTTTCAAAATTAAAACAGAATTTATTACTCTCTTTAAAATTGAATTGTAAGGAACTGTTATATTATTCCTTTTTTCCGGAATGATCTTTATAGCTATGTGACTTAGTATGAAACGCAGTGAAGCATAAGAAGAATATTTAATGAATTATTATAAATTTTCCTAGTAAAATACATTTTTGGTTGCAATGGAAATTAAAAAAAAATCTATATTAGTATAGTAAGGATAGTAAAAATCTGAATTATTTGAAATAAATTATTAATGATTCTAACTCTGACTATTATAAACTTTTCGTGATGAAATTTTCAGATAATAACAATTGTTATAGAAAAAATAGAAAATAAGAAATACCGCGGACCAAATATCAAATCTGAGACTTTAAAATTGCAGTTGTTATTGAGGAGGCGTGACAAAATTCTAAAACAAATTCAATACGCGGTCACAACATAGGAGCATTGGCAATTTGGTTTCTTTAACTCGAATAGTCTCTGAGATCAAGGTGTTGATATCGAAAGGTTGGACACAATACCCTCTGTACGCTGTGGATACTGGGCAAAATATGAAAGCACTCTGTAAGGGTATTTTATATTCGGCGAGCCGAATGTGTGCGTGTGTGTGTTGTCCAATTGTTTGCACCTAAATATGTTTTTTTTTAAGTTAACTGCTTTTCGTTTGTTGGGATTACGATTCTGTGTGTGATTAAATTAAATTTAATATGTTTTAGGGGTTTGTTTTTATTTATTTATGTATAATATTAATAATATAAATATTATTAATTTTTTCTGTAATTCTTTTATTTTATTATTACTCTCATTTGTTTTGTATTGGTTTGTTCGATGTTGTTATTAATTTATTAATGTTAAATTGTTTACGTTACGAATTACATTATTTAGACTATATATTTTAAATATATTATTAACCTTTTGCATTTTTTCTTGGTATTTTTTTCTTCGGTTTTGTTTTTTTTTTTTTTTTTTGTGTTATTAAATTTTTAAGTATTAATTATATTTAATTAAATTTAGCAATAGATTGAATTTGTTTGTTATTTGTTCTACTTAAATTAAACTTAAACAGCTTTTGTAGTCGTTTCTGGCATCCAACGTAACACTTGACAAGGCCAATCTTATACCACTTAACATCTTTTTAACTGCAATTCGATTGGCAAGTGTCATTGAGTTGGCCAAGTGGTGCGATGCAATGTACAGATACATACGTAAGTATAAAATACAGATACATAATTTAAAATATGCAAATATGCATACATATAAAGTATATTTTATAGTATATAGAGTGAATATGACATACATATGGGCAAATCGCGTGGTAGGGAGCAAGAGAGCGCGCGACGTGAATAGAAAAAAAGAGAAAATAGTTAAATGATTTTGATAATTGACTTTTATCGATTATTAAATTTTAAAGTTATTGGCATGGTAATAGTATAGTAAAGTAAATCTCATGTTTCAACTACACAAGCTGAAAGTGGCTTTTTATTTAATAAAGCTTGAAGAGCTTTTATTACAGGCTATACTCATTTAAATTCAAAATACTTTGCCAGTTTCATTGACAATACACTGATAAATTACGTTTTAGTTCTGCTTTAAAACAAAGAAATAAAATGAATAAATAATAAATATAAAAAACAATCATTTTTATTATTTTGATAATATGATTTGATTTTACAAACTGTTCGTTTTTTATCAGTGTATGAAGCTCTTTCTAATACGGCAATGACATTGGCTAAAAGTGGATTATAAGGTACAATTTGACCAGTTTTCGCTTACAAATCAATTCCATTAGAGTTTGCAGCCTAAGTCGCTAAAACTTTATATGCAGAATAAATTTAGAGATATTGATATTTTAAAATCAATTCGATGAGCCTTCAAAGCTTTTTAAAGCTCACTTTCAGCCTTTGTCATTGGTGCTTTATATGCAGAATCAGCTAAAGTTTCTTGGTGCTGGTGCAATATGTTAGAAATGGGGAATCGGTACAGGTGCTCATAACAGAAGAATTGGAAATGGAGAAAGAGAGAAAAGAGAAGGAGTGTGAAGTTCAAAGTGAAGTTCGACTATGTATTTCTAACTGATACTGGATAAGCATACGAAATGCTGCTTAAAGTCGGGTTGGTTAGAAGGAAGACAGCGGGGTTTGTGTACAGAAAGGTTGACACAGAAACAGAGACATATTGTGAGAGAAATTGAGAGAGAGAGAGAGAGAGAGAAAGTGAGGGTGGAAGGGAGCTTAGGGAAAAAGTATGAACGAACACTTACCCAGTAGTCAAACGTCGGTCTCGATGCTAACAGCCAGCGCATTGTTATGCCTCATTGTGAGGCTGCTGCCAGCGCTGCCGGTTGCCGCATTGACGCTTATTGTTGACTGTTGCTGCTTGAAGCCATTTTGCTGCTGCAGTTGCAGCTGCAACTGTTGCTGCTGATGTTGTTGCTGCTGCTGCTGTTGGGGCTGCGGCGGCTGCAGCTGCGCCTGTGATGCTCCCAAAAATGGAGCTGCTGCACTACGTCCAGGATGTGTTTCAGTTAATCCCGGCGTCGATTCAACACCATCATCCAAATCCATCATATCCGATGAGGACTCGGACAACGATGATTTCTTCAAGTGTTGACCTACTTGTAGTTTTATGCATTTGTTTAGTGTTGTTTGTTGATCGTTATCGATCGTTATCGATCATTTTGTTAGTTTGTTGTAGTTTTGTTTGCAGTTGTTGTCGTTGTGTGCGTGTTTCATTGTTACAGAGATTGACAGTGATTGGGAATGCAAAAGGACATTTTTCAGGAGTGGATTTCGTGGGATTTTTTAAGTTCGGTTTTTGGGATTCGGATTTTTTGATTACAAAATAATTCGTTTATTTCATATATATGTATATATATTCGATTTTATTTTTGGTCGATAGTTTGGTTTATCGAATTGACAATACGATTGATTGACGGAATAAAGAGAGAAACAAAAAGAAGAGAGAGAGAAGAGAGAAAGAGGAGATCACACATACAGTTGTAATGTATTGATTACAAAAATGCTTTTTGTTGTAGTTCTTGTTACACACAAAACACACAGTAGGTGTAAGTACGTTTTTTGTAGGTCTATCTGTAGCATAGCCGCAAACAGTGTTGCCACATGCGGTCGATTGGTCGACTGGTGTGGCTACACGGTCAATACGGCCAGGGATCATAGCGCTTGTGGCAACCTCAGAAGCGACACTGCGTGCGTGATGCGTGCGATTTGCAGTACGGTCAGGGGCTGCCAGATCGTTCGGCGAGCTTAGCTGGTACGGCAACGTCGCCGCATCAGGCGTTTCTTTTCAAATGCCTACGTTTTCGTTTCTTTCTTCGTAAATGTTTCTATTTTTATTCGATTTGGGTAACTGTTTTCGAGTCTGCGATTGCGTGTGTCTCTGTTGTGTGTGACTGTGTGTGTGTGTGTGTGTGTGTGTGTGTGTGTGTGTGTGTGTGTGTGTGATTTTACTTTGATGCCGTCCAGTCATATTTGTGATTGTGATGCGAGTAGAGAAGTAGGAAAACGAGGCACAGTGCACATTTCAACTTACCTAATGTACCTGGCAAATATGGACAACTAGTAACATGATTAAAGTTTTGGCTCTGCATCTCCTCCTGATCCGTTTCGCGGTGATAGAAGTAATTGAAATTACTGACGATAACCGGTACGGGTAGTGCGATTGTAAGTACACCAGCAATCGCACATAATGATCCCACAATTTTGCCCCAAACGCCGACGGGTCTGTTTATCGATGCATATGTTCGATTCAATTCAATTCAAATTGTTTCGTATCGTTTTACATTATTGCATATCGTGTGTCAAACGAATTTCAATGCAATTAAAATTCCAATTACAAATCCGTTTGCATTTTATTTATTTTAATTTGATTTTGGCGTTTTTGATTTTGTTTAATTTCCGTGAGATATTTATGTTATGGATTTTTCGGTGCGTTTTTATAAGTAAGGTTTTTTTAACGAGTTTCGTTTTGGATTTGGTTGTTGTTGTTTTGATTAATTTGATTTGAGGTATATATATATACATATACATATACATATATATATATAAATGTATATATATTGTAATATAAATATATATATTTTATTTTGTTATATTTGGTTTTTTTTTTTTGGTTTGTTTGTTTGGATGAAGCGAGCGATGTTAACGAACGAACGAACGATAAATAAAATGAAAATACAAATATATAAGAAATGTAAAGTAAGAATAATTCTCGTTTTGGTATTCATTTATAATAATTTTTCTGTTTTTTTTTTTTGTTTCTTTTTTCAATATTAGATTTTAGGTTATGTTTGTATATATATAATATTTTCTTAGCAGTGATTGGAAACTTATACGATATGTACGTATACAGAAACGAGTATATTAATATATATATAGAGTTGATTATATAGAGGCAAAGCAGTAGAAACAGTTAAAACAAAATAATATTTTAGCAAGAGTATTCGAAATTAGGCAGACAACACTAACAACAAGTAGCGTTACGTGTAAAGAGTTACGAGTTACGAGTTACTAGCAACGAGTAACGAGTTACGAATAACGAGTATCGAGTGGATTGTGATTTTGGCTTAGGCTTAGGTTAAGGTGCTTTCTTGACTTGTTTTTATAAGTATTTGGGTAGTAAACGTATGTGTGTTTGTGTATTTATATACATATGCAGACATTATAACTAGTATTGCCGATGTGCGAGCGAGTGACACAGGTGCTCACCAAGGGGGCGAGTGAACGAGTGAAATAAGGGTGTGTGAGAGATAGAGAGCGAGAGAGAGAGAGAGAAAGAGACAGAGTAGAAAGTTGCGAGTAGCAATACTTTTAGTGACAAAACTACTCAAAGTTAAGCGCAACAAGGGTGTGGGCGTGGTAAGAGGGGGCGGGGGGCGGGTCAGGGCGGGAGCAGGAAGCGTGTGCTGGACAAGGAGCTGGGCAAGGCGGATGTTCAAGGTGCTTCCTTGGATCTAGTTCTATGCATTGAAGAAGTCACGGCTGATCAGCTTTTGCATGTGTTTAAATAGGTGTGTCTGTATGTGTGTGTGTGTGTGTCTGTGTGTATGTGGATAAGTATTTATTGGAGTCTTTTTTATTATACATTTTTGGGTGAACATGCGACATGCATTCGATAAGAGCAGCTAACGAAATTGGGTTATATTCGTGTTATCGGTATTGAGATCGATATTAGTTATCGAAACAACCACGCAGTTGGGCTGTAATGGGCGTGGCATGCTGCACTCTGTAAGTATAGTACTAAAGTGCGAATAGTCCAACTGCTGTGTCTTAGTGTTTGTTTTAATGAGCTTATCAATGTCATGGGATGAACACTGTACAGTGTGACAGTGCATAGCTTGAGAGGTTTGTGTGTGTGTGTGTGTGTGTGTGTGTAGTTTGTAGTTAATGGATTTTCGGTATCAATTGTATCTTTGTTGGTCTATGTGAACTAAACAACGACACAACGTTACACTGATAATGATAGAAAAACTGGTTAAGTTCATAGAGCTTTTCTAAGCAATTCTCAATAGCAATTTGTCCTTTAGGCAAACGCAAAATTTCAATTGCTTAACAATATCAATAGTTGGGACAATTGCAAATGTTGCTTTTGCTAAAGGTCTTTATTTTCTCTTTCTTTATAGTCTGAAAAACAGAACCAGAACGGAACGGAACGCAAAAATTGGAACATAATGGAACGTTAACAGAATACAGTAAAGCAAGTTTTAGACAGTTAGATAAATAGGCATATAAATTAGAGAAAAAATCAAGAATAATAGCTAAATATGTATATAATTTACGCTTAGTTTTTTAGCCAACTGAGAAACGAAATGCAACGCAACGGAACGGAACCGAACAGAACGAAATGGAATGAAACAAAATAATATGGTAAAATCAAACGCAAGTAGAGAAACAGCTCAGCGAGTCAAAGTAAGTGACAACAACAATTAAGATTGCAGATTGGGATACAAAATGGAAATAGATTCAACTTAAATCGAAGCGATAAAATTGTATTTTCTTTAGACTTTTGCATTGGCTTACGACTTAGTATATGGTTAGTATGTGGTTTTTAAAATAATGATAAACGCTTTACGAAAGTTTTGTTTAAATAAACTACAACGCGTCGACGCAGTAATTGGCGCCAAAAAACAAACATCAAAATGAACAGAAAACTCAGAAACACAAACGATAATGGTAAATAAAGTATTTAAATTATGATAACTTCTATAATCAGAAAAGTTAGAATTGTAATTGTATAGATTTGCATACGTCATGTCACCATATCCAACGGTGGTCATGGTAACCACAGCCCACCAAAATGCATCGGGTATGGACTTGAAGAAGGAATTCTCGCTTCCAGCTTCCGCAAAATAAACCGCTGATGAGAAGAGTACGACGCCTAAAAGAATTGATGGGAGAAATTGCTTTGCATTGGTTCTGGCTCAATATATATCATAATTATAAATTTCTATTATTTTCTTTTTTTCGTTTTCTTTAAATATTTTATAATAATTTATTAATGATTCTATTATAATTTTTTTTTTTTTTTTTGTAAATCAAAATACAGTTGAAATGAAATCAGTATTTTGTCCTTGTCTTTTGAAATGTCTCGGGCTGGATTCGTAGTAACGGTCCGCAGGTAATATTCTTTACATGTGTGTGTGTGTGCGTGTGTGTGTGTGTGTGTGTCTGTGCCCGTGTAAACGTGTAGGTGTTTGTGTGAGTTGTCTGTTCAACGTGCTACACAATGCATGACTTCATTTTAATTTGATGCGTCGTGAATTGTGCAGACAAATCGAAACCAGAACCGGAACCAGAACCGGAGCCGGAACACTTTCGCATTGCAGCGATTCCTCTGTTTGGGAAATTTGTTCATTTACACTTTCCCCTCGATCAAAGAGCACATTGTGTAGCACGCTTTGCAGTTATATTGCTATAGTGTTGTAGTCCTAATAGAATCGGAGTCTTCGATTTCATTTAGTTTCATTTAGGCAAAATTGAAACTAATCCGCGGCATTCCCAAGCAGAAAACGCTGACGAGCGAGTGGGAAGGAGAGAAAAGAAGAAAGGGACGCAGCAGTTGCAATTGAATAGGTTTCTGGTGTGCTCTTCTTGGCCTAGAAATATGGTGATATCCCGATCCTACAGCTCAACAACGTAGATGAAAGCGAAGAAGTATACGAAGACAGACACGTAGACGTTGACGTAGACGAAGATGTCGACAATGGACAAATGTTTTTGAAATGATTTTGAGATGTTTTGATTTTGATTTGAAATTGTGGATTACTTTCTGCTTGGGATATTTGAAAACTGAAAACTGAAGGACTAGATTAAACGATAACAGGAGTGTGAAGACCCAAATGCAGAACGTGCCGAAACAAACTTTAAATATTTAAACAAAAGAATCCGAACATTTTCCAAATTAAATTAAATCAAATCATAACAAATTGTTGTAGACAATAAAATAAAGAATAAGAGAAAATATTAATATTAAATAGCGCATTTTGTTAGATGGTTAGAGAAATCGAAAAGCGAGTGAGCTACGACAGGAACAACCATAACGAGATACAAAGATACAGTTCGATATAGGATGGACGTAGAATAGTTTGGCGGAATTATAGCGAACGATCACAACAATCAACGACGAAGACGACGACGATGAAAACGACAATGACAACGACAACGAGGCAAAACGATGATGATGGTGACGATGATGATGAGGTGGTGACATACATTTGTATGAATGGGGGGCTATACAAGGCAGAGATACGAGTTAAAGTTACAGATATGGATACACAGAGAGTAAAGTTACAGTTACAGATGGTTAAAGAATAAGAATAAATATATTGTTTGTAAGTAGTTCAAAACACATAATGGTATGCATATATACAGGTATTTTTAGTACACTTGGGAAGTTTCTCATGTGAATACTTTGAAAGCACAATCTTTCCTAACTTTTGAATCAGAGATTTCAGCATAAATGCGACAGTCGAATGGATTTAAAATATTTACAAACTGAAAATTGAAAATGAGAACAGAAATCATAGGAAATATAGGAACTTGGGATTAAGAAAGAACTCTTGCTCTCGGTGTTATTTACTGGCTCTCCCTCTTATTTGGCATATCTGAAGAAGCCTCTGATATAATAACAAACAGAGGGAGAGAAATTGTTTGAGCGGAACCGAAATAGTACACAGAGACGAAATAAGAGAGTGAAAGAATTGATAGAGAGAAGAAATGAGATGGAGACAGAGACAGAGAGAGAGAGAGTGATAGAGAGAGAGAGAGAGAGAGAGAGAGATACAGTAGCGCTATATTACAATTAGCTGGTTACATTACTTAGATGAACGCAGTTGCAGTTGCAATTGTTATTGATTACTGATTACTAATATTTGGTTGTTGTTAACGTTGTTTGAATTGATAGATGAGTAGATGTAATGTAAGTTGTACCTCATATCACCATATCCCACCGTAGTCATGGTCACCACAGCCCACCAGAATCCATCGGGTATGGACTTGAAAAACGAACTCTCGCTGCCAGCCTCCGCGAAATAAACCGCCGACGAGAATAGTACAACGCCTGGGCGCAATTTTAAATAGAGATCGATTAATAATTAGTTAATGAATTGATAGCTTGCTTAGATCATCTAAGTTGTTAGAAATTGAGTGAGTTTTGAATACGGCATGAGTACTATTCAATTCACATTTTCATTTAATTTATTTTAATTAATTATTTTTCTGCTTGGGTCTGAGCGCTGATCGTCGATCGGGGAAACCGTTCAAAAATGGCAAAATATGAATCGAATATTTGACACCCACACGCTGGTTCAATGTTCAATGTATAATGTTTGAGTATGTATTGTGAATGTCGATATATCTTCATATATATAGAATTATTTCGACAATGTTTGTCTGTTATCTTTTTAATTTCGATTCTTTTCTCATTCAGAACAACTACTAGAGATATACATACAATAATCAACTTATTGAAAGAATTCTTTTACTTTCAATTTTTTATGTTTTTTATATAATTATTTATTTAATATTAATCTGTGCAGAAACTATAATGAAAGGTGTTACAGAAAAAAGTTTCAAGTGACAAAAACGTGTTTGAAATCACAGTATATAAACCAGTGATTGGCTGTGTAAGTAAGTAAGTGTATATGTGTGGCTGTATGTGTGTGTGTGTGGTCGTATGTGTGTGTGTGGCTGTATATGTGTGTGTGTCACATAATTAGATCGCAAAATATTACAAATCGAAATTAAAGGAAATGCTCACAACGAAAGTCTTCGGCGAAATCCGAAGTTCAGCTGCACGAATGTTGAATCTTGATTTCAACATTTGTGTAGCATACTTTCCAGCGATTATAAATGATCGATTGCTTGATATTTCTATCGGTCAATCAATACTTGTGTTTGGTTAGTAATGCTTCTAGCATCTAGATTTGTTGCAAACTAGCTAAATGACAGTATGTAGTTATTTGTAAACGTTTTATTTGTTGTTTTCTTTTATTATTAAGATATAAACAGAAACTAACTAGTTAGAGTACTTTGTACAATATGAAATACATACGTAAATTGTAGATATTATTTAAAATAATATAAATATATATATATATATATAACATACATATATAGTTATATAAATATATATACGAGTGTGTATATATGTGTATACTACAGCAAGGCAAATTATATAAGTAACAAAACTAATCGAAATTAAACGTAGTAAACGTAAAGAAAAAACCATTTCCATTTAGTAAAGTGATGATGATAGTTCTCATTGAAGGAAAGAGAAGTTCCATCTGTACTGAGTAATACATATAGATACATATAAGATATAATATGTAGTACAGGTACAAGCACCTTTTTGAGCTCTGCAAGATTAGCTAAACTAGCTAAATTGATAAGTTGTTAAATAATATGTATATATATTTTAATGGTGCATTTTTGTATCTACATATGGAAAGTACATGACGACCGATCAATTAATTTGTTTAACTTTCATCCCACATTTTAGTAAGTTCCCATAATTAACACAACGAAGAAAACAAAACTCAACTGAATGCAATACAACGAAAAGGAATTACGAAATCTTAGATTGATAATTATTATTTAATTACAGATATACAGATTTATATATTTTATATATATTTATATATCTATAGTATTAATATCGTATATCATATGTACATATATATTGGTTAGAGTTAATTAGTTTAACATAGACAACAACAAACTATAAATTATAAGCCAAAGAAACAACATCAAAATAACGTAGATGAAGTTACGTTTACGATAATTACGATAATGATTACGAGTACGATTACGATTACGATTACGATTACGGTTACGTTTACGTAATGCGAACAACTTGATTATGGCAAAACGTGAACAACAATATAATATATGCATAGATAGTAAGTATTTATTTTATAAGAATATGTTATACATTTTTTTAGACTTTAAATTCTTCATTTATTGGTCTGCATTTTTTCGCTAAGTATTTTATACTATTTATTTTCAACATTTTTTTGTCGTTTGTTTTGGACAATTCGACGCAAAGAAGTTTGCCAATTTTAAGGCATTTTGTGCGCAGTTTGTGTGCGAATACGCCAAGAAAGTTCCACTTTTTCAGTACAGCAGATACGGTAGGAGTATATAAAAACATACTCCCAAAATATCAAAGAGTGAGGTGATAAATGATAGATAATTGATGTTAACTGGAAGATGCAAAGAGATATGTCTTGCATATTGCAACAAAACACGTGTGTTCCTTAAAATTGCCAACGACTTGTGCGAGGGGCGTTTATAAAAACCATAGTTATAGTGTTTTTACACTGTCAAAGTATATCAGGAGTAATAGACTAAAATTCGAGTACATTGACATTGATTCTTCTCTAGCCAAAGACGATCAAAAAGTTATAGACATATACTAAAGACTTGAAATACACATATATGTATGTGTATACTGTTAAGGATACGATTATGTTTACTTGGTTTACCGACTATTTAAAGCTCTCTTACTTTCCCAAAAAACGACCCACCAAAAAAAAAAATAAATTAAATAAAAATAAAATTCGTATATTATTTTTTATACCGAAAAATGCTAACAAAAATACTGTGGCAGTTTTCAGTTTTGTGGCAGGTTTTCTTTTTTGTAAGTCTGAAAGTATTTCTTAAGCTAATTAGTATTGGCGACAATAACATCATATACATGAATGTATAGTATATACGTAGTTGAATAAGTATACATATATGGTAGTCTATAGGTATTATGCGCTCTAGATGCGTCTCTAAGTGTATTCTGCATCTTGTATAACTAGTTTAGCTACTTGTATTATGTATCTAAGTAGTTGGTATAGTAAGTAGTATAAAGTAAGTATATAGTTTAGTTTAGTTTTAGTATTATTGTATAGAGGTATGTTTACTTTTCTTTTCTTATCCATATTCTCTTTTCTGTAGACATAAATGGAACTGATTGATTAGCTTTAATTATAGGTAAGTATTTGTACTTTAATGTAAGGTTCCCTATAGTTAGTTGGTAATTCTGCTTGGTACATAGAGTAAAGGTATTTGAAACCTTTTTTTTGGCATATCATCAGACAGCATGATCACAAGATCTCAAGAATTTGTTTTTTTTTTTTTTTGTAATCGAAATGTAAATGATAATTGTTAAAAAGCATTTAATTGTCATAGTTAATATACTTTTGAAATACTTTTGGTTTGCTGGGGATTATAGTATTTTGAATTGTTATTGGGAGAGTGTTGTTGTTGTTGTTGTTAAACAAATGGTGAGCAGTTAAAAATGTGCTGGCTGTTATGTTCTTAAATTATATAATGTATATCTAAAATTGTACTGTATTTGTTGTTTTTCTTTTCTATGGATTGAGTTAGTTGAAGCTGAGGAGAAGTATTTGTTTGTTTTTTTTTTAATAATTTTTTTTTCTGTTTTTTTTGCTAACGTTGCGAGTAGGTACGAGTATTTCATTTTGGAACTGTGTGACAGTCTGTTGAAGTTAAGGAGTAGGACGAGTTTTAGTTTTAGTTAAAAGGTCCACTGGTCGTAGAGGTCGTAAGTATGTTAGGTTATTGTTAAAGTTATAGTTATAGATAGATAGATATATAGATAGATAGATAGATTGAGTGTGTAAATATGGTGTTGTTGTGCTTTTTGTTTCTTTTTTGTTTGTTGTATTTGCTTGTTGGCTGTTTGGTTGTAACTTACCTATAAATAAGAAAAATATAAGTAAACCTAATTCCCGCATTGAGGCTTTCAGAGTTCGTCCTAATATTTGTAAACCCTTCGAATGCCTAGATAACTTAAATATTCGAAATACTCGAACTAATCGTATCACTCGTAATATTGCCAAGGACATAGCCTGATTCGATGACTTGTCCTAAAAATTTATAATTATTCATATATATATATATAAATATATATTTTATGTATATTGATGTATGCAACATATGTAGGTATTGGTTTGTTTATATAAAATAGTAGTAGGAGTAGTAGTAGTAGTAATAGAAGTAGTATAAGTAGTGGTATATTTAGGTATATATAAATATATATTTATTTATTTGTGTGTTGGTTGCGTGTATTTGTATGTGTGTGTATGTGTGTGTGTGTGTGTTAGTTAGTAAGTTAATTATAATATACAACAATGATTCGTAGCAAGTGGTTGTTTAGTACGTTGCTACGAGAATAGTACAAAAGGCACTAAGGATAGCGTTTAAATCAAGTTGATCAAGTATCAAGTATATATATATAATGTATTTTTTGTTTACTTTGGCAAAAGCATTGCTCTATCATAAATCATAAGCTCTGGCCCACAACGTATTCAATGTTCTGTCTCAAATGTAGGAACCACATTCATTATTAATATTTAAAAATTATCAAAACTCAAAGCAGGCAATGTTTTTTTTACTTAGAAATCAAAACAAACAACGCGAGAATTTTTAAAGTTCTAGATAAATTAATTTGTTAATTTCATCGTTTGTATGCAAAACAAAACCATGATGATAATACTTTAAATTTTTACAATTTAATTGTGTTGTCACGGTAATGTGTGTGTGTGCATATGTGTGTATATATATAAATATATATGTGTGTGTGTGTATGATTACAGTTTGGCCAAACAAAAATCTCATACCTGTGGACTGACTGGCGCTTTTGGAAGATTTAATGTATCCTCCTCTTCGGCAACGACAGTCGCTAGTGTTATAAAGTACGGAATGATGGCGATTATGTCGATAACATTCATGACATCCCTGCAGAAATTTAATTTGTTCGGACATGCGAGGAACCTGCGCGAGTGCAACATAAAACATCGCGAATTGATAGAAGAGATACAGATACAAGTCGAGACAATAAAGAGAAAGAGAGTGAGAGTGGGAGAGAGAAAGGCAGAGAAAGATAGAAAGAAAGAAAAGGCAAAAAGAAAAAGTACAAATATTGCAGATGTATATCAAAATGTTCTATCAATATAATAATTAATACTATAAACTAGGCAAGTGAAAAGTTAATTTAGACAATATAGACACGACTATGAGCTACCCTGTACACTGGGTTGTCGAAACTTTACTCTTTTGCGAAAAAAATAAATCAAAGGCAAAATAATATTGAAAATGACTTTATAATGTTGCTTCAGCTTTGTGTACAGGGTATATATGTACAAGTATACATATGTATTGTATAGAATACGTATAATAGAAGCTACGGCAGCGCCTCACTGGCGGCCAGTATTGACTGAAACTAAGTAAGCTAGGAAAGCTTTCTAAATCTCACGAACTTACTTAGATATAGATAGATTGTTATAAATATAATTGTTACGGATAGTTCACATACCTGACAGTTAGTTCAAATGTAAACCAAATAATACATAACGTTTCTATAAGGAAGAAAGGATCTGTGATGTCAGGCACCTCGTCTTCCTCGATTTTTGTGCCATTTGTTGTTGTATTGAACACCTGCAAAGCAAATGGAATTCAGAAGATACAATGAATATACACCAAATGTGTTAGAAATAATGATATCTACAATTTCAAGATGTATGGTATACTGGGCGATACGCACCTTGTAATGCTTAAATTCGGGTAATGTTTCTAGACAAAATATAACAATTGATAGCAATATAACAAATACACTAATTATGGCTACAACTCTGGCGGCTTGCGAGCTCTCTGGGTACTCAAAGAGCAGCCAGACTTTTCTTTGTTTCTCATTATCCGGTAATGGTCTTTCTTCCTCTTTAATAAAGCCTTCATCCTCTCTGTTGAAATATGGAAATAAATGTAAGCAGTTTAAGAAAATGTTAAGAAGTTAATTTTTTTTTATTTATATAGTGATTGCATGTGTGTGTGTGTATGTGTGAGTAGCATATATGTATGCCTATATGTGTATTTGTGTATTGAAGCATTAAGTTTTCTTTTAGTTCATATTTTGTTTATGTTTGTTTGTAGCCCTAAGCAGCGATTTGGTTTGACAGCCCTTGAATAGCTAAGCGAGCAAGCTAGATAATTAAATTATTCATATAAATCGGCATCAGAATCGATAATCGAAATGCAACATAAAAATCAATAACATAAGATTGTGAAGTACAGTTGCTTTTGTGTTAGAGAGTCGAATTTAATTGCCTTTAAATTGAACATTTGTAATTGAAATTGAAATTGGAATTGAATCAAATGGAATGGAAATGTTGACTCAGACCTCCGGACTCGCCGTGTCTGATATCTGGCCACCTGCTGACTCCATCAGCTTTAGCTGTTTGACGATACCGGCCACAGTGCCCTCCTCTTTGTCGTATCAACAAAATTTTAATCTGGTGGTCAAGTGATTAACAACCTTTAAGTTCATCTTCAGTCTAAGTTTTGGTATTGTCAATGTCTCTGTCTTTGTCTCTGCGTGTGTGTGTGTGTGTGTGTGTGTGTGTATGTGTGTGTGTGTGTGTTTCCTTTGTTTTCCTTTGCAAAGAATGCAACTGAAATGCCTATATAAAGTTGACATTTTGGATGCCATGAAATATGTTCAACGCTCAATAAATTTCTAAAACTGTCAATTCAAAGGACATTCACAAACTCAACAACAATGTAAATGGACAACAACAGTAAATATGACAGTCGCAATATGTGTGCTTGTGTCTGTATTGTATGATATACTGCACAATAGCTTAAAAAATTAGCACAAAATAGATAATCTATGCTTTAGTTTGTCAATTTTATACAGACTCTAATATTCATTGAAGTATTCATTTAAGATGGATCGATTCACAACATGTATAACGTTTTCTATGTGTTAAACATAGGTTTTACATTTTATAATTTATCTATCAACTATAAAATGTTTATTTACCACATACTTTTGTACATACAAACTTAACTATTGTTATGTTTCTTAATTAACTTCAAAATTATTTGTTTCGCAGTTTATAACACACTACCAATTTCTATTGAACTGATTTTGAAAACAAACTTTCTTAAACTTGGATATTCCTTTGTTGTGAATTACTCCATTATTTTAAACATATTTTTAAAGTTACTTAAGTGGATTGCCATGAATTATTTTAATTAAATTATTTGTTTACAATGTCCTCTCAATTTCTTTGGAAAATGAGAGCAAAGGTTGCATTCAAGTGTTCAACTTATTGAATTTAATTAATTATTCAATAATTCTTTTATTACCATATATATAAATCATTATTAACTTTTGTTAACGACATTGTTCCATTAAAGTATTTCTTTCATATGAAAGTATTGCTTTTTTCTATATTTAAAATATTTTATAACTATGATTAACTGTCGATGGAAATAAGTCATCTTTAAGTTTCCCATAATAGATTAGAATTGAAATTATTCAATTGAATTGGTATTGTTCACTTGTTTGTGACTGTTGTTTTTCTTGGCAAGTGTTGAACTAAATTTAAGTGACGCAATTACTTAGATTAAGGTGCTAACAACTCGCAATTAACTCTGATTTCCAATGTAAATGTTCTTAAGTTGATTAAGCAGTATTTTTATTGAAATACCTTGTGTTCATTTACATAGTATGTATCTTTTACTTCGTATTTGTGTGTGTGTGTGTGTGTGTGTGTGTTTTGTATGTGTGAGGGTGGTGAGAGGGGGTTGGGTGGTTATACATGTGTGCGTCTCGGTCAGACACTCGTTTTAAGTGCCGTGTTTTTTTATGCCACGTCAACAATTTTTTGCCGCCAATAAGCAAAACCAATAAAACCTTTTGCTGCACTCATCGAGGTTATTATTCTGTTTTGTTAGTATTAACTTGATGTGTTTTTGTTGGTAGTTGTGAGTATAAATTCTAGTTATTGTTTTGGAATTTATGTTGTTGTATTGGTTGTTGTTTGTTTTGAGGATTGAAATTTGGGCAACAGGCTTACCTGAATTTATTAATTGCTTGATCACCTAATTCATAAAATTTTATTTCTTCACTAAATACGTCTAAAGGGACATTGACCGGTCTTCGTAGTCGGCCACCTGTGAATAGATGTGTACACATTGTTGTTGTGCCAGTTGAGCAGGTGAGTGTGTGTGTGTGTGTGTATGTGTGTGTGTGCGAGCGCGACAATGTGTGGGTGTAAATATAGATTATGTTGTGAATGTTGTTTGGTTGGAAGTGATAGAGGGAGGAAACAAAGGGTTGTTTTAGGCATTATTGGATAAAAAGAGAAGAGAAGAGTTTTAGGAATTAGACAAATCATTTATATATATTCGTATATAACATATTATTATCATAATTCAGCTGGAAAGCGAGCAACACTCACTTGGCTCCAGGAGTAATACTTACCACTCTGATAATAGTATAAAATCGCATCGAAGCTCGGACGACTACGGTCAAAAAAATATTCATTTCTAAGCGGGTCAAAGTACCGTAATCTCCGAGCTGGATCCCCAAGCAGTGTGTCCGGGAATTGATTTAGCGTACGTAGTTGTGTCTCAAACCTTAACCCGCTTACCTATTGAAACCAAAAACCAAAAGATTCAAGTAAGTGTTTGAAAGTAGAAAAGTGGAGAAGAGTGACGGGATGACTGGTGGACAGGGGATGGAGGGTGGTGGAAGGAGGGAAGGGTGTACTTACATTTATAACGACTCTCTCGCAGAAATCATGATCGTGAGGAATGGGTTCAAAGTGTTGTGGTCCGCCACCAAAGCCATGACCAGCCCCCCTTCTTCGTCTTGACTGCTCAATTTGGGCAAAGACCTGCAAATTATAATAAAAATAATAATAATTAATATTAATATTAGAATGACTTTCGACTTGGTAGGAACTCTCACAATATTTCAAATCAAATAAAGGTTCACATTAATTCGAACAGAGTTTTATAATCGATCTAGTTAATATATACATATTGTCGTTAATATATTAACTCCATGTAAATAAGTATTAAGAGTTTTGATATTTAATTTAGAGAGCAGAACATATTTGCAAAATATCATGTTAAACATTCTGATAGGAAAAGAGTGAATTTGAGTTTAAAAAAGAACAGCTAAAATAATACTGTATTATTTTGTTAAAACGAATGCTTAGTTTGTATTTAGTATTTAAGATTAAAATTGACATAAGGATTAGCAACTCAAAGTTATTCTCGGCGAAACATTTAAGAATACTATGCGAAGAGGAATTCAAAAATCAGTTCAATCCCAGCAAATACATCTTAAGCAAGTTTAAGGCAAGTGGAAAGAAATATGGAGGAGTCAACCAAGTGGTTTGAGTGGTTGAGGGGGCGGAGAGGGGGATTACATTTAGAGCTGGCGTCTTGCACATTGAATTGGATTGCCATAAATTTGATTTATTCAAATCAATTTGATATGCAATGCAATATGCATGCGATACATAATGCAACAATCAAATCAAATGCTGAGCTGTAATTGATATTTGATATTTCGTATTCGTGTTCGTGTTCGTCTTCGTATTCGTAATCGCATTCATTTTATTGCAAGTATTTTAGTATTTACAATAGATAGTGTGGTATTTTTCTATTTCTTGGCAAGCACATAACGCAAACCGCATTCATCCTACAGCTCTATCCACCCCCTCGTAGCCGCCCATTAAAATCGCATTGAAAGTTGATATGGTTTTGACCTGCAGTCGTTTGTCGTTTGTCGTTTGCCGTCTGTCTGCCACACGTTGCAGCTACACGTAGCCGAACAGACCACCCACAGGAAGGCAATATATGTTTACACATGTAATTGAAATTCTATTACAATCACATGCACATAGATTTATATATGTATCTATGTATACATACATTAAATGGCGGCGGCATTGCATAGAGAATGGCGTCGCTCGCTGGCAACGTGCCCAAAAAATGGCAGCAAAAAAGGCTCTTTTTGTGCAACGCCGCTTGGCCCTTATCGCTGATGTTGCCAACAATATGCCGCTGGTTTTGTTGTCGTTGTTGTCGTTGTTTTCCTCGATTGCTGTTTTTATTTTCCCCTTTTTTTGTTGGCATGGCATGTTGCCTACTTTTTGGCGCCATGGCATTTAATTAAGCGTGTAAGTGCACGACAGGCGGCAGGCCGAACAAGCTGCCAATCTTCCCCTCTCACTCCCACTCCCACTCCCATTCCCACTCCCACTCTCGCCGTCTCTGTCACACGCTTGAAGTGGCTTAATATTTGGCCACATAATTGCATATTTGATGACCCGCACAGATATTATGCTTGCTTATATCGAGTAGACAAACCGAGCAAAGAACAGAATCAAGTATTCTTTTGCCGCCCTCTCTTCACTGCCAAGTAATTGAAGGCCCAGCCGGGGCAATGAAATGCATTTGTGCATAATTGAAATGCCAAGCGAGTCAATTGGTTAGTCAAAGGACTAACAACTTGCAGGTTTTGTTGAATTCCCCTCAATTCTTCAAATTCCCGTTCCATTCTCTATTCCCATTTTCATTGCATGTTTCAGGGCGCATGACGTCAGCATGGAAATGTGTTTTATGTGCAGCATCTGGGCATATGGATAATTATCCGTATCTGGCCAATGGTTCGACGCACACACACACACACACAAACACACACACTTAGCATTTGCATCGAAACGTCAACAAACAATTGAAGCTTTATGCAAAACGCCAAAACGTGTGTATGTGTGCGTGTGTCAATGGGAAACATGCTCACACACAGCTACACTCACACACACATAGACATACGTTGTGGTATGTGTATGTGACTTTATCTATGTAAATGTTACACACCCAAACCAACTGCTCAGTCTATGCAGCTGTTGCGCTCTCTCTCCCTTTCGCACGCACACACACACATGCATACACACAGAGTGTCTCGACAGTGTGAGTGTGTGTATATAGGTCAGCGGCACTAGAGCGGCTACCACACTAACCGACTGCTTGTGACGTCATTGTGCAACAAATTCGTGCAACGCCATTTGCCAGTTGCAAGTTGCCAGCAACGCGACCTATTTACAATTCCGACTTCCACTCGCATTCGTACTCAATCTTACACACAAATATATCTATATATATATATATATGTTTGTATTGTTGTATAGTACTTCCGGTAGTTATTGCATAAGATTCGCTGCCTGAAGTTCAATGTGATGCCGAAGCCAAATCAAAGCAGGTCGCCGCCTCAACTGAAAATCAGCTCATAAATCTCTTTGAGTCCGTATCTTGGCCTCATCTCGCAGCCTCAGCTTCTCTCTATCGCTCTCTATCTCTCTCACTTTCTCTGGGTTCATTATTGTCTCCCTTCTCGGTCTCGTTTTGTACTCTTGGCTGTATAGATGCCGGTCAAGGCAACGCAACGAGCAAACAGCCTCTCGCATTCGCACTCGGCATCATCTGCCTTCCTCGTTCGACGTTTGACTATTTTTAGACAAGGTGGCAAGGTGGCAAGGTGGCTAGGTGGCAAGCATTGCTTCGAAAGCATGCATTCCTCAATGCAGCTGCCACAGCTGCGACATTTTCCAGCTCTGGGGCCAATTAATGGCTTAAAATTAAATGCAAATGCAAAATGCAAAAATGCAAATGCAAAAGCGGCACATTCTGTTGCTCGCCAACTACGTGACATCAATTGACCGACTTGCCACTCGAAGATAGAACCTTGAACTGCTTGCCACACCGCATGTGCCGCATCTGCCGCATGTGCCGCATGCTCTTGTCAAATGTCTCAATGAGTTTGCAGTTAATCGACATTTAAATTAACGAACTCGTAACAAATTTAATTTTATTCCATGTCATCCTCCTCTCCAGAAATGCAAGAGGTTCCCACATTTCATCATATCTAATTTCACATCATTTTATTTTATTTCATTTCATTAATATCTGGTTGCATTGATACGTTAGTTCATTTTATTATACGATAATTTGCATAGTATGCAATTTATTTATGAAATTACAATGAAATTCGAAATTGCCTTTCAAATGATGAAAATGCTTTTAATCAGAAATCGAGACAGATAAGTCAAGCGAAAATGTGAAACATGATAATAAGTATAAATTGTAATATTTTAAATTTTAATATGGGTTTTTTTGTTCAATTTATTGCAAGAGTCAAGGGCGTAGTTAATTTTGTGACAAATCTCAACTGATTTTTAAAGAACTGACTTCAAAGGGAACTGTTTGACAATATGAGAATTTTATCTTTTTTAAACAGCGCTAAATCTATATTTAATAAAAAAAAATTAGTAAATTAGGCTATGTTAAAGTATTTTTAAGCCCGTTTAAACTTTATTTCATGCAGATTTGTTGTATTTGAGACATAGTTTTTAATTGATAAAATCTCTCCACCATTTGTCGAAAATATTTAAAGTAAAGTTATGGTAACCGATCAGCAAATATATGTCGATGTCTTTTATAATTATCCAGAGTTTTCAATCTGTTCCCTATTTTAATTGATGTGATAATACTTGGCCAAACTATAGAAAACTATATTGTGTTCATGTTATTCAAGCTGAAAATGAAGCTTTAATTTGATAGCCACTAAATGAAGCGTGTTTTAAATGCTGAACAGACAGTTTAGGTCATCTCGATTCGAAACCATTAAATGTTAGAGCAATTGTCGTTTTGCGGAGCAGTCGGAACGTATCGTGAGCTGACGTCACGTGTGGCATTCAACCAGCTGCAGCAAATCGCTTTCGTGCAACGCTGAGAGAAAAAAATAAAACAATGAGCTGAAGAAAATAATAGATATAAGCTAAAGAAGTGGAAGATGGCACTGTTCCCGTGGACTGTATTGTCAGGAGGGGTGGAACTTGCAAAACCTGTGTCTTTAAATAGCGAACTTATAACCTTTTGATTGTCGTTTCAACTTTTAGCCATACAAAATTAAGGTGCTAACTTTCTCGGCACTCTATAAGTTCTGATTTTGCATCAATATTTCAATACAAATAAAGTGAAATGACATATTACGTGTTATACAAAATCTTCAGTTTCTGTGCTGGTTTCATTATTCTCGGATATTTCTCAAGCTTAATTACTTTTGTAAAATTAAGCGAATATTCCCAATTTTATTTTTAAATCTTATTTTCTAACTACAGGTATTTGATTTTTGATTTACCAAAATGTTTTGAAATAGTTAAATAAATATGAAAATGAACTTATAGCCTGATTTCATTTTCCCAATTACAGAGAAAACTTTTCAGAGACTCGACTACATTTTTGGCATTTCACAACTGCAGATGATCTTTAATGTAACAATTTGAAATGTAATTTTTTCAGTGCCCTCGATAAGAAGTGCACTTCGAGTCTCCAAAGTCATTCGATAAATTTGACGTGCAGTTTGACTCAAATAAAATTCCGAATCACACTTGAATGGACATGGGAATAGGAAAAAGCGAACCGAGAAGCGAGAAGAGAGAAGCAGAAAGAGAGAAGACAGCAGAAAGCAGATATGAGATTTGAGATATGAAAGAGGAGATAGGATAGTCACATGCGAGGTGCTGAAGATACGGATGCAATCAATCTCTGAGTCAGCTGGAATCACGGGCTGAACGGAGCAGGAATTATGCAAATGCGGCTTAAATTTTTAAGCGAATGCTAGCCTGACTAACCCTTGGCAATACCTGTAACTGAATCCTCCCCCTCATTTGCAAGCAACACCTCATCGCCGTTACCTGTTTTGTTGACCTTGGCCAACGCAAGTTTGCGTGCACAATTTGTGTTGCCTGTTATTTTTGGCAGCAATTCTCAAATTGTGTGGTGCTGTGGCAACATGCAAGCAACTCGACGCGACTCGACTCGACGCGACTCTTGTTGCTGTTGCAACTCTTGTAATGCACGTGCGGACAGGTTGTAAAGGAATGGGCGGGGGCGTGGTAGGGGGGAGGGGTGTACTTTAAATGTGTTCCACTGTGGCGCCTTGCTGAAACTTTAGCCCGGCTCGTTTATTATCCAAAAGCAGCAAATTGAGTTTCAACTGAACTGAGGCGAGTGCGCAAATTACAAACAAACAAACGGAGGAGTTAAAATCCAACAACGACAACAACAGCAACTAAAAAAACTTTGCCCAAAACTATCTCGCAGTTCGAAGCGTGACCAAGTGGGGAATATCTACATTCTTCCTTTACCTTTTATTTCTTTTGCCATCATTTTTATACAGACCTTTCACCTTTACTTGTTATATCTTTCATTTTGGCATTTCTTATATATATATATTTTTTTTTTTTTGACAACTTTAGCGATTTTTTCAAGTGGTGTAACTGCTTGTTGTCGTTGTTGTTATTCCTGTTGTTGTTGCTATTCCCTTTCAGTAGATATTTCCACTTAAGTGCAGCGCGTGATTGCAGTGTGCTGACTTAAATACAAATATACCAGACTAACTGGATACTTGTAAATATTCTGTGCCCGAATCGAATCAACAAATTAACTTGAAATAACTCAAACTGATAACTGCTTAAAGCACTAATTGATAGTGTCTGTAATATAGCCTTCTGAACCTTATTTTAATCACTGAAATGTATTCGTGCTTTAAATAATTTTAATTTAATTTGTTATTTTATTATCTTTTATTCTAGCGTTACAGCGATTTTCTTAAATATTAATTCACTAGCTACAACTTAATTGGCACACTCGATACTATGAATAATCGTTTCTTTTGGTATTAAATCTATAAATAGTGTGGAATGCATAAAGCTCGATAACTTTAGCATGAGAAACTTATGGATAAGTTAGGTGTTTGATTAACATTGTTGACATAAAAAATATATTTGGAAAATCATTGTTTCTGCATTAATTTATATTAATTGATTTATATGTACAGCTATTGTTTTCGAGTAAACGTTTGTCTTCAATTCAAGAGAAGATGGTCAGTTTAAAGTCAATTGCAATTTCCAACTCCTTTCAGAGTTCTCTTAATCGTTAGACGAAGCAGAATTTTAACTATACACATTTCAATAGTGAGAAAATAAAAGTCAAAGTGGAAAGTATTTGCTATTCAATAGAATTCTTTTGATATGAAAATAAGTATCATACTGATAATAACTAAATAGAATTGCAATTTTTAATATGCAATTCGCTGATGGAATCTGTGCAACAATAGTATTTCCGTCAATTGCCGTGTCAGCAGTTGCACAGTTAATAGAATTAGATATTTGCACAATGTCAAATTGTCTGACTTTGTAAGCATTGCCAATTGGCAATTGTCCGCCTTCGCCAATTGTCATTTGCCCATTGGTCATTGGCCATTGGTCATTGGCCTGGTATTCTATGTAGTTGGGAGTCAAAGCCAAGTTTGCCAGCCAAGTCCAAGTCCAAGTCTCATTATCGCTTGACATGCGGTGTTAATTTTTATGCTTACACAACCACATCAGCAATAATAATCAAAAGAGGAGTGCAGAATAATAGTAAATGCGTGATATACTCTGTTCTTCGCATGTGGGCGTCATAAAAGTAACAAGAATGTAAACAACAAAGGCGACAAAGTTAAGCGAGTGAAAGCGACACACAAAGCGCAGCAGACAGTCAACGAGACACAAGCACATGGACATGTGTGTGTGAGTGTGTATGTGTATGTGTAACTGTTTCCATTGTTTGAGGCTTTTGTTGCTCATGTTGCTGACGTTGACGTCGCTTGTCGCTTGTCGCCTGTCGCCTGTCGCTGCCAGCAAGGATCAAAAGTCAAGAACAATGCTGCGATACAAAACAAAACAAAACAATGCAAAACAAAACATATAAAGACATGCACATGACCTAAATGAACAACTGGCAGTTACCCTACAAATCGCTAAGAACGCAAGAATAGCTCAACAAGAATTTTAACACTTTAAAAAATTTACAACCCTGGCATCTTTGTACTCATATACTCTTACGATATAAAGATTCAATTCACTATGTGTCGATCCTCAATTTCAAATCTATGACAGCGATATGATATAGTAGGCAGATGGTAGGCAACCTTAATCAGAATATAAAAGTACAATAAGTAAAATATAAACTCGGAAGTATCTCAACCTCCAGAGGCAACAGAGTTTATTTTTCTAGTTTCAAGTTATTTTTGTACTCAAAATAGTTTGATTTAAAATGGAAATGAACTAAAAAACTAGATTGTCTTGTACTAGAAATTTGTATCATTTCCATGCCAAAATATAAACTCAGAAGTATCTCAACCTCCACAGGCAACAGAATTTATTTTTCTAGTTTCAAGCAATTTTTGTACTCAAAATAGTTTGATTCAAAATGGAAATGAACAAAAAAATTAGATTGTCTTGTACTAGAAACTTGTATAATTTTGGATACATTTAATAAACTGAAATTAAATGAGATATTTGTGCTATTTTATATACTGAGCTCGGAAAGCATTTGAGAAATTTTGTACTTGAATATTCCCTACATTAATTGTTATAAATCAACATTTTTTTCTGAGTGCAGTGTTTTTAAATATAACTGAGGATATTTTTAAATGTCAAAATAATTGTAATGCTTTAATTAAATATTAATTTGAATAAAAAGTCTGTGCTACGTTTTAAATAATGTGAATAATTGGAAATAAATTGAAATTTATAACATATATGTTATATGTTTGAAAAGTATAGACTATCAAGTTATTTGACTCTGAAAAGTGTTCGATGAATGAAATTTCGATGTTGTTTATTTATTAGTTGTTTAACCATCGTCTTCAAGATACCTTGAGTTTCTTTAAAAGTTGACAGCTAACTACCCACTAAGGCTGTTTGTTTGTTTAAGTACAGGGTACAACGAAAAAGGTTAAAAAGTCAAGTTGCAAGTTGAAATATGCGGCAATTGTTTCACTTGCCAGTCAGACAGATAGGGAAAGAGGGGGAGTGAGAGGAATGGAGAGAAGAGAGAGGTCAAACGGGGGCCAGGACAAAGTGAAAGTCGAAGCTCTTTAGCGAGTGTCTCAATCAGCGCTGGGTCTTTTTGGGCTCAATAGTTTATTTGCACTCGAGCTAAGTGCTCTTACCACACACACACACACACACACACATGTACAGAGCACACAAACACTCACGCACACACTCATACACACACACACACACAATATTCACATGCCACACATCTCATTATCAATGTCAAACGGATGTCAATTTTCATTGAGATGATTATGGGGCATATTGTCAAAGGATATTGTTATGTCTCAATCCAGACCGAAAAATGTTTATGATGATGATGATGCGCATTGCTGTTGTTGGTGTTGTTGTTGTCTCTTGTTGGTGGTGCTAACAGCTGCTGTTGCTGTGACTGCTGTCAATGTCATTGATGGCACATTACGTATACGCCACATTGTCAGGCATCAAATTGGCCATGAGTATGTCTGTGTGTGTGTGTTTGTGTGTGTCTGTGTGTGTGTGCGTGTATCCTCAATTATATGTTAGCCAATTGAGCAACCAGCTCAGCATCTGCATATTCCATTGTCAGCACCGTATTGTGTTCCCTCTTACTCCCTGTCTCGCCCTCTCAATCTCAATCTCACTCTTTCTATTTCTATTCCCATCTCTTGTGCTGCGCATGAAGTTGACATATCCCCCCTCTGTGCACCCTTTTTCTGTGGCACTCTATTCATTTATTTCGCGCCCTGGCAACTGCAGGTCACACATTTATAAAGTAAATTGCTGAGGGCAGAAAATGCCACAACCAAAATCCAAACCACATCTACATTTAGAGTCAGAGTCAGGGTATTAGTCAGAGCTAGTGTCCCCAGGTCCGATCCCCAGTCACAGGAGTCCAGCAACCAGCAGACCAGCTAAAGGCCAAGAGAATCCATACCAAGCGGAGCAAAAAAAAAAAAATATATATATATATATTATATGGTATGTACTAAAAAATGAAAATTCGCACAATCCATTCACTAACTTTCTCACTCGCTTGCATATGTTTGCTTCTAAATTTGCAAATGTTATAGAAAAGTTATTTGGGTCAAATTAAATCCAATTTAATTGTAGCTGGAATCTTGTCGCTGACACTTTGAATTGATGCTTTCACTTTGGACTTTTTGCATTCCATTCAGAGAAGTAGACTAAATGGAACACAACTCTGAAATATGGATCTTTCATTAGCATCATTGGATTCTTTTTATTTGAAACAAGTTGCCTAATATTTTTATGTGTAGAATATTTTTTGATCCTGGGCCTTTCATTATAACCAGTAGGCATCGTTTACAGTTTTACACAAATGTTTTTAAGTCCAAAATTCGTTGTGTATAAAATAATGCTGTTATGGGATTTAATTTGCTCTCTTTTGCCTGTCTACATTTTTAAGAAATTTTAATATAAAACATTATATTATTTGATTTGATTTCAACACAAAATAAGCTGTAATCTATCTGAAAGAGTGCTAATAACAATTTGTGGAAATAAACGAAAAAGAAATACGGAACATCTCAATATGATCTGTATCATTATTTTATTATATTGTTCTAATTTCATATTCGTTTAAATTATAATTATTTTTTTATCATCCTTTTTTGGCGAATCTAAACAATTTTAACCCTAAAATATATGCATAAATAATATAATTGAAGTTGTTATTGTCTCAAGTCAATGTCATTGATGTTACAAGATGATTAAAACCCAATTATATTATGGTACATATATGTAAGAGATAATTGGTTGATGGAAAAATACAATATAATAGTTGCGAGCAATTCCTATTGGATTAATGGATTGTATGTCTATGGGGTTTTCTTTTCCTTTACCTATCCCGCAGAAGAGGGGGCGAAGCGTGTGATAGATTTTCACCGCTCAAGGGTTGCTCCTGTCGCGGTCGCAGAACCGGCGTTAGGCCCCATCTCTCGATGAAATCGATGCGGGAAATGGTTGAGGACGAGCAAGTTGTTGGAATTTGTAAATGCGCCAACGTTTAGCGCCGCTCCTTGTTACCTAGATATCAGCGTGTTGCCACGTGCACCTGCCACCACCCCTTGTTGGCCCACGTGTGGCACACGTTGCCTTTCGATGCTATTTTCTGTTCAACTTTGGCTGGCCAACAAAGCGTTGCATACTTTTGGGCGTTGCCATTAAAGCGCTCGCATTTGTTGTCGTCCTTGATGTGTGTCTTCTTCTTCTTCGTCTTCTAATTGTTACTGTTGTTGTTGTTAATATTAATGCTGTGGTTGTTGTTGTTGTTGCTGCTGCTGTTGTTGTTATTCCGCTTAACATTTGGTTGCCAATTGTTGCATTGTCGATAGTTGAAAACAGCCTTTGAGTTCAGTTCGAATTTGAATTTGAATTTGATTTAAATTTTTATTTACTTTTATTTTGTGATTTATTTGTGCTTAAAGTTGTTTGCGATTACAGTTGTTGTTTGGTGTAGTAAGTAGTTGTTGTTTGTTGGTTGCTGTTGATGTTGCTGTCACACTTGTTATTGTTGCTGCTGTTGCAGTTGGTTTTTGATGTTTTTGATTTGTGTCTTTGCGACGCATTTTGGCTGAAAGTCGCATTCGTTGTTGCTGTTGCTGTTGTTGCACTTTTGTCACATGTTGTTGTAGTTGTTATTGCTGTTGTTGTTGTCTTCGTTGCTAACTGCTGACTGTTTGTCGCATTATATTTTCGTAAATGTTGCTAATTAACTGCTACATTTTTCATTGATTTTATAATTAGCAGATTTTTCGATTATTAAGACTTTTTTGTTATTATGAACACAATACACACACACACATAAAGAGGAACAAACAAAAGGCCGCAATTGACGAGGGCGGCTAACGGCAACGATTCGTGTTGAGTCGTGCCAAGTCGTGTCGTGTCGTGTTGTGTTGTGTTGTGGCAACCGGAAACAGCAAGTGAAAATGTTAATTTCCGCTTTTAGGCGCAGCTCATACACACACATTTGCACATTTATACGTGTGTTGTTGTTGTTATTGTTGCTTGTGTATGTTGTTTAAATAGACGCAATGAATTTGCTGTTGTTGTTGTTGCTGCTGTTGCTGAAACACAGGTGGCAAAGTGTGCGAGCGAGAAGGCTTTCATGTCCTTTGCCTATTGATTTTCAGAGACTGCAGTTTTTTATTTACACACACACACACATTCCCCCTCTCTCTCTCTCTCTCGGGGTTCCTCTCTCACACTCTGGCATTGCCGTGCTCTCTAAGCGTCTGATTTGCCGTTTAATTGCTTCAATTGATTTGAAGTTGGTTAAATGCTACTACTTGCTATTTTCATTTATTTCGAGGGGATGTGAATTGGAATGTGGTGGGGTGATGTGAAAGGGAATGGAATGGATGGGAGTGGAGTTGTGGGGGGAGGGGGAGGAGAGTGGCAGTGTGTTGTTGTTGCTGCCTTTTGGCGCGCTTTATGTGTGGTTGTTGTTTTTGAGCCATTTCATGCACTGAACTGAACAACCTTGAACCTTTTGGGGCTCTCACACACACAAATACACACCGAGCTTGACAGAGCAGCTGAGTGAGAAAAATAGAGGCAAGAAAGAGAAAGCGAGTGTAAAAGCTGCCGCACAGGTAAAGACTTTCTTAAAAACACACACACACTCTCATTGAGATGGCCAGATTTGCCTCGCTATAAATATGCGCAATAAAATGTTATTTTCATAATATATTTATTTATTTTTATTTACTACTGGACGAAAACGGTAAAGGAAGGTAAACATGTACCATAATATATATAAATATATTCTTATTTATAGCAAATTATTTATATTTGTACTATATTCCATTTATCACTATTAATACAAATGCTGTATTTATTTATAAATTTGCATTTATTTAACTGTCTAAAATTTCATTAGAATTCAGCTCGAGATGCAATTGTATTTTCACACACACACAAGTAAACATACCCAAACACACACACTTATTGCACATAATAACAATCAAATAATATAATTATACGCAACGAAACCCGAAATATAAAACTAAATTCAAATGAAACGCGGCAAAAGGAAACGAAACGAGAAGAAACTAAATGAAACGAAATGAAAACTAATGAAACACACGCACCGTCGAACAACAGCAACAACAGCAACAATAACAAAAACATGAGCGAGAAATAAAGAAATAACAACAACGAGAACGTGAAAATGAAAATGAAAATCCCAAGTGCGAAAAACAGTAAAGTAGAATACTAAAAGAAGCAGAAACAGCAGATGAAGAAGAAGAAGAAGCAGCAGCAGCAGTTGCAAAAGCAAAGCGTTTTTTCTCCCATTGTGTTTTTTTTCTCCAGCGACACATGGGCAAACACACGAGGCGACACGACACACGAAGCGACGACACACGAGCGTGAAACGCAGCAGCGCGAAACATTTAGCCTGTGTGAAGAAGAAGAAGAAGAAGAAGAAGCAGAAGCAGAACAAGAAGAGGAGATGAAGAAGAAGCAGCCGCAGCAGCAACAAAGCTGAAGCGAAAACGCAGGCAATGGCAACAAGCGACAACAAACGAAACGAAACGAAACGAATTGAAAGGAAATGAAAGGAAAGGAAAGAACGGACAGGACTGAACAGGACACGCAAAAGCGAAGAGCAAAAAGCGAACAACGAAAATGTGGCCAAAGTGGCAGCGAGAAATTGAAGCGTGTAAGCGCTTAACGGTCGTTGTAAAACACCAACACACACACACACACGCACACATTCAAGGCGAGTGTGCCTAAGCAGCGATGCTTGCGTTTCATATGGGTAGAGAGAGAGAGAGAGAGAGGGAGAGCGCGTGTTAGCGACGCGTCGCAGAGTGCGAGAGAGCGTGACAGAGGCCAGAGAGCAAACGTGTGCGACAACAACAACGACAACAAGAACAAAAACAATAACTAGAACAAGAAGAAGAGAGAGCTAGAGTAATGCTAAGTAGCAGCCACGGCCAGTGTTGCCGATGTACATTGCCTAATTTCGTTTAAATCGCTCATTTACTAGAACAGAAACATAAGTCGGAGAAAACACGATTTTTGACTTAATGGTGCAGAAATGTCTGCTATTTCCTGTTCTATGTTGTGTGCAATTCACAAATTCATACATTGTATACTTTTCATGTGTGACAGACAATTCAGATCGTAAAAAATTTGTTAACGACTCTATCTCAAAATGTCAGCTTTTGAGATATGTCTTGTAGGAAATGAGAAGCTTGTAGTTTTTAAAACTATTTATACTACAGCTTCAAACAAAATTATTGAGCTTTCCTATTAGAAAATCAATCCCGTTTTAATTTTAAATGTTTATACTTTATTTCTTAAAAGTTTGTATGATCTAATTGCAATAATTTGACATTGCTTGTATTTTAAAACACTTATTTCCAATTCAATTAGTTCTTACAAAATGTTCTTCGTAAAAGTATTTATTGCATATTATGAAGCAAAAATTTTTAATTTTAAATTTACTACTCTTTGTCTTGACTACATTTTGAAAATAACTCGATTCGAATCCTACGCTGTCAATTTAAAAAACCTTTTATAAACCGGGTCTGTCGAGTGTTGCTATGACTCTAATAAAGCTTAAAGTAATGCTTTAAGTAGCATGTAGTGTATTCATTATAATGACAAATGTACAAAAGAAAAAAGAAATTCTAAATGTTTAACAAATAATTTACTGTAGACAAAATGAAATAACCTATTATTTTAATATTTTTGCTACTTGTGAGTTTACATTTGACAATTGTAAAAAATCCTTTGAAATCTATTGTGTTAAACTGATTTATTAATTTGATATTTGTTTGTTTTTCAGAAAAACTCTATATTAAACTTTTTTCTTCAATATTCCCGTTCAATTTTTTTTTTTAAATTTGTTTATGTTTTCCGGATATTTTTTTAATCTGCTAGTGCTGCTTTTGTGGCAAGTAGTTGGCAACACTGGCCACAACAAAGCGACGGCAAAATGGCTGCTGAGTGGACGCTGCCAACGTTGGCGGTGGCAGAGAGGGAGAGAGAGAGAAGGCAGCGACGCCGACAGAGGCAAAGGCATAGACATTGTGGGAGTGCCAGGTGGCTGTCCATGCACAATGGGAAACTTGTTGGCGGATTTATGCAGCACACACACACGCACACATAAATATATATATATATATACATATACATTTATATATAGAGAGAGAGAGAGAGACTTGTCGCAGCAGCAGCGAAGCGACACGAAAGGACACGACAACGCACATGGCCCAAAGTCGTGCCCTGTGCATGTGTGCATGTGTGCGTGGCGTGTCTGTGCGTGTCTGTGCGTGCTTGTGCGTTTAGCGATTCACACTGGCATTGGCTTTCGCACCGTCGTTTATTGGCGTCCATTGCTGTTTGCACGCTGCTTCGCTGCTGTATGTACAGTTTAATGAGAAAGTGTGGCATCTTTAAGCAGCGACAATAATAACAACAACAACGACAACAACAACTTGGACTAACGCTTGTTTGTCGCTATTAACGTTATTCTTTTAAGCTGACAGCGTTTAGCAGTTGCCTGTTGTATGTCACGTTCGTTTTTTCTCTGCTCCTGCCACATTGCTCATTGCCACAGAATTTCATTTACTCTCTACTTTTTGCTATCCACTTGTCCCCACAGCAGCTGCTATTGCAACTGATTATCTCCCTACCGCCCCCTCTCTTAGCCACTCTGCTGTTGTTCTTCTTTTGTCTCGGATCCTCTGGATATTCCATTGGGGGACCGTTCTCGACATTTTCTACAATTCTGCATTCGGAATTTCGCTTCCTTTTTGGTTGTGCAGCAGCAGATACTTTGTCTACTTCAACACCTTTCCCTATTTCCCACTTTTATTCTCCCTCACACACACACACACACACACCAATACACACAGGAGGCTGAGCCACTAGAAACCACCCAAACCACCCAAGCCACCCAACGAAATTCAGTCAGTCTAACGCCTCTCAGTTGCTTTTTGTCCTGTCACGCGTTTTTATGGCCTATGCAGGAGAGTTGCTCTGAGTTCGTCTTTTATAACAGTGTCAGCTTGTACATTTACATATACAGTATACACAAACATGCATACATATGCATGCATATATGTATATTCGTCTACACTTTCATAGATACATAGTACACCGTAGAAAGTCTAAGAAAATGCCGCCTAAAATGAGATTCGCACAGGAATTTCGCATTCTGAAAGGAATTACTCGTGAAAAAAAGTGTCTGAATGAATGAGTGAACGAGTGTAGATGAATAAAATGAATATAAATATAAATCTTCTCATAAATTAAGATAAAAGACTGACAAAAACAGTTTCCAGCTGTATACTAATCAAGTTCTATTCTTCAACATTCCGTTCTAAATTCAGATTGTTGTAGATCTTTGGACTTTAAGACTTCAAGTTGCAGGTGAAGTTGACTAAAGTTACTTAGGTGAGCAAGAAATGGATAACATTTAATATTGGGATAAGTAACTGCTTATTAATTAATCGGAAGTATGGCAATGTATTTCAGTATACCGATAGATTCATTGAGTTTCTTCAAACGCAGATTTAAATCCAAGATTACACTACGAATTTTGCAATTTTAAAGCTTAAAATTTATAGTATTGATTAAATAATAATAATAATATTAAAAAAAACAGTAATTTGAATTTTTAATATTCGTATTGCAATCAATTAATAAATTGACAGATGCGAAGTAAATGAAATAAAGTTGTCAAAAATTAAAGTAAAATACTTTTCAACTTTTCCTTTTCAGTTCAGATGAGAAAATAAATTATTTTGTAAGTAATAGCAAAAAATTTAAAAGATAAACAAGAGAAAATCGAAATAAGATAAGTAAAATAATAAAATCATAATACATACAAATCGGTGAGACTTATTGCTGCTTCTGTAGTCATATCTGGCGAAATTTTCAAATCGATATCGATATGGAACTCGTTGCATATAATTGTGGCAGCTTTCAATTGAAGTGGCAGCAACAAGAGTCGAGTGCAGCTTGTTGGCTATCAAACGTTGCAGCAAATTGATTGATTAACTAACTGCATTCTGATGCTTCTAATCAATTTCGATTAGTGGCAAACTGAAGCAGCGATGGGAGTGTCCATTGTGTGTCTGTATGTGTCAGTTTTCTCTCTGTGTGTGTAAGTGCTTCAAGTGCAACAGTTTGAAGTTCACACGTTGCAGTGCCACGTTGCAAGTGCAGCAAACATCGCATAATGTCATCCATCAATTTGTGTGTGGCATTCTTTAAAGGTCAACAATTCTCTCCTGTTCTGTTCTTATCTCACCTTTCACTGGGACATTTAATTAAATGGCAAATGCTTGTTGCCTTTAATTCTAATGGCAATTGCAGCATCCACGTGTCTAGTGTCCAGTGACAAGTGTTCAAGTTGCAACTTAGCCCAGAATCGACAAAGTACGGACATTTCCAGCTCGATTCGTAAGCTTAATTATTGCGTATACGTAATTTAATATCAGCACACTCTTTTGGCATGAAATCCTGCATTCAATCAACCTAGCAAATATCAACTGTCGATAAACTGATTGTCGTTATCATATTTTGTCAATTGGAAGCGTGGAAGAACCGAGAAAATATAGAATAGATTCTCTTATTTCTGTGTCGAAAGTAGAAAACATTGTGTTGATATTCTTTTAACATCTTCTCTGTGCTTTTCTGCATTTAATTATTACTTAACTTTGAGCTTTGCCTCTGTATTTTTCTTTTATTCATGGCTTAGCTTCTAGCTTTGAGATTTTATTTTTTTGCTGGCAAACTTCTCTTTTAATTTTGTCATTTATTTATCTGTTCACTGATCTCATTTCTTTTCATTCTACCTTAATATTTCCCTTCTCATTTTGTTATATTAGACTAATAAAGTAATATTTTCCATTTCTCAATTTTCTCTTTATTTCTCACATTCTTTCACAATCTTCATATTTTCTATAGACTCGCATCTTGATGAAAACCCCATAAAGGACTTCAATAGAAGACCAAAGCCGAGATAAGTGTGTTACATGTTGTTATTTGGCGTGAAATCTGGATTGGCATTCAAACAAATCAATCACAGCATTCATATAAATATGTACCTACAATATGTACACATATAATACCTATGTGTGTATTGTATAGTATTTGTGAGTGTGTTTCTTGTGATATGTGTATAAGGCGTTATTCTCGCGTCCTGCTGTCTGATTTTAATAAGATTTCATATTATTAGATTGACGCGAACTTTTTAAGCGGTTTTCGATTTCAGCGATTTTCACGAATTTGAGGTTTCTTCTCTTTTCGTTTTGTTACATTTTCGCTTGTGCTTTTACTTTTTCTTTAGCTATTTGCTTGTGTGTTTTTTTCGTGCATTTCAATTTCGTCGTGTGCGAGGGAAAGAAACAAAGAGACAGAGAGGGAGGCAGTGTGAGAGCGAGAGAGAGAGAGAAAGAGAGAGAGAGAACGAGTGAGCGCAAGCATGAGAACACAGGCACAAGAGAGTGACAAACACACGCACATAGATACAGACATACACACACACACACACACACATACAGTACAGAGGCACAGACACCGCAGCAGCCAGCAAATTGCCTTTGGAACGTCCTTAAGAAGGATATGCTCGAAAACGTTGCTTATGGCCGCCGTTGGCGTTGTTCGTCGTCTTGCTGTTGTTGTTATTGTTGTAGAGGCATAAGCGGTTGTTGTTGTTGCGCAGGTGTGCTTCAAGAAACAGCAGCAGCAGCAGCAGCAGCAGCAACAACAACAAACAGCGTAGAACAATATTAAAATGGAGAAGAAGACGAAAGCGCTGAAAATGAAGACGTTGCCTGTGGCTCAGCTGTTTGGCCATTGGTTGTGTCTCAGTACAGTTAGCTGGGTCTGTGCTTGTGTGTATGTGTGTGTGTGTGTGTGTGTGTAGTTAACAATATGCTATATATTATGTTATGCTGCAGCTATTCATAGCAGCCCCACCGACCCCTTGCGACCGACCAGCCTCCGTTTCGCACACTCACTTGGTTTCTTTTTGGTTTTTTAGAATTTAGTTTTTTTTTTTGCACTACTTGCTGTTGCTTATAAATAAAATGCATTGACATTTCGTTTGATTATTGAAATGTTTGGCATGCCACAATTCATTGAGACGCTGCATGCCACAGCAACATCAACAACAACAACAGTAACAAATAACTAAATTATTCATCTATTTTTCATTGCATCGTGTGTGTGTGTGCGTGTGTGTGTGTGCGTGTGTGTGTTTGAATTAAGTTATGTCAAGGTTAAGAAAGCATTTCGGTTTCGATCTGATCTTTAGCAAAATTCATGCACTTTTTGCTCGAACAAAGTTTCGCTTGGAAACTTTTCTCATTTTCACAGATTTTTGCACTTGTTTGTAGCTTACACTTGTAATCCAGGGTTACAACAACAACAACAAAAAAATAAAACACAACAAAAAAAAAAAAATAACAAGGTAGGCACAGTTATTGTTTTTAGCACTTTTTCATTCACATGTTGTGGCACAGGACAATTGGATATCAAATTTTTTATTATTTTTATTGAATTTCTTTACTTTTATTCGTGGTAGTTTTTGGAAAGGTTTATCGTTTTTTTCTTCAGTTTTTCTGTTAGTTTATTTTTGTAATTTTTTGCGGTAGCTGCTGCTGCTGCTGCTGCTGCTGCTTTTGTTGCCCGCGGCAGTTTGGCTTTGTGTTTGCTTTGCTTTCGCTCTTTTTGTTATTCGCACGCAACGAATTCGCAAGCGTTACGAAACGGAACTGAAACACGACGCACTTTTTTTCCATTTGCTTTTGGTTTTTCTTGTTATTTTGTTGTGTTTTTGTTTCTATTTTTTTGTTTGTTTTTTTTTTGTGAAATTTCGGTTTTAGTTATCCGTATTCAGAGACTCGAACTCGATTTTTATTTCTGTTTCTGTTTCGGTTTTGGTTTTGGTTTCAGTTTCGATTTCAGTTTCGGCTTCGAATTCGGTCTTTGTTCTCTCGTCCTCGTTGTCGTTGTCGTTGTCGTCCTCGTTGCTGCTCTCGCTCTCGTTCTCGTTCTCGTCTCGACATCTGTTGTAGGCTGCTGGCGGCGCGAAACTGAACGTCAAATGCTTCACAGCTTTGCCTGGCTCGTTCCATCGAATTCCATCGTTTCGTTTCGCAATCCATTTGTCTTTCCTTTTGTGCTTTTTTTCTGTTGATGCTGCACAGAGCGCACAGCTGAGCCGAAGTAAAGTTCGCAGCGTTGCGACGCGCCGCTGGAATCTATCGACTGTCAGTGTCAGCTGGCGCAGCCTTTTTCCAGTCTCAAGCTTAAAGCGCGCGCGAGAGCGTCACAAGCAGAGCGAGAGAGAGGAGAGTGAGAGTGAGAGAGTGAGACAGGGATAAGACGCTTGGCGTTTTCTCAATGAAAAAAGCTTTTCGCTTTGACACTTGTCAAATGCTCTGCGGGAGAGCGTTGCCATTGCCGACGCAGACGCCGTCGTCCGTCGTCCGTCATCCGTCGGCCGTCGCACGTGTTATGTGCCATTTCCAGGGTTCCCCATATTATCTTTCTGCTGCGTTTACTCCCACAGTTTCATCCACTTGCATTTTGTTCAGGTCTGTTATTATTTCAAATCATATTGACATGAAAACTTCCGTTACTCGAATGCACCGCCAACTGTCAATGGGTGAATGCAATGGACATGAAACACTGGGAAATGTCATCACTAGAGCTTTCAATGGAAGCCAGGCAGTCGGAAGCTGTGTGCACAGCTTCCACACAAAGCTGTTGCCAAGCTAACACATGAAGCTGGCCAGCTACCACTCACAGAGGGCGCCACTCGCCTGCACCGGAAGTGGTCACTCAAAGATGGCGGCCATCCAACAGATGATGCCGCGCGTGTTCATTCAAAATGCGGAATGCAACAAGGTTGCAGCTGTAAGTTTTCTCAGCTTGCGTTGTTGTCGTCCTTGTGGGTCGATGCCCCATCGACTGCCGGCTGTCGAATGTGACGTCAGAGCGTCTAACATTTGACCCATTTCAAGGTAAAGCTTACAGCAATTAACGCCGATTAAGCAAGCTTTTTTTATGATGAAAACATTAACATTAAGCTTCGTCCGAACATGCGATCAATATTGATTTTGCGTTTAGATTTTAGTCTACATGAATATATGTATTTAAAAACACAAACTTTTTTAGGTATTTGACCTTTTTCTCTCTGTGTATTGATAACATCTCAATTTCAGTAATTGATACGTTTATTTATTACATTGAAATTAGATTGATTTTATATATAATTATTGCAGTATCATAAATATCATTCAAACTTTATAATAGTACGATTTTGTTATTGTCTGTGTGTGGATTCAGCATTTAATTAATATTCAGCTTCGATTACAACTACAGTCCGATCTTAATATTTTAATATTCAAAGATATAACACCGCTATGCACAACTATAGATTTTATCTAGGGTTGTCACCATTTGCCTGCTCTGATTTAAAACAAACAATTTGTTATTTGATATTTCAACCAAAGTCAATTCGAAACTCATTAAAATGGTAACAACATCCGCTTTTCTTTCACATATTCCACATCTTCAAAACTCTCAAAACAAAATAGAGAATTACTTTATTACAAAGTTGATTGTCTTTAAAATAAATTGTTAGTTTCAATTAAATGCAATTGTAATTGATGTACAACTAAACCATCATAAATCAAAGGCATTTTCAATGTATCTGAGTAATTAAATAAATGTCGAAAATTATATAATATTGTAGTTACTATTTAAACCAGTATTAAGCTACACCGACCACTGGTAAAATAGAAGAAATGCACAATGTGAATTGAATTATTTTTTATAAATTTTGCACTGTTAATTTCATCAAGAAAGTGAATCAAAAAATGTTTTTGTAGACTTTGGAGCGGTAAAGAGGCATTGAGTTGCGGCATTCATCAATTAGTTGCAGTTTGTTGTTTACTTTTTCAAGAGATTGAAGCAAGTGCGATGAGAAGTGTGTGGCACGCTCTTCTGTCAATATGTCAGTGTCCTCTAAATCAATTCCAAAATTCGAATTCCAATATATCCAGCCAAACTGAACACATATACATATAGCACTATGCTCCTGACGTTTTGGTCAACAAGATATTAAGAGCGGAGTACTATATCATAGTGAAAATCAGGCGACAAATGACTTTGGTATTTAGCAGCACATGTTTTATTTGGAAATTGTAAAAAATAATTGTTAATTTATTAAGTTAACATAAGATGTTGACTATTCGATTTCAAAATTAATCACTCTACTAAGTGTATAAAGTCACATTGCTCAATAATTTGGATAAATTTAGTTTGCTCTTTTCAAAGAAAAAGAAAAGTTTATAAAAAAATGCAGATCTATTAACGAAAAGTTGAAATTATTAAGAATATAATTCATTCGCATTTTAATTGAAAACTTTCTTTTTATAAGTGTACAATTGGGGACAAGCCGCTAACGGTTAAGCTGTAAATTTATAGCTCGACACGACACCAAAGTATATATCAAGTCCAAGTGGGACAGGTCGGAAACTGGACTGCCAAAGCAGGGTGAAAGGGATGAAGTGGTAGAGAATGGGGGGGGAATCTGTCATGTCGGGCAATTAGCAGTGAGAGCATTTAAAATATCTGACACTGGTGCAATGTTAATTACGACAAAGTCAAGTCAATGAATGGAAAAAATAAATTAAAAGCATTTCCACTTCCTGCCGTTCCCTCTCTACCCTCTTCCTACCCCCCTTCACTTCTTGACCGACATTTGGTCTGCGAGAGAGCAGTGGTAAGGGGCACAAAGGGGGGCAAAGGGGGAGGGGGGAAGATAGCCCCAAACCACTGACATCCGAGACTGGAAGTCGCTGCATTAAATATGCAGTCCCAAAGGTAGCCAATGCAAAGAACTGCCAATAAAACTGAAAATGCAAAAAGAAGCATGAAAATGAATAAAAGAAAACAAATACTTTAAAAGCCGAAAAGTGTAGTATACATAAATAGATTTGTTTATGTGGCTGTGCCATAAAAGTGAAAGCAGCCGAGAAAAAAGCGAGAAAAGCGCCAAAAAAAAGGGGGGGCGGTTGGAACAACAAGAAAAATATTGTGCAACGCCGCAAAACAACGTGCTAAATTTATGGCAAGTCCTTCGAGTGTGTTGCAGTGGCAGAAGTGGCAGCAGTGGCGCCACAGCGACCGGAGTCTTCAAAATGGGGAATATATTATGTACTGTGTACTATATACTACATAGAATCTATGGAGTGATACGGGGAGTGTGAATGGAGGCGTCCTCGCTCTCCTCTAACCTCCATCTATCTCTCGTTTCGTCTTGCTCCCTCTCTCTTTCTCTCCTTCTCTCTGTCGCTCTGTATCCCTCCCTCTCTGCATATTTCCCTGACGTTTGCATTTTCGCCTTTTAAATTGCTTGTCACTTCCGGCCGTCTCTCTCCTTCCCTCAATCTTACTATCCTACTATCATTCTAGCTCTTCTACATTCTCTCTCTTTCACTGGCTCTCTTTCTCTGTCTGTCTCTGTCGCTCTGCTCTAAACTTGGCCTTTGATTTTCACTTTATGCATTGTGCATATATATATATTGGCTTTATCCATGTCTTGTTTTCATATTCAACGGCACTTTCTATGCCACTTCAGGTCGCGACTCGCAACTTGCCACATGCAACTTGCAACTTGCAACTTTCAACTTGCAACTTTCTCCATATGTTTTCTGGAGCACTTCCAGAAGTTGTCGAAAACTTTGAAAAACCATTGCGACTACTTAATATGATTGATGCCGGCCCAAAGAGAGATAAAGTCAGAGAAAAATTAAAACAGACAGAGAAACAAAGAGAAAGAGAGAGAGAGAGAGAGAGATAGAGAAAGGAGGAGGGAGAAAAAAGGAAAGAGGCCTTGTGCCAGTTTTTCTTTGAATGCAATTACTAACTGATTTAGCTCTGAGCTCGCTCTAGATGCTGCCTGATAGATGATGTTGCAGTGCCACATGGACTCCACACTCCACACTCCACACTCCACTGCACATTGCACGCTGCACGATCCACACGTGCGATGGCTGCTGTTGTCTGTGCGGCGAGGCACATAACCTCAATTGGGCTGCGTCTCGTCGCCGTGGCAACTCTGCCCGCCTTGCTGCGCCCCTGAAAGAGGCCGTCTTGCACCTGTGGGCAAGCAAAGAGATGACGATGATGACTGCCCACATCTGCATTTAAATGTGTGTCATCTGCTGTTAATTTGCAGCACCGCCGGCAACAGACAGCGGACCGAGGACCGAGGACCGAACACCGAGCAAGAATCAAGAATGAAGAATGAAGAATCAAGGATTCAGGACTGAGGACTGAGGACTGAGCCAGATAGACATCCTGCAGATGGCGTCGTGTTGACTGCCTACAACATACCACGTCGTCAGCTTGTCTGTAACTCCAACTCCAACTCTGACTGTGACTCTGACTGCGATTGGGATTCGGATTCGGATTCGCATTGTGACAGTTGGCATCGTTGCTTGATCCGCTTTTTGGCTGCCGAACACTTGCGGCAACTCTTGTTGTTGCTGTTGCTGTTGCAGTTGCAGTTATACTCATTAGCCACTGTGTAAATCATTTATAAATTTCCATTTGCTAACTGCTAATAGCTTTTATTATATTCAATTCATATGACTTTGAAATACGGTTACTAAGTCGCATTTAAATTAAAAGCTTATTTGCTAGTTCCAACTTAATCGGTGTTTTCAAGCTAATTGAAATATTTAAATTCTATATAGTCAATTGAATCGCTTTCAGTGTAGGTCAATGTAATTATGCCAATCAAATTGCTTATCATTTAAACCCAACATTATAGCTTTTAAAATTATTTAAATGTATATACAATACTTATTAATAAATTCAGTTAATGTATTGTACAAATTTCTAACTTCATCCTTATCCTCATATCTAATATAATCCAAAAAACTGTCAACTGTCAATTAAATAGCTCAATATGTATTGCAGTTAGCCGAGTTATTCAGATCATTTGATTCATTTGGTTAACTCTTTAATCAATTGGTAAATCAACGCAGTTATTTTCCATCTAATCATAACAGAATTCATGTTCGTTTGTGAAAGAATTTAAGTTAAAATATTATATAAATGAATAAAATGCATTCGAATTATTCAACTCATTAAAAACAATTTAAGCATTTCTTTGGCTTATTGACTAATCAAATTAGTATTTATATTTGGAAAGTGCCTTAGAAGAAGAAGCTTTAATCGAATTTTAGCTGCCTAAGATTCTTCTATTAGTTATTTGCTTGCATTCAAATGACTCAATGAGTGCATTAGGATGTAATGTGTGAGTGAGTATCTGTGTGTGTGTGTAAGTGTGTGTGTGTGTGTGTTCCCGTGTGTGTGAGTGTGTGTGACACGTGCATGACCCGAGCCTGCTTGGTGCCTAGGAAATTTGCAATGCCTCGTTGTCGCGCCATTATGACCAGCTGTCCTGCCACGCCCATAGAAAAAACATTCCGGCCACCCACCGCCCAACGTCAACATCAGCTACTGCGACAACAGCAGAGGCAGCGACAGAGGCAGCGGCAGAGGCAGCAGCAGCAACTGCAACTCCAGCACTGACACTAATGCAGCAAAATTGAAGTAGATGCAAGTGGAAATGTCCTTGAGGCAACGTTGTTGTTGCAACTGCTGATGTTGATGCTGCAGTTGCCACACACACACACACACGCACACAGGCTCACACATGTCGTTGCTTAACCGTTGCCCAAAGGCAAAGCCCTTTTTTCAACCTTTCTCTTTCTGTCTCACGATTTTTGCGGCTTCACTTGCCGCATGTGAGCGAGTGTCCGTGTGAGTGTGTCCGTGTGAGTGTGTCTGTGTGTGTGTGACGTCACGTGCAGCTGCTGCGGCAGTTGCCAAAAACTGCAACACAAACTTCTCTGGGCATAAAAAAGCGAACATAGACACACAGTGACACACACACACACACACACACATACAAATATTTTCAATAAAAGAAGCAAAACTAGTCACTGTAGTCGAGTGAGTTCGACTGTACGAGACCCTCTATTTATTGTGTTACAAATTTTACAACTGTGACTGAATCGAGTTTAAGTTGCCAATTTTAATTTGCAATATTAAATCATTTAATTTAAATTCGACTTTTCGTCAACTGGTTTTACTTACTTTCAACTAAGTTAATGAATTCGATTTTTGTGGAATCCTATTCAATTTATTTGAGGAATGTAAATCTAATCAGTATTTGATCCATAATTTGATTGTGTAAATCTAATCAGTATTTGATCCATAATTTGATTGTGCAAACAAATTATTTGTTTTTTGCCTCACTATCTGTGTTGTTGAGCCTGTTCAATAATAAACATATTTATCTAGGTTGCAGACCCTTTTTTCGCCGCTTTTCACAAACCTATTGGACTCTTAAACTCATGAAATACAGGGTCAAAATAGAATGTGTAAATTGCTGCTTCGTTTTGGGCATGTTTAATGTAATTACCAAAAAGACTTTCAATGCACACAAGCATTAAAGTCAGCGTCACTCGACAACACACACACAGACACACACACACACACATTGATACACACAAAGGGACTTTGGTTTGGTTGGCTGAATGCCAAAATATCATTCTATAAAATACGAGTTTAAGCTCAAGCCAAAGTCCAATAAGAAACTTCGAAATGTGCACACAGCAGTTGTTGCTGTTGCTGCTGCTGCTGCTGCTGTTGTAGAACAATTTTTGTAGAGGCTTTGAAAAATACATTGCATATATGCAGGCGCACTCGACGGCGCCAAAGAGGCAGCACTGTCAGCGTCGCTGTCGCACTTGCCACTCACGAGGCATGTGGTAAAATACGAGTACGAGTATATAAAAATAAATAAATAAATGTTTTTTGTGGTTGCAACTTGTTGTTGCTGTTGTTGCTGTTGTTATCGTCTTGTTTGGTTTGGCCACGATATAAATGCATTTACGATTGAACTATATAAATGTATTTGTATATGAAACTGTATTTTGTTTTCATTTTTGTTTGTCTCTGTATCTGTGTGTGTGTGTGTATGTAAGTTGAGCTGCATTTGTATTGTCAATTCTATCTGTATCTCAGTTCATGTTTATCTCTTTAATTGTATATGCATCCCTGTCGATAGCTATGCTTATATCTGTATCTACATATGGTAAACAAAAAGTTCTCTCTTCTATATATCTCTACATATGTATCTGTAACACAATTTATGTGTATCTGTATCGGTGACTGTATCTAAGAGTCGATCTACTACCTTTACTATTTACTTCTTCATCGATATCTGTATCTGTTGCAATGCTCATAACACGCATATGTATCTGCGTTTACATATGTACCTTACTCTGCTTTTATTTAACTGTTTTTATGACTATCTCGATAATTGCATCTGCATACATTTTTTAAAATATTGTTTGCATTTGCAGCTATAGCCGTGACAATACAAGTCTGTTTCTTTTCATTAAACTGTATCTGCAAATAATTTTTAATTGATATCTGCATACTGCATCAGCATCTGTCATGATCTGTATCTGTTTAAAGTTAAATAGGATCTAGAATCCGATGTTCAGGCTTTATTCCAAAAGATATGTAGAAAGGCTGACAGTTTTTATAACAGTTATCGTATGCGTTTTAATGCAGTTTAAATTAAATATATAAATGCTGAAAGAACCTACACATTAATGCTAACGAAATGAGCAAAAATGATAACGTTTCATGGAAATATGAAAATAATGATGATCCAAAAAGCAATTCAAGGTCACTGACTTTAGAATGAATACAATTGCATTTTAAACTATCTGACTATATTCTTTTCATATAAAACTGTTCTAATGGCCAAGATAAATCTCCTTATGACGTATAGTTCTAGTGTCGAAAGCTATTAAGGATCGAGAGCAATTTGAATAATAGCTCGAATGTCAGACTATTGGGTATTAAATGAATACCTTATATATCAAATATAATATTCGTCTTTAAAAGAATATATTTAAAGATAATGGAAGTTATTGTAATCTTTTCACTTTTCAAAATCAATTTACAATAATTATTGTAATAATATATGAAATTGCAGTCTTGATAGACAGTTCCAATAGATAAGTTTACATATATATATATATATGTACATAGATATATATTGATTTTGAAGCATACCCATAGCCATCGAGTGAGTTGCGCAGCTGTTGTGCCTCCCTTTGCTGCAACTTCCGCTCGGCAATTTTCTTTTGCTCCTCCTTTTGCTCGAGCTGCTCCTTTTGATGCTGCTGCTGTTGCTGCTGTTTCTTGCGATGTTGTCGATCCTCTCCGAGGCCATAAAGGCCCGCAACGGCGGCCATAACAACTGCAACTGCAACTGCAACCGTTGCTGTTGCTGCTGCTGCTGTTGCTGTTGCTGTTGCAAGCTCTTAGCGGCAGCTGTGCAGTGGACACCAACGAAGCCAACGACGACGCCGTTGGTCACTTAAAACTGGACGCGCCTTTTGTGGCATTGAAATGTTTCATTTACAGATCGACTGCTATTGATTGTTGCTGTTGCTGTTGCTATTGTTGCTGTTGTTACTGTTGCTGCTGCTACTGCAGCTGCTGCATTTGCTTTTGTTATTGTTGTCGTTGTGGCTGTTGTTGATTGGGCCGCAGCCATTTTTGCATTCGATTTAGGTATTCACATTTCATTTCGGGCACTTGCAACTGCAACGCATTTCATTAGCACAATTTCACCAAGCGATTTCTCCGTCTCCCTCACTTTCTCACTTCCTCTCTCTCTCTCACTCTCTTACTTTGCTTAGATATAGATAAATAACAACAACAACGAACGAGTTAACATTTTCAAGGCTGGCGACATCGGGGCGACTTTGTTTGACTTTCGCTATTGCCTCTTGTGATTTACGCTTTGTTTTTCGTGCAACAAAAAGTGGCAAGCAACAACAAGGTAAATAACAGAAAGTTTTTTCTCTTTCTGGGCGCCGAATAACAGTTACCCTTGCATCGCTGTAATTAGTTTTCGCCCCATCATTAAAAAAATAAAATACAATTTGCCGTCCAATTTCAGTCAAATTTGTATATGGTATATGATATTCGCAGTGATCTGATCCGGCTGATGCTGACATACTATATGTACTGCTTGTAGGATTTGTGGAGGACCAAGGTTAAAAAAGATCCCAAATTTCCTAATCAGGAAATTATCACCCACTTACTCATTAAGGCATTGTATAATGAAATGTATAATACTTTTAAATGATTGTTAATTAAATTAATTAATCTCGCCAAACCTTTTCAGCTTAGAACACAAATAAAATATCTTTCTAGATATGAATAATAATTAATATGACAATAATTACGGAATTAATTGATATTATTAAAATAGTGTTTTTGATTTACGACTTGTTGTGAATTAAAGAAGCGATATTTACTTTATAGGAGGTGGAATGGATTCACATTTCGTGCCAAAGTTTAAGTACCGTTCGCAAGGGTATAAATGGAGAACTTGAGGGGTTTTTTTTGTTGCAACTGTCGTTGTCGCTGCCGTTTGTCATATCAATTTCCGCTGTCAGAAAGGCAGCTGCAAAAATCGTTGCATACCTTGCGGCGCCAAAGTGAAACTTGGATTTTTCTTTCTCTCTGTCCTTGTTGCTCCCATTGTGTTTCGTATTGTGCGCAGAAATCAATTAGCAACAGCACGACCCTCTCTCTCCTTCTTCTCCTCCTCCTCCTCACATAACTGCCGTTGCTATTGCCACAATTGGCTCACATTTATGGCCTGATTATGAATGGCGTTTTTGTGTTACGTAAAGTGAAAAGCATCGATTGCGTAACGCAACAACGTCAGAACGTAACTTAAATGGCATGTGTTGTGGTTAAGGTTAATGTGCATGTTAATGGCGCAACTGTAAGTGGTAAATCTGAATAATTCCAATTCAGTAACGCCCTCCATAATTGCAATAATTTAAAGCATATCGCCAAAATTTCCATACCTATCGGAAGCCACATAAACAAACCCCGGGAAATCAAAGCATCGCATTGCGGGATATCGTTTGGTAAACACACACAGAAACAACGCAAACAACACACCCACACACACACACACATACAGGCACAGACACAGACAGGAACAGACATGCACAAACACGCACAAAATACTGGCAGAGACACGCACAGAGAGGCCAACAAACAAACCGCGGGATACTTTGAAATGGATATAGAATGAACACACATTATCTCGTAACCTATCAATGGCATCTAATACTATTTGTCATCGCGAGCGAGTGAAACGGCAACAGAGAACGACAGGGAGAGAGACAGAATTGTAGGATGAAGAAAATAGAGAGTGGAGATAAAGAACTAAGCCTGACTGTGGCATTGAATTGATATAATGTTACTGAATGTAGTGAACGATTGAGTGTTTAAAGTGACAATGGAGATAAGAGAGAAAACTGAAATGGAATCAGTGTAGCAAGTTTTAAAAAAAACCATATATTAAATAAAAATAAGTATGCATAGAAGCCATCAAATGTATAGGTGTCAAGTGACCATGGAGGTGACTTACAAGATAATAAGTGTAAGAAATAAAGAAGAGAGCGAGTGCGATGTAAATTGTTATAAAATCAATGTTCCCATTTCTTAGATTTGGAAATGACCATAGAGATGAAATGAATAAGTGAAATACAATTGAAGCCAAAGAAATAGAATATAATAAAAATGAATTTATTTTAATTATTGATGGCGAAAGTTTACACAGAAACAGTTCGACAACAAGCTCTGTGGAAGTGACGTGAAAAATTGAATATTTTTGAATGTGCAGCAGTAATAATATGATAAATACGAACTATCAAGCTTGTTTCAAATAATACAATTAATTTTTGAGAGAGATTAAGAAATTGTATATAGAATCTGAAATTTGAACATAATTGTTCTCCCGAAACAAAATAAAGTAGTCTATAAAATACATATTCGTAGCACATGGGATATGAGAAAGTATTTTCCTAACGTTCTTGGACACATCTGACTTAAAGTGACAGATTGTATGGTATTAAATAAATGGTATGCCTACTTTAATTTACGTTATACAATTTCAGTAGTCACTAAAGTAACCATGTTCCGACCACAACAATTCCCATCGCTAGATACATGTATTATGTGTATTATGTGAGCTGTCCAACATGAAAGTTTAAATTAGAAATGCAGAATCACGTAATGATCTGTCGCTAATTGCTTTCTCAAGCACTTTCTGGTGCATGACTCCCTCCTCAGCTTCTCTCTCTCTCTCCCTCTCCTCCAGTTATCTACTACTATTTGCTAGGTCGATCCCACAGCGACTGCAGTTTGCCAGAGGTTGTGGAACGAGGGGCACGGGGTCTGACAGTGTGGATAGAGTTTAATAGACCGCAGAACGAGCAAAGTCGTGTGGAGTGAAATTGAACCCACAAATGAAGGGTCGATGGTGATATTGGGTGGGAATTGAAAAGGAGATAGTTCATCGGGGGGTCGAAAGGGGCAACCGAGGTAGTTGCCACTTGTCGCTGGCTTTGCTGCCACTTTGAAAATTGCATCCGTGTCGAAATTGAGTTAACAATGCTCGGCTGGCTGCTCGACCGCAAATCGAATGGAGAACAGCGGGTATGACGAGAAAAGTGGCTGAGGACTGACGAGTAGAATGTGAAAGGTAGCGAGAAAGGTGTCGATGGTGGGACAAGTGGAATTGCTAGCATTTGCCATGCCATGAGCTGTTCTATTGATTTATGCGCCCTCACACATCACGTATACGTCGTGTTGGACGAACATAGCAGCAGCTGTTGCTCCTCGTTGTCATTGTTGTTGTAGCTGTTGCTGTTGCTGCTGTTGCTGCAACTGTGGCATTGCTGTGGCGCTGTGGCACTGTGGCACTGTGGCACTGTTGCACTAATCTGACCATGCGACTGGTTCGTTAAGTGCACAGCTTAAAAGGCAATGCGAAACACTTGCATCAGCGTCAACGTAAGCGTATTAAGTTGCAACCGATTTCAAGAGCAAGTCCAAGCACCACAGCAGCGGTCAGGTGTGGCATGGCCAAGGGGAAGGCTGTGGGCGTGGTTATGCGCCTTGTCAAGGTCGGGGCTAAAGCCAATGTCAATTGCGAGACAGATAAAGATAGACAGAGGAAGGCAAAGAGAAGGAGACAGATTGAGAGAAAAGAGATAGATACAGAGAGAGATAGAGAGAGTGAGATAGAGAGAGAGAGAGAGATCTATCGGCAGCTGATTTGTCAATTGTGAAATTGTCAATTGCCAAAAATATTTATCGATCGATTCTAATATGTTTAACATATCAAAAAGCTGCACTTTTCGAAGTATTCAGTGCTTTAAACACTTGGGAGAAACTACTATCGATAGCTATTTTCAAGTGAAATTATTGCTGTCTTGCTTATGCCCTAACTCTTTATTTTTCATTCTCTATTATTGCCATCGATTAGTTTGTCATGTGACATAACCAATGCTGATGTGTGTCATCTCTAGCGCTGTGTGACGTCGCTCAATGCTCATCAGTATTAACATTAACATGAACATTAATATGATGTGGTTATCGTTATTGCTTGCTGGTTGCTTCTGAATTTAGTCACCTCGTTATTAAATTAGAATCTACTAAATTAATTAAGAGTGTGTTACCAGCACATGCATAAATGAGTGTGTGTGTGTGTGTGTGTGTGTGTGTGTGTGTGTGGAGTGTGAGTGCCGAAGCATAAAACGCGCGTCGAAGCGCATCCAGGCAAGCAACGAGTACTCAACCCCCTCACCATCCCTTTCCACCATTAAACCACACAACCTCCCCGCCACCTTTGCCCCTCGCCACTGAAGAGCATTTAATTGAGCTGTGCGCTAATTTGAAAGCAGCGACGGGACTTTACTCATTGGCTACATCAGCAGGAGGGATGTGGCGATGTGAGAGCGGGTGGAGCACTGAGAATCGCAGCTTGTTGTAAGAGTTTTATGAGGGGGCGTGTTACAGCTCGCATAATGCGTATTTAATGCGCTTTTAGCAGCGTCGTCATCATATCGGGCAGCCTAACAGGTAAGCCACTGAGCCACTGAGGCACTGAGCCACTTACCAACCACCAAGCACCACCCGTAAGCCCCTCTCAACCACCTCAAAGCAGCAGATTGGCAGCTTGACTTGTGCAGAGTAATTAATGTTTATGTGCCACAAATCTGTCTGCTGCCAAAGGCTAAACGCGTTTGAAGTGAAAAGCATACTCACGTTTCACTTATACACACACACACACGCACACACACACCCGTTTCACCATCACCGACGAGGCTATGTGCACTTCCACATCATGGAGTAGCTACGTCGTAGGGAAAGGCAGCGCAATGTAGCTGAGAAATAAGTGGCAGTAGCCGAAATCCGGTCCGCGAAGTAGTGCTTCCCGGCGGTCCGGATCCTATCCTGTAAAAACTGTTCTCCTTCCTCTCTGATTGTTTTTTTATATACCCCTTATTGCTACCCTCTTGCTAAATTGTTAAACTTATTACTCTTATTTCCAAATAAAATAAAAAACAAAAAAAAACAAGCACAACAAAACGCATAAATGTGAAAAGCGGAATGGAAAACAGAACATTTTTTAAGCAACCCATTGATAGCATTTCCAAAGGCAAAAGTTAAGTTTAGCCAAATGCCAAAGGTATTTAATTAATTGAATGCAACTTGTGGCACCGTCATTAGGCTTAACAAATTGCTTAAAAATACACTGAGTGCATCACGTGTTAAAATTGCTAATAAAACACTTATCAAACAAATAAATTTTAAGGTATATTTTAGGTCAAGTTTTGTAGGGAAACAATAGAGAAAACAATGAATTTGTAAATACAAATATGAATATGAAGGACATATAAATAAATAAAATACTTTAAAGCTCAAAACATATCAAAATCATCTGTATCGGATATACACATATAAATCATAGAAATCAGAATTATGATGTGGAAATTAATTCAATTAACTATAATAAAAAATTCTAATTTGTGAAAAGCGATCTTTATTTTGAGTTGCTGGTAATGGAGGCATTTTAAGTACTGTGGACTTCATTTATCATATGCTCTTAATAACCCAAAAACTGAAACTAACAATCTCTCTCTCTCTCTGTCTGTCAGAGAAGAAAGCTCACAATGGCCAAAAATGCTTGATTTTTTGTGTAATTTATACTGTGACAGAGTGTAATGGAAATGGGGTTGTTCTCCGCTTTCCATCCACTTTCCCTTTCCTATCCCATTCTCTTCTCCTCTATTTCGCTCTTGTTCAGTATATCGTCTAAAATGCAATGCATTTTCCGCGAAATACTTTGAAACAACAAACAAAACATATGCATAATTTATACGCATTATAAAAGGACTCCGATGCGACGCTTTGCTCTTTCTCTATATACTATATGGATGGAATTGAAATAAAAAATAAAGAGAAACAATGATAGAGAGAGTGGCCAATCTGGCGCTTAAATAAAGCCCATAGATGAGGCCTCCTACTCGATTCCCAGAGGTGCCATAAAGAAATTTAACCAGAGCAAGGCTTCAGCTTCTATGGCGAAATTTATTGTTGTGTTTTGGGGCACAGGGGCAACTTGTAAACGTGGCTATTATTTATAAACATTTCTCTTTGCTTTACTTTTTGTTCGGTTATTGTCTTTGCAGGGGACGGGTTTGAAGGGAGGGTCTTTGAGTGGGTGTGTCCAGTTGAGCCAATTGATTGATGGTTTTATTGAAGAAAGCATGCAGAAAAGTGCAAATCTGTGGCAAGTTAACAGACTTGACGCATGTCCTGTCCTCCCCTCACTTCCTCTCTATCTCCATTTGCTTCAATCGATGTGTGTGTTGGTTATTTAGCCATTTGCATGCAACACTGTCTAAACGAAAAGCATTTACAGAAATACAGCAAATTTATCGATTAGTAAATGACAGAGAAATACCAGCGGGCTCGACTACAAATTGGAATTGACTGACAAGCGCCGACAAATATCACAGCTCTCTGTGTAACTCTCTCTCTCTCTTTCTATGTGTGAAACTCTCCCTCTCTCTCTATCTTTGCGTGTGTGTAGAGCAGGTAAACTTCATTGCACGAAGCCAACTGCCCCCACTATCCATGTCCGGCACTTCCCAATTGTGTAAACAAACTGAATGAAATATACACAAGAAATAAATGATGAAAATCATGGAAATATTGTGCGTCGTAGTTTTGGTAATGATGTCCACGGTATATCCAAATATCGATTACGAATAACTCTTTGGAGTACCTTAATCAGATAGTATTTTTCACGACTCGATTGAGTCAATTTCATTGAATTTAAAAAAGTACAACTCACTGGAGTTTGATCATCTTAGCGCATTTAATTCAGTCGTTCAATATATAGCAATAAACCGATTTTTATGTTTTTTTTTTCAAATTTTTAATCGAGTTATAACATTTCTTGAAATTAAGTTAATTTTATCAAAAAGTGAAGTAAGTGAAAAACGCTCTATCCTTTCATAAAACAACAAATTCAAAGTTAACCAGTCTTTTAAAGAGAAAAGGTATATAAAACATTTCAAATGGAGAGTTAATTGGCTTTACAACTTAAGCAAAATATTTTATTTTTTTGAATAAACCAACAACACAAACCGATCGGACTTACTTAATACCGTACTGGGCTGTACTGTATATTTCAATATTTTTATATTTCTTATTTAACACATGAATATTTAGTTGTAGTTATTAAGCTTGTAAGCTTCTGATGGCCAATTAAAACAACAAAAATGTTTTTATATTTAGTTATCATCCTCATTATTATTACAGGAATTATTTCTCGACATTTCAAAGCACTTTTCAAACTACATTTTATGTGAAATTAACGCACTTGACGTCCACAAGTTGGCGATACTGTATTCTGGTATTGCTTTTGGACTTACACAAGAGAGTTTTGTATTTGAAATTGTTTTGCCAACGCTCTATATGTAGGTATTATTTTGTGATATATCGTTAAAGCGATTATTTTTCCCATCATCTCTAGTTCATGACGTTCAATTTGGAGCAGAGCGAGTGTGTGCTATGCATTGCATAAGTCAGACACAGACAACTGCAAGTTATTTTTGCCACACCCATTATAGACGCCCAACCAAAAATAGCTGAATATTTATGGCGAAAAGATATTTTGGTCTAAGCTTTTAGGCAGCTTTGTTTATGCAGCTAATTCTTTATTTCTGGATGCTGTGGCTGCCCAAGGCATGGGGTATGTACGACTAGAAAGTGTAGTTAACATCATAATGCAAATCGAATAGTTAATTATATTTGTTGCCCCTCTGTTACAAGAAAAACTAAATAGATTACAATTTTGCTTCATTTATTGATACCTTGTACAATTTGTTTTCTATATTTTCGGTGTGACCGGGTATCTCCAAATCGAGCAGCATTCATTATTATTATTTTTTTTAATATTCATTTGCTTCGCCTCACGCGGCACCCACGGCGTATGCGCAATTAAGACATTGTACATATATTTATAGCAACTAAGCCAGAATGCAAATGGGGCAAATCGCATAAAAGTAATCTACTCGTATGCACTTTCCAATTAAAATCAAAGACGGAGAGGGACAAAAACAAAATTAAATTGAAAATGAAAATAAAAATCTGCATAGTTATTTTATTGCATACAAATAAATGTTTTTATTTAGAGAAACACATGCATATGCAAAACTATATAATATACTTGACATAATTGCTGATGTTACAGTCAAAAGAAACACAAATAACAGTTAGCAAAGACAATTAAATGCAAGAAAAGCATAGAAAATCCATATCACAGACGGAGAATCCAAATATACATATGAAATCAACACAATGCATATTTAAATAGTCAATGTCAGCAGTTTATGTTCTGGATTTCAAAAGATACGGCCTGTCTAAATAAATAATGCTCGAGAATTGTCAAGTAATTGACAAATGAAGATAAAACCCTTGCCCAGGATAAACATAAATCAAACGGCAACTATCGAATAACGACCTTAGAGTTATTCGATACTTGAGAAATTCGCATTATATTTTGTATTTATGACAAAAGTGCGGTTTACATATAATTTTCAGGTGCTTGAATTTGATATTAATTTTAAGCTTGCGAGTCCGAATAAAAATCCCTCAGGTTCGCAATTGTCGCCCACCGTTGGCGCCCAATGTGGTACATTAATTACGGGAACGTCCTTTGTTTAACTTCCCCACAGACTATGCATAATACCCACGTCTAATTAATATGTACATTATTTAGTTGGACTTTTTAAGGGTTTTACTTTGAAATCATAGAAATGGCTTAGAACACATTTTGAACTTTTCCCACAGTGCTGTGAAGCATTTGACCAACTTCCGTTGACCAATGCGACCGCTCAAAATGTTGTTGCTGAAAATGAGGAAATTGCAAAACCCAAGCATACATACAGAAAACACACACACACACACACTAACACACAAAGACACGCTACATATGCCGGAACTAATTTTAGCAACAACAAAAAGCAGTCAGCATATTGAAGTTGATTTTATGATGCCCTTCAAAAATGATTACAATTAATTTAAGCAGGTTCCTCACAAAATAATATTTATAAAAAATATAAGCTTTGGAACTAAGTCATATACATAATGTGCTTTAAAGCTTATAAAGTATGAAACACAACCCGTCAAATTAAAAAGGAAATAAATAAATAACTAATGTTGTGTGTTTTGATTAAGTTTAAAGTTCACAATTGATATGTTATTCAAAGCAAAGAATAAACGCAGCAAAATAGTTTTCTGCTTCTGCTTCAAATAACTATTATATTTTAAAGCTGTTCCAAGCTCCTATTTTCATATTTTCATCAAAAACTGTTTGGAAAAAGCAATTTTTCAGTTACGAAAAACAAAATTGTTGTTAAGTCTTCCGACATACATCTACTATAAAATGTTAGTTTTAAGACTATATTATTGCCGCTGTTGTTGTTCTTTGTAATAGCTCATATGACCGGTTTATAGCCCAGGCCAGTGTGCGGGGTATTGTACCGAAAAAGTTAGTTTTTAAGCGTTCCCAAAAAGTTTTCACCTCATCTCTTTCAAAATTTTTTTTTTTTTATTGCTGCCTCGCCGCACAATTCCTACAAAATTTTCAACTAATTGTCCTGGCCCACACACTAAGTCTGCACATGTGTATGTGTGTGTGTGTGTTTGTAAGTGTGATTGCGATAGAATGTGAGTGTATGTGTGTGTGAGTTTGGGTCAAAGAGAGATTGAAATTCATAAAAGTGCAAAGGTTACAAAGTTGCTTTTACACTTTGTTGTCGGTTGATGTTGTTCGTTGCTGGTTGTAGTTCTAGTTGTAGTTGTAGCTGTTCTTGTTTCTGGTTTTTTACTTGTAGTATTTGTTATTCTTCTTGTTGTTGTGGTAAATTTCGCACGCAACTTTTGGTTATTGTTTTTGCTGTTGCTGTTGTTGTTGCCGTTGAGCTTTTTATTTCATTTCTTTTTGCGGCTTGTCACGTGGTCTCTGCTGGGTGGGCACAGATAATTGGCGCACTTACACACACACACACAGAGACACGTAACCTCAGTCACAGTGTCTTGTCATGCCTCAGTGGCTTCCGCTGCAAGCGGCAAGTAGAAAAATAAAACCTTAAATTTTGTGGCAAAAGTTCGGAAAAATGGGAAACAAAGTCGACGTTAATTTGCTCTCCATCACCCTATTGTTCTTGTTGTTGTTGCCATTGTTGTTGCTACTGTCGAGTTTTACAATTAATTTACGACAATTTCAATTTAAGTGCATATTTTATGACGGTATTCAGCGATAAAACAACAACAACAGCAAGGGCGACATAGACAGCTGCAATTATCGCGGCGCCCCAAAAAAGTATGCAACGATTTTTTCTATCTCCGTTTTGCACGCCAAATTGTGCAACGCACTGTGGTGAATTTCTCCAATTTTCTAACATTTTTAATGAATAAATTTAAAACTCGAGAAGAATTCTAGTTATATTTTATGTTACGTTTTTCATGCATTCATCATACAATATTAATACGGAAAAGGCGGAGAAAGAGGTTCGAGGAACGGTTTTTTTTGGCATTCTGCGATTTATAAATTCGCGCAATATCCGTAAAATAAATGCCGGTAATTGTCGACTTAAAGCAGCTCAAAAAAGAATAACCTTTGCGCATTTTACCTATATATGTCGGAGTTTTATATAAAAAATGAACTTTGCATTTTAAAACAGAGGTTGCAAATGTGCCAAAAAGAACATTCATTTGATAAAAACTAAGTTAAGCACAATATGTTATATATATTGTTTTAGAACTTGTTGAAGATCAATTTGTTTTTTTATTCAAAGTCAAGATAGTAGTTCAATATTATACAAATGTGACCAAATTCTACAATGCAAGTGGAAGACACCTTCCACCTGCTTAACTTAACAGTGGCAAGGTCTCCTACATAGCATTACAGCTTGGAACTATCCTATTGTCTTGGGTTGTCGTTATTAGAAATGTATCTTTACGACTTTCCAAAATTAATTTATTCCAAAAAAATTCGTGTTAGTTCCCCATAGTGCAACGTGATAGAGTAACTCCTCACTGCACGTGTGTGTGTGTGTGTGTGTGTGTGTGTGTGTGTGATTTTACCTCTAATTTCATACAGTTGTTGTTGCTAGTTTCTATTATTTTGTGTGTTATTTTTGTCTTGCTTAATACCATTAAAACTTTTTGTCTGACAGACCGAAACCAACAACAAGAGATAGGGACAGAGATAAAGATAGGGCGAAAGCTAGAGCGAGAGAGAAAGAGAGAGAGAGAGAGAGGAAGAGAGGACGAGTCGCTGAGCTGCACAATGTGGCATATGGGGCGTGGCAATTGGGGATGAGCCCATGGGCAGCTAAGGGAAAACTGGTAACAATGTTGCTTGTTATTAACATTTATAGTTTCGTGTCGAGGCGCGGCAACAAAATCGAGTCGACTTGACTCGAGTTGAGTCCGTTTCGTTCAGTTCAGTTCAGTTGAATTGAGCTGGTTGTGTGTGTGTGTGTGTGTTTGTGTGTGCTGGCTTTGTTTCATTGTGTTGAAAAATTTATAAACTGTCTGCTGCAGCTGAAATTAGTGTTTAAACTGCGGCTTCGACTTCGGCTGGGCAACTCGTGGCACGTTGCAAGTGACATTCAAACTGCCATTTGCATTGTTGCACGTTGCAAAAGTTTCTTTCAAATGCCACCGAAACCTATGCGGATGCGGCATGCGGTACGAGTCCTCCGATTGTGTTCGGCATTAAACGAGCGACCAGCATTTAATTAACCTAAGTGCATTCCAAATTCAATAAGCCACAAAACATCCAAACATACATAGTTTGGAACCCAACTGAACCCGACTAAACAAAGGCTTAGTTCTGTTGGAACAATGTAAACACATTCAACATGTAACATGCAACGTGCAATGTGCACCAATTAATATACCTAGCTCACTTCTTATTAAGCTATTCAAATGGAATTTAGAAACACAGAAAACTTTAAATGTTGGTCTTTAAAGGTGAGATACCTTCTCTTTCTCCTTAGAGATTTACAATAAAGTCCTTAGACATTAAAAATACGAAATATAGGCTGTTATTTAAATATGACAGATAATTTTTCTCCTCCAAGGAATGGCCGCCAATCTGACTTACTATTTCGCTGAAAATTCGGAATGACAATTTTTTCATAAAGTTATGACAATTTAAAGTGGTTCAAACTTCAAATTTATCCACTTTAGAAGTCAAAATTTTTATCAAATTTTACAGCATTGTTTTTACAAGATAATAAAAGGGCTTCGAATCAAGTTTGAAGTATTGTTTTATACTAATTATGATATAAGGAGTTGATTAAACGAGAAAATTAAAAATTTTCAAAATACTAAATTCTTTGCATGGTCAGATCTTTGATCATTTAATTACTAGAAAATTAAACATCATTAAATCAAATTTAAGTGCTTAATGCTAATTACCATAATAGCACTCGATTTAAAGTAAAAACTTGTAATTCAAAACTTGAAATTTTAGCATATATAAAATTGAAATGTGGAAAAAAGTGGAAAAACTTTATGTATTTGTGTGAGAAGAAGTTGAAATTAATGCTAAACTCTTGTTAGTCGTCGCTACAATTCTAAAATAAATTCCCCCCACCCTCCCACCATCCCATCATTGAGTGAAAAATAACTCTCTAATAGAATTAGAAGTTTCCACAACAATTATCTCTTGATACGCAACGGATACTTTGGCCAACTCCACAGAGTATTAGCTAGTTTTAAATCTGTGAGCTGTTTAAATCTGAGCCGTGGCTAAATTAAAATTTGTTGCGACTGGACGACGAAATGTTGCACCTGCCTCACAGGCTGAGCCCCAGGCGGCAAACGCAATTTATTGTAGCCACAGCACATAGCACACCAACACACAGCCAGCGAGTAGGCGAGAGAGATAGAGAGACAGATTGAAAGAGACAGCAACAGTTCAGAGTAGTCGCTTGTTTGGCATTGGCGTATTTTATGTTAATTTTTATTGCTCGCTGCTAGCTGATTTTTATTATTCTTATTGTTGTTTCTGATATTGTTGTTGCTGTTGTCGCTGTCGCTGTTGCTGTTTTATTTCGGTGGCTTGTTTGCTTTGCAATATGCTGCCTTAGTTGTTGTTCTTGCCATTTGAATTAATTTTATTTATTTTTGGGTTTCGTTTTCTCGCTCTCTCAATTTTCTTCTTTTTTTTCATTACTTGCTTATCTACTTTTGCTTAATTTGACTGACTGCTTATTGTTGCTCTTAAATTCGTTTACTTTAGTAGCGAACATTTCAAAAATATCTGTATATCACACACACACACAGTCGCATTTAGAGTCACATTATGCACACAATTATAGACAATCCGCCTAAATAAACGCAAAGCTTTTTCGTTGTCCTTTTTTTCGTTATATTTCGCTTTTTCTGGTTGCAAGGTTAAAGCCAGCAGCGAAATCCTCTTTCGGCTTGGGGTTACGAGTTGGGTTTATGCACACTCAGACACATACAAACACACGCATTCAACGCGAATTCCAATTGGCAACACTGCAAAATATTCGCCATGTAAAATGCAATATGGAATTTGTTGGCAAATTTGTCAGAACTTCTGAATCAATTTGTTTTATTTTCAAATGTTTACATTTAATATAGCTTCCATATTTGTGTGTGTCAATTTAACTGCGAATTTTGAGATTTTCCTTTTAAGATTGACAGACGAACTGCAGCTGAGCTTCTTCAATTTTAGAAGATATGATATAGCTAAGAGATAGAAGTGAAAAACCTTTCACAACGATTAATGCAAAATATGATTTTCATTAAATTTTTGGTTTGACAACATTTAGTGCTAACATAAGCATAATTGAATAATAATTTTTTGAAGTAATCAATCAATATTATTGATAGACAAACTAAATATATATAAAAATCCTTATGAATTAATGGGTGAGTAACTTGCTTAAAAGGTAAGTTGAAAATGTTTCTGAAAGAAAAGAAAACAAGGTGTGAGAACTTAATGATACTTTTGATTTTGACAGAGTCAAACACAATCAGAAAAACCCAAGCTAATAAGAATAAGTGTTATTTGTTAATAATATGGGAACTGAAATGATGGTTATATAAAAATAAAAATGGGAAGGAATTGAAAATTGATGTTTGAAATTTCTCAACCCATTAATTTTAGCAATGTGATAAGTTTACCGTAAAAAATAAATTTTTATAAATATTTACTAATCGCAAATAAATATAATTTTGGTTGATTTTCAAGATCAGAAATGTTTTCCGCTGTGCGAATTAAGGACTATTCAAATAAAATGACAAACATTCACATTTCCACTCAGCGTGATTCAAACAACAACATATCTAATACACAATTCGATTAATCTATAAAGAAAAATATCAGTTGCTCTATTGAATTTGTTAATATAGATTCACAAACAGAAACTGAATTAAATGCACAAAATGTTTGCCGAGTGAATTGAAAACTGAATAAAGATGTTCACTCCCGATAAATCTGGCAAAGATCTAAAAATATTTCAAAGTTTAACAATTATATCTTTGAACCAGAAGTGAAAAGATATTGCACTATTCGGAAACGATAACAAAGGTCAAAAGCGAAGAATAGAAGGCAAGACTTAAGAATCATTTGCTATTGACTTTGGGTAAGGAGAAAAATGAGGGAGAAGCGGAGGAAAGAGAAGAAGAAAACGCCATCTGCCTGTATAATTAAAGAGAAGCCAGGACTTTAACCGATTGGCTCACGGCAGTTGCAACTGCTCCGCTAAACAGAGCAGACGATGGGGTTAAGATGAGAGCATCACGATGGGAATTTGGGGAGACCTTCGCGAGGGCAAAAGGGAGATGCAGGTGGGGATTTTGCTCTACGCTCAGCTGCCTTATCCAATTGCACACGAAATCGCATCGCATCGAATCGAATCGAATCAAAGTGAAACGCAGCCAAATCGAATTTCAATTTAAGCATTAATAAAATGTCGCAAGAAATCGAAGGGATGCCGCCACGCCCCCTGGCAACATTTGGCTGAGCATTATATTGAGATGTACTATATATATATATATTTGGTATATATGCGAGAATAATATGTGTGAATATTTGTATAGCATCTGAACTTGTTGCGATTATCTGCATGATTTGAGGCAAGCGAGTTTTTCCATCTCGCCATTTACCAAATCTCTGTCATTTCTCCCTTTTTCTCTTTGTTCTGGTGTGCTCTTTTTTTCTTAGCATTTTCTGCTTCGTTTTTTGGGATCGCAGGGATTTCAATTCGGTTTTGCTTTGTGGCAAGCAGCTCCTGCTTGCCTTTACTCTTGTTGGCGTCTTCTTTTGAAGTCTAGAGCGGAGCAGCTGGGCAGGAGAGGACCACAAGGAGCAAAGGACCAAAGGAGCAAAGAAGAGAAATGCGCCCGCTGTGCAAGTTTAATGCGAACAAGTGGATGAAAATGTTTGACACGGATAAAAGCAAAGTGCAGTCAGTTAGCCCAGGCATATAGTGTGTGTGTGTGTGTGTTGTGTGTTGTGTGAGTGTGTGAGGTTGTGTGTTGTGTGTGTTGATGTTGATGTTGTGTTTGCCGTGCTGTGGACTGTCTTGTCACTGCTTCCGCTTCCGCAGAGGCAGCAGCTGTGTCAGCTGTTTGGCCTTTGGCGCAAAATTTGAAAATAATTTAAAACGACGTCATCATGGCATGTGGTATGTGGCATGTGGCATGTGGCATGACAGCCAGAAGGGCTCTCCATAGCACCAATCTCTTAGCAGCACTTCGGCTCCACTTCCACTTCCACATCCAGTTCCAGTTCCAGTTCCAGCTTCAGTTCCAGTTCCAGCTTCAGTTGTGGTCTCAACCACAGAGCGCTTGCCTTGCATAAATGTTGTGTTTATATAACAATGCGGAGGGACTTAGCACACCCCCTAACCCGTCACTCCCGTCACCCACTAGCTGACTCACCCCCTGGCAGCCGTCAAAGCCCGTTAGGCATCAGTTGCCTCTTGGTGGCACGGCCTACGGTGCGTATGCTTGACCTTCAAATTGGCTTCAAGCGGCCGATCAATAAGTTCTTGTATTTCTTTCTTCATTTTATTTTATTTCATTTCATTTCATTTAAGCTTCTTTTTTAGTTTTTCGTTGCTGTTGTGCTTTTTGTTCTTTATGTGTATATATGTGTGTGTGTGTGTGTGTGTGTGTGTGTGTGTGTGTGTGTGTGTGTGTGTGTGTGTGTCTGTGTGTGTTCTACTGCTTGTTGAGTCGTAAAAAGAATTACGCAAAGGCCAAGTGTAAAAATGGGACGCAAATAAAATGAAAAAAAAAAAAAATAAGAATTCAAAAAATGCTAAAAAGAGTCCAGTTTAGGTGTGCTGTATGTGTATTTCTGTGTGTGTTGTGTTTATTTCAAATTAAAATCACGCAGCGCACGTGAAGCACACACACCAATACACACACACACACACACATCTCTGGGTCTCAGCATATTAAAAACAAAACTCGCCGCAGTGCGTAACTTTTGGCCAGGACTTATACTTCAAACACACACACACACACACACACACACACACACACCCGTCCACAAACTCCAGTCGTAGTACTGCCAAAAAATATGTGCCATATATGGCGCCTAGTCAGCAGTTGAAAGAAAACCCAGCGCGGAGACAAATGTAAATTTAATGGGAGACGGAGAGAGGGAGAGAGTGAAAGAGAGAGAGAGAGAGAGAGGGAAAAGAGCAGAAGAAAGAACTAGGGCAGGCAGTAAAGTAGTTTTAGAAACCACAACTTTAAAGCAAGTCAAATTGGTCCCAAAATATATGGCAATGCATGTGTCTTGCTCTGTTCGAACAGAAGAAAAAAAAAGCGAGAGAGGGAGACAGGAAGAGAGGAGGGGAACACGAAAGAGATGGAAGCACTGAGCATAGCATAAATTTCGGCCAATTTGGAACACTAAGATATGCACAAATTTAAAAGCACAAATTGATCTATGACGACAGCGCAATGCGGTTAATCCCTACAGTGATGTCTATTAAATTGGGTCCAAGTCATGAAAAGAGTCGGATCTTGTTCAAGAAAGAGAGAGTCTCCCTCTCTCTGTGCTGGATAGAAAGCAGTAGAGAGTAAAACAGCTATTCACTTTTAATATATGAAGAAAAAAATAAAATGGATGTCAACAAAGACTTTTAGACTTCTCTCAAGCGATCCTCAAACATATATCTTTAAACTACGCCATAATTTCAAATTTATCAAAATAATTGTTAGGTATCATAATTAATAATATACAAATCATTAGCTTAAGTGAAAAAATTTGGTTTTTTCATTCAATCACTTTATAAAGTTTTTCAAATGTTGAAAAATCATGAAATATTATTGTTGTCTTGACTGGACTTGAAGATTTCTATAATTATAGATGAAGTATTTGTATTTACACAAAACATTGTTGGTCCAGCGTTTGGTACATTGTTTATAATATATAAATATATTTTCATTTTCCAAATTTTTCTTATTTCAACTGTCAAATTTCTGACAGCTCTGCGTCAAACAAAAGAGACTCGTATTTGAGAGTCTGCATAATAACGTCATAATATAGCAGTTGTCACCACAGGCTATTTGAACAAATTGATAGGTTATTAAAAGTGACAACTAAGTAAAAAAAAAAAATACGTGAGAATAAACTAAACTATTTTCAAATGCGACCCAGCGTATTTATGCATGCTCTAAATACTTTTCCTGAATTTGCGAAATAGTTTAAATTGGTTTCGATGAAATTTCATTCTTTTCGTGAAACAATTTTAGTTTGCTTTTTCCGTCTGTTTGAGTTAAGCAAACATAAAAACGTTTTAAGCTGAATGAAATAAGTAGGATCATCAATTTAATTTAGTTTATGTTCGAACTAGACAGAAATCATCAATATGGAAATTATCTATAATCTTAATCGTTAACAAAGGTAATTTACGTGTAGAAGTAAATGGCATTGAAATCAGAGAAAACTATTAAATTACTTAAAAATTGGAATGTGGCTTCTGCTAACTATTTAGAATTTTCTGCTTTATTTACAGTGTGTGCACAAAATATTTCAAATGTATTTGCCACGTTTAAAATGTATTCAAAGCACAATGAAAATAAATCGAAATGGAAAAATAAATAGAAGAAAGTATTATGCGCAACACAAGGGAAATGTATTCATTTATTTAAATTTTCAAATATATGTACAATAACAAACAGAAAAACAGAAAATCAATTTCGAATTTCAAACAGTTGAAAAAATAGCGAAGAAGAACAAACAGTGAGGAGAAAGCGAACAAAAACGTAAAGAGAAAATTCAAATTTTAATGGAGTTGCCGTAGCATAGCGCAAAAATTGCAAGTGGATTGAGCCTATTTTCATGGGGCATTCATTAGCACCAAACACACACAGCTATCGCCACTCGACGACCTGCCACACCCCACCACACCTTCTCTCCACTCCAACCTGCTGCTGGCCACAAAAAAAGTAGATGTATATAAAGAGAGCTGAAAATGTGCGTGCGAATCGTTCGCAGTTCTTCAACTGCCCTCAACAGCCAATTGTTCTTGTTCTTGTTCTTGTTGTTGCTGTTGTTTGGTTGTTTGGTTGGTTATTGTGGGTTTTTTTTTTTTTTTTCTTGGCTGGCTGGTTGCATGTTCAAAGTTCAATCAGAGCTAAGAAGCATTGCTTAAGCCAAGGCTAAGCAAACGGCGCCGTCACGCCAGTTTTCCAAGCTTCACAATTGCCAAATGGAAAATAAACAAATGCTGCAATTATTCGAAAGACGCACTTTAAATACATTAAATATATTTTTCAAGCATCCTATCACTTTTTGTGGCTCTAATTCGGTATTTTCAGACTTTGATTTGGTAATTTGGGTCAACTAGACGTATGCGTAATAAATTTCACATGATTTTGAATCCTATTTCCTTTTTTTTGAAGTTGCAACCGATTGTGGCTTATGTAACCTTTAAAAAATAATAAAATAAAGTAGAACAAAGAGTCGGCAGCAACGCGACAACGACTTTAACGATGCCGATGTCAATTTGTATAGAGAATGGAAGGGAAATTAACTTGGCTAAAATATTCATTAACTGTGCCTCCAGTTTCTGTGGCAGTGCCAGCTAACGGCGCCCCATGTTGCAAGCTAGCTTGAGGCGGACTAGGCCTGAGGCAGAAGAAGTGGGTGAAGTGGAAAGGAGAGGAAAGGTGAAGAGCAAAAGGGAGAAGGCAGAAAGGAGACGTTTGTGCCTAGTCAAATTATGCTGCACGTTGCCTCCGTTTGTCCCGTTGCCAGTGCATTAATTAAGGTAAACAAACAAACGAGAGAGAAAACAGAGAGGGAGCCTGAAATGGAAAGAGATAGAGAGAGAGAGAGAGAGAGAGAGAGAGTGAGAGGGCGGCAGGAGAAATGTAACTGAGATTTCAACAGCGCAACATTTGCTTCATTATTTTGTTGTTGTTTTTAATGTTGTTGTGCCCGTTTTTTTAATTGTTGTTGTTGCTGTTGCCTTTGTTGTCTTGTATTTGTTGTTGTTGTTGTTGCTATGGTTGCCGTTGTACTCGGTAGCATGCAGTAAAAACTTGAGGATTTCAGTTTCAAGCTGCGAGCAGCTAAAGTTTCTTTCTCAAGTGTTTGGCGACGTTTTAAACACCTTTTGAAGTTGCGACTTAACGTGACACGCACAGGCACTGACCACCATCACCACCAACACCATCAACACCACCAACACTAACAACACCACCGCCACCCAGCGATAAACAAACAGAGTAAAAAAACATTAAAAAAAATATTATTATTATTATTAGTATTAGTATTAAAAAAGTACAATTCACACGCGCGGGAAACAGAATGTTGCACGCATCTGCCGGGTCCCAAGGCGGCTGTACCTGCAACCGTCTCACTGATTGACTCACTGACAGACTGACTGACTGACTGACTGACTGATGTACTAACTGACTGACTGACTAACTGACTGATGGACTGTTTGACTCACAGGTTGACACACTGCTTGACTGACGGACTGAATATTTAACAATTCGAATGCTCGACTGACTGACGACGACGTAAACGACGACAGCCGCCGCCTGGGCCAAAACGCGCTACGTGAAACGCGGTACGTTGTGACGACGTGACTGCGACTGCGACGACTGAGCGCTGCAAATGAAAGCTGACCCGAACCGTCGACCGTAGACCGATTCCGCCGCAGTCCCGAGGCCGCAGTGCCGAATCCACAAATCGTAATAGACTCGACTCAAGCTTCGGCTCCTATCAAAAACAACAGCAACAACAAAAGCTAAATGCCGAACCAAGCACGTGCGATTGCTGCAGTGCCTCGGCTCGATTGCTGTCGCTGCCGCCGCTTCTGCTGCTGCTGCCGCTGCTGCTGCTGCTGCACTCTGCGTGTTGCGTGCCCGGCAGGTGCTGCTGCCACAAGCAGCAAGGAGCCAGCAGCGAGCAGCGAGCAGCTCGACAGCAGCAGCAGCAACAACAAACAACTGCCAAAAGCAAAGGCAAATAGTTTTAGTGCCACTTGGCACGAACATGTAAAAGAACACCGAAAAAAAAGAGGTAGGAACAACAAACAAATATACATATACATATATATATGAATATAAAAGCGGCAACTGAGACGGCGACTTGGACACGGAAAGCGGAAAACGGGAGACGGCAGACGGCAAGCGGAAAGCGGGAAACAAGAATGGGACTCGGACTAGGAATCGGACTAGGAGTCGAACTCGAACTCGGACTCGGACTCGGACTCGAGCACGGCTTAAGCAAAGACTGAAAATCCAAAACGGTGCAAATATTTTCCTATGTATGCTTGTAAGTATATGTATATTCAAAGCGAAGCGCTGACTGAACATTGCCTGAGCATAAGAATGGGCAGTGGACAATGGGTAACGGGTAACTGCCAAAAACAGCACTAAGTCCAAAGCTAAAGAGTCCAGTTATTAAGAGTGGGGTTGAGGTAGGGGTAGTGGTAGGGGTAGGAGAGGGGTAGGGAATGTGGCTGGGGCTGGAGTAGCGGCCGGAGGATAAGGCTATAAGCCATGAACATGGAACATTGGACTGGACAAAGTCCGCGGTCGCGAATGAAACGAACTAGGCGAATAGGCGTCATTCAGACCGGTCAGCGCTCAGTGAAGCGTGTGGCACGAACAACAACACACACAAAGGCACCGACACAGATACAGATAGAGCAAGAGAAGGACAGAGAGGGAGAGAGAGAGAGAGATGGTCATATGTGGGGAGGCAAGCAAATGCCGTTGGCTTTGAAAGTAGGTGAAAAGTGTAAATGAAAAAAACATAAAACTACCACACAACAAAGAGAAAATCGAATTGAAAGGCATTGGCTATGAACAGGCTGGTTAAAAGCAAAGTGGCAGACAGAAAGACAAGAAAGGAAGAGAAAGGGAGAGAGAGGGAGATCCTTATAAAGTTATTTCGTATACTTTGATTATAAAAGCTTTTAAGAACTATAAATAATATTAAAATATTTCAAACACATCTCTTTTGGTAAATCGCTTTCTTCCTCTCTCTCGCTTCCTCTCTCTCCCTCTCCCTCTCTCTCTCACTCTCTCTCTCTGTCTCTACCACTCTCGTGTGTGTTGTGGCGCTTTGTATCACGTGTGCACTTGAACGCGCCAACTGTAAGCCACAAGCGCCGCAAACACCAACCGCAACAACAACTACACCACCGACAACAACGGTATCCGAAGTGGGCCCACGCTGCGTATGTGTAATGCAATTATTAATAAGTAAACACACAATCCATTGCCCTCCCCCTGTGTCTTCTGCCGGAATGAGCTTTCTCTTCAAAAGACAAGCTTACACTTCGAGCTTCGCCAGCAGCCGCATGCTGAGAGCTTTAAGCTGCCACAGGACACAAACCGAAAGCTTTCTCGGTTATTACACTTTACTTAGCACCTACGAAAGCTGCCGAGAAAAGCTTATATAAAAGTTCACCGCAAAACACATTTGAAAGCTTTGAAAGTCGACTATGGCGCTTTAAAGCCGACCACGGTGCCTATGTGTAATATAGTATTCATTATAAGCCTGAGTGTAATTAAAAGAAGTAGGAAATAATTACAGACTCTGACATGCCGACTATAACATACCCTGTTTGATTTTTGCTCGAAGTTTTATATTACTTAAATATTTTAATTCTTGTTCAAGCGAAATTCAAATTATTTTCCAATTATAGATTAAATGAGTTGAATTTAACATATTTCAACAAACACGTAGTACAGCGAGTATCTCCTGTTGAAGCTTTCGAAATTAAATAAGATGCTAAAAGTTGGTATGTAGCACACACTGTGTACAAATTTTACGATCAAACGAGTTAACTAAACGAAATTTCTTTAAACTTGGCGCTTTTTAGGAAAACTTTAAACTGTTATAACTTTGGAATTGGAATCTTAAATTGTTAAAACTTGAAAGTGTCTAAGTTTTGTCAAAACTTAACCGATTTGCCTGCCGAAACTCAATTCTATCATTATTTCATATCTTTTATAAATTCTGTTTCAAAATTGGAATATTTAATACTTTCCATGATTGTTAGTTTTTCCCCTACGCTCTACTTGACACTGAAAAATGAAAGTGTTTTGGAAAAACTCAAAATTTGGAAAGGTTTAATTTTTTATTTTGATTTTAAACTCGATTCACAGTTTAATAAATATCGAATTATTTATATTTTGGTTATAGATAAGGTCCAGAAATCTAGCACAGACATTAATTTTTTTATATATACCTTCCATTATGTTTAGTTTTAAGTGTATCCAGAAATCACGCACAGTTACATTTATTTTTTTTAAATTTACCTAATTTAATTTATTTTTAGTTTCAAAATTCTTTGATTTGAAAAAATTTGTTATTTTATCGATATATTATTTTAAATATCAACAAACACTATTAGAATTGAAAAACATTAGACGCTTGCCAGGAGGAACACAAAAGAAACTTAGTTTTGAGGCATTTCGCATTTGTTATTATTATTTTATTTTTATGTTTAAACAGGTAAGTTAAATTTGCGTTTCATACTTTGTGAACTTGAAATATGTAAATTATATAAGTTCATTCATGACTGTTCCCTTTAAGTCTACCAGTTTTCCCAGTTTATAGCAGATCGGCGACCCTAAGTTCGTGGTTTAATTTATTTCGCGACCAAGTGGTTGTCAAAATCGTAATCTACGACGAATTTTGAAAAGATTATTTCGAACAACCATTGGTCTAAAATCAATATAAAGCTTCCCATTCCGACAACCGACTTCCAAAAATAAACAACATAAAATAGATAACGATTTATATTACGACTTCTTTATATCCTCAAAATCAAATTGGAATATGTTAAATTCTGTTTATTCAAGATGAAAAGTAGAGCACCACCAAATATTCGATATTTAGAATTCCGACTGTCAAAATTCTATAACTTATTCATGTTCAATAAATTGCTAATGGAAATTTATATTTCTCTTCTCTAATTATTAGGATGGTAAGTATTTTCGATAAATCGAAGTAATCCGAATTCAAATTGTTTTAGAATTATGGGTAGATATGGTACATACTCATACACAGATTGATATATATATATATAGTGATTGACTTTATTTGACTGAGAATATATTAAACACTTACCTGCAATAAATGAGGCAGCCACATTCGAGACAGTTGGTAATGGAAAAAGAGAATAAATAGTTTAAGATTAGTAAATGTGTGTTGAAGGAGGGGATAATATATTGACATGTCATAGATACACGATGGCATAAAGCAAAGGCAACGAGAAGCATTGTGCAATGTGCTTGAAAGCAATAAGAAGCCCAAAGCAAAGGCACGGATTAAGCTAAGTTCAAGTTAAAGCTCAAGTTAAAGTTCAAGTTTGAGATAAATATAAGGTATCGAGAATTGCACTTGACGAGTTTTATATACAGCTCAGATGTACACACACACACACAAAACATACATTTAGTTACGGTAAGAGAGAGAGAGTAAGGGGGTCAAAGGGTCATGGGTCAAGGGGCAAGGGTCATAGAGTTTGTTTTAACTTACCCGCCAGCAACAAGTATCATCTGCATGTTGCACAGTTAGTTGCTGTGCCGCGTTTGTTGGATGTGCGTGTGCGTGTGTGTGTCTGTGTGTGTGAGTGTGTGCGTATATCCTTTACTGCACTCACACGCTTACACACAGCAATGCTGCTGCTCGTGCTGCTGCTGCAATCGATGATGTTGTTCTTGTTGTTGCTGCTGATGTCGTTGCTGTTGTTGCTGTTGTTGCGAGATGGCTCCTGGTCAGCTCCTGGCCACACGGTCTGGGGCTGCAACTGCAACTGCAACACTTGCAGCTGCAACATGATGGCCAGCATACGAATTCGTAGGCCGCTGTTTAAACCTTTTGTCAAGTATTTTGCTTTATTGTCGAGCAGTTGGTCGCATTAGCTGCGTTTCACTTCCATTTGCTTACTTCAGTTTATCACTGCAACACACACGAACAACACACACGGACAAAGCAAAAACACCCATAGATACACATACACACACACACACCCACAAAAGCATACATATTAATCAAGAGGGAAATTGAAATGGACAACAGCAACTACAACAACAGCAGCAATTGGAAACGATAACGTATCATTTTCCAACCAATCCGATGGCTTTCATTTGCCACACAGACTCATATTGAACATAATAACAGTTTGCAATGCATCCGAGTCACAGATTCAATCACAAGTTGACAATAATCAGTGGGAAAGCACTCAATGCCAGTTGATAGATATAAACCAATGATACCAGCTGCAAATCGAATCGTATCCAATGATTGCAGAAAATACAATGAGTCTTTCTGTCATCAATCACATTATTTTAAATAATCATTTGGATTGAACATTAATTGAATTTAGTTAAGATACTTGTGATCCAACTAAACACAGTTTAGATAAAAAAACGTATTTACACATACTATTTGCTTGTACTATAAATACAAATCCTACTAATCCTAATAAGATCCATTGACTTTTTGGAAAAGCTCTAATATAGATACTATTTAGAGCTCAAAGATAAGTGGATAATTTTCTTTTTAAATAAGATAAATTGATCTTATTTAACCCCAGTGAGATTTATGTGACTTAGGAGCAAAAACTATTTACTTATATGGTAGAACAAAAATAAAGTCTGAAAGATAATTACGTCAATCATATTAAAGCATTTATGATATATACCATATATCAAACAATTTCTACTAACTGCAAACCGTATTATTTACAATCTTCATTTTATTTTCAATCTGTCTTAATCTGACAATAAGTTAATTTTATAAATATAAAATATAACAATATTAATTATTACATCTAAGAAAGTTTAAAGTCCACAAAACTGTCAAAGAGGATGTCAAGTAAGGAAAATCGATTGATTTTGACTTTCAGCTGATGTCATTGCACATATCTCGACTATGAAAATCACAACTAAACGACAAAGTCCTTTTATACTATATGGTAAGCCGGTAGCACTTGGCGAGTGTCCACTGTCGTGTCGGTCTGACGTTGTGACACCGTCAACTGTGTGGCATCAAATAATGTTCATTTAGATTTGTGCATGTGGTAAAAGTTTTATGTTTGTTTTGTGTCTGTTTGGCTCGCATTAAATAAAAGTTTCGCAAAAAAATAAAATACAAAAACTTTTAGACTGCAACTATTTTTATGCACAAGTTGCCACACACTTGACAGTGCTACACATAAGTTACTTAACACTTGAAGTTACTTCTGCAATTGCATTCGGTCTTTTGTATTTAGTTCAAAGTCCGGTTGACAGTTGAGTTGCTAACAAGCTAAAAGGGGAAGCAGAAATGTTCTTAATTCCGATTAGTTGGCTGCATACTTTTCAGATGCACTGCCACAGTTGAGAATGTTGTTGTTGTTGTTGCTTCTCTTGCTGATGTTGCTGCTGTTGTTGTGGTAAATTGTTTGGTTGATTATTTGGTTGCTCGCAATTACATTTCAGTTGCAGTTGCAATTGTTGCTGTTGTAGTGGTTTGTTTTTGGCCATATATTGCTGTGGTTGCTACTCATTTTGTTATTTTAATTGTTGTTATTGTTGTTGCACACTTTGTCTCTTTCGCACCTTGGCATTGCCAACTTATTCGGGATGTGGCTAAAACATTTTAAAATGCATTTTCTCTAGAATTCATTCAGATTAGTTCTTCTCATTTTTTATTTGCGCTTCTCTTTTTTTTCTTTTCTTTACTTTTCTCAGATTTTACTTTGGCTTTGAATGCAATTGGAATTTAAATTTGTATCTTATTTATTTGGACTCTTTTGTTTCGATTCATTTCGTTTCGTTTCGCCTCGTTTCATTTCGCTGCGTTCCACAAGGTCGAAGGCATATTGCCATCTCGCTTGCACACGCGCACAGCTGTTTGCCACATCTGTCCCTCTCTGCCACCGCTGCCACAGTTGCTGCTGCTGCTGCTGCTGCTGCAAGCAGCTGTTATTCTGCGAATGCAGACGATGGACAGAGGAGGCAGGCGGACACAGTTGCAGGGGGACAGGGTAACAGAAGGTCAGGGGTGTGGGCAGGGGGCGTCGGCAAAAGGCCAACGTCTTTTTGTTCGCAGCTAAGCGACGGCGTTAACTGCAATTGAGTTGCGCTCAACTTGGCGCCACGCGGCCAACTGACAACCGACAACTGACAACTGACAACGACGCCAACGGCAACATTGCGACATTCCTTTTGCTGTAGTTGTTGCTGTCGCTGCTGTATTTTAATTAATTAATTAAACACAATTTCGTTTATGCGACGGGGTCGCGCATATAATTACAAAACTAAATATTAAGTATACGCCACAAGGCGCCAACAATTCCCATGAGGATGCAGAGAAGTCGCCACACAAACACACCTATTGCACACACACACACACACACACACACACACACGAGAGAGAGAGGGACAATAAAAAAAGTTTGTTGGTTTGGCTAGCATTAAATAAACGTAACATAAATAAACGACGACAGTTGCGGCAAATGTGTCATTGTTGTGACTATTTTTGGGCGGTACGAGGTGTGCGGCGTTTGGCTTAGCAGCGCGGTAGGATAAGCATGCGCCAAGCGGACAGCACACACACACACACACGCACACATACACGCATATATTAAAGTCCGCACACATGTATACACAAAGTCAGTGAAAAAACGCGGTCTCTACATTTTATTTTTTGGCATCCAAAAAATTTGTTTACATTTGCAAAAACCGGGAACAAGAAAAACAACTGTACACTGACTGTACACGCCTGCGGTAAGACGCGATACAAACACACAAAACTGTACAAATTTGCATGTGCGAATACATACAGAAGGCACGGTGAGTGTAGCTGCCGCTGTTTTTCATTCAGTTCATGTTTTGATGCAGATTTGATCAGATTAATCGCAATTTCAGTGAATTTCACATGCAATTCGCAACAGAATTTTGCAAATAAATGAACACAACATTACACGGTGCGGAGCACACATTTACAGCAGTATTCGCGGCATACATTGCGTATACGTAACGTAACGTAAATGCCGCGCGCGCGTTGATGCCAAACGCAATGAAGTAAACAAGAAGAAGAAATGCGACGAGGAGAACAACAACATTAGCGAATGGGCAAACAACAACAGAAACGAAACGACATACATACATGCATAAATATATACAAACACATATGTATGTGAGTAGTACAACAGTTCTATTTGTGGGCATGTTTCAAATGCCAAAACGTTCCAGCAGCTGAGAGGCGACCAGCGGCCAACGGCCAAACGGAACATTTTGGCAATGGAACCAATTCAAGCGCCGGCTTTGGCAATGTAACACTGACACACTGACATAGACAACACACACACACACACACACACACAGAGATACGGGCACAACAGTGAGTTGGAGTGCGAGGATAGGAAGGGGGAAGGACCAGGTGGAGCTGGAGGTGGAGGTGGAGGTAATATGGTGCGCCAAGAACTTTTCTTTTTAACATTTTAACTTGATTTGCATTGTAGTAAATTGTTTGTGGTTTTCAAACACAATTAAATGCACAGTGTGGCAAAAGCACACACAAACACACACACAAGCACACACACACAAACACACCGCACTTCTCTGTTTTGTCACATTACGCGCAACTCGAATTAGACGAACTAAATTTGCACTCGACACTTGATTAGAACTTTAAACTGCACACCACAAAAAAAAAAATATGTAGAAAAAATATGTGGAAATAAATTGATAAACCTGATGGCGAAAACTAAAAACCAACGACACAAATGACAAACGACAAGCGGTAAATGACAAATGGTAAACGACAAGCGACAAGCGACAAACGACAAACGACAGACGGTAAACGATAAACGATAAACGGATAATGCTGCGCAACAACAAATACGCTGCATGTTTCACATTTTGCCAATACGTTTCCAGCCTCACTCAATGAGATGCGAAGTGAGAGTTTTCTGTTCAGAGAGCAGGTCACACACGACACACGCACGCAGCGAGAGAGAGTGAGAGCGAGAACGGGGAGGTCGGCAGTGAGCGCGAGAGCGAGAGGAAAAGAACGTGAGTGAGAGCGAGCGCGTGTCTTTGACTTTGCTGTTGCTTTTGGAATTGCTTTCGTTTCAGTTTCAGTTTAGTTTGTGAGAGCGCATTGTGCACATGTGTGGGAGCGAGATCGAGTACAGCATGCGGCAATCGTTGCTTCCAATAATTGTTGTTATTGCTGCCACGGCATAAGTTAATCATTCCGTTTGTATTTGCCTGTGTGCATACTACATACGTACATGCATATTTAAATGTGTTTTGTTATTCTTGTAGGTCTGTGTTTCCTTTTTTGTGTCAAAGCGCGTGATAAGCCAACAACAAAATGAAGGTCGCTTTAAAATCTTGACTCTTTGGAGTCTCAGTCTCAGACTTAGTCTCAGTTCCGCTCTTGCTCTCGCGCTCGTCTGCACTCTTGCTATTTCACTCCCAGCTGGACCGCTTGGCGTCTTCTTGTTGTTGCTGATGCCGTTGCTATTATTATTGTTGTTGTTTTTGTTGTCGTCTTTAAGTTGTTACCAATTCATTTATGTAATTTTCATTAAAATTTTCGCTCGTTTCATGCGCGTCCGCGTGCGCCGTTTATGCAACTGGCGGTGGCACAGAACAATTTTACCATTGCAGCGACACACACACACACACACACACACACACACACACACACACACACACACACAAATTTATATATACATATACATATATATATATATGAATGACAATAAACTCTCACACACACCTCGATGAGTTTCGGCTGCTTTAGAAACTGAAATGGCAAGAGAAAGAAGAAAGAACAACAACAACTGCAAGTCAACAAAAAAATTGATTGCTAAATGCTGAAGGACTCACAAAACAATGCAATGAAAATGCAATGAAAATGAAAATGGCGAATGAAAATAACGTTTAACGTTTTCTTTGGCGCCATCAGCTGGTCCAACCCAACCGTGGACTTCCCTGCACTGCCATCCACCCCTCCCCCTCCCCCACCCCATTACCATCCCGCACCAGCAACCCATCAAGCCGAAAAACAAACCTATTGCCTTCTGCCATCGCCTTCTGCTTCTCTCTCCCTGTTTCCCATCATTTCCTCATCGTCACTTGCACTTTAGCGCCAGCAATTTATGCTTGTAGAAATTTGCTCGAAAGTGTAAGTCTATGAGCGTGCAAGCGAGATAGCGCATATCGAGGGGGTGGGGGACAGGGGGCAGGGGGAGAACTGAGGACAAATTGAATGGGCGCGATGGAGAGGGGCGTCAAATTTGTTTCTCTTACTTTTACTATTACTCTTACTTTTAATTTTATTGCTGTGTCTTGCTTACACAATACTCTATAAACAGACCGAAATACACACACACACACACAGCCTTGCACATACATACATGTGTAATTATAGACAGCTGCTCCACATTGCCAAGATATGTATTTGTATATTTATATGTATACGTAATATATGTAAGTACATACATATATGCTTATGTGTGTATTTATGTAAACGTACGTATGTTTGAATGTATGTGTGTGTGTGTCCGTATGTGTGTATTTATGTATGTATGTATGTCTGTATGCATTTCAGACCGTCTTGGGGGCTTAGACAACAAACAACAAACGACAGGGCAAACAAAACACGCAAAGTGTTTTCTCTAATGACGCTTTAGCTGCCAGTCAGTCAGTCAGTTTAAACAACACCAACAACCAACAACGAACAGCAACAATCGACCATGTTGTGGCTGACTTTGATGAGTTTTGGCTAAATTAATGTTGCGATTGTTTGTGGATTTGCGGATGCTTATTTGTTTATCCTTTGTCCCGACAAACGCTTTGGATGATTATCAATAAACATATCGATAAATTATCATTCAAATAAATTAAATACAGTCATGTCGAAACATAGTCAACTGTTTTTTACACAGCCTATTTACAATAGTTACATGCATAGGTTGACATTTTCACTTCCTATTTCATTTTATTGGATTTCATACAATATATCTTTTCTCTCTATTAAAATCTTCATCTTTTGGCCTGTATATAGTCATCTTCAGATTCACCTAATTGCTATGCAAATATTTTATTTCAATTGTTTTATGAATATATTATAGTTACAAAAATCAAAATAAAATTATATTAAGATGAACGTTAAGTTTAAATAGATAATTTCATACATAATTCATTATCTATTAATCTAAGGTATACACACTTCATATCTTGATATAACGGATGTTGATTATCCATTATGTTGTAGTAAATTAAAGAAAAACATCTGCTATCGATAGATATATTGTCGTTTATATGTAAAGAATCTCCCGCACTTGTTTTCTCACTTAGACGCTATGCGTATCGATAACTCAATCAAGGGCAAAGCAATTTAATTATTAGCTCTAGCGTCAGACGAGCGCACTTAAGTGATTTTTTAATTATCGATGTGCAATTAATTCCGTATTGTAATTGACGCAATTTTCACATTCTAGGAAAAGAGAAGCTGCCTGCAGCTGTGACAGAAGACAAGGAGGGAGGAGAAAGGAGGGAGGAGACGACATTTGCACATAATGCAGGCATTTGCCGCAGCTCAATCAATTCATTGAATATTAAATGGACTTAACAAGAACACGTACACTGTAAGAAAGAAAGGTTAACTCTATGAAAAGATTACCGCTTTAACGAAATAAATGCCGAGTTCAAATCACGCATAGCATGTTTATGTTTTAAAGAAAATCCAGTAATTGTTTTGACAATGCACAAAAATACAGACATCATTTCTAAAAATATTTAAGACCAGTAAATGACAGTAATTCCTTACTTTTACGTAGAACCAAGAGCAACTATAGTAAAAATAATATTAAATTGAGAATATATTTAAGAACCAAGTGATTTCTTTGACGTATGTAATCTTTAATGTGGCATAAACATTTTTATTGCATTGTTAATCATTAAATGCAGGATTTGAAACAAGACAGATCCCAGTTATATTTTTAATCTGTATGTCACAGATTGGTTATATAAAATTGTGTGTTCTGAGTGACTGACTAACCAACTGATGTTTGTGCAGACCTAGAAGGTTTAAATTTAAGCACAACACAGCTGAGACAAATTCACTGCGCAATAAGACGATGTTTGGCGAAGTTCCAATTGCAAGGGGTTTAAATTTGTGGTCGGGGGTTGAAGTTTCCTTGTATGGTGTAATATGAATCTGACGAAACTAAGCAATCAAGTTTTGTCACACCTACTCGAAATCGGAAGCACCCGATTCAAAAATTGATTTATTTTTTATGCATTGCGCTCATTATAAATTCACAAAATGCGTATAATATGTCTGTATGAAACCGGCGAAAGAAGTCCTAGCAGTGATCATAATATATATTCGAAATCATTATCCACAACCGAGACTTTAAGTTCGGTGCATAGGTTCCTGGATATCGTACGCAGATCAAGCTCAATTTTTAGATTTGACTACTATTTCATATAGATAAAATAGGAACGATTGAACGGTTGAAAATCATGTTTTAGTATGGAACATTTTTTAGGTATTTTGAAATATCACACTTCAGCAAATGTGACACAATTTATATGTGAATTGTTATTATTTGTTGTATTTTGATCAGATCTGGCTTATATCGGTGCACTATGTCAAATAGTTGTTTTGGTTCAATAGTTAATGGGAAACCAAACATCAACTCACTACAGGAATGATAATATAATGTCAAATAAACTTTGATTCATCAAATTAATTGCCGACTCAACGATACTCTGAAAAGATTCGAGTATCTATTGCAGTGTAGAAATGCCTTCAATGTTATTGTTGCTGTCGTTGTGAAAGGAAAGCGGTCAATAAAGCATGTATTTTATTTTAGACTAGGTCAAATAGAAACACACGCACACACACACACACATATGTGATGTGGAAGGATATTTTGATTTGCGTACCAATTGATTTTCCGCCATTTGCAACATTTTGTGTTGCAAAGAGTTGACCGCAATTTCTCTATATAAAATTTAGATCTTCAAGTATATAAAATTTAGATCTTCAAGTAGCTGCAAAGCAAATAAGGGGCGGCAAGTGGGCGTGGTTCGGTGCTGTGATATCTCTTGTCAAATTGAAAAAAAATTGAGAAATTTTCGACAGTGTTGTAGATGTTGCATGGTCCGAACGACCGAACGATGATGGAATGACAAGGAAGGTGGCAGATAAATGCGAGTATTTACATTTTGTGCAGGACATCCTCGGGGGCGTGGCAGATCCTTCAACTGCAACTGCAACTGCTGCTGCTGCTCCTCTCGACGTTGGTCACAGTCACAGAAATGTTGCTGCCACTTGAACAAAAATAGGAACAAAAACAAAAAAACAAATCGCAGGCCCAACAACTTTGCGGCCGCTGCACGCGGTGGTCATGTTAATTTTTTTGTTGTACTTTTTCTTTTATAAGTGCGAGGGACAACCGGGAAACGCAGCCCTCGAAAAGGAACTGCAGGAAGAAAGAAGAAAATAACCGGAAAGAAAACGGGACACACCGGTAAATACACTGGGAAAAAAATGAGCAAAGTGCTTTTAACTGGCGACGCTTCCGCTTTTATTTGTGCGCCGCGTCGCGCCGATTGCAACTGCAACTGCAACGGCAACTGGCAACCGCCAGCAACAGCAGGCCCAAAAAAAAAAATAAAAAAAATGTCAGCCGACAACCGAAAATGTTTGCCTGACTGCCGAAAAAAGCAGCAACAAGAACAACAGCAACAAGAACAACAGCAACAGCAACAGAAGCAGTGACAACATGCTGCAAATATTGCAAAATGGCTGACAGCTGAAAGGCACACGCTCCACAACAGCAACAGCAATAGCAACAACAAGAAAATCATAAGGGACAGCAGCAACTGCAACAGCAACAACATTTTTGTCACCAGCAGCAGCAGCAGCAGCAGTGACAACAACAGTGGCCTGTAAAAATGTCGACTTACAACAGCAAAGAATTAAAAGAACAACAACAACAAGTGGCACAAACGACGCCAAAAGCGACGCAGCTACCGCTCCACTTTGGCCCCGACGCGCATCAATTGACGAAAGGCGTCGGCCTCAGGCAACAGCAACAGCAGCAGCAACAACAGCAACAGTAACAACAGCAACAGTAACAACAGTGCTAAACATTATAAAACGCAGCGCTGCAGCAGCGACGCCAACGTCAATGGCAGAGTCAAAGTTGCAGTTGCTGCTGCTATTGGCGTTTGAATTGCGACGGCAGCAACAACAGCAACAACAGCAACAACAGCAACAAATGCAGCCACTTGAGTCCGCAATAGGGGTATGCCTGCAATTGTGTGTGTGTGTGTGTGTGTGTGTATGTGTGAGTCGCGTACATTGAAGCGGACATTTTGTCATACGAGGCGCCTCAACAAAAATGTTATTTATACAGGCCAAGAGTTGCTGTTCCTGTTGCTGTTGCTGTTGTAGTTGTAGTTGTGGCTGCCTCTTGTTATTGTTGTTGTTGTTGGACGCCCTTTAGTCAATGCGCTTATTGTTTGCTTGTTGGCATTTGACTCAATATTTTGCCCGCTCTCTCTTTCGATTCTGCTACCCTGTAAAATCAGAGACAAATGGGTGCATTACACTGAAATCCAAGCCATTCGCATTCATACCATAAGATAGATTGCAGAGTACGATTGATTCATCATAAGCTAAACAACGGCTGCCATACAATACCTTCTTCCAGAGTTTTCCCCATTAACTATAATACTTTTTAATTAAAATCGTCATTACACTAGTTTTGAGAAACGTAGTGATAGGAAAAACTTTTTAATTGTTCATTGCATTTCAAATTTTTTGGTGGCTGGGGTAAATTTAAAGAAATACCATTTTAATTAGCATTGAAATTATTTTTGAAATAATTAAAAAAAAAAAAGAAAACTGTTTCTTCTTTCCCAATATTTATACGATACTTGAAAACTATAGTTTTATACGATAGTTGAAAGCAAAAGTTTTACAAAGTTATAGTTCCTATACCTGTCACCTAATGATTGTTACTTTTAAATTCGATTACAGTTGCTATTGTTGCTTTAAATGTTGGTGCAGGGTATCCGCAAATCAACAAAAATAGCATCTGTTGTTTTTTATGACAATATTGATTATGCACAAATAAACTTCCTTTTAGTGCAGTGCCGATTTTCATTTTATAATTTTAATATATTTATTTGAAATGTATGTATTAAATTTAATATCGTTCGTCACACAATTGAATTGAATAAGAAATGTTTGGGCCATGCTTTCGTGACTAGACTGTTATTTCGTGAAGAGATGTCTTTTGAGTGTTCTAACTAACTCTGCAATGTTTGTGTATAGAAACGGGAAGAGAATGAACATAATAATGAGAGTGCAGGGTATTTGCAAGACGACTATGACAATATGTGTTTGCATTCTGCTGCTGATTTGTTGACAAGCGACAACATTAAGATTCATATTTAGACATTTGACTTATATATATACGAGTGCTTGTGTTTAAATTAGTAAGTTCATGTGTATATATAAGTGTAGGTGTTCGTGTGTGTGTGTGAGAGAAAGAGAGAGTGTGTGTATCTCTAAAGAACAGCTCGCAGCACATCAAAAACGCCAACAATGTCAAAGTTGCTGCTGTTGCTGCCAGCAGCAAATAACGCAATATGAACAACAGAGAGCAACACAGCATGAGAGAGAGAGAGGGAGAGGGAGAGAGAGAGTGAGAGTAGGAGTGTATGTGTGTGTGTGTAATAAAAGCAATCAGCAGGCGGGCGATCTAATGAAATCTGAGAGTTGCTCGCGTGATGTGAGCGAAAAGTTTACGACTGCAAATAAATGACAGCAGCAGCAGCAGCAGCAGCAGCAACATGAAGAAGATGAAGACGGAGAAGGAGTATAAGAAGAAGGACGACAGCCGTAGCCAAATGACAACAGCTAAAAGTCAGCGTCAGGCAATAAAAAAGATGAACGACAGACAGACAGGCAGGCAGCAAATAAATCGCTGCTGACGTCGCTGTCATCGACGCCGCGGGGCAGCCCAAGTGGCAACTGTGGCAATTGGCAGAAACTTTGGCAACTTTGTCGCAGCGGCCAATAAATAAATGCAGTAGCTGCGATGAGGAAGGGGTGGAGGGGGGGGTGGACGCGTCAGCAGGTCACAAGGCAAAGGTGGTACAGGTGAAAACAGGTGACGCGACAGGTGAGAGTGCATAGTCTTGGTCTACGGCTAGACGCCATGACGTCAGTGAGTTCATCAACAGAGCTAAGGAGGCAGGAGGCAAGAGGCACATGGTCTGTGGCAAGTGGCAGGCGGCAGGCGGCAGGTGGCAAGGAACAGGGGACGTGGCTAATGGGAGCGCTGCAGTGTGGCGCCGTCGCAGTCCCGACCTTCGATCCAGTTGCAGCATGCGGAATGCACACACACACACACACACACACACATCAGCACATGTGTAAGTATGCACATTATTCATGCAACTGCCGCAAGTGGCAAGCAAGCAACGACGACGACGACGACGTGCAACTTTTACTTTCATTCGCTTTCTGTTTGTTTCGTGTTCAATTTGATGGCGCGAGTTCAAGGCCAAGTGAGTGCCAAACACAATGCGCCGATGGGCCGCTGGACGGTTGACGGTGGTCGGTGTTGCGGGAGGAGGGGGGCTGAAGGATGTCGGTTTGTTTCGTTAACAGTGGCCGCTAATTGACGGCATTTCAACTGAAGTTTTCTACACACACACCACATTACAAATTGCATAGCATACTTTTCAGCGCCGACTCTCGTGAATATTCACACATATTCATACAAATTCATACACATACATATTCGTGCACATTTGCTAAGCATTCGCTTTCATGCTCAAAATGTCTGAATGAATCAAGGCAACGGCAGCCTTGTTGAAGTATTTTATGTGGTGAAGGATTTCCGATTGTCCAATTTAATACGAATCATTTTCTACATTACGCACTGATGTGAAAAACGAATAGTAAAAACGAAAACAACTGTATTTCATATTCTATCATCTTCGATTTAAATAGAAAACTGCTAAAAGTAAGAGTAATGTACTTAAATTTATTTTAAAACATATTTAAATAGAGTGCAACGAACGGGAAAATACTTTAAATCACAATTTCCATCTTCATTTAAAGTTAAATGATATTTATTTCGAAATTTCGGAAAGTTTGCACGATAAATAAAAATTCCCATCATTTGTGTTTAAATTAATGATTTAAAAGACACATTTCAATATCGACAACTCGATGTTGACTTCGAGTTGATAATTTACTTTGACAATCTATCGAGATAGCCAAATCAATTTACAAGATAAATCGACAACTCACAGGGATTTGTTTATACTAGCTAATTCGGGAAATTAAATTAAGTAGTTCAATTTCTGATAAGTTTCCTACAAAAACAACAATATTTGAATCTGCCATAACAACGATACAAGAAAAATAAGATTTATATTAAAGGTACGCAAAAATTTTGTGTATAAAACTCAATCAAATATTTGCCGATATATTGACAGCTCGATACCACTAGTTTAAGTTCTACACAATAGATTATATATAATCATAAAATCCCTCCAAAATACAAACATTAAACACCATTGAAAGTACTTCAGGTACCGTTGGACTTTGCCGATATAAATTGCTGCTTACACAGTGTTATCGATAAGCAAGCAATCGAAGGCGTTAAAGAATGCAAATCAGTTGCTGTGGGCGTTTGAATATTTGAATGCTTGCAGCAGTGGCACGCCCCACACGCCCCCATGCAACTATTTGACCTCGTCAAAGAACTCTCTCTCTCTCTGTCTCCCTCTCTCTGTCTTCTCCCTCTCTTTGCTATTGAACGAACTCGCCAAAAGCTTTTTTTGTAATTAGCTTCAGTTACAAAGTGCAAAATAAAGTTGCGACTGGGCGTCGAAATGCTTTATGCCATTATGTGTACCCTGTAGGCAACGGGTATATTCCATTATGTGGCTGTTAGCGGAATTTATCGATTTTCTAAGTCTAATTTGCGACATTTTAACTGAAATTATTTGTTGTAGGGTGAAAACTTGTTCGCATATCAACATATTAAGCTTGATCGATAGCCACATATTAAGCACACAGTTTGTTATTTACAGGAATCGAGGGACACACACAATAGCTTAAGCAGGGTATGTCGATGTCGAGCATTTCATCTTTTTTCATTTTTTTCAACTTTGCTTTCACTTATCGCACCACAAAGATCGCCACAAAGGCCATGTTACGAAATAATTCGACGCACACACATACATACATACACACACACACACACACATATACACACACACACACGCAGACACAGAGACTGTGTCGCTGACATGCAATGCAAATAGTCAACACGCCGCCACATGCCGTGCACACAAATCAAGGGCATGTGGCCCATGTTGCCACACCCCCTGCCGCCCCTCCTGGTCCCGTCCCGCCCACAAGTGGGCGAGGTCGCTGTGGGCGGGCAAGTTGCCGGGCAATAGCAATTTAAATGGCGGCTCAAAGTCGCCGCGACGTCGCATGTTTTTCGCCTTCCTCTTTTCATTTTTGTCGCCTGAAGTTGCCGGGACGACACCCACATTCCTACCTCCCTCCTCCCTCCTCCCGGCCTCTGCTCTGCTTGCTGCAGCATATGTGGGTGGGTGGCGGAATGGTCGCTTGAGTGGGCGTGGCAGCTTGTGTTGGTGTTGCCAATTAACTGAAACTGCAGAGTAATGTTTGCCAGACGCGAAGCTCAGTCAGAAGTTTGACTTTGTTTTGCATGTCGAAACACACACACACACACACACACATCTATACACACCTTCACACACACACACACGCACACTTAAGGAATGACTTTGTGATTATTATTTCAGTTATTGTTGTTGTGTGCCGGCTGTTGTTGCTGTTGCCATTCGTGTTGTTGTTGATATGGCATTGACATAAATTTTGGTTGGCCGAATGAAATGGCAGCAACAAAGCAGCTAAAAAGCGCGCAAATAATAACATACAACAAAAACCGCAATGCAAAGGGCAAACAACACACGCGACACACACAACACACACACACAACACACACACGCAAGGAACATTAAAGCAATTTTCTCGCAATATTATTTTCTGTTGGTCTTTTATTAATATTTGTTGTTGTTCTTTTTACTTGTTATTGTTGTTGTTCCTTATTTCAGCAATTTTTGTGATTGTTATATTTTTGCTGTCGTTGTTGTTGTTGTTCTCGTTGTCGCTGTGTTACATAAATACGAAAAGAGAAACAGCATATGGAAATGCGATAAAAAGCGGAGTAAAAATACCCAACAAAATTCCATTCAAAAATGAATTATTGGCAAAATCGAATATTCGATTTGTTTGCTTTACAGCAATTGTCAAATGTCAATTGTCAAAGGCTGGAAATCAAAGTGGATTGGATATTTTAGCTTTAAAATTGAGTTAAGCTGCAACGAATCGAATTTTTTATATCTGTTTAAATTAACAGTTTAAAATAAAAGTTCCTAGTTTCTTCAAACTATGTTTAATAGACAATTCTGCTTCGGGTTTCGCTAACTATTTTATATCCTTTTAATAAAAGTCATTTCTTCTGCAATCCACTATATCGGACTTAAATTCACCAGCACAAAGTGAATTCAACATTTGATGTTGAATTAGAACAGATTCCAGTTTCAATAATCTTGATAAAAACATTTTTTTTCTTTTCAAGAATAATATTGAATCAAAGAGCCGAAAAAATATAGAAAATCTTAGAGCAAAGTAACTAAAACTACAGTTAAAGACAACAAATATATTGGGAACGCTTGAATAACTTTCACTGAAATCTGTAAAGTCTAAAATCAGGAAGTTGTCAAAGATAATGAAACAAAATGTCTACACTTTTCGTTGATATCTCAAGGATTTCGTCAGATGTCAACAGTCTCAACGAATTCACTTAGTCATTATTTAATTGAAAAACATATCAATTGCCCTATTTAATAAAATTGCATAAACTTTATTATATTTAAATCCATAAATACAGTCAAGATATTAAATAGACTAAGACTCTGTTAGGCAGTTTGAGTTGAAAATGCTAGAACTACACACTGTACGGATGCTTAAAAATTGCTATAAGATTGATTTGAAAAATGAATAGTCGTACTATATACTTTTTTTAAAGCCGACAGAATATCGATGAGTTTTGCTTGCAAATCTGTTGCATAACAATGAAATTTGTCTTGAATATATTTGCACCTGTATTGGCTTTGACCTTGAGCTTCTGAGCTAAGTACACATACACGCATATATGTATATATATACCTATATATAGATACATATACATATATAAATATAGATTAATTAGAGTAAATTCTCTTATGCAACATGGCGTATGCGTAATGAGGCATTGAGCGTCACCAACAAACAGTGCGTGTGTGCGAATGTGTGTGTATGGAGTTGTGTTGAGTTATGTCGGCGCCAGTTAGTCGCACAGATGACTACGCACATTCGTTTTATTTTGTGTTGCTGAATCGAATATTTTTGTGCGATTTTTGGCTGCGACAATGGCGACAACGACCAGCAACTGTTGGCATCGAGCAGTCGACAGACGATAGACGTCAACAACGGCGCCGGCTACAATATCTGGCCAAGATATACACTAACAAGCAGAAAATGGCTGGCCAAAAATTGCGGAAGTGATTGCCATTTTCGGAGTTGTTGTCGTCGTTGTTGTCGTTGTCGTTGTCTCAGTGCGACAGGGCAATGACTTGGACTTGGCATTTTGAACCCGTCGCCGTCGCCGACGATGTCACCGTCACCAGACGACTAACATTATGCATACGCCATGTTAAACGAGCAGTGAAACTGTAAACCAGAGTCTGCAGTACTTAAAAAATACCCTGCAACTTGTGAATACTTGGAAAATCTGTACGAAAATTTCCTACTCGAGAAAACTTGTTAAATATGACATCTTTGAGAGAAAAATTAAAAATAAGATACAAAATAATGGATTGATGCCGAAGTCGTTCGATTCTGAGTTAGAAAAATAAAAATTAATTAATTCTGTCACAATATTTACACATAAAGTTGAACAATTTTTCCGAGTCAATTCAAAATTTACTTGTACCTCACTTCACAGTGCAATATACTCTGTGTTTATATGTGTAGGGCATATATAAATATCGGTACATTTGCAATTTACCCTATGATTTAACATACAAACATTAGTCATGAAAGAAATCAATCTGGTTTTTCCAGCTGTCATTTTTATATATGAATATATTCTGATATTACGCGAAAGGCACAACATCAATATATCGACATATCGTCATATAATTATACGATAGCAAATTATTTAATTGCTTTAAAATAAGCATTAATTATAGTTGTAAATGATTCTTAAATTAGAAAAATGCATCAATGTGAATTTGTTGATTTTGTCAAAACAATTGTTTAACTTAGTGAAGTTCTCATACCTACAAGAGGAGTTGTAATAAATTGTATAAAATGCTTAATTAATTGATAATTCAAATTGAAATATATAGTATACCCCTTTTGTGTATGTGAAGGGTATGCAAAACTCGCATAAGCTCGCTTAAGCAGACTCCAAACGCTGTGTAAAGCTGTGCAAAGCCAAAGAACAAATAAAAAACTGTGGTTCATACGGAAGCTAAAGCTGAAGCCTCAATGTGAACAGGCGGGAAATATGGGAATATGGGAGAATGGGGATATGGGAGAATGGGAGAATGGGAGAATGGGAAAATGGGAAAATGGGAAAATAGGAAATGTAAGAAGAAGGGTAGAAGGAAAGGAAAGAAAGCAGTAAAGAAAACAGCAAACTTTGTAATGCTCTATAATAAAAAGTATTTATTCAAATTGATATCCATTGTTCTTATTTAATACTTCTTCTGTTAAAAACTAACAAAATGACGCAGCAAATGGCAACAAAAAGATATGCGACAATGAAATATGCTAAATTACTAAATGGCTAATGTATTAAAATACTAGAATACCAAATGAAAAATATCATAAGTAAGTTGAAATCAAAGATCAGCTGAATAATTGAAAGTTGGCTAATGGCAGGTGGCTTTTAGCAATTGTATATTTAATATTTTTTTTTTTTTTTTGCACTTTTGCTGTGTTCAATTCTAAGTTGAGAGTGTTCTTTGGTTTTTTGGTTTGAGGTTTAAGAACTGTGCTTTGTTTTGGGTACTTCTCATAGCCATAGTCCTTGAATTTGTCCTTCTCCTTGTCCTTGTCTTTCTTCTTGTTGATTGCCGGCGTGTTCTTTCTCGGACGATTCATCATGGGATCGTCCATGGTGCGTGATGCTTGTTGTCGCACCTGAGCCGGTGGGCCAGGTGGCTTCTTCTTCTTCTTCTTCTCGGGCTGTGGCAGCAATAGTTGTGGCTGCAACTGTTGATGTTGATGTTGATGTTGATGTGGATGTTGATGCTGCTGTTGCAACTGCAGCTGCAACTGCTGCTGCTGCTGCTGCTGGTGTTCCTTGCGCTCGAGAAATGCGGCATTCGCCGAGGCAACGGTGGCAATGCGTTGCTGCTGCTCGAGTTGCTCCTGTTGCTGCTTCTTCTTGTGAAACTGCACCATCTGAGAGCTGCGGCGTCGCAATGCGGCACCGTAAGGCCCAAAGCCATCGCCATTTGCCGCACCGCCGCCACCAGCACCGCCAACACCAAATAGCTTCCTGATGCGTCGCTTGTTGATGAATCCACCAAAGTTGACCGCCAATCCGAGTCCGGTGCCACCAACTGGACACGGACTGTGGGCCGCCGAGCTGCCCGCATCGCTGCCATTGTTGCCATTGTTGCCATTGCCGCAGCCAGCAACCATTTGGCTAAAGTTGCTGTCGAGATCACAGCTGGCACTGCCATTGAACGTGCCACCGCCAATTGTGCCGGCTGAGTCGGTGCCACAGGGGAACAGATATGTATTGAGTGTGCTCAGTGTTGTCGATGTTGCTGGTCGACTGATCGCACCAAGGCTCAAGCCATTGCTGCTGCCCAGGTTGCTGTCGGGCAGCAGTTGCAATGTCAATGGCAGCGGCAACATGACCGCTGTGGAGCCACTGATGTTGCCGCGCCTGCGGTGCTGCTGTCATAGCTATGTGGATTCACATAGATGTGGTTGTTGTTGCTGCTGCTGCTGTTGCTGTTGCTGCCGTGTGTTGTTGCAGCTGCTGCAGCGGATGCTGCTGTTGCTCCTGTTGCTGCTGCTGTGGCCGTTGTTGCAATGCCGCTGACACCAAGGCTGCTGCTGTTGCTGCTCTCATTATTGTTGTTGCTGGCTTGGGGTGCATTGTTGTTGCTACTGTTGTGCGGCTGCTGGTGGTTGTTGTTGTTGTTCCTATTGCCATTGCACTTGCTGCTGCTACCGCTGTAGTTGTTGTTGTTGTGGTTATTGTTGCTGCTGCTGCTGCTGCTGCGTGCGGGTGCTGTCGCTGGCCTTGGCAGTGTTGCAGATGTTGCTGCTGTTCCTTGCCCTGTTGTTGTTGTTGTCGAAATGTCGACAACTTGGCGACTGCTGCTGGTTGCTGCTGCTGTTGCTTCTGCTGTACGTGGCTCGTTGCCATTGCCATTGCTGTTGCCATTGCTGTTGCCATTGCTGTTGCTGTTGCCGTGGTTGTTGGTGTTGCCATTGCCATTTGCTGCACTCATTGTTGAAACCAATTGTTGAGCAAATATGAAACTCAATTTGCAGATATTTCTCACAGTGTATTTGATTGTATACTCTAATTAAAAGCTCAACGTCTTATAAGCGACTTCAAATGTGTTTATACAATTTTTGCAATAATGCATTAATTTCTTCGTATATTTAATTGATTGTTTCATTAGGTTTTGAGATATATATTTTTAGTGAACTCCAAGACACAAAGTCTATCACAAATTCTTTTATTTTAAAACTTTCATTCGTTAAAGTGTTGTTTAAATTTGCTTATTGCAAATAATTTAAGTTAAAGTTTCCTCTAAAATTTGGTTGTTGTTTAATTTTTAAATTGTACTGCTTGTTGGATTTAAATTGATTGTGGTGTGGTTTTAGCTTACTTTTAATTATGTTTTAGTTTAATTTGTTGTAACGCACATTAGTTTTCATGTTAAAATTTCACCACATATTGCACACTAGAACAAAGCACAAGAAAAAAGTTGTTGTTGTTGTTGTGGTAAGCCACTTGTTTATCACAGTGTTGGTAAGTGCATTGATAAGGCTAGACACCCAAGCACACACACACTCACACACACACACACACACAGTCACACGCACGCATATGTTAATTGTAATTGTAAGGATTTGTTTTACACAGAAAAAAAAAATTACAAAAATATGCACAGATCGCGGCTCTGTCTCTCGCTCTCTTTCACACTCTCTCACTCTCTCTCACTGTCTCTATGTCTGTTAGTTGCTTGTTCTGCACTGAGCTCTAGCCACTGGGCACTGTTATCAGTGAGAGCCACGTGCTAACGCGCCGCGTGCCACAATTGTATGAACTCTGTGCCGCCACGTTGACAATGCCCCAGCGCCAACAGCAGCAGCAACGACGAAGTCGTAACACACACACATACGAAACACAGAGTGAGCGAGAGAGTGAGAGAGAGAGAGAGAGGTGTATAAACGCACACGCACGAAGGCGCACGCTGCTGTTAACTAAGCCGACGATTTGGCTAACTCGAGACTCAGCGTCGTAGCGTCGCAGTTGAGTCCTGGAGAATCGAGCGCGCTTTCTGTCTGCCAGCGTCGCGACTTCTTCAAAAATGCCAAACAATTGGCCAGCAATCTAAGCCAAAAGCGGCAGACAAACCACTTGAAGCACACACACACACACACACACATAGTTGCTGTCGTGTTCGGGCTGAAATTCGGGACTGTTTCGGTTCAGTTGAGTTCACTTCATGGCTAACTTAACTAAATGCCGCGCTGCTGCTGCAGCACACACACACACACACACACACACACACACACACACACACACACACACACAAACACACACTCGAGCTTAACCCAACTCGGCTACTCATCGGCTGGCAACTCGTGAACTCTGACAAAAACTGTAACTGTAACTAATATATTATTGTTGTTCATGTTGCTGCTGTTGTTGCTGTTGCTGCCAGCCGAGAAGGCAACATTTCAATTCGGATTTAGCGATTCGTGCGGCAGCCGCTTTTTAGTTCTCGTCTCTCATTTCTCGTTTTTCGTCATCCTCATTGTAGTTGCTCTTTTCCCATGCTTTCTTTTTTGTCTGATTTCGTAACAGTTTTTACTTTGAGAGTGTGTGTGTGACGATTAATATGAATGTCTCTCTTTCTCTCACTCTCTCACTCTCTCACTCTCTCTCTCTCTCTGTTTCTCTCATGTTATTACTCTTTGCAGTTGCTGCAGCAGCTGCTGTTGCTTTCAATTGCCGCAGCTCAAAATCAACAACATCTGCAACACGCGGCGTCGCTTCATTGTCAACAACAATCGTTGTCATTGTGGTTGTTGTTGTTTTCCTTGCTGTTGCAGTTGCTGCTGTTGACAGCGACAGCAGCAATGAAACTTTAACTCCTTATGAATCCGTTCAGACAACCATAACACATATTCTCCTTGGCTAATAAACTCAATTCCAGTTGCATTCTCAATTGTAACGTTTGAATTTTAAGTAGTGCATTTATACTCTGTAAGCACATGACTACGTCGGGTATATCTCATATGATGTCAAGTCAAGTCACTTTCATTATACATATTGAGAAGTTATTATGCAAAGAAATTTTCCATGTTAAAACCGAATTTTTTTTGAATTTATCGCCATGGTTACATTTTTTCGAAACTTTGTATTATGGCATAATTTCTTTTTTAAAATGCACTTATGTATTTAAAAATGCTTCGTTCCTTAGATAGATATATTTACAGTGTATTTAACTTATCTACAAACATTGTTTGGGTATGTATGTGTTCCATGGTCACATTATTCATAATTGAACTCAGTCTTTGAAAACACTCGCTTTCCTTCTGAGGAATTGACTCTCTATTTGCAACTCTTGTTAATACTTTACGCATTGTAGCGTGTCAGTTAGTCATTAATGTCCTCCATGGTCACATTATTTGTAAATTCGCTCATTAAAATGCCAACTTGTTCTCAACTCATTTATCGTGTTATACCCGGTTTAAACATGATAGTATGCTAGCCTGTCATTTATGCCCTCCATGGTCACATGATGGCAACTCTAATGACGTCCAGATTATCTGCTATTTATACTCGTGTATGCGTTATGGCCTCACACGGTTCGGATGTCACCAGCTGGCTGTGTTGTATGCATAGTAGTTTGAAGTTTTGCATGCACAACGCGTCGCATGCGCAATCTGGCGTCGTCAAATGACGCATACGCAGCGTAGTTCATAGCATGGTCAGATCATGGCTAGCATACGACGTCCGCACGGTGACTATGGGCCATGCAAATTGCCAGTGTCATTGTGAATATGCTTATTTCTGTTATTGTTGTTGTTGCTTTGTATTTGTCGCAACAAACAGTGGCAACCTTCATGGCTAATAAGCAGTCTGGCAGCAGTCACGGCACGTGGAATATACGACCTGATTTTTTGGGCTGAGCCTTTTTGCATAGGTCACTCGTACTCCAACGGAGAGAGGCAGGTGAGAGAGAGAGAGAGAGGGAGAGGGAGAGCGAGAGTGAGAGCGAAAGTGAGCGCTTGCGAGGAGAGGTAACAAAAATTATTGATCAAATTTTTGTTTGTCAGCGTTGCCACAACAGCAGCACGGGACAAATAAATCGCGAAACCTGCAACCTCGCCGCCATCCCCTTTCGGTTGCTGCCACCTCCTATCGACTGTCCGCCTACAAGAAATGTCAAGCAAAGCAAACAAACAAATAAATTGTCAGTTTCCAACCGCGCTCTGTAATGGATCATCATCATCTGGAGACTCTCCCTCCCCCCCTCTTATTGTGAGACAGTCTCTCCAGCTGCATTTTGTATGTCACATGCATGTATGTGTGTCCCTCTCCCACTCCCACTCCTCTCCCTCCCCCTGCCACATGCTGTGGCACTTGGTGTTTTGCTGGAAGGCAGCACACACAATGGCAAAACGATTTGCGTGCTAAAAATAACAAAATTGATGGCGTCTTGTAGCCTCCCCTGCTGCCACTACCCCCACCCCCCAAGTGCCCATATCCTCGCACACACACACACATACACGCGAACTGCATTTGAATGCGCGTGTGTGTGTGTTTCATACAAGCAGCAATATGACGACAAAGCGAGCGGTATTTGGTTTTTTATTTTGGGTATTGGACCAGGGGTATAGGGGAGCCATCGGATTGCGGGAGGGGGAACGCTTGGTTGTCGGCTAGCTGGTCATGGCCACGGTGAAGGCGAAAAACAAGCAAATCAATTAAAAAATTTCGTTAAGCGAACAAGCAAACGACTGAACTACAATATGTATAATATTTATTGTTTGTTGGCCTCCAAAGAGTCCAAGATTCCTGCGATACACACTCTCAGTGGCCTCTTCACCCCTCTGCACGCTCTCTCAGGGGAGAAGGGACCCCCGCCGTCCACTTGTTTGGTATTTGACCTCGCTGCGCCACTTGATGGAATTCTTTCGTGCCGCCTGACATTTCCGGCAGCGACTTCAACTGCGGTCGAGTCATTGTGCTGCTCTTCAGACGACTCCAACCCCTGCCGCCACCTTCTGCTCCTCCTCCAGCCAGATGGTGTGGGAATGGGGTCATTTAAAGTGTAGCTACAACTAGCAAAACTACGATTAAAGTTAGAGCCACGACTTTCAAGCAAATGTTTTACGTCTATTCAGCGCTATTCGGACTGCTTGAGATTTCAGTTGAACTGCTGAGAGTGTAAATAGTTTGATTCTTAACAGTGTTGTGCAACGTTAAAGTAACATTTGATACTAATCAAACAAAATATAAACTGTTTAAACAAAATGCTCTTCAGGATTGTTATTCGATTAATGAGCATCGCATCTGTTCCACAAATCTCTACATTTGAATTTACAACAGTCGATTTTAGTCCATTTTAGAACAACAACATTTTCAAGTGACAAAAAAGGTGAAATATTTAAATTTTATATTTTATTTTATTTATATATTATATTTGAAAGTGAAAAAACCGTTGTTTTCAAAAGCAATTCACTATAGATTTCTTAAATACATATCGATATCAATTGAAAGACATTGAATTGGATTTTGGAACAGGTCCATAGTTACAATCTAGAACAGTAGAACAGTAAACAGTTTTTTATTAACCTTTGCTTAAACCAAACATCATTGTCGATGTTATAGTTGCATTAGTTTGTTGACTATGAAATGGTATAAGTATCAATTTAAAGAAGACTAATGCTAACAGAGGTATTTGAATTATAACGATAAACTTTCTTTAGTTTCATTTATATACCTATATATATTAGTTAAAAATCAGCTTGCATTATCGATTGATGGCCATCGAAAGTTAATAACTACTATATAGTGTATGTATCTATTGTTAGCTTCAATCCACATTGTTGCTGGTTATTCAAACTGGTTATCTTAACTCTATCGTCAGTCAGTCCGAGAAGCGCTTCACTCAATTCGAGCTGATATTTATTTAATCGATTTATAGTTACATCATCTTAAAGTTATCCTGCATGACGAACTGCTTCTGTCTGATTATTGTTTGGGCCACAAATAACAATACACGACACAACCGCAAAACACATGCAAAAAAGTAAATGTAAAAAAAAACAAAAAGTAAAGGAACAAAATGAAGAACTTTTAATATGGCAACAACATCGCGTAGTTCTTGCTCTCTCGCACTTTCAATCCATCGCTTTTTAATGAAATTTTTGTGGTGAACGGCTGATTGGTTGATTGGTTGATTGGCTGATTGGCTGAATGGTTGAACGTTTCAGCTGGTTAAATTGCAACTGCTACTGATTGAATCTTCCTCTACCTCTTCTTCTTGTGACGCATCTCAGCTGGCGAGCGCACAGCGGGCGCCGCGTGCATAATTCCCGACACCAGCTTTGTGGATTAATCGCCTCGACGCGCCCCGCAATTAACAGCAATGATAACAACGATAACAACGATGACAGCGACAACAACGACAACAACGACAACATGCAGAGCACCTCAATGATGTGTTCGGAAGCGCGCGTCACTTAAAAGTGCAGTTTCCATAGTGTAGTAAATCGGGTCGGGAATACGACACTGCTCTATGTTCTCACTTGCTTTCGTTTCGTGGACCCTGTACTTCAAAAGTACATAAGGTTGTTTGGCAAAGTGGAAAAACACATTAAAATGTCGACCACTTAACTTCATTACTTCAGCTCGAACAGTTTTTGACGGTCGATCGAATTGATTAAATCGATATTCACGAAATATATATATATATAAAATCATATCACGAAATGTGAAAAAAATTACTAAAGCATTCTTATAAAGTATATATGTATGTATATGTTTCATTTGCATCTACAGTAAGCGAGTGTCCATCCCACATTTATATCCTGATCATATTTAATATATCATAATTTCGCATATGTCCACTCACCAGCCTTAAAAAAACTTTAGAATAATATGTATATAATGTGCTGGTTACAAGCGATCTATGCTAGTTATTAAAGAAACAAAAAGATAAAAAAAGGAACAATTACAGGGTCTCTCACAGTCGGACTCCCTTTATTTTGGCCAGCGTAACTAGTTAGCGATTCGTTATGTCTAGCGATCGGCAACATGTTTCTAATTTAATTTTCAACTCAGCGAGGGTTGCTTTACAAACCTTGGCTTTTGCATAGCACCGGAAATGCATAAAGAAACAGAGACAAGAAAGCTAAAGACAGAGGAGAGAAAGATAGACAGAGAGACACAGAGAGAGAGAGAGAGAGAGAGGTCTTGAAATTATGACTGACCAGCTGACCAAGCGTCGACTTTCATAATCGAAATGAAAATTTGCAATGAAAAACGATGCAAACAATGGAAAGCTTTTACAATCCACGGTTGCCCGGTTATTCGGGAGATGCCCGGGGGTACCGGACGTACCGGGCCGGTTACGTGCGGAGTGGGAAGAGGGGAGCGGGGAGAACAACACGCGTGCATGTTAGCGCAATTTAAGCCAGGCCCAAGGCCGAAGCAGTCGGCCACTGCCCGTGCTTAATAATCGACCACAATATGCACGGCCCCCCGCCCAACCCAACAATGCACGGCCCTACACGGCTCTGCACTATACTACCCTACACTACCCTACACTACCCAACACTACTTACTCCTGCCCCTGTGGGCTCCATTGTTTAACCCTTAACAACGTATGCATATGCAACGTTAATTAGCAGCTGGCGACAATCGATGATGACAAGTAAAAAGCATAACTGTAAAACACAATCGACAACCAAGAACACACACACACACACACACACACACACACACACACACTCACACACGCACATTCGCAAAGTTCATTGGTCAACAGCTGTGGAGGTCAACTCGTAGCAATTGGTAAGTGTTACGATTGTCTTGACGCAAGAAAGAAATATGGAAAGCATTCAAAGATAAATTTAACGGTATCTTCTTTCATGTTGACAACCATTTTTAAACGGAAAAGGGTCAGAGCAGCTTGGGGAAAATAATTAGTCAATAGATATATGTCATTAATCTTATTATCCTACAGATTAACTATTTTTAAGACTGCCAACCTTTAATACTCTGATTTTCTTTTAAAAAATTATTAATATAATCTTAAAAATGATTAAATTTTGTATTATTCTTTCAATTGTATTCAATTCTCCACGATTTTTAAGCCGATCTAATCAGCATCTAATATTCTTTTAAGAAAGGAAACTGAATTGATTTTTGCTGATAAAAAAACTCATGCAGGAATCTTTTAATAGTTGCTCAGATATTCGTAAATCAATCAACTGACTTTCAGATATGAACACAGTTTGGTTTTAAAAAATAACAAAGTTTAATAAGAGTACCATGTCGTAGCTATATACAACACTGGGAATTTGTTTCTGCTAAAATGAGAAGAAACCAAAATTAAATTAATAATCATCCCACGATAATCGAATGAATTGTTTTCCCCCCATATCCCCATATAACCTAAGAGAACCGCACTTAAACAATCCGTGTGTTAAGAGTCTTTAAGACCCAACGATATGGAAAGTGTTTACATGCACATAAATTATGCTTTGTTTTGTTTTTGCAGACAGCAGTTTATCGATTTCTGAATAACAATAACAAGCGTTAACACACGACGTATACGTAATAATCTGAAGAGCAATTAAATAATATAATTCTCAAATGAGAACAACCTACACATTTACCATATCGGATTGGAGAAACCTAATAAAGAATCCATAGGTTGTATCTTCGTTAAAGAAGATACAGAAAACATACAAGTTGATGCGAATGAGCGATAGGAAATTTCTTTGCTACCTCGAATCGAATCGTAAATGTGGAATTCGGTATATTGCGTTTCTAAGTAAATATTTAGAAAATAATAAAATTAAATTTTAATGCACTAAAACAACGGCATCAGCAGCAGCAGGAGAAGAAGCAAAGGCAGCAGCAGAAGCGACAAAGGCGGCAGCTGAAGAATCTGAAGAAGCTGAAGATTCATAACTAATTGTGGGCAGAGCGGAGCGGAGCGGAGGGGTGCTGAGGGGCTTACCTTGGCGCTTGACTTAAGGTGCCGTGCGTCGTCGTGATGTGGGCCATGCAGGCGATCCATTAACTTACTCCAACGCACACTCTTGGTTCCACTTGAGGTAACACTTGATACAAATCAGATTCTGAGTACGAGTATTTGATGTATTTACAGGAGAATGGGGCTACGGTTTCATGGGATCGTTTTGTCACCCTATCTTGCGTATATTAATATACAGAAACAAATGCAAATCCAAATACAGACACACACACACACACACACACACACACACACACAATTCGCTGAGCTGTACAATAAATATTTTTATATGTTACGTATACGTAATTTTGTTATTGCTCTCGTATTTCTGTTGTTGTTGCTGCTGCTGCTGCTGCTACTGCTGCTGCTACTGCTACTGCTGCTCTATTCTGGTCTAGGGGTAGCGGGGCGTGGCATGCTACATATAAGTACGTATTTACGGAGGAGACAGCGAATAGACAGATAGACTAAAGTCTAGATATATATTTATTTATATTTATATTCAAATTCAAGTGACAAAAGAAATGAAGCGAAACGAAACCAAACGAAACAATTTTCTCTGTGTTTTCTTTATTCGTCAGTCGTGGGATGCGACGCCTTTTGGGGAGTGTGGGGCGTGTGGGGCGTGTGGGACGTGTGGGGAATATGGTACAGGGAGGCAACATTTGTCGCACACATTTTTCACATATTCAACAAGAACAGCAACAACAACACTCAAAATTTAAATACTTGGAAAATATCACAACACATTACAGTAACAACAAAAAAAATTGAAATGTATAAAGGCAACAACTCATGAATTCCACACGACAACGAAGCTGTTGACGAAGACGAAAACGAAGATGAAAACGTAAACGTAAACGAAAACGAAAACGAAAACGAAAACGCGTAGATAGGCACAACGAGTGGAACAGGAGGGGAGTCGAGGTATATGTAATGGGCAGGTGGGGACGGGCGGACAGGGGACAGATGTTGGCAACATCATCGGCGACACTTTTTCACATCATTTGTTTGGCTTAATTGCCGCCGCCTTTTTCCTTATTTTATTCTTTGGAATTACAAAGCAATCACTGCACAGAACTGTTGACCAAAACGCGCGCGACTCGCAATAACAGCAATTAAAAAAAATATTTAAAAAAATATATTTAAAAAAAAAATAGTAATTATAAAAATTTGAGGAATAAGAGAAACGCACTGGAAAATTATTGTTGGCCGATTGCGATTGTGGGGCAAGTGCGAAGCGCTCACCGGCGTGCGCGTTACTGAAGATCGCTGCGGCGGCGACGGCGGCTCCCGCTGCTGACGCTGCTGATGCTGCTGATGCTGAAGTGGGTGCGGATGAGTGATGGAGCATTGCGGGGACAGGGGGACGCGGACAGCGTCAGCATAAACAGCAGCGACTGTGACTGCGACGTTTTTGAGCAAATCCAGCGCATGTCGCTCTATTCAACACAGCTTCTCTCTGCATGTGTGTGCGTGTGTGCGTGTGTGTGTGCAAAGTGTTTTTCACGCAAATTGTTTTGCAGCAGTCGCAACAACAGCCAACAGCCAACGGCAACCAGTTAAAACCGCTTTGAAGTGCGTTTATACGTTGTGCGTTTTCACGAATTCCACAAAACACAAACAATAAGGTGACAGTTTTTCACTTGCATCGCACAATTTATACATTTTATCAACGATATTTTATCAAAATGGCAGCCACAACATTCATTGAGCTTATCATGCACTGCGACAACGCATAAACGCCAGCAGGTAACAACAAACATTGGACAGCCTTGTCCACCTGCCTCGAATTTCAGAACAGTTTGTTGCATGCCACAGCCTCGGCCTTGTCTCTTATGCAACGCAACGAACATAAATTTATAAAAATGTGCAGTTAAATAAAATTTATATAATTTTAAACAATCTGTAAATTTATATGCAGAAATAATAAACGACGATATTATATATATCGCTAAATTAAAGCGATTTTACTCAATTTCTATTGAGAGGTGATATTTATTGTTGTAATGTAATACGTTCTGTACAATACATTAATAAGTTAACTAGACTGTAATTATAGCTGGATGAAATTGTAAGTCAATTGCATAATCGAGACTATATATTTAAATTTGATTATGTGATATTTTCTCATAGTGAATAAATCATGCAATTAAACAAAAACAAAAATAAGATTGCAGTGCACTTCATTTATTTATTTAGACGACACGTGATAGACACATACATTACAATTATAATTAAAATACATAAAAAAATAATTAAATTATATACATAAATGTTCTGGTATCTAAAATGATTTGGTCAACATTTGGTGCAAGGATTGCAATAACCAAATGAGACTTAGATAACATTTGAAGCTAATAAGTTAGTCAGATTAGTTAAACATAATAATAGAAATAAAATATATAACTGGAAAATTGACTAAAATAATCAATATTATTAAAATGTATTTTATAAAATATTTCTATTTTAAATCAGCAATTTGGTTTAAAAAATGTATCACGAACACGATTAAAAAATATATCTTTTGATTACAGTCTGTTTGCGTTCTAACTAAATTAAATTAAAAAATGGTTGACAGTTCGAAAATTAATAAACAAATTTAAACAAAAAGTCATTAAAGTGTGTTTCAATCTTAAAAATTTAAAAATTCTACTTAAAATCTGAACATATTTTAAGCTTTAATTTAATAAGTAAATACTAAATAAGTAAGTACAATAACTGTACCTTTCACCGACTTTCTGTTAAAAAGTGAGCTATATGTTATTAAATAATTTGATTGAGATTTTAAAAGATTTCAACAGAAACGAAAACTAAAAAAAAAACTATCGATTACACAAAGTACTTTGGACTCAAATAAGAAAATGTCGCTAACGAGCAAAGTTTTGAATATCTGCCAAACAACACTCAGACCGCCGACAACAGTACAGTACAGGGTCAAAGTTGAATAGGTAATCCGCAAAGTTAGCAACTAGTTATTGGCTGGCTTGATAAGAAATCGGTATGTGAGTGGCCTTCAATAAAAGAGAGAACAACGCAATGCAATTATAGAAAGTGCAGCAAATGTATTTCTGCACTATTTATTTTGATATACATATAGTATATGAGTATATATGATCAATTTGTTGTATCTGCTTTTAGGATGCAAGCAACGTCAGCTGGCCGCAAAGAGGAAGAGTTGCATATGTCTACAGATATAGATTTATGATCGCAATGAGGTTATCTATGACGTAGAGGCAGCGATACAGAGGAGAGAGAAAAGAGATGGTGAAAGAGAGAGGGTCAGACCAAGAGTGAGAGATGGAGATATTTAGAGAGAGATAGAGGTATAGGAAAGATAAATGCTGTTTCCAACTATATCTTTCAGCATCTTTTACTTAGTTATTAATGCGTTTTATAGCGTCAACAACAACAACAACAACAACAACAACAAGAACAACAACAACATCAAATACCACTAATAACAATAAGATGAGCACGAGACGCGACCTTCGCTCGCTTTTCATTCGCTTTCCACTCAAGAAGATTGCGTAAAGCGGCCATCGTTTGAGATACTTGCGATACGCATATACTCAGATACTTAGATACATACGAGTACCATAAGTATGTAGATACTCAGGCATATACGAGTAGATTGCTAAGTTTTTGCCTTGCTTTCGTCAATTGTCGACAATATCGTTTTTAATGTGCCTCTTTATTTGTTTGAAAAGCAAAAAGGCAAATCAATCCAATGAGTGGCACGAGGCATGGGGCATGGGGCAGGCGGCAGTGTGGGATGTGGGATGTGGAAACATTTTGAGAAATGCCAAGAATAATTTTAATGCATTTTCCTTTTCAATCTCATTTTGAAAGGTATCGCCAATGCTCAACTATTGCCGATTGATTGCTGTTGATATTTGCCAGAAAAGTGATTTTAACCAAACAACAAATTGCTAACAATTTTTTGAAAGCAACAACTTGGCTAGAATGAGTGAAAAGTATGTTGTTGGAGAGAGATGGAAACGGAATTGCGGCTTTGCGTTTCCTCCACATATGAGAAACGAGTTGTTGATGGGCGAGTAGCGCGAATTGATCATTTACAGTGCAGTTAAGCATCTCAGATCCCCGATAGGTAGGTCAAGAGGAGGCCCCCAAAACGACTGAACGGTTCAGGAAGCTACACTGAAAAAAAAATACCAGCTTTTAAAATCAAGAACATTCATCTTAAATACTTTATTCTTAAAAAAATCATTTCAAGACCAAATTACAAATGCTAAGAATATTTATTAATGTAATCGCAACTCTTACTATATGATTAAAGTCTTTAATTGGTAGAAAAGTATAAGTAAATCATGTTTTACTAAATTTCGATCATGGTTCAGCGGCAATCCGGGTTCGAGTACCACATTTTCCATCGAGAAAAATAGAAAATTTGAAAATCTACAGATTTTAATTCGTTGAATTAAATCTTAACAGTTTTTGTACTTATAATAAGATCTTGATGTTATTGAAAAAGTTTTCAAAATCAAGATGTGTTTTCTCCTAAATTCTTGGCTCATTTAGTAGAACATTTTGTTGATCAGTGTAGGCACACTGTGTACACTGTACACGTTAATCGATTGTTTGTACAATTTCCCGTTTTGAGGCGCATTTAATTGAGTCGATTTTCAGCAATCTATTGCTTTTTTGTTTGTTCGCCAAGCGTTCAATTGATTGATTGATCGAGCAATCTGCGCACGACGATTGATGCACAGCTGGTGGATTGACACAGATGATTGCCAATCATGCAACAACCAGTGCAACCGTCATGCATCCCTCGTGCTCCCCCTCGTTGCCTTAACTGTGACGTCCGCGTTGACACAATAACCCTCTTAAACTGCACATCGACATAAAGAAGTGATGTGCAACATGTTGCAGCGGCATGTTTCAGCTACTTGCTGCAGCAGCATGTTGCAGCAACTTACTGCTAAGTTGTATTGCGGGGTGTTCTCATTTCTGTTTATCCTTAATGGAAAATGTGTTGTGTCGAAGCAGTTGTTAAAATTATATGTGATTTGTCATATTATCTTATCACATTTTTTTCATTTAATTATTTCCATCAAAGTCGACCATATTTAATTTTCTTAACCCAACGGAAATGTTCTATTTCGATATATTTCGTAATTTGTAAGTAATTTCATTACTTTTCTAAAATAGTAGTATTCTCCTTTATTTCATTTCATTTTCCCAATGAACGGAAATTGATTTGAATTTTTCTTAAAATTGACTTGTTGGCGTTTTCTTCTATACTATTTGTACGCAAGATATTCTAACTCAATTTGAATGGAGTCCGAAATAGGCTAAAAGGCACTAATTCGTAGCACATGTAATAGGAAAGAGTAAATATAGCATACTTATAGTATTCCTAATTATAGACAACACTGCTCTAAATCAATTCCATTGTTCCTATAGGCTAACAACGTCAATTGCCCTTTATACCACCAACAGTTTTTATCCCTTAGTTTTATTTCACTTTAAATGGTAAGAGAAATTATTCCCATTTTTATAGAGATCTTAAGGTTACACTGAATGCTAAAAAAATTTCTCCAAAATTAAGATCAAGTGCTAAATACAGAAAGTGCGTTAATAGCTCAATATAATTAAGAAAGAGCAATAGAATAAAAGTTAAATGATAAATAAAATAAGAAGGATATTTTCCAAGTGACTTGAGAATACCAATGACATTCACAATCAAATGGTTTACCAATGGAAACTTTTGTTAGTCTTAGCCTAGACACAAACCGCATATACATTGCGTTCTCTTATTGCAATTGCTTAGCTCGTTTGGGTTTTGGGGTTGATTCAAAACTCACCTGCAATGAGAGAAAAGAGGGAGAGAAAGAGAAATTGACATTAATCAAGTGTACATTATTTGTTGATGATAATATTGATGATGATGATGATGATGAAGATGTGGATACCAATAAGGGAGGTTAGTGCACTGACGTCACAGCAATGCAGTGCGCCTGACCTCCTGACCTCTTTCAGTGTGCCAAAGTTCAAGGGACATTGACACAATGCCATAGTGTACTAGAGAGACCATTATGACAGTGACTGGGGCAACTGCGACGTCAGCAGCTTTCGTTTCAACTCTCTCTCTCTCTCTTTCTCTCTGTGTGTGTGTGTGTGTGTCGTGTAAAAGCTGCTTTGACTCTTGTCGATCATCAGTGGAGCTTTCAATGACGTCAATGAGCTTCACAGAGGTCAAGAGCTTGCCAATGACGTCACTCAGCGCTTAGCGCCCTCTTTGGCAAAGCTTTAGCAAAAAGCTAAACAATTTGAAAGCACAGTCCTCGAAGCTTTCCCTCTTTCGAAATTCCAGTGCTTACATTTTCGAAATTTCAACAAGTTTCGTTTTGAATGCTGCAGGCAATGCCAACGCTGACGGCGACTGCGACTGCGACTGCGACGTCGTCTGCGACAGCGACAGCGCATTGTCGGCATTTGTTGCTCAGCACGTGTAAGGCATTCGTTGAATGTCGGCTGACGTCGGTTCGCTTCGACTTCACAGACAGTTCGGCTTTTGCGGCAGTTGATGTTTCTTCCCCGCTCACGATGCTTTACCCCTCTCCCACGAATCCATCTCTACTGCGCTTATTTTGAGATATCCATGAGCTGCTCCATGTCTCAGTAGCTGCGAGTTTTTTTCTCTTCCTATGTCTGTGTGTGTGTGTGTGTGGGTGTGTGTGTGTGTGTGTGTGTGTGTGTGTGTGTGTGTGTGTGTGTGTGTGTTAAGCAATAAAAAATGCTGCACTGCCGGCTCAGGATGCTGTTACGTGCCACACTTGGAGCTACACAGTTCGCACTGTCGCCTGCTGCTTTTTATTTTATTGTCTGCGCGCTGCCGAAACTCTGGATCCGTCAGAGGAGCCACCTTTCCCCCTTCTCACTGCCCCCTCGACAAGCTTCCTCAAGCTTAACTTCAACCTGACTCCACATTCCTGTGGGTTATTGAACATCGCCAGCAACAGCAGCAGCAGCAGCAGCAGCAGCAGCGACAAAGGCGTCGACGTCGACGGCGACGGCGACGGCGACTGCGCCCTCATAAATATGCAAAGAAATTGCAAACGAACTAAACGAGCAAAGCCAAAAAATAATAAAAGATGGATAAGAAAAGAAAATAAGAGGAAAATAAAAGAAGAAAAAAATAAGAGGAAGAGGAAACAACAAACGATGCGCTGTCAAATTTCCTGCAGCGACTGAGGTAGCTACAGCGGCAGCGGCAGTGACGTCCACGTCTGGTAACGGGGCGTGTGAATATTTAAAATGTTCAATTGCCACGCCCACAGCGCCAATCAAGGCATTTAAGGAGAACGAAAGTCGAAGAAAAACATAAAAGCCATAAGTATGCACTTGGGAGTGTTCTTTACAATGAATTGAGCCAACTAATCTATAGAATAATATTCAGCTCCAGCAGTTAGATTGTAAAATCAATCAAATGAGAACTGAATTTTCTAATTTCTCGATAAGCTATCTTTGCTACACGTTAAGTAAACTTGGATAAAGGAATCTTAAGAAGTGCTTAATAATGCACAATGAGCTCAATTGTCGTTTTCAAACATAAAGGCAGCTCTTAAGTTTTCCAATTACCGCCGCATCAATATTAGATTCTTAGGCAATTTATGGTGAAGTTGGATATGCATAAGTAATACTTATACAAACTATTTAAATTAAGCTGTCTGGAAACAGAATTTCTTTAATGCCAGCCAGATTTACATACAGATTTGGAAACAAATTAAAGCTTTCTGTCAGTTGAAATATTAATAAAATAATTATCTAGTTAGCTAGTCCGAAATTTCGTATTATTATCTAACAAATTTTTAAACTTACACGTACATTTTATATATATCCAACTGACTGACTTAACCTACTAGCTATGCTTTAGTGTGACCTTTCCCTCAGCTTAAAGCTGAAAGTTAAACAAGCAATTTTATATAAATTTTTCTTCTACTTATGGCACACAAACAAATAACTTTCATGAAAGTCGAAACTTTCGATCGACTTTTATATCGTAATAAAAAACTGCCCAAAAAGGTATCGCGCTGTCGATATTTGATTGGGTATATAAATATAATATTTTTCTTTTATTGTTTTCATGCCAGAATGGAATTTTTTACACGTATGTCCCCCACAATCTATTAGCTTAACTGAGTTCTGAATCCTGCAAATTAACTACGCTAAACAAATCCCTGTGAGTAGTCGAGTAGCGATTTTCTTGGAAATCGAAAATTGACTGGTCTATACTTCAATGTATTTTTAAATCACTAATATTTAAGCAATTAATTTTGGGTGGATTCAAAGTTGATTTGAACAATTTTAGTTAGTTTGTAGTTTTGTTCAGGAGTCAACTGGGACTTATTGTTGCTGTTGCTCGAGTGATGAAATCCAGTTGAAAGTGCGTCTGGAGCGGCTATTAAAAATGCTCAGTTCATTTCAAGCATACATTACTCATACGCAACATTGTCGACGATAGCTTATGTTAAGCAAAGGCGTCCTAGTTGAAGCCATTTGTCCATTTGGCCATTTTCGCATTTGGTTATTTGCTCACTTAGTCAGTTAGTCATTTATTTAGTAATTTTCATCCTATTTTCACCCAAGTCATCCCACTTTCATCCTATCTCACTTCATGCTGTTCTTTGAGAGGCACTTTAAAGGCCAACAACTTGACATTTTGATTTATTTGCTTCAATGTGGCTTTAGCTGGAACTGTTGCTGTCGTTTTCGCTGCCAGAATTGTTGCTTTTGCTGTTGCTGTTGTGGCTTGTTGCTTGGCATAAACATAATCGGCTTATTTGCCATGCCAGCCTCACTTGGCTCTAGTTGAAAACTGATTTTGCTGCCAAATTGCGAATGGCAAATGGCAAATGGCAAATTGTTGCTACTATGTTGTTCTTGCTGTTTACCTTTGCTCCGAACTGGCCTTTGTCCCTTAACTCAGCCGGCTGCCATCTGATACGCTCTAAGACTATTCTGCTCTACCTTAAAGGTAGTTAAGAAGTTACCCTCAAAGTTTCTGTAAGTAAGAAATGCATTGTTGCTCCTGTTGCACAGATAACGAGCTTCTCACGTCCCATTGACTTTGAACGCTAATGGAAATTGAATTCGCTGAATCGCTCAGCACAAGAAATGCAAATGAAGTGGAACGTGTGCGGCGAAAAGATTAGCTGATTTCAAAAGATATGCTCAGTGAATTCCAAAGAAAGTCTCAACACATGTAACAGAAAATCGAGATTACGTTTAATTCCAAGTATCTAACATTAACTTTACATTGTTTATGTATTACCTATAACGCACGATGAAAAGTAAATCAAAATATTTCATTGTTGAAACAATCTTTAAGCCAAAGACTTCAAACCAATTTGACAGCCAATTCCCTATTTTTAAATATTAATTTTGAATCCGTTTTATCATCAGTGCAATCGGTTCATAGTCTCTAATTCTGTTAAAGCAAAAGGAGTGATGAATATTCAATTATAAATCTGTGCAATCTATGTAAAGATTTCTCATATTAGCCTCAAAGTAAGTGACATTTTATTTGATAAATAAATCGGTATCGTTGTGAAAATCTCCTGTTTTCTCTATGCAACAAGCGTAAAAATAATTCGTCGTTGTATCTTTAAAAATATCAAGTTAAGAAACTCAACCAGTCCACAGTGTTGATATAAATACTGGCAAAATACTGGCGAATTGTGCATTCAATTGGAAGCATATTAGATACTTATAGAGAATGATATTGTTTATAATAATAATGAAGAGAACATTTTGCTGCAAGAGGCGAAACATGTGCGTTTATTGTTATTGTTAGTTGCGGCCTCTTGTGCCCCGCGTTTGAGTTCTTTCCTTTCTTGCCACAATGTGAATGCAACTGGGCGCATGCGTCGGCCCAGAAAAGCAACACTTGCCTCTAGCTCTCTCTCTCTCTCTCTCTCTCGGCCTTTCTCTCACTCTTTCGCTCTCGCTCTCTCTCTCTCTCTCTCTCTATTGCTCTGTCTGTGGGAAGTCAGGTGCTCATAGCCTTAACTCATTTATTATATTTATTATATTTCAAATGAAAGCAATATGTGTGTTCCTACATCCAATGTGTGTGCGGAAATATGCACTGCCTTTTCATCTAGTTGGAAGGTCTCTGTCGCTTTCTCTTTGAAGTTGCGGCTATGCATAGTTAGCTCTCTTTTAAAAACAAAACCAGGCGCACACACACACACATACACACACACAGTCGCATGTACACACACACACACACACACATAATGCCGGTGAAAGAAACGCCGCTATGGAAAATTGTCGCACAGCAAAGTTTAGTCGGAAATTAGACGGCAACGCGTTCGGTTTGACAGTCTCTCACTCTAACGCTTACACACACACATATATATACTCTCGTTCTCTCGTTCTCTCTTGCTCTCTCTCTGCTCTCTCTCTCTCTCACAATCTCTCAATCTCTCTCTGTCTGTTGCTCTGTGTGTTGTCTATAACCACAGTGCGGACAGCAAGTGTAAAAAAGTTGTTGAACGCATCAAATCAAATCAAATCGCATCGCAACGCAACGCAACGCATCGCATTGGAACCTATGTATACACGTATGTATGTAGTAAATATAGTTTAATAGATCCCCGAATGAAAGTTTTTGATAACATACTAGCAAATTAACGAAACCCTAATGACTTTTTGCACTTTGTGGAGCAACTGCCCAACTGCTATTGCTATTGACTTCGGTTTGTTTTCCTTTCACAACTTTAATGTTTGACCACCGTCTAGTTAAATGTGTGTGTTATGTGTGGTTGGATTGTTGGATGGTTGGGTGGTTAGGTGGTTGGGTGGTTGGGTGGTTGGACGCCACTCCCAGCACGCCTTAACGAGGGGTACTAGAACCACCCACTGACGTCTGGAAAATAAGGCATATTCTTTTAATAATTCTTAATGCGAATGCCTTCGAACATGAGCACATGAATAACAACTGAAACAGTATAAATATAGCGCCCACTTGGATGTTCTAAAAATAAGAGAGAACCATAAAGTGGTTCACATTATTTTCTAAATTTTTTTTCTAATTTTTATTTTCATTTTGATTTTGATTTGGATTCCGATTTGGATTTGATCTTATGCACATATTTCGTTCATTTTCAGTTGGCCTACACTTGTGGGCCGTAAATCAAAGAGCTTGATCAATTGACTGGCCTCAAACAGGTGTTAGCAGCGCTCTCAACGATGTTTCTCGCAGTTAATCAAAGTCTGCACAACTCGAAGAAGCGTCGCGAGGCAGCCACAGAAAAGGCAACGATAACAACATCAGCGACAACGACAGCGACAGCGACAGCGACCAGAGACAGAAAGTCCCGAGAGACAACAGATTCAACAACTCAGCTGGTGGCCAATATGCTTATGAATGCCCCAAGCCCATCGACAGAGACCGAGACAGAGACAGGGGCAGAGGCAGAGGCAGAGGCTGAGGCAGCGGCATACGCAATCAGTGTGGCAGCCACATCCCCCATGGGGGAATAAATGCGACAGATGCCAGCACATGCAACAGTCGGAGAAGTCGCATCGCCAATCGGTTGCAACAAGCGAGCCCTGCAACTGTGCCTGCAACTGCATCAATAAACTTGAAGCCAGCGCCAATGTGCGCACCTCCCTCGTCCTCGTCTACATTTATCTAGGCGCCCACTCCCTCATGCTGGCAACCCTCGCCATTCTCTTCTATACGTACACCCAATCCGGCGAAGAGCCGCCCACGCCAGCGATGCTCGGCCAGAGGGCGTTCCATGCCCAGTTTCAAGGTGAACTGCTGCGATCGGAGCATGTGCTGCGGGCGATGGTCGCCCAGATAATGGAGAGGGATTATCCCTTAGATGTGGGGTGAGTTATCCCTATAGATGTGGGCTGAGCTAGTTCCAAATCACTGGAATCTCACACATTATCTGGTGTTCATTTAAGCATCAGCTTAGCTGGTTTTCTTCTTTTTACTCAATATATTTAAATAGTTTTAGTTCCGGAACTAGTTTCGATTCATACACTGTGCCTGTATCTCAATGAAATTTATTCTAAAAGGCAGTTATCTGAGTTTAGTGTACTGTTCCAGTTCACACACTAGAAACCCTGTTAACCACTTTACACCGTTGAATTCAATCAACTCCGCCGAACAGTTAGTTCTTTAGTTCCGGAACTAGTTTCACAACTAAGTATAATCGTCACCGATTTCAGTCCATTTATTACTAGTTCGCCCCTCTTATAGAACTACCACAGCTCAGCCGAGCAGTCTGGGCATTAGCGTAGTCCGGAACGAGCGTAAGATGAACGACAATTTCCTGAGTCATGTTCCAGATGGCAAACGCATTCGCAGGGACATCGCCTCATCGTCACCAGCCTCCATGCACGGCAAGTAAAGCGGAGCCTGGAGACGGCACAACAGTTAGGAGCTAACTGATATTTAACTACTTGTAGCAGATCCATTGATTGAGTTCTTCAATCCGAACCATCGCAAGGTCTTGGAGGAGCAGGATACCGAGATACGTAAGCGTACCGGTTTGAAGGGTGCAGCTCCGGGTGGCGATGAATGGATCTATTTGAATACATATTGTCGGGTGCCGGAGAAGATAATCACTGGGTTCTGTAAGGGCACGCAGGACTATTGTCCACCGTCACCAGAAGGACCACCCGGTGGAATTGGGCCCAAGGGACCCACTGGCAATCCGGGACTGCCTGGCATACCCGGCCCCAAGGGCAGTCCTGGTATTTTCGGCTTTCCTGGCAAAATCTGCCTGGCCGCGACGGCAATGATGGACTCAATGGCAAAGACGGCAAGGATGGAATGTCCATAACTGGTCCAAAGGGTGCTCAAGGGCCGCCCGGTGAGCGAGGCTTGAAGGGTGAGTGCAGATTGTAAAAGCTTGATTGCAATTCACTAACTAAAAAAACTCTTTCTATCGAGTTCAGGCATTGCGGGTCCCCGCGGTCGTCCTGGCAAGCCAGGAACCAACGGCACACCGGGTATACCGGGCATCAATACATGGAAAATGCAGTACCCCAATGGAACTGCCTCCAGTGATCTGCTCATACCACCCTCTATAACAGGTGAGATCCTCCATTGTATCCACAAATTTAGAAACAATTAATTAATACACACAACATCTAAGAATATTTGTAAAATTGAAATGTAATAATCAAATCTGAATTCAGAAATAACAATATTTCTGTTTTGCAGAATATTTGTAAAATTGAAATGTAATAATCATATCTGAATTCAGAAATAACAATATTTCTGTATTACAGAAAAAGAAGAGAATAAATAATTAAAAAGTAAATATTTTTATTCAATTATTCGAAATTAAAACTATTAATAGATACAAACAAAAACTAAGAATATTTTCATAATTCAGAAATAAGATTATTATTAATTTAACAAAAAAGAAGAGAATTTGTCAATTTATTTACTTAAGTTATAATTGAAACGATGCGTGAATTGAACTGCAACTCTTTGCTTTCATCTAGACCTGACTGCACCCAATTTCCGACGCAATGTTATTGTGGAGGAGGGCAAGACCCTCAATATGAGCTGCTCGGCGACCGGAAATCCACAACCGCAGGTGGAATGGCGTCGGGATGACGGACGCACCATCAATGTGAATGGCATTGAGTGTAAGTACTACATATATGCTTGCCACGTGTCGCATGAACGTGGCATGAACAGACATCTAGGAACTTAAAGCAATCTTCAATTTGTATTCCCATTCCCAGTGAGCTCCGTCAGTGGACAGTTCATCAAGTTCACGAACATCACGCGTCACCAAATGGCCGCTTATACGTGTCATGCTAATAATGGCATTGCACCGGTTGCAAATGCCACATTTCTCATCGAGGTGCACTGTGAGTATTGTGTGTTGTGGCATGATGTCAAAATGGAAACTTAATTAACTTTTCATCTATCGATCTCGCTCAGTTGCGCCCATGATCTCCGTTTACCAGCAGATGATCTACGCGGAGTATCAGAGCAGTGCAACCCTTGAGTGCCAGGTGGAGGCCTTTCCGGAGGCCATACGTTACTGGGAACGTGCATACGATGGCAAGATCCTTGATCCCAGCGACAAATACCGCATCGAATCCTATCCGGATGGGTGAGTCAACAGCTTTATCTCCCTCTTCAATTCTCAGCCATTCAAAACACTCTTTTCTATTTATTCTCTAATCCATTCTAGCTTCAAGACCTCAATGCGTTTGACCATCACCAATTTGCGTAAGGATGATTTTGGCTATTATCACTGTGTGGCACGCAATGAGCTCAATGCCACAATGGTAAACTTTGAGATAGCACGTAAGTCGAACACTTCATTAAAGTTCATTTTTGAGATTTCAGCGTTTTCTTAATATTTACAGCTCAGGATCCCAATAGCGAGACACCATATGTGGGTAACAATGTCAAGGTTTATGGACAGCGACCGCCCGAAAGTGAATGTCCCGTCTGTGATCAGTGTCCTGATCCAAGGTAGAGTCGAACCAACTAGCTTAACAATTAACTAAACTCTCGTCCCTTTTTTTCTTAGCTTGTATCAGTGCAAGGATTCCATATTGAACAACTTTGAGATACAGCCAACGGGCAATCGCAGCTATCCCGGATTGCCCAAGCGGGTTAAGAGTAATTAGATCCATACATCATACCCTTTTATATATAGTTAAATTGAGCCTTTTATATCTCATCTACAGCCTGCTATTTGTATGCGGTGGGTAAGCCCGTTTTCCACAAGGTTGTGAATGAGAAATTCGGCTCGTGGTTGAGAGATGCCGCTCCGAGGGACATTGATCGGGAGAAGACATTTGTGACAAATGAGAACGATGCGTATAATCTATTTGAGTTCTCCACACGCATAGAGTATCGCATGAACAGTGTGCCCAGACACAAGTACGAAATATCCGAGGGGTTTCAGGTGAGGACGCATTCAAGTCAAGTCAACACTTATCGAAAGTAACTCAAGTTTGAATTCACATTTACTATTGTGCAATAGGGCAACGCACATGTCGTTCACAATGGCTCCTTCTATTATCACCAGAAGAACTCGGATTTGGTTGTCAAGCTGGATTTGACAACCTCCAAGAAGATAAGTAAGTAATCCTGAGATGAATTCATTCAATGCTCTGGTAGTTCTCCATTTACCAGTTACCATTTACAATTTACCATTCAATTGACAGGTGTTCAATTGCCCTACGCCGGAGTCACTGCTGGCAATCGACTCTATACAACGGACCATAACTACATGGACTTTAATATCGATGAGGTGGGTCTCTGGGTTATCTATAGCACACACGATTCAAATAACACGCTTGTGGCCAAGGTGAGTTCTAATTAGTCTGGACTAGAGATATACTCATCCATAGTTATACGATATTTCAGCTTGATGCTGAAACTTTGAGAATGCAGTACAATTTTAATATCACATTGGATCATAAGCAATTTGGTGAAATGTTCATTGTGTGCGGGAATCTATATGCCATTGATTCGGGCACCGATAAAAATACTCAGATACGTTATGTGGTTGATCTCTACAAAGGCAAATTGCTCAATGCGAACTTACCCTTCTCAAATCCCTTCAGCTATACGACTACAGTTGGCTACAATCCCTTGACTGTGGTACGTATTGAAGAATTGTGCAGTTCTTGCTAGATGCTCATACCGCTTTGTTTCAGGAACTATACTCTTGGGACAAGGGCAATGCACTTACATATCCCATACGCTATAACGAACAGCATTTAGCTGCAGAAAATATCTAAGCACAAACATTGTTTCATAAAATAAACATATATAAATTGTTCTTTTTTTTACCACAAGTCAACCATGTGTTTTACATTATCGGAGCGAGATTTGGGGAATATACTGAAGGCAGAAAGGAAAGTACTCAGTATATTGTACAGGGTATATCTCCTCAAGTAAATTTGTGAGTCAAACATTGTTCAAATCAATAATGTGTACGTATAATACTTAACATAACATGTTCATATCGTCAATATTGTTTTCAAGTTTTCTAGTTTTAGTCAGAATAATCCCTTACTCTATTTTTAAGAAGCAAACATATAATTTACACTGCATTTCTAGTCGAATAGTCACCATGTTATTTGTCCCACATTTTTAGACTTTAATATGCGCCTTAGATTGTATTTCTGCTATGCATATCATAATTGATAGAGTAAATATGCAGAATAACTCATAATGCGATCTAATAAATTTCTAGGTGCGAACCATTAGCTTGTCTCAATAAACAAGAGAAAAATCTGACAGTCAAACGGTAATAACAAATAAAAAATATCACAACTTTTAATTGATAATATCTACTAATGACAGTTATCTTGGAATTCAACATAACTTGCTTTGCGTATAGTCATTATCTTTGGATTGATTTTGCGAATGAAGAGAATTTGAAAAGAATTCCAACTTGGTTTTAAATGTGACTTATAAATTCCCCACTTATCGCAAATCAAAAATAAATTGTTCTATCAAAAATGTTCCTTTAAACTGAATATATCCTTGTGAATTGTTTGGGTTATTCGCATTACTCCAAGCGACTAAAAACACAAAAAAATTGGAGTATAATGATGTTATTTGTTGCCCAAGTTAATTGTGCAGTTGACGGAATGCTGCAATGCCGAAAAAAGAGAAAAAGGAAATCTAACTTTGGATTTTCAGTCTGCATTTTTACCCCGGGCTGTTTTAGTTGACCTTAATGAGCTGAAACGAGTCCTCGTTCGTCCTTTCGCCTGCGACTCTGTCTGCAATTAGCTGCGATAATTTTGTCATAACCGTTGTCTGCTTCATCAATTATGTGTATGCTGCCACTCATGCGACTCCTGCCACACACAACAGTGGCAGCAACAAGTTCAGTTGCAGCCTCAAAGCGGTAACATTAAAACGCAGTCAGCGTAAATAACGCTGGGTGTGTACACAGTGAGGGGAAAAGAAAGAGTAGAGATGGAGGGAGATAAAGAAAGAGAGAGAGAGAGAGATGAAGAAGCAAAACGAAGTCTAGAATGATTTAACTTGTCATTATCTTTGCTCGTTGCCTCATAACTGCAACTAGGCTAATTGACTGATTCTTTGATTGACTCACTGACTAACTGACTAACTGATTGACTGATTGACTGATTGACTGATTGACTGACTGACTGATTGGTTGATACGATGTCAATATGCAATACGCTCGTCGGCATAGAAAGCAGTTCATTGCCTGGCCGCGAGCAACCAGCGAATTTACATCCCAACTGACTTCTCCCAGCACCTCCGCTCCCCCTCCCCCCCTCATCATTTCACCCACCAACCATATTACATTCCTGACTGCGACTCTTTTCGGTCACATTGATTGCTTTGTGCTTTTGTGACCACCCACTATTCGATTTTCTCATGCCCATCCTCATCCCCATCCCCATCCCCATCCCTTTCTCCTTTCCCTTTTTGTCACATTTCAATTCCAATCGAAATTTGCCTCATATGCGTGCCACATTCGATCGAGAAGCAGCCTCCCAATTGCGTTGCATGTTGTACAATTTGCATTTTTCGTTGCCAGTCTTCAAATATTCCCCTCTCCTCTCCCTCTCTCTCTCTCTCTCTCTGTCTCTCTTTATACAGCTATGCTACTTGTTTTCCTTTGTAATTGCCAGCGCAATTTCAAACTGTTTTCTCGTTGGCTTTCCAAAATGTTTTGAGAGTTTCCCTTTGGTTTTTGATAATCAATACGACAAGCGGCTGCTCTGACTTAGGTCAGTTTAGCAGATCAGTGCAGATGGAATTTGATGGAATTTAGCAATCGACAGTTAAGAACCTCCAGCGTTGCCAGATTATCATCAAAATTCCAATCGGTTAGTGTTAGTTCGAGAGCATTAAATGTCAGCATAATGAAAAGTAGCTTATGTGAATTTTGAATAATTTGCAGGATCCATCCATCGGATTCTAACACATCTGTTCATGCAAATCTGCACTTGAACTAAGTCGCGAAGTAAGTCGATTTCCAATCCCTAAATGCGCGTTGATTTAAGAACCGTCTCGTTTATTCAGTTTGTATGGTTTCTTATAAGTTAGCTTATGTACCATGTTAGTACTTCTTGTCTACTTATTATCCTTTAGGATCTTATGTAAAATTAGACGGAGTCAACTGTAGATTTATAGTGTAGTTGTCTCCTTTCAACGTATCTCACTTGATGACGTTATTTGTGTTCAGTGATCTTACACTGTGTATGCTTATCTACTATTGTGACCCTTTTCCAGTGGTTTATCGCACATCAGGAAACGCACACCGAGGGCTGTCAAAATTCCATGTTTATTTATGAACATATTGCGTGGTTAATCAGTGATCATTGAACATATATGCGTTGAGTATTCTTACATTGAGTATACTACTATCATATTTTTAATGAGCGGATGTTGTGACCCTTTTCAAGTGGTTTATTACTCCACTGGTATCAATGCGCTTCAAGGGCTGTTTAAACATATTTTCATTTATGCACATCATCTTTCTCTCATTAAATTACGTTCAGTTTTTAGCTAAGATTTTGTCCTCGAAGTATTTGATATAGATACTTTTTAATCAACATTGATGGACATATAACTCATTGACATACGAAGTGTCTGCTATTAAAACTATTCACTTTATATGGCAACTATACAAATTCTTCAAGTTTCCAAATAAAAAGAATGTTTAAATTGAAATATTATATTCTTGAAACTTATCCAGTCATCAGTTTTAATTTTTCCCAGTTTGCATTGCGGTTCTCAATTCAATCATTGTTCAATCACATACTAATTAAGCAACATCTGGCTTCCATTTTGAAGCAATTAATTTAACATTTACAGTGACCGTTCATGTGTAGCGTTATTTTGATTTATGCCGTTTTAAATATTACACGAAAATTTGGCAAAATGCCTAACAAAAGCAGCTTGACACAAACTAAGAACCTCTTGATCCCCCCATCTTTCCCGCAAGAGCCCCGTTTTCGGGCCCGACAGCCATTTAAGTTTGTTTTATATCATTTTTCATATTTTTTTTGTGTAATGCTGTTGCTATTGTTGTTGCTGTTGCTATTGTTGTTGTTGGTGCTGATGCTGGCACAGCTGCTGTTGGACAGCCATTTGTAAGGATAATGCGCCGTTGTCAAATTGCCAAAAGTCTGCGAGAGTATATAAAGGCGAGACGAGTGGTTGAGGGGTTAAGTGGTTGAGGGGTTGAGTTGTTGAGGGGTTGAGGGGTTAAGGGGTTGAGCGGGTGGCTGGTGGTGTTACGGGATCAGAAACAGCTGTTTAGCACTAAACATATTTGGCAGTTACTTTCACTTCGCTTTCACTTTGGCACCAGCAGCAGCAGCAGCAATTTGTACGCTTCAGCGGCTGCCAACTGACCGTATCTCATTCCTTAACCTTAACCCAAACCCCTAACCTTTAACCCTTTGCTGATAGCAACCAATTCAAGCTTTGCTCAATTATCAATTTAAACTGCACCTTTGAGCACGGCAGACAAACATCAAAAATCATCGAAAACATCAAAATGCTAAATCTTATTTAGAACAAGTCCATAATTTTGAAAAAGATTCGCTTGCTAACTATAAAAATCAACGCTATCAAATATAGCAAACCGGATCTCGTAGAACTTGAGCGGTCCGAATTTCTAAGAAACCTTTAAATTTATTTATAATGCGAACCGAATCAACTTGTACAACTATAGATTTAATTCGCAAATTTATTATCTTTTATACTTCAATCGTTTTTAATATTGGGCAACTGTTTAAGACTTTGAATAAATTTAGATATCTTACAAAATTTGAGTTTTTCCAATAACCAATTTAATTTGTTTTAAATTCAAAAGGAAATTTTAAGCAATAAAAGTCTTTTATTGCTGGAAACCATATTTTGGGTTTTGGAGGCTATATAAACCGGTTCGCGAATAAGTTTAGCTCTATGAAACTATTGATGTTTATCCTCATGTTAATTGTTAATATTTTTTTTAAATTTCATTATACACATACCATATATAATTTTAACAAAAGAAAATTGCATGCAAAGAATAACAGCAATTACAATTGGGACAACAATCGCCTAAAACCCATGGAACTCACCTAACTGAGTGTCAATTATTTTGATATGCCAAATATGCCAAACTGACGATGCGTTAAATTATTTCTCGTAGCACACACTCACATACTATAGTATACTGTGAGTGTGGGCGATGACAGTGTCTAACATAAGTTCGTAGCAGCTCTATTCAAACAAACAGGTCGACCCTCTTGGAAGAAAGGGACGTATCGATTTAAGCAACCAGCTCGAATTAAATATCATAAGCAGATTTTTAAATGGAATCAAAGAATACATACACTGAAATAAATAAAAAGACAAGCTTTTAGAATCAAAAACATTCATCTTAAGAATGTTACTCTCTAAATAAGACAATTTGAAGACCAAATCACAAATACTGAGAATATTCGTCTAAGAAATAAAAATATAAACTTAAAAACCTTCATAGTTTTGAATTTGTTTATTTGTTGACTTGACAATTTAAGAACATTTATGTCTTTTATTATAAATGATCTTAAAACAAAATGTTTATATATACTTTTAGAATTGTATATTCTCATCCGATTTTTTTAAACAAAATTCGAAGTTTTGCGACCAAAATTCTGATTTAGAACGTATTTTTCTGTGTATTTGAAAGGTAAGTAACTATGATATATATTAGTTAGTTTTGGCCTTGTTAAGACAATTGGATTAAATATGTAAATTAGTCCAACCAGATTGCAAGTCTCTCATCAACGTTTCGGTTTCGAATTTGTTTAAGGTAACTTCTGTCTCTCATTACACATTCTCTTTTTCTAATTTAACAATCTTAGATTAAGATTGTTTACACTTAACTTAACATATCGGATCCAATTTTCTTGCCGAATAACAATATTATCATATGTCTTGTCTTTAATTTGAGTGGAAAATTTAATAATTTGTTTGTCACTAATTGTATTTTCTTTACTTTTCAGCCTGACACATAAAAAAAATAAAGATTTGGTCAGGCTCGATAATTGCAACTCGATGTATTTTCGACCGATATATTTCAATATTAAACTCGGTTCAAAGTTTTTAATGACATCAATAATCCTAAGTAACCAACGTTTACAAACGAAAACATAAATAGTGTCATTTATTCGCTTGTCCCATTTGGGATATTGGCCAACTTGGATGATGGCTCTTTGGACTGCTAGTTTTCTGTGTCGCGATTGATGTATGCCCCATTCTAATCATGTGCAAAGCTGATTAATTGATTGATTGATTATGATGTCCACAACTGCACGAGCTATGTGTAACTTCCCCACATGCCGCACATGTCACATGCCACATGCAGTATATATGCACACATGCTCTCACATTTGACGTGGCAACTTTCTGGCTGCCTCACTCAAGTCCAACTCATTCACATGGTGCAGCATTGTGTGGCGGACAATGATGCAGTTAGATGCTGCCGATGCCAGTCGTTTGCTGCGTGCCACAAACAAAAGCTGCAGGCTCACAATGTCAGGCAACAAGAACACAAACACAAAGAACAAGCAAGAAGCAGCTATGATTGTCATGCCTCAAAACAAGAACTCATGCACACACACACAGCAATTGATGAGGCCGACTGCTCTAACAGTTTGGTTTCAACACTTGGCCAAGTGCAGGCTGCACAATGACTAAGACGACGGGAAAGCGGGGAAGGCAAGGATCTGAAAGTGGGCAAAGATCTAAAAAGAGCGCCGAGGATGGGGGAGGAGGTGGGAGGGGCAGGCGAATAGCAGCTGCTGCATTCATTGTACTTTTAAATGCGTTAATTGAGTGCTGGCAATTTTTTGTTTTCATCTTCACTTTTTTCGGTTCACTTTCTTGTTATTTTATACCGTCTCGTCATACCCGTTACTAACACAAATAGGTGAAAGGGTATATCGTGCTCGTTACAATGTATAGAGACATTTCCGATCCTATAAAGTGTATCTAATATAATCGATATAGCTATGTGCGAACAAAAGAAACAGGAACAGGGTCTATAAGAGCTAGAGCAACCAAATTAGACACTGACTTCTCATCTGACAGACTAATAAGGCAGATAAAGCTTGTATTAAATGTATTAAATAGCATAAAACCACCACACCTACAGTTCTTAATATATTACCATATTATAGGTATTTAACTTTTAAATTTATCTTCGCCTTCTTTTAATAATTGTCAATTAATATTGACTTAAATTAATGCAAAACAATTTAATAAAAATTCTTTAAAAAATTAAGATTCAAATGAATACTGAAATAAATCAAATTAAAAATTTTAAAGTATAAGAAAAACCCATTATCAATTATAATTACCCATCGTCCCACATAATCGCCAGAAGATCTAAGATCACATCAGTCTAAGAGGTTTTCAATTTTTAAAGCAATTCGAGCTTCTGAAATGTAAATGTAAGGGGTATTCCTATAGTCGGGTCTCTGTTTCCGCCGTGTTTCTGTTTTACTTTGATTCTGTTTTATGGTCCCTCATCCATTTTCGTTGCTTACCACTCGAAATCAAACTGAATTGTTTTATCTCTGTGTTTTCTTTTTGTGACTTTGATTTTGTCTTTTATTTTTATTTTGTGTGTGTTGCATTTGTGCCAATTGAAATGTTAGCCAAGTTTTTATTTTATTTTCATGTTGCTTTTGTTTTGCTGTTTGGCGACATTTTGCATCGCCTCGCATTGACACTTTGCGTTTTATGACCGCCATTAAAATGCCAAATGACCAGCACACACACACACGCACATTCATGAGTGTGTGTATATATAGCACCACTTCATCCCGCACCACCGCTCCTTACACCATTTCAGCCATTCCCCAATTGGTTCGCTTTAGTGCACTTCAGTGGACGACCCTCGACGCGTGTTATGGCCATTGAGGCGCTTATGCGCTCATTAATTTCGCTTGAACGAAGTTCAATGAAGCACCCCACCAGCCTAGCAGGACCTCCTCGACTTCGAGTTACGTGTACAGCTATCTGCCACAGACAAAGTGTTGCAAATTTCAACAGGCAAATGAAAAATGATTCACCCCAAAATGTTGTTAATGTTGTTAACTCGCCAAATGTTGCAGCAAAGCGTCGAGTGTTGCGCCTTCCATCACCTCCACTCCCCAAAAAACATCGATAAGGATAGCCGGAAACAGAGGGAGAAGTGGAGGAAACGCTGGGGCAGAGTGAGCAGAACTTGCCCCTAACAAATGACCAGCAATTAGACAACTGAAGTACTTAGCAACAGCAACTGAATCGCTTACCATATCTACAATAGTAAGTCAGGCAACGAGCGACTCCTAGAAACGTTCTATCGTCTTTATATCACTCGTGTGTAATCGGAGTCGGACCAAAGGTGTTGCAACAATGATATGTTAAGTACGAAGTCTCAAAACCTCAAGAGCTGCAAGTGTGTTGCAAGTTTAATACTTGACTTTTACGACTCGACATTTGCCGCTTCATATTCAATTCATACTATAAATTCAAAATTATAAATTTACCAATATTTGCATTTTTCATTAAAATATACATAACAGTGACGAACGGAGAAGATGGCATACATCTAAGTATCACTTCTATTCTCAGTCTTTTCGGCTTCTCATCAAGCTCTTGTTTTACGAGTCAATGGGTATTCATATTGCACTCAGCTCATATGGTTATTGCAAACACAATGGGAATATTTACAAATCTACAGAGGCAACAATTGCAATCTTAACTAAAAGATACCACATTACATCAAATAAAAATAAAGAAATGGCTTATGCTACCCTGTTAACGCATTTCACGCAGTCCAGGGTATACAGAGAAAAAAATAACAATGCACTGCACACAACATTGTATGCAAATTTTTAAGTCAGTCAGTTGAGCCAGTTTACTAGTGAGCCAGTAAATATCCCTTTATACCACACACACACACACACACACATACCTTGATGTCACTGCTCTAAAACAACAACAACAGCAAACGGTCCACCAATGGCCAATGATAGGGCACAAAAGCTGCGGACATTTCAATTTCAATTCAAAATAGTTGACTAAGTGTTCCTATTGCATGTGTGGGTGCATGTGTGTGCATGTGTGTGTGTGTGTGTGTGTGTGTGAGCGTGTATGTTTGTTTGTATCTTTAGCATTCAAATTTAAAGTATTTCATTGCGTTGGTGTTAAATATTACGACCACGTCAAATTCTTCTGCTGCTTTTGCTGTTGTCGCTTATGTCTGCCACATTCACAGTCACATCTAGTGGACGACCCTATGCATAAATAACTGCAACGCCCACAAACACACACACGCACACACTACTATAGTATAGATGAGAGGCTTATAAAATATTCATATGCACATGTCAGTCCCGTGCTTTTGAAGCTATCAATATACAGCACACACACACACACACACACACACACACGCACACACACACGCACATACAAGGCAACGCCCAAGCAAATGGAAAAGTTTCGTGCAGAATTCTATAAATTCAAAGTTTACCTACAAACACACTCACACACATGTATATATGCACGGGTTGTAAGGAATGTAGCAAAACTTATGCAAATTTCAAAGCGTTCAACTGTTGCACACTATACTTACACACACAGACACACACACCCACAGACAAATACAAAGAAATGGCAAAAAGCAGCAACGATATTTTCTGTTGCCTACTTTGAGGCGCAACATTTCTCCTGGGCAGCTTGCGGAACACGGCCAGATCTCCGAGCAGCTGAAGCTCCAACGCGAGCCCCTAAACAAAAAAACAAAAACAAAAACAAAAAAAGAAAACAACAAATCGACCCCAATCCCAAAAGCACCCCAACCACGGTGCAATGTTTTAAGTGCTCGCCACGACCTGCTCTCATGCCCCTTGTGGAACATCATAGGCCCCTGCCTAACCCTTTATGTCAGCCTCTCTGACCTTCGTCGTGCTCATACATTAAATGTGTCCAGTACTATTGTTGTTGCTTCCGTTGTTGTTGCCTTTTTAACACATTTTCTCTGGCCTGTGTGTGGGCTGCAAAAAGTTTGTGAAAGACAAATTATGACCAAATGTTAAATGCCCGCAGCAGTATCTTTGGCTTTAACTATTTTAGGAAAAATTTATACAAAATGTTGCAAATTTCAATAATTATTTCCCACTTTAGTTCGAAAATTAGCTAATATTTTTTATTAGGTGCAAATTGTGTCTGCAACTTCAAATCTTTTAAAGATGCTTTTGTGTTATAATAAATTGATCTAATTTTTTTTCAACACCAATATCTTAGGTATTTTTTCATATTTACTTATTCTAGGAATATAGAAAATATCTAAGTAAATTCCTATGCAATCTTTTCTATTATCCGCTAAGTTTGAGACTCCCAGATAAATCAGTGTTAAATACTTTGAAAGGCAAGAAACTGTTCAAATCTTTCCGTTACTGCTCCTTTGACTTACTAACAATCTCATTCGCCTTTCATTTTAAATTAATTGCAAATTGAAAATGAACAATGTCCACTTGTTAGAAACTGCGCAGTTGCAATTTCATAAGTCGTTCGCTGTCTGTGAAGCCAAATTCAGTTCCAGGAACTCACTAAATTTAGCTAAATGCAACACATGAGCTGCACGCTGATTATCACTCATATTATGTGTACAATGTAAATAATACAAGGACAACTCAGCGGGAGAATAAGTAGGAAACTGAACCACTCTCAACAATTTACTCAGTTCCAATTCCACTTCAATCGAAATCACGATGATGCTTCTACGAGCTCTTCAGGAATACTTTATGGTATGCAAAATAAAAAAGTTATGATTTGCCACATTTCAATAAAGTTTTGTATGCCCTGCACTAGACATACTATATGCGAATAAACAGATTCCATTTAACGGTATTTCGCGCTATTACAAGTTATTTTCCGGATTTATATTTTGAAGTTACTTCTAATAATTTTAGGTGGGGAACGAAGCATTAGAACAGCAGGATTCTAATTGCATTTATCGGAATGGAGGAGGTGAAACAAAAAAATTTAATTATACTTTACTAAGTCCAATCAGATATATACCATATATGTATATAGATATTTATCTATCTATATGTAAATTTTAAAAATCTTAAGCTTTCAATTATAGTACAAATAAAAGCGATATCGAAATTAATTTGCATATCCGTTTCATTACCAATCATTCAACTTGGCTTATTGAAAGGAAAAGCAAGCGGAAAGATCAGAAGAGTCGAGGGCAAAGCATACAGCAGTGCCACAAAAAAGTATGTTGCTTGTTTCATTGCCCACTTGAGGCGCTGAGTGGGTAGAAACACTGGCAACTACAACAACGACAACACTAATGTCAAGAACAACAACAGTTGTACAATTTTAATAACGCGCCATATTTAATATAAAATATTCTGCGCAATAAGCGACTCCTCAGATGCGAGTCCCGAGTCCCGAGTTCCGAGTACCACAAACCAAGTTCTGAGTACCGAGTACTGAGTGCAGCGATGAACAAGTACTGAACACTGGGAAGTTGATTCTGAGTACACTGCGGCGTGGTACGGTGCGATGGCTTGTTGTTGCCTGCAACATGGCAATGGAAAAGGCAATGGAATAAGGACGGGGACGGCTAAATTAAAATGGAAATGGATTGCAGCAACAAGCGGCATGTGTGTAAATCCATTTATGCCTCAGCGCATTTATAGCCAATTTTAAAAGCCCGAAGAGCAGCAATGCAACTGTAGTTGACCAGCAATCACGAGGGGATCTGTCCCCTGGTCAGGTGGCAGGTGGCAGGTAGCAGGTGGCAGGACAGCTGCCACTGATTTGTGAGTGCGGCATGTGGAGCCACCGAAGCGCAGTTACAATTCAATACACACACTGCCCTCTGTTATTGCCCCACGTCCCTCGTCTAGGTCGAATGTCCTGCGCGCATTTCATTTTGCCAGGGACGGGTCGCCATTTAATTGCGCAATTGCCGCATGTTTTACGAGTACTCACAGTATTCACCGCACTCACTTGTATGTCGTATTCATGAGTCTCTCCGCTATCTACACAACACATAAGCTGGACCCCAGAAGCGTGCTCGCACGTATTCTTTCCCAACCACTTTAAACACATTCAGTTATGCAAAATGTTGCTTATCAGTGCGAAGCAATGCCAGGGATCAAAGGGCAAAGGGCAGCGGGCAACGGAGGGTACAAAGGATACTCAAAGTTTACCAATCACAGAGTTAAGAATGTTTCAATTTCATTGAAAGACTTAGCAAACACTCGTCAAGCAAACATATTAAGTCGATTCTGATCGATTTAACTCTTTTATTTGAGCTAAAGAATATTGATAATTCATATGAGAAGTAACTCCAAATATTTACTATATCCTTTTGAAATTTCAGGCAACATTTTCAAACACATATCGATATTATTTCATTTAAATCGATAAAGTCTAGAGTGTAGAATTTTAGCTTTGCACGAGAGGAATCATAGCAAATGAAACACTTCAGTCAAGTAGCAAACATATCGATATGCGACTTATCGATTATCTACTAATCGACCTAAGTTGTTGACATTCTTTGTGTGACTGCAACTAGAAGCCATGATTAACATAAATTCCCTTTTTTGGCAAACTTACGAATGTTCGAAACACAGCCCATCGATATGTATCATATGAAAAATTTATAATCGATTAATCTGAATTTTGTTACTTACTGATTCAAGTTGCGCTCGTTGGAACCGCTCTGGCTCTGCACATTGTCCGTGTGCCGACGCTCCTTGTGTACGATACCCATCAGTTTCATCCATGGATTGTTTTGGGAGCCATGGCCTCCCATGCCGCCACTCTGCCACATGGTCATCTTTGCGGCTTTGGCGTGGCAGTGGCAGCTTATCCAAAACAGGCGAGTTGCTTAGAAACCTGGCCGAAGATCGTCCAACGATAATTGCATAGGATTTGTTGTTGGCTTTTGTTAAATAATAGCTGCAATTTGTTGCTTCACTTCCTTAATGTTGTTGTTATTGTTCCGATTGTTCCATTTGTTTCGATTGTTCCGGTTGTTGCACGTGTTGACGTTGCAGCGTTGAAGCGAATTGAAGAATTGCAGATTAGCACAGGCAATAGTTCAGACTGTCGCTACTGCTTTTTCTAGCAGAGGCAGCGACAGCGACAGCGGCAGAAGCAGATGCAGCGACGGCGACAGCGACAGCAGCAGAGGCAGTGGCAGCGGCATTCAAAATATCTGTTGCTCACAAAATGCTTGCATACTTTCGGGCTGTTGCAGTGTTTTCTTATTCTTTTTATTTTGGCCGTTACAAATTTGAATTTCTTTGGATGGAATTTAACTAAGAATTTATTGTGGTAGCTCCTGCTGTTCTTATGTAATGTAATTCATAAATTTCTGTTCTTCTTGGGCGGCTGGCGTTGCGTTCTGCTTTTTCTCTCTTTATATATTATTTTTTTGTTGGGTTTGGATATTTGCTTTTCTTCCTTTACCACATTTATTCCGTATTTTTCTTTTAGATTTGTCTGTTATTTCTCTTCAACTTTTGCGGCTTTTGGTCGTTTTTGGCTCGATTTGTGGTTGTTGCGTCTTTAAATCAATCTTGTCCTTTCCTTGTTGTTTGTTTATTTTAGTTTTTATCTTATTTAAAGCTTCATTTTAAGATGCGCTTATTTGGTTTATTTTAAGACTAATTTGGTTTAATTTTTTTATTCGCATAATTGTTTAAAATTAAGAATCACAATGGCGTTAATTTTTGCTTTTTTACTATCCAATGCAAATTAATTGAAATATTTTTCTGCTTGACTTTCTATTTATATTGTTAACCATTTAATGCTAATTATTGTTAATTATTAATTTTGTGAGTTGCTTGTATCATTAGAATTATATGTTTGCAATTAAACTAAGTTCTATAGTAATATTATGCATATAATTAATTGTTTATTATTAAAAAAATATTATTAAATTTATGAATTATTATTGCCTTGTTTTAGATGTTTTGTATATGTATTCATTCTATCATCCTTAGTTTATGCGTGTTAATTTAATTATTTTTCATACGTCACTAACTAAATTGCGGCTGGCCTTGAATTACGTTTGCTTATTATCGGTTATTTATCAAAAATCTTATTTAAATTTACTGTAGCTGCAACTCTGATAAATCGGTGCATTTTCCTTGTTCCGCTACAAACTGCTTGTTGATTAATCCTTTGTATCGAGTTATTTGCGGGTGATATGAATATGATATCCGGTGTGAACAGCAGCTGAAAATAGGAAATAAAATGTGTGTTTATTCAATTTTGTATATTTCCATTTAATTCGAGCAATAAAAACTAAATTATCTACTTAATACAGCGTTCAAAGCTTCAACAAAGTGTCTAATTGCGAGTTTCTACTTTCACATGTTAAAAGCAAAAACAACTAATTAAATCATTTAATGTACGTTTTTAATGAGTTAAAAGCCGAAATTACAGCTGTCAGTTTCATTGGCCAACTGAGGAGATGGCCAAGTATGTAAATGCAAAGCCACAAGTCTGACGACGACATCTTAAATGATTGAGAGTGGAAGTGTAAAGAGACATTTGCAGTGTCATCAACATCACATAAAGTAATTTTAAAGCATGGATACATTTCTTCATCCAAAACAAGAAAAGAAACAACCAAAAAATGGAGATCGAGACTCCAGAACTTGGTTTTTTGAACCAACCGAATAAATGTTATTTATTTCGAGTTTAATTAATTAAGTCAGGCTCATTTTAAAAGGTTTTCTAGGCTTATTTTAGAATTTTAAAAGAATTCAAGTAACTTCCATATTTCTAAGAAGTTAATCAATTATCAATTTATTCAATTATATTTAGAGTTAGTCAGATGATTTTGCGAAATTACAGAAAATAGAGTTGACTGTTACTATAATTATCATCGGTATAAGCAAGACTTTAAAAGTGTCTTTTAACACAATGACTTAAAGCCTGGAAAAATCAGCAGACGCTCAAGCAGAGCTCATCTCATCTCAGTTGATTTGCGTTGAGCTGAGTTGAGTTGAATTGCTGCTTATTGCGGGGGACCATTCAGAGTATTCATATTCACAAATTTTGTCATATTGCAAAGTGCGCTCAGGCGTGCTGCATTCAAATAATGCTGCCACAGTAGCAATGCCACCAAGAGAAGAGGCAGGCACAACGAAAGTGAGAGAGAGAGAGAAAGAGAAGAGAAGAGGATGGTACATCTAGAGTTAAGGAGCGCAGCTGTTTCATTGGAATAGCTGCTGTCGTTTATACTTTGTCCTTTGTCGTTTGTCGCTTGTCGGCGTTCCCTCAATTCAACGATCTGTCAACGTCAACGGTGCGTATGATAAATTTTTTATTGTGCAGCGTTTGCTGCCCTTTGCCGCTGCTCAAGCAGCTTTCGCTCCAGCAGTTCTCGTCTTTGTGGCAGCTTCAACACACACACACACACACACGAGCGCGCACATTAAAAGCTGTGGCAACAGAAAATAATTGAAATAATATTAAATGTAATGCTAGAGAAAAGCTCTCGAGTGTGTCCCTAACGGAGCTAATTACGCATGCGGCTTTATCATTTATTGTCATGACAACAATCTCTACTTACAGCAACAAATATTTACACGCAGATATATATATGTATCTCATATATACACATATATATTTATATGTGTATATAACAGCATATATATTACAGCAAGGATTATGCGCACTTCCTCGCGCCTTCCTTTCCCCCGTTCCGCTTTCCCTCCTTGCCTGACTTCAACTTATTTATCACATGACCAGCAACAACAACAACACAACAGCAGCAGCAGCAGACGCTCAGCATCTCTGCCTGCAATAAATAAAATTTTCCCTGCAATTTTCCTGCTTAAATTAATAGCACATTGCACACAATGCGCAATTTTTTCCAGCATGCGCAAATTTTTTCCTTTTTCTTTCCAATTTAAAATAAAATTCTACCGACCTTAAATTTAATCGTAAATTTGTTTCATTCCTTAATTCTTTCTATTTCTAAATATATATTCTGTAGATGAATGTCATTGTTAAAAATCCTCTAAATTCATAGAAACACAATCAGAGTTCATGATTTACAATTTGCATTTTAGAGGGCTAACTTTAACGACTTTTAATTGAAACTTTAAGAATGAATAGCTATTAAGTTGAACATGAAACGGTAACAGCAATATCACATTCTAATTAAGAAAGGCTTCTCAAGTCGAAGAGTTCAGATTAAACTTATGTTAGCTGTCTGTATTTAAACATTCGTATGCATATATTTTATATTATCTTAGATCCATTATGAATCATTATATAGTCAGACTTGTTTAAGCTCTGTTTTCAAGTTTATCAAGTGTTGATCAATAAGTAACCGATGTATAGAAAGGCAAAAATTCAAAAAAAAGTATTTGTGCTTTGATTGACTTTGTTAAACTTATTTCTCAAGAGCTCCAAACCTTCCCCAACAACAAGTTTTAACAGGAAAACCTTAGCTCATTTAAAACATATGTATTGACATGTTAACTTTTCTCACAAACTTTCCCTCTGTTGTCCTGCAAATAGTTGAGAGAAGACTCCAACAGACTGTTAGTAAAATATGTAATAAAAATAGCGGACAATTAGGACATGATAAAGTCATTCTCGAGTTGCAACGGCAATCCTTTTTCTGGGGTCGCATGTTAAATTGATAAGCCCTCGCCCTATCGCTGTATGCGCCAATTAGTCGAGTTGGCAACGCTGTGCATGTGAAATGGGGCAAGTGAGAGAGAGAGAGAGAGAGGGTCGCGAATCTGAGCTGGTATTTAAATTGCCAGGTAATTAACCGTCGTTGTCACCTTGCTTGCTGCCAAGGTAACCTCCAGCTTCGAAAAATAAATTCATGCTCGTATCGAAAACGGCAACATGAGCAAATTTGTAACTGAGGGGAGGGTCAAAGGGCACGCCCGGATGATGGCAAGCTAAAAAGTTTAAATTAGGCGTAAAAAAGCCAACCAGAGAGAAAGAGAGCGAAAGGGAGGCAAACAGAGAAAGAGAGAGCAAAAGAGAGAGTGAGACTCTGGCAGAACAGAATTTGTGAAGCTACTCCACTTGGGCAACAGAGAAGCGGGCAAAGTTTTTGTCAGTTCAAATGGAAAATGTATAATGGAAAATGGCAGGAAATCGCGTGAAAAACATTAAAAATACATTTTGCAATCGTAAAATTCGAAATTACGAAAGTGACAAACAATTTATTAGTTAAATAAAATGATAAACGATGAAATTTATTTGGTTTCATGCTCGTGTCAATTTTAACAGACACTTTAACAGGCGCTTTATCAACACTATTCAATGTTATTCACACGCTAATTACAATTTATTATGCACTTTATTCGCATGGTAATTGCGACCAAGAATCTCTCAGTTAATATTACACAAATTTTAGATGGCTTGCTAAGCGACAAAGACATTATTTCTTGAAGAAAAAGTCAGAGACAGCTTAACCTAGTTACAGAAATTTCAAAATTCCTGCTTGCTTCCATTTATGTTTATTGATTAGTTTGTGCTGTTGAAGGTATAAATATGCAAATGGATTTTCCTTCAAGGCCCAGAAAATATTCTGGTAGGTCCTATCTAAACATATGTATAACAAAAACCGCTGTCATAAAGAGAAGCAGAATAATTTAACAACTATCTCGTAGAAAACCTTTTGCCAGCGAAGACTTTCGATCTATACCATTCGGGTCTTAAAAACGGCCAAATTTAAGTCAGTCTGGAGTTGCCGTAATGTCGCACGACTTAAGCATGTCAGCGTTGCCATCTTGGCAGCATGACACAGTCTGTCTGAAAACTGAGTGATGTCCGGCGTTGCAACCTTTCCAGTTTGTCATGATTTTTTTAAGTATGTCAGCAGGATACGCACTGTCAGCCCGATTGTGCAGAGTTGCCTGACAATGTCACACAATTTCAACACGTCAGCGTTGCCACCGTGTCAAGGCTTGTACGTAAATATTTTCATTGAGAGGGGAACACGGCCTGCCAACTTGTTATAACTGTGCTGCCCACTGACAGTTATCTACCTGGCGTTGTCAAAAAGTTTTAAGTCTGGTCTAGTTATTGCACGTTTTAAATCCCTTGAAAGGCGGGGATGTGGGCGTGGCTCTGGGCTGTGACACCTTGTGCTTGTCGCAGTGGGAAAACTTCAGCAAAGAGCAGAAGAAGAAGAGGAAGAACATGATGAAAAACTATGAAAGCTTTCACGTGGATTCGCAGCCAACATTGGTGCAAAAACAATGATGCCAGGCTAACCATAAGTTATTGCTGACTTCCTTTCTCGCTTTCTCCCTCTTTCTCTCTCTCTCTCTCTCTCTATCTCTCTCTAACACACACTGCCACCTTTCCACTCTGGGGAGCTGAAAACGTGTGATGGCATAATTTTTAGGTGGGCGCTAAGCTTCCATGGAATATTTAATTAAGCAGCGTCGCTGGGGAATCTAGCGGCAAGGCAGAAACTGAAGCAGAATCTGAAGCTGATGTTTTGTTGTACCCAGGAGACCGCTGGCAAAGGGAATAAAGTTGAACCTGGCAACAACTACAACAGCTCCAAGAGCGACAACAAGTTGTAGCCATAGTTGCTGTTGCGTTGCCGTTGGATCAATAAATGAAAGGTGGATGACGACAGGAAAGTGCACAGAAAGTTGCAGTCTGTAATTGGCAATTGACAAAAACGGAAACGGAAGTACAGTAGCGACCAGCATGGTTAGTGGTAGTATTGAAAGCCCACATTAAATCGAAGTAAATAAATTATACAATTTTATTGCAGCCGCCAAAGAAGAAACTGTCCAAAAAGGAGAAGGCGCGTCTCGAGGCCGAACAGGCCGAGTTGCTGCGCATCGAAATGGAAAAGGAAAAGTTTGTAATACTATAAGAAAGCAGGTAGCCACAACATGTCTAACCGCAAATGTACAACACGACAGACTGAAGAAGCTGGAGGAGGCACGTCAGCGCAAGAAGCTGGAAATGGAGCAGGCAAAGCATCGCCAGCAGCAGGAGGTGGCCGAGAATCGTTTGAGACGTGGTCAGCTCAAGGATAGCATGCGATTCTTCGATACGGTTCGCACCACAATTGAGGCCATCAAGGCGGGGGGAGCGACACGAGCGAGATTGGGAGAAGTTCATGAGATGCAATGGTCTACCGAATGCAGCGAGTGCCAGCGATTTGCGCAAATATATCCATCAGTGGCATGCGGACATCGTCAAGAGGCAGAGTGAGGCACGCAACTGGCTGCTGCGCACGGATGAGAGGACCCTCCTCACCCAGGATGCCCATGTGGCCGATTTGACGCGTGTCTCACTTAGGCAACAGCAGGGAAACCTGGGCGATGTGTACGCACAGCGCATCAAAGAAGTGCTAGGCGTAAGTAATCTATAATGTCATACATATGTATATTTAATTTCTACTTGGTGCCCATGCTCACTAAACTGGAATTGATCAATTGTAACCAAGCATTATAGCTGTAATCGCAATCGGAACCATTCTACGGTATTAACCGATTGAAAGAAATGGTTTCAATGGCACCAAACCCGAAAATCTCGACTTATTCACACCGAAATAACCGGTTGGTAACCAATTCATTTACTAATGAATCAGTAAATTCAATAATTATGCTTGCGTGTTATCATGGCTTTTACCAAATTTTAATATTAATCTTATTAACAGAACTTTTTTGAACTTGAAGTATTTTAATTTATACTCGAATATCAGAAACTTCTAAAAAATTTTACAACTAGTTCTGAGAATTGACGTAACCGATAACCATAAATCAGAATACAAACATCGTCAAAACCCCTTAATGAAAGCTATGTTCAATTCCGTCTTATTACCCTGATTATAACATATGAGTAGTTATAGATTTCCAGAACTGAAAAATTGCAAATAATTGTTAAATTATATTAAATTTTCGATGCGATTCCTTTTGGTATTAATCACTGATTCTTTCGAATTTTTTAGGATTTATGCCAACCACAAAATGTCAGATAGTTAGGCATATTGTGATTTTTCCTTTGTTGAATATTAATACATATAATCTGAGCAATTCGTAAGTGATAAGAAAGAGAGCCTTAAAGATTGAGATAAAATTAATAATTGACATCAAAAAGTGATTGCAATCATAACTGATTTACATGAAAGTCAATCGAAAGTGTTTCAATCGTAATATATAAAATCAGTTTCTTAATGATTATTAAATTTGCTATTTTGAAAACTTTGATAAAGTTTAAAATCTTTATGTAAATATGAAAAAAAAATTAAAATTTTTAACATTCCTTTTTTTAAAGGGGATAATTTTCTTACTGTTAGTTTTTACTAAAACTTTCTAAATATATATATAAATATACAGCAAAGCGTTGAGAGCTTCGACGTGAGGAGAAAGTTTTTCGTTAAATTTTGCTTCCCGTTTTTTGACAGATACTCAACGAACTGAATGAGTCGCTGCTCTACACCAAGGAGCGGTCGGCACACGTTGCCGCCGATTTGGCGAAGCTGAAGACGGAGATGCGGGTCTTTCTCAAACAGCATTTAGATGAGTTTACTCACAAAACCATGTCCCACATTGAACGTGACATGGAGTAGGTCAATCTTGAAAAAGGGGTCACTGCAGTCGACTGAAACTTCTCCCTTCCCATTGCAGAATTGATAGGCCTGGCGTATCGAAGCACATCTACAGCTCTGATGTATTTCAAAGCTTTATTTGGACCTTCTCCAAGGATGCTCAAATGTGCGAAACGAAACCAAATTAATCGCCTAATCGCCTTTTACTAATTTGCCCATCGTTGTTCTACTTTACCTCTTCATCCCTTAGCGCCGTTAATCCCAAGGCGCGAATTGGCGAACAATCGGCCCACAATGAGATCGATTTTCCCACCATCGAGATGCTCATTTCCCTCCCACCCACTGTGCGCCTTCAGAGCTCGGCGCTCCGTGGACTTTGGTTGAACTATGACCACTTCAGTGACTATTGCAGCAGCTTCCAGCTGAGACATGCACGTTCTGAGAATGCCAGTAAGTGCCACGACAGCCAACTTGAATGTGTTTAATCAGCTGGCTTAGAAAACTTCCCGTTATGCAAATAATACAAAATTGAGAGAGCTCGTTTCGCCAGAAAACAACTGTCCCAAGGCTGTGATTTAATTTCGATATAAATATCACAGAATACTTCAAATTTTGTAATTTTGTATTACGTATATTTTTATTCTTTTTATTTACTCGCTGTGTCAAAATTAATTTAGGTATAATAAAACATGCACATGTATAAACGAAATATCAGGACTTATTTATTATTTCATTTAATTGGATTTAAAGCGCAAAAACACATTTCAGGCAGTGTATCAAAAAATAGTGATTTCGAATCAATGAAGACAAATAACATACAAAAATGCTGAAAGTAGATAAATTTGTTAAAAACAAAGATCTTTAAATTTAAAATCTATTGAAATCAATATTCACACTATAAATAAAAAGCAAATCTTTTTTGAAAAAAGAGTTACAAACATATTAAACCATTGTTTGGTTTTATTTGATTTACAAATTATCGATTAAACATTTTTGGTGAAATAGAAAAACTTTGATTTGGTTCGAGAATTCTTTTATTTTATACATATGTATATACATTAATTATTATTTTGAGCACTCTACATGCAAAATACTTGAAGTATTTTCAGTGTCATATATCAAGATATACAGAACAGATATATAACAGACATTATGGGATGTCAGTGTCGAGTTCAAACCCAGTAATTTTTTCAACTGTGGTTCTAGTTACTTGACTATCAGGCGTTTCTAGGCGGGACCTCAATCAAGTAGTCGCAACGACTCTGCTTCATCCGGTTAAGATATTCTATTCTTATTTTCCCTTTCGCAATGCTGTCGTTTAGCTATTCTACGACAGACGAAGCGAGAGTGGCGCAAACGCAAGGAGATTCTACAGTCGATGCTGGACGACTGTGCGCGGGAAATACCCCTATCGGAGCTGGAGCAGCTGACGCAGGAGCAACATTCGGCCAGCTCGCAACCGGCAAAGGAACGCAGCTATGATATCGATAAACTGTATGCCCAATACGAAGATGAGCTGAACAAGGCACGACGTCGGGCTATTGGACCCGAGGCCTATGGCATGCTTGAGACGGATGTCAATCTACGCAAGTATCGCATCATTGGCGGTGTCTATTGCATCGATTTTCTGGAGACACCGCAGCAGGATAAACAGCTTAATGCTCGCTCCTTTATACGCACCGGTCTGTGTTGCACCTCCAACTAGATTGGCCTTGAACTGACAGCGTATTTACCCCTTGCAGTTGATGCCGCCAATAGCCTGATGCACAAGGAGTACTATCAGACCTATCATCCCCCCGCCGCCAGTGCTGCCCGGAGTGCGGCGTCTGCCCGAGGAAATTGAGGCCGAGATGCGGATGATTGAGGCAGCGCTGGACAAACTGGCGCTGGTCACTCTGCAGTGAGTGTCGGATATCCATATTAATATATCTGTAACCGAGTTGCGAAGTGTTCAGTTACAGGGTATTTGCTAATCGAACGCAGACACTACGCTTCAACTCTCAAAAGGCTTCGCTACTTATATAAATACTTGCCAATAAGACAAGAATATATCTACACGTATCTATTCACTCTCTTTCGTTATTCTGGCAATTTCCGTAGTCCTCACATATCCCTCGTCTTCCGCTATCTCCCTCTAATTTTCCCTTATATGCGTCACTTAATTTTTCCTCTCTTTCATTACCTTTTCAATCTCTACTTCGCTATCTTTTTCTTTCTTTGTATTCCTCTCTTTTACGTACTCATGTTCTCCATCTTATTACGCACTCTTTCTCCTTCTTTTCATGTTTCTCTTTTACTCATGTTCTCCCTCACATTTCTTATTCTTGCACTCTTTCTGATAATTCTTCCGGTCTGTTCTCCCTGACTTATCATTATCTTCGTTGTGATTTCTTCTATTCAACTCTTTCCCAATAACAATACCCGTTTTCTTTTCCCCACATTTTCTCATTACTATTGTACTCACTTTCTCCCTGTCTCTTTCTTCCTCTCTCTCTCGGACTCTCGCTTTTCTTTCTCTGCAGGTTGCCGGACTCGGTTATCTGGTTTGAGCCACCGATTGCCTGCCGTTGGGAGACGCACGTCGAGACGTTCGAGTCGCAGCTGGCGGATGGAGTCAAGCCGGAAGCGGCTGCCACGGCCGCTGTGGCAGAAACGACAGCCACGCCCACGGAGGCAACGCCACTGTCGACAAATGCGCAGCCTAGTCCGCTGAAGAGTTCGCCCCGCGGTCCGGCCAAGATGCGTTCACAAAAGTCCGATTTGACTGGGACACAGGGTCAGAAGTTGTATGAAATTGGAGACTTTGATTTGCGTGTAATACCCAGCAATGTAGATCTGTATGGGTTGGTTAAGGACTTTGTGGTGCCACGGCTTCCGCAGGGTTTCTGTGTGCGCCTGGAGCAGACGACGCCGCAGTCGAGCAGCGGGCAGCCTCAGCGTCAGGTAATGTTTCTGGCGCGACAGACCCACGTCCGGTTGGGTCAGGTGGGTCAGTCGGTGATGCAGGCGTCGGTGCCACCAATTGCACCAGAGGCAGAAACTAGACTGGGCATTGGCGCAGAGTTTCTAGACACAGACGAGCCGGCCGAGCTGTTTCCGCCTCTCTGCTTTGATAAGCTGCTGAAATTCCGAACACAGTCGCGTCCACCGCCGATTACGCCCAGCTCTTGTTATCTCTTCTCGCAGCTGATCGAGGACATGGATCGTTTGTGGCAACTACAGTTGCCGCGGGAGCGGCAGGAAGAGATGCTACAGCAAATCTCGGAGCATCTTTCGCCCAACGGCTCACAGCACGACGTTACCGAAGAGCTGCCCGAAGATATACGTCCACTCAGCCAGGAGCTGGTCGAAGTTCTCCAACCCGCCACAGCTGCTGCTGCCTTTGCCTACTACACGGGCATCTCCTTTGTGCGGGACTCCCAGCTACCACCTGAGACGGAGCCAGACACGACGCCCAAATCAGCTGACAGCCAGGACAGCAGCGATGATGACGACGATGACAACGAGGGCAGCATCCTGGCCCTACTCGAGGGTGGTGCGGGCAATGAGTCCTCGGCAGGTGCAACCCTACAGCAGATGCTCAGCCGGAACAGCAACACCAACAACGATAGCTGCGACAGTGAAGCGTATGCCAGATTCAACTTATGGTCGCCCCAAAAAGCAGCTCGAAACAATCAACTCTTTTCTCTCTTTCTCTAGACGCAGACAGAAACTAAGCAGCACAGCGGCCATTACCCAGGGAAAGTGGAGCACCCGGGATGTTCACGACACCAAATTCAATGAGGACAAGCTGTCCATACAGTTTCGCACAGGTCGACTTGGTGAGAGCATAAGATACGTCCCAGTGCTAGTTCCTTAACTAGTGCCTAAATTATTAGTAATATGCGTTTTAAGATTACTAAGAGCATGTTGAGTGCTATTTAGCTGTTGTCTAATCTAGTGACTAATTTGCTCCTCAATTAAGATATTTACTAAGCTAGTGACATAATTAGATTTTTGTATAGTTTCTATATCCCTAAAGTAATGGGTAAAGTAAAGATAAAACATAGATACTATTGAAATACTTAGTTTACTAGTGACGAAGCTATTTGCTTAAATTGTTCCTAAATCTGTTTCTCAATTAAGCTATTTACTAAGCTAGTGCCTTAATTAGACTCTTATATAGTTCCTTTATCCCTAAAGTACTGGTTAAAGTAGAAATATAATTAAGAAGCTATTCAGGAAACTAATTTCGTAGTAATGGCTTATCTATACAGTATACTAGTGACGAAGCTATCTGCTTTAATAGTATCGACGAAGCTATTCGCTGTAATAATACCCAAAATAGTTTACAATCTAGTACCTAAAGCAGTTAGTAAACAAATTCCCAGCTCAGTTTTTTAAATGTTTCCTGGACTAGTTCACTGTATTATATCCCATCCACTGATATAACCTGCTTATAACTTGTTCCTTGCTTCTTTCCCTGTCTTACCACAGGCATCTTTGGCTTTGCTCTGAACAAGTACAGTAATATGCCCTATCAAACCTGGGACCTACGACCGGACATGAAAAAGCAAGTCAAGCTTGGGATTATAGGATAATCAAACTAATCTCTTCCATTTGCAGTCTTGGTACAATAATATTCAGTTTCACCGCCTCGTTAATCAGCCTGGATATGACCATTACGGAGGCGGGCTATACGGTCAACAATTTCCAAGGGGGCAGCACACAGGGTATAACTGAAATGATTGGGAAGACCTTGTCGCTCAATGAGCTGAAGGCAATGCTTATTTTGTCCGCCGTTGATATATTTCCGGATGAAGATGCTTTCTGCTATACAGAGGGATCCTGTGAGAAGAACTATGTAATGGAGATGCACACATATGCCTGTGTTTCCACACTCGCCCTCTCCCACAACTTCAGCTGGTCCAGATGGAATCTATTGGCGGGTTCACGTACCGCTGTTCTGCTCATCCGGGAGTTGCTCGAGGGTAAGAAGGTCCCGTACTATTCGACCCTTCTCGTAACGCCTCTGAAGACCTCCATCATTGACTGCACCGAGGTCTCGGCCAGCTTTAATGCGGTGGGCATCGCCGGCATGGAATATTATGCGGATCTCTATCAGCTCTCCCAAGCTCATGCCCAACCCGTCAGCCTCGAAAAGCAGCGCACTATGAGTCCCTTACTCAGGGATAATGTAGCTGGCATTCTAAAGGGCATAAGACCACTTAGTTTGTGTTGAGACTGACATATTTACAAAAGACTTGGTATAGAATAGAAGAAAGTGTTGGCGCAAACGAAAAATCCAAAAGAAAACGAAAACATACCTTAAATTTATATGAAATATAACATATTCTAAGTTGAAAGAGTTGTTGTATAGTATAGTGTACTAGTATTGCACAAAGATAATCAACCATGTTCCAATTGATTAACAGACATGAGCAAAGGACCATAAGGATATCCCAAAGCCAAAGACTTTCGATTGATTCGCTCAAAAACCTTTTAAGCTTTATTAACGTATGTCAATTAAAATAATTGAATTGTAATTGCAATGCGACATACTGTCATATATAATCGATATCATTCAACTATAAATACCGTAAATCCAATAGAGATTGTTTGGCTATTTTTTTCTTTATTTTCGGCTTGTACTTTGAAGACTCTTGTGCTCGAGTCTGAAAGTGCATCTGTCAAATGCATTTGGAATCGTCATTAAATTCTTCTATATTTTAAAGCTATCGAGTATAGCTATTACTATTTACACTTCACCGCCCACTGTCCCACCCCAATGGCTCTAGTGAACTTAATGGTCAGCAGTTAAAATTATTCATTTGAAAGTTCTCACATCTGGGAACAAGTTTATAACAGTTCTGCCGTACTTTAGCAAGTTGTCAGAGTCAGGGTCAAGACAGTGAGCTGATGGTACACACATACACACCCACACACACATACAAATGGCACAGTCACCAGCTACACACTCACATAGCATTTTCAATTAAAGCATAAAAATAAATATGGCAACATGGGAAAAATGTTGGCCAAGTGCTCGTATGTTAGCCCTCTCGACAATTTATGCAAAATGCAAATGTAAGACGAAGCTGAGCACAGGCAATCCACACTCACACACACATAAAGCTACACACACACACATATTTTCATCTTTTCTATGATTTCCTATTTTTCATTCTGGCTGCGGGCTGCTAACAAAATTTATGCTTCAACAGCTAAGCGGCTTCAAAGGTCACAAGCCGGCCAACTGTCCAACTGGTCAAATGGCACAAACATTCCTTTTTTTTTTTGTGTATTAGTGTATGTAAGTACTGGAGGTCGTGGCAGCAGACATTTTTATTTTTTGTGGAAAAATTGAATTAGCCCGCAATTGCGAAAAAGAAATACCCAAACTTTGAGTTGATAAAAAAAAAACATACTCAATATTCCATGCGAAAATGAATACACACACACACACAAACACACTCGCACACACAGAGTACGTAAGCTCATTATATATGAATGCGCCAGAAAATTGAAACGCTGAGATTGTCAACTGCAAAGCTGAAATAATATTTTTTTATCATTTTTTACTTTCCATATTTTCTTTTTTTTCTTGCCGCTGTTCGAATATTGCGCATTTTGCGATAAGCTCGTAAATGAATCTCTCGTTTTGTCAATTAAAATAATTGGTTTTTAAAAACTACAAGTTAAGCGCATTAATTGCGATTTTTAAGCTATTGAATCAGATTGTGATTCGATTTAAGAGAAAACCATTTGATTAAAATGTAATTTTGTAATGGTTTTTAATTTTTTAAATCTGCAAAGTACTCTTATCGTTGTAAACGATTGAAAAAAATCAATAGTTTTAAAAACATTGCAGCGAGAATATATATTTCAAATTAATGTCGAAATTAACGGTCAATTCAAAAATGTTTTTGCAAAGAATCCATAGCTCTTATATCAATTCCTAGTCCCCAATTAGTCTATAATTATTGGAATATCTTTTGTGTTTTTAGTCTGATCCTGATCCTAAAACACATTTTCGTCCAAGCAAGACTAAAAACACAAGCTTATTCAACTTATAATGCGGTGACTAGAAATAGCATTAAATAAATGCAGAATCTTTGAAAATTTGTCTTACAGCTCGATTAAAACATTATATATCAATTGTAAGTTGTATATGACAATTATATAACTCTTTTAAAAGTTGACTCTGAAATTTAAATCTACACATTTGGATTTGTGAATGAGTGCAGGGTATTCAATGTGGAATGATTTTGTGTTGTGGCTTTAGGTTGCAGGTAGGTGTGAAAAGCGGAAACGGAAACGTAGCTTGCAATTGGCAACGAAAATATGCATGCCGCAAGCTAACCGCAGGCGTCACCCTGACACGCCCCCTTGCAGCCAACCAACTTGCCACGTGCCACATGCCTGGGCTCTCTATTTCAACAGGCAACCACACAACTGTGTTATGCGGTTTGGGCCACGCTCATTGGCATCAACATGAGCAACATGAGCAACATCCACGACAAGAACAACGAGAGCCAATAAATGCCAAACCACATGCAAAACAAAGCAAAAGTAAAATTACAAAATTAACAATGGACTAAGAACGCTTTAATGCCAACTATGTGATACCTTTTGCATAGTTTATAAATATCTATAAAAATTATATCTATGCATTTAAAACTTCAAAGCTTAAAATATCAAAAGCCACACAGAACAAAAATCAGTATAAAATTCGAGATTAAAGTGGCGGATTATAGAATGATATTTTGAAGGCATGTATTTTGCAATCCGACATTTAAAAAATAAAAAAATACCTGAGATAACTTGATAAGCTGGACAGATTTTATTGAATTAAATTAATTTGAGTTATTTATTGAATGTAACACAGTTCAGCTGACAAATGAAAATGAATTAAAAATAATAAGTCAAATTACGAATTTTATGCTTAACATCTTAAGAAAAAACAAAGCAATTTATATATTTGTTAAGTTAAACTGAAAATAAAAGGATGGAAACTTATATTTAAAGTTAAATTTTTTTTTTCGGATTATATTTTCTGAGCATCGTTTTATTTATTCGAATTTGATGCGAATAATTTGGACGATTGATAGACAACAAAATATTACGCAAATAAAAATCAAGAGAATAAACTATGAGGTACTTTTCGTTTAATTCTACGAGAGATTCATATAAATCTAAGTGTGAAATTTGGTGGGTCTAGCTCTTTTAGTTTGGAACAGGGGAGCAAGACAAGATGAACTCTGATGGAGATGCTAAGATGCCAAGAAATGAAAATGTTCATATTAATTATTATTCTCCCCGTTACAAACAATGTAGCCTACTATACTATATACCCTTGAACTCCACGAGTGAAGGGTATAAGAACAAAAAATGATTCAAAATGAAGTGCTAAATGTGTCAGCGACGACAGAAACGTGCAAGCATGATAAATCTTGTTAGGTTTTGTTACAGTTTGTTTTATTTCGTTTCATTGTGCATTGAATTCAATCTGGGAATTTGTCGAAAGGTTGCTGCGGCTGCTTGACTCGACCAGAAGAGCAAACACTTTTTAATTATTTATTCATACATTTATGCATATATGTACGAGTACAAATGTACATACATATGTGTAGTGAGTGTGCGGAACGGGAACGGGAACGGGAGCGGTAGCGAGATGGAAACGTTCGAACGGAGGTGTGGCACGGAAGTGAGTATGTGCGCGGTGCCAGTCGCTCATTAACAACACAAATGACAGCCCAAGCGGCAGACAAACAGACGCCGCGGGCAACGTGTGTGTGACAGAGAGAGAGAGAGAGAGAGAGGAGAGAGAGATAGGGAAAGCGATGGGTAGAAGCAGAAAACGGAGGGGGAGGGTGCAGGGTGGAGGCTTGTCGAGCTACAGACAGTTGGGCGCCAACGTTGACGTTCCCGGTGACCTTCACACACAAAACACCCACACATTCACACACTTACACACACACACATTCACACACACACACACCCACACAGTACACATTAGGTTGCGTATACGCAGCGTGTGGCAGCAGCGAGAGAGTCAAAGAAATTGAAAGTAGGGATGCCGCATTAAGGAATAACTCGCTCTGAATATGTTAATTTGCCAGTCAGAACATTTAACTTGTACAATACGACTGTGTGTATGCGCGTGGGTGTGTGTGCCTGTGTGTGTGTGTCAGCCTGTCAATAGAGTTGTACACGAAATGTGCCTCATCTGCATATAAAGCGATAAATTTATCGCAAAAAAAAAAACTGCTAAGCAGTGAATACTTGACAGATGTTATTAAAATAAGAAACTCAGCAAATATAGTTACATATACAAGATACACACAAATACTTGTACATTCAATTCCCAACCTTTTCTCTGAGTCTCGGAATTCTATTTCACATATCTATATTTTTAGTGAAGCAAACAATTTAATTTAATTGATATTATAATTAAGTGATACGTGAGCTTAGAACAGGAATTCTGATTGTTAAAGGATTCAAAATATAAATACATATTTTACAACTTAAATTAAATTGTGTAAAAAATTTACCTTATTCTAATATAAGTGAATTAATTTAATAATATAAAATGAATTAAAATCAATAATCAAAAATATAGAAGTAACTTAAATATTATTTTTATTTAAAAGTATTAATATAACATTTGACCCGACTATTGTAAGTATTAAATGTTGTCAATTAATTGGAAAATAATAATTTTGGTTTAATTTCACGGATGTACAAAATGTAAATAAAAAGTTAAAAGGAAATGATTTAATCTAGTTTTTCTAAGAGACGCAGATTTATCAACCAATAAATAGATCAACTCTATTCAATCCCATTTTTCCAAAAATATAATAGATCGATCTTCATTTATCTGCTTTCATCTACAATTAGCTTCATGCCCATCTGTAAAAATTATAAATTAATAAATTTATCTTTGTGCATTTATATCTATCAACGTATCTCGCAAACTGTCTTTATAATTATTAATCTTCTAATTAATCTATTAACTCAAACATTTGTGTAAGTCTATCTAAAATTATTTGCTTCCACTTGATTGCGTCTTATTAACCATTATTTGCATTGCCAACTATCTCGCTATTTCTCTGTAATTTGATCTATCTCTGTAGCACATTTCTCTCTATTATTGATAACATCTCCATCTTTATAAGCCATCTTTAGCTATTTCCTATCTATTAAGCTATACTGTCAACTATTTCTCACTCCATCTCTGCATCTTCTCTTGTTTATCACTCCCATTTCCTTTCACTAATTGCAATTAGCATCTTCCACAATTGCCGAGTGAATGAAGAATTATCGTCTCATAACAACTTCTGAAGAAGCTCTGTTCGAGCTGTCAGATCGCTTGTCTGCTGTCAGTTATTTATAGACCAGGACGCAGGAGAAATGAGATGAAGTAGAAGGAGAAGGAGGAGAGCTCGATTCGAGTGTGTTGCACGTACGTTTGTATGTACGTATGCATGTACAATGGAGCAAAGACATTAGCAACTGTATGCTGCATGCCGCACCGTTGTGGCATTAGCATATCGTGCCATAAAAGTAAAGGTACATCCACTTAAGCGGGGAACATTTTCTTCCATTCTTCTACCCCCGCACCTCGCACCTCGCACCCTTCACCCGACACGCCTAGCAGCCTCTCCCATCATCTAGCGAAACATAAAGCCGAGAGTTGCTTGAGCTGCTCGTAGATAGACGACAACTTGCATAATGCCACACACACACACACACACACACCTCTTTCCCAGGTATTTACATGTTAGTGTAAGTTGTTCACTACTGGCAGTTGTTGATGTCGATGTTGCTGTTGTCGATGTCGATGTTGCTGTTGCTGATGTTGGCATTTAACATTCGCTCATTTTCGCAGCAGGCAGCCAACAACAAAAGCGATTGCCGAGCATTACATGTGTTAAATGACAAACATAACTATGCATATACTCTACCCATTGCATGTATGTATGTATGTATGTATATATGTGTGTGTGTCCCTAGTGAATTTTTACTTTAATCAAGGCAAAGGCAGCTGCCTCACTAAAAATGTTCCCTGGCGCAAACAATAAATTTTCTGCCACTGCTGCTGTTAACTTTCTCTCTCTCTCTCTCTCTCTCTTATTCACTCTTTACCTTCTATGCGCTCGCTCCGTGTCGTTGTGTATGTTGGAATAGAGCAGGTGAATTTAATGCGCGGCTTTTGTAACATTTGCTGTTGCTGTTGCCGTTGGCATTAAATTCGCTTGCCGCGCGCACAAAAGTATGCAACGTAATTTAAGTTAATAGCAGGTGACTTTGAGGCTGCTTCCTACAGTCAAGTCTATTCAAATTACAATTCATTATGCCCAGCGTTAAGTGTGCGTATGTTTCTCGCTGCTTGTGTCTGTGTGTGTGTGTGTTACGACTTGGCAGCTGCAGCTTGAGAACTTCCGCCTCGCAAGCAATACTTGAAATGCATTGTTATTGTTGTTGCTGTTGCCGTTGCCGTTGCCGCTGGGCAGAACGCAGTTGTCAGCATCATATTAACACACATGCAGATGTGTGGCAACGTGGCTTCCACACTGTCACACACACACGCACACACTCACAAAGAAGAAGCAATGTTTCTTTAGCAATTTGCGTCAAATTTCGAGTTTAAGTGTCAGTTACAACGAGCAAAACAAGGCAAACACTTTTGACTGCTGCTGCAACTGTTGTTGCAGCGCCTTAACACCTGTCTGCCACACACACACACACACACACACACACACACTAAATCCGTATGCCCCAAAATAAAACAAAAAATATATTAAAACAATCACAGACGAATAGACTAGAGTCGGGCGCACGCAAAATAAGATACCCTGCGCTAGTCTCTACAAAATTCACATTTTTACAATTTAATTAAAGCGATAAGATAGCGAATTAATTTAAAATATATTCTTGGCAATCACTTCCCTAATCTAATCTAATCTTATTATATTTGCACAGAATTTAATAATAATTAAGATATCTCCTATAAGTTTATGCTTAAATCCGATCAAAAAAAGTTTTAAAATCGAAAAGAATTCTTGAATTTTTATTGAAAATGTTAAACATATTTCTATTATTAACACAATAAAATGAAGCTAATATCTAAAAATTATTTCAAAGTCTTGTTCATATTAAATTTCCTTGATTTGCTTAGGAAATTCAAAAATCTACATATCAAATTTTGTAATTTAAGATATGTTGACTTTTGTGTGGTCTGTCACTTTTCTTCTGGCTGTTACATGCATCTGCACAAAGCTTATATACCCCGGTCAAAGGGCACGAAAAGAAACACCAACACACGTGCCACATTTGTAGTGACCACCCCCCTCATGCACCAACCTGTCAGCATTCGTCAAGCTGTCAGCTTTTGCGTTTCATTTCATTCCATTTCGCCTAACATCATACCCTGTAACAGCTACTGTAACAACAGGATAACTTAGATGCGAAAAGAGACACGAAAAGACATAATTTCTAAATATTAAATAATGACCCCTTTTAACAGAATGATCGTCTGTATAGAAACCTACTTAGATAGAGGCTATATATTTTGATATTAAGTGTAGATTAATTTAAATTCGCAAATCTGAAGAGAATATATTTTTTATTATAAGCTAACTAATTATATTTTACCACATGATTGCTCGCCGATCACAGTGACCGTTTTTAAAGCATGTTTTTTATAAATTAAATCGAAAGTTGTTGTTTTTAATAAATGAGGATTGATTTTAATCTTTTTGGTATCGCAGGAAAATTAAATATTGAACGTGAGTTTCTATTTATTGTATTGCATAAACGTCACTACAGGGTAACTTTCGGTCGACGAGACTTGACTGGCACACTCTTATTTGAGCATTGCTTTCGTTTTGCTTTTACCTTAGCCTTTCTTTAGATTCTACCTCATTTTTAACCTCAATTCTTGCGCCTAGGATGCTGCCTTCCACCTGCCTTGAAATTTGTGTCGTCTAACCAGGTGAATGTGTGTGTGTGTGTGAGTGTGTGTGTGTGTGTGAGTGTGTATGCTTAAATTTGACTTGCCTTCAAAGCTGTTGTTGCTTTTGTTGTTACTGTTGTTGCTGTTGCTGTTGCTGTCGCAGTTGCCTCTTGACGATGATAACGCCGACGACTTCTGACTTTCTCTTCTGGCATTTTGACACAGTTGATTACAGCGCCACCTGGCGACCGCACGCAACTAAGCGGGGTTGCGGTTCAAAGGATATGGGGTGAACTGACTCAGGTGTAAGGTGTATAGTGCAAGGTGTACGGTATAGGGTGAAAGGTGAAAGGTGAGAGAAAGATTATGCGATGACTCTGCTGATGGCAATATTTATGCAAATGGAGCACAGAGAGAAAGCGGCTGCAAAAAGTTTCCCATTCATTTTGGGATGCACGAGCGACCGCACAACAAACAAGCAAACACATATATAACAGTGCATAAAATATGTATGTGTGCATACACATGTGCGAGAGTATGTGCGTTCGTGTGTGTGTGTGTGTGTATTTATTAATTGCATTCCACAATTTATGCATTTGAGTCGAAATAGTTGCACTGCGATTGTAAATTTTCTTAAACACTGTGTGGATACATTTTCTGTGAAATTCCCTGTGATATATTTTCAAGCCATAAGCCAGGAGAACAATACCAAGACAAATGATTAAACATTATTTTGGCTTCTCAGTCCACCTAAAACTCATTAAAAAGTTGTACATGGAAACTGAAATATATAAAAAAAAAGTAATTCAAAGTTGAGAAACTAACAATGAAAATATAATAGTTTTATAACTTTTTTTTTAGTTACCAACTAACAACAACAATAATAGCTACACTCGACAAGCTGTAGAGATCGTACACTTAAATGAAACATAAAGTTTTGTTTTCCTTACGCTTAAGTTTCGCCAATTTTTCGGCCGGTTAAATTTAAATCAATAAATTTTATAAGGACACAGCGAGGTATACAAAAATTCATCATTTGCTCAAAGTTTACAGGATTTGCTGTCAATTCAAATACATTCTCCAATATTTTCCGATAGTTACTGAACTTTTTTTGAGTACAAATCAAAGTTGTTAACTCGCTTTTAACAGCATTAAAAATGCAATTTATCTGTTAACGCTGACGTACACTTGATGTTCAACTCATTTTTGGTAGTTGACCTGCAAAATATGTGGCAATGGGGTGTTGCCCCATTGTTGTAGGAGCAGCGCCTGTGGCTGCAATGAATGTGGCAGCTGTGGCAGCTTCACCGATAATATTTGTCCAAAGCAACTGCTTAAATGTGTGAACATGTGTGTGTGTGTGCGTGTGTGTGTGTGTATGCTGTTGTAATCTAAGCATTCCGCAGCACAAAGTGTGTGTAATTCGAGAATCTGCACGTATCCAGCTCGCGTTGCAGGAGCACGAGCAATAAAATAGAAAAATTTTCACAATCTGATGAAAAGGAAATGACCACAAATGGACGTCGCTATGCGCACAACACACACACACACACACACACTCACACACATATAGACAGATAGTAGCTGAACGATTTAACGTATTTCATTTCATTTCTGACCTCCACACACACATACTACAATAGATAAAGCTCGATTCTTAAATCGGCGCGATGGCGTGCCTAGAAAGTTCAGCAAACTCTAACAACAATAGCCAACAACAACAAAAGCAGCAGCAACATATGCTCCCACTGTCTCTTACTCTTATGCATGCTCTTACTCTCTTGCTCTCGCACACTTTCCCTCTCTCTCTCTCACTCTCTGCTCCTCTCACTCACACTTTGCGTGTGTTTGCCTGTTAGAAAATAATTAAAACTTTTCGTGATTTCGTGCCAGTTGCTGCGATTTTTCTCAATTTAAAATGAATTCTGGCAGCAACAACAACAGCAACCGTTGCAGCTGCCAACGTATCACGTGTGGGTATGTGTGTGTGTGTCTGTGTATGTGTGTGTGTGTGTGTGTGCGTCAGGACCTTTCCCTTGACCACCCACAGCGCCCACCCACAATGCTTACTTTTGATTAGTTACAGTTGATGCAAATGTTGTTGCTGTTGCTGTTGCTGTTGTTGTTGCTGCTTCTCCTGCTGCTGCTGCTGGTGTTGGCCCTGTTTACAACATTCGTGCAGCTTTTGATTAGCAGCAATTTTGTCGTTGTTGCTATTCTTAATGTTGTTGTTGTTTCTGTTGTTGTTGCTGTTCGAATAATCGACGCGCTTTTAAATCGCTTCCGCAACACTTTCTCCTTTTACTTTTTTCTATTGCTCTCCTTTTTTCTCACCCATTTTTTGTTCTTGTTTTCTCTTTGGTGTGCCAATTGCAATTGATTTATTGATTGTGCGTGTTTGTATGTGTGTATGACCTTAAAACTCCCCCAATTAAATCATTGCCTCATTGCCTCAAAAACATATGTGATTTTTGGCAATTTTCACTCAATTCTTGTTGCTGTTGTTGTTTCGCGTTTTTTACTTAAACGTCAAAGTTTTACGCACTGCCTCTGTCGCTGCCAACGCGAATTGGCTGTCGCCCACCTCGTCTCACCAATCTCTATAAATAAACCATATAAAACGAAATATGGTAGATGGGACCAAAATCAAATCCAAAGCTACTTCGAATTTTATAAATATTTATTTAATTTATTTACAAAAGAACCTATTGAACTAAAATAGTGGAATAATATTAAGTAAGAGTCTTGTAGTTCATCTGCTTATGCTTTTTATTATCGGTTGATTTAATTACTCACTATCAACTGTGGTTTCTCCTGCGTATTTCGAAAGTAAGCTTTTTCTCCCATCCTTTTTTTCATATTTGTCTCTTTCTCTCATATCTTCTGCCGTCTGGTATATTCAAGCATTTAGTCTACACACTTTTTAACTCATTGGTTCAGCGACGTATCCCGACTTCATTTCTTCCTTCCTCTCTTCTTCTCTCTCTCTCTCACTCACTCTCTCTCTCGCACTCACAATCCTTCTCCCTCTTCTGATCCTCATTTCGGCCTGCATCTTTTTGCGCTATCCTTAAACGATTTAGCCGTCCAAGCGAAATACATAATTATTTATAGGCGCTTTGTTATCATCTTGGGTTTATTGAACACGATTTCTAGAGATGGGGATTTAAAATCATCCTAAGTGGATTTCTTTATCAAGTTTCATCAATGACTCTTCAACTGATGAAATTCGATTTTGAGTAAAGTAGCGACATTCGCTTAGCTGGTAAAGTTGTCAACAATTATTTTGGTTGGTTCGCGATTTGTTAACGATTTATTGCGACAGTTTTATGACATTTGCGATGGGTCAGTTGAAAAGGGAGAGAAAGAGGGTCAAAGGACGGCATTTGAGCTGCTGTTTATCAATTGACACGCGCGTACTATAAAATGTATCTCACAAAATGTTCGAAGGTCGACTGTTTGCTTGTTTGTTGTTTGTTTGTAGTTGCCGTTGTTGTTATTCTCTTTGTTGTTTTTGTTGTTTTTGTCTAGGTTGAGCACTCTAGGCCCTTTTCGCTGTGTGTCCTTCATTGTTCGCATTTGTTCGCGACAGAGTCTAAACTCCTATAAATATCGTTGACGATTTATCAACACGTCTCTAGTCCGATGCGTGTGTGCGGATGGTGTATCTAATGCGCGTGGGCCTATAAAACATCTATAAGATACAGCAACAAGAACGTTCGCTTGATCATCACGTCGGCCCATTTTCAAATTGTTTGATTTCGTTTGCCAATTTTTGACTTGGTCTTGTTCTTGTTTTCGATTCAAATACCGATTTCGATTCATTATTGTGCCATGTCACTTAGCTAATATCAACGATCACCTTACTCTCCCTCCTCTTTTCTCTCCCACCCACGTTTTCACCCACCATCTGTCTGCGTTTATTATTAATGAGCCCTCAACTAAAGTCGTGGATCTCGCCGATATGTTAGGCCTAATATACATGCAAATACGTGTACAACATATGTTCGATTTCTTTCAGTGCCAACTGTGTCACGTATTTAAATGTGATGTAGGAATACCCCAAAATTTCTTCATATTTCTCATATTAAAACCAAGCTATCTTTTAGTATAATTAATTCTGTCTCTCTTACTATTCAGCCACAGAATCTTTAATATACAATGCTCGAAATCTATAAATTTAATTGCGAATTACTTCAACAATTAATATATATATGGTATATATTATTATATTATTATTTAACTTATTTATAAATCAATCAGTCAAAAAATCTAAAATTTTTGACATTTAATCTATTTATTTTGTTCATCTGTTGATAGACGTGAATATCTACATTCTTGCAATCTAGATAATCTTAAAATATGGTTAAACATAAGTAATGTCAGTCAATCAATGAATTTATTTTTTTTCTTTCATATTTTTATATTATTCACAAAAATATCACAATAAATTTCCAGTTCAAAATTCTGGATTTTAGCATGAATTACAACTTCCAACTAAAATCTATTATTTGTCATGCGGAATATTGTCAAGTCTCCTATATGAATTTAGAAATTTGCGAAACGAAAAGCACAAATTATTTTATTGAAGAGTAAAGTTTTTGTTCAAATATTCAAATGTTTCCTGAGAGCGAAATGAATTAATCCACTTAAATCCAAAATGAATATTACGTTGTTTGAAATCCCAGATTTCTTATATCTAGACTCACCACATCGATTAAATTTAACAATGCTACAACTGTCAAAGTGAAATGTAATTAACAAACTAATTTCGAGCAATTAAAGCTATAAAGTACCACATATTTTTTGCACTTGGTGAGTGTGAAATGAGCTTTTTAATGGGATTAATCAAATGACAGGAAATATATATAACCTAATGGATTTATCTGCTCAACGATTGAGACAAGTTGCTGTTATGACAACCGCAGAAAGAGTGAAAAATTCTGTAAATTCCATGACCTTGCTGTTTGTGTCCCCCTTTCCCCTACTTGAGTTTCGCCTGGTCGCCTGAAGTTGACTCTCTTGGCAAATACTCGTAGGCTGTTGTCAGAATGCAATATTTTCATTTCATTTCATTATTTGATTTAACCAAAGTAAAGAATGCCCTTGTGGTTTCTGTGTGTGTTGGTGTGTGTGCTTGTGTGTGTGCTTGTGTGTGTGTTTTGGCCTTTCTGACATTTTATGCATCCCCGCATAGCTGGTAGTCTCAAGCGATTAAATATGCAATGTATCCAGTGTTTAAAAACCACAATGTGAATCGAACAATTCGAAATAAAGTGTGCAACCTCCTATCGGGGCGTGTGGGCGTTAGGGCGTGACCGATTTACAATGGACAACAATTGTGGTCATTCGCTTTCATTGTAAACGAATGAAAAATAGCTTCACAATGTCAATGGAGAGTGGAAATAATGCCAGCCAGGGTTGCAACATGGTGTGCAAATTGTGAGACATATGTTATGTGAATATAGTTAGCAATTTATCATAATTATAACAACATTTTAAGGAATGCATTGCAATCAAATGGAATTGGTTTCCATTTGAAGAGAAAGTGCAATTATAAGCTGAAATAATTTACAGTATTTATTTGACATTTTAATGAAATTAAACTAAAATCATATTACGTGGAGTACATTACCAATTTAATTATTTGAACAATTGAAGAACCAAAGTTATTATAAGTTATCGATATCTCATCTTAAAATGGATTTAAATTGAATATGAATTGATGCAAAAGGCTTTATTAAATACCAATACCAATTAATATGGCAAGAAAAACACTTAAACTGAAATTTGAAACCAATGTTACGATAATGTGTTAATTGCATTAAAGACTGCGAAATCCATTCAATTGTGTACCTTTCGATTTTGTGGGGGTCTGTTATAAGAATTGAATATAAATAAAATTTGATTGCGTTTAAATGTAAAACGCAAAGCGAATCATCGCTAAACATGCCCTAGACTTGTACCAGACTCACCTAGTTAACCCTCTTTTATGTATCTCATGCTTTGATGTTCTTTCCCTTGCCTTCTTCCCTTTCAATCTCTGTTCCTGACTCTCTTCTACTTGTTTCTGTCCTTCCCCCACTTTGGCACACTGCACTTTCTGTGTTGTTATGCTAAATAAATTAGCTGTTTTCACCAAAATGCACAAAGCAAGTAAAAATCTGCTTCTACTGCAGCTTGACTAGCAGATACCATGTGAATGCATTAAACTTATGACGTATGCAATATGTCTACTAGAGTGAGTGTAACAGTATTATATCAAAAAAGAAAATCGCAAAAACAATCGAGAAATCGATTACAGTAGATCGGAAAAGCAGATCGAGTTTTAAGGATCGAAATACCTACGTACTTTTTATGCAATTCAAATTTGTCTTGTGTAGTTTTCATGCTTGATTCCAGTGTTGTCAATTTTATAGGGTCAATAATCAGAAATTTATGGACTTAACGTAATTCTGCAAAATAAGTACGGCGAGTAAGCTGTCAATATTTCTTAAAAATCGATTTAATCAACTCGATAGATCGGAAAAAATATAATCGAGTTGAAGTATTTGATAATCGCAACGGCGAAAATTGATTTATCGATATTTGAATGTTGTTTAACATCACAACTCCATAAACTCTTCATGGATCCATCATACCCGCCAACACATTTGTTGGGTCTAGGGGAAAATTGAAAGCATGCGAAAAAAAGACGCTCGCATATAAAAAACTCACATGAAAATATAAATAGAAAATAGTTTAAAATGCAGTCAGTGAAATGCAGCTGGCGGTCTGACTTCGTGGCAGTTGCAGCAGCATCAGCAGCAGCAACAACAATAACAACAACATTAGCAACAACACGGCCATAAAATTAAAAATAAAACTTACATAAATTTAGAAACAACAACGGCGGCTGCGCTGGCTGTCATTTGTCGCACTGCTCCCAAAATGTTTTTTATTTTTGGACAAAGCAGCAGCAACAACAACAACGACGACAACAACAACAACAAAAATAAATATATTGCACTTAAACAAGTTGAAATTTTTTGATAAGCATTGAGAAGCAATCGAATAGTTTTGAAATCGAATCAAGTGCAACTGTCAAAGACATTATATCAATAGCTAATTCGCTGTTTACTTTTAGCCTGATTAACTGCCTTGTCAGTTAACAAGAGAGCAATTGGCCAAATTGACGAGACACTCGAACACAGAATTGAAATAAAAGCCATTTCATATATATAAATATATATTTATACATATATATATATACATATATACATATATTGTTTTCCAGTAAGCAACTCGACGCACGACTGTCAAACAACTTGTCGTTGTCTTTGCCATTGACACAGCAGCAACAACAACAACCGCGAATGCTATTAGCAAAAGAAACAGGCGGCACTTGTCGACATGGCTTGAACAAAGATGAGTTGAAGCTGCTTCCAAGTGTGTGTGCGTGTGCGTGTGCGTCTGCGTATGTGCGTGTGTGTGTGTGTGTGTGTGTGTGGAGTGAAACATGAACTGTACTACTGACAGTCGCAGTCATTGGATGCTTACTCTAAAATTCAAGGCACATACACACAATAAGCAGTTGGCAGTCAGCGACGATAGAAACGAACGGGACAGAAAGACTTCAGCGAGTCATAAAATTGCTGTGTGAGCAAGGCTTCTTATACCCTGTAAAACCAACAATCTGATCTATGTCAAAGCTACACAATGTATTGCGATTTCCGAACGATTAACTCGTAAAAACTAAATAGAATTTAAATGGATATTAAAATTACGATAATAGTTAAATATATCAACCTACAGGTAATGCACATAAGTAAAATATTAGAGCACAACAATTTTAGAAATATAGTTCACTGGTAAGATAAATAAAGGGTTATTCAGTTTTCCGATTCCGCTTAAGGTTTCTTTTTTTACCATAATTCCTGACATCATTTAAGATTTCCCGAATTTTTAAAGCATCAAAGTACTGAAATTTTTTTTGAAATTAATCGAAATACGCAAAAGTTTTTGGAAAATGTGCAAAAGTCGATCTCGATTTTATTTTATTTAATATCCTGAGATTTTGTAAATAATATTTATTTCTATCTTTCTCACTCATATTTATTTTGTAACAGATTCCATTAATATTCCAGAGCATTCCGCAGTCGCGTCGTTAGCATCCACTTACTTTTGTAACTTATTATTGTTGCTCTTTGTCGCTGAATGAAACAAAATGAGGAGCAGAAAATGGCGAAGTTGTGGAAACAGCAGCAGTAGAGGAGGCAGCACTCAAGGGGGGAATGTGATGGGATTTTGGAGTCGTATTTTGGATTCGCCTGGTGTTTGGCTCCAGCTGCGCACAGCGTTGGGGCAAATTAAATACAGGAAGTTTGCGAAGGCGCATAAAGGCGAATGAATGTAAAGCACAAGACAACAATAACAATAGTAACAGCAAGAGCAACAGCAAGAGCAACAGCAAGAGCAACAGCAAGAGCAACAGCAACAGCAACATAAAATAATAGCAAAGAAATGCGCAAAGGACGCAACTGTTCAGAGAATTCGCACAATTTGAAACGGACCCCAACAAAAATACTAAACAAAAGAGTAAGGGCAACATTTTGCAAATGTTGTTGCAGTTTACTTTCTTCACTTTTTTGTTTTTGCTTTTTTGGGTGTTTGTGGCCCCAACAAATTTGCACACAAAGAGGCTTTCATAAAACATAAGCAAAGCTACTGCCCGCAAGTGTGCACGTATGTGTGTGTGTGTGTGAGAGTTGCGTGTGTTGTGTGGCGTGTGTGTGTGTGTGTGCTGGACTCACGAAATGTTTATGAGCACTTTAGCTGGCCACTGTCCGTTGTTGTGCGGTCCCCGTCCGCCCATCATCAACATCATTCACATTTACGATGGCAACGAGGAGCTCGAGGAGCTCGAGGACCCAGCTGAAGATGGAGATAAAGTGGAGGCTGTTGCTTCCACAATGTGCGGCATGCCCCCAACTAACCTCTGACAAATCTACCCCTGCACAACGCTAAACTGATCCAATCCTATTCGACTCTTGTTGGCCTTGGGACAAGCGACATCGCCTCCAGAGCCTTCGTTTCTTTATTATTGTCAATGATTTGCTTTTGAGCTCATAAAATGCAGGCAAATTGAATTTTCTGCGTTGTTGTTGTTGTTGTTTTTGTCATTATTGTTGTTGCCCCACATATATATATATATATATTTTTTTTTTTTTTTTGAATTATTTGTCTAAGCACGTGACGTATGCTTAATTATAGTATACACATTGCGCATACGACAGGGTGTACTGCAGATAGCCTTACTTGAAATGAGATAACCATTACTACCCCATTATGCAGTTAGAGTCGCTGTTATGAACCAATTTCGAATGCTCTCAAGGTCTGCAAATTCGGCACACAAAATTATAGCATGTTTAATTAAGTGGTGAATTTGAGCTTGAAAACCTAAAGGCATTTCTTAACAATTTCTTCATTTTTGTGCCAGTGGATTTTTGTTAAAAATCGATAACAAATTTCAGTTTGATTTTTCATTAAAATTACATTACTTGGCATTTCTATTAGTTATGTATTACAATTAGATATTGCTATACTTTCCACTGACACTTTTTTTAACAATAAGTGTTTCAGGAAAACTCGATATATTATTAGTCGATAACTCAACAAATTTCCAAATTTAAATTCGACTAAAATTTGGATTGACATCACATTTTATAGCAAATAGTTTAATGTTGATCCCAAACACATTTCAAATGTCATCAACAATAGAGATTGACACATACAGACTTAGAGAAAATGTGTTAAGTTATAAAGTTTAGATTAGAATTTCAAAATCTAAATGACTTATAGAAAAGATATGAGGAACTTTTGTTTGATATTAAGAAAAACCATAATGATTACTAAAGATAAGTTTCAAAATAAAATACATTTTAAATAACTTGGACTTACCTTAGTTTTAAGTTCGTAGTTGTTGCATATGTATTGTGATTATATTACTAGTATGTAGATTGCTATTGTTGTAAGGTAAGTATTACCATCTGCTATCAATAAAAGTAAGTACTGATTTAATAGCATAAAGAACGAAACTGAAATTGTATAGGAAGCTTCGACGATTGTTAGTATATATGTACGTACATTGATCATACAATGTGGGCATTATTGCGTTATCTCTTTGAAATTTTCTTTTGGCATTCGATTCTTAGTTAGTTTTCACTTTGACATCGATTTGTTGAGTGTGCAGCACTTGCATCATCATTATCATTATCATCAACAATTTTATTTTCATTAAAATCAATAATTTTTGAATTTCTGCACGTCACAAATAACAAAAAAAAATTTTAAAAAAATGAGAGCCGTTGCATTTGATTGTCATATATTGGTGCTCATCTACATGTACACACACACACCGACACACACACACACAGACACACACACACACCAAGCACCAATACATAGACACGAACACGTTCGCATTCACGATATTTAATTTAAATTGTTGCGATTTAATGGATTTTAAAATAAATCGAATTGCATTCGAGCCGCGCTGATTACGATTGAATATATTTGAAAACTTTGTGTGGTCGTTGTTATCGCTGCTGTTGTTGTGGTTGTCACGTTAATCATCATTTGATTATTTTTTAGATAATTACATTACATTTGCTTGCAAATTTATATATTTATTTCCAGCTCATTTAACTCCCTGGAACTGGGAGTGGATCAGAAACTGCTAATGATATTGGTACCTCCACTAGGTCTAGGAAACTGTTTGGCTTTTTGGCTCTGCGGCGGCTTTTGTATCTTGTTTGTGGCCTGGCTTTTCGTAATGCTGTAATGTCTGCAAGGGACGGCAAAAAGGAAAACGAGCATTTCTTTATCACCTTTTCAATAAATTTGCTACAAAATGAGGCAATTTGTGCACGCGGACATAATTACTGAATGTCCTTGTGAGTGTGTGTGTGTGTGTGTGTGTGTGTGTGTGTGTGTGTGTGGTTGTAGTACATTCTCCTGTCTAAGAAGAACATATATACTTTTTAAATAGAAATTCCTAGCCAGCGATTGTCCATTTAGCATCCCCTTTCCCCACTTGCCCCACTTCTCTCGCTTCCACGACACCTAAACTACAGTTATAATTGAATCTAAGTATCTTTTTTAATTAGAAATTTGTAAGCATTTGCCAGTTCTCTTTCATTTCGCTTGCTTTCTTTCTTATTTTGTTGCTGTTTTGTTTTCCACTCAAGCTCTCCATTTTCAATTTTGTATTCCTTTTAGCTGAATACGAAATTGTTTGAATTGGCTTAGACATTCAAACCCCTTTTTTTGTATTCGAGTATTATAACCATTGTAAGCGCTTTTAAATTCTCTCTCTTTCTCTCAACATTTTCACTTCACTTCAATTTCCATTCTTATTCTAATTTAATTCCTAAACATTTATCCTTATTTCGTGCTTCTTTTAAAAACTTTTAAGCACAATTTACTGTCTTCTTATTTCGTTCTTTTTCAGTCTTTATTCTGTCTTTTTCAGGGTAAATAACTCTTAACGATTCAATAAACTTCTTCTAAACCTCTTTAACTTTACTTTACAATTATTTTTGGGATTGTGACAACCGTTCTCTTTAGTTTTTTAAATATTTCGCTAAGCATTTTCAAATCGCGATTCTAGATCCTTTAACATCCGTTTCGCCATTCTCTGATAGTTCTCTTAGTTTTTCTTAATTTTTCAGCCAATTCACTTGAGTTGCCTTTGACTAAATCTTTCTCTTGCAGTGGCCGTCGCACTTTTCATTTAGTTGGCATCTGCCTGGCACTTGTTTTTCTTATCCCCTCAGCTTTTTCTCCATCCCTCTTCATATTGTGAGTTCTACCCATCCCTCCCGCCACGCCACGCCCCGCCCTTGCCAGCTTGACTTAATGTTCCTCACGAGGCTTTTAGACTTGTCATGCATATTGATATAAGTAAGTTGAATTCGCCCTGCAGACTTGACGCTGTCAGCACATTCCAGAGCAAAAACCCAACCACCATCCCCCAACATCACCCCCACCCCTCCCACACGCACCCGCGTACCTATAGAAATTATCAGTGCTGTGCCGAATTCGCAAACTCAACGAATTTCCCTCTGTCTCTAATTTTATTTAAGCCCTGGTCGAGAATTCGTATCGTAATTTAGGTAAAATTTCAACTGGATCCCTGCAGTGAAACTTCGCCTCTGACTTCAACTTGACTTTGTCTTTTGTTCCTCGTACTACCTTAACTTTATCTGCTACCGGCTGTGGCATGCTGCAAGCAGTATTGCAACCAAGAAACTCAGCTTTAATATAAAACAAAAAAAAACAGAAAATGAAAAGAAGAAAATATCAAATTTAAATATATTTATTACTTGAAATTGAAGCTTCGTCTGAAATTGCCTCTTTGCAACAAAATGGCGAGCTTGATTGATGCTTGCCACACAGCAACACACACACATGAAAGTCTAAGCAAATTTCAAGGACATTTGAAATCGTTGTGCGCGATTCGTCAACAAATTCTTTATAGAAATTTCCAAACCGAATCCAAAATAACAACAATTATGAAATTAATTCGCTTCTGATTGCCAAATTATTAAAGCTCACACACACACATTAACACACCGCAAAATATGCCCATCTATATCTATACAACATACTTCGATAGTTCCTGTGCCTCAATATGACAATATCTTGTGATTATGATTATTATTATTATCATAATTTTTAAATTTTGTTTGGATATTTAACGAAGCGACCACGACGACGACGGCAGCTTCGAAAATCGTTTTTATATATAGCTGAATGTCTCGAAAACTTTTGGATTTCTGAATTAACGTCACAAAAGTTTTATCGCTCTTTAAATACTAATTAAAGACAAATAAAAAAAACATAAACACAACAGATTTCGGCGATTCCAATGTGCTGACCGCCAAAACAAAAATTATATTGGGGTGAGATTTAGCGTATATAATATCTTTATATCTCGTGAGGCACCTTCCTCATGGAGCACAGCAAACAGTCACCAGGAGAAATCTTCTCAAACAAAAAAAAAAAAAACAACAACAACTAGTACATAAAAAACGAACCTTAAGTTGAAAGATTGTTGAAGGATGCGCGCGACAGAGCAACGTTCATTCTCCAAGGGGATGAGAAATAGAATCTCTGAGAAGCACCAAAAAAAATGTCAAAAAAAAAAAACAACCAAGAACAACAGAAGAAAGAAGTATATTTTTTTATATATTTTTTTTAAGGTAGTTTGTTTCTTCTGAACCGTTAGGCGCTATGCAAATGAGCTTTCTTCCGCTTGCTCATACGTTGCAAGCTCTGTTGCACGACGACAACGATGACGATGACGGCGACGGCGGCAACGGCGACAGCGGCGGTGACAGCGACAGCGACGACGACAGCGTTTGGCGGCGTTTGGCTGCTGCGGGCCTACAAAAAAAAACCTAAAGCACAACGGATGCGGATGTGCGTGAGCAAGTCTCGATGGGCTCGACAGGCTTTACGGCTCTGGCTCTAGCTCGGTCTCAGGCTCTGACTCTGGCTCTGGCTCTGGCTCTACTACGACTCCGCGGCTGCCACGGCTCAAGCTCAACGGCTCTACGGGCTACGGGCTACGGACTACGGACAAACTGCTGCTTGCTGCGTGCGATTTGCTGTTGGCGTTCGTTGCGTTGTGTTGCGCGTTCGCGGCTCTGTACATCGCGGCGTATACCCAACGACTATTTGGCCACTGACGCAGCGGACGCGCTGGAGACCGCGTGCTGCAGGTTCGGCTAACGCACGAGGGACGCTGAGCGAATCCGAAACCGACAAGACTAGCCAGACGAATCGGAATCCGAATGCAGCCGCAGCCGCAGACGCAGTCGAAGTCGCAGTCGACACGCGACGTCGCTGACGGCAGCAGCAGCACCAGAGACAGCAGATGATGATGCTTTCACCTTGAGCTTTTGCTTTAGCCTAATGCCACTTAATTGCTTCATCATCATCACCATCATCCTCATCATCATCATTGGCAGTATTCGTTTTCGATATCGAAAGCATCTCATCGCCAATGGCGCCAAAAAGCTCTTGCTCCGCAGCGTGGCGACAACATCCCAAACACACACACACACACACTCACACACTCACACAAAGAATCAAACAATTTGAAGGTCATTCGGGAGCTTTCGAGCTAGAAAAGCGCAACAATCTCTCTCTCACTTCGGTTGCAAGTGAGGGAGATGCCAAGTGTGCCAAAATGCCGGCCAAGCTTTCAACACGGCACAACGAATGGACGGGAATTAAGTGGGCCAACGCGGTAAAGTGGAGGCACCGCAAACGGACTGCAGCACAATTTCGAAATTCCAATTCCATTCACAACAATTGAACGACTGAAAAGCTTCCAGCAAAAGTTCAGCACTCGTAAAAGCTATGCGTCATAACTTTACAGAAGTGGAGGATATAAGCTTCGAATTAATAAAAGCAATTATTTATTAACATTAATTACTCGTATTATGAAATATAATGCTTAATACATTTTAAAATACATTAAAAATATAGATATTATATTTTACAATTTGATTACAATTGAATAAAAATAGTAATGATTACCTACATTTACAGCACTACATTTTTACATTAATAATGAATTTCAATATTATTATAATATGGTTTCAATAATGTCCATTATTTTAGAGTCATTGAAATGAAAAAGTCGGAAGTTAAAATAACTAAGAAAGAGATTAACGATTTTGGCGCTCCCATTTAAATTACTTGATATAAATAAATATTTTCTTTTAATTCCTACTTAACTATTATATCAAATTTCAATTATTTCATCTATATCTAAAAAAATCGAATCGCTTCAATCAAACTTACATTTCTTATACTCACATTACTTTAATTTTTAAACTTATCTACCGTGCAGTTCTAAATTTAAAATAAAATATATACAACTGATTTCATTGGTTTGTTTTAAGTCTTGGTTACCTTTTTTTATATTCTAATAATTTGAATAAAAGCGCCGCAAACTTTCAACTGCCAAGGGTTGAAAGCTCTAATGTGAAAGCTTAGCGGCTGCCATGACGGCAGTAACGGTAACTTGGGAAATCAAGCAAGCAAATCAACAGTTGCCAGGCCAATTCTATCAAATTATTCCCCCCATAAAATATATATATAGATAAAAATCCATATATGTATATACAGTTGATTGTTACACCGATATCGAGAAGTTGTATGTGGTCCGCTGGTTGTGCGGAACTTGAGCATCCGGAGAAACGGTAAGCACAGCAGAAGGCTTAAGGATGCGGGCCAGCCAGGTATCCGTGCAGAGCGGGAATGGGATGGACAGGGGCGACATGGGCGACATGGAACGTGGCAGTGTGGCAACAGTTGGTGGCCTGCAATCGGCATCGGCACGTGGTAGTGGCAGCAACAGTCCCATTCTATCGGGAACTGCATCCAGGAACCGATCGCTGCGCAAGAGTTCCAAGAAGGGCTTACGCACCGGATTTAAGGATCGACCCACAAAGATGTCCATCGACAACAATCTGCAGATCAAGACGGGTGCCTCGCTTATTCCCGACTTGAACTTAATCATCAATCGCATGCGGAATATGAAGGACGACAGCTATGTCTATCTCGACTATATGCTGCCCAAGGATAGCGAATATTTCACTCCCTACAGTCTGCGCGAAGTGCAATTTGCCAATTTGAATATATTGAAGCCGTACTACACTGTCACTCGACACGGCGTAACCTATTGGCGAGTCTCAGAAAACTTTTTCACTCCTCTCAATCAATGGCAGCAGGAGTTCCAGCAATTCCTGAGCATCATACAGATTCGCACCTTCTCCATATTCCGATTATGGAAGGGCTTCAAAGTGTGGGAGAAGACCATTAAATGGCGTAAGCTGAACGCTGCTCGAAATCATCTGCAGAACAATCTGTTCATCGTTATACCGCAACTGGCCAAGGCTATACTAAGGATGCGGTCAGACATTGTCGTCCTGGAGCGTCTCAGCTTCATCAACATTGAGAATATCGAGGAATGGCATCCATTTTACTTCCTTGAATTGCATATGCGCATCTACGAGCAGCTTAACTATCTTTTCATGAATTCCGCTCGTACGTGGGCAGAGCTCTATGTAAGTTCAATATATCATACTTTATCAGCGACTAAAAACTTCACCGATACATTACAATATTCATACAACATTTAACCGTTTTAACCGACTGAAATTTGTAAACTTAACTGAATTTTCACCCATACCGAATTCTAAAAACCAAAACTCTTTAAACCGAAATAACTTTTTAATAACCGATACATTCGTAAGGGTAAATTTCCATTCTCGGCGTCACTTGAACTGATTAAAACTTTACCAGTTTTTACCAGTCTTTAAACAGGCAGCTGGTAATTATTTTAGTACAACGACCAAATGATAAACAATTACAAGCAAAAGAAATTAGAAAATCACCTGTATTAAAAAATTGTATGAAAAATAGCAATGAACGAACAAAAAAAAAAAAAAAACAGTTTAGAAATCATATATACAAATTGTGATTAAAACTATACTTTTGTTTTTTAAGACTTTTATTTTATGTGAAGCGAAACTTTAAAAAATCAGGCAAAATTGGTTACGAAACCGATCTTCCCAGATATAGCGTAACCAATAAGCGAACTTTAATGTGAGCATAAGCATAAGCGAAACTGAAACCGATATACGTTTTGGCATTAATCCCTGTACTATATCATAATAAAGTGTCTATAGAGTATTAACTGCCCTTTAGATCGTTCTTGTACGGAAGCCATCATGGCGCGTGGCTTTTATCCCGACGACGAGATCAACTATTATCCGTCAGTTAAGAAAATGAGAGAGGCGCACAGCTTTATGGATCGGGCACGCAAGCGGGCCTTCTGTAAGACCCTCACGAAGTGAGTTTCTTCACTCTAATTTCAATTAATATCATTTCACAATCGTTTTGCTTGAAGTTTTTTAAGCTACTGCGATATGATGCTGTATCAGGCGCTTTATCGTGTCACCATTCAGAGCTATGCGGATCTGCATCATGCCTTCAATGAACACCATCAGGTGGCTCCAACGGAGGCGGAAATCACCCGTCACGATCGCCTGGACTCTCGTGTGGAGAAACAACGACCACCCAATGCCCCTCAGAATCCATTTTTCCTAGCTTCACTGCGTCTGCTGCCCGATCGCATTGAGGTGGAGCCTCTGGAAGATGTTCTCAAGTTGATATTTCAACGCATCACGGGTCTGATTCTGGAGACCGTACTGGACATACCTCCCTTTACCACAGATGCTGAATTTACGCAGTACACACAGTAGGTTTTCTTATCCTATCTTTAGTTGCAGTCCCCGTTTAAATTCTGTTTTCCATCTAGACCCTCAATTATGGGACGTCAGGAGGAGTGTTTATATCAAAGTGCCCCCGATTTGACCTTCCTACTGAAACAGGATGTTACATTCAACTTCAATCGGTAAGGCGAAATCATATATAACGATCATAAAAAATATATATCATATATCATAATACATATACCTCTTGCAGTAAGAATGTGTTTGTCCTCATGCGCACCGCCTACGAGATGGCGCATCTTTATACCGCACGATTCAGAGCCATTCGGGAGAACTATGAAATTGATGCTACCACAGATCCCGAGGATCTGAGCACCGAACGGGGTAAGAATCTTTTGTAACTATGACTATAGTTACTCTGAAGAGTTGAGGGATGCTGATGAGTTCGTTATTCGAGCTTGTTGTTCTACATTTGAATACTTAGACCTAACCTACCTTATCTTCTCCCCTCACTATCCCCCTGTCAATAGATCTGACGGCCCTGCGCAACTACTGCGATCGCTACTGCAACAATTTAAGAGCTTTAGATGGCATACTCGATCAAGTTTTCCTGGGTCTCCTGAAGTTGCGTCAAACTGGATTTAAGGATGCAGTTACCCCAGTCTGTCAGCGCCTTCAGAATGTGCTGGCCATCTATCTACCCCAACTGGCAGAGGAGGAGACAACAAAACTGTATGAGGATGCACAGGATTTCTATGGCCGTATAGGATATGAGCCGACAGCGACATTGCAGCTGGTTGCCCACATCCGTTTCCTGGACAACTGTGACGAGGAACTGGATGAGTTGTTCAAAGTGGTTGACTATGTGCACGATTTGCTGCTAATCATCAAGGACTTTAATATACCCATCGATGATGAGCGCAAGGAGGACTATATGGACACAGAAGACTATCTGAATCGCACTAGGGAAACCTTGGCGGAAATTCTTGAGAAGCGACACGACTTTATTAATCAGCTGGACGAGGCAATGCAGGAGGACATACAGGCACTCAAGGAGGACATCCATGAAGTGGCCGTGGAAGCCATCGAAGACTGGCTACTTACCGTAACTAGAGATCTCTTGCTCATCCTATAGCTCCCCGAACTAAAACCACTCTCTCTTTATTCGATAGAGCAAATCAGATCGTAGTGCGGTAAATGATAAACTGGAGGAACTTTTAAACCGTATGAATGCGTGTCGGGAGAAGGCGGACGAGCTGATTGGTTATCAAAAGGAGTTTCGCATCGATTTGACCATGTATGATGAGATGGCTTCAGGTTTCTATGACATACGCATGCGACAGAATCTCTACAAAACTCTTATCGACTGGGAAGACTCACTTGCCAGCTGGTTGGCAGCCGATTTCAATACTCTCGTCGTCGCTGACATGATTGACCTGAATTCCAAGACCATTAAGAACTGTCTACAGTTTCAAAAGTATTTACCCGATAATGATATTGTGCCCGTGCTTCACAAGTCCGCTGAGGAGTTCAAAGAGAAGCTGCCGGTTATTGGCTACCTGCGAAATACAAATCTGCGTGCGGTAAGTAGAACAATTCTTCTTTCGATTTCATCGTTTACCAACTGAGCACTTTTCATTGACAGCGTCACTGGACCGAGATTGAAGATCTGCTGGGCCGCAAGTTCTTCCAGGAGAAGGACATTAGAATTAGCACCTACGAAGAGTCGCATGCGTTCGATGATGATAATAATGCGGAGGCTCTGATGCAAATCTCCTCGCAGGCAACGGGTGAAACGCAGCTCGAGAATATGCTCAAGGGCATTGAGACCATGTGGAAGGAGACCGAATTATCGATTGCCACGCATCACGATCAAAAGGATGTTTTCATACTTGCTGGCACCGAGGAGCTTCAAGCGGTTCTCGACGATGCTAATGTCAATATCAACACTATAGCGGCATCCAAATTTGTGGGGCCAATTAAGTCGAGGGTTGACGAATGGATATCAGCTTTGGATCAATTTGGTCGAACCTTTGGTGAGTCGTATATGAGTTTTTATATATATAGATATATATATATGTGATTAATTTGTACATCAAACAGAGACTTGGATGGATTGCCAGGGCGCTTGGATCTATCTGGAGGCAATCTTTGCCTCAGCGGACATACAACGTCAGCTGCCCCATGAGGCCAAGATGTTTAATCAGGTGGACAAGAACTTCAAGGAGATTGTGCGACAGGCCAAAAAGGTGGCCCTAGCCCTTCCCACCATGTCCAGCGTGGAGGTCTACGATATGCTGAGGGAGGACAATCGCTTGCTTGATCTGATATCACGCGGCCTCGAGGCTTATCTGGAAGTGAAACGAGTAGTTTTTCCCAGGTAAGAACAAGGAATAGCAGTCAGAGACCTTAACCAATCATTTCTTTTCCAGATTTTACTTTCTGTCCAACGATGAGCTGCTGGAGATTCTCGCCCAGACGCGTATACCGCAGGCGGTTCAACCGCATCTGCGTAAATGCTTCGATGCCATTTATCGCCTGGAGTTTGGCCAGAAGGAAGGTGGTGACGGCAAGATGATAGCCACCAATGATATCATTGCCTTTCTCTCGCCCGAGGGCGAAAAGCTGCAGTTCGGTAAGGGGTTGAAGGCGCGTGGAGCAGTCGAGGAATGGCTTAGCAAGGTGGAGGATGCAATGTTCGTTTCCTGCAAGCGATACATGCGCTTTGGCTATCAATGCTATGCGGCCAAGGAGCGTGACGAATGGTTCCAGGATCATCCCAATCAGGTGGTCATTACTGTATCCCAGGTGTACTGGGCAACCGATATACATCGCATCTTTGATGTCAAAGAAAAAGACACAACTGGGCGTCATTGAAAAGATGATGAAATTCGAAACAAAATGCCTGCAGGATCTGGGCGCACTGGCGGCTCTAACTCGTAAAAATATCAGCTCATTGTTGAGAAAGATACTTTGTGCGTTGATTACCATTGATGTGCATGCCAAGGACTCGGTGCACATGCTGATTGAGAGGGGTGTCTTCAATTCGTAAGTTGGCCAGGAAAGTCGCTTCAAGAAGATCCATTCTATTCCTCATTTTCTTTCAGAACCGACTTTAATTGGCTTAAGATGTTGCGCTTCTATTGGGCCATTGAAACGGAGACGGTCTATTCCCGCATGGCGGCCGCCAATATACCCTATTACTATGAGTATCTTGGAGCTGGCGGTGTCCTTGTTCTGACACCCTTGACCGATCGCTGCTATCTGTGCTTGATGGGCGCCTTTCAGATGGATCTGGGCGGGGCACCGGCTGGTCCTGCGGGTACGGGTAAAACGGAGACAACCAAAGATTTGGCCAAGGCTCTGGCAAAACAGTGTGTTGTCTTTAATTGCTCCGACGGCCTCGATTACAAGATGATGGGTCGCTTTTTCTCGGGATTAGCCCAATGCGGTGCCTGGTGCTGTTTCGACGAGTTTAATCGCATTGACATAGAGGTGTTGTCTGTGATTGCCCAACAACTGATCACCATACGCACAGCCAAGGTTATGAAGGTCAAACGGTGAGTCGAATGCCATCCAATTGATATTTTCGACTTGCATTTGACTTTGTGAAATTCATAGGTTTGTCTTCGAGGGCCGCGAGATTAAAATAAATCATTCGTGTTGCGTGTTCATCACCATGAATCCAGGCTATGCCGGCCGTACCGAACTGCCGGACAATCTGAAGGCTCTCTTTCGTCCTATATCGATGATGGTGCCGGACTATGCGTTGATTTCCGAGGTCATTCTCTACTCGGAAGGCTTTGAGGATCCTAAGATTCTAGCTCGCAAGATGGTGCAAATGTATCAACTTTGTAGCCAGCAGCTCAGTCAACAGAATCATTATGATTTCGGTATGCGGGCAGTGAAATCTGTCCTGGTTATGGCTGGTGCACTTAAGCGTGCCGCTCCGAATCAACGGGAGGATATCACCCTAATTGCTGCATTGCGTGACTCGAACATACCCAAGTTCTTGGCCGACGATGCGATACTCTTTCGTGGTATTCTCAGTGATCTGTTTCCGGGTGTCGAGCTGCCAGACTCACAGCATCCGCATCTGGAGGCGAGTCTCCGAATCGGTTTACGTCTCAAGAGTCTTCAACCTGTGCCGACCACCATACGAAAGTGTCTTCAGCTCTACGAGACAATGTGTGTGCGTTGGGGTGTCATGACAGTTGGCCCCACTGGCGGTGGCAAGTCGGTGGTGCTACATGCACTCGAGTATGCGTTGGCACATCTCTTTGAGAACGAGATCCAAGACCCGAACTTTCGTCCGGTTGTCATACAGACAATGAACCCCAAGGCTGTCAACATGAATGAACTGTACGGCTATGTGGACACAAAGACATTGGAATGGCAGGATGGACTCCTCGGTCTAGCCGTACGCAATGCGGTCAATGTGGAGGGTAAGTCGAAGGTTTCCTTAAAGTTCGCAATTTGATATAATACCAATTTCCAGAGGAGATCCATCAGTGGATCATGTGCGATGGTCCCGTGGACGCTGTGTGGATTGAGAACTTGAACACTGTTCTCGATGATAACAAGATGCTTTGTCTGGCCAACTCGGAGCGCATCAAACTGACCGCCTGGATACACATGCTCTTCGAGGTGCAGGATCTGTTGCAGGCATCTCCCGCAACGGTCTCTCGCTGCGGCATGGTTTACGTTGACCCTGGTGACCTTGGCTGGATACCGCTGGTGGATACCTGGCGTGAACTGGACATGTCCCAGAAGCTGCCTCCCGCCTTGGCCGAGTTCCTCTATCAGCTGTTCATCGGTTATTTTGAAAAGGCTTTGAAGATTGAAAGAAAACGCGCCTCCTACACTATACATCAGGTGTTGGGTTCCAAAGTGCGTTTGTGCTGCTCCCTTATCTCTTCGCAGCTGGAGACGCCACGCTGGCATTCAATGACCGATGATGCAGCCAAGCATCTGCTTACCAAGATCTTCACCTGGTGTGTGCTCTGGGCAATTGCATCCAATTTAAAGGACGCTGAGAAAATGTCCTTCGAGGACTTTTGGGGCCGAGCAATGGCCACACATCCACACATGGAGTAAGTGCATCCAAGCTTATTCATGCTTAACTTGCATCACATTTACTCGATTTACTCGCTTTACTCGATTAGCATGCCAGAGCGTTCCATGTGGAACTATCGCGTCAATCTGGAAACCAATGACTGGGGAAGTTGGAATGAAATAATGCCGGAATTTACCTTCAGTTCGGAGGTTTCCTACTATGATATGCAAGTGCCGACAGTGGATACCACCAAATATGGGTAAGATACAAACGACATTACGCAAGCCGCACTTTAAACTGCCGCTCTCCTTAGGTATGTGGCTGATTTGCTCTTCAAGCGGGACTATCCGGTCATGTTCACGGGTGAAACGGGTGTGGGAAAGACCGTGCTCGCGGTCAGTTGCATGAAACGTCTAGCCGGGGGCAGGGTCATACCAGTTGTGCTCAACTTTTCGGCTCAAACGAGCAGCTTGCGCACCCAGGAAATGATCGAGGGTCCGTTGGAGAAGCGGAAACGCACACAACTTGGTGCTCCCGTGGGCAAAACTGTCATCGTCTTTATTGATGATGTCAATATGCCCAAGCTGGACACCTACGGCAGTCAGCCGGCCATCGAGCTGCTCAGGTTTGTTTACACCGAAAGATTCCTATGTTTATTATTCTATATTTGTCAACTTGCAGACAGTTTCTGGACTTTAAGGGTTTCTATGATCGCGAGAAGCTTTTCTGGAAGGATATACTTGACGTGGTGCTGGGATGTGCCTGTGCACCACCAGGTGGAGGACGCAACCCACTTACCCCACGTTTCGTTCGCCACTTTGCTTTGTTCTCGCTTCCAAAACCGAACGAGGAGACGCTGACACAGATCTTCAATGGCATCCTTAAGGGTTTCCTTCAAACCTTCTCCTCTGCCATTCGCGCCCTGTCCGAGTCAATGGTGCACGCCTGTGTGGACGTCTACATGCGTGTGGCAAAAGTCATGTTGCCGACACCCGACCGATCTCACTATATCTTTAATCTTCGAGATCTCTCCAAGTGCATACAGGGTATTCTACAGGCGGACAACATGTACTACAACTTAGAGAATCAAATATTGAGGTTGTTCTACCACGAAACAACTCGAGTCTTTCACGATCGTCTCATTAACAATGAGGACAAGACGATCTTTAAGACCCTGATGAACGATGTGTGCCGAGATCATTTCAATCGCGACGTTGTCCAGCCGGATGAGCCAGGCGTTCTTTTCGGAGACTTTATGGTCTTTGGCAAGCCAAAGAACGAAAGGATCTATGATGAGATAAGGGATCAAAGCAAACTGGAAAGTGTGCTCAATGATTACATCATCGATTACAACTCCATGGCGGTGGGTAAGCAAATGAAATTGATACTCTTCCAGGATGCCATGGAGCACACAGTGCGTCTGGCCCGTCTCCTGCGCAGCGATCGTGGCAATGGCCTTCTGGTGGGCGTTGCTGGTATGGGTAAGCAGTCCCTCACTCGATTGGCCTCCCATGTCAACGAGTACAACTGTTGGCAAATTGAAATGCGACGAAACTACGATCTGAATGCGTTTCACGAGGATTTACGTGTCCTATACCGTATTGGTGGGGTTAGTGTCGATTGCCGTAGCATCGTATGATCATCATTAACATCTTCCATCCTATCATTCCTTCTATTTTCTAATCTTCCTATCCTATTTCCCTCATTTCTCCTTTCCTTTCTATCTTTTTCCTGATTCCTTTCCTTCCTTTCCTGCGGCCTTCCATCCTTTCTTCCCGTTTTCCTTCCCTTTCCTCGCTTCCTTTACATATCTTTATTTCCTTCCCTTTCCCCTTCTGTCTACCTCTCCTTCCCTTCGTTTTCTTCCATTTCTTTCTTCCTTTCCTTCTTTCCCCTGCTTCCCTTCCTTTCCTTCCTGCCCCCTTTCGTGCTTACTCACTTTCTTCTCACTTTACCACTTCCATTCTGTAGATTGAGAACCAACCCGTCACTTTTCTGCTGATCGACAGCCAGATAGTGGAAGAGGAGTTTCTAGAGGATATTAACAACATTTTAAACTCTGGCGAAGTGCCCAATCTATTTGAGGGCGACGAATACGAGAAGGTTATCCTGGATGCACGTGATGCCTGCAATGCCAGCAAAAAGGATGAGGTAGATACCTTCTCATCCTTTTTACAAATGATCTCGAATGTGCTTCCTTCCACAGAGCTGTCACCGCGATGAGATCTACAAATTCTTCATTAATCGTGTGCGCAATAATCTGCATGTGGTTATGTCCATGAGTCCAGTCGGAGATGCCTTCCGTCGTCGGTGTCGCATGTTCCCATCCCTGGTCAACTGCACAACCATTGATTGGTTTACCAGTTGGCCCACTGAAGCCTTGTATTCTGTTGCCCTGGGACTGCTGACAAAGATTGCGCCCAATATGAATGAAAGGATCTCCTGGCCAGCACCACAGTATTTATGCACAAGGTACGGCCTTGATATTGCCCTTGATACTTTGACTAATTTGAAATTCACTCTAGACTGTCGAGGATGCATCTGTCCGTTTCTATAAGGAGATGAAGCGACATTATTACACCACACCCAGTAGCTATCTGGAGCTGCTTAAGCTCTACCAAAGTCTGCTGAAAATCAAGAATCAGGAAATTATTGCCAAACGCAAGCGGATTGCCAGTGGTCTAAATAAGCTTCTGGAGACCAATGAAGTGGTATGTTATGCAACTAATAGATTGTAACATATTTTATTTAAGGACTTGTGTGGTCACCGTAGATTGCAGTCATGCAAAAGGAACTGGAGGTAATGGTGCCGCAGCTGGATGAGAAGTCGGCAATGATGAAGGCCCTGGTGGACAATTTAACAAAGGAGACAAAACAGGCGGACGCTGTCAAGCAGGGCGTCATGGAGGATGAGGCGAATGCCAAGGAGAAGGCAGCCATTGCCCAGGCGATATCCGAGGATGCCAGTAAGGATCTCGAGATAGCAATGCCTGCACTGCGTGAGTCTGAGGAAGCCCTCAAAGGACCAACCAAAGCGGACATCAATGAACTGAAGTCCTTCACAACGCCTCCAGCTCTGGTGCAGTTCTGCATGGAAGCCGTTTGCATCCTTCTCGGTGCCAAGTAAGTTCCCAAATAATGCAGTCAATTGTTGAGAAGAATCATTTGATGATTGTGTTTTAAAGACCCACATGGGCCTCGGCCAAGGCAATTATGGCGGATATCAATTTTATTAAGCGACTTTTCGAGTACGACAAGGGAGCACATGAAGGATGATGTCCTGAAAAAGGTCAAAAAATACATAGATCACAAAGACTTTGTGCCCGCTGTAAGTAAATGGCCTAAACAGTCACATATTCACCCAACTAACAACTGACAACTCAATGGGGTCTAAATCATTCTGCAGAAATTCGAGAAGGTCTCCAAGGTGGCAAAGTCCGTTAGCATGTGGGTGATTGCCATGGATAAGTTCTCAAAGGTCTACAAGATAGTCGAGCCAAAGATAAAGCGCAAGGAAGCTGCTGAAGCGGAGCTCAAGGATGTCATGAAAGTGCTGCGACAGAAACAAAAGGAGCTCGCTGCAGTCGAAGCGAAGATTCAATCATTACGCGATAGCCTGGAGGAGAAACAACGTGAATTCCAGGTTATCCAGGACAATGTCGATCTCACCTACGGCCGAATCAATCGAGCGGGTCGTCTTACCTCAGCCCTGGCGGATGAGCAAGTTCGCTGGCGAGAGACGGTGAAATCATTGACCGCGGACTTGGCCTGTGTGCCAGGAGATGTCCTGGTGGCAGCTGCCTGTGTCGCCTATCTGGGTGCCTTTTCCAATGAATATCGTCGCGAGATGAGCCAACTCTGGGTGGACAAATGCCGTGAATATAACATACCCTCAAGCAAGGAGTTCAATCTTCTGAAGGTCCTTGGCGATGCCTACGAGATGCGACAGTGGAATGTCGATGGCTTGCCCAAGGATAACATATCCATTGAGAATGGCATCTATGCCACACGCGCCCTACGCTGGGCCTTAATGATTGATCCTCAGGAGCAGGCCAATCGCTGGATACGCAACATGGAGAAGGCCAACAATCTGCAGGTGATCAAAATGACAGACTCATCCCTGATGCGGGTGCTGGAAAACAGCGTACGTCAGGGTCATCCGGTTTTGCTTGAGGAACTCGACGAGACCATAGATCCCTCTCTGCGTCCCATACTCCAGCGGGAGACATACAAGTCAGAGGGTCGCATCTATTTGAAGCTCGGCGATCAAGTTATCGATTACGATGACAACTTCAAGCTGTATATGACCACCAAGTTGCCCAATCCCCATTATCTGCCCGAGGTGTGCATTAATGTGACCCTGGTTAATTTTCTGGTCACTGAAAGTGGCCTCGAGGATCAGCTGCTGGCGTAAGTGTGCAGAAACCCGATAAGTCTTCAACTTTTACCTAATCCCTTTCCACATTGCGACACAGCGACATTGTGGCCATTGAGCTGCCCGTCATGGAGGCACAACGCAATGATCTTGTTGTGAAAATTAACGCGGATAAGCAACAGTTGCTATCGCTAGAGGATAAGGTGCTCAAGCTGCTCTTCAACTCCGAGGGCAATATACTAGACGACGAAGAGCTTGTCGAGACTCTTAACGACGCCAAGGTAGGTCCCCAAGTGCTCCACCCCTATCAAGAAATGTTTTACGCCCCATCCTTACATCCTTAGGAAACTTCCTTAATCATTGCCGCTCGTCTGATCGATACTGAGGAAACGGAAAAGGTAATTACGGCTTCCCGAGAACGGTACCGCATTCTATCGTCTCGTGGTGCAATCCTTTACTTTGTGGTCGCTGGTCTGGCTGAGATCGATCCCATGTATCAGTACAGTTTGAAGTACTTCACTCAAGTCTTTTGTAATGTCCTTCGACTCGACCATCCCGCCCTGGCCGTTGAGGCTCGCATCGCCACATTGATGGTGGATGAACTGAGGGCCATCTATGATAATATATCGCGTGGTCTCTTCGAAAATCATAAGCTCATCTTTAGTTTCCTACTGACGTTGGCCGTGGAACGGCAGGAGGGACGTGTCACCGAGGAGGAATTCGGCTTTCTAACCCGAGGGGCTGTGGGAACGGTGCGTACGAAAGCCCAGCCCGCCAATGTGAAGCTTAGTCAAATGGAATGGGAGGCAGCTGTATTTTTAGAGGACAATTTCAAGGAAAACTTTGCCGACTTCACCAACGATATAGATAAACCCTTCTTCCTGACGCTGCAGGACAACAAAGAGGTCTTTGACTTTGCAAAATCGAAGGCTGAACCCACCGATAAGTGGAACAAGCGTCTACGTGTCTTCCACAAACTCATGTTTATTGCCACATTCCGGAAGCCACGTTTTCTGCTCAATGTCGTCAGTTACCTCCATGCCACAGTGGGCAAGTACTTCACCGAGGCCTCTGCCGGCGGCACGCAACTGAGCACAGTGTAAGTTCTGATCCAGTTATGGACGGGAACTATTATAATTTAAATATCTATTTCAACAGCTATCTGGACACTTCGGCTGTAACGCCGCTGATCTTTGTGCTGTCGACGGGATCGGATCCTATGTCGGGATTTCTAAAATTCACTACTGAGATGAAGTTCACGGATAAGTATTATTCCATATCGCTGGGTCAGGGTCAGGGACCCCTTGCTGAAAGTTTGATCGATAAGAGTCTGCGCATGGGACACTGGGTATTTCTGCAGAACTGTCACTTGGCAACCTCCTGGATGCGCGTTCTAGAAACGATTGTTCGCAATCTCACCTTGGGCATAACCAAGGCAAATCCGGACTTTCGTTTATATCTCTCCTCCATGCCAACCCAGTCGTTCCCCATCAGTGTGCTCCAGAACTCGGTGAAAATCACAAATGAGCCACCCAAGGGTATTAAAGCGAACGTGATCGGGGCCTTGGGTGATCTCAAAGTGGACTTCTTTGAGCAGCACATCCAAAGTGGAAAATGGCGTGCTATTGTCTTTGGCCTCTGCATGTTCCATGCGGTGTTGTTGGAACGCCGAAAGTTTGGTCCTCTGGGCTGGAACATCACATATGAGTTCAGTGAGAGCGATCGTGAATGTGGCCTTAAGACACTGGACTTCTTTATCAACCGCGAGGTCTTTGAGGAAATTCCATGGGAGGCAATACTCTATATCAATGGAGAAATTACCTGGGGTGGTCGAGTTACGGATTATTGGGACTTACGCTGTCTGCGCACGATTTTAACCATCTTCTCCTCGGAGCGCATTATACAGCCGGGATACAAGTATTGTCGTGGTGATTCCTACTATCGTGATCCTCAAGGACTGACACTAAAAGAATACGCAACATTTGTACAAGGTTTTCCGGTACTAGAGGATCCCGAGATCTTTGGCATGAATCAGAACGCCAATATTGTGTTCCAGAGCAAGGAAACCGAGTTCTTTATCAGCACTCTGCTCTTAGGACAGCCACGCTCCTCAGCCGATGAGGGTCAGGCCATGGAGAATGATCTTTGTCAACAGATAATTTCCCGCATTCAATCGTCGCTCACCAACAAAATTCAACGTGAACCTATACACGATACCCTCACGGTGGTAAGTTAGCTGCATACATACATTCACTTCCCGTCGAAACCCATCTCCCATCTCCCATCTCCCATCCCTCTATCTAGTTGGATAACAGAGGTCAGATGCCATCGTTGACCACGGTGCTTGTGCAGGAGATCGATCGCTTCAATATCGCGTTGGGCATCATTCACGACAGTCTTGGCAATCTGTCCAAGGCCATCAAGGGTCTGGTCGTGATGTCCGAGGATCTGGAAATGGTATTCCGAGGACTGCTGGCCAATATCGTGCCCGCCATGTGGGCGAAACGTAGCTTTCTCTCCATCAAACCGTTGCCCAATTACATTGTGGACTTTCAACGTCGCATTGACTTCATTCAGCATTGGGCTGAGAATGGAGCTCCACGTTCGTATTGGATAAGCGGCTTCTTCTTTCCGCAATCCTTTTTAACCGGCGTCCTACAGACGTACGCACGTCGTCGAGTCCTTCCCATTGATTCACTCAAAATTGACTTTCAAGTCATCGAAATGGAGTTGGTGCAACAGGATTTCTTTATGCTACACAACGCGAATGCCAATGTGGGTAACATTTAAGTTTTTGAGTTGATATTTATTAAATTACTTCCTCGACAGGACGCTCGTCTCTATGGGAATCTGGAGGAGTGCACCGATGCCATGATTAATGTCCATGGCATTTTTGTGGAGGCTGCTCGCTGGGATCTCTCCAAGGGCGGACTATGCGATGCCAAATTCGGTGAACTCTACACACGCATGCCTGTCATACGCTTTATGCCCTGTTTGGAGGTCAGTCCCATTGTTCGCTATGAGGCCCCGTTATACAAGACACAACAACGTTCCGGCGTACTTTCCACAACGGGACACTCAACAAATTTTGTGCTCTCCATTCTCTTGCGCAGTAAAAATGATCCAGAATTCTGGATAATGCGTGGAACTGCCCTCGTTTGTGCCGTCCTTGAGAATATATCCTAGTTGGGACCATCTGCAAATGCAAACTATGGTATCAATTTATGCTTCATGTTTCTAGGTATCTTTATTTCGTACAATTCGTTCCAATTCTGTTCGGGGTTTCCATTCTAGGCGTAAAACCCGATAATACAATTTACTCGTAATAAATGTATATGTATATGTATATGTATATGTTATATATGTGTATATGAATGTGTGTATGTTGTGTGTCTTTATGCTTATGTTAATCATATTAATCAATTCTGTTCATTAGATATAGCTATATATAGAGTTGTTCCTAAAGTTGTCTAGTTTCAATAACAGTCCTTGCTTCAGTTCTGTTCTATTATTTATATATATATATTTGTATAAAAGTATTGTATTTACAACTTGCAATTGGTTCGATAAAAGACAAAAATATCAAGAGGGACAATACAAGGCCGCTTTCTAAACTTTATACTTGGTACATTGTTAACGTTAAACGTCTGAAGTCTGTGTATTTTTTATACAAATTGCTCAAAAATAGAAATATACAAGCAAAATTCTCAATCCATTTATATATCTAAAAAATGTTAACACGCGCGAATAAACATAAATAAATTGAACTAAACAACACAACTCTATAATATACGAAGTACAGTTGTGTACACATTTAGGGTATACAGTATCCCTTAGAATATTCCAAAATATATAAAGGCAATTTACCTAATTGACTAAAGATAAATTAAGGTCTCATTTATGTTTAACTATAAAAGGAATGTTTTTTTTTGTTTTTTGCTATTGGGTATTGCCAATGTTACGATCTTGTTCTTTTTGTGGTTAGGTAGATAACTTTATCTATAGGGAGGGAGTTATTATAAATCGCCTTTCTAAGTAATACTGCCGCTGTATTAGTTATCTGAATCGGAAGCTTCTAGCTGGGGGAGAGGTTGGTCCTATTTTTGTTAGATGCGTAAATGGAATGTTAATTAGTAGTTAAACTTAAGGTATAAATATTGCGGGAATTGGGTGTTGCCTATGAATTAGCTTTTAAGTACTTAGTAACTAGTTGTAAACATTAACTATAAACAAACAAAAAAAAATTACAATTATGTTAATAGTGACGTGCAAAGAAAAAAATGAAGCTAAGAAATCCGTTTGCTAGGAAGCTCACTGAGAGAGGGCAAAGAACAAAAACAAACTGTATACGAAAATCTGAATGCTGAAATCGGGATAACTGAAATGTTCTAAAGCTTTTTGCTGCCATCAATATCAAGGCTCAGATCCTGTAAGGAACCGCGCGGATGCAGCAGGCTGCGCTTCTCGGGATCCTTGACCTTCTTTGGCTTCGGTCGGTTTGTTTTTGTGTAACGATTGATGACACCATCCGTTTCATCCATCATACGCAATATCAATGTCTGATCGGATGAGTCTAGCGGTGCTATTGAAATATCGCGAACGGCACGGAATTTACCACAATTATTAAGATGTTCGTTCTCCAAACGGAAAAAGTTCCAAACGAAGCGGCTAAAGAGAAGAGAATTCGATTATTATTATGATATGGGGATAAATCAAATGAGTTTACCGAAAGACTTCCAGAATGCCTGTTATAGAGGTCATAATATCACCGCTCACAATTTTCATTTCAGTCAAATAAAAGGATAAGGCCCAAATGAATCGCAGCGCCAGATCCTCCAGTATGGCAAAGTAGTAAAAGCCCTGCAAATATAGACATAACAAGTAAATGGCTATTATAGAAAAGATGATTTAAATTTGTGTCGATTTGTTAAGCCTATAAAATGTAATAATATGGTTGGCAGCCTTGAATTAGTCTACTCACCGTGGATGAATAGACGACCTCCTCGCGGAGAAATGTGTTCTCGCCGGCATTCTTGTCGAAAAGGCCCCAATCCATTTTAATATCCCATGTGTAGGAATAGCATGACGACACAATCGAGGAGATTATCCAAAGCCAGGTGTACGGATTATCAAATGTGTTGGCATAGTTGGCTAACATAAAAAGAAAAGAGACAGTACTTGATAGCCATACGAAAGAGGTAGCATGCGTTAATACTTACGACTATTGAAGCTTTTGAGAGTGGCAAAGATGACAACCAGAAATGTTGTCGAATATTTGCCGGCATTGACGAGATGGGGAAATGCCTCTCGAGAGTCACGATAACGTCGCAGACATTGGGCAAAAACGAAACCAGGCTGGTAGGCAATTGACAATGGGACGAACGATAAAATCCTTTTCCATGCAGATGGACGCATCCGCTGCCTTTGACCAGTTGCCATTAGTGAAATAGAAGCATATGAGATACTCAAAGTCGAGTATGGCAGTGGCTAGCGAATTCAATTGATCGCCCAGCCAGAAATCAGCGAATCCTACATGAAAAAATGGCGCTGCCAGACAGCGTCCGGTGATGCGAAGCAGCCAGAAGCGTGCATCGTGATGAAGCACATGAAACGGATTGACCAGAAACACGACCATTATCAGTGTAAGTGTCAACGGATTTACGAATGCCGGAATGCTGAGACTGGCGCTATACAAAAAGCTCAGCATACTCAATGTCCAAACGACACCGAATATTGCCGCCAGCTCCATTAGATGCTGCTCCGATAGATGATTGCGCGGATCCAGTTCAAAGATAAGCACATGATTCACGCCCGACGACCGCCAACCATAAATGTTAACGCCAATGAGAAATATGAACTCAATGATGAGCAATGGACCGCGATATAAGCGAAATGTAACCTTTAGATCCTCGCCGGTTATATTATGGAATATAGCCGACAGCACAACAACGATGCCCAAAACAATAAAGCTGCCCGAGAAAAGGCCAACTTTGAAAGTTGTCCAAGGGCTCTGCTGTTCACCCAATGGTGGAACACGCAATCTTTTCATGGCACGCTGCCGATCACCTCCCTCCAATTCCCCGGTGACGGTCGTTTCAGTTTCATTGATAATGTTGTCAATATCTTTGTTAATAAAGAAATGCGATGCCTCCACATACTCTTGCCGCCACTTTGCTCCACTGTCTACACGCAGCAGCTGCAATTAATTAATAAATATTAGGTCTTAATAAATACCAATATCAATTACAATTATTATTTGTATTTTGTTGTGTACCTTATCGTGCTTTTTGAGTATTTTGCGAAAACCCGTATGATTTAAATTCTGATAATTCTGTAAGAGTATCAGACTCAAGTAGAATTCACTGAAGGCCAATTTTAATTCTCGCGCCTTGCGATCGGGCAATGCCGCATGTCGTTTCTGCCCCTTTGACTTTTTGGCAGTTCGCTCCGATTCCTCAATGCTCGACTTCAGTTCCGCATTTAGTGTGGCAAATTTACGTGTCGCCTCCGCCAACTTCTCCGAATAGAATGTATTTATCTTCTTTAGCTCCTTGTCGCAATAGTGAAAGAAGTTCTCATCAAAATTGGCAAAATGACGCTTCAACACCTCATCCTCTACGCTGTCCACCGAGGGAGCCTCCTCCACGGCCAAATATAGCATCGCTTTCATTTCCTGCAAGAACAAATATGTTTGTATATTTACTAATCAGCTCATTATCTAGTTAGTATCTAAACTTGAAATTTCAATTTTTAAATGTTTTAAGTTAAATTTAAGATTCGTAACGCGTTTATATTTTTCAGATTAATGTCATATTGGGTGCTAAACCCATGCGTAGCATACTTCATTAAACTAAACCAGACATCAGATAACGAATTACACGATCAAAGAAAATAATAAGTTTAATTTATTCCTCTAAGGACTAAGGAGTTTTACGGAGTTTTTTAAGAGTACTTTGTCCATTTTTTCTTTCATCCTCTCAAGCATTTTTCTCTATCAATAAACTTAATAAACATTATATTATTTTTAAGCATAGTGCCTGAAAAGCAAAATAATGATGAATATTGAATATTTTTATTTCTTGATGAAGTCGGTCTTATCAAGCACACACATATGTATCTCTGCAATATATATAATTTTAGGGATTACACATGTCTTACCTCATAGTTGATATATTGTTTGCGCCACTCGGGCGTGATGTGCGCCGACAGATGCTCGGCGAACTTCATGGTGCTATCGATGCAGTCGTGCCCCTGGCTTGGTTCGTAGTTGGCTTCAACCGGCGCTGAAATTATCACAAATCCAAAAATCAAAAACTTGAGTTTGCCAATTTAACGCACGGCTGCATTCGTTAATTTCCCGATGAAAAGCAGTAGGGAAATCACCTGTGCAAGGGGGAGAAGCACGATGAGGGAGGGACTCTATCTAATCAGAGGGCTGTTACAAGACTTGGTGTAAATAACAAAGGCAGTTGGCAACTCGCGACAAAGGGAGGCGACCGAAAATGTGATAAGCCAACAGAATGAGTTTCTTTATTAGTCAGTAATTCTTTTTTTCTTTTTGGCCTTACGAGAATTTGTTTATTTTCATTAGCGCGTTTTGCTTAATAAACTAAGTAAATTGGAAAATTTTGTCGTTCCCAGTGCGCTGTGTAAACACAATCGTTCGCATTTTAATCAATTAATTGCATAAATATTTGCCAAGACGCCCGATGGGACAGAAGACAAGATAAAAATGTTATCTTCCATTGATAATGAATATTTGATACTCTATTGATATAACAGTTATATATACATATATAATATCGCTGTTTAGTTTCACACAATTTTTTAAGCATTTAAAACAATACAAAATTAAAATTTGTGGAGATTAATCCGCAACTTATGGTTTGCATAGCAGCTATGTGATATCGACCCCTTTTGCAAAATTATCATATGGGATTTTCAATAACAAATTTATTTTTTGATGCAAAAATTGTTCTAAACTTCGATATTAATTCATAAGATAATAAGATAAAATGCATAATCCGTGAAATTGAAAGATATATTAAAAATGTATGAGAATAGTTAATATTTTTTACTCTATACTTTATTAACTAAAGGATGAATTTTGACTAATTTTTACTATGAGAGCTATTTAATAGAGACACAAATTAAGTTGATCCTGCTTTAAAACTAAGAGACAGACATCAAAAATATATGCTTAGTTCATGACGTGTGGTACGCATTCTTAAATGCGCCACATATTGCATGATAAAATCGTAGTTCCCTCAGCCAGGGTATAAAAAAGCTACAACAACTAGTGGCTTTAACTCTTGCCTTGACTTCTGTTCTTGGTCGGGACACGCACACACTCAGACACACACACACACAGTCAGAGAGAGCTATACACCTACACTGTTAATTGATTGAGAGTCAATACGTCAAATGGAAGCGTTCATTCAATTAACGTCAACATTAAATCTTAAATATAGAGTTTTCTATAGACTTTCCAATTGATGAATTGCTTGCCATTCAAACTAACTATCAATAATAATTGATCGAATGTTGTGAGTTGATTTTATTTGTGTTTTTTTTTTTTTTGTACTAATTTCTGTTTCTTAGCAATAAAACACTTGCTGCCTGTGCTCTTATCAGTGCAGTTACTCTGTTTGATTTTGTCTGTTGTCTTAAATACGCGCTGATAAGCCAACTGACAACAACAACAACAATAACAACTGGTACAACAAGCTAAACACATTCGACAAATACCAATACACACACCCGCGCACACTAAGCCATACGTTAAATATTTGATCAATAAAGCTGTCAAGCCAAGGAAATGCTAAGCCCGCCTTGCTGACTCAGCTAAAGAAAGAATTCTGTCGAAATGAACACAGCGCTGCTCTACTCTGCTCTGACTGGACAAGGCGCCCGATAAGTTGTTCTTATTGTTGTTACTGTTGCTGTGCTGCTGCTGATGTCAAGCAACAGCAACTGCGACTGCGTCTTGTGATTGAGCAGTCCAATTAATTGAAGGCATCACGAGATTAAGTTTAACTTTGTTGCTGATTCAAAATTGCTTTTCAATTACATAAAATTACACATCTCTTTACACAAGCATGTTGACATACAAACACTGGCTGCTGCTGCTGAGGCTGCTGCAGTGCTGCTCGCTTCTGGCTGCTGCTCTCCTGTTGTGTTGTTACTTCTACTTTTGTTATTGTTTTAATGTTTTGTTTATTGCTGGTTGATCGAACGAGTATCGTGCTATGGGCATACGTTGATAGGTATGCGGTTAGGCCACCACCTAAGCATTACTAATTGATAACATTAACTAAGTGGTTAAGTACACTTTATCACAGAATAGCGCGCACGGAACAACAAAGAACAAAATGCAAACGAAACAAAAAACCAGGGCCGATACAAGGCGAAATGCTTATCGATGGTCAGTATTGGTAAATGCGTGCATTGCTATGATCGTTTTCATTCTAGTTATCGGTAGTTAAGATTTTATCGAAATAAAATTTTTTGTTTTTTAAAAGAAATTTTTATTTTTTAAAAAATTATTTTATTTCTGTATTTAAACTTTCTGCTGATATACTTTACGCATTTAACGCATTAATCCACTTGTATATATATTATTTGAACTATAAGACAGATATTTAATAAAGTAAAATACTAAAATTACTATTTTTCAAGATTTCCCGATAGCTGATATATACATAAGAAATCGCAAGCGAAGATAGTAAATTGTATAGTTTTTGTTAAACGGTAGGAAAAACAGTTAACATTTTATATATAAACATATTCTGTATTAAAAGAGTGATTGCATTCTATTTCGACAACATTTATTTCTCATTGTATAAATACCTAGCTATTTCTCGTTACCTCGTTCGATCAAATAGCCATTTTTCCTCTATTAGTTCTGGCAGCGCTATTTGCCATGTCGCGATTAGCGATACATGCAACTATCGATAGCTACATAAATGCACGTCGACGTTGATAGTTCTTAGCAATCGGAAGCGACGCTCGCTCACGGTTTGCTCTCAGTTAATTTTTTCGCTAATATATTGCATAGTATTTCACAAGAACGACAACTCGCGAAGCTGCGCAGGTTTTTGCTGCTGGAAATGAATACGAACCTCAAAAGTATAAAGATGGGCCACTTTGGCAGCGGAGGCGGTGGCTTTGGCATGTCAGCTGGCAAATTGCTCACAAACAATAACACCAATGGCAACGTGGTTAGTGGTGGGGGAGGAGGCAGCGGAGCAGGTGCGGGCGCAAGCAGCAGCAAATCGGCGTCCCATGCAACAACAGACGCTGATGTGTTCGCGATGCCCAGCGGCACGATAATACCTCTGATTCGAAGTCGCGATGTGGCCAAACAATTGCCAACGTTTGCAGCTGCATTGCAGCGTCCCGCCGACGATCATTTGGCTGCCGAAGACTTGGATGCAGTGCAACTGGAGCTGGAATTGTTGCTCTCCAATGTGGCATTGCGTGCACGTGTACTCAAAGCTGAATACGATAGCCTGGACAAGGACGAGAAGCGTCAGGACCGCAGAAAATTGGAACGTGTACCGCCTGGTTCACCGCCTATCAATCAAGCCATGCTCAATGGCATTCTGGGCATAGGCAATGCCGCAACTGGCAGTGGGAGTGGCAGTGGTGTCGGTAGTCCGGCCACTGCCTCTGGTAATTCCAAGCGTAAACTACGTGATGAGCCGACGGGCGTACGGAAGAAACATTCGTCCATGACGATATTAAAGCAACAGCAGCAGCTCCAGGGCGCCGTATTAAAACAGATGAGCAAGAACAGTCCAATGGTTGTCCATACGGACGATAGCATGGATTATGTCACACTACCCAACATGCAACAACAACAAACGCAACAACAACTGCCAAAAGTGAGCATGCCCAAGAACGATATGCCCAACAAGTTTTGGCTATCGATTGAGCCATATTGTATGCCACTTACCAACGAGGATTTGCGACTGATTGATGATCTACTGGAGCAGTACCGTGGCCCCTTGGTGCCGCCAATACCTACGCTGGGTCCACATTACTCCACAGCTTGGGCACAGGAGGACATGAAGACACTGCAACCGGGTGGAGCGCGTCAAAAGTCACTGAATGCGACAGCGATGTTGAAAAAGGCCGATGGCATGCTGGAGGAAAGCATAACGGGACCGCTGACGCAGCGTCTAGTCTCAGCGCTGTTGGATGAGTCGCTGCCTAGCGAACAGGCGGCGGTTGGTGATCACAGCAACAGCAGCAGCAATGAGAATACACACTCCTCCTCCAGCAATGCAATCGCAGCTGTCGGTTCGGCCAACTTCCGTTCGCTATCGATGCTCAAGCATGGCGTTGGCATTGAGCAGCGACTGAAAAAAGAGCTCATTGAAAGCGGACTGATCGATGCCAGCGAGCTGGCCGCCCACGAGGATGTCGACGAAGTGCTGCTCGAGATTAAGCGTGTCACATCGGAAATCAGCAGTGTGGCGCAGTTCAACAGCGAAGAACTGAAGCGCCTTCGTGCCTCTGCCAGTGAAGAGATAAAACGCATTGAACTCAAGCGTAAACTGGACACCATCGATCAGGAAATACTCGAGTGCTACAAGCGTATGCTGCAGTATCGTGCCAAGCGCAAGGGTCACACAAATGAGGAGAAACAGGAGATTCTACGTTTAACCAGCGAACAGCGTGCTCTTGCCGAGCAACTGGAGCGCATGCAATTAACAGGCACTGTTGATAACAAATTGTAGGACAGGAGCTTGGCCTGGAGCTGGCGTCAATTAATGGCGCTGCATCGGGCGACGCTCCTCCTGCAGCAGCAGAAGCAATGGGAGCGTCATAGCGTTTGGAACGATATCAATTTGCAATTGCAATGTGTATAAAAACAATCGGTTAACGAACAATACAAAGTAAAAAAAGCAAATAATTCATAACTTAACTCGCCAGTTTGTACATTATCAGAGCGTATATGGCAATTACAAACCACACACACTGAAAAACAGCCACATTCACCAGCACCACATACCTACACTTTCTCTATACATAACATCATGATAAATCATATATATACATACTATATATATATATATATACTAATATGTATATAGTTCTCATACATACAATTTTGATATAGCTTAAGTTATTGTGCCAGGCAATAATAAAGTTGTCACTGTCACCCAGAAACGAATCCTCTTTTCCTTTCTCGCTGTTAGTCACTTGAACACCACCACACACCACAAGCGTCCACTGCGCTTTGAACGGTGAACTGTGTCCAGACCGACAATCCATAGCCCGGTTGAGGCCAGCAGCGGAAGCGGCAAGCGATCCAAGTTATTTACCCTTCGATAAGCCCTCCCCAAAAGTCGACAGAATGTTAAGAAATACAAGTACGAGAAAAATACGGCGCCTCTTGCTCTTGCCGAGCAACTGGAGCGCATGCAATTAACAGGCACTGTTGATAACAAATTGTAGGACAGGAGCTTGGCCTGGAGCTGGCGTCAATTAATGGCGCTGCATCGGGCGACGCTCCTCCTGCAGCAGCAGAAGCAATGGGAGCGTCATAGCGTTTGGAACGATATCAATTTGCAATTGCAATGTGTATAAAAACAATCGGTTAACGAACAATACAAAGTAAAAAAAGCAAATAATTCATAACTTAACTCGCCAGTTTGTACATTATCAGAGCGTATATGGCAATTACAAACCACACACACTGAAAAACAGCCACATTCACCAGCACCACATACCTACACTCTCTCTATACATAACATCATGATAAATCATATATATACATACTATATATATATATATATACTAATATGTATATAGTTCTCATACATACAATTTTGATATAGCTTAAGTTATTGTGCCAGGCAATAATAAAGTTGTCACTGTCACCCAGAAACGAATCCTCTTTTCCTTTCTCGCTGTTAGTCACTTGAACACCACCACACACCACAAGCGTCCACTGCGCTTTGAACGGTGAACTGTGTCCAGACCGACAATCCATAGCCCGGTTGAGGCCAGCAGCGGAAGCGGCAAGCGATCCAAGTTATTTACCCTTCGATAAGCCCTCCCCAAAGTCGACAGAATGTTAAGAAATACAAGTACGAGAAAAATACGGCGCCTCTGGATTGAGCTTAATTAAAATTAAACAATAGATACCCGTATCCAAAAATTATACATTTATAAGACTCAAATCGCTTTCGAAATACTCTAACATTTCAATATCTTCCTCTGAAATACTTAGATAACAACAACTCAATTTGACCTCTTTAAATTGGAAATATTTCTTTTATGAAATACGTATCAGGTTAATTATAAAATTCCTGATCTGTTGTAAACTGAGATGTATTATAATTAATCAAATAAGAATTATAAAGATAACTCTATCTCAGGTCAATTTAAATTGTAATCTATTATATTAAAAGAATTAAATAAAATAAAATGTTTTTAAGATAACTCTTTGTTAGATTAATGGATTTTTAAAATATCCAATCTATTATTCGATTGTTATAAACTGGAATCTAATATTAGGTGAGGTGCTGATCACATCTGCTTCAAACCATTGGGTTTATTATTTACTGTAACAACTGCTTTATTTTATTCCTACACAAAGAAATACTCACTTGAACATGCTGTAGAACTGCTTATAAAGTCAAAACACCCCAAGAGTGTCAAATACAAGGTCAATAGATGGTTTATCAAAATGCAAATAGAACGAGGCGGATCTCATATTGTATTGTATTCAAAGCTTATAATTTAGTGTAAGATTTGTTTTGTGAAAATGTATATATAAATATACATACATATATGATGACTGTGTGTATATCTATCTATAACGATATTTGATTTGATTAGATGTGATTGTACTTCATGTTGGCCGCGGTGCAGTGGTTACTTGTCCGACCCATATTCTCCCACTCCTCTTCCTACTTGCTGCGGTTCTGCCAACCGACAAATGCCTATCACAGATGCAGTCTTTTCCTTATCATCGGCTGACGGCTGTGTACTCGCTATAATGGTAATGCATCAAATTTCTCTCGGTAGTCATTTAACAAATCGGAACGGCATGAAACTAGTATCGATGAGGCGTTGGCTTTGAGGCGCAAATTAGCATCATTGGTTAGAAGCATCAGATGGGGCACTTGGGCCATCAACTGTAGGCAACAGTTAACAATGCTATCATCTGCTGAGTCCACCTCAATCAAATGTTCCGCCTCCTCCAACGCAGATTGAGCTAATTGGTAATGCAAAAACGATAAAATCATGGAACATGTTCAAATTCTTAACTTTGCTCACCCTGAATCCTTAGACTATTGTCGAACTTGTTGTTCAAATAGTGTATAGCACGAATGGCAGCACTGCGCTTAAGAGAATCTTCGCTGCGCCTGTCCTTGAGCTTATCCAGTTCCTTGATGACAATATAGGGTAAATATAGCATACTGCCATTAGTTTCCCCCAATGCTACTCGGCTCAGATCCTCCACAAACGCCAGATTGTTCATGAGCACATTTGTGTCCAGCACAAAATACATATGATCATCGAGACGTTTGGGTAGCTCTTGCTCAGATGATATCCATTCTAACAAAGGTCTATCCGAGTTTCCCTCCTCTGTGGAAATATTTGTGATTCCGTTAAATTCCATCTGTAACAAAAGGAAATTTTATAACATACATCAAATGTTGATTGAACTTAGGTAATTTTGAATATACAGTATTTTAAGAAAATATTTCGATTATTAATTTTTCCTTTTATCTTATTTTATGATAAGTAATTCCTTATGATTTTCAGAACAAGTTACACAAAGTTATTATGTACATTTTTACTTCACTTTACCAAATCAATTACTGGTATTTCGGTATTCACTATCAATTTTAAACAATTTGTATCTTTTAACTGTTTTACGAACTATAAGTAACTATGCTTAAATAGGAAAAAGATTTTCTTTTAAATACAAATTTGTTGATCTTTTTTATGCTTTGGTACAGAGCTACTTTTAAATTCAGACAAACTTAGGTAAATTGGAAGAGAATTTCTGTCGGTTCTTACCAGAGTTATATTTACTGTCTCCGCTTCCTGCTGATCACAGTCTATTTCCATGGGCTCCATTTCATCAGTTATTGAATTATTGTTTGGCAAAATGATTGTCTTTTTGGGTTTGTCCAGATTTGGGGCAGTTGCAGTTGGCAGTTTTATCAATTGATCGCCATTATTATTGTTGTTGTTCACCGTGATATTGCTCTCTTTTTGCAGTTGCTGGAGAGACTCTCGCAGCAAGGTCAGTCGTTGGTTGGCTGTGTTCAAAAACATTAAAATAACGATTATTTACGTTAAATTCAATTCGTCAATTCATTTGATTTAAGAAAGAGCATCTCAGTAACAATAAATAAAAAAATAATATGTATTTAAACTTGAAGTGTTCATTTGTTTACTTTTATATAAATATTCTAATTTATAGCATTGAAAATCAATATTTTAAATTTAATTAGTAAACTTTAAAATAGATTTTCTGATAAATAAAACGAAATAGAATGTTTATAAGATGAATACCTTAAATGAGGGGAGTCTAAATACAAATTATGCTTAATAAAATATTCTGAAAAAACAAGGCAACGTTTTCTAATAAATCTAAATTTCTTAATTCTTGTAAAATTTATTTTTTTTTTCTTAGATTCTTAAAATTTGTATTCTTTGTTTTTGTGATTTCAAACACATATTCTGAATTCGTATAATGTACCATATAAAACGAATCAAATTTCCTAGCAATTTCTATCAGTCATTATCTTTCTGATACTTTTGGCGAATGTTAACGTACAGCAAAAATAGATTCAGAAAGATCTATGTAGATCACTTACCACTTGTGGAGCGATTGACCTCTAGTCTATTGCTGGCATCTAACAGAGCTTTAGGCTTTGCCCAGGCATTCCTGCTGTTGTCACGATGGGCGAAGGGATTTGGAACAGTGCGTCTCTTGTTGAAACCACTCGCAGAAAAGTTAATTGCATCATTGGGCTGTTCACGCCTTGACTTGTCGGCATGGGACCAACTCCTGAGTTTTTCCGAAAATCTGTTCGATTGAGGAACTGGCGTTTCCACTGGAATTCTGCCTTGAAATTGCTGGTTATTGATAGATACATTGGAATTGGGAGAGTTACTGCCGTTCCTGATGGATTTCTTCAGTGCATTTCTTTCTTTATCTGGCTTTTTGTTATTCACGTGCTTCAGTTTCGTCTGTAGACGCTTGAGTCGATCTTGAGCTGGTTGTTTGTTATTGGTACTCACTGTGAAACAGGCCGAAAAATGTCAGATTATTTATTAACCGTTGCGACAATAACCCAGATTTTACTTACATTCTTCTCGACGCATGCTAATTGTTTTAAGGCTTGCTTTATCATTAATTGGTCCATTTGTAACCGTGTGTAAGCTACTAACATTTCTCAACCCATCCATTGTGCGATTTGCAACGCTAAATTTTTGCGTGTTTCATAGAAGCAACGAATCAACGGTACTACGGATAAATAAAACAAAATAGTAAAACGAATCAGCTGCTCACAAACAGCCCTGAGTTATCGATATAACATACTTTAATCGGACTAATTAAATAGTCGTTGATAGGTTAATACTAATTGAACAACAAAAATTTGATTAAACAATAAAAGAAACATTTGTAATATCTTAGCAATTATTTTTTATCCATAACAATCACGAGCAAAAAAATTGGCTTATTGACGATATATCGATATTACTAATAATTATTTATCAACTTTGATCGCAGTGTTGCTAAGTGACTTATTTTATAGCTAGCTCTGAACAATTTTCAGAATTCGACTTCTGGATAAATTTCAAATTACTAGAAATATTGTCATTTTCAATATATATTCACCTATGTTTTCCCATTAGTATTTCTTCTAAATTTACGCAAAAACTGATAGTATAAGTGAGTACAATATGTACTCACATACATAAGCAACTGCTTATTCTGTAAATAAAATAAATTAGAATTTTTGAAGTCATTTTAAAATTATAACTTGGAAATATGCTGCTGATTTTAATGATGGTTTGAAACTCGTCACTCTCCTGCAAAATAAGACTTATGCTTTAAATATTGAAGATTTGACAAAATTCCAACAAGAAGTCTATAAAAAGATATTTGAAAAAATTTCAAAATTGAAACATTTTTCAATGAGCCTTTTTTTGAATGTATTCTTCTTCGAGTAGATGAAATCGATCTAGAATGAACAGTTTTTACTGGGTGGCAACCTTTGGGCTTTGACTTCGCGCGTTGGCAGCACTAGCCAGAGCAGAAACAGCAACCGGTGTTTTTTGCAACGAAGCAGCCAGTCTTCCAGATTTCTTCACAGTTGCTCAATCATTTGTTTTTAACTAAACCTAAACGCATCATTATGATCAAGGTAAGAATCGCGCATTGAACTTACAATAATATAAACAGACAGCGCTCGATTTCATTCCTGATAAAGCAAATAGAGTTTGGGACAGCAAATGATTTATTTGCTTTAGCCGGGTGCAAAGTCCAATTGGGACGACCATTGTCTGCTAAGAATAACTGTATGTTATGTGCACCTTGTACCGCAAACATTCACGCGCACCATTATCGTTACACAATGATCACAAAAATCTGTGGTCAGCATTTATCATGTTTATTAGGCAAAATGAACCTGAAATAAGCTAGATCAGACCTACAACTCGTAAATTTACCCTATGCCGAGCGTATATGAAGTTTGTTTAAATGATTGTCACAGGCAGCAGGAGTGGTAGACTCCATTATTATGCACAGTATGTCAAGTAACTTTTTTAACAAATTTGAACGTTCATATATTTTAGTTTTTTTTAGTATACAAAGTACATACTATGAACCATAATTCTTGGAACAAGTTAAAAATATAAGCAATATCAATATTTTTCCGTTGGCAAATCGAAGACTTACAGTATATTCTTAAGAAGATCGAGAAATATTCTTCTTTTAGAATAATATAGACATTTTCACCATGATTTAAAAAAAGAGTATATTATTAGTATTTCTGATTGAAAGGATACTAAAGGAATAAATAATGATTTTGTATTTTTGTATTTCATTGTTTAAACTTTTTGTCTGTTTGTTCAGTTGTAAAGATTGACTCAAAATTGATCATTATGTTGTGGAAAAAGGAAATTAAATATGTACATATATAATCTGCAATATAATTTGCAATTCCTTGTAAAACTAAATAACTACAGTCCCTGACTGAAACCAATTTAAGCTGTCGTATAAACCGTGTGCTTCTTGTTTTTATTTATTGTAGAACGTTGTCTCCTTGGTGACTGGTGGTGCCTCCGGCCTGGGCCGTGCCACAGCCGAGCGACTGGCCAGACAGGGAGCGAGCGTTGTTCTCGCCGATCTGCCGTCGTCGAAGGGCAACGATGTGGCGAAGGAGTTGGGCGACAATGTTGTGTTTGTGCCTGTGGATGTGACCTCTGAGAAGGATGTGAGCGCTGCCATTCAGACGGCCAAGGACAAGTTTGGTCGCCTGGACCTGACTGTCAACTGTGCCGGCACAGCAACTGCTGTGAAGACGTACAACTTTAATAAGAATGTGGCCCACAAATTGGAGGATTTCCAGCGGGTGATCAACATTAATACCGTGGGCACGTTTAATGTGATTCGTCTATCGGCGGGTCTGATGGGCACCAATGCCCCCAACCAGGATGGTCAGCGTGGTGTCATCGTGAACACTGCTTCGGTTGCTGCCTATGATGGTCAGATTGGACAGGCCGCTTATGCGGCCTCCAAGGCAGCTGTTGTGGGCATGACTCTGCCCATTGCCCGTGACCTGAGTACGCAGGGAATTCGCATCTGCACCATTGCCCCTGGTCTTTTCAACACCCCCATGTTGGCTGCCCTGCCCGACAAGGTGCGTGGCTTTTTGGCCAAGTCAATACCATTCCCTCAGCGTTTGGGCGAGCCCAGTGAGTATGCCCATCTGGTGCAGGCTATCTATGAAAATCCATTGCTCAATGGCGAGATCATTCGCCTGGATGGGGCCCTGCGTATGATGCCCTAAACAAGATCATAACTCAGATTAGTTTGCATTTAAAGAAGCCGCTGTCAATTGATCTATTTGGCTTCAATATGGTTTTTTCTTTTAGTATTTAAGTTAATTGTCTTTGTTCTTGCATTGAATGTGAATAAATTTGAAAACAAATTACTTAACTGTACTTTTTAATATAATTTAATTGCTATAATTTGAATACAGAAAAAGCTACTATTCCTGCAAAAAGTTGGCAACAGTACTCAGTAAATTTCAATTATTGCAAAATGCAATAAATGAATAATTTGATGAAAATTTATAATGCGAAATTATATAAAATACAGGTAATCATTTTTATGATGGTTTGATGTTCGTTACCTCAAGGCGGCAGAAGTTACAATTTTAAATCTAAAAAATATGCTCAAAGAATTGTAACAATAATTCTACGCCCAGAATTTAGAAATATTAAAAAAGAGGAATATTTTATTAAGTTCAAATTTTTAGCATTGCATCCAAAATGCCAGATCGGAATATTATGCGGGATGACAACCTTTGCAACGGGTGGCAGCCTTTTGAGCCAAGACATCCACATCTGTGCTGCCAACATTTTGGAGGGGAAATCAGCTGTTTCTGGATGAATATAATCTAATTTGTTATTGAAGGCACTTTTGTACAGTTTAAAAAAATATTAGTGGCAAAAGATTGCTGAAAAGATACTTGAAGTATTCAGATATCTGCTTATTGGCAATATTAAAATTTTGTAGCAAACGAAGTCTACAAAAAAGGCAAGACCAGCTATTAACTAGCTAAGTTGGCAACAGTGTATAGTTGATTTTGGCCATCAACCGAACTGGTCACACTGGAAAAAACTCTGAAACGACGTCGACGTTTTGGACGAATAAAATAATGCTGAAATTAAATGCAGCTGCCGAAAAACAATTGCAATGTGTGCAAATGCAAGCAATCAATATGTGTTTATTATCAAAGTGCGTGTGTTAAGCAAAAAGTGCGATCTGTAGGCGTTGGAGAGAAATCACAGCCAGGCAAGAGAGTCAGAGCAAGGCAAGTGCAATGAAAATTGTATGCGCCGTGGAATTGTAATGAATGCTATTGCATTTTATATGTGTGTGTCTATGCGTGTGTGCATGTGTGTGAGCTTGTGTGCGACAACGTATAAATGTAAAAATGTGCGTGCAGATTTGTGTGTATTAGTGTCTGGCAGTGAGTACGCGAGAGCCAGGAGAGCAATAATTAAATTAAGCAAAGGTGTTACGTGCATGTGAGCTGCTGCTGCGTCGCTCCCTACGTATATGTGCCGATGTGTGTGTGTGTTTGTATGGGAGTGTGAGCACACTGTTGTGTATATACAAAGTGACAAAAATTCTAATAAGAATATTTGTTATCACTATCTCTCGCACTCAAAGCCGCTTGTTAGCTCGCTCTTGCTAGCTGTCTATGTCAAAATTCATAATTGCAATACAATAACGCTTGACTGGATGCATTTGCATTAAAATAGCGGCAGCGGCTTTGAGCTATCATAAAAAATTACTACAGCGCACGACTTACTACGAAGGCGACGACGACGACGGCAGCAGCGACGTCGGCACTGGTGCGAAACAGCGTCGCATTTCCCGGCTACTCCTTTTGGGCTGTTTTTGTTGGGCGGTGCTTTATTTGTGTGTGTATGTGTGAGCTAGCGTACTACACACCGCAGATTTTTTTACGCACTCAAATGTTATGGGCTTGTGTTAGTATACAAATGTGTGTGTATGTGTGTGTGAGTGTGTGGGTGCACCCACACATGTACATGCAAATGTATTTGCATGTGTGTGTAAGTGTGTGCATTTTTAAATTACCAGCGACGGCGTCAGCGCATTTTCCAAAAAGGTAGCAAAAAAAAAGAAAATGAAAAAATATCTACGCCCAAAATCTACTACTAAATTGGCAACAATTTTCTGCGCACTAGCAAATGCTGTTGAAACGGCAGTGTGTTGGGGGCAGCGGGTGGGTCGAGCGGAGTGAAGGAGATTCGATGGGCGTGGGGTGGCGCACGCAACTGTCATTGACCTTCAATTCGGTGCATTCGGTGTATGCAGCATCAACTTCGCCGCACCCAAAGGTCATGTGATGTGTGCGATGTGTGTCATCAATTAATCAATCAATTAATCAACTTATCATTCATTCGAAAATATGCTCAGAATACACAATGAATTCCATTTCAAATCGAAATGCAAAAATGTATCAAAAATTCAACTCGAACTCGAAAATGTTAAATTTGGAAATCAATCAATTAGTTCGTATACCCGTTACTAGTAGAGCACAACAAGAGTTTATTGCATTCATTGCAAAATATAACAGTTATATACATCTAAATGTTTATATAAAAATAAATTCCTCTGACTTTATAATATACACATATTCATGATAAGTATCAACAGTCGATCTCTTAGAGTGTTTTTAAAGTGCCACAGTTATTAAGATATACGTTTTATTTTGTTTCCGCTCATACCGTTTTATTATTCCCAATAATTCCGATTAGTCGCATCAAGATGGAAAATACGTATCGGTAGTTGTCGATTTTTTTTTACTGTTGGTTCTCAAGTTCTTTGGTAGAATTAATTTATATTTTTTATGGTCGATACTAAAGTTTGTACGACAGCTGAAGTCGGTTTAAATATGCTCTAACGTTCTTACTTGTTTTCTTCTTACAACTTGTAGCACACACTCATACGTACACCACACACACACAGACACAGAACATGGAATCGTCCATTAAGCTTAAGGAGAACGGTAATCAAAGCCAGAGCCTTAATCAGAATCCTCTCTGCAATGGCAATGGTACCACAGCAACAACAATCACTACCGGAAACGGAACTGGAGCTGGAACCGGAACTGGAGTGAACGTTAGCATTTGCAACAGCGATAGCTTTAGCAGCGTGATGCCTCCGCCTGCAACACAACGAGATCACGAATTGGTCAGCGCCAACAGTATCGAACTGAATGCGGCTGCATCGCTGAGCGATGACAGTGGAGTACCCCTTACCACGAATAGCTCCATATCGAGCGGTGACTCCTATCGTATTGGCATGTGCAAATTTGAAATTGAGGTAAAGTATTCCATGTTATATACCTTAACTAGTTATCTGAATAATAATACCTCTGCTTTTTCTGCGACAGATGGTGGAAAGTGATGGCGAAGTATCACAGTTTGATTCACTGGATAATTGCTCGGAGGGCGGCATGAGTGCTGAGAACTTTAATACGCTGAAAAAGGGTCCATTGGCACCGATCGATCCGCCGCCAGAGTTTCAGGATTCACCACAAACGACGCTAGTGCGCTCGATCTCCAAGAATATCGTGAATAGTCTGCGACGCTGGACATCGTCGCAGTCATCGTTTGAGCATCTTAAAGATGATGTGACCATGGTCAGTGCAGCAGTTGCTAGTGGTGCCGCCAGTCAGGAGCTGGTGTTGCTCCTGGCCAAGCCGGAAACGCAAGATGTGCGATCGACCCATGCTACTGCCACTATGGTGGTGACCACACAGCCCACCGCAACGACATTGCTGTGCCAACAGCAGCATCCACATCCGCATCAACAGCAGGAGCGTACACTTAAGGAATCGTATGCCATTAATAAGCATCTGTATTCAAGCGATTCCATATTGAATAGCCATACGGATAATATATATGATGAGCCAAATAATATAATAAGCAGCTCGCTGGGCAACAGCATTGATTTGCTCGACGAGGATGATGACGATGATGATGTTGATGAGGAGGAGGAAGCGGCCTCGGAGCAAAGCAGTAGCTCACCATCTTTGCCATCGCCGCCACCGCCCGTATCCATAATAAAGATTAAGCAAACGCTGTGTCCCTATTATCAGGACCATACGCGCTACTTCAAGGCCATACCCACAGAACAGGATAGCATTGCCAGTGCAAAGGCGGCGGCGGCTCAGCAGCGTTTTAATAGCGCTGGGTTATCTGAAATACACGACTATGATTTATACTATGGTGCACGTAGTAGGCAAACGACAGCAGCAACAGTAACAACATTGCAGCAGCAACATCCCCAACATCAACAACAGCAGACGGACAACAGCAGCTTGCAGCGTAGACAATTGCTTTATAGTCCATTAGGACATACGAGTCATTGTCATTATCATTCACATCATTCGCATTATCATCATCCAGCGCATCATCAGCATCATGGGCATTATCAGCACGGACAGCGTCCCAATTCGAGGAACTCGTTGAATAGTCGTCTTAGTAGCTCGCATAATTCACTGAATGTCTCGTCGGCGAATAAACCGGATGACTCGATATTCATCACTCAGGCAATGTCGCATGATGCGTTGTTCACGCGAGAAATTTCTGATTTCTATAATGTACCCATCGATTCGGATATTTATGCCTTTCCCGTTGACATGATCGAGCAGCAACAGCAGCAGCAGCAGCAACAACAACTTGAGAAGCAGCAGCAACAATTGGAGAAGCAACAACCTGCTTATCATAAGGCGGCAAGCAGACGCAATAAACGTAACAAGCGCAAGCAACGTTATGCCACAGGTGCCACAACAGAAACAAGCGACGATGGCGGCGACAAAGGAGGAGGAGGTGGTGGCAAGCATGGCAAATATCGCACGCCTGTAGCGCAAAGTGAAACGGAACCACTGCATATGACGCTGGATGAAGTGAAGCAATTCTACCATACACTCTACTCTGATGCTGGCAAAACATCCTGGTCGACAGGCGGCGGCGGTGTTGGTACTGGTGCTGGCGGTGTTTCATGTGTTACTGGCAACAACAAAATGCTAAGCACTTCAGCTATGGGCAATGCCAAAATGATGGCCGTCAAGTCTAGCAATGAAACCATTTGGAGCGTGTCCACAAATACCACCAATACAACAAATACAACAACAACGACGGCGCGCACACGCAGCAGCATTGGCACCAATCGCACCACCAATAATGCAAGTGGTGGTGCTAGCGGTGGTGGTGCAAGCAGCGGTGAGAGTAGCTCCAAATATCTGAGCAAACAGAACAAACATAATATTGACAATGATAAGCTTAATAATAACAATAATAATAACAATAACATCAACAACGGCAGCAATTATGCACAGCAACACACACCTGGAACACAGCTGCCAACCTCATCGGATAAGCTGCTGCTTTCCACAATAAACGACCATCAATCGCACACGAACAACAAACATGTCTTGCACACGGACAAAAAGTCACAATTCTCATTGAATTTGAAGCAAAAATTTTGTAGCATTTTTCGCTTTCGTCGCAGCAATCACAATCGTTGTCGAGCGAATGCAGCTGCTGCTGCTGCAGCAGCTACTGCTGCATCGACGACAGCTGTCAGCGCCAACTCGGCGTCAGCATCAATAACGTCGGCCAGTTGTGTGGCAAATGCAACAGATGCCACAGAGGAGACAAACAATTGCCTCATTCGAAGTGAACCAAATGCTGATTTGCGTAAAAAGTTTCAATCACGTGCGTTGCCGCCATTGCCAAAAAAGGGTAAGAGTCTCGGATTTGTCATCAAGTCGCAAGTTAAACTAATTATACACTCTTGCAGCTTATGTCATTGATGCCGCCGACACGGAGACTGAGGATCCAAAGAAAAGTAACGCTGTTCAAGAGCCGCGTGCACTGCAGTTTACCTCAAGTATTGAGAAGGTTAAAGACGTAAGTTGCAACTTGCCAAAGGATATTCGTTACTCATCACTCGCCACGCATTATTTATTACTTATTAATTTTGCAGTATGGCTGGTATTGGGGTCCATTGTCGAGTGAGGCCGCAGAGAAGGTGCTTTCCAATGAACCAGATGGCTCGTTCATAGTGCGCGATAGCTCCGATGATCATTATATATTCTCGTTGAGCTTTAAGCTGAACAATTGCGTGCGCCATGTGCGCATCGAACAGGACCAGGGTATGTCTCGTTAGCTTTAAAGATAATAAATTGACAACGTATAATTGAAAGTGTGCAAAGATTATGTGATGCAACGAGTAAATCAGCAAGAATATAACTTGTTGAGTAATATAAACCAATAAGCAACTTCTCGATGAATAACTTTAAGAGAACTAGTAGTGAATGTGTTTCTTAAAAAATCCCATAATGTATTTAATAATCGATTTTCTATCGCTCTTTTATCTTGCAGGCACATTTTCGTTTGGTTCGTATGCTAAGTTCAAATCCCAAACTATAACTGAGTTCATTGAGAAGGCCGTCGAACATTCGCGTAGCGGCAGGTAAGTTATACGGAACTTAACCCAATTTGAAATACATATATATTAACTTATGGTGTAATCTTTTTTAGATATTTGTTCTTTCTGCATCGTCGGCCGGAACATGGACCAATGCGTGTGCAATTAACCAATCCCGTATCTAGATTTAAACATGTACAAAGCTTGCAGCATATGTGCAGGTAAGTTTTGACCAGCTGATAAGTTAAATAAACATGCTCTCTAAAATCATGATACTGCTTACAGATTTGTTATACTAAAGGCGGTTATACGAAAGGATCTTATACAGACATTGCCATTACCAAGAAGACTTTTAGACTATCTTAACTATAAGCATTGCTACTCCGAGCAGGTGGAAAGCGACAGTTCGCACTCGCAGGTGAGTCTACAGTCTTCAGTTGTTGCATCTTAATTCTTACTAGTAAATGTATCTTTTTGACAGATTTCCGGTGAAGGATCCATGTAAAATTTAGCATGACAACTGACGACAAAAATGATAATTATTGACTTGTGACAGAAGAAGAAACAGGAGCAGAATGCGATCAAGATGACGAAAGTAAAAGCGAATGCGAAAGCAAAAAGAAATTATTACATTATATAAGTAGTAGAATTTAAAAAAAAGAAAAACAAATGATACAGCAAACAAGAGCAAAGGCATTTAAACCGTTAAGAAACAACAGCAAAGGCAACAGCAAATTGTTGTTGTGCAGGAAAAACATACAAACAAACGAAAGGATGAAGAAAGAAAAATTTAAAAACTCTGTTTAATGATCATTTTTTGTACTCGGTGCTATACTATAAATATTAACTAATTAATGAAAAGTAAAGGCAAAAACAAAACATATTATATAAATTGATATGATTATGAGTAGTCAAGTAAATTAAAAAATAACAAGAAACAATAGCGACACAGGCAACAAGAGACAAAAACACAAGAAACAAACAATAGATGTATATAATTATGCATAACTATAACAATTATAATAGATAACAAATGACAAGAGACAAACAAACAAACACAGCCAGCTCCAAACTTTGTGCACGACATGTCGATTTGAGTCTGCTGAAATTCTAAAATTGTTTAACTTTAATGCTTGCCTTTTAGCTGTGATTTTCCCCCAAAAAATGTAAATTTCAGATAGAGAGAGACAGAAAGAATGTGAAAGAGGGAGAGAAAGAGAGCGAGAGAGAGAGGATGTGTGTGTTATTATAAGATATTTTTAAGATATGAAAAATGTTTCTCAATTTGCAAATGTTTCAATTCGAGTTAATCTTCTGTTTGTTAAACTAATAAATTTGCTCAAGTAATAATCAACGATACAACGAAGCAGCATAACATAATTATAGAGATCTATATATATACATATATTTGATTATCTATAATGTTAGTTTTGTAACTTACGAATCTTTGGCAAATTTATGGTCTGACATTGTAAAAAATACTCAAAAAAATGCTCAAAATATTTGTCGCTTCTTGTCCAAAAGTTGATATTAGTTATTGTGTTGTAGAAATGCAAATCACCACCATCATCAGCATCATCGAAACGCTCTTTATAAATCGTGCCCAGAGTTAACCAAAAAGTATTGGCAAATTCAACAAAAAATGAATTAAACGAAACGAATGATTACAAAATATACATTAAACATCGGATAAGTATGCATAAATGTTGATACTAAATATTAATTATGTATTAAATATTATTATTATGTATTTAATTAGTTGAGGAGTTGGGGGCGGGGGGATATTGCAAACGAGAATTCGCTTGCCAAACGCAATATGTACATTGATTTTATGTATTAATTAATTGAATAATTGTTAAACCATTTTTGTTTTGTACTTATTTGTTATTTATGTTTTAGGCTTATTTTGCTTCTTTTTTTTAAACATACTTTTTTATCTTTGTTTTAAATTTTAATGTATTGGAGTACACTTTGTATATATTTATGTTTATAAATTAACGAATTATATATAACATATATGAGTTTGTATGTAAACAAACAAACGAATGTCAATGTATTCTGTTTTATTTTCAAACCAAAATAAAAGCGAAAGCGAAAATAACAAATGTAATTACACTATGCAACAACCTCCACGAGCTCTATAATTTTGTTACACACTGCTATTTGTTCGATTTGGCATCTTGTTGCATAGTGTGTTCTCTGTCTATGGAAATGAATTAAGCAATAGAACAAAATACAAAAAGAATAATAATAAAAACAAAACAACAATAAAACGACCAGGAAAATTAATAAAAATAAAATGAAAAGATACAATGGTCACAGGAAAATGAGCAATGGAAAGGCAATATAACAAATTTTTAATAATAAAAATTAAACGAAATTGTTTCTACTTTCTTGTTTTATTTTTGTACAAGGACTTTTTTCTGGCTAGAAATCATTCGAAAATGTTTGCGAATTTTCAAATATATAATTTTTTGACAAATTATTGCTGCACAGCTGAAACAGTGCGTCGATTGCGGATTTTTTCACAACTACTGCCATCTATTGTGTTTGCTGTGAGTTGTTGTGGCGCCATCTAATTGTCATTTTCGCTTTCTTTTCAGCTGTAAATTGCGCGCATTTCAAATATATAAGTATTTATTATTGAATTGTTTAGTTTTGCAATACTATTGAAATTAAGTACACAATTTTATTTAAATATTATTTTTTGTAAAACTATTTCCTGTCATAATTTTTTCAAAACTGGCGATTTCTTTGCAGAATGGTAATGTTAATATTAATTGGCATATAGTTTGACCGTGCCTTAAAATTTTGTTCATTTGAAAATGATAACGAAATAAATATTTAGTTTATCTATTTGTAGTTTTTTATTTTATTGTAGTTGCTCTGGTTTTTAAAATTAATAAATATTTAAGAACAAAGAATATAAATTTTGTACACTTTTATTAGTATCTCATGAGTAAATAAAAATGTCTGACAAAATGGAAAAACAACAGAATTTGCATAACAATAGGAAGGAATGAATTGAGATTGCACCTGCAACCGAAAATGGGATAAAAAATAGACTCCAACTGCAGTTCATAATAGATATCGTATTTCTAGAAATTCGACTATCATCAAGATCTATAGACAAATAAAATAATCGAATCAGATGCAGTCATAAGTACATATTTAATTGCCTTTGTTTGCTGTGAATTATGTTATTATTTTGGAACCCAACGAACTTAAAGCCATTAACTTATTAACATAAGTATTTTCCCTATATAGGGTGTAACGGTTTTTCATCCGATAAAAAGGTGGTCGATGGGAGGGGGAAAGCATTGCTGGAGGGGGTGGGGAGGGGAGGAGGGGCGCCTTTCTTTGGCGCGGCTGGCGTTACTTTTGTTTTGTTGCTTTTGTTGCTTTTGCGGCTTTTAATTTTTACCCAACAACGAGACGAATAATAATAATAATAACAACAATAACAACAACAACAACAACAACTGCCTAGTGATTAATTACATTTTCTTTTGCCAGTTTTCTCTTTAGCCTTTTCAATATATTTTTTTGTTTTTCGGCTGCTTCAAGTGCAGTCAGCAGTCTCTGCCGCTGCCGCTGCCGCTGTCGCTGCCTCCGTTGACGTCGCCTTTTTGAAATTAAATTTTGATTAATTGCAACCGACGGTCGGCACCTTTTTGACTTTGGCTGCAATCGTCAGCGGCGCTACGTGAAAAGTGTTTCCAGGCCGCATGAAATTCGCTGCACTTGCTGCAGAACACCCCTCCTCTCCCGTCCCGTCTTGTCCCGTCCCCCAGCCCTTGTTGCAGCCACGCCCCCGCCTCCTTGTGCCTCCCTGCGGTGAGCGATGTCAGTTAAGAATACAAAAAAAAAAACATCTTGAAACGAAACAATTTTCAGGTGTGAAAAATTTTGAAATGCGCTTTCAATTTGCGCTGCCTGCGTCAGCGTTAGCGTCAGCGTCAGCGTCGGCAGCGACAGCGGCCCATTAACGCAGCAACCAAATAAAGTCATTACCAACTGCCAAGCAGCCTGAGCTCAGAGTCTTTTGGCCATGCGTTTGGACATGGACATCGCATGGGGGGCGGGCAGAGCGGGGAGGAAGAGCTGCAGGGATAGGGAGAGTTGGTGTTGGTGTTGGTGATGAGGAACTGGGCCTGGGCGGCGTTGTCTTCTAATGCGAGCCAGCAATTTGCTACGTAGGCCGGCCACACCTACCTGCTGCCAAACATGCAACGCCGTTGCAACATGTCTACTCCAACATCCCCGCCTCGCCCCGCCCCGCCCCGCACCGCCCACCACCCCTTTCATAAGCCTAGCCTAGGCCAGAGTCTCGTTTGCAGGGCCCCCATTTAGACCCCTGTCCTGCTCCCATCCGGAGCCATCATGTGTTGCCATGTTTCGTGTCTGTCTTGTGGCTAGCAGGGATCAGATAACTCAATTATTCGCGGCGTAAACAAATGCTGCCTTTCAGGGTTTTAGCCAAGTTCAACTGCAGCCAAACTACACTACACATACCGTACATATGGAATGATGATATGTACGTATGTATCGTCTGTATGTATGGCCAGAGTCCGGTGCGGTCGAGTGCAGCGTATAGAGTGTAGAGTGTACAGTGTACAGTGTACACTGTGCACCATGGCAGCTTCTTCCTTGCGCCGCAGTTCAAAAGAGATGGGTTATTATCCCAGGCATAAATGGATTGTAAACGTGATTTTTATAGTCATTTAGCATAATAATGCATTTTATGGTTTGCAAGTCGAGCCAGCGAACGAGCAAAGGAACCAAACAGCCAGTCTTCCATCGCCCATCTCTCTCTCTCTCTCTCTCTCTCAGGCATCCACGTCTCCGTTTCCGTCCACAATCCTCAACAGTAAATTAAGCGATTCTACGTTTGCCTCTTTGGCTCTTTGATTCTTTGGTTTGACTGCCTGCTTAGTGCAAAGATTTGTTTTGTGGCTAACCAAGAACGAAAAGGGTGCGAAAAAGAAAACTAGAATGAGGGAGCGAGAGAGAGAGAGGTGGTGGGAGAGAGAGAGAGCGGAGAATCGAGTTAAAAGAGTTAGGCAATGATGAGGTTTATGCGTGCATCTTTATTAAAATCAAACGTAGATTGCAGGAAAAGCTAAAAGAAAGCAGAGAAAACTTTTTCTTCTTCTCTCGACTTCACTCTTCACTCTTCACTCTTCTTCTTTCTTCTTATCCTTCTTTACTTATCTTCGTCGTTCTTATCTCTTTTCCACATGAAATCAGGAAGGAGAAAGGAGTAAAGTAAAGTAGAGCTGAAAGACAAACACGAGGATAGAAGCAGAAAAGGAACTGTATAAGAAAGAGGCAAAAAGATGGAAAGAATGATGATGAAGACTGTAAAAGAAGGATAAAAAACCGGAAACAAGAGGAAACAAGAAGACAGTGGCAAATAGAAAAGAAAAGTGAATAGAGGGTGTGGAAGAGAGAGAGAGAGAGAGAAAGAGAGAGAGGGAGAGAGAGAGAGAGAGAGAGAGAGAGAGAGAGAGAGAGGCTAAAGTGCCCAGAAGAAAGAGAGTGGGAGAAGGAAAGAAAATAGGGATAACCAGATAAATAGAAGAAATAAAAAGGAGGGAACTAGAACCTCTTTCTTCTCTCCTGTATTTTGGATCGGATATTGGATAAGAAATAAATAAAACCAGAGAATGGAGAAGAGCGACAGAGAATATTTAAAAAAGATTTAATAAGATGAATCAATGCAGAGGGAGTAAGAAGAAAGCGAAGAGGAAAGAGAAATAATTATATATATAATTAAAATAAACTCTGAGTAGAGGATGTAAGCGAATGCAAAAAGAAGATACTCCTTTTATGATATTCCCTTATCACATTAAGTGGCCGCGCATAAACGCGCTAGCGTTGTGATCGGATTTGTTGCTGGAGACGTGTCTCCTGACTGACTTCTTAGCCAATTTGCGCGTTTGCTGCCCGTTCACGTTTGTTATTCACGCTTTTCAATTGAGAACGCGCCGCCAGATGTCTTCCTCTTCATCTGCCTGTTGCTGTCTCCCGTTCTCCCAATCTTTCGTTCTCTTCTGCTGTTGCTGCTGCTGATGTTGTTGCTCCATGCTCAATGGTCGATGGTCGATGGACGATGGTTAAACCTAAGCTCTTCCTTAGCTGAGATCCATGGCTGGGTCCTCGTTTTATTGTTTGTCTTCTTTATTACAAGTTAAAGCGTAATTACTCAACAAATATGCGGCAATTTGCGAGCTGCGAGCGAGTTGCAAGTTATCCCTTTACTCCTCCCTCCACCGCGTCCTAACCTGATTGCTGTTGCTTCTCCCGATGCTGCTGCTGTTGTTGCTGTTGTTGCTGTTGCTGCCGCCAACTGCTGCCAGTTGCCATTTTCGTGCTTGGAGAAATCAATCGGCCAAATGCCTGGCCGCAAAATTGTATTTATTTATTTATTTCGCCTTTCAGCCCGAAGAGATCCTTTTGCCCGATTCTTGATGTTAGCCGACCGATGTTGTTGTTGTTCTTGTTGCTCTTATCTGACCGCAATGAAGTTGCAATGAAGTAATCCAATTTGCGCGCAGGTTGTCATTTTGGCACGCCAAGGTGCTCATTACCTGTCCGGACTTCACATGAAAGAGACGAGGGATGGGAACAGCGATAGGGAATGGGATAGGAATAGGGATAGGAATTGGAATTGGAATTGGAATAGGAATAGGGATTGAAATAGAATTAGAATAAGAATAGGAGTAGGAATAGGAATAGGAATAGGAATAGGAGTAGAAGTAGGACTAGGAATAGGAGTAGGAATAGGAGTAGGAATAGGAATAGGGATAGGAGTAGAAGTAGGACTAGAAATAGGAGTAGAAGTAGGACTAGGAATAGGAGTAGGAATAGGAGTAGGAATTGGAATAGGAATAGGGATTGAAATAGAATAAGAATAGGAATAGGAGTAGGAGTAGGAATAGAAATAGGAATAGGAATAGGGATTGGAATAGGATTAGAAATAGGAATAGGAATAGGAATAGGAATAGGAATAGGAGTAGGAGTAGGAATAGGAATAGGGATTGGATCGGGAATAAGAACAGGGATAGAAAAAGGTATACAGCTAGGGACAGGCATTGGGTTGTGTTGCTGCTGCAACCAGTGTTGTTAAACGTTAGTTGGCGTTTAAAAAGTCTTGCTTAACTTGTTATAAATCTCAATTGAATAATGAGAAACCTGTTTACAGACATAGTACAACAACAATCTGGGCAACCCCTACCCCTTACGCCACCCCTTCGCCTACCCTCTCATCTCACTCAGCGGGGTGTTAAACGCTTCATACTTTCCCATTGTTTTCGCACAGCACTCAAAATATTATCAAAATACTTATCAAACAATAAAGCAAACGTTAGTTTAGATAGGCGATTGAGGGTGACGAGTATTAGGGTTAGCTTTAGGTTTAGCTGCCTCTATCTCTATCTCTGTCGCGCTCTCTACCGCTCTCGCTCTCGCTCTCTCCTGCTATATGTAGATTTCAATGATTTATATACTTTTGGTTTTCGAGGCTTATCAACAAGGATCTCAAACTCAAACCGCACGCGACCTTCATAAAAATGTTGCCCTCTTTTGGACAAAAGTAATTTTCAAATTATTTCCAGCAGCTTTGGGGTTGCCAATGGAATTTGATTTCACATTTTGATTTCAACTTGTCCGGGGTGTCGTTTGACACGACAGTCGACAGACGACAGACGACAGTCGACAGTCGACGAATGCTTATCACAACAAGTAAATCGCATAAAAATTGAGCCATTGTCAAGGGTCCATCTTGTTGGAAAGCGGGGAAGAGACTGGGTCGTCATCTTATAAGGTTATAAGGGGGATGTTTGCATTTCGTATATGTGCAAAGTCAGACGAACAAAAGGCGATTGATCCTAACTTCCGATTAGTTATAATAGTCGCATTTAAGCCATTATATATGTACATTTATGGCCTTGTCGAGTGCCATCCATTCTGTGCTTCAAGTCCATCCTTATTCTCTTAGCGAAATATTTATCTCAAATTATGTCTTGTACTCGTATTTATAACTTCAATTCTTTGTCATTCCAATCCTGAAAACGTTATCACCAAGCTGTATTATCTTCAACTAACGTATTCCGAGTTATTCTCTGCCCTTGTCTCACATTACTTTACTAAAATACCAAATGTATAAATTATTAAATAATATTTTTATACTTTATTCTGTCCTGTAATAAGAGTAATGAATGCAATTTGTATCCAAATTTCTAACGGCAACATGAAATACTCCAAAACTCATAATTAGCGATATCAGCTAGAAACATAAATAATTAAAATAACTTGTATAGCAACAATCTGAAATAAAACTTTAAGTGTATATATTTAAACCCAGCTCAATTTTTTGGCGATTTTAAATATCATCGATGTATGTATTTTTACTATAGCCAAATATTAACTTAAGATGGTGAAAGCCCCAAATTATTTCAACACTACTATTCTCTATTTAGATTAATATAATTTATTATTTTGACTTGATTTATACATTTGTATACTTAAACTTTAACATATTCACAAGAAGTTTCATCCTTATCCTTGGTGTTTATGTGTATAAAATAGGTATACATATTTAAGGTTTTATTGTGTAATTAATACAAATCATAAGCTTATCGTTTTTAGTTGTTTAGGTTTCATTGTATGTATTATTACTAATTGATTTATAAAATGTTTTCCCATTTTTATCCCCTACTTGTAGTCTGTAATATCTTTTAACTTGTTTAGATTTAAACTAAAGTTTTACTTGTAATTTATTTATTTAGTCACTGCCTTATAATTTTTTCTTCTTCTCAACCTTTTACTTGTAATATCCGTAATAACTTTTGAATTTTTATAGTTTCGCTATGATTCAGATAAGTAATAACTTAATAATAGTTTTCTATTCAAGGTTTATTATCAATTTATTGTGTGAATGCAATTATTTATTGCCTTGATATAGTCAGAAATTTTACTTATTTTCTGTAACTTTTTTTTATATATTTTAACCATTTCTATCACTTGCATTGTACAAATTTAAATATACTCTCACTCTTTTTTCTATATTTATATTTTTATTTTTTGTTTGGTTTTTTTATTGTGCTGTTAATCCTCTTCCGTGGGCAGACGTAACTTCAGCTCATCTTCTCACGCTCTGACTGTAACAACAACTATTAGCCGGCCACTTTAGACAGACAAAACTGGCGCTAATCCCGAAGAAGCCACCAACACAAGCCGCCTCCAGAGACGCAAATCCTTGTCGATTGCTCACTTTAATGCTCGACACCCTTCGAGGCTTTGTATTGCGTTGTTTCCACAGCCAAAAACCCAAAATCCAAAGCCCAAAACCCGCAACCTACATCCAATGCCAATCCCAAACTCATTCCGATTCCCATTCCCATTCCCATTCCCATACCCACTATTTATGTCATGTTGTACATGTTAAGCCGACAAATCGGTTGCGATTGATTAAAGTGTGTCCTGCTGCTGGCTTCAACCACCTTTGTGGATTGTGCCCGATTGGTCGATTGCTCGATTGCTGGATTGCCGGATTGCTCGATTGCAATCTTGACTTCATTATCGGCTTTTCAAATTTCTGGAATATTTGATATCTGGCCAACGTTTGGCGGATAGAAGGGCGCAAGTTAAGCCGCCAGCGACGTTCACCTTAGTCCTGGAAGGTGCGTGAAATTTGTCATATCCTTATCCCGCCAAACGCATCTGGCTGGTGGTTGTTTCCATCTCGAGCTTTGCTTTCCCACCACATTTCGCAAAGGAGGCGTGAAATGTGGCCGTGTCGAAGCAACAAATCCTTGCACCCGGTCGACATTGCTCTTGTGTTGTCTGTAAACCATCGAACCATCTAGCTAACCAGCTAGCCAGTTACCGGTAACCAGTTAACCAGCTAAACAGCTAACCAGCTAACCAGTCAGCAGTAGCCAGTTCCCTGTGGAGCACTAGACAAGGGACTGCGGTTGCTTCCCGTGAAATCGATGCTATGCATGTGTCCGGGATTAGGTAAATTTTGAGTTGTCTCTCCGTTTGTTTCCCTGCGGCTTATGCATCGGATAGAGTTTGAGGAGCAGGGAGGATGGAGGATGGAGGGCGCAAGAGATGGGCTGCTGATTCCAGAGATCTGTGACACCTTGACATATGTCTTCCTATCACATGTGACAGTGATGTAGACTCTGCTGTTGAAAGTTTGGATCATAGATATCGGGGCTGTATATAGGATACTGTATATAGCGCATTGTTCAGAGGTGTATGGTGCAATCCTGCAGGTTCGGGATTTTCTCAGCACAATGCCCGAAATACCGATGAGAGTTATTATCAATATCATACCTACTTCACATCTAGCTTTATAAAAATATGTGTTCGTCAGGTTAGTGTTATTGACATCACTGTTCTTGAAGTTAGAAAACACAAGAACATTTTAAATAAGACCAAATTCTTATTTGGAGAATAAATGTTCTTAAAGTTCAATTGAACAAATAAAAAGAGTAATGACTATTGAATATTTAAAATAAGAATTTATTGCATTTTTTCCTACTCAATTATATATATATTTTTTTAATATACATTTTAAATATATATATATTTTTAGCGATTCTTACATACATAAAACATGCAATAATTATAGTTTACTTAGATTTGAATTCTTATATAAAGAACTTCGATTAAATATAGATGAATTAGTAATTATAGTACTACTAATTTGGTCTTAAGAACAAATTATTTAAGCTTAATGTTCTGTTCCTTTATCTAGTGTAGTTGAGTGTAAAAAACATATGCATATGGAAGGTTTAAGGGTCTATGGATTAATGTGTAGCAAAGGAACGAGGATGTAGTGTAAATGGGTGTAAGGCAACCTGTTGTGGTGTGCAGCGTTGGGGCAACTGTGTGTGTGACTGCTCCACTTGTCGCATTGAACACTTGCACTAATTACAATTGCAATTACGCGTCGTGCGAATTACGAATTACGAACTGCGAGCTGCGAGTTACGAATTGCGGGTTCCGCGTCCGCGTCCGCATCCAAGAGCTTGGGAGCCAAAACGCATTCGCACTTCCCATCATTAGGGTGCCACTGATAGAGGGACATGTGGCATGGGGCATGTGGCGGGTAATACCGGAGGGTAACGTCTCTGTGCGTTGCATATTAATCAAATTAGCTCCAATTTTTTTTTTTCTGTTTTACGTGTTTGCCTTTGGCTGTTGTTAGGTTTTTTGCTTTTTGCTTATTGCTTTTTGCTTTTGCTGCTTGCCGGGCGATCGCAGAAATCATTTTAATGACGACGGCCCCAAACAATTGAGTTGTCAACTGTGGCACGACCGGACAGGCGGGGCGTGGCCATTAGGGCGTTGATGACATTAATAAACGCATATGCAAAAATGCCGGGCACAAAAACGTCAAAGCGGCAAATGCAACACTGCAACTGTGCAACTGTGCAACGTGCAACAATGTTAATTACCAAAGCGCAAAGCGACAAAATTGTAACAGTGGCAACGCCTGCGGCCCCCCATTTTATAAAGAGCAGTCAGTTCACAAGGGGGCGTGGCCAAATCTTTGGGGCAGCTGCAGTTGCAAGTCTTATGTCTGTATGTATGTGGAGCATCGCGTAAACGGCCCAAGGCCGTTCAGCTGGACCACTGGGCGCATTAATTGCCCTTGCCGGGCTCCCAAAGAGAGCCAAAGATCCAAACGAAGCTGCCACCACGACCACGACCACGACCCCGACCCCGACCCCGATGCCAATTCCGATCCCAGCACCTACATTCTTCTCCCTTTCCTTCCCCTTCCCTTGCCTTCAGTCCAGCAGCCAACATGGAAGCATTGGATGTGTGGCAGCTTAGTGCTTATGAAAATGAATGAGGCCACAATTTGTGGCAAGTCCTTCACCCTCCGCCAACATACAACATAATGAACATCACTGATGACTTCTACGTGTCCATCAAAGCGATTGCTGTCTCGCAGGCGGTCATAGGGTGGTCCTCGACAAACTGTGCCAAATGATTTGATGATTTGTGCCCCCCGACATTGGGAATGGCAATAGACAATTTGGCAATACATGCGAATTGTGGACGCTGCCACAATCCACATACCATATTGCACATTTTGAGGACTTGCCAGCGATGCTGCTCATGAGATTGGACACAGTTTAAATGTCTTACAAATATTCTTTTGCTTTCAATCACAACCCTTGTGCCCAACAAACCATTTTTCCCTATGATTAACTCACTGTACATCAGATCGGTTCCTTAATATGCGTCGTTGACGGAAATGTAATGAATTACATAAAATATAATGTATTATATGTATTACGTTCATGTTTTATTTCATTTTCAGGAGGTTAAGTTGGGACTTTTCCTGAATTTCAATTGATTTTCTCTTTGGCAACCAACTGCAAAACATGAAATATTTGAAAGCATATTTACCTATTTCAATCGATCAACTAAAGATTCGCTTGTATAAACACAACATATTGATACCCTCTACTTAGCCACTTGATGGGTAAAGGGTATCAAAACCCAACGGGAACCATGCCCTCAATGTCACGCCCCTTTTGGATTGGCCACAGAAAGAAAGACGAGGAAAAAAGGCCGCGCCATTTGCGGCTAATTTTGTAAATCATGATATCGTAATTAATTTTTGCAGCCGCAACACAAAACACAACAAAAGGCGGCATCCGCAACGACGTTGACGCTGGCGTTGACGCTGACGCTGACGCCGACGTCAGCAGCGGCGTCAGCATCTTTAGCCAGAAATCCTCTGCACTGGCATACAGACAAAACCAATTAATATTTGAGCAATGCTCCTGCGGCAACAGTTAAAGTCAACGGCAACAACAGAACCACAACAGCAACAACAGCAACAACAACAGCAGCAACAAAAGAAACAGAAGAACAAGATTTTTATTGAGATCTCAAAGATGCAAAGTGATTTGAATTTGATTGTGCCGCGCGTGCTCTCTTCCCAGCATCAGTTGCTCCCTGCCTTCTTTCCTTCGTGCCGATCCTCTCTCATCATTGTCGGCACTTTGGGCAGAGTAAGAAAGAGGGGAAGTGCGTGTGTGTGAGCGAGCGATCGAGCGAGCGAGAGAGAGGGAGAGACAGACGCAGTTGGGGGCAAAAGGTGTGAAAACCCTGCTGGGTTTTAAATGCAAGCTAATAAGAACAGAAACTGAGAAACTGGGCGAATGTGGCAGGCGGGGAAGCAGACGTCGCAGTACGGAGTGAGGGTTAGGGGAGGAGGAGGAAGCCTGCACATAAACGATTCCAGATCTTAGGGTGTTATTCGTGATCGTTGCATGCAACAACCAACAACCGACAACCGACAATCGACGAGACCGAGACAACCATGACCAATCCATGTGCATCGTTGCATTTTTTATGTCTCTCTTTTATTTTATTCTTAGTTATTCCTCTTTCGTGCTATTCATTTTATGGCTGGTTCCGAAATTCGGAACAAAAGCAGCGCTGAATACAATGAATATTCATATTGGGATTGTTAAATGAATACAACAATTAAGTGTGACTATAAGGTGCATTTATTGATATAATCACTGCACACTTTCAATTCATTTAACTAGTTGGCCAAACACGTTTAGCTGAGCGAACTGAGCGAATAAATGAATAAATTGCCGAATACACACAGATCCTTAGATACATACACATACACATACACACAAGAAGTTGCCTCTTCTTTTGACTTGAAGATTGGGTATTGACCAACATCTGATTGGACTTTGATGAAATTGAAGCGAAGATATAGAACACAGATTCATATAACATTGGTAACATAACATTTACGTGAATGTTTCTGTTACATATGTCTAATTTTCCTGCATATTTTTGGGCACATGATTTCAGCACATATTTCACGACCTGATTTCTGCACATATTTCTACAGTTGTTTTCTGCACATATTTCTTTTATTTATTATATTGAATGAAAAGTCATAATATTTCCATAACAACACATTCATATGTTTCTACGTATTTCTGCACACGTTTTCAGTACATATTTCTGCACATGATAAAAATATTTATATGTATATAAAAATAATATAATTGTAAAACATTTCAAACGAGCTTAAAGTTATAATACCACATGCATATTAATTGAATCTCTTTACAGTTTTGACCAGAGAAACAACTAGAAATCGCTCTATATTATTAGTATTATATTAGTGCTTATATACATGTTTAGGATTATTATTATTATGTCATGTCTAAGAGCTGTAATAAGTTATATATGTATATAATCACTTAACTATGATATGTACATTGTTCAAGTTAAAATACGAGCCACAAATTGGGCAGCTAATACAGCGAGCCAAGAGTTGTGATGCCAAATAAACCGCAAAGGGGCTCAAATCGTGGGGAGAGGGTGGTGCTAGGGGTAGGGGTAGGGGTAGGATTAGGGGTTTTTGTGTGGCAACAATGAAAACAGGCGGCAGAACGTGCCGTCAACTGTGGGCAGGGGAAGAAAATCAAATCAAGCGACAAATAAATGTAACAAATACGACAACAAAACAAAAAGAGAGACAGAAGGAGAGAGCGAGAGAGAGAGCGATGTAAGCTGAAAGGAGCAGCAAGGACATCAGGCAGGCAGCCAACGAGTCAGCCACAAAAGGCGACCTCAAAACGGCTGCCTAAAAACTCAATTACATAACAATCTGTTCACATTTTTTCACACACCATCAACTTTAAATGAGCTCACAGCAGTGACGAGGGGAGGCTGAGGGCGTGCCACGACGGGGGAGGTGCAGGAGGACGAGGAGGAGGAGGAGGGTGCTCATTGAGGGCTGCTGGGCACGTCGCCAAGCTAAAAATGAGCAATGCCAAAACGGTGGGCGGTGGGCGGAGGGCGGTGGGCGGTGTTGGGTGGACGAAAAGGCACTCGAAATCAAATTACGAGCCCACAACAGGAGCAACAACAACAGCAACAACAACAGCAACAGCCACAGCAACAATAACAATAAGGATTCACAGTCGACGCCCCAATTTGAGGGTTGGACGCGGTCTAGCCAGGCCAACAATAACAACGACAGGGACACACAAATTACAATGTAATTTATTTGCCGCCAGCGTCGCGATGAGACGCAGTCAAGGATAAATCTGAGGACGAGAACGGGAACGAGAACGGGAACGAGAACGGAAACGAGAACGGATCGAGGGCGAGGACGAAGGATGCGAGAAGTTGGCGTTAGAGAAAATCAATCGCGACAGCTACAAAGACAACGATGAAACTGAGACTGCAATTGAGAAGGACTACACTGAAAAAACAGAAGCATATTCAACTTACATATTTTGTTCTTCAAATCAGAACAGTTTTTAAACAAAATTTCTAATAATAAGAACTTTCATCATTTATCATTACAATTTTTAATTATTACAAAAGTATAAATATATTAAATTCTTTTTCTTTGAAAAAGTAAGAAAAAACATTTAAAAGAGAAATAATTATAAAAATACCAAGCTAGAAGAAATTTTTTCGTGCAAAATAAAATAAAACTACAATACAAATACTAAATATATATATATTTTTTTTGTCTTAAGTCTTAGAACTCTTATATTCCAAAAAATTTAATTTCTGTTCTTATTTAAATAAATTTAAGAATTTCTTAGTTCTGAGACCGACATATATAGTTAATACTCAATTTGTATCAGTGTAAGAGACACAGAGAATGCGAACGACACAATGACAAGGGCGCGAAAGTTTTGCTCAGTTCATTTTTCCTATATTTTTTTTTTTGTGGTCGTTTCGGACCAGGACCATCAAACTGGCCAATGAATGTCAATTGTTGTCATCGTCGTCGTCGTTGTCTGTGCCCAACCAGCAACCATCTTATGGAATCCCCAGAGCACTCTATTCGCTATCTGTTACCCTAACAAACAGATTGGGACTGACCGTTTGTTTAACCAGTTTGTCCTTAGTCTCAAACCTGAATTTAAGGCTTTGATAAAAAGAAGTCAACGAACCGAACTTCGAAGTGAGTTGAAACTTGAGTGGAAAATGTAGAGTATTGAGCAGTCGTTCAGATATGTATGCTTCTACTGCATCTATTGCTTGTCATTTGTCTAGTTTCCCTTATTTTTTTTGCCTAAGATTTGGCTTCGATTCTTGGCCAAATCATTGCAATTTTATGAGCCTAATGACAAATTTCCATTTACACTTCATGCACCCCAAACACATCTTTGATGATGAGTTGATGTCTGTGCTGTTCAACACTTCGTTCATGGCCAACCCTTAGCATCTTAGAACAAGGCAAGTGTGAGACACACTCTCCTGGTCTCTCTAATGGGTATATTGAGCAACTATGTGACGGATTCTTGATTATATAAATACAGCAAACAGAAGTTTTTGCTTTTTGCTTTTTCAGTTGATAATGCCAAGACAGAACATCAATGCATTTTGAATTGCTTTGCAGGGTATCCTGGAGTCAATCATTGGAGCTATCTGTATGAAGGGTCTCTTCAAGAAGTAAATGTACATCAATGTAACCGATCGACGCAATCTTTAGAGTATTAACTAGTCAGAAAGTTAAAGTCGGAGTCTGTGTGCCAAATTTGGTTGCTCTAATTCTTATAGTCTCTGAGATCCTATTGTTCATATGGAGAGATAGACAAATATATATACTTTTAGTGCATCCTTCTCCCTTTTACACAAATTGTAGCTTAAAGTCGTAATCTTCGCTCATTTCTAAAATGTTTTCACAAGGAAACTATAGCTCTAATATCAATTCCTAGTCTCCACATGTTGAGTTGAATGGTTAGTGTAATACTTGGTCCTAACAAGAGTGTTAATTCCAATCTCTTCAGGATTGAACTTAAAACATAAAATATATGTAAATAGTTAAAGAAAAATTAGTATTTCTTAACATGAAGAGCGGAATAGGGAATTGTTTTGAGAACTATGGTGAAGATTATTATTTTGGCTTAAGAGTTTTCAGTTTTTATGGGCCATACAAATCGAAGTTTGGTAACCTTCACCCCTGGCTTCCCACACACACACTGCCACACACACACACACAGCCACACATACGGACACATAAATCTGCCCACGTTGCCACTTGGCCAAAATCGCCAGAGTTTCTAGTTAGTGCGGTTAACAACAACTAACTGTTGTTCTTTTTGTTGTTGCTGTTGCTGTTGTTGTTGATGTTGCTGTTGCTATTATTGTTGTTGTTGTTGCCGCATGAGGCACAATTATTCATAATTCGTGGGCTCATAAAAATAAATGGCTGCTTAACGTAATTGCCATAATTTCGTGTGACTTGACTTTGACTGTTGGCTGCAACAACAAGACCACTGGCAACAACAACAATTCGAGGCATGAGCAGAGACGAAATGTGGTGGGGAGGGGAAGGAAGACAGGGTTACCCTCACCGAGGGTTGTCCTGGTCTGCATTGAAACCAATATTTTACGAGTGATTGCAAGAGCGCATCGCATCACTTGCCACATTCAGTGCGGTTGCAAAGTGGGCGTGCCCCAGATTCCGGTTCAAATTAGCGACACATGTGTTTTGTTTTTGTTGTTGCCAACAATAAGAGAATAATAGGGTACAAAAAAAAACCAAAGTATAACAATCACAATCATAATTTGAAGAAGCATCAAAAATGTTGCGCTGCATCTGTTGAGCCTTGAGTCTTGCCACACGACGAGTGCGTCAAGTGGGCGTGGCATTTGACTTTTGATATGTTGCGGTTGCATTATGGTTATGGTTATGGCTTATCTGTTCCCTGTCTCGTTGACAAGCAATTAACACGGCGATTAGGCCGAATATTTAATTGAAAGCACAACTGTTACAATTGTGTCAAATGTATACTATATATAAATGTATATCGGGATCGGGAAGACAAAGAGGACAGGTTTGCAGGTATGTTGGGATGCCATTAAATATTTGGGAGAGAAAAAGAGAGAAGAAGCCACACCAACTGTCCTATAACTACAACTGATTGAGGGAAGGAAAGGTTTTCATCTTGTATGATAACTTGGACAATATAGACAGTACTCTTAGAAGTTGTTTAAAACAATTAGAGGTATCACCTTTAGCTTATGTATATAGCCAACTGCGATAAGGATATGAATTACCAACCCAGCTGCATATTGTCTTAGATTAATTCAGATTTCTCAAAAAATCATTAAGTCTTTAATACTTAGACTCGATTCTCGACCTATCGTTCCTACGGCAGATATCTCATATCTATAGTGTCCGATCCATAACTAAAAGCAAACATACAACATATACGAATTTTGAAGGATCCAGCTCTTAAAGTCATTAACATCGCCTTTTTTTTTGGCCATTTTAAATAGGCACTGATTATAAAAAGATAACGAATAAAATATGCGTGAAATTACTTTGATATGAAAGACTGGTTTTACAAAATCTAGGACTATTATTTGGTCTAGACATCTTATTATTTCTTACATCGAATGCTCAATATAACTTATATCCTACATTTTAGCACTGTTTATAGACAAATTTGGAACAACACATATATTATATATTACTTTTACATTCTATCTTCAGCTTTCACATTCTTCGTCTCATATTTTTTAACTCATTTCTATTAACCATTTAAAATTATACGAGTCAATTTACTAAATATCTGTCTAGAAGACATACATATATTTTTTTTTTTTGCCAATTTCTTATGTGGCATGTATCATGTCTTATCGCTCTATAAAAATATGTTCCAGAAACCATATAACTGTCTTGTTTATTGCCCCATTCGAATAATATAGAAGAACGATTGCTAATTTCCCGTACATTGTTTATTTACGAGAATTTATATTTTCCTTGGTTCTTGCTTCTTTTTCTATTGTCATTTGTTTGTCGTCCCTTTGTGACACTTGATGTGACAATCAAACAACAATTTCATTAAATGTCCCAGAGCTTGAGTGGCAAATATTCCCAGTATTCGTTCTTGTGAATTTCCCAGTATTGTTTAGCCGCTTCAGTGCAACAAAGCAAAAAACATCTTCCGTGTGTTCTTGCAACTTGTGTGATATTTTATTTATTCGAGAACTAAGTAAAGTGCAATATTTATATTAATTAAAACACCTATATTGTCATGCAGGAGAAAGTCAAGCCACAGTTGAGATTTGTTTATTTTTTTGAATAATTAATATTAATTGAAGAACTTATGGGTGAACTTATATGTGGCATCTATATATTGTATATAGTTAAGCTAATAAGAAGTTAGAAATGATACGATATCATTAATAAATTCCATATTAATCCTTATTCTTTACAGATTGATGATCTATAAAATTGCACTCAAATCTAATATTGTTATGATATTCAGAATATTTTTTGTAAAATAATTTATGTTTTTAAAATATGTTCTTAAAATCTGTTGTTGTGTTGTTCATCTGTTCTAAGAATGTATCTTTTTTTATTCCATATTTGTTTTATTCCATATTTGCCAGATATATTGAGATTCAATAAAAATAAATTCAGAATCTTATTATCCTATTAAAAAATAACTTATTTGCATTTCCTGTAACTACAACACATCATCCAAGTATCCAACTAAATTTAAACCCTTAGATTTCCGTTATTAAGTGCAATTTAACAAAGAAATTTATATTATTTATATATAGCCAAATATATTGTTGTATTTCTCCAACTTGTGTTTTCAAGCTACGTGGACTCTTCGTAGTTTGATATAAGCGATTTCCCGTTGATTTCGATTTTCCGATATTATATGGTTGCTGTTTTTGTTGTTTCTGTTTCTGCTTGTTTTTCATATTAGTTCCGGTTTTGTGGCATGCAGGAAAGTCTCCCCGGGGCTTATGTTCCTGTTTCCGGCTAGTCTAAAAAACTTTTCCAGCTACCTGCTCCAAAAACTTTGTGCTTTACCGAAAACTTTTCTTCTCTTTTTACGCTTTGTTTTTTTTAATTTTTTCTTTTCTTTTTTCTCTCTTTTTGATTTGGTATGCAGTTGTGGAAGTGTGACAGGGGTGGGAGGGGTGGTAGGGGGCGGTGAGGAGGTGGCAGGGTAACCACAAAAATAATTAAAATTCATTCATTTGATTTGCAGAAGGCGGCTGCAAAGCTCACCAGTGTGTGGGGAAAGTTCAGGGTTGGCAAGGTAAAACTTGCTCTTTCCTAAGTGCCCCCCTCTCTCTCTCCCCCGTCTCACCCTCCATGTCGAGCGCAGAGCAACTGACAGCTGCCATTTTAGTCGAGGAAAATGGAAAAAAGGAAAACTTTTTGCAACAAACTGAAGCAGAATTAATTAAGTTTTCGTACGCATGAAAATTGTATTAACAACGCGCGTCAGTTAGTTGAATAGGGGATGTCAGGTGAGCAGAAGTAAGTGGGGTGGGGGGGAGGAAGTGGCAGGGAATATGGCGATGGCCACTGGCGTTGAATGTCATTAATAAAATTAACACTAACCGACAACGCTGCACATGTGACATGGAAGAGCTTGAATCAGAGAGAGACCCCAAGGGTGGCAGGGGGAGAATCTGCAGCTAGGAAGAGAAAGAGGAATATGAAGATAAAGATGAAGATAAAGATGAAGATGAAGAGGAAGTGAAGCTGGAGTTGGCGTTGCAGCAAAGAGCAGAGCAATTAAGTAACCTGCCAACAAAACAGTTGACACTGAAGCAGCAGCAGCAACAAAAGGTGGCAGCGAAAGGGATGATGCTCCATTTGGGGCGCGTGGCAAGCTGACACTTTTGGGGGTGATTGGCGAGCTTTGGAGCTAACGGAAAAATATACTTTATAGACGAAATGACATTGATTGCTCAGCTTTTAGGCAGCTTTGCTGGGTGGTTGACTGACCACAGAGAGAGGTGAAGTCGAGGGTGGTGCTGGTGGTGGTGGGGGCGGGGGGCGTGGGTGCTGTTGTGTGGAATGCTGCAGAGCAAATGGGTTAAGTGAAGTGGCGCTGCTGCTGCTGCTGCTGCTATTGCTGCTCTCGTTGCAGTCGACGTCGCTGCTAACAGCACTAATAAAATGAATGATTCATGCGCAGGCCGCACACACACACACACACACACACACACACATATATATACTCTCTTCCACACTCACGACTTGAAGTCGGAGTCGCAGTTGGAGCAGAAAGCGCAGGACGAGGCGTTTATGTTAACAAATTAAAAGCAAATTGGTCGCCGTTGTGTTTGTTGATGCTGCTGCTGAGCTATTGCCATCTCGCTCACACGCAGGCCTCCGTCCATATGCAGCAGGTCTTCAGAGCAATGAAGAGATTTTAATTGAAAAAAAAAACAAACAAAATAAAATAAAATAAAATAAGATAAAGAGAAAAGCAAAGCATTTTTCCGATATATATTTAATTTTGAAACTAGTAGAACGAAATGCGTTATGGGGGAAGGAAGGAAGGCTTGGGGAGGGGTGGAGAGGGGATGGGTATAGGGGAGTGGGGTACTCTGCACAATCGTTTACTAATTAATTGTTAACGAATTTTCATTTTCTATTTGGCGCTGCGAAATTGCCATTTATGGTTATTGGGAGCAGCGAGCGAGCAGAGCGAGGGTTGAGTTCATGACGAGAGTTGAATGCGTTGCGTCGACGCTGGCTGAGGAGTGGAGCATAATAATTTGATGTGGCGCAAATTGAAAAATGCTGCATAACTCCGCCCTTGGAATAGTCCAATACACACGTACACACACACAGACACACACACATAGACACACAAGCTGCTCCACATGCAAAGAAAATTGAAAACTCTTGAAGTCGTTTTTGGCAATGGCGATTCAGTTGTCTGACAAAATTCCCAGTATTCATAAAGCTTTAGACAGCCAATGAGAGTGGCGAGACGACAGCTGTTTGTCTCGCTCTCACTTAAGTCAAACAGTAGCGACTCCATATTGAAAATGGCCATACACGAAACACAAGCAAATAGAGAGAACACATACACACACACGCACACAGAGAGAGATATACTCGCATTTCTTTTAAATGAATTACCCAGGGACAACGGCGACGACGACGACGACGACGACGGCGACGTCGACGCTTGCAGCCGACGGCAACAGCAGCAGCAAGTTGATCAAAATTGAAACAGGCGACGCTGTGCATATAAAAATTAAGTGGTTGTTGCTTTTTGATGAATTTCCAGCTCGCTCGCACACAAACACACACACACACACACACACACACACAGACATAAAAGCAACCGCAACAACATGGCAACAATCTCTGCTCGCAGCCAAGCGTCGCTGCCGCTGCTCGTTTTGGTTGGTGTTGGTGCGGTGGTTGTGCTCGCTGTCTACCTCGCTCGCTCATTCAGCCGCACGCTCTCTCGCTCTCTGGTTGGCGCAGCCGTTGCTGTTGCTGTTGCCGCTGCCTTTGCCGCTGTCGTTGACGTCAGCGTTGACGCTGCGTTTTGGGTTGTTTGGACTTTTGGTTTCCTCGCTTGGCGCGTCGTCAGCGGCGCTCAGTTCAAATTGAATTTTCATTGCGAGCGCTTGCGTCGTCTGCTGCAGTTGCTGCTGTCGCACACACACACACAACATCACTCTCACACACATACATACACTCACTTCGAACTACATATATTCAATTTGATTGAGAGTCGCGCTCTGTGTGCTTTTTTACAGTGTGTGTATATGTTTTTGCATTCTTCGCATATTCGCATTATCGCTCGCCGGCCGACGGCAAAGCAGCAACTCTATCAATAATCATTATAATTGTGTATTGTATTTTTTTTGAGCACGTAATGAAAGTAATGCAGGAATATAAACAAACTAAGTAACGGTTAACGGCAATAACTGTGCAATTCGTGTGCATCTGTGTTTTTAGAGTGTGTTTCAAGTGCGTGCTTCTTTAGATAATATATATATATATATGTATATATATATACTATATACTATAGTATATGATTGACAACTTTAAGGCGTTCCATGGCCTGAGCAATTGCAGAAGAGTGGGCCATAATGGTACTGGAGCAACAACAACAGTCACTAACTACAGCCACAACCACAACAACAGCACTAACAGCAACAGCAATTGCTAAAACAACAACAACAACGACAACGACAGCAACAGCAACGCGAACGGAGAACAAAACGCTCCATATTAATATCAATAACAACAATCATTTCAACTTTAAACAGGAAGAGACGGAAACAACAGCGGAAATCAAGCGCCAAAGGACAAGTCACAGTCACAGCTCGAGTCACAGCTCGAGTCACAGCTCGAGTCACAGCTCGAGTCACAGCTCGAGTCACAGCTCGAGTCACAGCTCGAGTCACAGCTCGAGTCACAGCTCGAGTCAAAATCAGTTGCATAGCCATTTGGCAAACACGCCGCCGCAACTGCAGCAACGTTTAAGCGGGACAAACAACAACAATAGCAACAATAACAACAACAACAACAACACCAGCAGTTGCAGCAGCAGCAGCGGCAGCGCCGTCAATATGCCGTCGGAGGGACTTCATCCGACGGCGGCACTGCAGCTTTATGCCGCTGCCGCACAATTGGCGCCCGGCGGCGTTCGTGTACCGCCCTGGGGACCCTTTCTGCAATTTGGTGTGCCAGGTGTCTTTGGCCCAAATGGTCCGTTCTTGGGCCGGCCACGTTTCGAGGCAACGGCCGGCGGACATCCCACCTCAGCGGCGGCAGCAGCGGCGGCCACTCAAATGGCAGCGGTAAATGCCAGCAATGCCTTCGCCAATCTAACCGGCCTCAGTGCGGCGGCCCTACGCAACGTGAGTGCCGCCCAGACAACGGCGGTTGCCGCCGTGGCAAGCACTGTGGCAACCATACAGCATCGCCTAATGATTGGCAATCGACAGAGCTTGCCGCCGGCGGGACCACCGAGCGAGGGATCCAACGAGGATGGCGGTAAGTCAACGATCAGACCAAAATACCAACATATTTGAATCGCTTTAATTGAGAAAGGGAAACGGCAATTCAGAGTAATCTGGAATGATTTCTGATTCATCCTGTACGCATATCTAAAAAGGTTTTGGCCTAAATATTATTCCTTATTTTGCGAAAGTGTGTTTACGATTTACTCTATATCATAGAGATAGAAATTGTAATGTTATTTTCTTGAATTATTTCATTCATCATCTGATGGCCATTAATAAATTTATCAAGTTCCTTCATACTGCTTAATTTTGATAAGTATTTGACTAATCAAGCGTTGATTCAATTTACGTCAGTAAAATAAATCCAACGATGACTTCCAACTTCACAAAGTTTAATGGATTTAAAGACTACCTTCTGAGGTATCCTGTTAGATAGATTACTTATATTCAAATTAATGAACTTAATCTGTAAGCCGAGCCTGGGTGCCGGTCTTATTTCAAGATTTTTCGAGCTCATTTCTAGTAGTTTAAGATTCTTACTTGAATTCAGATTACTTTGTTCTTTTATCAAGAATGTTAGTTCATGGTTAAAGATTTTTATACTCATTTTAGTAATTTGCAGTTATATCTAGTAAAATGTTAATCATTAAAATAACTTAAATCGAACTTTTTATTTTAAATGGTTTTTAGAATACTTCCCACTGTAGTCCATAATATAAGTATTTAGTCTGAGACGAAGAATTCTTTATCTTTTCCCACTTAAAAGACAACAAAAAATGCTTGAACTTAAACTTGAACAACTTTGAAAGATAATTGATGTTTAAAATGTTTATTCTCTATACTATACTATGTTAAAAAGTGCGAATTATTTTGTTTGCTTCAATTGAAAAGATTATGGATGAGAAGAATTTACTCATTATAATAAATTATATTGATAATAAATTAGGAAAAATTTCAATAATCGGAAATCTTCAAAAATTCTCTTAAATGTATTTAAAATACGTTTTTCTTGAAGTTTGAAATAGAAAGACTACAATTAAAGCTAATAGATAAGGAGAGTAAATATGTTTTATAATATAAAGATAATAAGAAATTTGTCTAACAAGTTTCACTAAAGGTATCAGCTTTTTCTAGTAGTTGGAATTTTTGTATACATCAATCGGTTTATTGTAAAAATATTAATATGTGATCCGACTTGTCTGAAATTGAATTGATCGAAGATAAAAGATTCCTTGGTAGAGTTAAAATCAATGCTAAACTCTTAGTTAACACCATCAATTACTTAGCTACCACAATTTGAATAGCTTTATATATTCATGTATTCATTAATTTTAAGCTCGTGATGCTGAAATCGAAGCTCTTTGAAATTTGAACCATTTAATAGATTGGAATTCCCTAGAAATCAATTTGTTTGTCTGCACAACTCATATATATATATATATATATAGATATATATGTATATATGGTATAATATTTATACATATGTATTGTGTGTTTCTGGTATGTGACTTGGGTGATCATTCAGATTGACTCACAGCAGATACACAATCTAATAAGCTATCATTCATCGCAACTAACGTGGCACTGACTATAGTATAATATACTAAGTATATGGATGTCAAACTTAAAAGCGCCATCTATGAGATGATAATCTTAAAATTCCTTATCTCCATCCAATGAGAGCCAAAGAGTGAAAGAAAAAGAGAGGGAGAGAGTGTGAGTGAATATGTTAGCGAATATGTTAATTCATTCAATTAACTTTGTGCTAAATGTTTTTAGATTGTCAGTTTTGCCAGTCGCATTTGACTTTGCTACCTACAAAACTTATTTATTGATTTAGCTAATCAGCGATCGTTTATTATGTAAAATTCGATTGATTTTTTGCATACAAAGTGGATTGGTCCCCCCGTCCCGTTCCATTCAGTCCCTTCCCTTCCCTTATGTATCATCTGACAGACCTATTCTGGAAACTATTGGTCCGAACTTTAAGATTCCGTTGCCCGCTGTGATCTTTAAATGAATGCAACGAAGGTCGCATTAAAACTGAATCGGAATCTTCTATTCACTTGATTCGAATGTAAATCTAAAAAATAAATGACGGTAGTCATAACAAAATTCATGATCATCATTAGGCCATGTCTCATTTCCATTAAAAGAATCTTGAAAATGTATATTGTTGTATCATATGCTAACAATAATTTCAAATCAAACTGATTCGTTTTAATCTTACACATAAGTCTTCAAACTCAACTTTTCATCAGTTTAAGCCAAGGCTTAAAACGGCTTTGTATCACTTATATGGCGTGTGCTCGATTCACACTTGTGAAACCATATAACCATCCTCATATCGATACATGAAATCATATAATACTATAAAATTATATCTATTGTACATATATAGTCAAATATATATGTATGAATAACATAACACAAAAGTCCGCTTTAGCTAATTTTTTATCGATATGATTTGTGCTTTAATCAGTTTATCGTTATCATAAAACTTTCAAAATAATTCGATTCGATTAACACTAAAGTTATTGATTGCTGAATAAATCGCTGCTAAGCTTGGAAGAATCTCTATGGCTTTCTACAATACTTCAATAAACAATATTATCTTGTTGCCTTTGCTCAATACACCAAAAATGATGGATGATAATCTAAAATATATATAAATATATATAAATATCAATTATCAAATATTATTGGCCTGAAATCAGTTGGATTTTCCATGGAAATAATGATAAAGTCACGATTTTGATTTATAGATGCAATACTATCGATAATTGAACTGTTATTTACTATTTACTATGTTTAATTTGATCACATGCAGTTATCAATAATACATAATAATTTCTTTGCACTTGGGTGGAAATTTCTTAACGCAGCTCTTGCCGCATTTCAAATGGCCCAAAGCATTTGTTGGCCCGCAATCATTGGGCCCAAATTGATGAGCTCATTCAAGACAATTGCGTTAGCTGCGTTTTGATTGTCGGCTGGTTCGCTCAGCGGGCCAAGAATGCCTTGGCCAAGACCCGTTCTACAGTGGCCAGTGGCCAGTGGTCAGAGACACGAGGTAGGAGGAAGGGGGAACTTGACGGCAACGGCAACGGCGACGGCGACTGCGGCTCATTGGCCAATTAGCATTAACAAATGATGGCTAGTTGGTGTAATTATGGCCATAATGCATATATCCAATGCGGTGATATGCTAGCACCACCGCATCACCGCACCATCGCCAACCACAGCTGGGGGGCGTTTGCGTTTGCGGGGGGCGTGGCCGAAAGGCGCGCTTCTGCTTGTTGTTGTTATTAACTGCACTTTGGCTGCAACCGCTGGAGGCGGCCGGGGGAAGAAGTTTAATTAATTGCCAACTTAAAAGACAACGAGTGAGTGAGTAAGGGAGAGCGGGAGAGCGGGAGAGAGGGAGACAGCGCCCACTTCCTGTGTCGCCATTTTAAAAAGTAATTATTAATTTGATTTGATTCAATTTGATTAGCAAACGCGATGCCAGATAAGTTGCAAGTCCCCAACAGAGACGTGGGCGCAACTGCTGTGGGCGTGGCATGTCGGGCTGCCGTTGGTGGGTGTTGGGATCGTCAGAGGCTTCCTGATGGCAGCGAGACAGGAGGCAGGGAGGAGGGAGAGGGGGTGGGGGGAGTGAGTGCGCTTCGTTGTGTGTGTCGTTGGCAATGCTCATTAATCATTTTGGCGAGCTGAAAATGAAAAACTCTTGCATGCAGCCGTGTGGCAAAGTCAAGGGGATAGCGGCGGAGTGACACAGACACATGCACAGAGAAAGAGAGAGAGAGAGAGAGAAAGAGAGAAGAGAGGGGAGGGAAGAGGTACCATCAGTCACATGGCCATGCTCCGTTTTCTTTTTGGCTGCTTTTGCTCATTTCACGCCGGAAATGAAGAAACTGTCATAAAACGATCGAAATCATTTATCATGCGATTTTTCGTTGGCGCCCGCCATTTTGTTTCTTACTCTGTGTGGGTGTGTGTGAGTATGTGTGTGTATGTGTGTTCCTGTTGTTGTTGCTCTGTTGTTGTTTCTCATAATGAATTTGAAATGAGCTTAATGGAAAACACACAGCACTTCCGCCTTCTAAAGACGACGGACAACAGACAGCAGGTCCATCTGACTTTTAACATCCAACAACCAACAACAAACAACCAACAACTGACAACTGACAACTGAAATATGATACGTGTATGATGAATCGCTTTTGGCCAAATAGATTTGATTTCAATTCCTAAAGCGTTTCCGTTTCGTAATGAGCTTTTTGTGTCAAGTAAAGGGTTAAGATTGATAATCGAGAAACTACACAAATAAATCGAAAACTCGATTTTCACGGAAGCGATTTTCAACAAACTTAACTCGATTATTTTCCTGACAATCAAACGAGTTAATTAAGTCGATCAAATCTAATTTGGTTACAGCATCAAAATTGGAAAATTCCATTTCTTTTTCATCAATACTTTCTGATATATTTGAAGCTCGTGAGTGACTGAAATTTTAGAGAAAGAGCAACAGAAAGGAAAGTTAGATGAGGAGAGAGAGAGAGCAAGTGAATAACATAAATGAGTGCATAGTGAATACAACTATTAAGCATTTAACAAACCAAATTCTAGATGAATTTTATTAATCCTTTATTGAATATAACCGAATATTCATTTGAAAAATTATAAATAAATATTTAGTCACATTTCCCAATCTGTCAATTTCCCAATTTCAATTTGAACTGAAATAATCCGGCTTCAATTGCAATCGAATAACAATTGAATTCAAGTGTCCAAAGTGAGTCAAATGAATGCAAGCGTATTGAATATTAGTAACTAAAGTGAATAAAAACACGGAATGACTAAATCTTTTTGCAGCAATTCGACTAATTCAAGTGAATGCATGTGAATACCCGAATGGCACTCAATTCAATTGGCGTGCTTTGACTCTCATGAATCAACAATGGTTCTACACATTTCGCAATTGCCTGCAATTAAGTTATAGCTATTCAAAGAGGAACTTAACAATCCCCTCTCGCTCCGCCCGAATACCGTTACACACCCAAAATAAAGGCAAGAACATGAATTTAACTTCAACCTGGACAGGTCAAAGATTTTTTTTTCTTAGCTATTGTTTTATTTTCCTGTTGTTTTTCTTTTCCATTTCCATTTCCATTTCCATTTTTTTGATTTTTGTTTCCTTAATTTTTATGACTTAAGTGGCTCGCTTTTGCCGTTAGAGAGGGTTGGATGGTGGGTTGCATAGGGGCGGCTCGAGTAGTCGTATAACTGTTATATTGCTTAGTTGACGCGCGCTCTAAACGGAGCCTAACATGCCACGGAATGTGATTGTGGCATGCAACACAACTCGTTTTCTCTGATTTCTGACTTTAACTTGCGGAATTGCAGCTTTGAGGTTAGGGCTGGCATCGTTTTGCAACGTTGCCAAATTGCAGACTGCACTGTTCCACCGAGGGTAAGTGCTGTTGGCTGTGGGCTGTGGGCTGGGGGAGGGAGGGGGTGGTGGGGCAAAGTGCCACCCCTATCGTTGCACATTGCTCGTTGCACATGGCACTTGGCACATGGTGGGCGCAATAATCATAATAAATTTCAATTATCGTTTGCATTTTGTGCCACAGCACAAATCACAAATCCCAGAGAGCAACAGAGAGAGAGAGAGAGAGAGAGACAGAGAGAGAGAGGGGTAGAGGGTGTGAAAGAAGGCCAGAACAAAATAAATTGTGTCTTTACACTCGCAGTCGCAGTCGCACTCAAACTGAAACTCACACTCAAACACATGCACTCATATGGACTGTTATTATTAAGTCATTTGAATGCACTTTGTGTGCATGCAAGAACGCCCCATAAAACGCACTCACACACACACACTGACACACAGACACACAGACATACACGCATATTGAAATGTGGCAACGCTGCCCTTTTGGCTTTAGTCTCGTCGAACGTTTTGTTAGTCGCTTTGCTCTTAATGTCTCTATTATTCTTGTGTATTTGACGTTGTTATTGAGTTATTAAAACACACACACAGTCATATATACATATGCTCACTTCCACACACACACACACACACACACTCACACACCCAAGACTCACTCCGCTGACCGTTGAGGCGACGTCGCGTCGTTTAAAACAAACGAGTTTATTGTCGCTTTTGCGAGCGGCAAACAAACGTAACACAGCGCCTGCCGCATAATTAGATACACTTAGCAACAAACAGCAAACAGCGCAAACCATTCATTATGGGCGTGCTCCAGTTGTGCGTTATAAACAGACCACAAGGTGGAGCAGGAGAAGAAGTTGGAAGGTTCCATATCCAGGTTCAAGTTCACATTGCAAAGAGAGCAACAAGACAGTGGGTATAATAGGGAGAGAGGGAGAACAGAGAAAACGCTCATTAGGTGCGCTAGCATAGAAAAGGATATGTGTTTACAAAGTGATCAAATGGCATGTATGAGTGTATTCATTGTTGCATGAATAATAGACGTCTATGTGCATATTAGATTACACATTCGCTTGGACAAGTCAAAAGTGAATGTAATGAATGCATTTATGTGTATTTATAATACAGTTTGATTCTAAATGCAAATGGTTGCTTTTGATTTGCATACAATGCTTGTAATTGTGAATTCTTAAATACCCTAAGTGTATTCACAATCCTTTCGTTATTTATTATTTAAATCAAAGCAATTCCATGTTCAAATTTCATTCATCAATCTTAAAGCTCAAATAAACAATTATATTTGATATCTAATCCGATTGAAGTAGTTTTAAATGCATCCATATATACTTGTCCAGCGCTGTGCGAAACAGTCGAAAAGCGTCTCTAAGCGCGGCCAACACCTTTTGTACCTTTTGTCAGCTTTTCTGCGATTCTCTCCTGGCCCGATCGCAGTTAATTTGATAAATTGCGAAGCTTTTGCATTCATTTCGGACATAGTGTGTCTCTGTGACTGTGTGTGTGTGTTGAACACGCCCCTTTTGGGTATATATATATAAATACAGTGGCTTACAGCTGATTTGCCGCACTACATTTAAAACAACTCTTGCATTTTGATTATTAAATTAAAATACACAACTTAACTTTCAACAATATTGAATAAATCTGCGTTTGAAATGTAATTATACATGTTACCTTTTAGAAGATAAATCTTTAATACGCCAGACCAGTGGGTCAAATTAGCTGAGAGCCACTGTATGTAGTATCTGTATCCTGTTCACGCGAATCTGTAGCGAACCGACAAAATAGAAGCGTAATTAAATTGCTTTGTTTTTATTATTGTTAGCCGACGGCAACTGCGACCCGAATGTGGCCAATGGATTAAGGGTTAACAGAGGGGTAGGTGACTGGCTAAGGGTGTAGGATGGAGGGGGGTCTGTTGGCTACATTATCCACTTTTGTGGGGCGTTGTAATTGAAATATATGATTATGAATATTTATGCATTTTATGTATTTTGTATTTTGTATTTTGCATTTGAGTGTGTATTTTGTGTGTTGTCTTAGTTAATTTAAATAATATTACAACACTTAATTATGAAGCTATTTAGTGAAATAACAAAGCGTTTTGCCATTAACACTGGTCGCAGCGGACTTTCAAAGGAACCTGTTTCCCATTCTATTCCCATTCCCATTCCAATCCCTGTTCCTGTCCCCTTCCAAGTCCCCAGTGGTTGTGTGTGTGTGTTTAGTTGGGGGTTAGTTTTTGGACATTTGTATAACCGTAATTAGTTTTAATAAGCAACCAAATAAACTAAAAAATAAATAATGTAAATATATAACGAATTTTTGGATTGTTTTATTCATTTTATAGGATTTCCCGGGGATGGCGATGACGACAGCAGTGCTGCAAAGCGTCGAAGGTCGCGAACCAACTTTAATTCGTGGCAGCTGGAGGAACTGGAGCGAGCATTCTCGGCCAGCCATTATCCTGATATATTCATGCGTGAGGCGTTGGCCATGCGACTGGATCTGAAGGAATCGCGAGTTGCGGTGAGTTCAGTTGCAATAATTGCCTCACAGCAGGCTCCACCTTCCACCACCTCTTCCTCCTCCTCCTCCTTGTCCTACTTCTCCATTGCCTTTGCCTGAATTGTTCGGCTACATTGTTGCATCTTTGCTGAGATTATACGCTTTGTTCCAGATAGGTATGGTTCCAGAATCGACGTGCCAAGGTGCGTAAGCGCGAGCACACCAAAAAGGGCCCTGGTCGACCGGCTCACAATGCTCAGCCGCAGACGTGCAGCGGCGAGCCGATTCCTCCCAACGAGCTCAAGGCCAAGGAGCGGTAAGTGGACAGTTCCATTTTACACACACACGCACACATATATATATACACACATATACATATAAAAAGATCGTAAGAAACAGAAAATATAGTTTTCAGAAGACCTATTTTATACCCGTGTGTTTGTTACAATGTATAAAACAGGGAAAGGGAACCAACTCCCTATAAAGTGTATTTTTTCTTGGCCAGCATCAACAGCTGAGTCGATATAATCATGATCGTCCGTTCGATCGTGTGAGCTCTTCGATCTCAGAGTCTTTAAGAGCTAAAGCAACCAAACACACAGACTTCTCTTTATCCCACGCAGGTCAAAATAGTTTGAAATTGCAAGAAATTTCGTTGTTTTTGGTAGCTGATGTTATTTTTTATTATTGCTATCTGACATCGCAAATCGATCGGTTAGTTTTTGGATTATTTTTTCTATTTTTAAACACGTTTCAAGCTAATTCAAGCAGTTTTAGTGTCATAGAGGGATTTTTAACAAGACAGATGTATAACAGATTTTAATTATGGCAGTGTGGGAATCGAGTTCAGATACTTAACTTTTTTAAAGCAATTTTGAATAACACATTTTGACTAAGTTGGCAGCACCGCTATTGTCGTTCTTTTAATGCGAAGCGAATGATTAAGTTGGGAACCAGTTGACAGCATTTAATGTTGGTTGTACAATTAAAGCTAAGATATTTAAAAGCGATACACTTGATATATATTGCTAAGCAGTTGCTACGAATTTTTACTGATTCCGTCTCGCTTCTTCTTGGATCCTTGCAGAGCGAGAAGACGCAAGAAGTTGGCCAAGGCGATCGACAGACAGGCGCGCAAGTTGCAGGCCAAGGGAATCACCGTTGACCTGGAGGCGCTGAAGGCCGAATACATATCACAGCATAAGGCGAACGGCACGTTCTCCGACTCCGATCTGGAGGATGACGGCATACAGATCGATGTGGTTGGCGGCACAGACAGCGACGATGAGCTGGACAGCGATGCGGTTAGTCCCGCCCGCATGGGCGGCGGACATCATGGCATGCCACACTGTGGTGGCCTCGATGGCGATGGCGATAGCTCGAGGGGCGGCAGCTACATTGGTGGCGGCGGCAGCTTGGGCAGCCCCAGTTCGGTGGCGCCACCATCGACGCTGCACACGAGCAGCAATGGGGCAGGTGGCATCGGCGGTGCTAACTATATGCACTCGGAGCAATCCGATGCCGGTGAGACGGATGAACGCGATTCAAGTGCACGCGAATCGGGCTCCCCCAAATCGTTGCTCTTCCCCGCCAAGGCCTTCCATCAACTGAACCTGCAGAGCACACAGCATCACAGCGCAGTCGCTGCGACGGCAACGGCGGCAGCGGTCGCTGCAGCGGCCAATCTTGTCCACCAAACGTCGCCCATCAGCATGCGGCGCAACAATCCGTTCAGCATCGAGTCGTTGCTCTTCAACAACACGTGAGGCAGTCCAGTTCTAGCTCCAGCTCAAGTTCCAGCTCCAACTCCAGCTCCAACTGCCACTCCAGCTGCGGTTCGAGGGATTTATAGACTTGACCTGGTGCTCGGCTCGATTTACCAAGCCGTCTAGCTCTTTCGAAGTTGCAACGAGTTGGCAACGCGGTCGGGTTTGTCTTTTATTCATTTCCTTGTCATTCGACTTTTGAGTTCCTAAATGTTTTATGTTTTTTGCTCACTTCAAGTTATTTGTTCTTTCTTCTCGGGTACTTATGTCTATGTCTTAAAATAATCAAATCTATTGTAAAAATAAGTTTATTTCAATTCGTTGCTTTGGCTTTATCTTTACCATTTATTCTGCTCTCACTCCAGTTACGGCTCCGAGCTTAATTACAGCTTAGTGATTTTATTTATTCCAGTTTTTTTTTTTTTTTGCCTAAGCGTAATTTTTATTGTTCCAAGAGAGACTAAAATTAGCCCGTAGTTTGTGTTTTTTTTTTTTTTGCTACATTTAAGATATTTTTTCATTTTTTTCTATTAGTTATAATTAAATTACGATTCTGGTTTTACACACAAAGCAATGCTTATAAGAAATGGTAAAATTACGATATATATATATAATATGTAATAATAATAATAAATATAATTATTAAATAGGTTTTTTTTTCTCCCGTATGATTGAGTGTGTGTGAGTGTGCGCGCGTATGTGTGAGTGTAAAAATGTAATTTAAACTAGCAAAAACAAAACACAGCAAGTGAAACAAGAAATAAGAACTTAAGCGATTTTTTTTTGTCTTGAAAAAGAAACAGACGAAGAACAAGGTAAAGAAACGAACATATAACATATAACGCATATGAGACACACAAAAATATTACAAATAGAATGCAAAGAACATATGTATATTGTATTTAAAAAATAATATAACAAAAAAATAAACACAAAAGCAACATATTGTCCAACAAAAATAAAAACAAATTGTAAAAAACAAAAACAAAACAAAAAATACACAAAACATGTTTTTTTTCGGTCCAATAAAATGGCAAATAAAAATTGGCGAATTGCGTTCAATAAACAACAATTTAAATGGCATCAAACAAATATTACGCATAAATGAGTTGACGTGTCTTTTTCACTTCCTCTTTAGGGTCTCGAGAATTGTTTGCTCATTTCCAACAGTCTTCGGATGTCTGTCAATCTTCATGGACTCGCTTGATTTTTATTCGAGGTATTCAAAATCAAATACGTTTCTAATAGCTCGTAAAAATATGGATAAACAAATCAATTGACAGCTGTAAAAATCGGAATGCATCTATAACTTCTTTGGAATTTAATGGATACGACTTCGGCAGGTTTCGGCTTCTCATTCCAACAGGAGTCAGTGAAACCCGTTGACAATGGAAGAAAGAAGTTAACTGTGAACCGTTTTCGCCATTTTTACCAATTAAATCGAAAGTCATAAAATGAGTACGAATCAAACTTGTCATGTTTCAGATATTAACTTGACTAATAACCATAACCTCCTTGGGTTTGTTATATTAATTCTATTTCAGAGTTTTTACATTTTTTAGATGAACAACAGAAGCAAGAATCTTCTGGTTCAGGAAAGGTTTGTACGACTCTTAGTAAGTAAGTATTTTTCTTAGAATTTAAGGTGGATTAAATTATAGTACACTTGTGTCCAAAACCAGACTATGATATAATTTTCCTATCACTTCGGATAGGATTGCCTTAGGTCGACTATTTTATAGTGTGTTTTGAGACTTTATTTAGAAATCAAATCGTTATAAAATTGACCTTTCGCATGGTAATCGGTTAAATATTAAATATCTCATATAATATAAAAAAATAAAGAAGAAGAAACATCTTTCTTATGGAAAATAAATCTAAATCCTTTCGGAAAAACATTATTTTTTGCAAATTAATAAAATTAAAATTCAGAATCAATAAACAGTTATTGAAAAGATTCAATTTTAATTAAGTTATTAGTGTGGAAAACAACAAGAGAAGAAAGACAAGCTTTCACATAATTGGTAATTATCGTCCTTTCTTTTTTACTTGCATGCATGAACACTTACAATATATTAAAGATGGTAAGTCAGTATCCACAGTCAGTTAATAAAGGAGGTCAAGTGAGAGAGAGAGAGAGAGAGAGTGAGGGAGCTAATTAAAAGCGTGCTGATCAACAGGCTCATCCGCTTTGCTGCAAAATGCCAGTCAATGTGGCATGCAACACACAAAAGAGTGTCAATTGAATTTGCATACAGTTTTGGGCTTCAAGTTGCGGTATGGCACAATTAACCGTTTAAATTTTAAGCCCGGTTAGTTTAACTGGTTGTTGTTGCTGCTGCTGTTGTTGCTACACAGCGTGACGTCGACGTCGACGTCGACGTTGACGGCAGCGGCAACGGCAACGGCAACTGCGGCAAGCGCTTTCATGGGAATTTGTGGAGTTCATTTCATGGCAATTTTATTGCTTATTAATTTTTCAGTGTTCGCGCTTTGTTTGTTGTTGTGAGTCTTCTTGTTGCTGTTGTTGTTGCTGTTGCTGTTGTTGCTGCTGCATGCTGTTAATGATTCCCCTCTTTTGTGGTTGTCGATGCTGCCCTGTTGATATGATTATTACGTTTATGTATTTTAATAATTGTGCATGATTTGAAAGATTTTCTGCTGAGCGCTCAATCTGTCAGTGTGTGTGTGCGTGTGTGTGTATGCGTGTGTGTGCGTGTGTGTGCGTTTGTAGATTTCTCGAGCAGCTTTCAGCTGCCCTCAGATCTTAACTTTAAGCGCTTCAATTCACTTCTCTTCTGCCTCTAGCTCCACTTTGCTCTCCTTTCATTTCAGCCCTCTTCTCTCTGCCCACTGTTCCCTGCCCCCCTGCCCTCTTCCCGGTTACCCTTTCTCTTCCTCTGCCCTTCTCCGCTTCTCCGGCTGCCTTTTCCATTCGTTTCGTGGTCGTGTGCCCCCGTCGCGCGTCCATAACTTTTGTGGCTCAATTACTTTTCGATGCAAATCAAATTGGTCGCTTTTAACTATTCTTCACACGTTTTTCATTAAATTATTATTATTATTTTTCTTTGCTTTTTTATTTTATTTTCCACTGATTTTTCGACAGCCTCCTTAAACCCTCTTGACCATACTGAAATAGACAGAAAGACTGCTTTGCCTCATAATTTTACGGATTCATCTTTTCAGTCTATCTTTAACACTGTATCTGTATCTGTATCTCTAGCTCTGTATCTGTGACTGTCTATCTATTTGCTTTGGTATAAGTTTGCTTATTGTATCTGAGTTTTTATTGAGCTCAAAAGATATTCTTATTTGCCTTATTGTTTATGAATTATTGTTTATTGGGATCTGCCCTGTACTCGGTTATACTAACTGACTGACTGACTTATACTCTTCATATGCGTGATCCTAAAATTTCATATTACACGAGGATAAGCTTACAAATAAGGTTCATTCTAAATAGATCTAGAAGGCTACTCTTTTAAAATGGATCCATTTAGAAAAGCTAGTTTCAATGAATTTACATACAAAAACGATTATCTCAGAGAAATCCAGGGAAACCATAGATAAAAACGATACATTTAGTAAATATAATTTGCATATGTTTCATTTTAAAGAGTTCCTTTTTGATTAGTTTGCTCCAGAGGAGTTTCTTTTAGAAATCGCAATATACGAAACTTTCTTTAAAGAGAAGTTCGTTCTACGCAACTCGTTTGTTGTAAGTTTCTTATAGAGCAGATCGTTCTTCAAATGTGTATTTCAAAAAGGTTCGTTCTACGATATTTTCGTTATAGATAAGTTCATTAATATTTATTGTTTTAGAGAAGTTCGTTCTACGAATAATCCTTCTTAGCTCGTTTGTTGAAAGTCCATTTCACAGAAGTTTCTTTTACAGAGAAGTTCGTTTCACAGATAAAACATTGAGGTGGATTTGATAACTATACGAGTATTAGACATATTTTTAAATGCATATAAATGCAAATTTGAAAACATGTCTTTGATAAAGTTTAAGAAGACATTGATTAAATCTTAGAGAAGATAGAGAAGAAATAGCTTAAGATAAGTTCTCTTGAGTATGTCGCAAGATGGACATGTGCATCGATATGACCGTTGTTGTACCCTACGTTATAGCGCTTAATCGAAATCAATAAAGTTATTAAAGCGACGCTTTTAAGTTTTCTGTAACAGATTCTTAAGCCAACAACTGAATAACAACGTAGCAACAATGCGGATTAACGCTTCATCATAAACATGACAACAACAATAGCAACAACGAAAGCAGCAACAGCAGCAACAGCAACAACAACAACAACAACAACGATAACAACTGATTGTCATAATTATGGGCATTTTGGTGTTTGCCGCTCTCTTAACCAACATCGACTTTGACTTTGACTTCGACTTCGGCGTCGACTCGAGTTTTGGACTCCATTTGTTGTTGCTGCTGCTGCTGTTGTTGTTCTTGTTGTTGTTGTTGTTGCTGGCTCGTTTTGCTGCCGCTTCCATTTCAATTTCGCAGCGGGAGTTGCCACTCACACACACACACACACACACACACACACACACAGGCAGACACAGAAACAGACAGACAACAGATTGCTAATCAAAGTGTTTATCGTGGAAGATCGTTTGTATTATGATCTTGATGCCTTAATTTATTCACACTCTTTGAAAGCAGCTTGAAATTGGCCTGAAAATCTGGCCTGGAGCTGGTGTTAATCTTTTGCGCCTCAGTGTATTGAAGTCGAGCGTTTTCTATTTACTTTCGAGCGCTTTTCAATTTTCACAGCGGGTCGGAATGGAGTTCGATGATGGGTTCGGCAAGGGGTTCGGTAAGCGGGGAATGGGCAATGGGAATTGAAAATTGGGAATTGAGAATTGAGAATGGAGAACTGGGAATGGGAATGGGAGAGCTCATGATCAGCGCTGTCTACAAACCTACAAACCCGAACAATGTTTGTAATTTATTTCATTGTACGATGATTAGCAGGCATTTCTTTAACCAAAAGAAAGAAAAAAGAGCAAAGATCGAAAAAGAGTTGAAGTTGCGAGTTGAAGTCGCCAGTTGGAAGTTGAAGTTGATGTTAAAGTTGTATATGGATGATGCTGAGCACGTCATGGTTTACTCCACTTTCTTTGTTTTGATGTTAGAATTGGAGTTTGATATTTTATAGTATTTTTATTTGTTAGCCGATGCGTCGGCTTATTAGCCCATAGTTATGGTCAAGCGAGTAGTTTATGGACTGAAATGTTTATGGCTCTGCCTCCATCCGTTGCATTGTCTGATGTGGCAGGTAGCGCGAACAAATTGAAAACACACACCAAAAACTGGCTATGAAAATCTGAGCATATTGTTATAATTGAGTTTTAGCCCACATGCTGCCACGCCCATAAGCAACCACAACAGCAGTCGGACCAGCAGCGACCGGAGTGGCAGGAGGAGGAGGAGGAGGAAGGGGAGGAGAGGCAGATTCCGGGGATGGCGCTGACACCAAATATCATAATAATGAACTCAAGTGCGTCGCCAGGACACAGGATGACAGGGATGTGGACAGGCCAGGGGTGAGGGTGATGTACCAGAAGCAGCAGGGGGAGTTGGAGAGTGTGGGATGGTGGGAGGGTGGTAGGGGAGGGGGAGACATCCCTCGACCGCTCAATGCCTCTGCTGGTGTGAGTGACTTTTAATTTACTTCAAATCCGTACTCAACTACATGGCTCCCGGGGGAGTTGTTCCTGTGGCAAGTGGCAAGTGGCAACCACTATACAATGTATACCATCATTACTGTATACATGCACCTTGCCGACTTGCCGACTTGGCGACTCTTGACTCTCAAACGGCCCATGGTGCAACCACCAGCAAGTTCCGTTAGCCCAGCAACACTGTGCAACAAACATTTGGGCACCACATGCAAAAATAGTGCTTGACATTTTAAAAAATTATATGTTCAAGAAACGTGAGACTTAATTCAAGATCTTGGCTGCTTTTCCAACATTTTTTTAATTTTATTTTATAATTTGTTATGTATTTTTCCGATAAATGCAAGTTTTACATGCATTAAATTTGATTTTTATTGATATCTCATTCTTTTCATACTTATTTGTCGACTTCTCGTTTAAGAACTTTGGAATTTACTAGACTTATTATTGATATGTTTCTATTTATAAAGTCAGTTTTCGAAGTCCTCAATTCGATGAATTCCCATGAATTTGTCTCGTTGTAAAACTTGCTTTTGATTTCCGGATTTAATTGATTTAGTTGAGCACTATAATAAATGTTTTAATAATAAAAAATGATGATAATTATTTGCTGAATTTATTTATTTTATCTTGTCTTCAGTCACGACTCGTTATATTGATCCAAAATAGACTTTTAGTTCAGCACTTTGTCTGTAGAGTGTAATAAGCCAGCAAAGTTTTCATATTTCTTGACACATTTTCCTCCCATTTCGCTCCTTCTCTAGCGCTCTTTCTATTCCTATTCCCATTCCAATTCCTTTTCTCTCTCTCTCTGTCTCTCTCTCCCTCTCGCTCTGCTGCGGTCTCTGTCGCTCTCGCTGTCTTTGGTGCGCACATCATTAATTTGTTATACGGAGATTATCTATTTTTATTGTTATTAATGGCAAACAATTTATTAAGCTACGAGTACGACACACACATGCTGAACTCTTCGGGCAGGCCACGAAGGTCGCACCCAGGGGGTGTAGGGTTGCTAAGGGTGGGCGAGAGAGAGAGAGAGAAAGGTAGAGGGAGGTAAAAGGGGATGGCGTAGTTTGAATCATGTAAATCAACAAATTTCACTAAACTACGTGCGGGTGTTGTGCAGATGGATTGCTCATTATGAATAGAGTGAGACAAAGAGAGAGAGAGAGAGAGAGAGAGAGAGAGAGAGAGAGTGAGAGAGAGAGAGAGAGAGGCAGGGAGAGAAAGAAAGTGAGTGAGCGATAGAAGAAGAGGAAAATAGAAGTTATACCCACAGACTTTGACTTCGAAAGAGCAGACATGCAAAGGACGAGACAGAGTGAGAGAGTGAGTGGGAGAGAGAGAGAAAGAGAGAGCTATGCAAGGTGTTGACGTCCTGCACTTTGTAGCACATTTTGCATTGTTGTTGTTGTTGTGGTTGTTGTTGTTGTTGCTGTTGCTGTTGCTGCTGTAACAGCCGCTAGCCCGGATGCTCATTAGTATGCGTAGCGCCCACAAAACTGTTTATTAGGGTCATTAGCGGCGCCTCAGAGTCTGCTCCTCGGCCCATTTTACCATTTTACCATTTTACCATTTTCCCGTATTGCCGTTTTCCCATTTGCCATTTCCTTGTTGGCCAGGCCAGAAATAGACCTGGCAACTGTAGCTGTAACTGCTCCTGTTCCTGTTCCTATAGCTGGAGAAGCAACCGACAGTCACAAATACCCCTGACCAACACTGGCAGGTGTTTGCTATCAAATCCCCCCCCATCAACCGAATGGGGGAGTGAGAGTGGGTAAGGAATTGGAGTTGAAGAGTCTGAAGAAGGGCTGGAGTTGCACGTAGGCAGAAGAAATGGGATGCGGAGGTGGAGCAACATTATAGGCCCTAAAAGCGCCAACTTTATCATATTAAAATGAACTTATAGATCATTATAGCCAGAGCATGAGATTGCAAACAGTTGTCAGTATTATAATACCCATAATACACGTACTCGTGAAATTTAAACAAATATTAACTCTAATTTGTATGTTCTTTCAGTTATTCAAAGAAATAAATTTGTTTTATAATTATTCGCTTTGCTCAACTCCTTTACTCATATGTTTTAATTTAATTACATTTAATATGAATAAAGCCGCTATGCTTAATCTTATTTTCATTTAAATTATAATCTTCTTTGGTCCTTTTAAGTTGTGCTCAGAACTGCAATAAATATATAATATAAATAAAATAAATCGACTAATTGTTAGATAAAGAAATTAAGATTGTTCTTAAATCTAAAGGGATTTGAGTTCAGTTATAGTACGCGTAAATTGTCGTATATTCTAGCAGATAGCAGATATACTCCACAATGACAAATAGTTGCTTTATTATCCAAAATAATCTTCAAATAATATTCCGTTCAAAACTTTAATCTATTCGAGGCATTTCCTTACATGAATTCTCAGTTCAGATCAGTATATATATGTATATATATGTATATGTCATATATGTAGGATCGACTGTTCGACAATGATTAGCTAATAGTTTATATTGCAGGTCCCTGGCCTCTAAACTCCCTTCTCATTCGAGGAGGCAAATAGCAAATGGCAGATGGGTAAAGACAAAATAAACAGCGCATAAATTTAATATTAAATAAGCATAACATAATAAATTCGATTCCAATAAATCCAATTAGTCATGGCCAAATTATTATTGAAGGCATTCGCTTGTCAGACTCCCAGTGGATGATGCGTGGTGAGGGGAGAGTGAAGAGAGGGAGAAACAGACGAGCGGCAAGTCAAGAGCTGTGACCTCACCACCCCATTCCCCCTTCCCCAGTCCTCAGCCCGCATCCCCCCATCCCTGCAGTTAGTATAAATCCCACTCTGGTTGTAGAGTATATTTTATGCTCCGCTGGCAGTTTCGTTGATAACACAACGATGCTGATAACAATGCGGGGCCCAGGGACATAGACGCATCTGAAGCTGGAAATGGAGATGGAGATGGAGACTGTGATGAAAATGGAACTCGGAATCCAGTGCCGCTTCATGTTGTTGTGCTGTGAATTGAACTCTAACCTCGCTGCAACTGAAAAATTGAAATGCCAAGCGAATGAAATGAAATGTCTGTGAGGATCTGAGCCTCCGATCGCAATGTGGCTTCTCTCGGTTTGCTCCTCCTATCAGTGGTCGTCTCACATTTCCGTTATGTGTAGACAAATGAGATAATTGGGCACATGAATTTATGGAATGCTGTGCCAATGACAAGTGGCCACCATGGTGACCCGCTGCTCCTGCCACCATTCCCGTCCCCTTCCCCGTCCCCTTCCCCGTCCCCGTCCCCTACTGTGCTGCTGCTCATACTCAATCTAGCTGCTTGTTTCTTATGTGATTTATTTAATAAGCAGACTCAGGCCACGCGGGCACATAAAATAAAGGAATCGACATGTTACCCCTTTCCCTACTCACGCTCTCAACTGCCACCCCCTTCCCCTTCCCCCTCCCCTTCCGTCTGGCATGTCCATGTCCAGTGCCTGACTGTACAAATTTATTGGCCATCAGTCAGAATTGCCAATGCAACGTGGGGCAACGAATTGTGGCAATATGTTGCACACGGGCGCCGATAAGCACCGCCAGTTATGCAAGCTGTGCCACATTCGCCTCCCGCCTCCCGCCTGCCACTTGCCACTTGCCACACCCTTGATATGTTTTTGGCGCACTTGAAAATTTGTGACGTGTTGGCAACGTGGTTGCAATTGAAGACATGCCACACACTCAATTTTTGGTTATGTTGCAAGTTATCTGCTGACGCCGCTCCGAGCATTCTCAATTCTTGCACTCAACTGTCAACTCGCTGCGAATCGACAGACGGTGTGGAGGAAATATGTCAAACTTCAAGGAAAATTGACACATTGTCAACATGTCGATTGTAAAGTCGATTCTTGGAATTGATTCGAAATATCTAAAGATATATACGACTATTTTCCAAAAACATCATCCTATTTCTGAATACCGTTTATTATGTCGCATCAATATTTATAACTAGTTTGGAGAGCACTGTATTATTGCTTTGCTCTTTGTGCTTTCTATTCGTAAACGTCGTTGTTCCTGAAATTAGTATATCGGTTCAAATTTGAGCGATTAAATGAGTTAATTGAGTTAGACTTTCTCACACATATATATGAAAAATAACACGTCTTAGTACGGACTAAAAGCAAATCATTCTTAAACTAGAGTATCAAGATTTAAGCTACATTTTGTAAAAATGTATACTTCGTATTGTCGTTATTAACTAGGATTGATTTGAACAATATGGTTTAGAATTTTTGCCGGTAAAAAAACAAAGAAAACTGATATACCTAGTTTTTACAGAACTCTAGGGAAATTGCTTGTTAATATAATAAATATATTTACGAAAAATTAGGTACTCGTATTAAGAAAAAGTTAAATTTGTAATATTGTTTCCTTTATCAACTATTGAGTTTCATATTAATTTGATCTCAATCTAAGTGTTGAGCTTAAAAAATAGTTAAATCAAAGTAGCTCCTAAACTATTGTAGATAAAGAAACTGCAGATGAAGAAAACTATGTTTTACTTTGCGCTCTGATTTCCAGTTGATCTCTCTTCAATTATTAAAGTAATTTCTCTTGCTTTTACTATATGGTACTTTATGGTATTCGTTCAATATATCGACTAACACTGAAGACTATAGCGCATTCTGACGGCGACTTGTCCTCATCCAGAGTCCGGACATCATTTCTCAGTTGTTTTGTTGCGCAGACCAAATGAACATCATTTTTTTCGATGAAACCACTGGGAATGCCTCCGATTTTGGCCAGTTGAGGGGGCGGGTGGTTGGTAGAGGGGTAGAGTGGGGGTTGGTACTGAAATAATGGAGCTCAATGATATTAATACGTTCGCTCGTTATCAAATTGCGTTTGCATGCAGAATGGACAGTTTGGACGGAATGGGTTACAGTTGCCATTTCTCTTGCTCTGCCGCTCTCTTTCGCACTTATTATATCTGTCTCTGTCCAGCAGACGGGAATAAACATACTGTATGTTTCTTGTGTCGTTTCTCTTTCTGTTATTATTATTGTTATTTTTCTGCTTTGCCGGACACGGACATGAAACGAGCGCCATATTTAAGCTTCGTACGTGAGCTGTGATTTGTGGTGATGCCATCCTGAAAGCACCACACCTCCCACCACCCACCACCCACCTCTCACTCACTGAATCGCTCTTCTCTCCTGCCCCTACACCCCTCAAGCTGCACCCCCTCGCAAGTCGCTGCAGGGAAAAGCGAGCGAGACCGTAAAAAGCCTAAACAATAAACACACATACAGAAATAGAAAGGGAGAGAAAGAGAGAGAGAGAGGGGGAGTGGAGCTATGGCTTGGAACGTGAGTGGAAATTGGGAGCAGTATTATTTGTGTCGAATGAAACCAAAGGAGGAGGCGAGAGGGAGGACGGGGGGCAGGTCAAAGGTGACAAAATGCCAATGCAAATAAAACGACGGCGACAAAAACTTTATTTAATTTAAAAGCTAAAAATATAAAATAAATTTTCCACATTTGACTTTTACAACGACAATTTGCCCGTTGACTGTCGTAAACCGGCGCCCGCTCATCTACCCCCACCCCCTTCTACCACCCACCCCTTTCGGTTGGAAAACCCTCGTCAGCGAACGAACCTAACCAATTTTTGTGCCTATTGCAACCTTTTTGTGATCCCTAACACACACACACACACACTCACACACACACACACTCACAAAATGACGACCCCTAAGCCAAGTTAGGGTGGGTGGGGCGTTTGAGAGGGGTAAGAGTGCCGTAAAGCGTAAAGCGTAGAGCGTAAACCGTAACCAAAAACCGTACGCAAAGTTACGATAATCGTTTATTGAAATGCAAATTTTTTGCTGATTTTGCTGCTTTTAGAAGTCAATTTGAGTTGCTAGCACCCCCCCTCTCCACCCCCTAGCCCCACCCCCTGCCAAGATTTGTCGCATAGGTAGCTCCGGGTTTCGACTATGTGGCAACTTTTACACGTTTGTTATGATTGTATTTTGCTTACGCCAGAAACAATACAATAAAAGGTCATCTATTTAACATTTGCATTTGCATATTTACAAGTTGTGTAACTCACTCTACCCCCCAAATACCCCACCCCCATACCCCTCATACCCTCGTACCCTATTCGATAATAATTCTATGGGGTGAGACAGGTGAATCGAGTTCACCTGGGTTTCAACTGTGTTTAAGTGAGTTCATCCAGTAATTACCTTTGGGCCATTTGAGGCGAAACAGGTGCATTATTAAGTGGACTCTCGAGTTGAAATCCCTCTAGTCGCTATTTGATATATTGATATATTTATTTATTGCTCCAATTATGACCGTTCTAATATAATCATATCTTCTTCAAAAGTTATTATTTTTTGTTTAGGTTTCTCGACTTTGAAATCTTTATAAGGCGTTCAAGTTCTTCCTTTCGATCCTTAATTTTTATCAGCAAATTATGAACAATTAAAGAGCTTATCGAATACTTATTGACATAGTTTTTCGACAAAATTCTCTATAGTTTTGTTGCATATGCAAATATGATATCATCATCTATAAGTCAAATTTGAAGAGCATCGTAATATACAGTTTAACTCGATTAACAGACATATTCTAGATTCAATAAGTTATAAATTATTTCCAAAACGAACAAGAAATTTTAAAATATTAAAATGATCTTTCGATAAAATTTTAACACACTAAACAAAAATCCCACGATAGTTTAAGCTATTTTCTTTGTATGTGAATAGTTAGATTAACTAATGTGCTAATTAAGTACAGGTATCTCAAGACTACAGTATCTTTGATTAAAGTTCAAATTGTTCCCGCAGTTATTTATTTTTGCGCTATTCTTTTTCCACACCTTCCATGTCGTTCTTAAGTCTCCCATTTTGCCTCAATTTAGTTTCAGATTTCGCTTTTGTTTTATCATCTTTTATCATCTTCTTAGACCCGTTTTGTGGTCGTATTTCTTATCTGAATCGATCGATCAGAAATCAAAACTCTAAATCTCATTAATTTGACAAGCGTTGCGCACAACACACACACCACACACACCACACACACCACTTTAACACACTTTGCACTTCAGACGACAGACAGACAGACAGACAGAGAGACTGGGCAGGGAGGGAGAGAGGTAGATAGATTGGAAGGGCGTGGGGTTGATCGAATTTCCCAGCAGGGAAAGATAAATATTTTCATAATACAATGAGTTACAGCTAGATAGATACATATGTATCTCATAGATACTAAATTAGAGCCAAAGATAGCAGCTTCTGGTGCCGTTGTTGCTCCCCCTCCTCCTCCTCCTCCTCTTCCTCGTCCTTTTCGCCGTCCTCTCTGGATGCTCGACTCGACTTGCTGATGCAACTGTCAACTGTCAAAAGTAGTGCAACAAGGGATTCGGTTTGAGTTTGGGTTTGGGTTTGGGTTTGGGTTCGGCAAGGGGTTCGCGGAGTGGTTCGACTTGATCTGGGGCGTGTGTTCTGTTCGACTATTTGTGCAGCGGCAGCATGAAAATCAAAACTGTTAGATACGCTGATAAGATAAATAATTGGAATATGAAGCTGGCAGAGCGGCAAATCCTCCCTGCAATCTCTGTCTCTTTCTCCACATCCTCCTGCTCCTGCACTTCGAGAATTGACACACGTCGCGTGACACACCGAGAGGCACACCCAGAGACAAGGAGAGAGGGGTGACGGGGGCAGGAGATTGGGAAAGGGAAAGTGGGTAGACATATTCTCACTGTGTGTGTTTAATCACAGCAAATAATTAAATGTCCATTTCACAGTGCGACACCGCCACCTTTCCTGTCCCTCAACCGCTCCCCCTCCCCTATATCCCTCGCCCTTTTCAGCTTCCCCTGTATGTGTCACACACACTCTGTGGCAGCAACGACACGTGTGCAACAAGAGGCATTAGGAATTAAGACTTAATTTAAGTGCTTATCGCCTAAAACAAATCAACAAATGTGCCAGCCCCTCGTCTACATCGGCGTCTGCGTTTGCCTCTTCCCGCCCTTGCTCTCTTCACACACACACACACCCACACACGCACACACACACACACACACACACACACACACACACCTGAATGAAGTGCATTGATTACTAGATGACTTTTGTGGTTTGCTTTTTTTTGAGGTTTGCCAAAGCAAATCTCACACTGAGTAACAGACATATGTCTCCCTCTCCCTTTCCCTCCCTCTGCTGTCTGCTGTCTCCCATTGTCATATTTATGAGTTGTGCTTAGCTAATAAAGTCATTATGTTCCCTGGCCGAGCACAAAAGCACAGTCCTCATTCCAGACATTCTATGATATCAAACACACGCATTATTATTATATTATTTGGAAGTAGTTCATGTGCGCTACATTAGTTTCGTTACGGCATTTCAATACTACTTTAAAGAAGACTCATTAACTTGAATTAAGGCTAGAAATTAAACCTTGCTTTCAATCCAATGTTAACTACTTTTATCATCTAAATATTTTGAAGATTGGCTGAAAAATGGTACAAAAAAAATATTGGAACAGAAAAACTGCACACAAAACTGATTTGAATACATTAATTTTATACCAAGAGCCCATTAAGAATTGACCACAAGAAAATGGGTTTAATAAGTATATCCTATAATCCTATTCTATAAACAGAATGTTTTTGGTTAGAATGTAAAAAGCAGATTTAAGAAAATTGATTATGTATATTAATTTCGCTAAGAAAGCGTCCTAATGCAGTCTAGTAGGCCAGACTTTTCGGTTATCATTGTAACCCATTGCCATCCCGAATATACCGATTTGTACCCCCCGTTTTTTAGCGTCAACTGGGGTCATATCATAACATATAGAACGTTCCAATTCGAGTCGAATAATTTTGATTTGACAAATCAATCGGGGAGCAAATAATGTCATTATTTGCTGGCATTATTTGTTATTTGTTAATGTAATTATTATTGTGGCATGTTTATCGTTTAGTTGTTTTATTTCTGGGGCTTGAGTTTATTCATCAGCATACGCCCACGTGTCCCTGTCCACGCCCCTTTCCCACTATATAGTAACTTATTAATTTCATTATTTGCTCAACGTTCGTTTTATTTATTCATCAATTTTATCAGCACAAATTAAAAACAAATTAGTCGACAGTAGGTAAATAATAATAAAGTGTAATAAAAATCACAGCCAGAACGGAGGGAGGAGCGGGAAGAAGCGGTACGGCTGATTGCAGGTGGGGTGAGGTTGGTAGTGGGGGAGGGGGATTGATATGGATTCATCGTTGATAAGCGCAAAGCAAGAGGCGAATGTAAAATGATTAAGAACTTATTTCATTTAGTTTTGTACGCTGTTGTTTTTATTGTTGATTCGCTTTTATTTTAATGTCATTTTTATTGTTTTTAATGAGCTTTTAATAATAATTGATTCGTGATTGCAGCAATTTGATAAAAATAAAAATAAAACCAAATCCAAAATGAACTCACTCAAAGGGAACAAATGATGGCAGCTCCAATCGAAATCGAAATTGAACTCGAACCACATGATAAAACTTGATCCGATAATTAATATTTAAATGTCACATGACTTTCCATTATAAGTCAATTACAGTCACAGTAACTTCTATCCGTTATTAGTTAAAGACAATCCCTGATTAGTATGGAATATTTTAACTTTTACTCTGATAGATCCTACGCTAAAAGAACAAAGTAACAAACCTCAAAAATTCAAGATACTCCACTTAGATCCCAATTGGAATTCCGGTGTTAGCAACAAATGAAAGGAAACAACTTAGAAAGTGCTAACAAATTTATAAAGAAAAACTGCAAGCTTCAAATTTTTATTTGCCTGCAACGTTAGACAACACTACACAAAGACCAAAAAAAAGGGTATGCTTAAATGAAGTACGTATAAACTCGGATTGAGCACTTTTATTTATACTTTAAATGAGTATGATTTACTGAAAATAAGTCCACAAATTCTTTAGCCAAGAAATAGCATGCTTCATATAAGAACAATATATCGTGAATCGAGTTAAACTCTTAGGCAACCAGAATTCGAGGTCGACTCAAAGATCATGTTCGTCAAATCTTTAATTGAGTTTATTAATTCGTTAGTTTAGAATTCCCACATAGCTATAATTCGACGGACACTTAGAACTTACAGAATAATTACTGCAATTAGTTTTTTCTTCCTTTCACAGTAATTGAAAGTCTAATGAGAAAATTCCTATTTCAAGAACATTTAGTGCAGCATGTTTGCAGTGTACTTAAATAAAGTACATAACATATTTAAAATTTCAACTTTTTTCTTAGTTTAGGAATGTTAAGGACTTGGATCACATTACCTTGAAATATGTCATTTTAAGAAAGAAATGCGTGTTTTTTTCCCCTCTTTGCAAATAGAAAACTCTCCAGATTTTTAAAAATATTTTAACATTTTAAATCTACCTTTAAATTCATTATTCATTATTCATTTTGTGAATGTTTTTAATTTATATCCCGCATTTCCTGGGCACATGTATATATATTATATTATTTTTGGGAAGTATTTCATCGTTTTTGTCAGTTTTCCAGTACAACAAGGTTATTAAAAATTAAATGAAATTGTTCAGATACATTTTTCTAATTTAATTTTAATTAGGCTTATTATTTGAACAATTTGAACATTGAAAAGTTGAACAAGAAGAAATGCGATTGCGAATGCAAATTTAATCATAAATTTCCAAGCAAATGAACATACGTGTAATGATAATACAAAAATATGTATAGTATAATTCAGTATTTTATTATATTTAAAACATAATGAGAAAAAGCGCAAATGTCACAAAAGATTTCTATCCAAATGACAACAGTTCCCCACTTTCGATGGTTGGGGGAGAGGAGTAAGGGATTGAGGGGTGAGGGTTGCCAAAAAGTTTTGACCCAGGGCTGGGGAGAAACCTAATAGAAAATCAAGCGCAAGAAAATGGCGTCCGATAAGCAAAAGAAAGAGCATGAAAGACAAACAATAACTGGGTAAAGAAAATATAAAAGTTGAGCCAGAAGTCGAGAACAAAACGCCCTGCAGCAAATTAAATGAAAATTTGTTTGTGTGTGGAAAAATCAAGTGAAAATTAATTGAATTGAGTTGAGTGCGGCGACCGCTGCCCGTTTATAGATTTTTGCGTGCCGATAAAAAACCAAAACAAGCAGAAAGAGGAGCATAAAGGAATCGCACAAGTCGGAAAATAAATGAAGAGTGCAGACTGAAACGTGAATGCTATTTTCTTTTTTGCCAATCACAAGACTGAAAGCAGTTGGAGACGGCAGCGAAGAAGGAGCTGGAGACGGTGACGGACACGAAGCAGCTGCAGCCCAGCAAATGGTCAGCGAGGGCGGCAATTTTCACTCACTCCTCCACCAGTGTGCATGTGTGTGTGTGTGTGTGTGGGGGGGGCATAATTCATTTAAAAGACGCAAAAGTCGCAGCTGCGCAGTGTGCAGTGTGCAGAGACCAACGCAGCAGCAGCAGCAGAGCAGCAACAGCAGCAGCAGCGGCAGCGGCATTTGGGGAGCAGCAGCAGAAGCTGTTCTGGGCCCCCGGCCGTTGCATATTTAAGACATTATTACATTATAATCGCATAAAACAATCAATAAAATGTCAGTTGCCAGTGCCAGTGTCGGGCAGAGGAGTTTTTACAGTTGGGCAGCAGCGCCGCCAGCGTCGGGTCGCGTCGCGTCGCTGCGTAAATTGGCCATAATCATAAGGCAACAAATTTCCCACTATTTCTTTGGCCACGCCTGTGCTCGTAGCGCTGTCTCGCTTGCATGCATTAACATTGCCATGCGCTGTTGCTCTCACAGAATGCGCACACAGACGCATGCACACATGCAAACACACACACACACACACACACACACACACATAACGCACACAAATTCACTTTAAATCAATTTTTTTTCAGAGTTTTTCATTTCATTTTCACGACGTTGTCGTCGTTCGACTGTTGCGCCTCACTCGCTCGTGCTCGCTCTCGCACTCGCACTCGCATTCGCACTCTCGCTCTCGTTCCCACGCTCTAGCTGTTTTGCTTGTGTTTTTGTCTTGGCTTTTGCATTTGCGCTCACTCGCTCGCACTTGCGCGCTCTCTTTTGCATGCGCGCACTGAGCCAGAAAAATACCATTATTAGTGAGTGAGTGCGTGTGAGAGGCAGTGCGAGTGCGAGTGTGAGTGTGAGTGCGAGTGTGAGTGTGAGTGCGAGTGTAAGAGAGTGGTGTTTTGGAGTGGGCTGCAGTTGAGAGCGGGAGCACAGCGCCTTGGCGTGTTTGTTAAGTGAAACCATTTTTCTTTTTATTGCAACGACGACGCGTCGCGACGACGACGTTGGCAGCGCGGCTTGCTGCTTGCTGCTTGCTGCGTTTGTCGTTTTGTTATTTCTCGCTTTGGCGCACATAAATTTGAACGTTAATGATTTTTGCTTGCAGTCGCGCATGCGATAACAATAACAACAGCTGGCCACAAGTGTTGAAAATGCTCATTCTTGTTGTTGTTATTATTATTATTGCTGCCGCTGCTGCTGTTGCTGCCGCTGCTGCTGTTTTGCAGGTGTCGCTAGTCATCTCACTTTTAAGCAGAGACACAAACCCACCAATACCGTAGCAATGTGGCGACAATTTCTGTTGTTGCTGCTATATACATACATACATACATATGCAATTATTAAGCACTCATACATGCGTCGCCGTTTGTTGTCAACATCGTCTGCGGTCGCTTTGCCATTTTCATTTAGACATCAACTCACTTACACTCACACTCGCTCTCTCTTTCTACCTCTCTCTCTCTCTGTCTCTGTCTCGCTCTCACTCACTCGCTCAGCACCTGATTGCTTTGCATCGCTTTCGCGCTCGCTCTCGCGCTCCTCAGTTGCTCGCTCGCTCTTCGCGTAAATCAGCGCACGGAGCTTTGAGTGTAATTTTAATTCGAATCAATTTGTTTGTCGCCGCCGCGGCCGCCGCACAGTGGGACGCCATCGTTGGCAACGCCGGTTGCCGTTGTCGTTGCCGTTGCCGTTGCAGTTGCCTCAGTATCGAGTTCTAGGAGCAACTCGCGCTCTCGTGTCTCCAAAGTGTCTGCCACATCCTAGTCTTCTACTTCAACTTTGCCTTTCTCCTTTTCACTCTTGTTTTTGTTGCTGTTGTTGTTGTGCTCATGTGTTTGCAGTTTAACGGATGACGCAACAGTTGCGCCCCCAACCGTAAACAGTTAACAGCCCCGCCTCCGACCGCCGCCCACCTCTCCCCCCTGCAATGGATCAACTGCTGAAGCAGCTGGCGGCAGCTGCGCAGGCGCACACACAGACGCCACTGATGGGGCACATGGTTTTGGCCGGCCTAACGGGACCTGGTCAAGTTCCTTCACACGCTGCAACCGCGTTGCAACTTTATGCGGCCGCTGCCGGCTGGGCACCGTTTCTCCGCCTAACAGCTCCGATTAACAGCTCCAACTGCAACTCCAGCTTCAATTCCCATTCCAATTATTGCCCTGCCGAGTGCGGTCCCTCCTCCCCCTCCCCCACCCCCACCCCCACCGCTTCCGCCCACATGCTGCGTCACTTGGCGCTGCTGCAGCGCGTTAATGCAGCGGCAGTGTCGAAGCTGCAGGAGGTCAAAGGGCATGAGGATGTCGATAACGATAGCAATAACGACGACGAGGAGGAAGTGGAAGTCGAAGTGGAAGTGGAAGCATTGGAACACACAAATTCTCACATGCTGCAGGCCGAGGCCAGTGAAGGTAAGTGTATTAATTATATGTGGCAATTAACGCAATTGTGAGCATTAGGGTGCATCCATTTGTATAGTCTTAATATAAATGAAACACCAGGAAATTACGGTTCTTAAATCAATCTTATTTGAAACCTATGGTTTCTTGGTGATAACAATTTGGAATACGAATTTGTGTTTCCATTTTGCAATCGATTTACCCTAATAAATATACAATGGAAAGTAGCAATTAACGCAATTATTTCTTAAAGTGTTCCAAATGCAAAAAATCTATTGGATTCCGAAAATAAAACATTTTCTTACTGCAACAAATAAAAAACACATGCAGCTAGTGCCCGCTTTATGTTAGCCAAATTATTATTTACATGTAATTTAAGCTAATTTTGTAAAATAAAAATTAAAAATAAAAACACATGCATCTATAAAATATATATATTTAAAACAACCTTTATGTTAAATAGATCAACATATAAGCTTTTACGAAATATAAGATTTTTATTTCGGCTTGACATTCTCTAGAAAAATACAGAATTGCAAACTCAAAAAATAACAGCTTATTGGATTAAAAAAAAACTTATGGTAGAAAGTGGATTTAAAATGTGTAATTTTTAACAATTGAAACATATCTAATCATGTTTAGAGCACACATATATTCGTATTTGGAATTTAGTTTATAAATATTACGATTTCGCACTTTTTATTATTTTATTTTAATTTGAATTTTATTTTAGATTTATTGTAATTTTTTTATGTTTCTTCTGAATATGCATACACCACGTATAATATAATTTGATATTATTGTCGTCAATCCCCAAGTTTTCCTATCGCAACTATGTTTGATTTTTATTACTTATTATTTATTACTTATTATTTATAATTACTTATTATTAAATCTTTGTAAAAAAAATTAAGGATTGGTCTTATCAATGTCATTGGAATCGAAATATTTTGAATTGTTTGTCTCAAATATTATTTGACTTGCATTTATCAGTGTTTAATAAAATTTATCATTTATTTTGTCGAGTGTTATTTTATAAGCCAACGAAAGTTGGTACACTGCCACAAAAGAGGCAGCATTCGTAAACATTAAATAAATACATATGAATTTGTCTCGCTTTTGAGCTTCTGTCGCTTAAAGTAACCTTTAAATGGATTAAGAGATTAATTAATTCATTGGCAAGTAAATAACTCATTAGTAACTACAAATTAAATGAGTATTGCACAATTCATGAACTGATAATGTGAATGTGGAATGTGTTCACTAATTGAATTATCTGTCAGGTTACTGACTTTAAACAACACTCAAAAGTGTATTGTCCGAATGCAGCAACAACAACCAATGAGAAGCAAGTTTACAACACAGATTCACTCACACTCACACACACACACACACACACACACATGCCCAGAGCACAATTTGTGCAGACTCATTAATTTATAGCAAACATTTTGGCGTCGACTGCGACGCGACGCTTAAAGAGTACAAAAATAACAACAGTAGCAAAGGCAAAATCAAAAAACCAAACAGCAACAACAACAACAAGAACGAACCGAGCAATAGCAAAAGCAATATCGACGCCAACAGCAAAAACAAAAACAAAACCAGAATCAAGTTTTGTAGGCGCCCCAGCGCGCAATTTATTCAATTTACCAATAAAATTTCAATCGCATTGCTCTTTTTAATCAATTCGCTGCGACGCGCACACCAACAACAACAAAGACATGCATAATTTGTGTGTTGTTATGTTTTTTGATCAATTTTTAATCAACAACAACACAAATTTAGCCAGACGCAGTCGCGTCGCTGCCGCTGCGGCTGCGACGCCTGCAGCAGCCATTGAGCGCCATTTGTGACAGTTGTTTTTCTTGTTGTTGTTGTTGTTACTGTTGTTGATATTGTGGCTCTCTTTGAGTGCGTTTGCATGTGCTCTGCTATTTGCCGTTACATTTGTTCTTGTCGACATCGTTGTTCTTGTTGTCGCCGCTGCTGTTTCTGAATTTGCGTGTAGTTAAATTTAGCAAAGTATTTTGTGCGTTTTGTTGGGCCTATTGCAAATAATGCAGAGACCAAACTGTTGATTGGAAAACGTAAGAGAGGAAGGGAGAGTGTCAGTAAGTTGAAGTGTGCAAAATGTGTGTCTGAAGAACAACAATGACAAAGATGCGTTGTTGAAAAGAGACACTCTCTTTGTGTGTGTAACTGCTAGGCTTGATTTGATTTGTTTGTATTAATCCGCTTTCTTGCTGAAATTGCGTGCAACTTTTGATAGCGTAATTGAGCTATGAAAATGAGAGGTATTTTATTGAAAGGCAGCAGCCGAATGCCGAGCACAGAATATCAACGACAGGTGTAGACACACGCACACACACAGGAAGAGTCAATGATCTCTCTCTCCCTTTATCTCTCTGTTGCTCTCTTTGCGTTGCGGTTCCTGTTATTAAGAGCACTGCGCTGCCCACTTGCTTGTGTGACGGCCATTAGGCAACGCCCCCGCAAAGTCAGCGAACTACAAACAAATTCGGCTAAACGGGCAAGTGGCCCAAATTGTGAAAACTTCTCTACGTTTCCTCCTCCTTCTCCTTCTCCTTCTCCTTCTCCTCATTCTTCTTCTCAGTCTGCAGGCCTCAAATTCTTTCTGCTCTGACGACGGGAAATTAGCTGCCATTAGTCATTTTTATTGTTTTTGGTCGCGGCCCCTCAACAACAACGGCAACATCGGCAACAAGCGGCCGCAACAACAAGTAGTCGCAACAACAATAGATGAGGAAAATTGGGCAACAAACAATTTGTATTAACAATTTTTCCATTTGGCCAAAGGTCCGAAGTGAAATGTCTTAATTATTTTGGGAGCTAATCGCCTCCTGCCCGTGCAACAGCCACAACAGCCACAACAACCACAACAAACACAACAAACCAACAAGCAACAATCGACAACCCGACAGCGCAACAAACATACAATTTTCGTTTACGACATTTTAATTAAGTTTTTCGTTACAATTTCCCTGTGACTTTGGCCTTTCCCTCTTACCCTCTTTGTTCTTCCCATTCGCTCCTTTTCTCTCGTTTTGTGGAAATTGAGCAAATTAATAAGAACGCCATTGGCACGCCCCGAAAACGCTTCAGTTCGAGTTCAAAATCGAGCCAGAGCTGCCCTTGCCCTTGCCCATAACCGAACCCACATCCAATTCCATACCCAAAACTAAACCTATTCTCTTGCCTCATTCCCCATTTCCATTCCCGTCCCATTCTCGTTCCCGTTTCCAATTCGGACTGCTGCTGATCATCATCAGTGATCATCAGTGATGAATGAATTGAGCTGATCTCCTACTGCTCATTAGCCTCGGCCGACCGCGAGCGCGTCTGGTAATTGCCATAATTTCTATGGAGCTACCTAGACCATAGATTAATTGTGTGTAGTGATGTAAACTGAACTGGAGCTGGAATTGGAATGAAGTGGAGTGAAGTGAAGTGGAGTGAAGTGGAATGGGAGGCAAGTAACTCAATTGGATTGATGCTCCTAGAACGTTGAAGCCAAGTGATATACGATATATGTACGTCACACACCGAGGGCTAAATACGCTTACAGATCGTTGTGTAGATCGCTCTTAAGGGACATTCTTCAAATGAAGCTTTCACAAATCTCTATCGAAACGAAGCTTTGCGCTTTGAGTCTTGTTTGTTTTTTTGGTTCAATGTTTTATCTTTGTCTCTCTTTTAAACATATTCTTAAACGTTTTACAGACTGGGACTTTAGTTTTTTATTTTAAGCAGAGTTTGTTGCTTTTTGATTTCTGTTCAACTTTACTACCATTAAGCATCTCTCACGAATTGATATGTTATTATTATGTATGATATTCAATAACGTTTTACGTTTGCTTTGCATTAAAATAACTGAATTGAACTTCGTCAGAAAACTTTGTTTCAAATATTATTAAGTCAAAAAAGGCTTAATTATTTTCGGATGTATTCAATGCGAATGAAATGGCTTTTCGCCATTTTATTAAACGCTTTTCTAGAAGTGAACTTTGCTATTTAATTTCTGACCTGAATTAAATCGCTGAAGAATACTGAGTCCTTTTGGGAGCAATAGAACAAGTTCCCTATAACATTTAATTGCTCTTTCATTAATCTACCACAACGTTGCCTAGCAACTCGCATTTGTAGGGGTAGCAATAGATACCCAAAAACAAGACTGGAAGCACGTGGAGCCATCAACATCAACGACTAATGCGTATTTCTGGGTCTTGGCTTGGTCGGGGTCGTCGTTTGGTCCGATTTCCACTGATTTTCCCCTAATTAATAAACCGCTGAGCATCAGACGTCATTCGTCTCGTTGGCTAATTGGTTGATCGTCGGTCGGTTCATCCGACGAGACGCTCCAAATGAGCTTTTGACGAGCGTTTTGCCTCGGGAAATGATAATTATTTAAGTGACTCGCATTTAGCTCTGAAACTCTGCCAAAACTAACTAAAAACTGAATGAAAACCATTGAAACAGCTGCAAAGCGAAGGCGTAACCCGAACTTCCCCCACCCTCTGGCCCCAAATCATTTTGCATAATTTACGAGGGCGACAACCCTAGTTGAGTGCCATAAATTTCCGTTGGACGTTAGCCAACATTGAGTCTCTCAACTGTCCAACAAAAAGAAATGCATTTGCTATTACTTGTTTTATTTTTTTTTGTCAGAGCAGCCCTTAACTTGAACTCGAACTGCGTCCCCTTCCCCTTCACCTTCCCCTTCACCTCCTCACCCCTTTACATGGACTAATCCCCTGGAAAACAGTAAAGCTGGGCGTGTGGAGCTATTCAGCTAATAAAAATCAAAAGGCGTTTTGTTCGCTAAACTTAAATTGAAAACACTTGGGCGAAACAACAACCACAACAACAAGTGCGACAACAACGACAACAACAACAACAACAACAACAACCACAAAAAAGGATAAACACTTCAAGGGGCGGATTTAGCTTAGTTAAAATACAGCCCCAAATACGAGTAAGTATAGGCGGCCAACTCCCCCCCCCTCTCTCTCTCTCTTACTCTCTCTCTTACTTTCTACTCACTCCCGCACTCTCTTAGTCTGTCTCTCTTATGATATCTACGAGTATATCTGCTGCGGCTCGCTCTCTTTCTCTCTCTCTCTCTCTCTCTCTCTCTCTCTCTCTCTTTCTGTGCCTGTGTGTGTGTTGCGCCGTTTAGCACAAAGATGGCGGCTCTAGATAATGAAATTTGCCGAAATAAGAAAAACACAACAACAGTAACAATATTTGGCGGTCTTTCAGCGTGAAATGTTGTGCGGAAGGGGAGTGGAAGGGGGGGGTAGTTGTGTGAGGTATCAGGTGTCGCTAGGGATGTAACTCAACGCTAGCTTTTTCCTACTTCGTTGTTGTCGTTGTTGTTATTGTTGGCCATTTACAGTTACAGTTTTGAGGCGTAATTTTTTCTTAAACAGCTACGCCCTCCAACCTCCACCGCCCCGCCCCGCACCGCACCGTTCTCACTCACCTTCCATTCCAGGCAGCGTTGTTAACAAATGGCCAATAAGTTGGCAGCTAAATTGGCCAGGCCATTTGAGATTAGCCGTTTAGAAGTGCCATTAAGCAAAAGGATTGCAAATGAATTCACTGAATTTCCCACCCATTTTTTTCCTGCCCTGCTCTTTTCATTCTTTTCTTGTTTCACTTGTTTAGTCCTCATCAGTTTTTCCTGTTTTTTTTCATAATTTGTTTGGCGAGTGCACAGAAGTGGAAACCTGAATCTTAAGTGGCATTTATTAGGTGGTGAGGGTGGCAGTGGGGGGGAGGGGGTGTTAGAGAAGGCAAGGACGTTTTGCCAGCCCTAATGTCAAACAGATTGCCTTTCAGCTGCATTCTCTTCTTCTTCACTAAACTAACTCTAAAATTCGAATGCAGGAATTTTATTATGTTTGAAATACTTAAAAAACAAACTTAGGAAAATAACTAATTATATCTTTAATCGCATCATTAATTCATTTGAGATTTAGACTAACAAACAAATATGTTTGTATAAGAACCTTTGAATAACTCACTATATTCTCTTAGTTCTCTAATAACTGTAACGTTATTAGAAAAAATTAATATTTTTTTTAGGAAAAACATATCAAAGTTTTTGTTTAACTATTCTTTTTTTTGTTTGTTCATATAGTCAACAGATTAAAATAGTTTTTAGAATTTATGTGTTTTAGGTAGAAATTCTTTTAGATATATTACTTACCTAATCGATATGTCAGCCCAGATATTAACTTTCCAACGCTAAAACTATAATATCATACCGAAAAATGCATTTCATAGTTTACTTCAACAATAATCCCTATTAAAAATTTTATTACTTAGTTAGATAATTAAGAACTTATCTAGACTTTACATATAAAATTATCACCATATGCTATAAAGTGTCGAAGGCTTTCCCAAATATATGCGAGATACACAACAAATGTCTGAACATTAACCAATAACATATAGAGACATCTATACTGCAATTTTCCCTAAACTTGAAGCGAGTTTAGTACAATTCTTAGCCCTACCATATTCCCTACTTCCCACTTCCCACTCCCGACATTCTCGTTCTTAGTTACATGAAGTATAAGCACAAAAGCCGCAGACACGTAGAGTTGAGCGTTTTACCACAAAACCACCTTCCCCCTCGCCACCCCCCTCACTCAAAGTAACTCCCTGTCCTCTGCTCCCATGTTTCGTACGCTACGTCGTCCTTTTTGGTTGGATAGAAGAACCGCACACGTTTCGATTTTATGTTATCTCCATGGGACTTACCAAGTGATACGTTCCGACCCCGAACCCGCTCTTAGCCTCGGTCCCCGTCCTCGTACCGACTCAATCCACCCACAGCCTCTGCACGGGCAACGACATGAAAATTATGTAAAACTTAAGTAAAAGATGAGCTCGTCAAGAATTATGACACCCAAGGGACGAAGATGTGTGTAAAGCGCAACAGTGAATAAAACAAGCAACAACAACAACAATAACAATAACACCCTGTATACACAGGACTCACTACTTGTCGTTGTTGTAGAAACAACCCTGGAAAGAATGGAAGAGTCATATATGTGAGTAGATAGCAAGAGAGACAACAACGAATAGGGAATGTCCTTCGAAAGTTCAAAGAGTGATCGTATCTATGTGATAAGTGTTACGAAATAAGTAAGGGAAGCTGGAAGCAACGAGTAGGCTACAAATTCACGAATAATGTGGAAAAGTAGTGGGAAAGGAGAAGCGACTAACAAGTAGCGGGTAAAAATGACTTGGTGACGAGTAGAGAGTGATGAGAAGCTGGTAACGAGCACCGAGTAGTTTGAAACGAGTAATACGTAGAGAGTGACGACTAGTTAGTGATCAGTATAGAGTTATAAGTAGCGAGAGACGAGTAGAGAGTAAAGAGAGATATGTAAAGAGGGACGAGTAAGGAAAACGAGTGTCGGAAAATGATCAACGCTCGTCAATCAGCGAGTGACGATTGTGAGATATAAAGTATTTTCTTCAACTCAAAAGTATTTAACTTCGAGCACAACTCCTAGAGGAAATGCAATTTTAGTTGAATTTGCTCATAATGGGAATAGATTCAAGTGTTTTCCAAGAACTGAATGTCCCCAAGCTCAGCAAACTCATCATAAAACTCGGTAGAAAATGGGAGTATGCAACTAAATACCCTGTAGAGATTTCGCCGAACTAACTGTTGGGAAAACTTCTCTTTTTAGCATAAATTATTTATTTTGTTTTTATTTTCTAATCTTTATTAAATCTGGTTTACATTGTTTGTCTTCTGTTGGATTTTATTTCTATAGAGAGCTTTGTAGCATTAGAGTTGTCGCCTTTTCAAATTAAATGCATCTTTATTTGTTGATACACCTCTGAGCTAATTTATGACTACAGGGTATAAAAAGGAGAAATGAAATCTAAACTAAAATAACTACATCATGAGGCATTTAAGTGGCATCGCTCAACACAAACACACACACACATATATATATAAATATATGGCTCACTCAAACCACTCAAGCCACCCAACCACCCAACCACCCAAGCATATCCTATGTTTTATCCATCCACCCACAAAGCTTGTTTGGCGCTCGTAAATGGCTCATGTGCGTTTATATTGAAACAGATTGCTCCACTAGCCTGTCCCCCATTTCCCCATTGCCTCTTCCCCCTCCCCCTTGCCAGCTAGTCTGCCACAAGTTGTCATATAATCTCCAGTTGTTGTTGCTGCTGTTCGTTGTCTCTCATGTTTCGCTAGTTGTACGTTGTCCTTTGTGAAATTGTTGCGGTTTGCAATTTGCTGCAAATGACACTTGTTGTGAGTCCCCTGATCTCTTCCTCTCTTTCTCACTGCCGCTTACTTTCTCTCTCTCTCTCTCTCTCACTCTCTCTGCGTCCATTCCCTCTCTCACTCTCTGTGTCGTGCTCTAGCTCGCTCTGTTGCAAGGTGGCCGCCATGTTGGCCTCTTCATGGTGCGTGCGAAGGCGACGCATCGACTGCGATGCGCATCAACCACCGCCAAGCGGAGCCGAAGCAGGACGAACACCACACACGCCCTACGGCAATTGCCAATATGCCTCCCTTCACCCCCATCCCCATCCCCAGCCCCATCCCCATCTCCACATTGTCCGCTATCCACCCCTTGTCCGTTTCGTAGTCTGCCCCATCAAAATGCCGCACGACACTTCGGGGCTAATACAATTTATACACTTGGCTTGGCGTCGTTTCGGTTTGGCTCAGTGCCATGCCTGGTTAGGGGCCAGGGGGGCAGGGGAGAGTGATGGGCAGGGGCTGGGACGGGACTCCTTTGCGGCGGCAGCAAGGACATGCTACGGGGCGAGGCGGTCGCGATTGTCAGCCAGTTTTACGGTTGGATCAATGTTTATGCCGTTACACACACACACACACACACACACAATCACGGTAAGGCATTTATCCTTGTTACACACACACACACACACAGGTCCTGCAACAACAACCAAACAACAACAACAACAGCGCCACATAAAAAGCTTTCTCGTTGTTGGCTTTTGGCGACGTTTGTAAATTGGAAAATTTTGCCTTTATTCTGTGTGTGTGAGTATGTGTGTGTGTGTGTGTGAGTATTAGGGTGCATCGATATGTATGGGACAAAAAAAATGTTTAAATGTTAACCCAAATTCGTAACCTGCTGTCAATTTTAAAATGTTTTTCCCAAGAAACCATTTTTTTAAAATCAATTCCTAGTTTCTGCGATTTGAGTTGAAAAATGTGACTTTTTTTAAATTATTAGTATTATTATTATAAGCAACATCTTAGTAATAACAGTTCGATGCCTACTAGATTGGTATAAAGACTCTTGTTAGGATCAGGAATTTCATAGAATCTCAAGTCTTAATTTCGTGCATGCAACTATAAACTATAAACACAAAAGCAGTACCAATATTTATTTTTTAAAAATCGAGGCACCCTAGTGAATAGCTACATATTTCTTGTATCCAACGCTTGGCGTTCCGCTCGTTGGACTCTTCCCCCGCCCACACTTGGTCTTCAGCGTCGTCGTCGTCGTCGTTGTCGTTGTATCTAATAAACCTTAAATGAAGGCAATATTGTGGGGTTGTTTGGGTTAATATTGAAACGATAAAATTGAATTGAGCCGTATGCCTCAGCGACAACAACAACAACAGCAGCAACAACAGCAACAACAGCAGCAACAGCCATCACAACAACAGCAACACAGACGTCCCTGAAAGTTTTGTCGAGCTTTGTTCTTGCTTAACTTTTGTTGAATTTTTGTGAGTTGTAATGACACTTTTAGCTGACTTTGTAGCCATTTTGCTTGCTATCTCTCTCTCCCTCTCTCTGTCTTTCTCACTCTCTACACTCAAATATTTGTTCGTGTGTGTTTTATGTTCATTTCCGTTTCCGTTGCCATTGAAAATGTTGTTTTGTGTGGTTTTTAATCAATTTTTCAAACATTTCTGACATTTACTTTTCACTCATAAATGTGTGTGTGTGTGTGTGTGTGTGTGTGTTTGTGTTCGGTGTGTCCGGGTGTGTGAGTGTGTCTCCTTGCACATTTTCCCGAGCATTCAAATTAATATATTTAAGTTTACAACTGAGTTTATGTCTTTTATAAATGATCGATTACGGTGCGATTGTTTATCGATAAAAGATTCAGGATTCATGTTTCTTAAATTATCATAACACCTCGTGCAAAGTATTATCGATTAATTCATTAAATTCAATTGGTTCACTACATATATTTTTTTATACTTTTATCATGCAGAAAGGTATCATGCTATATCTTAACTTATATAAAACTTAATACAACAAGAATTATTTTTCTCAATGGAATAAATGAAATAAAAATTGTAAGCTTCAATGGCTCATAACTTTTCTATAATGTTCTTTAATTCACTGTTTTAAATGAAAAATTTTATACATTTTGAAGTTAAGGTCTGTTTGGGAGTATCTACCGTTTTGGAATTACATACGTACTATATATGTAAATATATATCTAAAAATTACGTAGAAAACTTTCCAGTCATAACCTTAAAAATGTTAACGACATTTGATGAGCTGCAGTTTGCAGTTATCGTATTTAGCGCCTTGTTGTCTGCAAGGCTTTTGTACCACCCCCTCCATTCAATTCCCCCTAAGTTCCCCGCCCGTACTCGCTTTTCGCATAAATTTGCGTGCATTCAAAAGGTAATTCAAATGCCGACGGCATTTTATTAGCCGGCAACGTGAACAACGGCAACGTCAAGAACAACAAAAACAGCAACAGCAGCTGCGACTCTTCCGCTCAACCCGCAACGGTTTTTGTTGTTGTTGCCGTCGTTGTTACGTTTTTTATTAATTGAAAAGTTAATTAAAGGTGATAAAAATTATACATGCCACCGATTTTCGCGCTGCAGGCGTTCACCAGCGACAGCAGCCGCAGCAACAACAACACTAGCAACAGCAATAATGGAGATGGCAGAAAAAAACACGTTTCAATTAAACGCACATACATACATACATATGTACATACATACCTGCCCCCACTTATTCTAAGCATATTCCTTTTTAGGGATATTGCTGCTCAAGAATATGATTTTATATATTGTGTGCATTCTATGTACGAATATTCATATCTGGACTATTTATCAATTAAAAATACAGGGTATTTGCTTTTGTGAACACCATTTACAACAAGTTGCCATTAAGCTTTCCCTCTCACTCGCTCACTCTCTCAATTTACGAGTCCAGGCAGAGACAAAACCAGAGCGACATCAGCAAGCGTCGCGTCGCGTCGCAGTCGCAGTCAGCGTTGACGCGTCGCCATAGTTTGTGCAGTCAGCCGAACGAAGAGAGCCGATGGACATGAACAGTGAGCGGGAGAGCGAGTGGGCGGTGTGTGCAAGTGTGAGCGAGACAGCGCACGCGCGCAGCATGGCAAGTTAATTAAATCCTCATGTATTAATCACGGCACCTACCTCCGCAGTCTCCACCTTCTCCCCTTGTTCCGTGCATCAACAGGCCAGGGTCCCTTTGGTACCATCATGACGCTCTATTAATCGCCATCGCCCCATCGTATGTACATACATATGTATGTATGTATGTATGTATGTCCTGGCGTCTCTCTCATCTGACATTGGCGTCAGCGTCCAGCCGCTGGACTGCTGACTGCATTCAACCTTGTCTGCCTCTCAATTCTCAGTCGCAGTCACAGTCGCAGCCTCTGCCGCCGTCGCCGTCGCAGTCAGAGTTTCGGTTTCAGTCTCTGCGCTTGCGTGATTCTGATGGCAAATTAATTCCTTGGTAATTTGTTTTGATGTGATGTGCGACTTGAAATTGATTGAGATTGTGTTGTTGTTGTTGTTGTTGTTATTGGCCCGAGCCAGAGTCAGAGCAAAAACAACAAAAACAACAACAACGGCTGTTGGAAATTCATTTAAGCAGCAGCAGAAATCAATTTTAATGCTGAGCTTCATTTCTGCGCTTTGTTTTTTGTTTTTGCTTTGATGTTGTTATTGCTGTCGCTCAGCTTAGCTTAGCTTTTGCTGTCCTCTCTTTTGCGCTTGTTCTTCTCTCCACAGCCACACACCACAGTCAGACATAACTTTCAATTAATAAACTATTGTTTTTATTAATAGATTTTTGTTGCTGCTCTTCACACGCTGCTCATAAATTAAATTTGTTTGCACAATTAATTACGTACATACATAATTTATGTATTGTGTGTGTATGTGTGTGTGTGTAAAAAGAAGCTTAAAGCAATTTAATGAAAAAAGGCAAATTAATTCGATTAGCTATGAGATTTATGAAGTTTTAAGCGTGTTGAGCGAAACGGTTCAGAGAGTCAGTTCATTTGAACTGTAATTTAGCGAATAATCTGTGTTTCCCAAATAAATGTTATATGTAAATAGCATTATTGATCATATGTATAAGAATTATAAATGCTTGGAAGCAACTCTTAATACTTAGTTTAATACTCTTAATTCGATGATTAAATCGACTTGTATGTACATAAAGGTATTTATATTTATAAGTAAAAACAACATTTTTAATTGAAATACAATTTGTCAAATCCTACAAATAATTAACCACCAAGTGATCTGACGTTTCAATGTGTTAGAAATGAACCAGTATTGAAAAAAGTGTTATGAACTGAACTACTTTATTGAAACTGTATCGTATTAATTTGATATCGTATTAAATGCTTCAAGAGAAACTCGTATCGAACTTTAATCCAATCAAATTCCATCCACCCACTTAAATTGCATATTTGCCCAAGTTAAACTCCGCATTGCACCTGCAGCAGTTTCTCAGACTCAAGTTGAGATTCAAATTGTGAGATATTGAGATTTAGAAAGAAGAACAGAGAGATAGACACAGGGCACAGAGAGAGAAAGAAACTTTGTCTTGGGACACGCCCATTCAAGGAGGACGTCGTTCGTAATCAAATTAAGTAAATTACAAGCTCTCAAATGTGCAAGACTCGTGTTTTGCCAGGCTAATAACTGCCGAAAAGCAGAAATGGAATATTCCAACTCACACTCCTCACTCCACTCCACATCACAGTGCCCTCGTTGAGAGAAATGCAACCTCGAACTCGAACTGCAAAATTGATCGTGCGATCTGTGAAAGGAGGCAGCTAGCAACAACAACAAGAGCAACAACAAGAGTAACAACAACAACAACAATATCAAGCACGAACACAAGTTAAGAACTCAATTTAAAGCTTTAACTTTGCTCAAAGCTCTCGCTCTCACCGGCTCTCTCCTGTGCTCTCGTTCGTTTTGCTGCGCATCTGTCGTGCGCTGGCTGATCTTTGCCGCGCTTCCTTTCTAAATTGATTTTGAAAACAAAATGATCGTAAATTTTGATCGTCTTTGCAGCCTCTGCAAATTACTGAGCTTTTGCCCCAAGAACCAGAGTCCCGCCCTGATCATCAGTTGAGTGTTTTTTCTTTTATTTTTTTGCTGTAGCTGTAGCTGTATCTGTTGTTACTGTTGTTGTATGACTTGGCTTTTATGGGCCTTGATTGAGTTGTCATATTTTATTACCGAAAATTTGAGACAACGACTTTGAGTCGCAACCGCAGCGAAACGTTTCATTTGCCGTGGCGAATTGCGATCGTCGAAGACGCTGACGCAGACGCAGACGCAGACGCTGGCGCAGGCGTTGACGTTGACTGCAAATGTCGGCACATACGCTTAACACCTGTGTTCGTTGTTGCCTTGCAGTCACCGTGTGTGTGTGTGTGTGTGTGTGTGTGTGTGTGTGTGTGTGTGTGTGTGTGTGTGTGTCTGTGTGTGTGTATGTGTGTGTGATATTCAGGTGATAATATGCCCGCCATTTTCGTAATGGAAAGTAATTATTGTTTGCGGCAACGAATTACAGTAATCGTCATAAAATGTTTCCCCATGACTGCCTACAGCAAAGCAGACAAGGGAACGCCAACAACCAGCAACTGTCCAACACCAAGACCCAACAATCAGCGGCAGTAAACAGCCAGCAACAACAACCACAATAACAACAGCAACGACAACGACAACGACAACAACAGCAGCCGCTACGGCAGCCGTTGTCCGTTGTGCCCTGCTATAATCAAGGGAAATAACATTTTCAAGCAGCGTTAAAACTAACATTAATTATGTCCGAAACGAACAAAACGATCAGCGAAGAGAGCAAAGACGCGAACGAAAACGAATTCGAAAGACGAAGGCGAAGACGAAAACGAAGACGATTACAACTAAAACAGGGCAAAAGGCAAAAGGCAAGAGGCAGAAAGCAAAAGGCAAAAGGTAAGCAAGTCAGATTGAGTAAACTTGCACACTTGTAAAGTCCACAATAGTAAGAGCGAGAGAGTGCTATAATTGTCACAGGCAGACAAGCACAGACTTAACGAAAGTTAACGACATTTGAGGTGAGTGCGAGTAGTGGGAGTGAGAGTGAGAACGGGAGCAATTGATTGTGCTGAGAGTAACTTTGGCGCCCTCTAGCGCATGCAAACTGAGCGCTGTTAAATGAAGCAATTGAAAAGTAAATGTGCTGCCAAAGAGGAAGATGGCAGTTCAACTCAAACTTGACTCTTAAAGTACGCAGTACGAAATGTTGCTACAGAGTTACGCCCCAGACGGGCAGGCGCAACAAATTCCGCAGCAGCAGCAGCAGCGACAGCGGCTGCAGGCGAGCAACAATGTTGGGATTGCAACTGGGAGTGGGAATGGAAAAAGGAAAGGAAAGGAATGGGAATGGAAATGGGATGTTGTGCAGTGGCGGCGACGCTGACGGCGACAGTGACGCCAACTGCGAGCGGAGCCGAGGCGATCGAAGCGAAGAACGAACGAACAAACGAATGAGCGAGCGAGCGAACGAACGAACGAACGAACGAACAACCGAACGACGTTAATAAGAAATTAATGTCTTGATCATTTTCGATCGTTATGTAAATCAATCAGGCAAATTATAGCTCAGGGGCTTGCCACAATAATTAGACCCTATTCGTAATGCAGCCGCAAAGGCTGCAACAGCAACAACAACAGCAACAGCAACAACAAAGCAGGCACGAACGAGATGGCAAGAGTAGGAGACAAAGAAAAGAAACCAGGGGCCGATAGTCATGGCGTGCAGACGACGCAGACGCTGACGCGCCCCTCGATCGCAAAAAGAGAGAAAAAAAAAAAAACGTAAAAGAGGAAACATTTTTGCTGGCATGCAACGCCTTGATGTCTTCTTCGAAGCTGTTGTTGTTGTTGTTGTTGTTGTGGTTGTTTCTGTTGTAGTTGTAGTTGCAGTCGGACGTCTTCATTAAAACAACAAAACATTTATGCGCCGCTTTGGCATGTCGATGTCGATCGCAGGCAGCGATCGTTTGATCGTTTGAGAGCTTTTCGTCATGCCCTGCACAGAGAGAAACCCGACGTACAAGAATTAAGTTCAACTGACCTCAAATTAAGCTATCCATATTTGATTGTAAGTACAAATTCATAAAATTGAGCATAACAATTCTTTTACCAAAGTACTAACAATATACATATATGTAAGAACAACGAATTTAGCATCAAGAAAAACTTTAGATTTTCTGTACAAAAAATTCTTTAAAATTCTGGTTCGAAAAGTTCGTAAAATCTTGAACCAGATTTGTAAGTCTAAAATTTTTGAAAGCTTCCCTACTTTACGGACATAGTAAATCGATACATAAGATCGAGACCCTCAAAATTAGCTATTTATATTTGGATCTGCATTAGATTTCCTAAGGTTTAAGGTTACGTTAGTCACAATCTATCAAATATTGTCAAGGGAACCACTTAACTGAAATTCAATTGAATAGTAATTGATTATTTCGGTTTAATCTAGCATTAAATTTTAAAATGTTGATAAGGTGTAAGCGTAGTAATTGAACCAATGATTTTAAAATTAAATAGCTATCTTATTAGATGGATCTTTTTAAAATCAAAAAGTTGTTGTTGTTTGTTTTGAAACAAAGATATAGCATAACCGGTAACCGAAATTCAAGATGTGAACATAACCTGATAATATATAAATGTCCGATATCGATATCAAGGTTAAATATGATGCAGTCTATGCGCTTTTCGCTCTGTGTGGCTACGAAGAAAAAGAGCTGAAGATTCCAGGGAGACTTCGTCTCCTCCGGCCTGGCTCGAGCTGAATCTCGTCTTCGTCTTCGACTTCGTCTTCGTTCTCGGTCTCGTTTTCGTTCTCGTTCTGACTGTGGCTCTGGTAACGTAACAAGATGCGTAAAAATTATTGATTTTCCTTGACTTGATTGTTGTTGGCTATCAAAATTTAATCATAACATGCACCACGAGACCTGAAGAAGTGAAGATCGGCTGCTGTCGATCCTTGGCAACGGACACACAGCCAAACAGCCGAACAGCGAAACGGGCAAACGGGCAAACAGGCAACATGTTGCCAAGTTAACCACTTGAATTTTCAATTTTGCATCGCAACAGCGGCAAGTAATTTGCTGCGTTGACGTGCCTGGCGTGGCAGATGAGCAATGACCCGGCACCCGAGACCAGGCTACAGACCCCAGACCCCAGACCTCAGACGGGACCAGGACCAGAACCAGGAGGGGCAGATTACAGCCGCTGCTCGTCGTGTCGATCAATTCATTTTAATGCAAACAACTCATATAAATTCATGTACAAGTTGGCAGCAGACGTTTCATGGCAAGTGCGACTCAAACTCGATTCGACTCGACGCCAGATCGGTAGATCGGCAGATTGAAGTGCCCTGAATGTGGTTCCATGACCATTACCCTGGTTATACACAGATATGCATATACTGTATATGTGAATATACATATATATGTATATATATGTGTATACGTGTTGGCATCTACTCGGGTCAGTCACTCAATTGGTCGGCCTCTTCAATTACCGTCGTGCAAAGTGCAAAGAAATTCATTAATTTAAGTGCCACACATTTGTTGCCCATTTTGCGGCCCCTGAGACCCTTTTAGATCCCCTTCAGAGCTTGTAGCACCTATTATAGATACTCGAAATGGATGCGTAACCCGGCAAATTACAAGCTAATTTTTAATCACAGTTCACAAGCCTTTAATATTGCATATATCATTTGCATAGTTAAACGTTGACGAATGTCGCTGAAAGCAGAATTAGAAATTCACACCTAGGATCGATTCTTCTGGCAATATCACATAAAGCGGAATAGGGAAAACAAGAAACATCTTTGAAGGAGAAAGCATTACAAGGACCTTGAAACTCTTGACACTAGAAACATTAATCTGAATGTAAAACATTTAAGAAGGGAAGAGAGAAATATATAGAATAAGAAACTAAAAACATAAACCCGAAATCCTGCGGAATCTTTTATAGAAAAATCTAATGAACTAACTCCTGCTTTAATTTACAGAAAAATCTAATGAACTAATTCCTGCTTTAATTGAAATTCTAAAACGCAGGTTATAAATTGAAGTTCCTCGAAATTCCCACGATTTTAATGTTTTCTCATGACGAACCTCATGAGCGTTAAGCATTTAGCGTGTGGTGTGTGGTGTGTGGTGTGTGGTGTGCTAACAATTTAACACACTCCAAAGACACAGACGCAATTGGACTCTCATTTGGACAATTCATCAAACTGAAACAACAACAAGCAGCTAAACGACTTTGACAGGCAATGAAAAGTGTCAGAGAAGAGAGGGTTACGGGGTTAAACAACAAAACGTTAAAGAAAAAAAAGGAAAACTAACTTGGAAATAATGTACAGGAGTCAATGCATCAGGGGCGCGTGTCGGACTTAACGCCCCGTTTTTGTAGTTCGACTTTTTGTTTTTTTCGATGGGTTTTTCTTCGGGTTCTGGATGCGCCTGGGGGTTGTGATGTGTGAGGGTCACATAATTAACAGCCTTAGACCCTAATAGCTGACGTTGATTTTTTTCCGTTCGACCAACTATTTGACTTGCTTTTTTTTTTTTGAAAATGTTTCTACAATTTTTTGATGTTGTTTCATTTTTAATTTTCGCTGACTCTGCGCGTTTTTTATGTGTGTTTTGGGCCAAACACGCGACGTAGAGCAAAAAATGGGAAATGGAAAAAAAGGAGAGCAAATCAAATCATGTGACAAGTTTCTAATGAACCTCAAAAAGGTGCTGTGACCCAGCTTCGAGAGTACTGACAACCAACGAAGCAACCCACCCATCGACATCGTCATCATGATCATCATCGTCATTGTCATCGTTATAGTTATCGTCATCGTCTGGCATTTGTGTGGCCTATAAATGCTAATGAGCTCAACGTTTATTCTCGTTTATATTTTTTATTTTATTTTTTTTCTCTTTTTGTTGTACTTTTAACCTAGATTTTTTGTATACTTTTTTCAGGTTGCAAGCTAATTTTTTTTATAGATTTTTATGGTGATTTTTTGGGTTGTTCTGGGTGGTTGGGTGGTTGGGTGGTCCGTTGTGGTACCGCTGGGATGCAGGGATCGCTGGGTCTTGGCTTGAATTCGTATTTTGATGTGGATTTGGATTTGACTCACATTCAACTGCTTCGGGCGGGTAGTTTTGGCCCGCTCATCGTTATGGTCACGAGCCTTTTCCCGGAGGACGACAACAGCCCAATTCCGACCTTACATGCTACCTTTCTCCCTCCCTCCCTCCGTCTGCCTGTCTTGCTGTCGCTGCATTTTGTTCCACTTGAGTTTGTTTGCTTAACGACCTTTGAAATTAGGCAAAACTAAGGGGCAATAGGCGTTAGATGGTTCGCTCTGTGGACCCAGTGCAGCAGTCCGTAGATTAGACACTGTCCGCAGAGTCACAAAATCACAGAGTCTCGAACCGAACCGAACAGTATTAGGAACAGGAACAGCAACAGCAGCAGCAACAATAATAACAATTTATACTATTTATATGCAAATGCTGGCCAAACCCCACAACTTTGTACCATTTGCCTGGCCTAATTAAAATTGGGCTACCGTTTTTAATTAGCCGAAGCACAGGCAAGGAGACACTCACACTCGCAAGGACGACACAACGGTCACGCCAGATTGAATGAGAGAGAATATAGGGAGAGAGCTAATTAATTTGTGCGAAACATCAGAAGAATTTTTAAAGTCAGTTTCGATGTATCGATTTCAATTATCAATCTTAGATCGGCAAAGGGAGAGAAATCAAGCGAGGGAAAAGTGCCAGAGACATATTGAGAGAGAGAGAGATAGAAAGAGAGAGATATTGTGGGAAAAAAGACAGAAAAGATTTCTCTGGTTATTTATCTCAATTATTATATCAGATTTTCATTAAATCCCAATATCGATAGGTATCGTTATTATTTATGAATGTGCAGCCTGAGATATAGTAAATATAAATAGACAGACAATTTAATGATACGTTAAATTCGTGTCTAAACTATACTATAAAAATCTTTATTTATAAAGATCATTTATAAGAAACTTCTAAATATTTTGAAGCTTCATTACAGACTAAAAGTTAATCTGGCGGTTCATCTAATTCAATGCAAAAGAAAGAGATAATAAAATAGGACTAAATAAAAATGCTTTCCGAATAAAAATAAATATTTAGATGTAATATTTTTTAATTTAATATTTAAGCATTCAAAATGAAATGAGAAAAATCAAATGGCTACAAATAAATTTTACCTATAAAACTGAGGTGAAGAAAAAGTATGAGAAAATTGATAGATATAAATTAAGAATTAGTTTGCTTATAAGGCGGAAGCCTAACCTCCATGAGGTTATTTCAGCTATGTCAGTTAGGAATCAACTAAATCTATTCATCTAAATTTATATCGGAATATTTTTTTTATATTAGTGTCAAGGTCTACTCTCGTTTCGCTCTGTTTCTTAAATCATTCTCATGGTCAATTCATTTGATTTGCTTGAATCTTCTGTTATTTCGGTTTCTTCATAAGCTGTCATAATTTCGATCCCCATTCGCTCTTTATGTGCTTATCAAATGCCTGACCATTATCTGATTTACTGCCAGCCTCCTTTTATTTTCCTGCTGTTATTGCCACGCCCTCGCCGCCCGCAACAAAAGAGTTTCATATCGATTTCAGTTAACATATGAAGGCGCTTTGTAGCAAATTAGGGGCACAAGTCCCGGCAGAAGCAGCAACATAACTATGCCACAACAACAACGAGAACAACAACAACTTGCCACATCAGAGTACGAGAGGCAAGAAACAAGTGCGAGGAAGAGCAAGAGCAAGGGGAAGAGGAAGAGAAAGTCAGAAAGTCAACAAAAACCATAATTCAGATAATTTTATTTATAACACCCTTGAGGAATTATATTTTATTTACTCTTTCAAGTGTGATGATGAGGCCGCTGAGCCAAGAGAGACAGAGCGAGAGAAAGAGAGAGAGAGAGCGAGAGAGAGCCATGTAGAATTGGACAAACGGACCGAGACCAAGGACCTGCCCCCCTGTTCATGTTCCTGTTCCTCTGCTGTTGTTGTTGTTGGTGTTGTGAACTCTATGAAGTGTCTGGTTGCTTGGCCAAAGTCAATTGAGGGTTGAACGGGCCTCGAGACACTCCTTCGATTTGGTAGCAGATGTGTTTATAAATTGTTGAAATCTGTGTGCATTTTAACATATGAAAATCACGTAGTAGCTGTAGACAGTCCACCAACGGAGGCTACGGGAAGAGGGGGTAGCCGGAGCGTGTACAGAGGGGTAAGGGTGGGGTTATAGTTATAGTATTTTTTGGGGTCTGCCGCATCATTGTCATGATTACGGAAAAGCTGCGTTCAAATCAAATCTTCATGTGCCTGATGTGCATTTTATTATTTATCTATTTATCTATCTATCTAGCTATCTAGCTATCTATCAATCTGTCTATCTTGCTCTCTTCCACCTTTTTTTTGTGCGGTTTTTAGTGGTTGCTACTAAGGGCTTGTTAAATGCTTGTTAAATCCCTACCGCGCCAGTTTTAATTGGTTAGCCAGCAAATTCAGCAATTAAATTTCACTTAAAACTGCAACTAAACACAAGCTCTGATTTTACACACACTGTGATTGAGGGAGGTTGCAGAGACGGGGAAGGGAAGTGAAGGGCGGTGGTGACTAGAAAGAAGCCGATTTGGGTCTGCGTTACATGTAATTTACTTCCGCAGCGGCGTTTTAAACATATCCGAGGCACAAGAACAGAAACAGAAACAGGAACAGGAACAGGAACCGAATCCAGGCCCAGGCCCAGGCCCAGGCAACACCCACCACTTCCTAATTGTGAAAACCAATTTGCGCTGCTATAAATTAGAAAGACAAACGACGGCAACAGAGACGGGCAACGAGCACCGACAACGTTGTTGCCACATCCATGGATGGAGGGTGGGAGAGAGGGGGGATCTGGCACCGACTGCAGTCAGACTGTATAGCCTGGGCGTGGCACATTTTAGCCGGGTTACTGCTCCTCCCATTGCCGTGCGGTTTTTGCCGTTTGCATATCTTGGAAATTTACATAAATAGACTTTAATTGTTTGCAATTATAATGCGAGGCGAGCGTAAACGAATCCAAAAGGCATAGCACAGACAAGGGATTCCACAGTTCCCACATCCCCACATCCCATATCCCACATTGCATATCACCCCCCGATCCGACTTGTGTCTTGTCAGTTAATTATGCGCGTTTGTTGGCTACAGTGAAACCAGACTAATACCAACGACTTATCGACTTTGCTTATCTTTTCTTTGCTTTGCTTTGATTTATCTCATCTTTTTTCGTTGTTTTTTTTTTTTTCAGTCTTCTCAGCCTCCGCCCACGATGATGAAACGGCCAGCGAGAGCAGCGCTGCTGCTACCATCGCTGCTGCCTCTGCCTCTGCCACTGCCACTGCCGCAGCGAAGCGTCGACGCAGCCGCACCAATTTCAACACCTGGCAACTGGAGGAGCTGGAACGCGCCTTTCTCAGCAGCCACTATCCGGATGTGTTCATGCGCGAGGCGCTGGCCATGCGGCTGGATCTGAAGGGAGGGACGCATAGCGGTAAGTTCGTTAGTGACGACAGCTTCCCTCTCAACTAACAATCGATGACTAGCGATTATTGTCGATACAAATTAGACGACCTAAGAGTTCATTTGGTGGTCCAGTGGCTCTATGAAAACCAGGAAACCAGTTGGAAAAACTGTATTCGAGTTCCTCCCACTCAATATTAAAGACAGAAATGTGTTTTTGTTTTCAATAAGAAATAATCGCAAATGTAACTTAACCGTCAAATGAAAAAAAGGAAAATAATTAATTTGCGGAAATGACAGAAGGATCCAATCGATTTATCAACTATATTTAACTATAATTTACCCGGTACCCGGTAGTTCAATAATTGTTAGAAAATTAATCGGTTTTTATTTTTAAGGAGACTGCAGAAACATAGATGCATTGTAATCAATAACTAAGGCAAATCGATAGTTTTCTTTTTTTAAATGCAACATATTTAGTTGCTAGTCTTGTGAAGCGATTTATCGCATGCAGACAGATATGTCAATATATATCAAATGCAGTTATCGATTCGTATGTTTCGATGTACAATTTTCAACCGTATTACATTCGGAACAGCTTCTAATCAACACATTTAACCAAGTCAGTTGTTCATCCTTGTGAATGCGTGTAATTGCATTGTAATCGCAATCGTTATCGTCATCGTTATTGATATCGCACATGATCGCTGGCTGGCAGCATTTGCGTGCGAACATTGTAAAACAATTTGACGGCAACTGCAACTCAATTACTCAATAAAACCAATTACCAGACTATTTTTATTCATTATAATTCATTTTATTTCATTTCCAATTGCGTTTCGTGTCGCTTGTTGTTGTAATGATTTCAATTGCATCCAAGACTTAAACCCCTTTTCCGACGACGCCGACGACGACGATGACGACGACGATGACGATTGCATTGGCTGACTTGCATGTCAGGCGTGTGATTATCGTCGTCGATTTTTTACAGTCGCTGCTGCAACTTTGGCACAACTCTGGGACATTCGTATTCGTATTCGTATTCGCATTCGTATTCGTCTACGCTTTTGCCCGAAATTGTTTCTTGACATGACATATCAATTTGTCAATGCAGACCAGACGAGACGAGGTGAGCTCCGACGAAGTGTGGTGTGTGGTGTGTGGTGGTGTGTGGAGGTGAAGTGAGATGCCCTGAGGTGGGGGAAAAAAGGGGCAAATTGAACAGTGTTGCCAGTACTTCATGGTGTACATTTAGCAAAACTTAACTAAAAGCGGGAACTGAGAATTCATTTAAAACTATATCTTGGTGAAAACTTTTTACAATTTGGAAACGATTTTTGAAAAAAATATATATATTTGCAGCCCAGTGTATATAATCTATTTAGAGACCAAATAACTATCAAAATGACATTCCTTTTGAAAAGTTATGCAAGTTTAAAGTTTTTAAACACGATCTGCAGTAGACGCAGATGGACGAACTAAAATATATATATTTTTTACGATACTGATAATCGATCTGAAAATCGAGCTAAATATATATTTTTAATGACTTCGCTAGTTCTGTGAAAACCGTTATTTCACAACTTTATCAATACTGGCGAGAAACCAGCTACATTGTCAACGCTGAATTGGTGTGGTGAGGTGAGGTGAGTTGTGGGGGAGGTAAGTTGTGGTGAGCTGTGCCGAACTGAACTGAGGTGGCAAGGCAAAAGAAGACGAAGCAAGAAAAGACTGAGACAAACAGGTGAGCCAGTTGACAGAGAAAGAGAAAGAGAGAGAGATAGAGAGGAAGCGACAGAGAGTGAAAGGGAGTGAGATGGGGTGGGGGGAGGGGAGGGGGAGTGTTGGAAGAGAAGTTTCGGTTTAAAGCGCAGGCATTGACATTGTGAAGCATCGCATGCAGCTACTCAAAAACAATTTGCTGCACATTAAAAAATGCACAATGCATGCAAATGACTTCAAATTGAAGTGACACACTCACACACACACACACACACACATACACACACACACACACATACACACACATACATACGCCCACGCGAACTGCGTTGCGCTTGAGTCGCTCAACAAAACTGTCGCTCAATTAGGGACGCCATTTTGTTTACGACCGAACCGACTCTCAGTCTAACCCCATGAATAACGAGTGCATATCGAATACTCCGGCTGTGAATACTATGAATACTCGTACAACAGCGACACGTCAATCATATTCAACTGTTGATAACGATATTATAATTATGACTATTATTTCACTCATGATGATGAGCTCAATCAACCATTCAGCATAATAAACGAGTGCAAATCTGATTCCAAAATTGTTAAATACCATCATCTTTTACGGCGGTCAATTTATGTACATATTTATGCACTATTTATCGATAAGATTGTTATCGGTTGAAGTGTTGGCATAATTTCAGTTTATCTGAATATCAAGCGATATGTTTAGAAGACTAAAGACGGATGCTATTGTGCTCACTTTTAAAGACGGCACAGTCAACACAATTACCGATATATTCATCGATAAATTTATGTCAATTGTTCCATTGTTTACCAGATTACAATTCATTTCCTTTTTCATTAGAAGTGGTTAATCTCATCTCAGCAATCGATAACTTTTCTCCTTCTACAGCGTTGAAAACTGCAATCATTATTCTCAAATCGATAACAACTCGCATCTGATTCGATTTCGATACTTGTTGCAGGTTTGGTTTCAGAACCGTCGCGCCAAGTGGCGCAAGAAGGAGCACACGAAGAAGGGTCCTGGTCGACCGGCGCACAATGCGCAACCTCAGAGCTGCAGCGGAGCACCGATTCCACTGCCGGAGCGGCGTGCCAGGGAGTGGTAAGTAGATGAGAAGCAAACTGACGCACAAGATCGCATCGATTATAGCCAATCCCTTCGAGCAGCGCACAGCGGAGCAAACGAGTCGCCAAGGCGATTGAGAGGCAGGCACGCAAGCTGCGACTCAAGGGGATCAAGGTGGACATGTCGCAGCTGCGGGCCGAGTATCTGGCGGCGCACAAGGACGAGGCTGATCGACTGGGACGCGAGCAACTGGAATTGCAGCTCCAGCTGCAGCTTGAAATGGAGCAGCGGGAGGATGATGAGCTGGCCATCGATGTGGTCGGTGTGTGCAGCGACAGCTTGGACAACTCGCAGTCTTTGAACTCCACTTTTGCCACGTTGACGCCGCCGACAAACCAAAGAAGCTGTCAGGATGACAGCTCCGATGTCGATGACATTGGCGGAAACGATAACGACGACGATAACGACGACGATGCTGATACTATTGGCCATGCTGTGATAAAACTGGAACCGCAGGAGTCACCGCATCTGCCCATGCTCCCAGCTCCTCATCCTCCTCCTGCTTCCCAATCGCCGCTGCAGCACAAGGGAATCTACAGCTCCTCCTTCAGCATCGAATCCTTGCTGGGTACATAGCACTCCCACAAGCAACTTCACATATACATATGCATACGTATAATTACATATTTATTTAAGATAGTGTTTTTTTTTTTTAAATAACATTAAATGTGGCATTAGGGGTAAAATAAAGTTGTGCTCATGTATGTGAAAGGCTAAAGTAACTATCTCCGATTCCGTCAATAAAATATATATATTTTTTATTCCCATATCCCAATATTCGATGGCATATCAAATGACGATATTTTAATATTTTAAATAAACTCTAAAGTATATATCTAAAATATCAGAATTCAAGTCTTAATGTAAAAAGTTGCTATGCCTGTAAAACATCAACTTATAAAATAGAATCAGCAACTAGGAAGGTATTTAAAAACACATTGATCTTGTTTAAGCAATGATTCTAACATTTCATGATCCTAACATTTCAACATTTTAGTTAAGAGCGAACTCATGTTCAAATAAGCAATATCAAATTTAGTGGCTTGTTTTTAAAAAGAAACTTTTTACTAATCCAGTTTTTAGTTTCCTTTGTAGAACTTCTTCAAGTTTTCAAGTGTTTTTAATATATATTTTACAGCTTTTATTTCTTTATTTATTTATAAAGAAAAACAACTATATAGACTCGTTTATCCATCGAATTGGATTTAAATTTCCCCAATTAAGTTTAAATGATTTTCTAAAACTGTAATAATTATTATACTCAGAGTCCGTTGAAATTTATGTTTTCGGGAATTTGATGTTGTCACAAAGTTGGACTCAGGCCAATTATCTGTTTGTTGAGCCAACCGCATTATTGTGAATGCGCATGTGAATGCGAATATGAGTGCAATGAGTAAGAATGCATTTTAATTCCAACAGAAAGTGCCCGGCGGCTGCGTGTGGTGCACAAGTGAAGTGTGGTGCGAACCACAATCCAAGCAGCAGGCGGAGGCACTGCATCCATCAAGTTCACACGCAGCACGCAATGTGGAACTGCACTTGGACATGGACATGGACTTGAAGACGAAGCCGAGGCTGAAGCCGAAGCTCAACCGCAATTATGGGTCACTAACCATGGGCTGCGTTGTGCAATCAACGTGTATTCCTTTAAGTATCGATAACAATTATCGAAAGTATTTCTTTGCACTTTTATTATTAGTATTAACTGCAGCAATATCTTCAATATCGATAAGTCGTTTGCATGACAACGATTTGTTGGATGTTTACTGATAGTTTATATTAAAAAACTTCACTTTGTTCTTTAAATAAACCGCTAGCAATTGTATCGTTGAATATTCCAGTTAAATATAAGTCACATATATATTAAAGATTTTTTATCGATAGCTTACACTTCTAAAACGATTGCAGATACAAATTTGTTTAATTATTTCGATAACTACATATAAGCTAGTTTAATATATTGATATATCTACGAAACATTTAGGTATGTGTACGCCTGGCAACTAGACGTTGTCCAATTTAACAATGTCGATTACAATCGATAACAGTTTCAAGACATTCTCATTTGCTAAATTGACCCATTGAATTTTATCTTCTTTTCAAGTGAATTTTTATTATTTCTTAATCTAATCTTAACTATTTACACTATTTAATATCTATGTTATTTACAAGTTATATGATGCGTATTATGAAAATGAAATGATGATGATAATTGACCCATTGAATTGACACTAATTAATATAACGCATATACCTATGAACTAAATCGATAGACTGGTCGATAATTATCGATTGTACCGCTGCAGCAAAGTCAAACAAGTGGCAAGGCTGCTTAGCTGTCATTTGCAACACACGATGTGGGATCACGACCCTTCATTACAAATGGCATAAAGATTAACTGAAGGTGTCGACGATGAGATGCTGGTGGAAGGAGGGAGGAGGGATTAGGGGCAGGGCTGATCTAACACGTGCGACCCAACAATGAATATGATGATTTTCGCTCTGGCACTTTCGAATTTCGGCCATTGTGCTTGCAACAGGGCAGCATGGGCAACTGTATCTTTCAGATACTTCTTCTGAGGTGCTGAACGCATCATCAGGCAGCAGCGTCACAGTCACCGTCGTCATCGTCGTGGTCGTCTCTGTGTCTCGACGACCTGCATTGCCGAAAGGCAATTTACGAAATGCAACACGTACCGGGATCGGTAAAAGGAACGTGCACCATTGGGACTTGAACTTGCAACTGAAACTGGACTGGGACTGGGACTGCGATTGTGACTGCGATCAGCGGGGTATGGGGAATGAGTATGAGCAGGGGGCAGGGGCAGGCAAGGAGACTTGCCACAAATGTAATACACACATCAGGCAAATAAATTAGAAGGCAACTCCTTCGGCAGAAGCGTCAGGAGCGTCGCGCCCTCCGGTTGCAAGCAGCGAGACTCGGGACTCGGGACTCTGACTCTGACTCTGACTCCGACTCGCACAGAAAGAGAGGCAGCGAGAGCGAGAGTGAGAGAGGGAGAGAGAGAGAGCGAGAGAGAGTAATGCCGACAATCCGTCATGCAGGTGTGAATGATTCATTAATTTCTCGCCTTCATACGAATTTTCAGTTAACATGCAAGCGGAACCAAAACGAGCCGCCGCTAAAAGAGTTACGCAGCAGCCTGCAACATCGACAGCAACCACAGCAACAACAACAACAGCAACAACAACAGCAACAACAGCGACGCATGCCTCGCAGTCTCAGTCTTAGTTCAGGTTCGAGCTCGAGTCGAGTTTCAGCTTCATCTTCAGCTTAACGTCTTCATTACGCACGGCCAACGTTTCCGCTTCACTCCGTTTGCAGGCAACTGGCCACTTGCCACTTGCCACTTGCCCCGTCCGTCCGTGTTGCCTTGTTGCAAGTTGCCAATTTCGTTTTGCATTTTCAATTTTGTGGCATTTCCTTCGTCCGAGTCTGTGAGTCCAGCGACAGCAACGGCAGCGGGTGGGCACCCCCCCCTACACCACTCCCCCCGTTCACCATCGCAGACGCAGCTGTGCCACAGTTTGTGGCATCTACAGCGAAGTTGCAACGCTGTGCAATAATTACCTGATGAGCTCAACAATCAAATGTCAATTTGTGAATTGCAACTTTTTCTTTAATAGAATTAAATCAACTTAAAAGTCAACTCAACACTCACAGAAACACTCGTAAATATACTTATGAATACACTTGAGTACACTCGTGAATACACTCGTGAATACACTCGTGTATACATTCGCAAATTATCTCTTACAATTGTTCACAATTTATCTCGCTAATAAATGTATGAATATACTCATGAATACGCCAGTTTTGGGTGCACTCACTTGTGCCCTGTTTAATGACATTATAGAAATTCAGTAAATTATTTGAGTGAATAGATATGAATATACTTATGAATATGCATATGAAACTTATCATAATATTCATGGTTCTGCAGATGCTAGTGAATAAAGTGATTTGGGTAGTTGTGACCATTCGTAGGCTGAATAAAAAACACTCATGAATGCACTCACACTTGTATTCAGTCACAATTAAATAACACATATAAAACCACATGCTTTCAATCAAGAGTTACATAAGAGTTGCATGCACTCATTCGCTATTCATTCAGTATTCAATTAGCTGCACAAGAGCATGCACAAACATATTCACTCACTCACTCACTCACTCATTCACTCAGTCGACACATTCAATTTGGCCAAGTGTCAGTTATGCTCACACCGTGAATCACATGGAATTTCACTTGGCATGAGCTGGGATATGAATATGAGCATGAGTATGGATATGGGTATGGATATGGGTATGGATATGAATATGGATATAGATATGAATATGAATACCCGCTTTAACTTTCAGCTCAGCTCGTAAAAAGCGTTGAATGATATTTGGCTGCTGAAGCTGTAAGCTGTTGTTGTTGTTGCTCTGCTTGTTGCAGCTTAAAACAACAACAATTCATATTTTTTATTACACCTACTTTGGTGCACGTTGTTGTTGTTCTGGCTGCTGCTTCGGTTGTGGCTGTGGCTGTGAATCCCTGGCCCGAGACTGGGAAAAAAAACTGAAGGCGTTAACCAACTTTAATACATTTATTTGGGCCACAAAAGCAAAAACAAAACCAAGTTGAAGCTGAAGTTTAAGTCGAAGTTGAAGTTGAAGTTGCAAGTCCAAGTTGAAGTTGGAGGCGCAGGCGCAGTAGACGTTGCCATATCTGTCCAAAGTAATAATTATGTTTCACGTTGTTATCCTAATTTACGTGCCAGGCTTCAAGCTTCGAGCTCCTCTGCCAAGTCCAGCTCCAACTCGAGGTTGATGTCGGTTTCGGGTCTCGAGTCTCGAGTCTCTTGACGACAATGGAATGGGCCTTGTAGCTCAACTTTGGCTGCCTTCTGATGGCCCCAGGCGCTGCTCAGCTCAGCGTCTCTTTCTCTCTCCCTCCTCCTCTTCCCGCCCGGCTCTCTACTCTCTTGCTGCTCCTCGAGCTTCCTCCGCTCCGTCGCCTTAGCGGCGCATTTCACTGGAAAAAGTTTTAAGCACAAAGCGAGATACTGAAAATTGATTTCTCACCTTCGTGCACGTTATATGCTTCTCTCTCCCCACTGCCTGCCCCTCTCTTCCCGCTCCATGCACCTCTCCATCTACCTGGAGTTCCCTTCTGCTTGCTTTATAATTAATTAATATATATCGGTCGCTTGGTTACCTCCCTCTCGATTCTGGCTTGGATTCAGTCGTGATCCGCACGCCCGCAACATCATCGTCACTCGCTAAAAAGTATTTCAATAAAGTCTTCTTCCCTCAATGCTCTGTTCGCTTGTAATTCCCCCAACTGGCAACCGCCTAGACACCCAGTCTCTCTATCTATCTCCATCTTTATCTATATTCCCACTAACTCTCTCGCTCTCTCTCTTACGCTCTCTCTCTTACGCTCTCGCTCACTGTATAACTATTGACTGCTCAATCGTAAATAAAAATTGATCTGTGAATTGATTGCATCATCGGGAAACTTTTCAATTCTTCGGACATATAGACAGATACACAGACGGACAGATGGCGGAACATTTTGGACAGACTAACTGCATATTTAAGCACCTGTTGCCTCAATGGGAAATTTATTTGTCAGTTTTCTTAGGCCATTTGTCGTGGCTTTTAATTTGCTTTCAAAAAGAGTCAGCTTAGTTTTTCATTTCAAAACGCTTTCTTCTTATTTTTAGTGTACGCTACTTCACTCTGTGCTACTCGATAATATCGAAAATGCAAACCTCTTGACTTTGTCATATACTTTGTCAGCAGTTGAGGCTCTGATCAGTCTTAAACTCTTTTGATTCATATTCGTAGAATATCAAAATTACCACATTACCAAATACAGCGTCAACTTCAAGTTTACTTTCTTCAATTTGATTTTCATTAAGTTTTCTGAATTGATTTTGCGAATATTTGAATATATTTTCAGAAATCGTAGTTAAATCATAATCTAACATTCGACTTTATATTAACAATTTATCGTCTCAAAAATCATGCAAAAATTAAACGAATTGAGCGAATTGAATCAAAGTTTTTTTTTTTTTTAAAAACAGTTGAAGCGAACCTTTTATAAAACTTCAAAAGTTTTCAGTTTCAGTTTGTGGTTTACAATTTATCAGTTTTTAAATTATTAGGATATCGTATATTAATCGACTTTATACATATATAACACAAATATACTAGGTAAGGGTATTACACTGATTTGCTTTACTCTCGGCTTGTTTTCATCGCCTTTGTTGACTTTCTGTGAATTGAGTTAATGCTTCTCGCTTATTCCTCTCTTTCTCTCTCCTTTTTACTGTTCCTCCTTCTCTCTTCCGCTTTCCCAGTTTCTCCCCCATCTCCACACTTCGTTTGTGACATTTTTAAATGTGCATGGCATATAAAAATTTGTATGATATGATTTTTATAGACTTCAAATCGATTTTTTTATGATCATCGCTGGCTTTTTATGCGCTCTCCGCTGCTTTATGAGACACTGTGACGGCAGGGGGCATTGGAGGGTTAAATGCAGGAGAGGGATCGGGGAAAGATGCCTCCAATTATGTAATTAGGTGTTAAGGCAAACAATGGAGTCGACAAATATTTATGTTTGTTTCTCCTGTGTCCAAATTGTAGATGATGTGTGGACCGTTAGACAGTGGGACAATTGGTTGAATTGGAGAAGAAGAAAGAGTTGCAGGTGGAGTAAGAGAAGGCGTGGCAGGCGGGGGGGAGAAGAAGAAGGTCTTATCGATGCGCTGCCATCGAGTGCCATATGTTGGCCCAGCCAATATCCGGTCAGCAAAATGAAATGAAAAGAAAAAACGAACTCAAGTCTTGATCAGGAGCAGAAGCAGCAGCAGCAGCAGGAGACGCCTCCGCTGATGTTGCTGTTGCATTTGCTGGCCAACTGTTGCATGCTTTTTTCTATGCGCCTTCAACATTTTGTATTTAATGTCTATATTCTGTTTTCATTTTAGCAAAACTTAAATTATTTGTGGCAGGGTCGTCGTTATCGACGACTGATTAATAAAGCCAACAACAAGAGGTGCAACAGCTGCTGGCCAAAAGGCAACAGCTTGGCCAATTTGTGCACGCCAAGTGGACCCAGTGGTTGTTGGTGGTATTGATGGTGTTAGTGCTGTTGGTGGTGCAAAATACAAGTACAGCAAATGTTGTGGGTTTTCATTCATATCATTTATTAGACATATTTATGTATAAGAGTGTATGTACTTTAACTAGAGCTTAGTCACTATTTACAAGCTACAACTAATTGTTAACTATTTACAACTGCAACGCCGTATAATGCCGATGGAATCGGCAGGCGGTACGACAGCCGCGACTGCAGAAGATGCGGTCCGCACACATGGCCGCTGCAAGACTCCACTCGGCGATAACCAGGACACGGCAATAGTCGTGGCACATGTAGCAATCGGGACGGGCGTGGCATAATGCCGGCGATGTTGATTGCAGCAACGTTTGGTGGTAACAACGCTGACGACACTGCCAAATCCTCAACTGCATCGGCAATGGCAGTGGCAACGGATGATCCCTTCCCGCTTCTTTACTGTCCGCAATTGTGGCGCTCAGCGCAGTGGCAATCAACAAGATGATGCAAGTGATGCGCAATATAGTTGATGATGTGGACGACATGACTGAACAACCAACTGTCTGCTATGAGGTTAATTTCGCTTCTAAATATCCAGTGACAATGTTCAGTTGGTTATATACCCAATGCATTTATTCATTCACTTATCACATGGAAAATCCCCCGTAGGCCGATCCTGTTACCTGATCCCTGGATTTAGGCTCTTATGGCCAGGTAATTGACAACATATGTGCGCAAAATTCATGAATGACGAGCTCGACTGGAAATCCCTTGGAATTTCAGCTCATTGATGCTGTGACGGGTCACCGTTTTACCTGTTATCTGCTTAACGGTTTTACCTGCTCTCTAACGGTTCGAACGGCATTAGGCACGACAATTTATTTATGTCACCAGCGGCAACTGTTTTTATTTTATTTTATTATTGCGTAATGCCGGCGGCACTCAAGAAAATTGGAAGCAATTTTAAGCCATTTAAGTCATAAAGCAGGCCACGTGCCGCCATCTGTGGTTCATTTGTGTTTTCTGGCTTTTGAGCGAGTTATGCGACTCTAAGATGACGCCACCTGTAATTAGTTATGAAGTTTTACAATAGGTGGCTCTCGTCCAGTGTTTTCTAGAGCGATGGCGCCACCACTTGATTCAACAGTTACGTGATCGCTAAATATGCCACAAGGTGGCGCTGTGTTCAATATTGAGTATTGCAATTAAACTGTGCAATATCATAAAAATATGATGATGCGAAGTTAGATAAAGTAATAATGATTTTTTAATGAAGGTTTGCAGTTCGTCTCTGCTCGGGGAGAGAAGTTACAAAATTATTTCCAAAGAATTCACGAAATTCTAAGAAAAATTTCGATTACAAATAAAAGATAAGTCCATTTTGGATACCGATCACATTATGAAATTGGGCTTAAATTCAAGACCCAGCTTGCCAGTCGATTATTGGATTAAGGCTGCCAACCTTCATTTGCCTGTTATTTTTGCTAAAGCTATGTAAATGTGCAAATTTAGATACTTTTCGGAAGATGTCCAAAGCAGCTGTTTATTCCTATAAAGAATTGGCAACAGCAGGCGATAATTTAGCTTTCTTAAATGACGAAATTACAACAAAATACTTGTTAAATAAACTACAGTCCAAACCTCGAAAAATTTACATCTTTGTCGTGGGTGAAATCTTCAACCGATAAGGAGAAACTAAAGACATGGGCAGACCGAAAAACATGGCGTGTTTTATAGGTATATTTTGTATAGCATATTTTTTGGGCTCAGCAAGTTTAATAAATAAGTAAATAAAGTAACAACGAGTTTTGTCTAACTTTGGTTATAATTTTATTCATTAACTTAACTTGTTCTGCTTCTTCGTCCTGTTCTTCTGCTGTTTACAATCATATATCTTCTGCTGTTGCCGCTGCTGCAGCAACAGTTGCGTTTTGTTTTTAAACATAGCTTGAGAAATTCTTTTATAATATGTATATATCATTTGTATATATATATATAAAAATATATATATATATATATTTAAACATGTAGCATAATTTATAGAGCATAGGAAAAAAAATTTGGGCGCAAAAAAAAAAAAAAAATGTTCTTATGACAATAACGACGACAACGGCGGCGTCTACAACTTATGTTGTTGTGTTTAGGGTGTGTGTGTTTTGTTTATGTTGTTATCGAGGAAGGAGCTGCATCTATTCCTGCTCCTGTGTCCGTTTCAGCCGCTCACTGTGGCTTCTGGTTCTTTGGTGCTTGATGCTGTTGTTGCTGCTGCTGCTGTTGTTGTTGTTGCTGCTGCTGCGTCTCGTAGCGCTGACGCAGCGCGGTCAGCGCGCTCAGCAGTCGACTGTTAGCGGCGTCTAGCGCCGCAATCTGTTGTCCCTGCTCCTCGATGACGCGCTGCTTGTGCGACAACGCCAATGACATTTTCAGCTGCTCGCGTCGCAGCTCCTCCTCCATGGTGATGAGTCTGCAATGAATAGCACTCATGAATACGCTTGTTCGTTTGTGTGAGTGTGTTTGTGTGGGAAAGAGATGGCACCTGTCAATAATGCTGCGCATGGTGGACTCGGATTGCTGGCTCAGATTGCCGACTCCGTTGCCAGCACCCGATGGACGTTGCAAGGCGAACAACTCATCGCTGGAGTCACGCAACTCGGCCTCATCCCGATCCAGCGTGTGACGCAACGTGTCCAGCGTCTCCTGCAGCAGCTGTATCTCTCCATTCTGATCGTAGCCCTTGCTTAGACCCGATTCCGTGGCGCCTCCGCCGCTGCTGCGCAGCTGCCGGCGTCTTTTCCCCTCCTGCAACTGTGTGCAGTGTCCTGAAGAAGAATCACAAATGAGAATGTTACTAATTGGAGCCAACTTATCAATTGAACAAGTTAGAATTACATAAATAAACACAAAGATACTTTAACTGAATTTTATAAAACCAAACAGCATTCCGAATACAAAATTACGAAAACAAGTTAATAACTTTTGGAAAATTGTCGTTTTGGTTTTCTGGCACCCGTTGAAAATGTAAAATGAAAAATAAAAAGAATACCTAATATTTAATAATAATTTTCTAATTACATTTTTCTTAATAATGGTTTTCTAATTGCAATAATCCTAGTGATTATGATGCATATTGTGTAATTTTTTGTTTACAGGGTATGCTGGTTGTTTGCTTACCCTCAGTGTCGGTGCTGCTGTCGGAGAGCGTGCGTGCCGAGTCGAGGCTGAGCCGGCGCTGTGCCACCGCGGTTGTGGAGGCGCCACCAGTGCTACTTGCACCACTGCTGGCGTATTGCTTATGCTCCAGCTGCAACTGTTGATGCTGCTGCAGATGTTGTTGCAGATGCGAATGTTGTTGTTGCTGTTGTTGCTGCTGCTGCTGTTGCTGCTGCTGCAGTTGTTGTTGTGACTGGTGCTGCTGCTGCTGCTGCTGGTGATGATGATGATGGTGGTAGGCAACAACATTAATATTGCTGCCATTGCCGGCACTGCCGTAGACATCCTCTCGCTTCAAGGGACCATTGAGGCGACCATAATTATGTGGTTTGCCCGAATTGGAGTTGGAGGAGCTGCTGCCGCCGCTGAGTGAGCGTTGTGCCTCCAACTTGTTGTTGCCAACTGTGGCACCGGCTGCTGCAGCTGCCGCATAGCTGTAATAGTTATCCGCCGACAGTTGCTCATCCGATGAGCTGGGCGTTAAGGTGGCCGCGTCCAAGGTGCCACCGCTGTTGAGGAACGCAGCACGGGCAGCGACTAAACCAACTCCCAAGGGCTTTGCACGTCCGCCGAAAACAGAGGCGGACGTTGGTTGTTGTTGCTGCTGCTGCTGTTGTTGGGGCGTGGCAGGTGCACGACTCGAGGACAGCGTCTGTTGTGGCATGTTGCACTGTTGCAGCTGATACGATGGATTCTTAAAGGCCAAAGGTGCGTTCAACTTGTGTTGTTGCTGCTGCTGTTGCTGCTGTTGTTGCTGCTGTTGCACTTGCCCCTCAACGGGACTGGAGGATTGTGCAGGCGAGGGATTTGTGGAAATGCTTTGATAGCCAGAGCTGCAATGACTGCTCTTGGCCGACAACTGTTGCTTGCTGCTGTTGTGATTGTTGCTACTGCTGCCACTTGTCTGTGGCTCAGCCAACACCTCATGCTCCTCGGCGTACTTGAACAGATCATCGAGATCCTCCAGATTCTTGGGCATATTCGAGTTGGGATTCAATGGGGCACGTTGTGGCCCATAGGAGTGATCGGGTATGCCCAGATTCAGGTTCAAATTGTGACGATTGATGCGAGTGGCACGTGGCACATTGCCGTTGCCGTTGCCACCGTTGCTGGCAGTTGCCTTCATCAATGGCGTTGGAGACTTGCGCACAAAGGCGCTGCTTGTGTCCAGGCCAGAGATTTGTATGAACTCGCCGTGCATGTCATCAAAGCTGCCGCTTTGTATGCTGTTGTTGCCGCCGTTGCTACTAGCAACATTGTTGTTGCTGTTGCTGTTGTTGTTGCGTGGCAAGGTGCGCGCACGTGAACCGCCCGTGGATGCATCATAATCATTGCCATTTGACACATACTGATAGCTTTGACCCAAGCGATCCATGCGCTCCATTGTGCTTGCCGCACTCGTTTGCGGCGCGGGCGGACAATGTTGCAACTGTTGCTGCTGCTGGGCGGGATATGCTGCTGCTGCTGCTGATGCTGGCAACAATAGATTGCTGCTGCTGCCATTCAATGATGATGATGCCATGGAACTCTGCGATTGCGCATGTTGCAACACGGGTGAGCTCATATAACCACCGCCACCACCTCCTGTGGCAAGTGAGCTCTGTGAATTGGACAACAGCTGATGTGTGCCATGCTGATGGTGCTCCAACTGTTGTTGCTGCTGCTGCTGTTGCAGTCGCACATTCACCGTGGGATCATTGTAGCGAAAGATGTTCCTCTCGAGCGCACTTGGTGTGAGAACTCCACGCATAATGCCACGCTCAGCGGGCACAGGTTTGCTGAGCACTGCATGTTGTGGCTGTGCCAATTGATGTTGCTGTTGCTGCTGCTGCTGCTGTTGTTGTTGTTGCTGCTGTTGCTGCTGCTGTTGTTGCTGCTGTTGTTGCTGCTGCTGCTGCTGTGTCAAAGATGTTGCTCCAACCGGATCGGGCTGATGATTCTCCTGATTCTCATGCGTGGACATTACCGTGGGCAAATAACCAGAGCCAAGCGCATGTCCAGCCGTCAACTCCTTAGCCCGACATATGTCATCGAGTATGTGCTGCAGCGGATCGAGTTCGTGCTGTTTTGCCTCGGGCAACTTGGCGAGACTCTCGCTGAGCAGACTGTGCAGAATGGACAACTGTTTGCCCTGGTCAATGTAGCCCGCCCAGTCGAGTATGGAATCGGGTGTGGCATGCTCCGGTCGCGTCGAAATGTACTCCAAGAACTGTTGCATTCGCGACGCCTCCTGTTCGAGGAAATCGTTGAGAAACTCCATGAAATTCTCTTTGCCCTGGAAGCGTGTAAAGTTGGCCAGCGTTTGCAACGTTTTGGCCACCAGCGTCAGGTTGCGTGTGGCACGTGCCGATGGCAATTCGCTGGTGATGTTGAACAACGATGGCGACAATATCGCCGGGCAGAGGAAGCGCAAAAAGATGCTCGCCGAGATCAGATTGTCGGCCATATCCTGCCGACCCAATTGCTGCAACCTCTCGCGGAATGTGGCAAAGCAGGCGCGCAGTTGAGGCGGAAAATGCTTGTGCGACTCGTAGATGCATTGCCAGGCACTGCGAACGGCGCCACGAAGTGCCGCCTGCTGTCGTTGCAGTGATCCCGCCGAGGAGCCACTTGTCTTTGTTGGATCCACCTCACAGTCGCGTTCCGATTGAATCAACTCGTTGATTGGAGCGGACAGTGTGTCCTGCAAATACTGTTCGCCCGTCAGCTTAAGGAATGCCTCCATGCTCTTGGTGGCCAGCGAGTTGCCACGAAATGTGAGGCGTTGATCTCCCACACGCAACAGATCGAGGGCCACGACATCGGTGAGGAAGGCGCCCGCCAATCCCTGCGCATGCATCAGCAGCACCAGCGCCTGTCCAATGTCCTCCTTGGCCTTCACTCCAATAACCGGTTCGAGTGTTTCGCACACACGTTTGTAGTTGTCCTTGAGGTAGCCCAGAAAATTGCCATACACATTGATGGGCAGAATATCCGTGCTTTGGAAGCGGCACTTGATCCGCAGCGTGGGCAACAACTCACGCTCCTTGTCCTTATCCTTGCCACTGCCACTTCCACTGCCGCCGAGTCCGCTCCGGCCGAGACTGTCGCTCGCCTTGTCGCTCAGGATGGGGTACCAGTCCTCGCAGATTAAACGGGATGTCACCTCGTGCACGGGAATCTTGACGGAGCCAACGAACTGATATTTATCGCGCTTCTTCTTCTTGTCCACCTCACGGAACACATTCACCGTGATCACATTGATCTCCGGTATGTCCGGGAAATCAAAGTATTCACCCCAAAACAACAGATCCGTCTGCAGCTTAACACTCGTCCGTCCATAAAGCGTCTTATCCAATTGAAGCTCGCAAAAGTATTTCTTCTTGGCGGGCAGATTCTTCGCCTCGTAGACCCACAACTTCAGCGAGTTGTCGGTGCGACGAGTGTGTTCGGCATTCGGTGCTATCGATTTGCGCAGCGAGTAGATCCACAAATCTCGCTCTTGCCGCGATCCACATGAATAATAACGCTCGCCACGCGGCCCGCCGCGCACCTGGAAGCAATGACGTCGCCCCAGTACCGATTGATGTACTGGTGCCACGCCCACAGCCCCGCTGCACGACAAATCTGCAACGAGTAAAAGCAACGGGTAAGTATCAAATGCATTCAACGAGTGAGCGAGTGTTATAACTTTTAATACCCTTGCAGCGGATGCATTTCAAATGTTGTCATGTGGTGGAGGATATGAATAGTTGGCGAAAAAAGTCTTTTGACAAAATATAAATTCACTATTCGTTTTCTAATTAATAATTTGTAACTCAGTATAAATTATTTCAAGGAAGTATTTAAATAAGAAATAAAAGAAAATTTCATAAAAACTTTCTCTTTTTTTCCTGGAGATAATGTGTAATATATTTAATTTTATCAAATGACTTTCTTGACTTTAATATTTTTTGAAACTAGATCATGGTTTTCTTTAACCTTGTTTAACGTACCGTAAATAAAAGTATATATAAAAAGATAATTAAATTGTATTTCTTTTTCTCCAAACTATTTGAATTTTTCTTTTTGTATTTTGGACACATGTACTAAAAAGAACTAGTCAAGAATTGCATTTTGGATGAACAAGCTTCTTTATTCCTTGAGTTTTCAAGATATCTGAACTAAATAAATAAAAATGTGTCCATACAAATTTTGAGAAATCTACTCCGGTCTGCGAAAGTATCAAATGTTCTGTGTGTCAGAGATGACATTTGTTCCTTGTTGTACTTACCTATGGTGGACATGACCGCGTGGCTGGAGAGTAGACTCTCGTGAGAGCGTGATCCACGTAAACCTCCCGATCCACGTTTGGTCCGTTCCAATTTTGTTACCGATTTTGTGCGCTTCAAGGGATTCGTTCTGCAAAAGATTCGTTAGACAAAATTCATTACACTTTGAGGGTCATTCGATAGTCACCTTTTGGAGAAGAAGTTGGTGAAGCGGGAGGCGGCATTGTGTTCCGGCTGATGCTGTTTGTTGCCCAAAATGGGCGTGGTGGGCGCCGAGCCGCGACGACACGCCTTCTCATATGAAGTATCTATAAGCAGAAGAGAAATCGATTGAGATTAGAATTGAATGCGTTTAATGGAATGAAATGGAATGGAACAACGTACGACATTCGCATTGCTGATTTAAATATAAGAAAGTGGATTTTTCATGTCAGCATATTTCAATGTAAACGTTTTGGAAATGGAACATACTTTCTACACATTTAAAGAATGACTGTTGAAATACTTCTACCAACGCCGGAATTTTAACTTTCCGAATAGTTTCACAGCTTCTGTTGAAACATTTTGGTAATGGAACATAAGAAACGATTAAATGGAAAACTTAAGCTCCTATTGAAGTAGCATTGAACAAGTTAATATATTGCGATTCTCTTGAACATTCACAGCTCCCAATGGAACGGTAATATTCTGAGCCTCAATAGAAACGTTGTGGCAATGGAACATGGGAGGAAGTTGGTTTAAATTGTGACACTTTTAACTAAAGCGCTTTGACAACAGTGGGGAACAATGACAATGAAACGCATTTGGCAGTGGAGATATTCGCTCAAATTTCTGTAATTCCGATTTGTTGAAAAGAGGAAGACTGAACAAAGGAGAGAGAATTAATTGTTTTATTTTCTGCTTCTTTTTTTCAAACACTCGATTAAAACATCTACATTGAGAAACTTGTATTTAAACCTGTCTTTAGATTGTTATTATACTTATTTCAAAAATTTAATGCATTCATAAAGATGACGTTGGATTTTGTGCTGAAATTTTAAATTTGTTCAATTGTAGTAAATGCGAGAAATACAAAACAGTTGGAATCGGCTTAAAGATATTTGCAATATCCGATTGAATTTTATTTGAGAATTTTGGGTATGACCTTTGGCAACCTTTGCTGGAATTTGAGGATTTAAAATTTGGTTAACAAGAGAGAGTGAGAGATGTAGAGAGGGAGAGAGAACTGGCGACAAATGCACAGGCCAGTTAAGACCCGTATCGCAGGACAACCGGTTTTTGTATGCCACTCGAGGCATACATAGGAACAACAAAGGAGTCGAGAGGCAGCAACAACAGCTGCTGCACATCACCTGCCCCGGTGGTTGTTGTTGCTGTTGCCGTTGCCGTTGCTACCCCGCCCCTGGTGAGGCAGTGACGGCAGGTACTCGCAGCATGATTCATGATTCATCACCAGCTTCATCATCATCAGCATCATCGTCAACTGCCCCGAAAAAGGTAACTCAGCACAAGATGCTGAGATGCTGAGATGCTTATTCTTCTTCTCCATCATCTTAATCTTCTTCTACTCCCCTTTTGTTTTTCCTGCTTTTTAGCTGTAAACTGGTTTCTTCTTCTTGGCTGCTTGTGGCATTTGCCGCCCTCATAAAGACCAGACAAAGAAAGAGTGACGTGCAGCGTAAGTGCGAGAGAGACAGAGACAGATATAGAGAGCAACAACGACCTTGCCCAGGCCACCCAACTAGCTGGTTAGTCTCTCATCAGTTGCGGCCCTTTAATAATATCTGATTCATCAAGAAAAGCAAACATCATTTATACTTATGTATGTCTACCTCCTGCTCATCCCTGCCTCATCTTCAGATATAAAAGAATTCTAAAGATTTATTCACATTTGATAAAAAAAAAGTGCTTTGGGGGCCGCATCTTCCGCATCGTTGATTCATTTCCAGTTGCCCAGATGCAAACAACGCGATTTGTCATTTCAAAAGCCAAAAGGAAAGACCCCCCAACAACACACACATACACACACATGCTCAGAAATTGTGTCATGTTTTTGTTGTGGCCACTTCTATTTATAAAAGATTTCTATACAAGATCAAAACTCGTTGAAACATCTTCTTGGCCAGCCCTAAATAGGCGCAGTCTCACAAAACAAATTTGGCTCATGATTATAATTATGATTTGTATGCTTCTAAAGACGCCCCCAAAACATCCACCCACGTCTACGCCCATGGCTAATAGAAATGCAAAGAGCGACGACTCTCGGCACACCACACAAAAGTGCACAAAGCGAAAACGAGAACGATGATTATATTGATGTGGGGCATAATTACAGAGGAAGTTGTTGCATGTTGTTATCATTATTATCAGTCATTACATTTAAGAGATTGCTTAACATCAGAGACTACTAAAAAACTATTGGATACTAAGCAAAGTTAATGTATATATTTATATACATAACATATATATTCTCAAGCCTTAAGGTGTATTAATTTATGTTTTTTAAAGCCAAATATACCCATATGTTGATTTTATGCATAAATGTACATGTAGTCTCGTCAAGTTATAATCATAATATATTCATATTCATTACTTCATTAAATCTTAATTTTAAAAATTCTCTTGCTTTATCATCTTTAACTTTATGAAATTTTCTATTCTAGGCTAATGTTATATTCATAAATATACTCAAAAACTGAATATTTACAACTTAACAAGTCTTTTATAGAACATTATTTCTATATTCATAAAACTACTTTTCTTTATCTCTAAGTTCATGAACTTTTCAACAAACTTAGGTTTATAATTATAAATCTTTCAACTTTAAAACACACATTTACACAGGCTCAAAAAGATAATAAACGTATAATACAAGCGGTTTCTTAGTGAACTTCACATCGATCTTGGAATCTTCTTATCAGCCAACTGTTTATTTATCGTTTTTATAATGAATCCCTTGAACAGAAATGGGGTTCAATCAACATATTTTCTATAGGCTAACACACTCATAAATTGTCTTTCAAGTGTTGTCAAGCATACGAAATGTTTATACTACATACTACTAACCGAAAAATTCTCTTATTTCTGTGCACTTTAATATTTGTTTGATGTTGATAAATAACAAGGCGTTATCGTTTCCATGCATTTTGTCGGCTGAACGACATATTTTGCGTTTTTAGACTTACGTTATTTCAGATTTTTCTTCATGTTTTATTTTGCCAATTCTATTTCAGAGATCGCGATCAAGTGCCAGATATGGCGAGGCCAGGGCCTATTACAGCCACAACTGGGGAGAGTCTCTGGTTGTTTTGAAACACTTTTGGTCAAAAGCTAAGATGATATGAGGTGAGATGTGATCTGTGATGAGATGCGATGTGAGGAGGCAGCGACCTCCAGTGAGATCTCTGTGATCTACATGCGAATACAGCACATACGCACACACACACGCACTGTCTGTGATGATTTCATCGGGTCTTTGGTATGCCATTAATCCGTGTAAGGCCAGTGGCCAATGGCCAGGGGTTATGGGTTATTTAAAATAGGCGGTGAGAGGGGCAGTGAAAGCGATAATAAGAAAATACGGGGAGGGGGGGATTGACTTGGAAATCATAGACAAATTCGATTGGTTTCGTTTCTAACTGTGCGATAAGGTCAACTCAATTAACAACGCGTTAAACAAATTTATTTTCTATGCCCTCTCACACGATCCGTCAACTTCGACTGATAAATGGTTGAAGAATGGGAATTATTGGGAGAGATTGGGAATTGAACTACAGCAATGGCGACGATCGTTTCTATTAATGGGAAGATTCGACGGGGGAAAGACAAAGATTCCAAAAATGTCAATAGACGCATTTGCGATCCGTATCGATAACCGATAAGAATGCCTAGATCAATAATAAATATGAAAAGTGTATACAGTATATGTATATGTATGTAACTATGCCTACATACATGTGTCTGTGTGTGTTTGTGTGTGTGTGCAGTACTATACTATTTCAAGACACACATTTCCAGTAAATGTTTGCTCATGTGTCTTTCTATCGGTTTGTTGTTTTTAATTTCTGTATGATTTGGATTTGGCTTTCGCTTTATCGAGAATCGCTCAGCTGAGAGTCGTGTGTCGTTACAAAACCGTTTTTCGCCTTATCAAATTTCAAATAAAATGCACCCAACAAATGCAACAAACGCTGACCGCATCTCTCTTTCTCATTCCATTGCTCTCGCTCACTCGCACTGACACTCTCACTCCATTTGGCTGCCTCTCTGCGTGTGTGTGTGTGCATGTGTGTGTGACAAGTACAACAACATTGTGCACGAAAAATTCCAACAACAGTATTGTGAGTCAAAACGTTTGTTTGCCGATTCCTACGCTCTCATTTTGCTCTCACTTGCAGTTGCTCTCTTGCTGGGATCTTCAGCTCTTGCTCACGAATACGAGACTACAACTCCGTCGCATTTCGTTTCTTTTCTACTGTTTTTCGACTCGTTCAATTCTCAAACTGGTTTGTGGTGCGGGTGTGTCAGTGTGTGTGTGTGTGCGTCTGAATCATAATAAAAACAGCAAAAAAAAAAAAAAAAAAGAAACCAACGACAGCAACAACAAGGAACGCGCAATGAAATTGAAATTGTAGCTAAAGAGACCGAAAACAGAAACAACAACAACAGCAGGCAATGGAGACGGGACAATGGCATAAGTGGACTAAATATATGCTACACGCACAGGCACAGACATACAAATTTATGCACGTGTGTGTGTGTGTGTGAGTGTGTTGCTTGCCATTAAATAAGTTCATTCAATAGGCTGAACTATCGATAAGACACGATAGCTATCACTATAGTTTTGTAACGCTTCTGTTTTGTGCAAATGGAAAACTGCATATAATAAATGTATTTATTGTTTTGCATTTTTTGCAATTTCTCTAGTTACCTACTTATCGCCAGCTGTTAGTTAATTACAAGCTATACTAATTAACATACGATACTTTAGTGTTGAGCGATTGTAATTGATAGTCATAACAATAGACTGTATTGCAGTTTTTGTTATAATTTGAAATAATATATTGTCATTAATACCCATTGTTTCACTAAAAAGCTTATACAGTTTTCTTCCCCTACACACATTTTAATTTAAAATTAAGATCAAACAAGCCAAAACATAAAATATATTCTAACTGTACATAAATTGTGTTTATTTTTCTTTTTTATAGTCCAGTAGAGTTTCGACTCTACAGCAATCGTTAACAAGAACTTTAATACAAATGTTATAGACAAGCTTATACCAATAATAGAAAAGTCGCACAATTAATCTAAATACTATAAGATAAAAAATTAAAATATGGCTTCAAAAATTATCCAATAAATTATAAGACACTTGCATATTGAAAATATCTTAGATTACGTAATCGAAATTTTATGGACTATTTGATGCTTTTTTTAAATAAGAAAACTTTGTAGTCCCAAATATATTAAAATGTATGTATATATTATTAAAAAGAAACATAAAAGACGGAAATTTCGGAATTAAAGAAATATCCCCAACACGATTGAAATATCTGGATAAAATGTCTGTCCTGTAACTTTTTCTTTTGTTGCTTTCGCTATTGTTGCGCATAGAGCTTGATTCGATCAAATGTGACTGTATTAGCGATTTCCAAGAAGAGCGTAATAATAACATGATTTAAATAGAATTGTTTTCATGGTATATAGTAATAATCAACTCATTATGTGAATTATGAACGTACAAATGTACATATATTTATGTATACTTGAGGATAACAATAACAAACACTATTGTATAAATGATCACAATACAATTTTTTTTATTGCTTTGGGTTAGATGACGCCCATTGTGCGACGCTTCGTTGCCTTCTCAGGGCCAACGCTATCAAAATGGGGTACAATTGAGCCACACAATTGGGCTACCAAATACACACATAAGGTAAGAAGATATAAACGACGCACGATCGAATATAGAGAGAGGGAGAGAATCACTCGGCAAGTGTAAATAAAGAGTAGCTAGTGAAGGTACACACAAAAAGAACAGGAAGGCTTAACAAACTAAGGGCAAGTAAGAGCTGCGGAGGGGGTGTGATGGGTTGGGGTCGAAAGAGGAATGTGTGAAGTACCTCGATTGTTGATCGACGATCGCAACACGGCGAACATATAAACTTAATGTAAGTGGGGGTATGAATGTATATGTATATAAACATATAGAGGGGAGAGTAACGAGTTTATGTTCTCTTATCTTATCATTGTCTTTTTCTTTCTTTCTTGCACGATCGGAAGGTGAGCGAAACGAAACGAAACGAAACGAAACGAAACGAAGCGAAGCGACGACTGACGACAAAGTAGGCGACCCTGGCCGTGAGGCGAATTTCAACCACCAGAGGATAAATATACAACGGGGAAGGGGATAAATCGACCAATCGATCGATCGGAGGGATCGTAACAGCAACGGTAACAGGAAGTGACAAACCCAACGAGCCGTTACCGATGTCGAGGAACGTGTTTAAGTGCACGACTCGACCTCTCGACCATCGGGAAGGGAGTACATCGGGACCAGAAATGAATATCATTGTTTGTTTTCAATATCTTGATAAAATTCGTGAACTATAAAGCTTTTTTCACGAAATAAGTACAGAGACATTAACAGTCGCACTGTAAAACTCTCTTTAAATTAATTTGGGACACCGCAATGGTTAAAGTAACCTACCAGAATGATGTCCCGCATCATCATCTGCCGCTGATGTTGCATCTGACTGTTGTTGGTGTTGCTGGTGCTCGGATATTGTTGATGCCTCGGCAGCCATGTTGCTTGTTGTGCATGTTGTGGAGTGCAAGGTGAGATCCTTGATCATAAAACGCTCGCAGATGAGCTCCTCACAGTGATCCGTTTGAAAGTAGGCGCCCAATTCATCCAATCCCAGTGGACACACATCGTAGTTCATATAGAAATGTTTGCCCCAACTTCCCGTGTCGCTCGCACAACTGTTGGATGCCGACAACGAGGTGTAATGATGTTGTGCCCCACTCGACTGCATGCCGATGTTTTGCAACAACGACTGGTGACCACCACTTGCCGCAGTTGTGGCAGCAGCAGCAGCATAAGCGGCAGTTGCTCCTCCTCCCCCCTCCGCCTGCTCCACCAATTGTTTTTAACAATGAATTACTACGCGATAATTTTGTGGAATGTGCGCGTCGTATGAAACTCAACGACTTTTTGGGGGGCGAGGTAATTGCAGCTGTTTGTGTCACGTTGGGAGTTGGGAGCGTAGTGTCCGTTGTTAGTTTTGGTGTCGATTTCAATAGGAATAGATTCTTGGGCGGAAAGCTATGTGTGATTATTGAGGCAGCCGAGACACTGCTCTGCAATTTATATGGCGATGAACTGGAACCGCAATTGGAATTCGAACCACTAACGGAACTAGTTGCAAAATTACTTTGACTGCCGCCGAACAGCTGACGCTGCGGTTGCTGTTGTTGATAAGACAGACTGTTGTTGTTGTTGCTGCTGCTGTTGTTGTGGTGTTGTTGTTGCTGTTGATTGAAGTAGTTGTGTTGTGCTGTATCATCCAATGCTGCCGCTTCACGTAGGACAATTGAAGGCGACAGATTTTGTGGCAAAGTTTTCGACTTGGCGCGTAGTGTAATTAATGTTGTTGTTGTGCGTGTTGGGGAGGATGTTGCTATTGCTGTTGTCGATGTTGTTGTTGGTGCTCCAGATGCTGCTCCCGTTGCTGTCACGGACGTTGTTGTCGTGGCCAGACCGCGCTCGACACTGGGCAACGGCACTGCGAGAATATTTGTGCGCGAACGCGATTTCATTAGCTTGATGGGCGTTGAGGTGTTGGTCTGCATGCGGCTTATCTCTGAGTCATCATCATCGTCGACGCCGGCAGCGCCAGCAGTTGACGCTGTTGTCGACGTCGACGTCTGACGCGAGTGTGCGGGCGAGAGAGAGAGCGCCTGCTGTTTGGGCGGCGTTGCCATGACAATATCGTTATCTTCATTAAAATGGGTGCGTGGCGCGCACCTGGCGCTATCTAAAGTGGCATCAACAACCCCCTTGAATACAAACACCCCCTCCCCCACCTGCACTCCCTTCAACGCCATCGTCCGTGCCGCTGCTGCCATTTAAACTGATCACATTCAACACAATGCCATAACGTTTTAACTTTGCAGCAGGCGTTGTTGCTGCATTTGATCCTCCTCCACCACCGGCTCCTGTTGTTGCTGGTTGCAACGACTTGATCAGCTGCTGGCGTTGCAAGGATTGTTGCAACGTTTGCTGCTCCTCATCATCCGAGTCGGAATATTGTGCAGCTGCCTCGCTGCCACTGATGCTCCAATTGAAACCGCACGGTGGCGACATTTTGTTGTTGTTGTTGTTGTTGCTGCTGCTGTTATTAATGTTGTTCGCTTTGCGCTCAAACAACGCGATTGCCTTGGACGCACCTTGACCCCGCCCCACCACGCCTCCGCCGCCGCCACTCTTCAATGAAGCGGACTTTTTCAAACTGTTCTTCAAACTGTTGCCGCTGCTTAAACTCGAGCTGCTGCCGCCGTGTGCCGTTATTTGTTGTTCCTTTGGTTGTTGTTGTTGCTGTCGTTGCTCGTCGTCGTCCTCGATTACCAACGGTACATAGAAGGTGGAGCGACGTCGTTGTGTCTTCTCCTCCTGCGTCGATGTCGGCGTCGTTGCGACGCAGTCGCTGCTATCGGCGCTGCTTTGGCTTTTAGTTAGTGCTGTTGTTGTTGTTGTTGTTGTGCTGCTGGCGTCGCTATGCGCCTGCAACATTTTGCGCGCTTGTTTTAATTGTTGTTGCTATTGCGGCGCTCAGGCGCCTCGCTCTTCATCCTCACACTCTTCAGCGCACTCTTTTACCCAATCTCTCTCTCTCTCTCTGTCTACACATGCACGCACGTTTACTCACTAACACGCAGCAGGCAGCAAAGGCGCGCGCGCACTAGAAAGAGACAGCGCGTTTGTCAGGAAGAGAGCGCACAGAATGTGTGTATGTGTGCAGGTATGTCAATGTATGCGTCTGTGTGTTTTGTATGTTTGTTGTGGCTTCTTTGACTGCTGCTGTTGCTGCTGCAATTTGCTGACAAGCAATTTCTTTATTTCTTTCTTAAGTTTTCTTCTTTTTATTTTTGCTTTTGTTTTTATTGTTGATGATGTTGCTGCTGCTGCTGCTGCTGTTTCTGGTGTCGCTTGACTTATAAAAATTATGCGCTCAAGTGCATTTCCGCATTTGCGAGACGTTTTATTTTATTTGCTGTTTTTTTTTAGATTTTTCACGCGTCGTTGTCGCCAGTTATTGTTGTTTTTGTTGCTTGCAGTTATTTTATTTTATCGCGGCTTTGCATCACATTCACTGCGTTTCGCTGCATGCAACACACAATAATATGTGTAAGTGTATGTGTATGTGTGTGTGAATTGTGTACACACACTTTTTACTTTTCAACATTATTTTAAGGAGAATTTTAAAAGAATTTCACAAAAAAAACTTTCAACTTACAGACATTCATTTTTGCTTTTTTAAATACAATAAAAAAAGAATAAAACAAAAACACACAGGAACAGTTTAATAGTAACGCGACAAACGGATGGAGAAGATAATATATCGAGAAACTAAACCACAAACGCAACAAAAATAATAAACACAACACACAAAACAGAAAAACGCATTCCTTCTCTTCTTCGCGTCGTCGTATTCTTCCCGCTTCACTACCATTCGCTCACGCGTTTCTCTCACAACTGACGCTGACGCCGCTGCTACAAAACAGCGTCACACGACCATGATAAAATGAATGAGAGAGCGGCAGTAGAGAGAGAGAGAAAGAGCGTAAACGTGATCAACGCCAGCTCAAACTAGGGATGCAAGAAGCTCAACAGCACACCAATTGTCAAGTCAAAAGCCATTTTTATAGATATAAAGAGCGACATTTATCATTGAAATACTTTTATTTATATCATTTATTCGATCTTACATTTTATTGTTAATGAGAAATAATTATAATTTATGTTATTTCTTCAATACAAACGAACTAGTGACTCCAATGTACTGTATAATCAAATTACACATCATATCCATCCCTGAGCAATTAAATGAGCGAATGCGCAGTGCAGCCAGCGAGGCTGCCAAATAAAAACAGTGCTGCCCATGCGCGTTGACAAAGCCGTCAGAGTTGTGAGTGTGTGAGAGAGACCGGGAACAAGATATACAAAGTGCAAGGAGCATGAGAGCGAGTCACGATTCAGTCATGTTAACAAACAAATGCGCTAGACTAGAATAATATGCATTAACAGCTTATGTAAATAAATATATGTACATATGTATGTACATTCATTCTGATAATTTCAAATGTGAACAAGAATTATTGAATATTAATATGTATGTCTAGAATTCTGAAATCATTATGCAATCACTTAAAATTTTTAAATTAAAAATGATCATTATTTTTATAAACTTTAATTTCGTGTCAACTTTTACCAGTTGTACGATTAGAACCGGAACATGTTCTGGTCAGCTCTATTGTTTTATTTTAAACTGAAGCGGAGAATTCCGCTTGTGCGGTATTGGACGTGTCCATGACATGCCATTAAATGTTCAAATCTTAGCCGAAGACATGAACAAACATGCTTGACAAGTACAACAAAAACTAAACCTTAGCAAACCTGCTGTGCAAAAAATACATTTATCAAGGGCAAAATAATATGCCCGATTGTTAGGAATGCAGCGCAATGTAAGAAACCGTTTCGAAAGCAAAGCAACAAAAATAAGTTGAAGAAGTGGAAGTGGAAGAGGGAAGACGAACAGCAGCAACAACAACAACATCAACTAATACAAGTGGAAGAATGTAGTGGAAAAAGGAGACGCAGACGCAGACGCAGACATAAGCCATAACATAAGGCAGGCATAAGGCATAAGGGCGTAAGTGGCAATGCGGCTCGTAATTGATCTAATTGAGCGCAGGTACACACAGACACACTTACACTTACACTTGCACATGTGTTCGTGTGGTTTGGTGTGGTGTGGGGACTTTAAGTAGAGAGAGAGGCAGCGCATAATAAGCAAATTAGTGGCATACACATTATCCACCTCCTCCCTGTATCTCCCCCTCTCCCACCACGATTTTAGTTTGCCAGCGTAACGGAAGTGCGTGACTTTTGTGTTTTACGTGTGTGCGACACGTTTCACCTCGTCCCCCCAAATACCCACCACCCCAACACCCTTTCACGTTCCCATTTGCGGAACTGTGCGACTTATTTATGAAGCTTGGATTAGTCAATTCCATTTTCATTTCCACTTCCATTTCCATTACCAATTCTCAATTCTGAATTCCATTGGCATTTGCATGCGGCTATGGCAGCGGCACAATGAACTGTTAATGCGGGACCAACTGAATGATCAACTCATTTTATTTGCTTTTATTTTCCAGCTTAAAAGTATGCAATAAAAAATTGTACGCGCTCGCTAAAAAGTATGCGGAGAAATTTTAAGCGGCTTTTGAAGTCGTGATTAAAAAGCAGAAAGTGGGAGATATATCAACAACTTGAACAATAAAGTCATAAAGGTGTTGAATTAATATAATTCTTCTTTTCAATGAAATAAAAAATATATTTATTAAATAAGACAAATCTAACACTTGCAACTTATTCAGAAACTTTAAGCTGATAACTTTTTCACAAATTTTTGAACGAATTTTCAATGTAATCTAAAATTTGTATTTGAAAAAAATGATTTTTTTTCCATCACCATCTCAGAATATGAGATTAATCGAGAACTACATCCTCAATTTTTATTTTTACATACATTACATTTCTACATATAGTTAATTTTACTCGATTTATACCTCAGAATTTCATCCTTGTTTGAATATACATATATGTATGTATAATAATATAATTATCATGATTTTCATGGCATAAACAAAACTTTGCAAACAAAAGATTTGTTGAATAACCACAAAAAAGATTCGTTAACATTTATATAAATCGATCTGTAGATCAAATAACTAACTCTTCTAATTTTATTTTACGTATAAACGTACATAATTGATAAATATATAGCTAACTAATGATACTGACAGTTGTTAATTGTTTTGAGACATGGCTCAAAATCGAAATATAGATATTTTTATTTGCAATAAGCGAGACCTATTTAGAGGATATGTTTATGGATAATAAACATCAATAATGCTGACCCAAGGTTTCTGAAATTGAAAAACTCTCACTAGAACCAAGTGATAGAGGTAAGTCTGAGTGAGAGTGTGTTTGTGTGTGTGTGTACTGAGAATACTATCAACCCAACAATGAAATTGTTTACCTTCATTTAATGACGTATCGTTTAACGCCGTATCAAAGTGTATGCGAGGCAGTGTCTTCGATTTGTACTCACCTGAAAAGAGAGAACAGAGAGAGATATTGTTAAAATGAGATAGATACAGTACATATGGTGTGGAGTGTCTTTTTATTATCAGTTGTGCATGTCTATATACAAATAAAGTAGCTTAGGTTTATGGCAAACTGTTCACAATGAAGTGGAGAACTTTAACAATAACCCGACCCATTTACATAGCTTGACCTTTGTTTCGCAAGGCGATGCCAACTTGTTATGAATTCATTTCAATTAATGCTAAATATGAAAAGCAACAAGATAACAACAATAGCAATAACAAAAATAACGACAACAAAAAAATGCGCCAATTCAGCGGCAAACGCAAGTTATGTGCATAATTGTGTCTTTAAATGACAAAGACGCCTCGCTCAAAACTACAGATACATTTACGAGATCTACATCTACAGATACAGATACGAGCAGCAGTTGCAGACAGAGAGGGAGGAGGGGGAGGGGCGAGAGGCACGTGTGAACGCGCATTGAATAGCCCTCACATAGAATGGGGCAAGCAGCATTGTTGACAATTCCACTGCCCCCTCCCTTCCTTCTCCAGTCAGTCACATCTTCTGAGGAAGTTGCAATGAGCGAGTGAAAGGGTTTTATTTTTCTCCAACCCAGAAACCAGTTTTCAAAACTCAGAAATCATTCAAAACCATTCACATTCAAGTCATTCACACTCAGAATGAATATCAACGAATGCTCCTCCTCATCATTATTCTCGTCTTTCAGTCTTATTTCTAAATACTCATTGCATTTGTAGCGGTGTCTTATAGGTTGCGCTAACAAAACGGATTATTGTGTGAGTGTGTTGCCGCAAATTGTTGCAACGTCAGCGTTGCAATTGCCGTTAGCTCAGTGCATCGATTAACCGAAAGGGCAAACGGAATTCATCCATTTATCCATCTATCCAACCATGCGCCACAAATTGTGCGCATCTTTGCTGGATACGAGTACATGAATACACTCAGAAACACTCACACACACACGCACACTCACTTAGTCCGTGACTCTTTTAGCCATTCATTCGCACTTATTCGCACAACTGTAAAATTCTGCGAGGTCTCACTAATGACATCAAAGCGAAATTGCCCTCTCTCCAAGTTACAGACTCCTCTTCCCGATCCCCTCCCCCTACCCTCGCCACTTTACCAATACAAATCCCGTCACAGTAGCTGATGATGTCATTGGCATCATAAAGTGCGTATCATCAAATATGATACATTAACGAATCCAACTTTACAAGCTATATTTTCCTCTGTTTTTTTTCCATCCTTATACTTCATAATTCTTTTTATCATCATTTGGGGAGTGGGAATATACGATGCTGAATCGATAAGAATTTGTTTATCTTTTAAATACCGAATGTCGACACCTCAAACATTTCGCAAGATATACGACTCTTCTGTCTATTCTTTGTATAGTCTACAGTTAAATAATTATCAATAATTATTTATCTCTCAAGAATCTTTCTACTTTTGTCTTAGCTATCTTTATTATTACGTAGATCATAGTTTGCTTGGTGTATATATATAATAATACAATCTGGTCAAATATTCGTTCTACATACATATTTGTTACAACTTTTTGTCAATTTCACAGCATTATTTTTGCCATACTTTTAATATGGCTTAAATCTAATGGTTATACGTTATTCCTTATAATTTTTAATACGAAATACAATTAAGATGAATGCTGAAAGATGATTTATTTTCAATCACACTGTAAGATAATTTAATTAAGGTCTGTAGATGTTCAGCAAGTAGTCGCATATCACAATTACTTATTCGTTACTCGACTCAAAGCTATATAGGGAGGTTCCAGATTTCACATTCGACCAGATTCATCGGAAGTCAAAACATGCTCTAAACTCATTTCGGAAATCTTTGGCTCATTGAACTGTAGTCTGATAGAGTGAAATAGGATCATTTTTAGAAACTTAGCTAAGACAAATTTAGAAAAAATATATTTTTTTTTAAATCCCATAAAATGGGAATGCTTCGTAAATTGGCTTAATTTATAATAAATAAAGTTAACTACTATTGAGTACAAGAAACCTAAGCTATCTTAAAATCTCTCCCACTGTCTTTCAACTACGTCCGATATTGTTATAAGTGTATCGATATACTTTAAGTAATAAAATTCACAATTTATCGATTAATCATAACATTTGTCATCGAAAAGATGTCAGTTGTTGTGCTTGGTAATAATTGTCATTGCGTTGATAATCAATTCGATAATAATATATTGATAGCTCAACGAGCAATGTTATTATCGATAAGTTATTATGTATATTTAAGATTACAATGCATTTAAGCCATTTCTTTTCTTCTTGCTCTCCCACTCTCCCTCTGTCTGTCTCTGTCGGCTCCTCTCTTATTCTCTCTACAAATATATCCTTCGACTACTTACTCCTGCTGCCCGCTGCCTCGAGTGCGGCCGTCGCTGGCATGATACCGCTGCTGTTGCTGCTGCCGCCGCTGCAAAATTGCAGTTGGTCCTGCTGCTGCTGGTGTTGTTGTTTTTGCAACTGCAACTGCAATTGTTGTTGCTGCAGCTGCTGTTGTTGATAGAGCAACTGCAACTCACAGTGCACCTCGTGTATGGGCGGCGTTGGAGCATCGTCACGTTCGCCGCGCAAACAGGAGGCAAGGCCACGCCCACGCGGCATTGTGCTGCGTCGCAGAGGCTGCTCCATGGCAACGGCGCGACACTGCGCTGGCGACGACTGCAGCTGCGACTGCAGCGTTGACTGCTGCGTCGGTGTTCGCGGCATTGAATGCATTTTAAGTTGCGCTTCCAGCTGAATTTGATCCTGAATTTGTTGCTGTTGTTGTTGCTGCTGCTGCAGGCGCTGCTTGCTGCGCTGCTGTTGCTGTTGCTGCGACGTCTGCAGCTGCGCCTCGTCGTTCACTGTGCGCAGTGCACCGCAGTTCATATTTAATAACGATTTTTGGTTTCCTTTTTTCTCTTCTGTTGTAGTTTTATCGCTTGTTATTTGTTGTTGTTGTGTTTGTTTTATTTTATTTGGTACTTTTTTGGTATTTTGTTTTGGATAAGATTTTTGTTGTTTTGTTGCCTTTTGTTAGATGTTTTTGTTTTTATATTTTTTTGGTTTGTGTTGCGTGTGCTTTCTTAAAGTTCACGGCATGTTATTCATTCACTTGCTCTGCAATTTCAACAAATTCAAGGCGAAAAGTTCGCTCAATTAGTCCTGGCAACGAGTAGCGAGTAACGAAAGGGGAGTAGCGAGTGGCGAGAAACGAGTTAATTTTGAAGCGCGACACGCTCGCTAAGCCCGTCAACCGACCGAGTGGCTAACTGGCTGACTAACTGACTCGACTGACTGAATTGGTGACCACAATGGATGCCGCCCAAAACGCTGCTGCGTCGACGGGGGCAGCGACAGCGACAGCGGCGCCAGAGTCGCGACTTTGGCGGTTTCGCTTGCCTGCGTCGGCAATTAAGATTTATGGTCATGGCGTGCTGGGTGCGATGGGTGCCCTAAGGTTTGACCCTGACTCGCTAGTTTAGGGACAACACAACCCCTAGCTCCTTATCCCAGCCCATCTCCCTCTTCTTGCCCCTTAATCTAGCATACATATTTTCCAATTTGTGGCAAATTGTTAACTAATTTATTAATTTCTTATTTTTTTTTGGGTTTGCAACACGCGCGACTGCGCAGCGCTTGTTCCTGCAGCTTGCCTTCTTCTTTGCCTTCTGCTTCTGCTTCTTTGCCTCTCCTTCTTCGTATTCTTGTTTATCTTTAGCCCGAAAGTGTTATCGTCATCGTGGTTCAAGCAAATCTCCTTTTAACTTGTACAATTTTACGCTAGTTGATTTTGGGCGCAAGCAAACGATACGGAACGGAATGGTAATGAAACGAAACTCTACCGTCATTGTTGCTGAGGATAACGCACTAGCGACTTATCGATAATAGAGCGTTTCACTTTATAAGCAACAGCATTAAGAAAAATTGCAATGCATTTTGTAAGAAACTATACTGCAATTCTTATCGATAATAATCAGTTAGGGAAACTTTTACACAAGCGATAGCTGATAAATGTGTAATACTGAATAATGAATTAACCATAACTTTGACCATGGATTAAACCACTGTTATGGTTAGGATAAATTTATTAAATATCGATAACACATCGATAACTGATTATACATAATTAATTGCACGTTTGTTTTACGCATTAAATTATGCGCACAAATGTTTGTAAATTCTAGGCCGCAATTTATCATTTTCATATTCCACTTTTCTCTCATTTAGCTCTACGGTTTTCCCCATTTTTTTTTTAAATATTATTACTGTTGTCGATTGTCGGTGTGGCTAATGAATTTTCCTTTTTTGGTTGCGTTACGGTGCCGAGTTGCGTGCGTTTTGCCTTGAACACTTTTCCATAATCATTTTCAGTTTTTCTTTGTAACTTTTCTGTGTTGTTTTTGTTTTCAGCTGCGTGAGCCCAAAAAAAAAAAAAGAAAACTAAAAACTTGCATGTGGTCTTAAGAGATGATTATTCACACACACACAAACACACGCACATGCCTATGAATATATATATGCATATATATATAGGTATGTATTTATGCATATAGTTATGGTTATAGTTGTAGCGATAAACATAAATTTTGCCGTCTCGGCGGCTTTACTTTCTCCATTCTCCATACAGCGACAGTGAGAGAGAGAGAGAGACAGAGGGAGCGGGAAAGAAAGACAGAGGACGCAGCTGTTCTGAGCGTCGCTGCCAACGTCAACTGCAACGATGCGTAACGACAACGCTAACGTCGCTGGCAACGTCGCACCTGTAAGCGCAGTTCAGGACTTTAGACTGAATGAACGGAAGTGCAAGCCAATGGCCAGAAATGGACAGAATTTGATATACGTGCACATATGGTTGTAAGATCCAAAAGCCATATATGTGTGTGTGTGTGTGTAAAAAGAACAGCAACAAAGCTACGCCGACTGAAGCAGCGGATGCACCAAATAAAGCAACGGTATGGCACTCATTGCAGCGAGTTGCAGTCAACTTAATGGTGATTACCGATAACATAATTATTGATGAAATCAACTCGATACTTTATTGACTATCTATCGAATGATTTAAATCAATTTCCCAGCAAAATAACAGTTGAATTTTTTTTGAGAAAATTCGATAATTTTTGTATTTTCCAATACATTGACAATTCTATTTATATTTTGGTAATTTTATATGGTTAATTCTATAAAACTTGATAGATCACAATGCTCACAATTAATGCAGTAACAGCAACTCACAACAACAACAACAAAGGACAACATCACATCCGCGTGGGATGTGGCAGCGTTGCATTTTTGCACGTCGCGGCGACGCGTCAAATTCGCCGTTGAAGTTGACGTCGACGTCGCGTCGCCGCAGCGCAAACAGCAACAACTCAAGCATGGAAAGTGGAGAGGGTTGCGTTTACAGTTGCGCAAACTATTATACTCTTAATATTACAACTTCTTAAGTTAGTATTCAATTGATTTAAATTGATTGATTGAATTAATTTAAGGCTTCTTAGATTTTATTTTTGTTTATTTGCATGCTTTTATATATTATTTAATTAATAAATATATTTGTCAATTAAATTAAACAGAACTTTTAATTATAATTTGTTTAGTTTGTATCCAAAGGGGATTGAAAGTGTATTGTACTTTGAATTGATTGAAATATGTGAAGACTTTTGTATGTAAATAAGATCAGGATTACGATAAAACCTTGGAACGTCCACACGTGGTAATTGTCATGAGTTCTTCGAGCTGTAGGTTAATCAACTTTTCTCTCACTCTTTCGATTGTTATTTGTTTTTGTCAGTGGTTAACTTGATTCTTGCCTGCGACTGGCGTAATTCAAGTATAATCAAGGAAATGATCAAACAAACGATGTTTATACGGTAAAGATAATTGTAATTATGAGTTGATTGACTTGACTAATGCGAAACTGCGTGAGTTCGTTTTCAGCGATGCCACTTTTAATGTTAATGAGCATCTGTGTCTCAGAATTTCAGAACGTTGCCACTTGTTTGCAAAAACAATCAAAAGCACAGTTGTAGAACAAAAGAAAACGGTTGAGTAAGTATCTCAAGTATCTTTAAAAAAATAGTTGTACTAAGGAGAAGTAAATACGAAAACACTAGAGCTTTAACGCTCCTGAAAAAACTCAAGTTAAAGTGAAGTACTTAAATAATTTAATAAGTAAGTAAATTAATTTAACAGAAAACTGCATATTTTTCTAATACGCAATTGCCGAAAATTGCAGCAGTTAATGCGTCAAATTCGGATGCATTTATACAATTCGTGCGACCCTCGCTGAAGGCATTCGACCATTACTTTCTTCACATGAACGTGGACGTGGGAAACTTTGTCCGATTGTCGCATAGAACAAAAGATGCAAAATTCAGACGACGCCGTTGACGTCGCCGTTGGCGTCGCAGTTGAAGCTGGCAGCGCTGGAAACGCAGTTAAAGCTACCACAACAATTGGCCATTTGGAGTATGATGAGCGTTATGCAAGCAGAGTCACAGGGTCTCTCCGAATTGTGGGTCTGGTCTGGTCTCGTGCAACCGGAGCCGGAGGCAGGAGGAGGGAGCTGCCGAGGCCCCTGGGGTCGTTGCCACTGCGACGGCGCCAACAACATGGCGAGATTGGCAGGAGGCAGGGGGGGGTGGAGGGAAAGGGGGAGATCAGAGAGATTTCTATTATATGGCATTATACGATAAGCTGTGCCCAGTTTTATTTGTTCGGTCGGAGACTCAGTCTCCGTTTCGGTCTCCTCCTCCTTCTGGCCGGGGTAATTGACGCTGGCGATGATCAAAATGGACCACGATGATTGCGGCGATAATTGCGACATACATAAGAAGTGAGAAACACAGAGAGCGAGAGCGAGAGAGAGAGAGGGAGAGAGGCACGCACAGAGAATAGAATGAATGGAAAAAAAAGAGATACAGATACAGATACATTTACAGACAAACAAAGAGACAGAAACATAGACTGACTACAGTTGAAGTACGTGAGCGAAACAGTCAAAAGGGGGAGGCAGAAATGGCAGGTAGATACGAGGGGGTGTGGAAGCGGGAGGTGGAGGTGGGGGAGGTCTAGCACATGGGGGCAGATAGCCATAAACGTGTTGCCTTTTGTGTGATTCATTCAGAACAATGCAAACTCGGTTCAGCTTGTAACGTCAACTGAACAACTAAGCAGCTAATTCTATTTGGAGGCGTGGCAGTGGGCGGGCGGTGGGGCGTTAGGTTGGTAGGAAGACTCGTTATTGTTGTAGTCGTTGACCACAGTCAAATTAAATTAACAACAAGCCAAGAAAGCCAAATGACAGCAACAATACAAAAAAGTGAAAATTGTTGTTTATTGTAGTTCGTCCGGTCACTATTTTTTTTTTTTTTGTTTCTTTCTCTTTATTGCCTGTATTTGTTTGGACGGATATTTGCGGTTCTTTTCGGGGACAGCCCATTTACAGAGTGAGAAAGACATAAAGAAAGAGAATTCCCCAATTGTCTTTTCATGCACATCATACAACAGGCCATGAATTTCAATAATCACACCGAATAAACTCTTGAGAATTTCTCGCTTCGTACTCGACATGAGCATCAGCATCATGATCATCATCATTTTAATCTGTAAACATTCGTTTAAGTTTACAGATACGGATACAGATACATATATGTACATATACATATAAAATGTAATTCGTTGAAAATTTCAGTTATCCAATCTTGAATTTTATTTTCTTGCGTATAAACTGTTATCACGATAGTTTGAACCGTACTTTTTCTTTCGATTCTCTGAAAAATTGTTAAAAAACTATTATTTTATTCTAAAAAATAGTTGACTTTCTATAATATTTTCTAAACTGAAATGTTTTTTTCAAGTTGAACGCTTTTTTAGTAAATAAGATTTTAGAGAGAGAGAGAGAGATTTGAGAGCATTGAAAGTTCTAAAATTTTTGTTTTCGTGTACTATTCCTCAGATATTCAAACATATGTGCATATCAAACAATATGGTCCCGCTTTAACTTAAGCTTTCTCGATCTGTCTCTTTCTCTCTCTGTCCTTCTTTCTCTCTCGTTCTTCTACATGCTTTCTCTCCGCAAGATGCAGGATTTTCTTCTGGCATATTTTGTTTTTGATTTTAAAGAAGAAACGTATTGGAGGAAAAAAATATATAGTTTGCAGCACTTCTATTTCAAAACATATTATTTGCGACTTTCTCGATTCAAAAAGAATGAACTTTCCGTCTAGGCTTCTTTGCCTTTACTTCCTCTCTTTAATTTCCATACTAGTTCTGAATGCTGCTCTTCTCTTTTTAGATTTCTAGAGCTACCATTTCATCAGAAAATCTAAACAAACTCTTCCCCAATTAACTTGGCTCTAGGTGCTTCATTATCATCAAAATGACTGAAAGACTGTGGTTGAAAATGAGCCACACTTTCCACTCAACACTTGGCAAACGCAATTTTTCACACGCTCCAGCGGGGAGGGTGTTGGGAGGGGCAAGGGGAGGGGGACAGCTGCGAATCTGAGCTGCGAAGAAGAAGCAGCTGAAGGAGAAGCGGACGATTGTTAGTTGGCGTCTTTAGCTATCTCCACTTTAAGGGGCTGTCGCAAGTAAAATAGCTCTACCGCTTGCCCAAGTGAGGAAGCGGGGGGAAGGGGGTAGAAAAAGTGCTGAAGAGGAAGACGAGAAAGCGGAGCGGAGGGTTGGCCGCTCATTTGCCGAGTCTTTCAAGCGGCCGCCCGACCGCCCACTTTTGGCTCGTTATTCGTGTCAACATGTGTTGCATATTATGTAAATTATTTAGCAGGGCAAAAAACTACAGCTGCTACCAAAGGGGTTTTTAAAGGGGTTCAACCGGAGGCTGGGGGCACTGGCTTAGGAATGGGGAAAGGGGTCTGGGCCTTGTCTTTCCAGGCCCCTAAGTAGTAGCGCCCAACGGGGTCTTTGTGATGTTGAAATGGGCACATAAAGCAATTTAACTGTTTTATGCCCTCTATCTCTCTCTCTCTCTGTTTGCCTCCTCTACAAAAAGGGGTGAAGAGGGAGGGGGGGGTATGGGGCACTCTTGGCCAGTTTGTGTTTTAATGGCAGAATTGTGTGAACTTATTGTTGTTGTTTTTAGTTTGCCACTAGTTTGCTTGTTTACGCGATTATTTTTCCTTATTTTCATTTTTTTTTTTCGCTAAATTTATCTGATTTTTTTCCCTCAAGCAGAAGACGTCGGATTGGCGTTGAATTTAAAATTTGTATTTTTGGAAATGATTTCAAACGCATCTCAAGGTGTGATAAACAGTCGTGTAAACAAATCAAAAACAAAATAGTGGCCATGGTGCTTCAGTCCCAGAGTAACTGCGTTTCCCTCCATCTCATCCAAATCGCTTGTGCCCAGCCCTGAATCGAGCCATTCACAACCCCATCCCCAAGACCCCACAGTCCCAACATAAAATTCTAGCAGCATTCCCCATTCAATATAAACAATTGGGCACACAATGGACATGTTTACAGTTTACAATTTACAATTTACAGAGCTGCAATTGTTGCTAGCGATATCTTTGGGAGAACTATTTAACTTTTTGGTCAAAACTGAGTCAATGCAAGTTCAGTTCGTTCTGAGCAGACACATATTTGAAGTGAACAAAAAGAAGCAAAAGTTGATATAGTTACGTGATCTTCAGCAATTTTCTTTTGTTATCGAACTATCTTGGAAATATATGAAATTGATCGTTTAAATATCAATTAAATATTATTAAGCGTTAAAGCCAATCTTGAATATAGAACTATCGATGGCTTGAATTTCCAGTCTCAGCTAAACTCTGTCACAACAATTAAACTATCAATCAATATTCGTATTTGAATTGGAAAGCTTAAGTGATCTTCAGGGTAAAAGATCGATTCGTTTTCAGCTGATCTTCATCGAGAGTCTTTGAATAGTCTTCTTAGGTTAACCTATTGTAAGGAACTGTTTCTCACCAAAGTTGGATCACTAACAAAAGCTTGATAAACGTTTTTTCATATAGAATTCTTACAGCAAAAAATAAATGCACAACAGACAGAAAATTAATTAAAGAGACAAATGAATGAATATATATACTCTATAAGATTTCAACTTTTCACATTGTTAGAATTTGAGTACTTTTCAAAATGATGTAGTCTGAAATGAGTCATTCGAAGTTTAAGATATAAAATATGAAATGCATGTGAATGTCAAAATCATTAACTTTTTATGTTTCTACTAGTTTCCCATAAATTAAGTTATGATCTAAAAAGATGTTGTTTGAAACATCAAATATTGACTGCGTTGTTATTGAAATGATGAGTTTCAAAGTCTTTTTTGGAATTTGTTCATTCTAAGTCAAAAGTATCTTTACACTTTCTTTGCGTATCTTTAATGCAAATAGACGAAATGTGAGTGAATAATTGAGTATACCCCGTCGTCATATATACATATATCTATTATATAATTGGCTATCTCAAATTGGAAGTGGAAACAATTGCCATATGTAGATCGACTGCTCTCGACGGGGCCACAAGACGTTCATGATAATGAAGATTATGATGATGATGATGATGATGATGATAATGATAATGATGATGGCGATGACGACATCGCGCAGTTTTTGTGCAAAGTGCGAACGAGCAATTTACATGCACAGCCATAGCCACAGATACAGATACAGGTACAGATACATGCACAGATACAGATACAGATACAGCTACAGCTACAGATGCATATACAGTCATGCAAATGTGTTGAGCGTGAACCGACTGACTGACAGATATTTATGACATATGAATTACTGAATGTGGCGTTGTTAATTGTTGTTATTGCTGTTGTTGTTGTTGCTGCTGCTGCCGCTGCTGTCGCTGCTGTTGTTTTGTAGTTATGCCTCAAATGGTTCAATTGAACAGCAGCAACAACAAACACAACAACAGCGACTTCAAAGTAACGGATACGAGCTGAGGGAAATTCACTTTTAATCAACTGCACACAGTTGCAGATACATTCGTATCTAACAGTTCACATGTGTGTGTGAGTATGTGAGTATCTATAACTATCTATGCATGGCTGTTCCAGCTGGTAGCACCCATAATGCACCTGTTGTCAGCCGCATCGTTGACAGACAAACGGACCGACAAACAGACAGGTGGAGAGCTGTCTCAGCTGAAAGCGACTAACAGACAAGTTGAGGGGAGTGTCGCTTGAGACAGACTTGAAGGTTGCTGTTGCCCAGTGCAATGCATTTGAAATTTGACTTTATCTATTTGTGCATAAAATTAGCTAACAGAGAGCTAAACAGACAGCAGAAGAATAAGAGGTAGAGACAGAGAAAGAGTGAGAGAGAGAAAGAGTGAGAGGACAGTAGCAACTCAACTACACTCGGAAAAATAATACTTCTAAAATTTAAGGCAAGTTGAATGTAGTACCCAACACTAAATTATAAGTTGCTAAATGATATTATTAAAATTTAAGTCGATTTGTCCTTACTACCGATAACTCAAATATTAGTTAATAAATGGGTAAAAAATGGATAATTCAACCTCACATATTTTGTTTTAACTAATATATTTGTAAATATATAATTCCTTCAATTTTCCCAAAAAATGATTGCCTTATTTAACATTTATAATTACTATACACTGTGCTGAAACGGATTGCTTAGGCAACATATTAGCTACAAACTAATTTTTAGTTTACTCACTGTCTAATTACTTAGGCAATGTATTAACTTTAAATGTAATTTATTGACTACAATTTCTTATATAGTGGAGATTCTAATATTACGTACAGTCTTTTACCAACTGTTATGACAATTTCCGCCTTTTTAGGCAATATTTTTTTCTGAGTGTAGTTAGCGACAATAACCGCCATAAAAACGCACAGCAATTGCTGTCTTTTTTTTGGCTGCCAATTTCACCCACAAAGAAGGCAACAACACGGACGCTCTGACAGATGGATGAAAGCGCAGAGACAACAACAGCAACAAAAACAACAACAATGGCATTCATCATCAACAATGGAAATAGTCGCAGCAACCCGCAAACACCCAACAAAGGGAGCGTCTATTGTTTCGCTTGAAGTTTGAGTTTTCATTGTAAAATCCAAAACAAAAACAAAAAATTAAAAAATATACAGATAGTGTATTTCATAGCGGATATTTCGACTATATGTTGTACTTTGATCTGTAGATTGATTGTTAGATTAGCACAGATAATTTGACTTAAAACACTCTAATCTTTTTGGGAGAAACTATAAAATCAACGAACATCTTTATCGTTTATTGCGTTGTCTCTCGTTATCAGTTAGTTGGAAGAGCTCCAACCAATGCTTTCTATAGCTATAAAACACACTACGGTTGGTAATATCAGACAATAGTTTTCACAAACTTTGCATACTTTATTATTTTTGATGAGATACTGTCGCACCTTTTTGAATAACAAAAGCAAGATGAAGCTTTAAATATATGCAAAAATATAAAAGTTCCCTTTGGACATATTATAGGCAAATTGTTTACACAGAGGTTTCCGAATAGTTCTCCTTGAATCAGTTCTTCACAGAGAGTTTCCGCTAAGAAAATTTTCAATACAAAAGTTTCCATTTCTATTAACCTAATAAATAAATCAATTTGAGAATTTTCTTATAGCGCTCAGTTTAGTGAAGTTTTCGTTGTATAAATTCGATGTAGAGAAATGGTTTACATTAAACCTAAACTTATTTTTCAAATCTTCATAGAAAAGATTCTTCTATATTTTTAAAATAGCAGCGTCTTGAAATTCCATTATACAAACGGAATTTCCTTATATTAAAGCTCGTTACATATATACTTTTAATTATTGATGACTATTAAAAGAAAAATAGAAAATTAGTTGAAAAAAAATAAAAAACCAACAACGAGGAAGTTTTAAAAAAAATGGTGAATTTTGTAACCGTTGACCAACTGCTCGTTATCGATAAGTTCAAAGGCGAATTTTTAAAGTTATGACTTTAGTTGAAGCTTATTTCTTCGGTTTAGGGTATGAATAAAGTTAGTATGTTTGTCTGTCTGTAATTTCGCTGTGGTTGTCATTGTCATTGTGGCTGTTGTTGTTGCTGTTGTTGTCTCGTTCGCGACACTCTTTGTGGTTGGGTGGTGCCTCTGACGGTGGTGCAGTGGTGCATTTGATTAATGATTTGATGCTTTTAAAATGCACAACTATTTCAATTATTTATGCGCAGCATTAAAACAACAACCAAAAAAGAAAGTTTTTACAGCAGCCACAACAATAACAACAACAACAAAAACGACATTTGTAAATTGTGTATTTATGCAGTTTTATTTAAAATGTATATTTAGATTTTTAGCAGCATTTTGTTGTCGTAGTTGTTGTGTTTGTTGTTCTTGGCACATAATATAAATAAAATGTGGGTCATGTGCATCAAATTATTTAATTGGTGTCAATTGGCGGCATTTGCAGTGTTTCATTTTGTTTCTGGTGCTAAAGCTGCTTGCCTACTATTTTTCTTGTTGTGGTTGTTGCTATTTGTTTGCAACTTTTCTCGTGTTTTTTCTTTTAACTTTTATGTTTTGGCTGGCTGTTAACTTGGCCAAATGCGACTGACACAGTTCGCAAAGACAACACGCAGTTGAATTGATTTACATAGGCCATAGATGGTACCCTACCTTCTTACCACCTCCTCCCTTCACCTACCTCCCTCCCTTTCCCTCTATTTCTCTACATTGACCGCTATCCGTGTCACATGCAGAGAAACACTTTTAACCAAAAGCTGATCCGGATGTGATTATGGCCGTAAACGGTTTACAGTAATAACAACCACAACAACAACTATAATACAAATAATAATAACAACAACGAGAAGAACCACAAACGTTGACTTTCCGGTGTCTCTTGGCCGACTTTTGGGCGCTTACCACGCCGCGCCACGCCCCTTTGCCCTTAGTCAGAATATTGGTGTCAAGCGCTCATTTCCCTAATTTAGTTTACATTTCTTTCATTCGTTTCATTTTATTTCCTTTTCTTTATTTTGCAGTTTTTCTTTCACTTCTTTGACGATCCAAAGAAAACGGCGAATAAAAACGCACCCGAAACGCGCATATAACGCGCGTGCGATTTTGTGGGCGTTTTTAAACGTTACGAATTTTCCTTTGTGGAGGAAAACTGAAAACACAAATTCTGTAGTGTAGATTTTGTTTTTGCTAAATTTATAGCCCAGATCATGATGAGCATGGTGATGGTGATGACGATGATGAGACTAGGCATGATAATTATGCTGTTGTTGTTGTTGCTTGTTGTAGTTGCCCAGTTTTAACGGGCGATTTTTGCTTAGTTTCTTATTTGTTTGTGTTGTGCGTTGTGCGTCGCCCGTTTATTTGTTGTTTTTTGCATTTGTTGCTGTTGTTGGTTTTGTATTTATTTATAGAACATTTTATTTCGAATTCGCAACGCTTAACGGCGCGCATAGTTTTACAAAATATTTTCACTCGATGATTTTTCATTCACTTTACAAAACAATTTGAATATCTCTATACAACAAATATTTGCCTACTAAATAATTAACATAAATGTTGTGTGTGTCTCTTGTATGAAAAACGCACAAACAATAACAAAAAAACACATACACACTTGCAACATAGACCAGTCAGCAGCCACTCAGCTGTAAACCCGAGTACACAAAAAAATAATATTAAAAAAAAGTGGAAAAAAATATCAAGAAAATCCATCTGCAAGTAGAAGAAAACGTACCGAACGAAGCGCGAGAGCTAACGAACGAGTAAAACGAACCCAACCGCCTGCGCCGGAAGCTTAAAGTAGACTGAAACGAATCGAACCGAACCGAAACGCAACAACAGTCAGCGAGCCAGCGACAAAGCTGGCCGAAATGCTCTTACCGTGGTACACGGTTCATTAAACGCCGCACCAAATGTCCAATTGCGCCAACAAGACATTTTCAAATCATGTTTGAGGGAATCACTTTAAGGTGTAGTGTTTTTTGGTTCCGTTTATTATCAGGCTGGGCTATTCTGGGTTGCACTTTTATTTTTAGATTTCGTAATAAGTAATTAATTTACGTTCAATTAAAGTAAATTCAATACTCGAAAAATTGTATGTATTTATTTAAAGCTCAATTGAAAAAACTGAATTAAAATATGTACTAGGTGTGTTTCCCCACATATTTTAGAGAAATTGAGAAATGTTGCTGGTAAGTTTTTTCTTGATTATGCTCATTTTAATATTATTGCATATATATAGACTTACTATATATAGACACACTATAGTATAGAGCATAAAAGCCACATTAGTAAAAGCTACTACTATTTCTGAAGTTTTTCGAATAATATAATCGCATTTTCGTGGAAATATGATTATTTTGAAACTTTCTTGCAGTTACAAACTTTACGCTGATAAAAATAGCAATAAACTATCAAAATTATCGCCCAATTTCTATAATTAATAAGCGTTAACATATTTAATAAAGGCAAATATATAACAATTTAATAAGATTGCAGTAACACTAATAATTAATTAATTCTAACAGATGAGGTACAAATTGTAACTTACAATATCACAAAAGAGTTATAAAAATTGTTATTGTGTTTGAACAAAATAAAACTTAAGTTTAATTAAAACAAAAATATTTTAGATCAATTTAGACAAAAAATAAATAGCAAAAAATGTGCATTACACTTAATGCATTACACTTAATGCACATTTTTGTAGTACTTGCTTCACAGTGCATTGGCTTGCAATGAAATGAAACGCAACGGAAATGAGACACGTTGCGCTCTCTTGCTCTTGCTCGCTCTCTTACGCTCTTTTTCTCAAAGTTCTTGGTTCATTGATGGAACAGTTTGGCATTAGAAACAAAGAAACGGCAACGCATGAAGCGTTGCAAGTGTTTGCGTGTGGTTGTTGTTGTGGCGCGCTTTGTTTACATTTGTTGCAGCAAGCAGAGCCAGAGACTGAAGAAGCAGCCGCAGCAGCAGCAGCAGCGAGTAGCAAGAAGCAACTTGAGCTAATCGCAGTTTTAATTGCATTTTAGTTTTGGTGTCGAGCAGCGACGCCTGCGCCGTGTTCGCTTCAGTGATTATTTAGCTTTGAATTGGCTTAACTCGTCCAACAGCAACATCAGCAGCCTTGATACGCAGCCATTAACAACATTAAAAACAACAACATGCACGCACAACAACAACAGCAACAACAACAAGCGAACCAGTGACCAACGATTGAATGAATGAAACAAATACTTAACAAAAAACTTAGTGTACAAAATAGACAACGATAGCGATAACGATAACGATAGGTTCTGAAATGACGTTAAAACAAGGCAACTTTGGCTACAAATTCCATACAAATTTAAAATTTAGCCGATAACGATAGCAATAGCGATAAAGTTCTGATAAAATGTTGTTTTAAATTTTAGATTTTTAATAATAATTGATTGATTTGACCAAAATAATCGACCAATTACAAAACGAATTAAAGTATTTCAAATTGCTTAGGATTGATACCATTGATTTAATTGTGCATCACTATTTTGAAAATAGTATTTTCAACCAAAAGTCTGCAAAGCAGCAGCTCAATAAATTCTACACACTCAATATTGTTCGATATACAATCGATAAACAATACTTGTAAAAACCATAGCACAAACGAGAGCTATTTTTCAATTAGATTTAAATGTACAAGCTGGTATCATCAATTAATCGCATTTTCTCCATTCTTTTGAAGAGAGCACATAAAATGCCTAATCGATAAACAATAATATCGATTTGCAATGTTGCCTTTGTTATGCTCGTTTTGTCGCCTGCACTTCAATGTTGTTCAATCGCGCGTAGATTGTCATTAACGAGTTCGCCATTGTTGTCGTGTGTCGGGTGGTTGTTGTATATGGTTGTTCAATGATTGTCGTGTATGGTGTATCGTTGCTCTTCCGCCACAGAGTCACTCACTACTCCGTTCCTTCCCGTTCCTCTTCTCCTTACTCTTCCCTCTTCCCCTTCCCGCTTCGACAATCATTCAGCTTCAACGTTGTCTGCAGTGTTGCTATTGTGCCCAATGTGCTGGCATGCGTGACGACGATACAAACAAATTTCCTGAGTGACTTCTCACAGAGACAGAGAGAGAGAGAGAAAAGATAGAGAGTCGGAGAGAGTGGGGGAGTATATGAGTTATGGAGAAGAAAGGGCAGTTACACAGACACACGCTTTGATATGATCATCGGCTCCAACACAACAACACGTATTGCAATTACCGATGCGCTCAGTCGTAGGTCAATGCAATTAAAAGTCAACCGCAGTTGAGGATTTACCTCACCGCATTTAAAGCCTAATCTAGGCAGTTACATAACAGAGTTATAGAGCTGAACTTGTATGAGTACAATAATCAATATAGCCCCATTTGAACAATCGGCCAATATAACCATACTTTGCTGTCATAGAGAAGTTGAAATATTTTTTATTAATTTATACTAGAGGATATTATTCTCAGATAAAGCCTCTTGGTTATATAAAAAGCGAATTAACTCAAATATCGAAATGTAAAAATCAAAAATTACAATATCAAATAGTTGAAAATCGAATCCAATCGGGAAATCCATTTATCGATGTATTTAACATCGCTGGTAAAAAAAAAATATTTTTTCTGAATTCCAATGTGCAACTACTGAACAATAGCTTATTTTGAGAATGCATTTATTCTCATCAATATAAGTAATTTAGAAAATTATTAATATAATAAACCACATTTAATCGATCTGATTCCGAGATTTGGAATAAGTTGGCTGAGCATATCAACTACATACTCGAATCTATTTGATATCATCAAATATCAAAAACTTACCTAGATCATTGTAGAGTGTTGTGTTCAGCACGATGTCGTTGAGTCCGTTCATGCCGTTGCCCAGACACGTGTCGGAATCCTCGTTCTCCTCGGCGAGCGTGGGCGGACCATCCCAGAGAGCTTTGGCTGGACGACGTACGCGGTCCAGACGAACACGTGGTATATCCTCATAGCAAACATCACCAAGCTAAGACAAAGAGACAGAAAGAGAGACACAATGAGTGAGCTCAGTGAAGTACATATAACTTAAAATACTATCATATGGTGAGCACATTACCCACCTCCAGCTCCTTTTGGGCGTTGCAGGAAATATCTACAAAGTCAGTAGCGATTTTGTTTTTGTTTATATATTTTATTGGGATCCATATTATTAGTGAAAGCATTAGAGAATGTGAGTACAAGAAATACAGAAACAGAAGCATAGATACATTTACAATGAGCATGAGAAAGTGATTTTTTTTTAAAATAATTAGTTTGTTATTGTTAGATACAAGCGCTTTACGTTACTCGCTACACGTTGTGTTTCACTCGCTACTCGTTACTTACCGATATCTCTTCGCTGCAGTAGGCGGTAAATGTTTGATCATCCTGCTGCAACACACAATATAGCGGTCCCCAGGGAAGGGTTTTAATTAGACGTGTCAGCTCACCTTCCGTTTCTGCAAGCAAAAATAAAATTTAATACTTCAGCTAAGTTTATTTAAAGACTACTAACTAGCGGTGTGAATATGCGTATAAGTATCGAAGATTTAATTTACGCGAAAGTGATTTTCAACTAATTTCATTCAATTCTTTTTTTAGATTAATGAACTTAAATAAATCGATTTTCATGTAATATTATAAACTCAACTCCATTTGTTCCATACACTTTATTATTCTATTTAAAAAACTTCAAACTGTCATAACTTTGGTTGATCTCCATACGAAATGTTAATATTTATCATTTTTTGACCTCTAATTTGTTTCTACAACAATATTGAAACTTTTAAATTTTTTCTAACACAATATTTGCAGCAACGAAAATGTCAACATTTTAATTAAAATATTTGAAAGTTTTTTAATATATTTTTTTCGGCATTCGATCACAATAAGTTTTCCCCTAAACTTCAGAGCTGTTTGCATTATATAATTCTTTCCTTTTATTCACAACAATTACAAGTATATCATTTAAAGTAATACTAGATATACATTATTTTTATATATCTTTTATTATTATTTATTAAGTGAAGAATCCGTACTAGATATACTAATTAAAATTAAACACTTGAGCAGTTCACAATAACTTCACACAGGCGCCATCTAGCAGTAGTAAGAAACAGCAGGCATAAAAAAACATTGCATGCTTTTAGGCGGCACATTAAAAGTACAATTTTAAATGCGCGCGCAACACTTATGAAAAAGAAAAGAAAACGTGCTAAATAACACCGAATTGAAAATAAACTAACTGTCATCTAGTCACCCGTTCTTCCCCTTGGGACAGCATTAAGCGATTGCCGCTGCACGCATGCGTGTTGTTGCTAATAAGACAGCGGCCAAAAAAAATTATAAATGCATTTTGCCGCACGAGATAAGTGTCTGCAACTGCAACAGCAACAGTCACAGCAGCAGCCACAGCAGCAGCGTCAAATGCCGTTTGCCGTTTGTGAAAATGTGGAAATTGTATGCATTAGAAGTAGAAGATGAAAACGGAGCAGTGAAAGAAATGGAAGCAAAGGAACAACAACAATAAGAATAGCAATAGCAAATATAACAATGGGCAGCCAAGTTGAACTAAGTAACTGCTACTGCTACTACTGCTGCCTTACCTTCCATCCCCGCACTACACACTCTTCACTCACTCCACTTCAGCACCTCCGTCTACCCCCAGTGATGCCCTATTGCCCCTCCCCTCAACAACAACGTGTGGCTGCCCGCATCTGATTCAATAATCCCATCGTCCATTTCAACTCGCCCCCATCCTCTCGTTGTCGCGCTGCGTTTCATGCCCGGGCAAAATGATTCTCAAAGTTCGTTTTACTCCGGTTCCCGGTTCCGTCTGCGTCGCTGTCTGCGTCGGCGTCAACGTATGCGATAACAATGTGAAGCGCAGCAACAACAACAAGATAAATAAATAAGAAAAACAAGTAAAATATCTCGAGTGAGGTAACCCGACTATGAACTACCCGTTCCTCAAATAAAAAATATTTAGGCGTTGCTTAAAAACTTAAAATAATAATAATGATAATGAAATGGTTGATAAAATATAAGACCATCTTAAGAATCTGTTATGTTTTGACGAATCTCTATATTTGCAATTGTGGCGATTTTCTTAATCGATAGAAAGCCCGATGTAAAATTTGGATTAACATCATTAGTGTAATCATTCTATTCAAAACTCGATTTATCAAATTCTTAATAGTATTTTAAATATATAGGTCTTATCATTTTTAAATTAAAGAACACTAGCCTCAAAAAGACTGTAACCCAATTTGGAAGTACTAGCTCTTACAGTCTCTAAGACATATGTGTACACTGTACAGACGGTGATCATAATGCTTATGAAGCATATATCGCTAATTAATTTAAAGATTACACGATCTTTTAGTTAATGATGCAATAATAATATTTTCCCTGTCCTTTTATTATCATATCATAAAAAATCTTGTATATTTGTACTCTTCATTTCTTAAGTATTGGTAATGAATTAAAAACTTTAAGCGCCGTTTCAGCAAAATCGTGTTATTGGACACTTTCGAATTATTTCATGGGATCAGCCACACGCCCATCTGACTGCTACATACATGGGATCGAATACGATATACCCTAGGACGCAACGAGCAACGGGAATAAAAAGAAAAGACTGTTTTAATTTGATGATGTACACATGATGAGAGAGATGTTGAGACGTCGACCCAACACGACCCCGAAAAAGCAACAAAAAATTAAAACTTTGAATAATAATAATAATAAAAATAAAAAAAAACTCAACCCACACAGTCGGAGTTAGGCAAGGAGTGTGGTGATAAAGGCGAGGAGGAGGAGGAGGAGGAAGGGGGAGGGCACTTGTTGACTGCCTGCTCTATCATCAGTTCGAGTACGAAACGCGAGTGTTTAAGCCCGGCGCCCGTCTGGCCATTTAACATAAATATTGTATGTAATTGTGAAGAGCGACCACAACGTGACGGCGACGGTGACGTTGCTGTTGCCGCTGACGTCGACGTCGCTAGCAACTGCGCATCGTGGCTCAGCAACTTTGCGTTAATTTTGAAATGTTCGTTGGCTGTTTTATTTTTATTTTTTTTTTTTGCATAAGAATTTCTCGCTTCTGAGTTCAATGCACTTTGTCAGCGCTTTTTAATGCCTTTCGAGAGCGTGTGCAAAAGAAAGAGGAGAGAGAGAGAGAGAGAGAGAGAGAGAGAGAAAGAGAGAGAGAGAAGGTGAGTGAGAGAGAAGGAGCAGGTAATGGGGTGGATTGGAGTATGTAGTTTGGCCACCTGTCAAGCGGCGGCGCTGCAGTCGCACAGCTGTCGGTTTGAGCGCTGACAACAGCTGTCTGTTACGTCACGACTGTGACTTCCGTAAGGATTCTCCAAGTTCGATCAATTATCGATTGGCACGTTCCATGCACTCACACACACATACACCCACACGAACACACACACATTGTCCAACACTGTCCAGCTGTAATCGCTCATGCAGATAACAGTACTTCGTGAGAATTTCAACAATTTGTGTGCGATTATTTGTTGCCGTTGCAATGGGGCAAAGAACTGAGATCGGATAGCAACACCAACACCAACACCACCAACAACAGCAACAGCAATAACACCAACAACATCATGTGGCGGTTGACCAACGTGCGGAACATCATGTACACAATATGATCAACTAATCAACTATACCCTGTAATCGGGCTAATCTTGATTTACTTAAACAAAAGTGTCAATTGTCAAAATATTTGTTGAAAAATTTTGTAAGCTTAAATAATGAATTATTAAAATAAACAAACTTAATTTTTTCATACATTACATTTTTATTGAATTGGTTAAATAAAAAATGTTAATAAGACTATGTAAAAAATTATAAAAGTTATGTTTTTTAGTTTTTATTAATTTTATATAATTTTGAAATGTTTGATTTCATTTTTAATTGGGAAGAATCTAATGTTAGTTTTAAATAAATTAAGATAATGTATAAAGTATACCAGTATTTAATAGTTATATTATATTTAGTTTAAAATAACTTGATGGCATTCCATTTGCGCAAGAATTGAAATCTGACATTTCTGCCACTGACAACATTGCAATCGGTGATTTTAAAAGCAAACGTAATCAAAAATGGTTGAGATTTTTTAAGGAAATACCTGATAATTATTTAATGCTTATGTATAGCATTAAAAACCCACTCAGTTTTCCCACAAGGTTCTGCAACCTTAGCCTTGTTTACTTTATTGATTATCTAAATATACATCCAAACAACTTGGCTAAAAACGTGCAAATTGAATATTCCCAGTAATCTATTTTTAGGAATTCCAAACACACTTGAAACTGGAATTGATAGAGCTCTCACAAATCGAGTATACATGTATTTTCGTATTCGTATTTGTATTCATATATATATTCATTCACATATATATACCGTGCTTTGAATCTTGCTTAATTGATTAACGTTTACTTAAAAGCTAATTAAATGAATCTTATGAAAACTGTTGATTGTAGCTAAAAACCAAAATGGTATTACTTAATTATTCAACTTCTATAATCATTGTGGACCACAGTTATGAGACTATTATATGTATATGTTGTTCAGTATTTATTTATTGAACTTTGAATCATTTTTCAGTGTTATTCGATATATTTAAGTACATTTAAAAAGATATTTAGACTCATATTATTTTCTTCGGAGATTTGTATGATTTTCTTGATATTACAGATAGTCGCTAATCATTCTCATGAGAGTTTATAATTCTATATTTCACTTATTCTATCAGTTGGAGATTTGATTTGATTTGAATCTATGCAATCAATTCTATTGGTGAAACTTTCTTTGTTACAAAACTTTAAAGATTCTGTTGTTCTCATTAAAATAAAAGAGCGGCAAGAAGTGCAGCAAAATTAAATTATAAAATGTTTAAGGCACCCAATAGAATACAAAATACAACAAACACCGAAAAAAAACATTGCCAATTAAAAGTAATTTAAAATAATTTATGCGATGCGTCATGTGTGCGTATGTGTGTTGCTATGCGTGTGTGTGGGAGGGTGTGGCCGTGTGTAAGTATGTGTGTGGCCCTGTTGCGGTTGACGGAAAGCAGTGGCAAGGGCTGGAGCAGAAAGAAGAGGGGGGTGGAAAGAGACAGGGGCATTTGTAGTGACGATCGACGAGCGAGTTTTTTTTCTTCTCCGTTCTCTCTTTCTGTTTGTCCGTGCCTGTTGCCTATTCTTTGGCCAAGCGGTTTTTATTTGCTTGTCGCACAGACCTAGAAACAAACAATAACTAGAACTTCATTTTTATAGAAAGCTAAAGACTTTATACCCTATCTGATCAATTAAAACTCCAATCTGTAAGTTTGAACTCTCTACTAATTTACATTTTGCAACTTAATAAATATATAAGTAAATTAATGTGTGTCAAGTGTTGACATTGAAATAGTTGGCAAAAAAGTTTTGAAACTACAAAATATCTGATCGAGTTCAGAAATTGGAAATTCAATAGTTTCTTAGCAAGCCATAATATAATCACCCGATTATATACATAATTTACATTACAAATTACACAAACGAATTAAAATAGAATAAAGTTTCCATTCACCAAAAATGGTAACATTATGCTTAAGAGTTTGTGACTTATTTTAATTTGATTTTAGTCAAACAGACTAACAAATTGCACATGCTATACATAACTAACTAATGTTACATTTGAAGTAAACAATAGCTAATATATCCTCGCTGTTAGGGTAGCAAAAATGTGTTTTATTTTGTTGTCGCAGGCGCCAACATGAGAAGTAACATCTCGGCAACACGACGAGCGACAACAATGGTAGCTAAGTTGTTGCTACTTCCGCATAGAGGCAGCTGCCCCAGACACAATACCAAGAAAGAAATAAAGAAAGAAACACCACCCAATTCATTACGAAAAATCCACATAGAGACACGATCCCCCCCAATCCAAAAAAGTCCAAAAATTCCCTACACTCTCTCCCCACTCCCCCATTAGTAGTAGCTTTGTGTGTGGGTGAAACTTGAAAATTGACAGACGAACAACAATAGCAGATGGAGGAGGTGGAATGATGGGGGAGGTGAATAGAGGGGGGGGATGTGTGATGCTGATGTTGGTGAAGAAGTGGGTGCTGGAGAGGGTGGGAGTTTATAGACGGGATTCGGGCCATATGCCAAGCAGGCAGACCGAACATAAGTACAAACATATGTACCATACATTTCTCTGTCTGTCTGTCTGTCTGTTCCTCTGTCGCTACATGCATAAACATGCAAGCCAAAACAAATAGTTGCGTAAATGCAACAGCTACAACAACAACAAAAATAAGAGCAACGCATTTAATTAGGTTTATGGGAAATATGCGAAACGTAATGATCAAAAATACAAATAAAAAAAAAATTGAGGAAAAAAATCAACGCAAATACTAAACAAACAAACAAAGCACAAACAATTCAAAACAAACTCAAGCCGATATCTCTCTCACTCTTTCTGTCTCTGTCTCTCGTTTTATCTGTTTCTCTCTTTGGCCTGCTTCGTCGCCTTTGAAGACAAACAATGCAGAATTATAGCATAACTTGAATTTCGCATCATGTAATAAGCTCAGATCCAAAACTCAACCGAACTGAACCGGGCCGCATTTTATTTGTCAATTCATTTATAGATTTTTTTGCTCACTGCCTTTTTATTATACCCTGTATTATTAACTAGATACACGAGGGGTTTCGATTGAATAAATAAATCGTTAGTGTTAATCTGCACTTTGAAAGTTTAAATTGCTTCAAGTCAATTAATGAAATAGTTATAAGGGAATATTTATGATGGAAACATCTCTATAATTTTGTTTATTATATATATATATATATTAATAATTTAATTTAAATTATTTTTATATACTATACAATACTATTAAGAGATATCAAAATCAGTAAACTGAGCTTCCATTTTATAATGAATTCAAAACATATAATATTTTGTATTTCTATTTTATTTTTTTTTTTTTTTGCAAACATAAATTCAAGCAGCTGACAATCAATTAAAATGTGCGTATCTGCTCGATTATCAATCTCTTCTATCGCAATCTTACTCTACTTTTGTTTTTGCGAAATTCATCAGACTAAAGAAACGCACGCACACACACATACACACAACGGGATGTGTGTGTTAAGTTTTTTTTATTTATGTTTATTTTTTTAGCATGTTTTGTGTCTTTACTTCATTTTTTTTCCAGGGCGTATACGCAACTCAATGTTGTAATATTTCCCAGAAGACACGCAAATGCGCAGTTGAATTCAACATGCAATTTGTGTGAACTACTTTAAACAGAGTTTTCGAAAATTTTTATTATTAGCAGATCATCAGCAGATGCAATTATTTCTTACCCAAGAAATCATTATGCATATTCAAATTAAGAATAGAACTAGTTAACAACTTGTTAGACAATGCTTCAGAGAAGTGGCAATAAATTAAACAGATTGTCTTAAATCTTCAGTCAAAAGTTTGTAACTTTTTACTAAGCTTGCTAGACAGTCTTTAAAACTCCAGTCCAGTTCGAGGAATATTATATAAGAAAATATGACTTCAAATTGGAGAAGTTCAAGCTAAAGAAAATGAACTGTCATTTTAGAGCTATTAACTGTCATTTCGCTTAACAAACTAGTTCAGTTTTACTTTGAAATGTAACTGAAGTATTTTTTTTCCAGAAAATAGTAAAGAAGAAAAGAATCTTGAGTCTATATAAACAGTCTATAGTAAAAAAGGTCAAATGAAAGAAGTCTAAATGGAAGAGGCTAACTCGCTTTAACTTTTTGTGTTTTAGGCCCTTGAAAAGAGTCACATATCTTAATACATATGTATGTTTATATGTACATGCTCTCAATGCCACATACATATATTTACCTCTATATATTTTTTGTAATTTGTAATTATTGTCTGTCCTACTCTCTTTACAAGTTCTTATCAGTCTACCTCAATTAGTATTAGAGATAAGAAGTTTTGACTTTACAGGTCTGCGAACCATTTTAACGATAAAAATCCATTTATTCTATACAGATTATACCAACTGTCTTTCTATTATCTGAAATAATTTCAGAGCAAAGATAAGTTTACTTTAAAGTTGTGTTTCAATCTTATGTTTAGGTAAATTTACTATCTAATATTAATATGTTTGTTCGATAATATAAAACTCTCGCTTTAAAAAGTGGGGCAACAATTTGCCCCCTTAACAACTTATTCATTAGTCGGAAACTTAAAGGCCTGATTATTCTCTATTGATCACTGTCATATCTGTCAATTTGTGAAATATATCATACTGGTTATACTATAACTCCCAGTATTTCCAGTTCTATAGGTTAATTCACAACACAAATAAGCAATTATCGAGTCGGCTTTCAGTTTTCAATTTGCTGGTCTGCAAACTTTTGGATCGTTTGATATATTGATCTGTTGATGTTGTTGTGAATGTGATAATCTATGCACTTGCTTGCATTACTGGCAAATATCACTTCCGACTCGGTCTTACTCTTACTCCCTCTTTGGCTCACATGCAGATCTAGTTTGACATATGACGGCTATAGTTTCAATAGTCAACAGGTTTTTACATTTTTTTATTTAATTTCCTTTTTTTCATTTAATTTCGTGTTGTTTTTTTTTCTTTTTTTTAAATATTTGTAGATGAATTGGAAAAACCTGAGTCACAGACATGGCGGCAATGTGTTAATTCATTCGATGTTCGAATTAACAGAAACAACTACAACATAAGTAACTAGTGTGGCAGGGAAATGGAGTAAAGAGGTAAGGAGAATCAGAGGGGGGGTGGGGGATGCCGAAGAGGAAAAGAAGGGGGAAATAGGCTTAACCACAAAAGCCTGCTTGGGCCTGGCATAACGTCGTCAAGCGACGTCCCAAACACTTGAGGAAAAAGTGAATTTTTTCATAGAAAGTTGCTGGGCAACATTTGCGATGGGGAGCGATACTTGAAAATAGAAAATATACAACAACAACATGAACTAGAAACAACAGCAACAGCGGCAACAACAACAACAACAAGTGTGTCGATGTCGCATTCGAAGTTCCGGAATTCTGCAACATTATTTCACTTTCTAGTGACTCCCAACTGCATTCACATCCATATCCCCATGTCGATAAAGAGCGCATTGAACTTTCTACTGACAGGTGGCGTTGCCGCTTAACCCATTAACTAAAGTCACAGCTTAAATAAAACTAACGATAACAAAAGCGTCAAGCAAGTGCAGCATTTTGGCCAAAACTGTGCCACGGCGACAACGACAACGCGTTGTTAATGACGCCATCGCCAATCGACGCTTTTTACAGATTTTACGATTTCTCTCTCCATCTCTCTTTCTCTTTCTATCTCCCTTCCTCTGTCTATCTTGTATGCTTGTCTTCCTTTAACGCGCGTTTGACTGTGTTTTTGACGGGCTTGGAAAAAAAGAAGAAATAAAAACAAGTTAGAATGATCTTACTTCGAGTCTGGGTTCGACCTGAACATACCCTATTCACAGTGTTGTATAAACTCGTATAACTAATAAGTTTAGTTTAACTTTAAATTAAAATAAATTGTTGAGTTAATTAATAATCTATAGCTGCATGAGAAGTGCTGAGAAGAAAGCGTTTATATTTAATGTTATATTTATCTTAAAGT